>OX375884.1:8939903-10380276 GCA_947359465.1 Metellina segmentata | reverse complement strand
TCTCTCTTCTCGAATCGAGTTCCGTTTTGCCTTAGTATGTTTTTTTTCTTTATTTTGTTGATCACCAAGCTAAATTCTGATATATAACAATAAAATATGAATAAAACAGTCATTACAATTTTAATCAGTGGCAGATAATTGCTTTCATATTCATTAAAATTTAATATAGTCTGACTCTGAATAGAATTCTTAACCAGTCGTTAAATTTAATATTTTATTAATAAGATATGAACATTTTACAGCAATTCGGAGTTTTAATAATGACAAAGCACAAAAAATCAAGAGACTTTTAAGTTAAAAATTGTTTAAATTGAATGTGCCTTGCTATGGAATATGTTTACAATTCATGCAATATGTCTGGTGTTTCGATAGTAGTAGTGAAGTATTTACCTTTAGAATATTTAATGTCGAATGAATTGAGAAACATGATGGATGCTCATTCAAAGCAGGCTCTTCAGAACAATGCAAAAAACAGCGAAGGTTGCAAAAAACTGTATTCAATTATCGCATAACATTTGTATACAGGTTTGAAAAGTAAATCATCGAAAGATGTAGAATCGTTTAATATTTTTATAAGCTTAAGGAAATGAATTAAACCTTGACATTTTAGGTATCAATATTTCATATATTAACAGAAATATTTGAATTAGGTATTTTCAAAAAACATTTGCCCTTGTCAGAAGTACTACTGTCGGATATCAGCTGTGACTATACAGATTTGAAATACACGATACATGATTATAAATACCCAGAAAGATCCAGGGAAAATATCCAAACTTTGTTTAGTAAATGCAGGATTTCACTTAGAATGTAAAAGTCCGATTTTGGATCCTATTTCTCATCTCTACTATTTTAAAAGGAAGTGTTTGTCTGTTTGTTTCTTGCCCGTAAAGTCCTGACAACTCTATGGCACTTACAGTAATGGGATTTGGCACACAGGTAGTCCGAATTTTTTGGGTCGTGGCGACTTTTTTAATTCAATCTAGAACATTTTTGATTGAATTTAATAGTTTTTTCACCGTTCTTTCTTCGTTCGGGAAATGAAGACGAATCAAAATTTAGACTTTTTTCTCACGTCCCTATTGACGTCAGCCTTTGGAACCATGCCAATTTTTTTCACCTTCAGTCTTGAATGGGAGCGAACAGATTCGTGTTTTCGAACAGATTCAGATTTTTCGTGGCCGCAAAATCCTGACGAATCATGGCACTTATAGCATTGAAATTTGATACACAGGTAGTCCGAATTTTTTGTAATTTTTGGGTAGCGGCGAATTTTAAAATTCAATCTAGAAGATTTTAAAATGAATTTAATGAAATTTAATCATTATTGAATACTACAGCATAGAAGAGATCACATATTCTTAATTTATTGCTTTCATTTCTGTTTTGATTTTGATCGGTGGAATAATGTTTCAGTTAGACGATAAAAACTGGAGTCACTCTTAACTGGAGTTAATTAGTTCTTTTTCTATCTCTTAGACCGTTAAAGATATAGTAAAAATTTCAGCAGATTTGAAATCTGCGGAAAATTTCACATTAGATCTATACCTAAAAACTTGATTTTTTTTTATACAAGTAACTTTTAAATTGAATATATCTTTTATATTTTCGCACGAGATTGTGACGTCATGGTAACTTTCACTTTCCAAAAATAAGCAAATTCATTTCATGTCGTAAAAAAAAAAAAAAGATTAAATTTTCTGTCTCATTTCCGCGAATGAGAGCAAGAAATAAAAAAAAAAACTATTGACTGGGATTGTTAAGCTTTTTTTCGTAAAATCGGAATCGCTAAAGATAGATTGAAAATTTCAACGGATTTGAAATCTGCGGAAAATTTTACACCAGTTTAATAGCTTACACCGCGGGCACGGGTAACGCCGGGCTAGTTTATTACATTGCATAAATTATCTTTGTGCGATCATTATCCTCTTCGCTACCTAGGTCCATATACGTGGACCTCGACTCTTTCGCCTTAAAAATATTCTTTCTGATAAAATTGATGGTTAAGAACTCGGGTATATATATACACGGGCGTGGACGTCTAAGCTTCCGATTGACATCAAGGAATGGCAGTATAAATCGGTAGCTCCTGGTGAATGTTTATTATAAAAAAGCGATTTGGAAGGAATGGCTTCGACACAACGTGCTTGTAAAAGTAAGTAAATTTCATTTTTTTTTAGTGATTTCTAAATCCTTTAGTTAATAATTTCTGAGTTCTTAAGTATGAGTTTATAGTATCCGAAATGAACCAGCGTAACTTAATGTCTACCAGAAAGTACTTCATGGTAGAGTTGGGTTACACTGATATTTATACTACCCAATCGTAATTAAGTTTTGGAGTGGTAGCTACGCTCGCTACAAGTTCTTAAGCAATATCTTATCATTTAAAAATTATTTTGCTTTCGGTATAACTGAGACCCGAGGTATGTATATATGTACCTAAAATATTTAGCCCCCTATGATGCCACCATCTAAAAGAAGAATTTACTTGAGAACTTTGAAGTATTTCATAACATTTATCAGAAAAAAAAACATATTTTTAAACCTTTGGTAGTGAAGAGGTTGGAGGTTGGTTTTGCAAAGCAAAGGCCATATTTTGACAAGCCGAATCCAAAGCAGGATATGCAATGTAAAGTAATTGTGAAAAGAAAGAATGAAGAGAAGAATGCAGAGAAAGAGATAGCTTGTGTATCATGGACCCCCATGTTTACCAGATTCAGTAAACTCCATATGACGCGAAATGTGTCCCGAGGGATATTTTTAGTATGCCTGGGTTTATTAGCTATGAAAAATAGTAATTAAAACACAAATAAATACTTTCAGTTTTGGGTTCTTTCTTCGCCTCTGCACCACTGTTTAACCGTGGCTCACAGGGTTCGCCAAAAACTCGAGCAATCTACGAGTTGTAGGCGGTGCAGATTCGATTCATCCCTATGTGTATATATATCTTCTGACCCAATAAAGCCTCTCTTGTGTATCCTTGACGTGACGTTTTTTGTATTGCTTTTGACGCAGCATAGCCTACAATGGCTATATAGCGCCATAAAACCCAACAAACTAATTTACCTTGGACGAAACGATCTTAATAGACGTGCAGCGACAAATGGAACTATACCACTTTGGCAAGATTAATTCTTCTCAATAATAAAATGAGTTGCGCTACAAAACTATTTTCCATTGATCTACGAATAGGTGAAACTAAAGACAATTCTAAACAGAATACGTTTTAGAGATTATTGTATTCCTTATATCAAATAAATCATCCCAAGTAGGTAGGTATTTAATTAAAGTCGGTCTAAAGCAACACAATGGGCTATTGGCGACAGTACGGGAAACAAACCCGAGAGGTGAGATCCTTGAAAAACTCCATGCCATTTTGACAGGTTACACGAGGTCACACCTGAGCTGACACCTCATTGTCCAAACTTCCACACTACGCCAACATGAGGGACATTTGATGCCACGACAGATATAACGTGATCCACCCCCTGTACACGACGGTGTTTGGTTGGATTCGAACTCGCAACCCTCCGGTTGCTAATCCATTTACTCTTCCAACCGGGGATATTGTGCGTCCCGGTTAAATTACTCCAGAGTTGTTTGCATGTTGTTTAACAATATCCATGCTGTATTCAAACTACATTAGAACTTATAACAGTTGAAGCTACTTACATTCAAACCGCAAATGAGGAAATCCGTTGCAACAAGCACTAAGAAGAATGGATCCACTTCATCCTGTAAAAAACAATAGCACATAATTAAAATATACTGAGTGAACAGAAAGGATCACAGAATAATCACACCGCGCGGTATTTGTTATCTATAACCATCCGGAAAAAAAAGTTTTCCTTTTTTTGATTGGACGTTGCATTTCGGAGATATTTCATCATGTCCCTATTGGGCATTTGGAATTTCACCTCTAAAAACACTTAAATATCCTTTTGACTTCTCTTGGGATGTGAGTGCCTAGCGTCCTGGATACTATGAAAACCACTTTTAAGTAAGCACAGTGACGCTTCTTTAACTTACAGAGGGCACTTCTTTAATCTATAGATGACACTTTTTTAACCTACAGACGACGCTTCTTTAATCTACAGATAGCGATTATTTCAACCTACATATGGCGTTTTTGTAAAAACAACTGAAATAACAGAAATAAAATACCAACGGAATCTTTCCGAAGGATCCTTTTCTAAGGAAAATACCAATAGAATCTTTCCGGGTGATTCTTTTCTACGTAAAATACCAACAGAATCTTTCCGAAGGATCCTTTTCTAAGGAAAATACCAACAGAATCTTTCATAAGGATTCTTTCATAAGGATTCTTTTCTAAGGAAATTACTAACAGAATCTTTCATAAGGATTCTTTTCTAAGAAAATACCAACAGAATCTTTCCGGGGGATTCTTTTCTATGTAAAATACCAATAGAATCTTTCATAAGGATTCTTTTCTAAGAAAATACCAACAGAATCTTTCCGGGGGATTCTTTTCTATGTAAAATACCAATAGAATCTTTCCGAGGGATTCTTTTCTAAGGAAAATACCAACGTAATCTTTTCAAAGGCTTTTATTCTGAAGAAAGGACCAATGGTATCTTTCCAGGGGATTATTTTCTAATTAGGGGTCCAATATAATCTGTTCAGATATTTCTAATGTGAGCAAGGGATCAATAATTCCAAAGTTTTCAACTAACCATGGATTCTCTTAACCTATAAAGTTTGGTTATTTAGTCATCATGTTTGTGTTATTGGATAAAAACACAAAGGACTATACTTCTCTGAAATCTCGGGAAGTTAAGGGAATTAAACTGTATTCATAGAAATACTTCCACCACAGGATTTTATATATTTCTCTCTGGGTATACTTCGCTCTTCCTTGTAAGTAGAACTTAACTTGTATGTGCTTAGTTCATATTTACTTACGTTGTCTGACTGGTGTTTCGGGCAGCTTGGACAAATATGGTCCTTGCGACATAAAATTAAAATCAACCCACTTGTATTTTCCTTTCATTTTCCATCTTTCCCTTCACAACCACCCAATTCCTGTTAATCGTAGTGACTTTTATTTCCATTTTAACATTTTTCTCTCCTTTGACTCGTCAGTTACGGCTCTTTCTGATGGTACGCTCTCTTTTATTTGACTATAGAAAAGTATTACAAATCATAACGAGCTCATGAATAGTGAAACGAAGGAATCACCTGAAGCAGTTGGCGATGAGAGCTGATTCAGAGAAAAGGATTGCCTTATTAACACTCTGAGAGGAAACACGTGCAATTCTACCATGAAATCTGTAACCTTCCCTGCATGAATTCGAACTAGTTTTGATCTAATTAACCAATGGAATCTTTTCAAAGGATTCCATTCTATTCAAGGAAGCAGTAGTATCTTTCCAATGTATTCTATTCTACAGAATCAGCCAATCGAACTGCTCACACATTTCGATTGCTCCAAAACATTCTAATCTAAGTAAAGGACCAATGAAAATCTTTCCAAATGATTACTTTCTACAGAATACGTCCATAAAATGATTCAAAATTATTCCATTCAACAGAATAGGTCAATATAATGGTTCCAAATGATTCTATTCATACGAGGTCCCAGAGGTATGGATTGATTTTGTGAGAGCAGTCTCATTTTATGCATTGTGGTAGTTAAGACTGGTGGGCTTCAAACTTTATATTCCGTCCCTTTCTTTTCAAATTGGATAACGACGCTCGATCCGTTTTGTTGTTGCAATTTTTGGAATCCGTTTAACCTTCGCATTAAATTAACCCTCCCCCAAAAAGAGGCTATTCCCTACTCTATTGAAAAAAATATTCGACATGGATTTTCAGAATTTAGTAGGAGCAAATTAAAAGTCACCTTCTTCATCTCTGTTTCTTTACATGTCCACCCATGATATAAATTCCTGAACATGTTTGAGTGATATTTAATGCAGTTCCACGCACATTTGAAGGTTGGAAGAATTACAATTTTTGACGCAATAGTTAAGTATACATTATTTCCAAACATATCAGCTGTGTTTCGTTTATAGAGTAGACCCTAGTCAAGCCAAACTATTTGACGGCTTTAACTCTCCTTGGTGGTTGTCTCGATGAGATACCTCGTCATTGATAAAACTGACCAGATCTTGATGGACGAGATATCTCTCCATTAGAAGAAAATTGACAAGATATTGATCTCTACCTGATAAAAAGATCGGAGATATGATGACGAGATATCTCGTCCTAATCAACATAGTCAGATCCTGTTGGATGATATATCATGTCAAAGTCTCTTGGGGAGTGAATATGACGTACAAGCTTAAATCCTTCCTTCTTATTAGTGATCCTTCCTTCTTATTCGTGAAAAGTAGCGGATTAGCAACTGGAGGGTTGCAAGCTAGAATCCAACCAAAGACCATCGTGTACAAAGGAGGCTGGTGACCGTAAAATCTGTCATGGCCTCAAATTTCCTCGCTTTGGCGTGGTGTGGACCTTTTGAGAGTGGAGTGCATACTCAGAAAGTGTTCTTGTCATCTGACCGTCGCTCAAATTACGAGGCGATGTCCTTGGATCTTGCCTTCGTCAACTGACCGTGGTTCAAAATTACGTGGTGTTGTCTTCGGATCTTTCCCTTGGGCAATTGATCCCGGACCTTCGTCAATAGCCCGTTGTGTTGCTCTTGTACGACGTTGATTAAAACAATTACCAATTATCTCGGATCTTCACCTTCGGGATTGATCCTGAACCGTCACCAATAGCCCGGCCGTGTTTTTCCGGTGCGACGTTAGCTCAATTACCTTACCTTACCATGCCCTGGCTGCAATACTACATAACTCAAGACTAACTTCAGTTTTACGTGTAGAAATAACGCAAACGCATGCTTTTTCATCCTTTCATTTTTTATCCTTACAATTATTAGAATTTCCACATTTCTTACTAAGTATTTATATACCGATCTAATTAATAATTAATTGGATTTTTAGATATACGAGACTTTTTCTTCAGACGAAGTTCAGATAGACGAATTCCTTCGGCTTCCATTTATAAAAAATACGCATCTCAAATTGTCAGAGTGAAAACTTTGCTTTGGGTCTAAGCCTCATACTTCTTTGTCAATATTTAGCCTTCCCTCTTTGACTTCTATCATCCTTTCTTGGCCTTTCCATCCAGCTTTTCCCGAAATTAAGCTTCTGTCGGCGGGCGTCCCGTCCTTATTGACTTCATTTTTATTGCACACTTGATTGCCCCTTGTTTGCTTGATGTGAGCCCTAAAATCCTTGCTTCCAGGATTTATTTAGAGTGTGGTTCAAGAATTTGTACTCCGCTGCATTCTGAGGAAATACCGAATTTTGTTCTGTTGAAGGAATTGATAAAATGAGTACTTCATGTCGCATTCTGACAATGTTTTTGGATTTTTTTCTGTCAATTGAGTTGATAAAATGAGCATATACAACATTTCGACAGTGTTTGGATTCGATTCTGTAAAGGGAGTTGATAGAATGAGCATTTCATGTCACATTTCTATAATGTTTCGGATTTCGTTCTGTAGAGGGAGTAGATTTAATGAGCATATCAAGCCTCACTTTAACAGTGTTTTGGATTCCGCTCTGTACAGAGAGATGCTAAAATGTGCATATCATGCCTCACTTTAACAGTGTTTCGGAATTTGTACAGTAGAGGGAATTGATCAAAGGAGCATATCATGCCTCACTTTAACAGTGTTTTGTATGTCATTCTGTAGAGGGAGTTGATTAAATGAGCATATCATGTCTCATTTTAACAGTGTTTTGGATACTGTTCTGTAGAGGGAGTTGATAGTATGTTTATATCATCGCTTACTTGAACAATTTTTCGGACGTTGCGTTACTTCGATTTCATGGGTCAAAATTTTCCTCAAACGCTTTCGTTTCAATTTGAATCCCTGTGTTTAATAAACAACAAGAAATAAATTATATTCTACAGATCTATGTACTGCCGTATTCATGTTTCATTTCTATCACTAACTGGGAATGTCGGTATAGAACATTTTTTGATAACAGTTAAAACAATTTGCTATATCTATGAAGTCTTACTCAAATTTCAACACCTCTCTTTCTCTCTCCTCTCATAATATTTTGCATTCACATCATGCTACTTTGATCAAAAAGTATCCGGAAAGAGGTCGTGCTATCGGATTGAAGGAGGCTGGTCGTACGAATCGAAGAATCTCTCGACGTGTGGGTCGAAGCGATGCGGCGATTAGTCGATGCAGACAAGAGTGGGTCAAGAACGGCAGATGTCAACGTCAGGACGGCAGAGGTCGACCTAGGGCCACAACATAACGGGTAGACAGAGCGATTGTCAGAGTTGTAGTCACAGCTCCACATTCGTCGTTAGCAACTATGCAAAAAGTGACCCGGTACAGCTACACTCTACGTTTATGAGTGATGGCAACGGCTTGGCGATTTTTTTGGCGCACTTCTAGTAGCGAGTTACGATAAATTAAGGCAACCCATCTTTCGTTACTGTTATTGTGGTTTTCATGGCAACCTCGGCAAACGGAAACTTTCAATTTTCATTTTGAATATTCTAGAAAGTTCTTCCAAAATCCGTTAAAGTCGTTTGATTTCATTGATTCATTTGAAATTTTTTCTTTCCTCCAATTGGTTATTTTGTTTTTAAACTATCCTTTAATTGCATTGGTCCTTTTAAATCGTTGTCTGTGATACCATTGGTCCATTTATTTGTATTTTGACAGTTGTGGAATTTTTATTTTATTATAATAGTTTTCATAAAGGATTAAGAGTTTTGTTTTTTTGACCATTTTCGTTTTCATTATTTTTTTACGAAAGAACTCTGACGTTATCAGGTTGTATTATTTCTTGCTTTTTTATTTTGTAAATCTTTTTCTTTTTGAACATGCCTACTGTATTTAGTGTAATTGATAAATTTCAGGGTATTCTTACCCAACATTAGTTGCTTAGTTTCTCTGCTTGTTCACAAATGTGTTTTGATATGTGCTTAAGCTTACTGCTTTTTGTGAAAGTTTTAAAAATATATACTTTTTAAAACGTTCTATAATGTGTTTAAAAAGTGTGTTGTAAAAAGAAAAAAAATTTGCTACGAAAAATAGTTAAGAAATAATTTTTTCCTTGGCGACTTTAAAAGTGCGCCAAAAAAAATCGCCAAGCTGTTGCCATCACTCATAAACGTAGAGTGTAGCTGTTCCAGTGACCCACACACATTTGTCCAACATGGCCCTCTGAAGACGACTGAGAGAACGGAATTTACGCTCGTGCCGACCGTTACGCCGCTTACCTCCCACGTCTGTACACCGTCAAGTCCAATTACAGCAATGCCGGGCTCGTTCAACTTGGAACGGCTCTGACTGGGGTCTTTATTGTCTTTATTGAGGAGTCCCATTTCCAACTGTGTCCTGACGACAACTGCAGACGTTATGGAGACGTCCAGGGCAGCGTGGGGATCATGACCTTACTATCGAACGCCATACATACCCTCAACAGGGCGTTATGGTCTGGGGTGCTATCTTCTTTGATAGCCGAACCACTTTGGTAGTAATTTCTGGCACACTTACAGCAGAGTGGTACGTAGACGCATTTAGACGCCCATAGAGCACATTTGAGACGTTATGGAAAGGCGATTACAACCATCCCGGAACATTTAGACAATTGGAGACAATTTGGCAAGAAATTCCACAGGACACCATCCGGGAACTTTTTCAGTCTATGCCCCGCTGGGTGACAGCTTGCATCCATGTCAGAGGTGGACCAACGCCTTATTGACCTCCTCCCTTTGTAACGGTCAAACTGTGAAATAACTCATTCAATTGTTCTGAAATTTTAATCGTTTGTATTTCTATGTATGTTTTTCACATCCAACAATTTTCATCGCATTCGGACAACTCCTTCTTGGTGCGTCGATTTTTTTGTTATGGAGTGTACATATATAGTAGAAATCGTCGGGAAACTTTTATCAAATATTTAGACAACTTCTATAAACATGTGTCAACAATCAGGGATTTATTAAATTTTATCGCCTGAAAATAAATTTGTTTTTATACGAGAATTTTCACTTCGTTGATTTTCCAAAATGTCGAATGTAATTGAGCAAAGAACATGTATTAAATTTTGTTTCCGCAATTGAATTTTTACTACCAACTCACTTGAAATGTTGCAAAAAGCTTTTACAGAGGACTGTTTATCAAACAAAGAGTATTTTATTGGTAGATAAAGTTTAAAGAAGGTAGGGAATCCGTTGGAGATGATTCGTGATCTGGTAGACCATCCACTTCGACTAATGATCAACATGTTAATATGGTCAGAGAATAGGTGCTTAGTGATCGTTGTTTAACAATAAGAGACATTATGGAACAAGTCCTGATATCATTCGTCGAAACGACAAGTCGAAAACGACATGAAATGTGGCGAGACAACTCATGGGTTTTGCATTGCGATGATGAGCCTTCTCCCAATGCCATTATAATTCGTGATTGTTTGACAAAGCATTCAACAAATACGGCTTCACAAGCTCCGTATTCACCTGATATAGTACCGTGTGACTTTTTCTTATTTACACGGGTGAAACACCCTCTTCGTGGTCACCGTTTTGAGTCCATTGATGCAATACAAGAAAATTAGATACGAACCCCCATAGGGTTTCACTAAAACGACTTTAAGGCATGTTTTGAGGATTGGAAAAAACATTGCCAGAAGTGCATTGAAGTTGGAGGAGATTATATTAAAGGAGATGTAATAAATTTTGACCACTAAATTTATAACTTTTGTTTCATGACAGCATTCTGAGTCCTTTTCTATCACTAGTATAACTAGTTACTCTTTCATTCGTAATTTTTTATACCCAATTCCCTCAATTCACCTCCTTTTATTTATTTTACCGCTTCAGTCATGTTTCCTGTCCCAAAGGCACGTTTCCATAACTTCAACATTCTGAACTTTCCCATCAAGATAACTCTCGATAACCATGCCTTTAAACAGACCTGATCACTCATGATGTTCATTTCTTCTCCCCTTTCCTATCACCCTGTGTATTTTACCCTAGTAATTAATATGCACGAGCGACTTAAATAGAAACCCCGTCTTTCATGTTTCTTAATCGATTCTATTTCAAATTTTCTTAATCGATTCTATAATCTTGATCCGGAGCGGATTAATTTTTAACTACTCATTGTTCCTTGGGCCTCTTAGAAGAAAGGTTACAGAGCAGCTTAACTTTCCTCGCATAACACAAGCACTCTCCGTACTTTTATTTTTCTCATTAAGATCCAAATCATCTTTAAATTTACTGAGGGGTTAAACAAAGTTTTGTTTTTTTCCCTGGTGAAGTTTCCTTTAGTTGTAAATTTCCAAAATATTCAAGACTGCACCTCTAATGGATACCACAGCGCGATTGCCTACGCCTGGGACTTTGATATCTGTTATTATACCATCTGTTATTATGGCATCTGTTATTGCGATATCTGCTATTATGACATCAGTTATTATGACATTTATCTATGTAAGTGCTGTCAATTGTATATGTTTATCTTGTCTATATGATGTATGAATTTTGTTTAATTTCAGATAAACAGCTGTTTTCATCAACGGAAACGAAATCCAGATCAAAATCAGGGGCCGCGGTGGCTTAGTAGGTTTGCCCACTTCATTAGAAACTTGCGAGTTGTGGGCTGCGCAGGTTTGAATCCTCTCTGGGTGCATTTCTATATTCTGGGGACGTGATATCTGGGTTGGAAGACCTATTTTTATTTAAAGCAAAGGAAATCCACTATGAAAATTAAGGGGCCACGGAGTTTTAGTGGGTTTGCCCACTTAATTAGAAATTTGCGAGTTTTAAGCGGCGCAGGTTTGAATCCTCTCTGGGTGATTTCTGTATCCTGGGGGCCACGATACCCCAGTTAGAAGAGATATTTTCATTGAAAGAAAAGGAAATCCCGATCAAAATAATGGGTCGTGGTGACCTAATGGGCTTGCCCATTTAACTAGAAACTTGCCAGTTGTAGGCGGCGTAGGTTTGAATCCTCTCTGGATGCATTTCTGTATTCCGGGAGGCGATTTTCCAAACCCTCACAGATACTATAACAGGGGGACGGGGCTAACCGTAACGGCCAATGATCGCGAGCGCTGGATAGGAATCTCCTTCACTACGCTAAAGACAACTGAAATCCTGTCTGATTCTGTTGGCAGTGTAATAAATTAAACATGTTAAATAATTTTTCTATTTTCTTCTTTTCATTTCAGATCCATGGCTATGGGTGGGTAGAGGTGGGAGCCGAAAATTGTATCCTTTTATTATATAAGTTAGTGTTTTATGTATTCTTTTTGTTACATCAGAATGGTCCTAAACCAGGGGTGGATACGACACCATCATCCTAAAGCAAAGGGGACGGCAGAGTGGCGGGAAAATATCAGCTGGTAGTGAGTTCAGGAGTGGTTCTTAGATTATTTATGTAAAATCCACGGAAGCTTGGAAAAATATAAAAAGGGTATTAAAATTAAGAAAAGTAATTTAGAATCAAGAGGAATTAAATTGGAATTTTTTTTTAAATAATTTGGAGGATCAAAAAACTGGGTTTAAACTCGGGATTTCATCCTCCGCTGCCGAAGCCAATCTGAAGGTAGGTGACTTTAGCCATCAGGCCATCGTTGCTTCACGGAAACTAGCTCTTTAAAAGAAGACATCATTTTATATTTGGGTGATTCAGTCTCATTGGCCGTTACGGTTAGCCCCGCCCCCTGTTGTAGTATCTGTGAGGGTTTGGAAAATAGCTTCCGGGGGTCACGATTTACCGGTTGGAAGAGTAGCGAATAAGCAACGGATGGGTTGCGAGTTCGAAAATCGATATAAGCAAAGATCGTCGTGTATATGAGAACTGGTACACGTTAAATCTGCCGTGGCCTCAAATTTCCACAATTGAGGAAACGCACATTCACTTCACGTGTGTGCGTGGTGTTGAACTTTGGAAAGTGGGGTCGCAGCTCAAGTGTGACCTCGTTATTGGATAGTAGTTCAAAATGACAAAGTGTTGTCCCCGGTTCTTTCCCTTCGGGATTAATCCCAGACCGTCGCCAATATCCCGTAATGTTGCTCCAGTGCGACCTTAATTGAACTACATTCCACCAACCTTTTGTGTCAGTAAAGCTTTTCATAAGTATATGCACACTTCCTTGATATTGTTGGGTAGCAGAGTCTGTCGTAATATGATCCTTGCATCATAAAAAACCAACTAATCAAATTCTAATTAGCCCTAATGTAACAAAAAGTGACAGTAGAAACGACAAACCAAAGAAACCATTGAAAGGAGGAAACCATAACAGTGTTTAACTAACGAATAGTAGTAACGAGTAGTTTAACTAACGAAGTTACTTATTTCTGATGTGGTAGTCAACTTTACATTATTTTGCCATTTTTAATTAAGCATGAATGATAAAAACGAAGACAATTTAATCTGTTCAATATGTAATTATAACGTTTATATAATTATAATAAATATTTAGGTATGGAATAAGTCTTGAAACCACTACTCAATTTCAATGGAATGTTTTTACTATTAAATCTTTGAATAATAAACCCAAATGATTGCGTAAAGTCAGTATATTGAAACTTTTCTTCGCGAATAACGCGTCTCAAAACCAGATGCAATAACTAATCAACTCTTTTCTTTAGGTAGCGAAAAGGGCCTACTTTCAGAAGCTTCTCTCATATCCATCAAGAAATAAACAACTCGAGTCCTGTTACAAAATTTATGACTCCTATTACAACACTGCATCTCTGGTAGTTCCTCTCAGAGAGCGGACTATTCAAATGACACTTTCGAGGAAAAAGATAGCTTCCATTAATAAATTTAAATCTGCAATTTTTTCAGATTTATGGGAGTTTGAATTATCTAGTTTTATGGGTGGGGGAAAATGGCTAGACGTTTGACATTTTCCTATTATGTTCTCTCAATGAATGAGGGACTGGTAATCAGTGGTGTAAGTCACATAAATTTAAAATGGAGTTAACCCTTAATTTCGTATTTCATTATCCCTCTTTAGTTTAAAAAGCAATGGATATAGTCACTTATTGTTATCATTTTATACTAATACTGATTTGTTATCATTTTACATTTCTAGGAATATTGAAACTTCTTTTACGACAATTCTTCACGATTGACGATAGTTAAATTATAAAACACTTTTTCATACTCTTTGGAGACAAAATTCTGACACAAAAATGTCTAACCTAATCACCTTAATATTTATAATGGATTCAAGTGTGTTTTCATTTTACATTCTTCATAAGGAAGTTTTACATATTTCATGACATCATTTTACATGTTTCATAAGGAAATGAAATTGATATAAATTGAAAAAAGCATTTTTGATGTGCATTTTTAGTCGTGTTTATCCATGTTTTTTTTTATGAAAAATGACAAAATGAAATTTTATGAAGTGTAAAAAATGTACTAAGAAACTAACCACGAGTTAGCATAATGTAACTCAATTGATAGTAATCACGGTGGCTACATTATGAGAAAAAAAAGTTTGTGTTTTTAAAAACTAAGTGTCTCTAAATTATGATTTTCTCTCAGTGAATTAATAACAGATATAAGAAAGCTACTACAGATTGTAAAAAAACTATATACTTTTCCCACAAAAAATTAATTTCGTTAAAAGAAACTTGCTTCCTCCTAAAATACATCCCTTTAGATCCTCAGCTTTAAGCAATAAAAAAATTAAAAATATAGGAGATATGAATACTCTCTCTAACGATGTATGCAATGTTATAAAAACCAATCTGTGACGGATTGTGCAAAAATTTTTTGTTCAGGAAACATTAAGGTTTAATTTTTTATTGCATTTTTATTTTAATAAATGAAAATTTTAAAATATTATTCTTTGTCTTTGTAACCCACTACAACGATAATATTTTATTATTAAAAGAATTTATTATTTTTATTATTAAATTATTTTATTTTTTATTTAAACAATTTAATGTATTACGTATGATTAAAAAAATGTACAAAATTTCAGGAAGTAGAGTTGCAATAGATTGTTGATTTTTTTTAGTGGTAATGCAAAAGCTTGGATATCTCAAAATTTGTTTTATGACTTACACCATTAGGAATTTCAAACCATCAAATCGGAAATGTTTATGAACTTCATAGAGAAAAGAGTCGGAATTGAATTTTAAGGAAATTTATTCGTGATTTTTGATAAAACTTGGGAAAAGAGAGGTGCTACTTTTAAGCGTATTCCATGTAGATAAAATAGATTGATTTGTATTCTATAGCTCAAGTAAATTCAGCTCAATGCTTCAGCCATATTTGGATTACTTCATTCATCTGTATATTACTTATCTAAAGCTTTTTTAATGAAAAAAGTATTCCTCAAATGATGAATTTATTAAAGGACTCATTTATTAACCTTACTGGTAGTTGTTTTGACGAGTTTTTGCATCTTTAACAAATCTGACAACATCTTGATAGACTGTCCAGATTTTGATCGCGATGAGTTTTCTACGAGATGATATCTTCTCTTCATCAAAAAATCGGCACTATCTTGATGACGAGATATCTCCTTCATTAGCAAAAATGGTCAGATCTTGATGGACGCGATATCTCGTCAAAACCACTTTGATTAAGATTCCCATCTTATATACGATGTCTGTCCGGGAAGTATCGAGACATAGCTAACATGAGAACGGGTCGTGCGACATGATATGGCTTCATAGCCAAGAACAGGAGACATTGAAGCACGTGCGTGACAAAGCACGAATTCATTGCTTTAATTCGTTGTGTGATAAACGTCTTTGAGTGAGTGTGTTTTGAATAACCAAGTCAGTAGAGCAGAGAATATTCATCAAATTTTGCGTTGAACTGAAAATAATTCGTTCGCAGAAATTATTCAGACGATTAACCTTTCACATAATTTCGACCAGATATAACGTCCATCAAGATTTGACCAATTTTGCATATGACGAGATAACTCGTCATGAACTGACAATTTTTTTATGATGACGAGATCAAAATAGATCTGGTCTGTTTTCTTCTATTAACGAGGTATATCCTCCATCAAGGTCTGGTCAGTTTTGGTAATGACGAGATACCTCGTTGAGATAACCATCAGGAGCGTTAAATGTCTTCCTAGTGGAAGACACATAGTTCTTAACATGAAGAATGCACGATAAAGTTACAAAAACGCCAAGATCATGTTGACTCTTTTATCATTGCGAAGGCATTGTCCATCATGAGTACCACTCCTTCAGGTAAAAAGATAACTAAGAACACTACCTCTATGAAGTTAGGATATTACTTCCTGCATGATTCTTAGGATGATTCCTCTGCGTGGGAAAATAATATCAATGTAACCTCCGGCATGTAAAACAACGCCAAGAAACTGCGTCATCAACTGATGAGAACAGTGTTGAAGTTGTCAAGCATTTAGCATCGAGTGTTTTCCCTTTTTGTGTTTCGTATTGTATTATTCTTCGTGTGGGCCATTATGTGATGTTTTAATGAATGTGTTGTGCCAAAGAAATAACTCTTTCATTGTTTCATGAAACCAGAAACATTTACAACCTCGATTTTCTTCGCTAGGTGAGAGAGGCAATACGAAGAAACCGATCGCCTTTGTGGGTGATTGGTAATTGACAGGTTAATCATGATATAACGAACCTGTCTATTCATCACGTCTCGAGCTAGTTCCATTTGGAAAAGTATCATATGGCCCAGGTGGCTCAGTCCTCATACACCCCAGATTTGGCATCCTGCTACCTCTGGCTTTCACCTAAAACCAGAAGTAGCTAAAAGCTAAATTCACCTTTGAAAGGGAAGATATTTAATACAGTGGATGCTACTCAAAACAGGAAGAGGCAGCTGATCGAGATTCTAACAATGAACTTTTCAGAGTGGTTTGAAAAGTAAAAGAGACGCTAGGAGAAGTGGGTGAGGTCCCCGAGAGCACAAATTGCTTAAAACTGCGACGTTTTGTTGCAGAACAATTTTTCCTTTATTTTATCAAAATGTTGTCCGATTTTTTTTCAATCATAAGTTACGATGTTCTGCAGTGCAAAGCGCGCTCCTTGACACACCTTTTCTCTTTTTTAGCTACGGAGGAGCAACCTATCTACCACCTCCCCAAATTACCACAAACACTTTATAAATAACGCATCTTCTATGTCTATGACAAAATATTTAATTTCAAAAGTTATCGACAAAATTGCGAATTCTGAAAGTATGCCTTGGTTTTAAATAAAATAAGTTAATTAATTTTGATGTTTGTTACAAATATGTAATACATATTTAGTCGATAATTGTGTTTTACGTCTGTTTTTTATTTTATTGTAGCTTTCGAAATTCGGACAAAATGCCTGGAGAACAATTGAAATTGCTTGGAGTTGTATTGAAGAACACTGAATATAATTCCACATCTGGGATGAGGTCCCAATGTTGGTTAGTTGGTTGGCTTAGGTTTGATGGTAAATGATACAAAAGTGAACGAGTTTTTGCAAACACAAGATGACATATTATAACAAATTAACACGTGTATTAAACATTTTAAAGGGATCATCGAAACAAAGATAAAAGGTAGACTTAAGAACATGAAAACTGCGAACAAGAGATGAAAAATAGTCGAACTCATAGTCAGATTAAACAGCAAACCATCATCATCTTCAGTAAAACTAATGAATAAAGTTTTTCAACGAAACGATGAGTTTAAAAGGTGAAAGATAAACGCACTAGATATGTAATAAGAAATCTTTATAACATGTAAAAATTTAAAAATATTTGTGTTGTGATTCTCTCCAATCATATCCTGTAAGTTCAAAATTGATTTATAAAAAGTATTAGCGGTGAAGAGATTGAAAAAAAGGTCGAGAGGTCCCGAGGAGATTTTGAAGGAGACTAGGACGTAAAAGAGAGTCCCAAGTACAATGCATCCTGCTTTATATTACACTAAATGGATAACGAGGCTTTGCTCGGGTTTCAAATAAGACCGCGACATTTCCCTGTGTTAACTCAGATACACAAACCCTGTATAACGTGTTTCTTAACCCCGACAGGTAAAATAGTATGACCGTGACATTTCCCTATTTTAACTCAAATACACAAACCTCTTAGAACGTGTTTCATTGTCCATGTCCATTTATTGCAGGAAAACAAACTTTAGATTTTAAAATTGAGGCTTCGAGAGGTACTTTTAGGACTACCTGTGAGGCAACTCTCTCTCTCTCTCTCTCTATATATATATATATATATATATATATATATATATATATATTACACAGAGAGAGATATAACTGGATATTTTCTGGACAGACCTCGTGAAATGATTTCTTAATATTATAATTGAAAGCCGTAAGGAGCACTGTTGCCTTTGGCATCACTTACTACAGTAATGTTGTACACTAAAAAATGATGATTACTAAAGCAATTTCTATGTTCATCTTTCTATTCAAGAACATACAAGAGAAAATACTTTATTTCAAGATGCTTGTTTTTCAAAATTTCCGAAAGCTGACGTAATTATCCTGTTAGAAAAAAATGTATTCACGGGCGACTGCTATTCAGTAAACATAAAAAAAATCCTATTATTTGCAAGACTACTATTCAAGGTAGATAATAACAAGTTTCGTTGGAGGAGGAGGAAAACCGAAATGAGTCTTGAGCAAAAAAATACCATGCAATATTTCAGAAATGTTTTTACGCGATGTTTTTGTCCGTTACTCTCTAAATAAATTTTAGCGGTGAAAACACAAATACAAAATATAAATTTAGAGAAAATAATACAATTTTCCCATTGCAAATTAAATTATAGATTTTTTTCCACAAGCAATAGTCGCCGGAAATTCGTTCTCGGAAATACGATTTTTTTCTGAATAAAAAATTCAATTCCAATTGCCTTATTTTTATAGCTTCCAAGATCTCTTTTGTTGTGCTAATAGCTCAACCTCTCTTTTTTTTTACCACGAAGGAGTTGTTCAGATCTCATCACCTTCAAGTGATTAGTTTGAAAATCTGTACTGGGCAGCTTCCGTCCCTTGTTAGAGTGCTTTAGATCAAACTGATAAAACCGTTAGTTTATCGATTGAAATAGAAATGAACGAACACGTTTATAGCAGGGGATTCGATTTCTTAAGAGAAATAAATCCTATAAATTGAAAGGGGCAGTGGTAACACAGTCGGAAGAAAAAAACATGGTAATGCTGTAGAAGCAAATAATTCAAGAATATGACAAACAAAGGATGTCAATATAAAATGTACATAAATTGATTAAAATGCACTGCACTTAGTATGAATTTGGATGATTGCTTTGATTGATTAATTGAGAGGGCCGCGGTAGCCCGGTTGGAGGAGTGACGGATTAGCAACCGGAGGTTTGCGAGTTAATTAAATGCCACGTAATACAATTACAATAAACGTAATTACAATAAAACACGTAATACAATTAAATGCCGTCGTGTGCAGAGGGGGCTGGTGCACGTTAAATTCGTTGTGGCCTAAAATGTCCTAACATTATTACATAATACATAACATATTACATAAACATAAATTAACATGGTGTGGAAGTTTGAAGGGTTTGGGGTGCCGGATCAGGTATTGCGTCGTCATCTGACCGTGGTTCAAAATTACAAAGTATTGGCATCTGGTCTTCTCCTTTGGGACCGTCACCAATTGCCCGTTGTGTAGCTTCAGTAAGACATTAATTCAACTACATAACTACCTACCTAATCTCAGCAACAAACTCAGGAGGTGTTCTTGTCATCTGACCGTGGTTCAAAATTACATGATGTGGTCCTCGTTTTTCCCTTCGGGATTGATCTCGGACAGTCGCCATTGGCCCTTTGTGTTCCTCCATTGCGACGTTAACTACCGATAAATTTAAATTCGTCTCAACATCTTTATTATTTTCGACACTAATACAAAGTCCTCGATAGTACTTTCATTTAATTCGTTTCTTTATTTTTAAATCCGTGCCTTAATCATCCAAGTGGTTTCGACGAGATATCTCGTCCATGAAGATATGACCAGTTTTGCTAATGACGACATTCTCGTTGTCAGGATATTTCTGATTTTTTTTATCATGACGACATCAATAACTGGTCAGTTTTCTTCTAATGTCAGGTGTGGTCAGTTTTGCTAATGTTGAGCCCTCCTGATAGTTGTCATCCCGGGAGCAGTAAGTTCTTAAAACTGCGACGTACGACGCAAAACAAAGTATTTGCGGAACAATTTTTTGCAAAACAAAGTCTTTACGAGACAATTTTTCCTTCATTTTATCAAAATTTTGTCCGATTTTTTTTCAATCATAAGTAACGACGTTCTGCAGTGCAAAGCGCGCTCCTTGACACAACTTTTTTTTCTTCCCTAGCTACTGAACAACTTGCCTACACTGCCCTAAATTACCACAAACACTTTATAAATAACACATCTTCTATGTCAGTGGCAAAATATTTAACTTCAAAGTTACCCACACAATTGCAAATTCTGAAAATATGCCTTGATTTTAAATAAAGTAAGAAAATTAATTTTTATGTGTTTTATTATAAATATATAATATATATTTAGCCGATAATTGTGTTTTACGTCTGTTTATGATTTTACGGCAATTTTAAAAATTCGAACAAAATGTCTGCAGAGGAATTTCAATTGCTTGGAGTTGTGTTGTCGAAATATAATTCTGCACCTGGGGTTGTCTCTCTCATGACGAAGTGCCTTGTAAACACAACCACAACGAGGGTTAAAACATATAAATCAAATTGAATTATTTTGTCGGATATATAGAAATGATTGAGCTTGTAATGGTAATCCGGCGATACTTTCTCTCATATTAGAACCATGTACATAGAAGATTTGTCCCCCTGCCTCATTTGAACTTTTTCTCCCTGGAAAGGCGCCGACCAACCGGTATAGTGGTCAAGGTGTTAGCCTCTAGATCGGAAGGTTCCTGGTTCGAATCCGGGTCCGGGCATGGATGTTTGTAAACGTATGGTGTAGAGGCGGCTGGTGCACCTTAAATCTGTCGTGGCCGAAAGTCCTCACGTTGGGTTGGCGTGGAAGTTTGGAGAGTGGGGTGCCAGCTCAGGTGTTGCTTCGTCATCTGACCGTGGTTCAAAATTACGAGGTGTTGTCCTCGAATCTTTCCCTTAAGGGACTGATTCCGGACCGTCGTCAATAGCCCGTTGTGTTGCTCTAGTACGACGTTAACTAAAATTACCATTACCATTACCCTGGAAAGGTAGGTAGTTGAATTTACGTCGCACTGGAGCGACTGTCCGAGATCAATCCCAAAGTGGGATATCCGAGAACAATACCGTTATAATAATGAACAAAGGTCTGCTGACGAGGTCGCACCTGAGCTGTCATCCCCACTCTCCAAACTTTCATAAAACGTCCAAGTGAGGACATGTGAGTCCATGACAGATTTGACGTACACCACCACCCACGTACACGACGGTCTTTGGTGGGATCTAGTTTCGAACTCGCAACCCTCCGGTTGCTAATCCGCGAATCTATCAGCTGGGCTACCCCGATCCTTTATTTCTTCCTAGAATGAATCCATTTGAAAGTAGAATATTATTCAATCTATCAGACAGATCTCTCGTAATTATCGAAATTTAATTCTACTTTATTAAGAATAATAATACCATATATTGTGTCAAACAAGTTCTGCGTCTATTTAATTCATGTACCTAAAAAAATAGATGATAATACCAGGCTCCTCTTTTTTTTATTTATGTACCTTTAATCTTATAAATAATAAAAATAAGTATACTTATATGGTTCTAGAGAGTAGAATGTTTTATTCCTGTAATTTTAATCCCGAATCTTCAGACATTTGGTTTACATCTGCTTATTTTCGACTAGGTGACGACACTAAGCGGCCTATATAATCCAAAACTATTCTTTACAAAGGAGGAATGCAACGAACCATTGGCGCTACTGCGGGTAGGAAATTACCAGGATTAAGAAAAATACTATCCAGACTTCTGGCTCATGACAAGACGTCTCTGTTTATGAGAGACATTAACTGGTGACGATCAACGAAACAAAAAATGTATGGCTATGTAACAATTCAAGAGTCCTGTAAGCGAAAGATCAATCCGTGGCTATATATTGGGCACATCACCAAGGTTAGTTGGTTCATATTGTGGTTTTATGACGTAAGCGCCAATTTTGACAAAGCTGGGAAAAGAAAACACTAGGGTAGGGTGGGTCCGTGAAGTCCGTACACGCCCGTTCCCCTGGGGATGGTTTTGATCTGATTCCCACCCTTCCGATTGCCTCGGGTATCTATCCCTATCTGTAGTGGTCCTTACTACTCCAGGGAACAGGAGTTACTCCCCATTGAAGATTAATAACTCTGGAAATGTACTCTTTTAATGAATCAAATATAACTTCCATACATATGTATACACTATCTATCAATAAGTATTTGGACACCTGTGATAGAAAACAAAAACAAAATGTATTCATATTCAATAGTTGGTAGAGCCTCCACGAGAGGTAATTACAGCCTCAACCATCCGGGGCATGCTTTCCACAAGTCCTTCTATAACGGCCAGTGGTATATTCTTCCACTCTGCTTCGAGAAGACATGTACGTTTCTTAACCGATTTTGGACGGTTGTTGCACCCCTTAATTCGGCAATACATCTCATCCCAGAGTTTCTCGATAGGGTTCAGGTCTGGGCTCTGGGCAGACCAGTCTATTCGGTTAACCCCATTGTCACCATATCAATACATGGTGGACCTCGCAACATGACAGCTGGCGTTGTCGTCCTGGGAGAAACATGGGTCCAACCCGTAAAACTGGCACAACGTAGGAAACACACTGTCACTCAAAATAGTGCAGTAGGCCTCGGCGTTGAGCTTACAATGAATTTGGACCAAGGGCCCCAGTCCATACCAGGAGAAACACCCCCAGACCATATTTCCACTTTCGCCTAATTTTACTGTGGGCACAATGCAGTCTGACTTCAGGCAGGAGGCGTTCTCCAGGCAGACGCTAGACCCAGACCCTGCCATCCGAACAGAAGAGGGTGAAACTTGATTCGCCGCTCCAGAAAACCCGTTTCCTCTGATCTACGGTCCACTTTCGACGTGTTTTGCACCACATTAACCGAGCAGCGCGGTTTGACTTTGTGATCAAAAGTTTATTGGCTGCAACACGACCATAAAATCGAAGTAGATGTGCTTCCTTACAGATGGTATTAATCGAAACAACACTCCCGGATGCCTGTTGGAACTCCTGGAGTATGTGGGCCATGTGTTGGGTGCGGTTCTTCCGAATTTCTCTGGACAGCACTCGTCGGTATCTATCTCCCAGTTTCGTGGGTCTGCCGACTCGGGGCACATTCCGACAATCACCGCTCACCTTCCACTTCTGAATCACACAGGCCACTGTCGATTTTTGATAATTCTGTGATTTCTGTGGTACCCGACGATTACACCTTTCTCGAAATCAGATAACTCTGCACTTCGGGGCATCTTACATGTGACTAATGCCAATATTGTTTCCTACATGATATTTAACGGAGGAGGGCGTGACAAGTATATCAGGACTGCAGATATCGTCATTTAGATGGGTGTCCAAATACTTATTGATAGGTAGTGTATTTACACTAGATTTGAACTGGCAAGGCATGGTCAATAGCGTTATAGCCCTCTACACTAGTGGTTCTCGAAGTGGAGTCTACAGACCCTCAGAGGCTACGAGAAACCTGCAATATTTCACAATCCCAAATATACCCAAGTAATATATAATAATTCCTGATTTTCTCTGATTATATTGGACTTTGGTAGCCAGATTGGAAGAGCAGTGGATTAGCAACCGGAGGGTTGTGTGTTGGAATCTATCCAGACTGTCGTTTACAAAGGGTGCTTGTGCACGTTAAATCTGTCGTGATCTCAAATCTCTTCACGTTGGCCTGGTATGAAAGTTTGGAGAGTGGGGGGCCACCTCAGGTGCGACCTCGTCATGTGACTGTGATTCAAAAGTACGTGGTGTTTTACTGGGATCCTACCGTTCAGGTTTGATCCCGTACAGCCGCTAAAAGCCCGCGGTGTTGCTCATGTGAGAATTCAATTAAGAATACCTACCTCTAATTACATTTTATATTGAAAAATATAAACTTTAAAATCAAAACAATTAGTATATTTCAGAATTCCCGTATTTATTGATTTAAATTACATTTGAAGGTGAGAATGACTTAACCTCCCCAAGTGTTGCCAAGAGATATCTCCTCCAAACCTGTCCAGTTTTGCTAATGACGAGATACCTCGTTATATCAGAACTACCCTAGTGAAAGAGGAATTTTCTCCAAGGAAGAATGAAGATCTCCAAGTAAGAAAACGAAATTGTCCCTTGCCCAGAACAGTCGTCATTATAAACAGGTTTTTGCACCAGAGGTTGGCCTTTACAAGACAGTTTATAACTCGAATATATACCACCAGGAGGGTTATTGTTGAAAGTATCATAAGTATTAAGCCAAATACATTATTTGGCAAAAGTATTTGGACACTACGGAAATTTAGAGGAGGATCGATCTTCCTGGTTAGGACTCGGCCCATTCCTTTATGTATCTGGTACCATGAACTCTGACGTTTAACTCGTCGTTCTTGATAATTCGGCATTGCCTACACTAGGCTAATACTATGGCAATGATGATGGTTTTTTCTTCCATGGCAAAACGTGTGCTGCACTGATTTCCTAAAAATGAGGTGAATTTGCTTGAGAGCCCCTATCTCAATCCGATGGACAAACTGGAGCGACTAGTACGTCACCGCCACGCACGTCCATCTTCACAACAATCTCTTCTCACAGCCTTGCAAGAGACATGGCAAGCTATTCCTGACTAGACTTACAGAGAACTTGGGGAAAGAATGCCTCGACGTGTTTCAGCTGTAATATAAGCAAAAGAAGGGCCTAAACGTTACTAAATAGAATAATAAAGCACTTTATCTGAAAAACATGCGGTGTCCTAATACTTTTGTTCATATAATGGATTGCTGAGCTCATTGCTAAAATGCAGATTCATTGTTCACATAAGATTAAAGTGTATATGTGGGATATGGTTTAAAGAACAAGTAGAACTACTGCAACTTCCTGTGTGTGATACAGAAAATGCGCCACGATGTCCAGAGTTCGGTTCATTATTGCAGGATAGTGTATTTTATGACATTAATATTATATTGTAATTTCGCGCGTGAAGAGGCTTTTGATTTAAATGCATTTTAATTAATATGTAAAGGTAATTCTTTACATGGAGTTTTATTTTTTATAATCTTTTCAACAATTTAGCCTAAATGTTTACAAGCAAAATGTGTATAGCAATGATTTTCTACTGATCCCTCCCATGTAACTTTAAAATGTCAAGGAGTCCGTAAAAACTTTTAATTTTCAAGGACGTCCTTGGACTGAAAAGTTAGAGAACCACTTCTCTACAATGACTAATCTACTCAATTTTTGCGATCCCCATAAATCAGTCGATTACTGTTACAAGATATACTACAGTCATTAAATTTCTCTACTTTTTAAAAATTACTATCTTGGTATTTTGACTTATTAGTTCAGGCGAAATTATATACTTTTATTCACAGGAGTTTGTACCCGTAGTTCGTAGTCATAAACTAAATATGAATATAAAGGTTTCTTAGTTTTTGTTTTAACTCTCCTTGTGGTTCTCTGGGTGGTGAATATCTAGTCATTAGCAAACCTGGCCAGATCTTGACGGACAAGATATCTCGTCATTAGAAAAAACTGAAAAAATCTGGATGACGAAATATTTCGTTATTAGCAAAATTGGTCAGATCTTGATGGACGAGAAAACTCGTCAAAACCACTGGGAGGGTTAAAAAATTTCACTAAGTTTTGATTAAAATTAAATTTATCAAACGTTTTGTTTCATAATTGATTAAATTCTCTATTTAATCAATTATAAAATAGGTTTTTTAAGAACAAAGGATATATATTAACAAAATTGTGGAATACGGATATAGTGACAAATTATAGAAAAGTATACGTATCAAAATGAAGTTACAAAATGAAATCTGAACTGAAATTAGTTGTCCAAAGTAAAAGTAGTTGCTATTGTGCTTTTTTAATGATTTCGAAAAGAGATTTACATTTTGTTTCGCAAGGCTCAGAGAATAAAAGCTTTTATTGCAGAACTAAAGATGTTGATTTTGCATCTGCACTTCAAAAGATCTGTGAAGGCATCTTGAATAGATGATGAAATATCGCATAACAAGGCAGTTTTCTTTTGCTGAAAACTAAATTGCAGATTAACTTTTAGTATCACGCGATTTGTCCCTTTTCTTCATTTATACAATATAAAGTGAAAGGATTCTTTAAATATCCGCGTTTTTATGATCCTTCATTGGGAAACTGAATATGTAATTAAGTATACCTTTGGGGAAATTCTGTATTTTTATCTGTTTCTTAGCTAAGACAAAAAATAACACCATTAAGCAGTAGAGAATTTATGAGTTTTGCTCTTGGAGCGAAATATTCCATCATATATTGGGACACTTTATTCGTGTCTAGCCATAGCGATTCATTTCAGCCTTGGAAGAAATCTTAGAGTGAAAGTGACGCTGAAGCACAATTTGCATGAGGATAATTTATCACAAGAGAGAATTTTAAATATTGAATGTGAGAAGACGTTTTCCTTTTACTAACGAAATATTGCTGTTGCAAAAGTACTCATTGATTACTAATTTGAACTGAAGAGACTCTTAACAAGGAATTTCCCAGCTTTCTGCTCATATTTATGTGCAGAGTATTTGTATGTTTAAAAAGCTTGAAGGAACACTGCTAGAAGCAATTTTTAAAATTGATAAAAATTGAAACTGGTACGCTAGCTCACTACTTAAATTGTGTAGATACCTGCACAAAATGCTATCATCTTTGAGAGGTATTTGAGGTTTAAGCTAAATGTAAATTGCGGTCACAGAGGTAATGTAAAAACAGAGTGAGCAATGGTAACCTCTTATGTGACCAGGATCATATGACCCCTTATACTATATTCATCAGCTGAGTGGAACCGAACTTACATTATCTGATTGGTCCACGCAACGGGAGAAGGCGTCCATCCATTGATTAATCGTCTGATTGGTCAGCGCGAAACAATAGTAGACTTAGTTGATTTCATCAATATTGTCTCCGTTTTGTAGAAATGCGAATTCAAACACCTACCCTGTCATTAGATGTTAGATCATCAAACGAAAGGATAAGATGCAAATTCGGCCAACTAAGTCAATTTTTCTGAGCAATCACGTGACTATTAGTTGACATGTTGATCACCCCCCCCCCTCTTCTAAATAGCAATGATCAGTCTACTTACATCTCTCGTCTATGGCTGTGGTTGTGTTTCTATGGAGATAAGTGTTTCCTGTTCGTATCGCAGCGTGACGTAACTTTATCTGCTTTTAAAACGCGATTTCAGAAATTCACCAATAAAAATTTCACAGATTGATTTCTAAATAGTTGACTATGTAGAATTCGATGAAACGCCAAACGCGTCACCTATGAGGAGATAAACTACAGTTTCCCCTCCTGGTGGTTGTCTCGACACGGTATCTTGTTAAAAAATCTTGATGGACTAGACATCTTGTCATTTGGTCTGATCTTCTTGGATGAGATATCTTGTCATTAAAAGAAAAATAACCAGCTCCTGATCTCGTCCTCATACAAGTTGTCAATACCTTGATGTCGAGATACCTCGTTATTAGCATATTGGTCAGATCTTTATGGACGAGATAGCTCGTCGAAACCCCTTGGAGAATTTAGGTATCCCCGCTTTGTATTAAGAGCATTTGGTTGATGGAAATAAAATTTCCTCATCCAGTCGGATTTGTTTAATTGCACTGAACGTTTCTCTTATAGCAGCCACTGAATTTGAGACGCTTTTAGTTATAAGTATCTTAAAAATAGAGTAATAGTTATAATGGGATGGTGTACGGACATATACACTACCCTACAATAATGGACCGGACAGCAAGTTATGATGGTATAATGGAAATAATTAATGCTTAAACAGCGTGATGGTCCCCCCACGTGCTGCTATTACACTAGCAACTCTTCGTGGCATACTTTCAACAAGGTTTTGATTCACAGCTATTGGTATTTGTGTTCATTCCTGCTGCAAGAATGTGGCCAGCTCAGCTTCAGATTTCAGACGTGGTTTCCTGGTCCATAAGCGTCGCTCTAACTCGTCCCACAAAAGATATATGAGGTTTAGGTCGGGACTCTGAACAGGCCAGAGAAGACGTTTTTCATCCATATCTTGATACCACTGCTTGACATAGGTTGCAACATGACATGGAGCGTTGTTGTTCTGGAAGTAACATTCGTCCAAAAAATTGTCCATTCCATAAAATTGTCCGAGCGTAGAAGAACATGATTGTCCAAAATGTTCATGTAGGCGTCGACGTTCAATTGATCAGGAACAACATGCAAAGATTCCAAGCAATACCACGTAAAACACCCACAAACAAGTAGTCAGATTTTATGCAAATCCGCTGCCGTCCGTTCCATTATTGTAGGGTAGTGTACATAGGTAGATTTCACCAACAATCGACTACAGTTTAAGGAATGTATCAAATAGCGTAGGATGGACAATTATATGAACTGGGCAGTTATAATATACTTCGTTGTTTTGAAAAATGGTTTTGATACAGTTCATATCGTAATCGACTTAGTATCTAAACTCATCGTCTTTTCGGGCTCTGATCAACCTTTGTCTCCCTCTGACAATGTGGCAGTGTCTATCTGGCCGAAAAGCGTCCCGTAATCATATTTCATGAGACATTCATATGCACTTCTTTGATTGCGTCCTATTTTATGCAAGATTTATATGCGCTACTTTTAAACAAATCTGATTAAACACGTTCAGTTTAAATTCTGGATCCTATATATTGAGTATGCTTTCATTTTATGGGACAATGAAGCTGAATATATCAGAGTCCTCTTAACTTTGGTGAATTACCTTGACCATCATATTCATTTCACCTTTGAACTAGAATACAGATAAACCTTACACTCTTTTGAGACGTTATGGTTCCCAGGAATGACATCAATGAAAATGTTTAGCTGTCTCTCCCCATTTCAAATCATATGATACTTTGAAACAAAAGCTTGCAACTTTTTAGCATCAATCTCTCAACGACAAGCATAAATTTTAAGCAAAGTAGTTTTTGACAGAGGGTTCAATCCTAGTATAATTGACCAGGTTTTCCATATATTTAATCAACCATCCTAAAAATTGTTGAACACAGGCTCAACCAAATAGAGGCTTTCCAGTCTTGTTCTTCCAAACTTAAGTTATACAATTCCACAAAACCTTAAACAAGTTTCCCCCCCCCCTTTAGTCTGTTAAAGATCCCATTCAAACCAACTCATGGCTATTATGGATCCTACTGCAATATCAGGAAATCTAGCCGAAGAATTAGGGTGCAGTTGCACAACAACCTGTCCCAGCACGTATAATTCGACGTCGTCTGCAGCAGGGGGAAATTTATTCAAGGCATCCAACATTTGACTACACATAAATCGTCTATGGTTATTTTATGGTGCGCAGAAAGCCGTATATAAACAAAAGAAGGATATGGCATAGTTTTGAAAAATGGAGAGATTTTTTAAACTTGAAATTAATATAAATAAATAACTATTGCAAGAAAGAAGCTAAAATGTTTCGGAATTCTTTATGTGAAAAGGAAATAAATAAGCTAAAATAAAAAAATCGAAAGAGATTGTGTTGAAAATGACTCTTTTCTATGCGGTTTGATATTTATAGAATGACCCATATATCAATTTGGAATTTATTATTTGAACTTTTTATTAGTGAAATGCTGAAATCGTATTCGAAAAACTATTTAACTAACGTCCCGTTTGGAATAAGTGTTGATAGGAAACACATTCCACCACTACCACCATCTACAATTTAGGCAAAATGTCCCTCTCTCTTTGGAGTGATATGGAAGTTTGGAGTGTGGGACTCCTCATCTGATCGTGATTTAGAATTACGAGGGGATGTCCTTGGATCTTTTCCTTCAGCTTTGATATCTGACCATCGATAATAGCCCATTGTATTGCTCCAGTGCGACGTTAATTAACTACCTATCTATCTATCTATCAAAACGTTCTTCATAATTTCATTTATTACCGGCGCGGACATGAAGGGACAAATTGAAGGAATGGGTAGGATTAAGGACTGATTTGCAAAATAAGTGATAACAGCTGACATTTAGCCAAAATGTACCTCATAGTTTCATTCATTACCAGCACGGACATGATGGGACAAATTGAAGGAATGGGTAGGATTAAGGACTGATTTGCAAAATTAGTGATACCTGCTGACATTTAGCCAAAATGTCCCTCATAGTTTTATCTATTACCGGCACGGACATAAAGGGACAAATTGAAAGACTGGGTCGGATTAAGGACGGATTTGCAAAATAAGTGATGACAGCTGACATTTAGCCAAAATGTACCTCATAGTTTCATTTATTACCGGCACGGACATGAAGGGACAAATTGAAGGAATGGGTAGGATTAAGGACTGATTTGCAAAATAAGTGATACCTGCTGACATTTAGCCAAAATGTCCCTCATAGTTTTATTTATTACTGGCACGGATATGAAGGGACAAATTGAAGGAACACGTCGGACTGAAAACTGATTTGCAAAATGAGTGATTTCAGCTAACAGCAATTTCAAGATGAGGGGTTCATCCGAGAAACCTTTATTTTCTCATCCGTCGAAATACCTGTGCAACAATCAATCATCCGCACTCACATCTGCACGCAATCTCACCATTGCCACAAGAAGAGATGAAAATATTTTAAGCTCGATAAAAGCACACTGGGGGTTACCTCTCGGGTGAAAGACCCCAACACGCGCGAGACTATTTATTAGATCGGAGCATCTGAAAAGTTTGCGCCATATATCTTCACGTTTGTAACAAATCTCTTAATGGTCGTTACGTTTACCCGGATGTTCACGTGGAACGGAAGTGCCGACTAACAAAACAAACAGGAGTAAAGAAACAAACGGGAATTCGTGCCAACCTTTCCCTGGATGATAAATGGCGTGCGTAGAAATTATGATATCACCTACCTTTCCTGGGATTCAACAACTGTCTAATTTTTTCACATTAGACTAAAAGAAGCGAACTCTTCCATTGCCGATCGATTGTGAAACGAAAAAATAAAAAATTTAGTCGCCATTTTTCAACTGTCAGTGTTCCGGTTTCTTTATTTGAAACGAAAATATTTTATTTAATCAGAGGAAAAACGTGGAAATGCACGAGTTTATTTATTTTTATGGGGGAAAGTGCACATAAATCTTACGTAGACATGAACTGTATTTGTGAAGTGTTTTATTCTTGAGCAAAGACCGAAAAGATTGAAGATTGAGTTTGATGTGGTTATATTATTCAAGACTGTTCTCTTTTAATGGCAATATTGATGTAGCTTTTAAAAACTATGGGGTATAAATATTTATTTCAGGTTGGGGAACTTACCACAACAATAATGAACTACCAATACTGAAGTAACAGGATTAACGCTTTCTAGTGTAACATAAACCACGGGTGAAGAATTAATTTGATTTAGTGTCGTGTTTTTAACAATACTTGTGTTATTTTGTAATGAGAGGGATTTTTGGTGTAAATAATTGCGAAAGTCTGCTAAAAAAATTTACCGCTGTCCAAATGCTCTCACATGCTGTAAACGGGGTAACCTTAAAATGTAATTAATTGTGGTTTTGGCAACATTTAAAGTCTAATCTAACTGGTGTTAATCAATCAAGTATCATTAAACAATTTCTTAGGTAAGTATGTAGTCGAATTAACATAACACAGGATAAACCCAAAAGGCTATTGACGACGCTCCGGGATCAATCCCAAAGGGAAAGATCATATAACAACAACACCTCATTTTGAATCACGGTCATATGACGAGGTCATTTGAGCTGACATCCCACCTCTTCAAACTTCCACGCCTCGCCAACGTAATGACATTTGGTACAGCTACAATCTACGTTTATAGCGGTGGCAACGGCCTTGGCGATTTGTTTTGCGCACTTCTAACGTGGCCAAGGCAAGAAATATTTCAAAAGTCTCTTTATTTCAAAACACTTTTCCTTTTTATAACGGAAAATGAAAGCTTGAAAACAAAATTGAGAACGTTTTGAAAAATTTATTTAACAAAATCTTACAAAAAAAGTGGTAAGCTTAAACACATTTCAAAAGACTTTTGTGAACCAGCAGAAAACTAAGCTGCGAATGTTGGGTAAAAAACCCTGAAACTTACCAATTGCACTAAATACAGTGGGCATGTTGAAAAAGAAAAGGATTTTTAAAAGAAAAAAAAAGCAAGAAATAATACAATATCATACGTCAGCACTGATCCGGGAAAAAAATTATTAAAAAAGAAAATTCCACAAATAGCGATAAACCAATGTCAGAATTCAACTGTGAAATAATTTAAAGAAAAGAAAATTCCACAACTGGAAAAAAACAATTAAATCAACCTATGAAATTGAAGAAAATTTTTTTTTATTTACCAATGCAATCAGAGGATATTTTAAAATTAAAATAACCAATGGAACCAAAGAAAAAAAATTCAAACGAACCAATGAAAGCAAACTACTTTAACGGATTGTGAAAGAACTTTCTAGAATAATCAAAATGAAAATTTTAAGTTTCCGTCTGCCGAGGTTGCCATAAAAACCACAATAACCGTAAATACCGATGGGTTGCCTTAACCTAACGTAACTCGCTACTATAAATGCTCCAAAAAATAGCTAAGACCATTGCCACCACTATAAACGTAGTTTGTAGCTGTACCGACATTTGAGGCCAGATGTAACGTGTATCAGATTACATGTATAATCATGGAAAAAACACAAACCACCCCTCTTCATTAAAGCATTTTCAACAGTAGAGAAAATTCAAATATGACGTTTGACAGGAACTAACGTTTTCTATAAATTCAAATTCATAAAATTGCATAAGGGGCCATCTTTATATTAAACTGAGCACCAAACTGATTAATTTCCAATAGCAACCCTCTATTTTGACACATGATTTCGAATCTATGATATAATTTATCTTCATATACCAGATTTCATGTTATTAAGTCTTACCGTTTTGATGTTATGAGTACAGAATGATTGGAGCTCCTAATGTTAAATCAGTTTCTTACACTTGTATGCATATCTTTCAAAATAATATTTCTATAGCGCTGATATTATGTACCATGTTACTGTTAAACAACCCCAAAAAATCCAATTAAAAAAAATATATTTTAGTATGCAATAATAATTATTAAATTAGTGTTTGAAAAGATTATGAATTTGAACCTTATTATATTTTGATATGAATCTATTGAAGACTTCTGTTATGTGGCCATGCAAAATTTCAGCTCATTCTAGTAATTAGTTTTTGAGCTACATTAAATTTTACTCATTATTGCGATGAATTTTCGTGGGCAATAAAAAGTTTAAAAAATGTCTGACAAACCTCGGATAATAATTCTCGGATAGTTTGCACTTGCATAGTAAATATATTATAATGTAATTTTCAAATCGTTTGTTTTTGCGTAATAAGTATATTAATTCTAGGGTCGCTGACAAAATACGCTTGAAATAGTGTTCAAATTAGAAATTTGGGGAGCTATAACTACAACTAATCTCGATCTACAAATAGCGAAGTTCTTTGTCAAGATGTTCCCTCAAATTGGCACCAACTTTGGATAGAATATCTCGGGATATAAAGGTAGTAAAGTTATGGAGTTTCCTATTTAGATTAATTTAACGGTGCAGAATCATGGTATTTCCGTTCCTGTTTGTGCAAAATTTGCAATTGCTTTAATTTTGCATTTGTAGAGGACGTTATACCTTTAAATATAATATAAATAACAAATTTAATAATAATAATACCTTTAAATTTACTCCAGTGTGCTCGAAATGAAGGATATGGTTCGTTTCTTTCCATGACTGTTACATGACGGTATTGGGTTGGACCAATTTTCGAACTCGCAAACCTCCGTTTCTTAATCTTCCAATCGGGCTACCAAGGCCCCCATATCAATTTGAAATTTATTGTTTGGAAGTAGTCAACTGACCTCACTTTCAGAATACGAACAGGAAACACGCATCGCTGCAGAAACACTACCTTTATTTATATTTAGAATTATAGACAATACCTCTCATAAGCTATATGCTGAAACTGTATTCGAGTAATATATCAAATTTTATTTTATTCGACAAATGACGAGAGGTTATCAAAACATATGCGCCCCTATATTTAGCTTTATCGAAAAGACGTCCTTTAACCGTGGTGGGAGTATTAATTTTATTAGTACCAACTGTTTTTTAAATTGGGTGCTCTCAATTACTTTGAAATCTATTTGATATTGTGTGAGTATAATAACCTGTCGTTCATTTCATTCATTCATTCATTCATTCGTTCATTTATTCATATAAAAGCCTGTCGTTCATTTATTTATACATGAAATTAGTCAAACTCAAGGTCATTTGATCGATATAAATTAAGGGAAAGAAAACCATAATTCATTAATCCTTATCAAAATTATTTTCATTTTTTCTTAAATTAGTTATTTAAAAGCCTGCACAAGCATGCACTTGCTTATCGTCTACATCAAATGCATCGGATAGCCCGATGATTAATGACATCTTTTAGGAAAAGTTTAAAAAATGCTAACATTTTATAAGTTTTTTGGTCTCTCACTCAATAATGATTTATCGGAAAATTCTTGTTTGCTGCCTTCTCGTATATATTTAGTGCCTGCGATCGTGTTTTTTACTTCACTGTGCAAGGTTTTGAAGTAGAATTACGTCTTTTTCCTTATCATGGTTAAGTAACTTTGATAACTGAGTGTCACGAAAAAAAGCGAAACTAGTGTTCTCAAATAAAAAGACACACAGAAATAGTGTATAAACCACTTGACAGGTAACGCATCACACGAAATATAAACTCGCTGCTGATTGAGCCTGAGAGAGAGCTGGCAACGTCAGGAAAATGTATCAAATTTGCTCGTTATCGACTAGATACGCTTCTTTTAGATGTCACCACTCTTGAACCATTTGTTACAGCGTTGACGTCAGTCCCTCAATTCGTAGCTGGAGATTTGCTCTATCTGATGTGTATCACTCTGGAGGGAACCTATATTCGAACCAATGTAGGAGCCTGAATGCGGATCATCGATTTAGAAATTTCAAATATTCCCAAGAAATACGACGCAGATTGCTATTGAGACCTATGAGCGGCACTGAAGGAACAAAGAAGGACTCTTTGATTCGAACGACACCAGACAAGACACCGCAAGAGCAAAATCGTGAGCAGCGTGTCTTGGAGAAGTCGGGAAATGCTGCACAATCGTCTAAAGCGGCTTCGGAAACGCAACCATCAAACTTCTCGCGTATCCGACAACACTTTGAGCAGCCCTTAAGGAACACAACAAGGGCTCTTGGATATGAACGACTCCAGAAAAGACATCGTAAGAGAAAAAGCGTGAGCAGCGTGTCCGGGAGAAGTCGGTGTGGAAAGCTGCACAATCGTCTAAAGCGGCTTCGGAAACGCAACCATCAAACTTCTCGCGTATCCGACAACACTTTGAGCAGCCCTTAAGGAACACAACAAGGGCTCTTGGATATGAACGACTCCAGATAAGACATCGTAAGAGAAAAAGCGTGAGCAGCGTGTCCGGGAGAAGTCGGTGTGGAAAGCTGCACAATCGTCTAAAGCGGCTTCGGAAACGCAACCATCAAACTTCTCGCGTATCCGACAACACTTTGAGCAGCCCTTAAGGAACACAACAAGGGCTCTTGGATATGAACGACTCCAGATAAGACATCGTAAGAGCAAAAGCGTGAGCAGCGTGTCCAGGAGAAGTCGGTGCGGAAAGCTGCACAATCGTCTAAAGCGGCTTCGGAAACGCAACCATCAAACTTCTCGCGTATCCGACAAAGCCATGCAGCACCATCCTATAGACGTGGATTCAGAAACTGATGGGAAGAGTCGGCCGAGTAAATCGGAGCAGCAAACTTTGAAACCGAGTATACCAGGTGCCCCTAGTACGAGGCTTAGAACAAGCGCGCTGGTGCTATATTTCGCTAGACTCACCCCTGAATCTCATCACCGAGCGGCTGAGGTGATAGTCGACCAGTACATACGAATTGATCGGGCAAGCAATCAACGTACCCGTCGGTGTTGAAACCATGATGAGGCAGCTGCCTTACTACCTGGATAACATTTACATCTTCAACGTGAGCATGAACAAGCACTCAGTAGATCTCATATCATCGCCTCATGCTAGGAGTGTATGATTTCATTCAATCTGTAGGGTGTCGTGATTTTTCGCAAAATAAATGAGGATTGCACACACAAATAGGGATTGACGTTTTTCCGGCTGGATACGGCAGGATTGGTACTTTGTTAATAAGCCTATCTAATCAGTATATATTTTTCCAAAATCGCTGAGTGAAAGTAGGTAAAAAGAATATTATTCCAAATTTACGAACAAAACGTTTATTTTAGCATTAGAAAATCAACTTTATTAATAATTATCCATAGGTAGGAAATCAATCACCAACAATAAATTATAATAACTACTAGAAGTAAGTATTAAACGATTGATTATATATGATCAGTCTTACTAGTTTCCACGCCAAAAAACATCAATTTGTTTAGTACGTAGAACTTTTGTATACTGCTGTTTGTAAAAAATGCAACACAATGAAGGATTCATCAGAATGAAATAGAATTTAATACACAAATGGCTTGTATTAGTACAAATAAATGAATAAATTTTCAAAGCGAAACAACAATATGAAGTGTCCGAAATCAGTATTTGGTGTAGCCACCACGCGCTGCAATAAGTGCTGCTATACGACGTGGCATGGAGTGAAACAGATGTTGAATGTCTGCTTGTGGAAGAGAATTCGATATTGTTTGTATGCGCACCCAAAGTTTGTCTTTTGAAGCTGTAAGACGCGGATCACGAGCGAGACGCCGACCAACCAAATCCCACACGTGCTTAATAGGCGACATATCCGGCGAATAAACAGGCCAAGGATGAGGTTGCATGTGTTGGGCTGAAAAGAAGTCTCGAACATTCCTTGCAACATGTGGGCATGCATTATCCTGTTGAAAGATGGCTCCAGGGATGCCTTGAAGGAAGGGAACGACTTCGGGCTCTAGCACTTCACGGACGTACATGTTGCTATTCAGATTATCCTCAATTCGCTTCAGCTGAGATCGTCCATGATACGAAATCGCACCCCAGACCATAACTCCGGGTGTTAGGCCATTATGACGTTCGATAACGCACTCTGGAAGGCAGCGTTCACCGGCATAGCGTCTAACACGAATGCGGCCATCATGGTTCCACAAATTAAAGCGGGATTCGTCAGAAAAGACAACTTGTTGCCAATCAGCCCAATAAAGGAATCCTTGCACGCAATCCACGGTGCAGCAGACATCGAAGAATTGACGAAGCCGACATTAGTACACCTGTAGCAGTAGACCAAAGTGCTGCCAACTGCCTGGAGGAAGCTGTACGGTCATTCACCGCCATGTGGACCATGTGCCTATCATCACACAGTGGAACTGTTCCTCTGCACACGAGCTGTTATTGCGAGATAGGAAACTCCTCCTTAACGAAGGCCAATGATTCTCCTCCGTTCAAACTCTGTAAGTTGTTGAAATTTCACCCTATTTCGTCGTGGTCATACTTAGGTCTCACTAAACGTTCGCCACTAAAAAATAACTATGCGCTATTTTCAACGTCCCGCTAAAACCCTCTATTTATACGCTTTTAGCATCAGTTCAGAGGTCGCTGCTCACTCTACGCATGCGTGGTGGCTCTGAAACTTTACTACTTTGCATAACATCCTATAATTGACATTTGCTGCAAATTTCATTTCTTTCGGATGATTTCTTCATGGTGTTGCATTTTTTACAAACAGCAGTGTGTTTGTCTAATATTAAGTAGTCTCTAACTCTAATGTCGTTGAGCAAATGACACATAAACTGTACCTAATCTTGTCTTATACTAACATAAAAAATTTAATCTTTAGCAGTTTTGGTCAACATGACAAAAACGGAACTCTTAATTCTTCTTAATTGCTTAAATCGAAGTTATATTATAATGAAAATTACGCTTAAGTTTGAAAGAACGATCTTGGGGAAACAAATCGTATTAATTGTGTCGTCCCCTAACCAACTTCTCAATGAACTACAAATATAACCAGCGGCCGAGAAGGCCTTCTCAGCTTCGACACTAGTTGGTTTAATCGTCATCAAGTAGTCGTACATAAGAGATAAATATTTTCCTTTGACTCCATCTATTTCACATAAAGTCATTTCTTTTTACAGTATTTTCTTAAAATCTCTGTTTCTTTTCTAAAGTTTGTCTTTTTGCAATAGTCTTCATTTTCTGGCAGAATTTGCTTTTCTAATTCCTCTTTTAATGTTAAATTAGTTTGCAATGAAAGTGAGTTGGAATTTAAGCTTTCTTCTGCTCCAGGTTCCATATTTTCGTTGTCATATTTAATGACTTGGTTTAATATTGTTTTCATTTTCTGTCGCATAAGATTTTTTTTTTTTTTGGCATAAGAAACGTATTGTCAGCTTGTCTCATGTTTTAATAATTTTTTTTGGTTTCTTTAAATAAAGCAACATTTCTGTTATTATATCGTGCAACAACGTTATTTTACCCTTACACGCAGTACCTCAGATAATTCGGCGCTTAGACAATGTCTTGTTTTTCCAGCTTGTCTAAAATGAATTTTAATGTTGTTCCAGCAGCAAGAAGGGTCGCATCTTTTCTGCATAGTGCCTCCACTGCCAATTTAATGGCTGCAAACAATTAATTATAACTTTCATTGTTAACCACTCTCTTGGTTGGTAAATTTTATGTTCCCTTAATGTAACCCTTAATCTAACCTCCCTGCAATAGTTAAATAGCAGATACATAAACAGGAATAATTTTTTTAAAAGGAAAAATCTTTTTAATACAATGCACCAAATTATATTTGCAAATCTTTTAATTTATCTGTGTGGTATTTACTTTGAACATGTCCGTTATTATGCGTTGTTTCATCAATCAGGTCCAGGTTTAACTCCTTGTTTTTTCAAAAATTACCGGAAAAATGTAAAAAAATGAAGAAGAAAAAAAACATAAAAAAACGCCGGTTAGCAAAACGTCTGGATTTGGGACAATTCTGGATTTGGGACAATTCTGGATTTGGGACTTTGAACTGTACTTAGAAGGCTGTTCAAGCGTGTGCGACAATCCAAAATGAGACTTAATTCTTTGCCTGTTTCTTCTTACACATAATTTTGAAGATATGTATCATATTTGGTAGGCGACTTTTTGAATAACTTTACCACTTTCCGCACTTTTTGAAGACGAAAACTGTATTTAGGGATTAATTCAATGCATGAAAGATCAGGATGACATAATGTTGATGAAATTATGTTGATGCAGTGTTTTGTTTCTAAATGTACTTATAAACCTTTGTAAGTTTCTTTTTTCTTAAGTTTTTGATACACGTTGGGTATTTGTGTCCATTTCTGCTGCAAGAATGTCGCCAGCTCAGCTGTAAATTTCAGACGTGGTTCCCTGGTACATAAGCGTTGCTCTAACTCGTTCCACAAATGTTTTATGAGGTTTAAGTCGGGACTCTCTGAGCAGGCCACGGAAGACGTTTTACACCCATACTTGATACAGCTGCTTGGCAGAAGCTGCAACGTGACATGGAGCGTTGTCGTCCTGGAAGTAACATTCGTTCATTCCATAAAATTACCAGAGCGTAGGAAGAACCTGATTGTCCAAAATGTTCATGTAGACGTCGGCGTTCAATTGACCATGAACAACATGTATCCCAGGCCATAGAACAAAAAACACCCCAAACAAGTAGTCAAATTTTATGCAAATCCACTGGTGTCCGGTACATTATTGTAGTGTAATATATTTAGGTGTTCCACTCTCTCAAAGGTGTGTATTAGAAGGAATTAGTTTTTTAAAATATTTATACATACTTAGTGTTATTTATAAAGGTTTCACCATCGAATTATTTTGCAGTTTTACATGACTTTGAACTAGACTATTGTATTAAGGCACAGTGTATATTTTAAATTTGTAACAAGGTCTCGATATATTGCCCCCTTGATATATTGCGCTGTTTGGTCTCTTTACAATCGCGATCTATCGAGAGTTTGCTGTACTAAGAATACAGTTACTTCCCGACAGAAGACTATACGGAATTATCAGCGTTCACATATTCATGTTGAGATGGAGTTTAGATCTTCAGTCACATCGAGTTTGAAAAAACAGCCTTGAGGGATTTCATAATGCAACTTCTGAAACATTTATTATTAGACTGATTTATTTAAAATTTATCAAGCGAATATAAAAGTTATTAAAAAATTATATTTGTAAGCCCTCTTCTTAAATGACACCAATTGCAAGATGTAATTTTTGATTACATTCAAATTCGCTCATGTCCAAAATTATCATTACACACCCAAAAATAATAATATTCCATGAAGTACCCAAATCGATGTAATCCATTTTGTCAGGGAATGTGTGAAATTTGTGATACAAGCTTACACTGCTAAGAAAGTATGTCAAATACAAATCGTGGATACCATGTTGAACTATAGAATACTGAAAAATGGGCTTTATTTGTATTCGATACCTTACCGCTGTATTGAACAAGGTACAGTCTGCGGCATATCTTCGAATTTATAGCCGGTTTTGAAATCCGTAAATGTATATTTTAAATTTTCGAATGTGCTAACCTTTTTTTCAGATATTTATGTTAGAAGTATTGAATAAATAGTTTCGTTGCCTGCTGTAACGATTTTATGAAATCTTTCTGAATATTATAAAGTGTAAAGTGGATATTATAACGAGGACGGCATTTTCGCCATTTGAAGTCTGGCAATTAATTATCCGTATGCAACATGCAGTGCGACGTCTCGAATATGCCACATACGCATTTTTACCCCTCACATTTTCTAATTAATTGAATTTGCTTACAAAGGAGTTTTCGCACCTTTGACAGGAAAAATTTGGGAAAATCATAAAATGGCAAAGTGATGTAAAGTAACGTTATTCTTTTTTTTTGTCACGCAACAATAATCCATTATAATGAGTTTCAAAGGAACTCAAATAATACTCAGAAACATTAATAAAAATGCTTTTGTCACTGAGATGATTTTCAAAATTCCCAAGTAAACGTTTTCTTTTTAAATTTTGATCGGTTTTGTACCTTTCAAAACAATTTAAACGCTTCGTATTTTTAAATCAGATGTTTGCTTTAAGCATTCTTAAAATACATTTGCATGCATATTTTCGGTATGTAGGTGGACTGTAGTAGTTTTCAATGGCGTTTTACATTACTTTACACTGTCTTAACAGCAGATCTAATAAAACAAAGTTAAGAACTATTTAAGATATTTTTCTCAAAAATGATCTCCAATACCAAGAACGCATAATAGGATTGAAACGCTTTGAATAAAAATAGGTCTGATTAAAATTCGCTAAATTCTCGACAGGAAAATATTTCAGAAACTCAATACCGCCATTCAAAATTTAGTTACGCTTATACGGCATATAATAAATTCCCAAAACAATTTGCACGTGAAGATGCATTTGGGGATATTCCTGAGCCTGTATTAAAATCTAAAACTGTTTGACAAGCCGTCTGAACGTTAGAAAATCATTCAGAAACTAGCTACATCCCTAAACAGTTGTATTTCTAAATGGGACTATTATGAAGCAATACATCAAAAATTTCGATGTTCTCACAAAAAAAAATATTTACATTATAAATCTTTTTATTTTCATTCAAGAACCATCTCGGGATAAATTTTATCAGTGCTTCGTAAGTATTTTGTAGAGTTCATCTCTGCTTTTGTTTTCCCTCCAAATGGTTTAAAAGGATACCTCGTCTATCAAGTTACGATCAAGTTTGTCATTGACCAGATATCTCGTCCATTTGGATCTGGTCAGTTTCGTTAATGACGAATTCGTCGTCGTGACAAAAGTGTCCTGTTATGTCTCCAACGACATAACGCTACTTTTAAGCCATCCACAATGCGCTACTTCCAAGCCACCGTATCTCTCTATCGAAAGACGCTGCTGACGTAACGAACACTGCCGCAGCAGATAATAAAAGCCCGCGCAAAACGATTCTCGCACTCTCTTGACTTTTTCCCCGGCCGCCGACATGTGCTAGAACGTTCCGTCGCGTGGCCTTCGTGCTACTATACTTATGGATCCTTATCGTTATGTACTTCTTATTTCTTTTCACTCTGCATAGCATAGAGTGGTGTATTCAATTGGACGAAATGCCCCAACACCACTCTCCCAAAATTCCACGTAACTATTTTTTTTTCCGCGTTAACTCTTTAGCCCTATTTTTCCCTTAGCGTCACTTGCCATTTTTCCATTTTAAGTTCTAGAATAATTCAATTTATAATTCAATTGTGTTACTTTTTTAAAAGTAACTAATAGATGTGTTATTCCTTTTATTTTGTGGCAATAAACAGTCTTTATTGTTATTTAGACTGGTTTATTTTGTGTTTTTTCACGAATTCTCTTGGTAACTTTTGATATCATGTTTGTTTTACAGTAAACTTTCGTAATTAAGATACCGACATCTTCTAATCGATAATTCATGTACAGGGTTCAATGAGTCTTTTTATTCAAAATTTAATTCCCACTATACGATCAAAATTGGTGAAGTTGTGGTCCTTGATTTCGAACCCTTTCTCTTTGCATATAATTTAATTTTTATTATTACTTAAAAAGGACCTAACAGTCCTAATACTTACACTAAGTGGAATGTAGTTCCAACTAAGAAAATGTTTCGTATCAGACGCTGGCAAGGTAGTTTACGACATGAAAATAAACCACGATGAAGGTTAAAGTAACTCATTTTCCGTAGTTCCCAATTAACCCTCATGATGGTTTATCTTTGTGTCGAAAACTGACCTGTAGTGACTAGCTCCAGGTGCAACCTGTTAAAAACTGTCACCAGCTCTAGGGGAAAGGACACTGTTTTTCGTACCTGGATCTTCATTCTCTTGTAGTAAAAGGGCGGTTTTGTTTCGACGAGTTGTCTCGTCCTTTGCAAAAATTGACCAGATATTGGACGAGATATCTCGTCAAAACACTTGGAGGGTTCAAAAAACCTAATTAAGAAAGACGAATTTAAATAATGCGCTCCCTCTACCCCAAAATAAATGTCACATTTGGGTTTCGAATATTAACAATTTTTCTTCAACTTTGAAGTGAACTACTGTTCCAGCGTGGTCACGAACGGTAAATGGTAACCGAAGAATGCCACTTGGTCGTCTGTTTTCATATTTGGTAAAAAGCCGAAGATGGAACTTTTCTTAAGTGCACCCGGAAAAAAATATTTAGTTAGCGGAACATTTTCTTAAGATTGCAAACATGTATGGATAGTGCAATGAAGCTGTTGTCGTATATAGGGTGCTATAATTATCGACAAAAACCATAGGAATGGTGAAACACAAGTTTTATTTATCTCAGACGACAGAGAACGCAACTTTATACACATACAAATAAAATATTTACAGAAAAAGTCAGTTCATAGGTTATATTTAAAGCCAGTTCTCCTCGAGACCTCCAAAAACGTGGATGCTCCGCACTACTGAAGTACGAAAAGAGTGAAGGAGTCATAGTAATAGAAATAATTTTATCTCAGACAACTTTAGACAATTTTTCGCAAAGATTTGTATTGCACTAGTAATTGAACAATTTATCGTAGACCATCCATCACTGTGCATGCCGAATGCTTCGAGCGCCATCTGTTGCATGACTGAAGCGCCATCTATTGTTGGACAGAAGCGTCATCTCTTGCTTGACAGAAACACTATGTGTTGTTCCATAAAAGCGTCGTTTGTGATTTGACAGAACCGTTATCAGTCTTTGACGAGTCTCAAATGTTTGAGTAGAAAGAATTCAAGGTGTTTCGCAATTTCCTTAGGCACTACCTTTATGTGACGCAAATATTTACGAGGGAGCTGTTTTGGAACCTGTTTACTGTACGTTTCTAATTATATATTGTTGGTAAATTCATTTTTAACAGTAAGTTTAGCCGTAATGTGTAGAAGCTCAAATTTTCAGTTCAATTGTGATATAAATTAAGGAATACACAATTTAAATTACGAAACATGTGAATTTGCCAGTCAAATGCTACAAACATACGATCTTGCTTTTAAACAAGTTATTAGTTGGTTGTGGGCTTACTACACCTACATAGCATCTAAACATATATCATAAAAAGGGAATATATAACAAATATCCTAAAATGCAGAATTTCTCTACTATACAATCCCTATACAACTGACCGAAATGGTGGATCGTTTGGGGATTTATGGCACAATGACCATATTCCACCAAGTTTCACCAATCACAAGACATACAATTTCAAGCATAGTGTTATGAAATGTGTAAAAGGGTTGGAGAATATATACTCTATAACAAAAAAAATCGACCCACCAAGATGATGCAGAATTACAGTGGTGCCGGGGTCGATCAACTTTGAACGGCGCTGACTGGGGACTTAGAATCTTTAGTGACGAATTCCGTTTCTAACTGTGTCCTGACAACAACAGCAGACGGGTTTGGAGACGTCCAGGACAGCGTGAGAATCCTGCTTTTACTATCGCACGCCACACATGCCCACAATAGGGTGTAATGGTCTGGGATGCCATCTCCTTCGATAGCCGGACCCCTTTGGTAGTCATTTCTGGCACACTTACAGCACAGCAGTACGTAGAAGACATTCTAGGACCGGTTGTGTTACCTTTCCTATTGCGACACCCTGGACCTACTTTTTAACAAGATATTGCCCAGCCGCACATGGCAATTGTTGCTATGAATTGTCTTCCAGCTTTCCCAACACTTCCTTGGTCAGCTAGGTCTCCTGATTTCTGTCCCATAGAATATTACTTTTAAAATATATTTAATTAGTCTTCAGCAATTATGTATATAGATATAATTTTTTTTCTACAATTTTTCGAATTTGTATATTATGTTCTTTATGTAGTTTTTGAACAAAACATATTTTTTAAATTTTTTCTTATTGTTTTAACCAAAATAACGAGAACAATTTACTGTATGAACTTTCAGAAGATACAATAATGAAGGGATTTGTTGTAAAATATTTTTAAATATATCAATTTTGCCCAATGTCAAAATTTTTATATTTTTAAATTCTAATAAAAACATATAAAAATTTTGAAAACATGAAACAGTTATTATAATTGCAAAATACAATGTATACCTACAGAAAAAATTTTATAACAAAAAATTTGAAATTGAAGATTTTAGAATTTTGAGTCCCGGAGCCCTTTAATTTTGTGCTTCTATCACCCCTCAAAATTTGTACAGGAAGTGTCCAAAACCCCTGTGTATTATTCTTCTATTTCAATGCACGTTCCCTATTCTAATGTGGAATTTGATAAAAAAGAAGGAGGGGCCTTTTTTGAAGCTAATCATTTTTTAAACCGTTGTTTCCGAAAAATAGCTAAACACATTGCACGAATTCAAAGGACCTTATAAAGCCATCGAAAAAGGACATACAATAAGTGGTTTGTTTACTTGCTAAAAATTTAATGAATCGTAATTACTTATCTTTAATTAATAATTAAGAAAACCGACTATCGCAATAGACGCGAAGTCCGAAGAGTGTTTTACGTAGAAAATGAAAAAATCCTTTATATATCGTCCCCCGGCAAGAAAAGTGACACAAGTCAAAAAATAAAAATTTTGATGTGATGTCATTGAAAAATATGTATGAGGTGCTCAACGTGTTATATTACTATTCTATACAGAATACAATACAATTTAATGCATTAATACTTATCTGAAAATTAAAAGAAGCTTATACTATTTCAATATAAGTTTTATAGTATCATTTAAGTAGATGTTTCTCAAATGCCGCAATTTTGAGTTGTGTTACTTTACTTTCCGAGGTACGATATACACACGAGGACAAAGAAAAGTTGTTAGCACTTACTGAATCTGAGATCAGATAAAGTGAAAGTATGACGTCAAGGACTGTCGTCATGGAAACGCAGACAATCCAGGGTATTAAAAGGACACGATTATCCTGCAAAAGCAAATTTCATTATTTAATGTGATGTAATAAATAAGACATTTTATTTTACTCTGGTAAAAGATTGGCGTTATCACATTATCCCGTTTCCTTTTTTTTTTTTATTTAAATGTGTGTTAATGGAAAAAATTAAAAGTAGACTTGTATGCATTTATAAATAGCGAAAGTAAAGAGGAAATGAATTAATTGTAAAATAATAGCAGTGCTTGAAAAGTTCTTTTGTAAAAAAACTATTTTCTTTTGAGTGTGTTCAATAGAGCTTCATTCATAATTCGAATTTAATTAATTTTTTAGCTAATCAAATTCGAAACGTCGTGCTCTTATATTTATTTAATTAGAACTTTTTAATTTAAATTCATTTGGAATTAGAATGAGTAATGGAGGGATGAATTAATGTCAAGACATAATTTTTGTAATTATAAGTAAAAAAAATTAAAATTTTTGTAAACCAAGAAACCTTATTTATATTTAGAGACATTTCACTCTCAGATTAAACAGATTGTAATAAACAGCACATAAACTCGTTATTAATTATGTTAAGATAATGAATTGCTTCATTTTCATTCTAAACTTTTTGTATTCTCTCCGTTTAAAAAATTTCTTTCATTCAACAAAAATTATTTAATAGACAGAAGTGGTTTAAAACTATATTTTATTAAAAAAAACATCATAAAACCTTTTTGGGAAAAATTAAGTAATTATATTAATTTACGGCAATAAAGTAAATAACGGTTAATTTAGTAAAGAGTAATTGCTACTAAATATGTGCATATTTAAAATTTTAATTAAAGATACGAAAAAACAATCTGAAAAATAATGTTCGTAATAAATTAACCTTTGATTTGAAATTTAAAAAACAAACATTGATGATGCATAAACATTAATTAAAAATTAATATTTTATATAGAAATCTCACAAACAAATGTATTAGTTAAGTATTTGATTAAATACATCTTGCATGCCTTACAATTAAAATAAACGGGTTACGTTGTAGTTTAATTATGTAAAAAAAATGTAATCATATTTAACATAATTAATGTACTGCGGTATACTCAAAATTCCTACTTGCCATCGGTACGTAAATCATACTCTTGCTCATATTTGGGTGTACTTTTCATATATTTTGAATATTTCACAATTTCATTCCATTCATAATTTCATTCCTCTTTAGATCGCATACTTTTAAATAGATTTTAAGCTAAACACGACGAAGGCAATTTTCCCAAGAGTATAAAAATACGAATCTTCTATACAAACTGCTTCAAAAATTTGATTTGAAATATTTTACAACCACATACAACAAATGCTACAAAGGAATCTTTTTTGATAGGATTGGCCATATATGGAAGCTTTTATGCAGTTCCCATAGGGACAGTATACATTAAAGTAATGAAGAAAATGTTACCATCCATGATTTTGCTTTGCTGATAAAATATAACGATACCTTTATCATAATGTTTTATAGAAACCTCTCTAGCATTTTGGCGCGATACCTTATAATGTTTTATAAAAACCTTTTAAGCTTTTCGTTTTCTTATGATTCTCCTGTGGCAGCATTTAGACGAATGTTGTCTTGAACTTAATTACTTAAAAATATTAAAGCAAAGTTCAATAAATGATGATTAGAAAACACAAATAAAACAATCTCAATGTCTAATTTAGAGCCTTTGTTATGTGGTAACTTTCTATGCTTAAACAAAATCATATCAGAAACCATAAAGTGAATTAGTTATTGTATAAAACAAGGTACTTAGTCTGTTAACCTTCCTGGGGTGGTTGTCTCGACAAGGTATCTGGTAATTAGCAAAACTGACCCAGATCTTGATAGATAATATATCTCATCATTAGCAAAAACTGACTAGATCTAGATCTCGTCATCATAAAATAAGTATCTTTCTGACTTCATTACCAAAATTGGTCAGGTCTCGATGAACTAAATAGTATATCGTCATCTTCAGTGCTTTCCGAGAAAGATGCGTAATACTTGATGTATCTGTTTCCAGAATCAATTATCATAGGCACTATAGTTTTAATTATGCACCCATTGGAGAGTTGTAGTTGTTTTAAACAGCTACTTTCTTGTAAGCAGTTTATTTCTGCTGATCTAATTAATAAGTAATAATGTTTAATTTCGTAGAGATACCTCTGCAACTTTTAAAGAAATCATGTACGCGTGTGCAAAATTTTCTTAAAATTGTGTTTTCCAGAAAAAGCATTAAAAGTTTACCTTAGTGCTTTTTGCCATTGCTAAATTCTTCGCACAAATTCATCGAAATTTGATGTAAAATGTCGAGGATTGATTGTAGAAAATAATTTCAACAAATTTATGTTTAAAATTATTTTTATTTTTGAAAAATTAGCGGAAAACCTCCCAATTTCCGGTCATTTCAACCGTACTTCCGGTTTCAATTTCTGTCGTTCAGTAATACTAAAATTGCTATAATTTTATTTCTATTTATCGTAGACTCAAAACAATTACAGATTCTGAAACTTAAGAAATTGGGCTTCAATATGAGAGGATAAAACAAATTTGAAAATTTGGGTCAAAATTACGTTTTAAACGTAGGCTGATACCTTAAAATGCGCGATACATGCAAATTTGTTGATTCACTTCTTTTTTATTTTACATAGATATTTATCTTTTTAACCCTCCAAGTGGTTCTAACAAAATATCTCGTCCATCAAGATCTGAAAAATTTTGCCAATGACGAGATATCTCGTCATCTAGACACTGTCGGTGACGCGAGACGACGAGGTCTGGATGGACGAAATATCGCGTCCATCAAATATCTCGTCAGTTTTGCTAATGACGAGAAACCTCATCGAGACATCCACCAGGAGCGGATTCTGCATAACAGCACTTGTTAAAACATGTCAGTCATTATTTTATTTTTGAAAAGGCACATTGTGCAACAAAGAAGTCTGTTTTGAGAAATTAGACGTTAAAGAACACTTAAAAGACTATAGATAGGAACATTTATATCGTTGTATAGCTATCTAATATTGAACTATCGAATGTGAAAAAATCAATTATTCTGTAGGGAAAAAATATAAAAATATGTTTTACTTCGAAATTGCAAAGTTTGGCTATTCGGAACTTTGCATAGCCCTTTCTAAATTTCTAAGCCTGTTATCAATTCGATAGCAGCAGTTAGGTAGCGAATATTTAAAGAGTATTTTATAACATTCAAAAATTTTACATAGTATCGACATTATTAGAAAAAGCTTTCCGGACAGCTGCAAAGAAAAGTAATGTATTATTTTAAAACTTGAAAATTGTACTTTATCAGAAACAAACAAATTATACATTGACCTTTTGGAAAGTTTTATTCCTGATTATCATAACCCTCCTGGTGGCTAGTTGTCTTGAAGAAGTATCTCATCATTGGCAAAACTGACCAGATTTCAATGAACAAGATACCTCGTCATTCAAAAAAAAACTGAACAGATCCGGATATCTTCATCATTAACGAGCCTCCAATGTCTTGATGACGTGATATATTATCATCCTCATCAAAATTTGCCAAATCTTGATGGATGAGATATCTTGCCCCGAAACCACTTGGAGGATCAAGTTACATAACAATACTCATTTTAATATGAAAAGGAGTTCTTTGACACTTACAGTGCAGAGTCCGACTATCAGAAGCGCAGAAGTTAGCACAGAGAGAGCCGCAAAGATCAACATCAGAATGCTGAATGTCAGGAGAACGGGAAGAAACACTGAAACCGAAGAACAAGAATTAAGAGAGGCTGCAGACATCAAGCAAATCAAATAAGAGAAGCATGTTATTTAGGCAAAAAAATCACTGCGTATGACATTACGACAGTTAGCGGAAAGATAATGGATATTATGATCAACCCATAATGTTGCTCAGTGTCATCCTTCGAGTTGTAGGCGGCTATGGTTCGATTCCTGTGAAGTGCATTCCTACCTGGGTGTAATTAGTGCTGTGTCAGTAAAAATTTCATTGTATGCTTAAGTCTATTACTTGAGATTATATACACTACCCTACAATAATGGACCGGACAGAAATATGTGATGGTATTCGGGAAATAATACATGCTTTCATAGGTGGTGGTCCCCCCGTTATGAATTACACTAGCAACCTTTATGGGCATACTTTCAAGAAGGTTTTGATACACAGCTATGGGTATTTGTGTCTATTCTTGCTGCAAGAGTGTCAAGAGCTCAGCTGTATATTTCAGACGTAATTCCCTGGTCCGTAAGCGTCGCTCTAACTCGCACCACCAATGTTCTATGAGGTTTAGGTTGGGACTCTGAGCAGGCGAGGGAAGACGTGTTTTATCCATATCTTGAAACCATTGTTTGACAGAGGGTGCAACATGACACGGAGCGTTGTTGTCCTGGAAGTAACATTCACTCATGCCATAGCGTAGGAAGAACCTGATTGCCCAAAATGTTCAAGTAGGCGTAAGTGTTCCTTTTACTAGGAACGACGTGCAAAGGTCCCAGGCCATACCACGAAAAACACGCCCAAACAAGTAGTCGGATCAATAATAAAGGGTGGTAGCCCAATTGGTAGAGTAACGGGTGGCATGTAGGTATCTTAATTAACGTCCCACTGGAGCAACACAACGTGCTATTGGTGACGGTCCGGATAGGTAGGTAATTTAATTAACGTCACACTGGAGCAACTCAACGGGCTATTGGTGACGTTTAGGGTATGGTACTTGGTTATATATTTTTAAATGAACATTGCACTGGAAAAACACAACGGGCTATTGGCGGCGGTTCCGGATTGACCCCCGAAGAGGTTACGATAAGGGATAAATCCATAGAGAAAGATACGAGGACAACACCACGTAATTTTGAAGCACGGTCAGATGACGAGGCAACACACGAGCTGGCACCCCACTCTTCAAATGATTTCTTCATAGAATAATAGTTTCTTATTTGGAAATACACAGAATCTGAACACTATTTCATTCTGTATTGGACAACACATGGTGGTCTAGAAACTATTTTTATGCTAGAAACAAATACATATTCTTCTAAAACCCGTTTTACGAGAAATCTATTATTGTTTGTGGTAACTTAATTTCCATTGTTTGAATTGTATTTCGTCAAAATGCAAAAAGAAAAACAACTCCAGAACAACCATTTCCAAAAGTCGCAATACTTCTGAGCAAACATTCCACATGGAAACTACTCTTGCCTGTGAACTATCGGAAAGGACAAAAGGTGCTTTGTATTTTTGTCTAGCAATCACAAAGGTACTGAAGGAAATGAAAAAACTGCGGTTCTCTTATCGTGGAAAAAGTCACGATTGAGGAATACAGCTCCGTTGAAAAACCGCTCTAGTGTAAACATTGTGGAAACGGATTTCAATCTTGAGGCTAGCATTTTTTCCTGTAACGCATACAAATACATTCAGGGCATCTGCACGCAATGCATTTGCATGCACTCGAAAGTAAGCGAAATATGAAAACCCCATTCTGATATTGCTATTCTGGTTAGGTCCTTAAGCGATGCATTTGGTTGGTATGGCATTTTTTGGAGACGTGATTTCTTTTGAAGTTGACTATTTGTTGACACAAACCAGTATATTTGGTAGACGTAGGTGTTTTAATTGACGTCATACTGCAGCAACACAACGGGCTATTAGTGAAAGTCCGGGTTTAATCCCGAAGGGAAAAATCCAAAGACCAATACCCAGTAATTTTGAGCCACGGTCAGTCGAGGAAAATTCGTTAGAAGAAAGTTTTGAAAGTGATTTGGTTGATCCTATAAAAGTGGAAGTTAAGGGAGTTGTACCAGCTCAGGTGGGTGGCCTCGTCATCTAACCGTGGTTTTAAATTACGTGGTGTTGTCCTCGGGTCTTTCCATTCAGAGTTGATCCCGGACCGTCCCCAATAGCCCGTTGTGTTGCTGTAGTGTGACGTTAATTAAAACAATACCAAAAATACCTAATACAAAATTTTGGAAATGACCGATATTCACAACGATAAATTACCCATGAAAATTCTCAACACATTGTGTCATTTTTTAGTAATACTCTTTGATTGAGGTACTGGTAGGATGTGATTATAGGACATAAATCGTACTAGCTCTTAGCCACAAAATTCAATTCCAATTGTACCTAAATTATTTTGTAAAGTGCAAACAGGAGCAAAACATTTGACATGTTTACAACTGCATGCATTCGAGATCTACTTAACAAATGCATGTAAAAATCCGGCGATGGAAATGCATTTAAAAATCATCAGGAAAAGAATAAAGTTCTTCAATACACAGAAATAGTAATCCTTTTCTACCATATACCACGTTATGTTGCTCTAGTACGACGCTATTTTAAAATTACCAAATTCCATATACCAGGTAAATTATTTTAATGAAAGATAATCATATTTTGTGGTTGTGACATTTCCTAACATTAAACGCAAGGCATCACGACAAAGAAAAAGTATTAGGAGCCGCGGTGATTCGGTTGGAAAAGTATCAAATTAGCAGTCGGGGGGGAGGGCTACGAGTTAGAAACTCAATCCAACCAGACTGTCGTGCACATAGGGGCTGGTGCACGTTAAATCTTTTTGGTCTCAAATATCATCACGTTGGTGTGGTGTGGTGTGGTGTAGAAGTTTGGAGAGGTGGGGTGCCAGCTCAGGTGATCGCATAATTTGATAGGGAGCATTGATCTCGTAGCGTCACCAAGTGCTCGTTGTGTTGTACCAGTGCGACGTTAAAATACCCCACCCCTTCGGAAGTGTATGTAATAATCACCAAAATAAAATTAAAATCTCTCAACACAGGAAGAGTAATATTTTTCCCGAAGAGAACAAACCACAAAGACAATTTATTAAAAAAGAGACTCACATTAAATCTGTTGTGGTCTTAAATGTGGTTGGATACGTGGTAGCCCGCTTGGAAATGCAACAGATTTGCTAACCGAGTCTTGTGAGTTCGAATCCAACCAAAGACCGTCGTGTACAGAGGGGGGATGGTGCACGTTTTATCTGTCGTAGTCTCAAATGTCCTCACGTTGGCGTGTGTGGAAGTGTGGAGAGTGGGGTGTCAGCTCATGTCTGGCCTCGTCATCTGACCGTGGTTATAAATTACCTGGTATGGTCCTCGGATCTTTGCCTTTGGGTTCGATCCCGGGTCCTCGCCAGTAGCCCATTGTTTTGCTCCAGTTCGATGTTAATAAATTACCACTATTCCGGGGGTCTAACAAGAGTTCAACGTGTAGTTACAGCTCAGAAATAGTGAGTAGTATGAAGTTTAAAGTTTTACACACAGCTCAGTAATATTGAGAAGTATGCGGTTTAAAGTTTGACACACAGCTCAGTTATAGTGAGTAGTATTCAGTTTAAAGTTTGACACGCAGCTCAGTAATTGTGAGTAGTATGCAATTTAAAGTTTGACACACAGCTCAGTAATAGTGAGTAGTATGCAATTTAAAGTTTGACACACAGCTCAGTTTTTAGTTTTAAATAAGTTATATTTAAAATTGATTGGATTGTTTATCATACAGTACTTATAATAAAATAGTTTGTGGGCAATTGTTTTTTAAATCATTGATATCCTAATGTTTTCAAATCAAATTTCCAAATTTGTATTTGCTTGTATTAATATTTGTTTTCAGCCCGCATTGACTAAATCATTTTATATCTGTAGTCTAATATGAGAGAATATTTTTTAAACGTTTAATAAAGTTCTTAAATATTAAAAAGTAATCCAGTTTCAGAGGAAAAACGAATAAGAAAACGATATTTTACAAAGCAATTTAAATCTTCGGAATACTCAATTTAGAATTTTCTTCATTTATTAGTCGGAATTGGAAACCTAGCAACCAAACGTGATTCCCTTTTTGAGCATGACGTCATAAATTTTGGAGTCGGGCTTTCTTTCTAGTGAGTGTTTATTTTACCAGTTTTGACAAGGCATAGCCAGAATTACAATCACAAATTTATTCACAGGTATTTTCAGCATTTTTAATTTGTCGACCAGCCGGTAAAAGTGGTTAAGGTGTTAGCCTCTAGATCGGAAGGTTCTTGGTTTGAATCCGGGTCCGGGCATGGATGTTTGTAAGCGTATGGTGTAGAGGCGGTTGATGCACCTTAAATCTGTCGTAGCCGGAAATCCTCACGTTGGGTTGGTGTGGAAGTTTGGTGAGTGGGGTGCCAGATCAGGTGTTGCCTCGTCATCTGATCGTGCTTCAAAATTACGAGGTGTTGTCCTCGGATTCTTTCTCTTAAGGGATTGATCCCGGAACGTCGTCAACAGCCCGTTGTATTGCTCTAGTAATACGTTAATTAAAATTTATCTTACCTTACCATATTTTTTATTAACGTTGCACAGGAGCAACTAAACGGGAAACTGGTGACGTTCCGGGTAATTTGGAAATTTTTTTTAAACTATCGTCGTACTAGAGCAAAACACAACGGACTATTGACTATGCTTCGAAAATAATCCCCTAAAGCTACGGTTTCCTACGAAAGATTAGCCGTTATATAGCATTTTTAGCGTTTTTTATTTTTTCGAGGAATAAAACGAAGGGGATTTTTTTTCTCTACCTCAAGCTTCTATCTTCGTGATCGTTGAAGATCGAGTGAAAATTTCAACGGATTTCAAATCAGCGTAAAATTCTACGCCAGATAATTACCAAACACAGATTTATTGCTTAATTATTTACCATTTGATTGTATATATTTAATTATTTATTAAATAATTAATTGTTTAAGAAAATCCCATTTAAGGTATCGATCTAGAGTAAACTTTTCCGCAGATTTCAAAACCGTTGAAATTTTCAATCTATCTTTAACGATCCCGATTTTACGAAAACGAACTAAACACTGCCTCTCAAAAATCTTTGTTTTGCTTCAATTCGCTCGAACCGTTTGGTGCAGGAAATGAACTGTTGCCGCTACAAGAGAAAAAAAAAAACGTTCCCCAACTGTTAGAGACCGCTATGACGATCGTTATGCAAATGGCGGCTCCGCTAATTGTCGTTACGCTCACAAACAACGCTCTCTAGGAAACCAACGTCATCTGTTTGTATAAACAACGTTTTAGTGTCGTCATCCACAACTACATTACGACTGCTAGATAACGGCTCCACTTGCTTAGGAAACCGTAGCGTAAGGGAAATATCCGAGGACAACACCACATAAATTTGAACCACAACTTTTCTCACAGAGTCAGCGCTGTGGAGTCGCACATTTCTATTACATTTGATACACGAGTTCTTTCCGGTATCATATTATTGGTATTTTTTAATTAACGTCACAGTGAAGTAATACAACGGGCGACGAGATCTGCACGAAAAGTATACAGTGGTTCTATATTACGTGGGCCGACCAACCGGTATAGTGGTTAAGTTGTTAGCCTCTAGATCATAAGGTTCCTGGTTCGAATCCGGGTCCGGGCATGGATGTTTGTAAGCGTATGGTGTAGAGGCGGCTGGTGCACCTTAAATCTGTCGTGGCCGAAAGTCATCACGTTGGGTTGGCGTGGAAGTTTGGAGAGTGGGGTACCAGCTCAGGTGTTACTTCGTCATCTGACCGTGGTTCAAAATTACGAGGTGTTGTCCTTGGATATTTCCCTTAAGGGACTGATCCCGGACCGTCGTCAATAGCCCGTTGTGTTGCTATAGTACGACGTTAACTAAAAATGACAACGACAATGGCCATTCTTTACTAGGTATGTTGGTAGGTATTTTAAATAGCGTCACATTGGGGCCACTCAAAGGGTTATTGGCGACGGTCCGGGATCATATCAGAAGGAGAAGATCCGAGGTATTGTGGTATTTTTAATTAATGTCACACTGAAGCAACACAATGGTCTATTGGTGACGGTCCGGGATCAACTCCCGAAAGAAGAGATCCGAGGACAGCACCACGTAATTTTCAACTACGCTCAAATGACGAGGTCACGACTGAGCTCCATTGCTAAGGTAGGGAGGTATTTAATTAACGTCTCCCTGGAGCAACACAATGGGCTATTGGCGGTGGTCCGAATCAACCACCTATGGAAAGGTCCGTTCAATGCTTCGGACTTTTCCTTTTGGGATTGATCCGGACTATCGTCAAGCTCAGGTGTTGCTTCGTCATCTGACCGTGGTTCAAAATTACGATGTGTTGTCCTCGGATCTTTCCCCTAAGCGACTGATCCCGGACCGTCGTCAATAGCCCGTTGTGTTGCTTTGGTACGACGTTAACTAAAATTACCATTACCGGACCATCGTCAATTGTCCGTTGTGTTGCTCTACATCGTTAATTAAAATACCATAACATATATACACTACCTTACAATAAGGGACCGAACAGCAAGATGTGATGGTATAAGGGAAGGAATACACGCTTTATTGGGGGAGGGGAGTTCTCACGTGCTACAATTACTCTAGCAACCCTTGTGGGTATGCTTTCAACAAGGTTTTGATACACAGCTATGGGTATTTGTGTCCATTCCTGCTGCAAGAATGTGGCCAGCTCAGCTGTAGATTTCGGACGTCGTTCCCTGTCCGTAAGTGTCGCTCTAACTCGTCCCTCAAAGGTTCTATCTGGTTTAGGTCGGGACTCTGAGCAGGCCAAGGAAGACGTTTTACATCCATATCTTGATACCACTGCTTGACAGAGACTGCAACATGACATAGAGCGTTGTGGTCCTGGAAGTAACATTCGTTCATTCCATAAAATTTCCAGAGCGTAGGAAGAACCTGATGGTCCAAAATGTTCAAGTAAGCGTAGGCGTTCAATTTATCAGGAAGACCATGCAAAGGTCCCAGGCCATACCACGAAAACACCCCCAAAGAAGTAGTCGGGTTTTATGCAAATCCCCTGGCGTCCGGTCCATTATTGTAGGGTAGTGCATATACCATTCTGTGTATTGCTGATACAACGAAAATGTCTTGTGCGGATTTCATGTAACTTTTCAGCCAAGATGAGCGATCATTGATGTACATTTACGAAAAAAAAACCAACGACTTCCCTTCATTCGAGCAATTTTAACAGTAGAGAACATTCAAAGATGAAGTTTGACAGGAACCTAACGTCTTTTATAAATTCAAATTCATAAAATTTGCATAAGGGGCAGCCTTCATATTAAATTGAACACCAACTTCATAATTTCCAATAGGAACCCCTAATTTCGACAAAAAGTTTCAAATCTTTATCAAAATTTAGCTTTTTATAGCAAATTTCATGTCATTAGGTCTTACCGTTTCGAAGTTGAGGACAGAAAGATTGTAGCTCTTAATGTTAAATCGGTTCTTTTATAGATATATCTTTCTAAATAATACTTCTATAGCGCTGATATTTTGTACCATGTTACTGTTAAATAACTCAAACAAAATCCATCTATATTATATTTTTAAAATAGTTTTTAGTATGCAGTAACTTTGGTATTGTTAATGCCTTTAGGCTACGACAGTGTACTTCGTCATTAGAAGCTCTGGCCAGTTGTCGATAAACGAGACATCTCATTATTAACACAATCGGCCGGTGCTTTAGCGGGATATCTTACGAAAAACGACCGGATCTTGGAGGAGACATATCGCCATAAGCAAAAATCGACCGAATCTTTGACGAGATATATCGTCGTTATCAAAATAGACCGGATTCTGAAAGAGGTATCTCGTCATTAGCAAAAGAGACCAGATCATGGAGGAGATATATTTCCATTAGAAAAAGCGACCGAATGCTGGAAGAGAGATTTCGTCATTAGCAAAATAGATCAAGTAATGGACATCCCGTCCAGTATTGCCACTAGCAAAATCGACCGTATTTTGAACGAGACCTCGTCATTAGGAAAACCGACCGGGTCTTGGACGACATATCTCGTCGAAACCACTTAGAGGGCTTATTAGGTGTACTATCTCAATGTTCGCCAGCTGAGAGTGGCAATATAAAAAAATGGTCGCACTGTGGGCAATTGGTGATAGGTAGGTTCATCACAATGCACACTCCTATTAATCACATCTCGGGCTCGATTTTTGACAAAACGTCAACTAACCAATACCTTAAAGCTCCCAGGGTGTCTATTTTGAAGGAAACTTGGTGCAAAAAGTCCTAAGCATCCGCCTAAGTCCTAAGTAAAAGTCCCATCTTGTTTCATAATTACATGGTTGGATACTTTCAGAACAGTTTCTCGTACAAAATGAATAAAATAGATACTACAGTAATATAAAAATAATTGGTAAAATGAACTTACCTGGTAAATTAACTATGGATTCTACATGGAAAGAGCCAGCTGTTACAACCACAGTGTAAAAAGCCTGCAACGAAAAGAGAAAGTTAGATGATTCTCACACTTATTTTGAATCGATTCCATAGTACGAAAACATTGTAATAAGAAAATCGATAGTTGAATCGAAGAAAAGAGGAATTTTTATCTTCTAGGATCACATTTTTGCACTCATGAGTTCCTTAAAGTGCCTTACCCAAAGAAATATTCATTGATTATTTTTCCCGTTGGTATCTGAATTTAGCGCATGGAAAACGATAACAATAGAGATAATATTACACGAGTTTTATGGCTCTAGGCTAGGACTTATTCCTTTGAACTTTTGTTTGGAAATCATTAAAACACTGCCTTCTAGACAGATAATTTCTGTAGGTTAATCCTCTAAGTGGTTTCCACCCAAGGTGCAGAATCTATACGTATTACATATTTATAATAAAACACATCAAAATTAATTAACTTACTTTATTTAAAACCGAGGCATACTTTCAGAATTTGCAATTATCTCAATAACTTTTGATGTTATATATTTTGTCATTGGACATAGAAGATGTGTTGTTTATAAACTATGTGTGGTAATTTCGGGCAGTGTAGGCAGGTTGTTCCGTAGCTAGAAAAGAAAAAAGGTGTGGCAAGGAGCGCTCTTTGCACTGCAGAACACAGTAACTTATTATAGAAATAAAATCGGTCAAAATTTTGATAAAATTAAGGAAAAATTGTTCTGAAAAGTCTTAAAATTATTCTGCAGACTTAAAATTGTTCTGCAAAGACTTTGTTCTGCGACGTACGTAGCAATTTTTCTGCTTCCGGGGTTTCGACGAGATATATCGTCCATCAATATCTGATCAATTTTGCTACGGACGAAATATATTGTATTTAAGATATATAGAATTTTTTATGATGACTATATATCAAGATCTTGACAGTTTTCTTCCAATTGGTGAGATATTTCATTTGTCAATATCTGTTAATGATTTTGCTAATGACGAGGTACTTTAAGATAAACATCAAGAGGCTAAGGATAACGATAACACAAAATGTGATCTCTCCTTAAGTTCATACAATTTCCAAATTTTTCATTTTTAACATGATAGGTATATCATACGTTTTTAAATTTATCACGATATTGAAGATCGGTTAGCAATGAAAAGTACTCAAACCCGAGAAACTCGAACCTCGCATGAAAAACTAGATACATTTTGAAAATATTTACTTTAAACTACTTTATTTTTTAGTTGTATTCAGTGTGTAGGTGTAACTTATGCTTCTCTCTTACTAAGTGAGAGATTGGTAGATTTTAAATTAGATCGGACATTTTGGAAAGACAGCATTTAGATTTTGACAATAATGGGAAATGTTTAACACTAGTCAATAATGTAAAAAACTAAATAATGAAATAAGATGCTAAAATAAATCTGTAGCTCTTTCGGTAGAACGAAACGAGCACCGTCATCAGACAAAACAATAACATGTGAAATACTCGAGTTTAAATACGTTATGTTGGAACTTTGTTAACATCACCTGCTCTAAAATCTGCCTTGATTATATTTCCTCAGATTGTTGATATGGATCATGTTGAAAGGAAACATTTTGTCCCTCCGAAATCACTAGACTCATTTTACAACCTTAGTTTTATCGTAGCTATCAGAAAAGTAATAACGTGATCATTTAACAGCTCAACGGTGGACAAAAAAGACAAACATTTGATACTCTAGTCAATACTGTGAAAGCTTCAGATAATGACTGCTAAAGATGATAACAGCTATTTCGGTGGAACAAAACGTCACCATCAACTGAATTGATAATATTTTACTCGTCTTGCTTTTTTTTTTGACCTAATGATGTTAGACGTTTCGTACTACCGAAGTAGCTGTTGACCAGTTTTACCATTTTGTCCGTATCATTTTAGTCATATTTTGAAACTTTTACATTATTGACTACCAGTATTCTAGCGTTTTTATATTTTACTATATTTAACACTCTACTGCATGTAACAAAAGTCAAATCGAATCTTCATTATCTAGGAAAGTACCATCGACAAACCTTAACGTTTCACAAGAGATGGGAATGAAATGGCTGATTTTAAAAGTTTTACAAAGCATTCTATTTAAGTATTCATAGAAGAGAAAATAATCTGGGCTAAGAATGCTGCCGTGCTTAGTTACTCAAAAGAAGGAATTCATAATCGGCTTAGAGCGTACTCATTAACTGATGAAAAGAATATTTTGATGTACAGCAATTTAAATACTATTTGTTTTTAAATGAAAACTAAAATTGAAAGTATTTTGAAGGTGTTATATATACAGAGCTCAAATTTATTCATAAAGGGACGAAATAAGATGTTCTGAATTGCAACGGATGGGGGTAACTATTTACAGAGGATTCATCACAGGTTCATCGTGCCTTGCCATCGCTAGATCTCAAGAGTTCTAGATCTATCTGAGATCTGATTCTGTTATCGGTCTGTCTCGTTAACTTGGAGTTTGATCTTTCCTGGTTCACATGAAATAGCAGGTGTTCTTCTCATTCTTTATACCCAGATGCCCATATATATAATTTAAATCGATTACAAAATACAGAGTGGCCACTAAGGGTTTGAAAAAGTAACGTTTTTTATTTTACTTGATAGAATATTTATTTGACTTTCCAAAATATATTTGATTTTTTTCTCTTAGTTAATTAGTTGCAGAGATGTGTTCAGATTATAATTAATTCGGGAAAACTGGAAGTAGGTATGGAAAACACCGGGAATGGTCATTAAAAGGACAAAAACCTGTCAAAATTTTAATTTAAAACTTACTATTTCTTTGCAAATATAATTTAAAAAGGTTTCTCAAATGTTTAAATGGTTTCTCTTTTGGAAATAGTGTGAACATTTTTAAAGAGAAGTGAAAAACAAAATTGTTTACCCAAGCAGTAAAAAAAAAAAAAAGAGCAAACGAAACAGTTAAAACTATTATTTACTCTAAATTAATTTTTGTGCATTATTTCCTCACTTCAAATTTTATAACACAAAAAGTTATTGATGGATTCTCATAAGTTTCGAGAACTTGTTTTTTTTTATAATGTTATCTAGGAAATGAACTAGAATAGTTATGGTGAGTTGAAAAGTTTTTAAATTATGGCCATTTATTTAAGAAATAGGTCTGTAAAACGATCAAAAATCTTATATTCATTTTTCGATCGCTTATAAATTTTTTATTTATTTAAATATTCTTTTGATTCAAGCTCATTCCCTAGAAAAATGCATGTAGTTTATTTTGGTAGCATCGTTTTTCAAATTGGTTAAATAGATTTCACTTAGCATATTTGCAGTTTTTGACGAATCTCTTTACGTGTTTTATTTCATACATAATTATACTTTTTACAAAATTATTAGTATATAATTTAAATATTTATAGCCCAATACTATTGTTTAACAACACTAAACATAAAAATATCATTAAAATGTTTCTATACCACATTTAAAAAAAAGATCTCGAACATGTCCGGATACCTTAACAGGCTATAGAGCATCCCTTGTAGATGAAAATGGCTACACAGGATGTCCAGCAACGAGTAAAACTCATTAGGTTTTTCTATTCCAGTGAAAGATCGATTATTGAAACTCGGAGAAAATACCGACAACATCCTCCCCGTCCATCTGATTTGACAGCATCAGACTTCTTTTTGTGGGGCTACTCTAAAGAACGGGTTTACGTAAATAAACCTCAAACAATTCAAGAACGTAGGGAGTACATTCGGTCCTAAATCAAACGTCTACGACCTGAAACCTCGCGTATGGTCATGGAAAATGCTGTGGAAAGAGCCTGGTGGTCATTTGAGGTATGTTGTTTTTCACACATAATATTAAAAAATCCATTAATTATATTTCCAAATGAAATAGTAAAAAAAAAAAAAAAAAAAAAAAAACACGTGTTTGTAAAAGTTGTTTTTGTTTTATATTATTCAATCTTCCAGTGACCACCCCTTACGATATCAAGAAAAGAGGTGTTTAGTGTCTCCGAAAAATTATGAGTTAATGAATTTCTGCTGTAACCGAGGATATAGTGTTAGCAAATGCCTAGCTCGAATAAAAGTGGGCTTATATCGCTACCACCACGCCAAAGGCACTAATGTACATTTTGGCGATTTTTATCTAACTGTGTGTGTGTGCGTTTTTCCGAGTCAAGTTGGCTTGGCATGAAAGTTTGAAGAGTGGGGTGCCACAGCACACCATCTTACAAGAAGTGGCACCGGTAATGTGTCCATCTGACTGCATCCCCTCTCTCTCCCGGCGTCTCATCTGAAGAGGTCCCTCAAACTTGCCTCAAATACCAGCTGGCAAGAGAGATGGCTAAACTCCATTAAAGGTCGAAGAACATTCTGATTTTTCCCCAAGGTATTCTCAGGAGTGACCTTGTCGTCTCACCATGGTTCAAAATCACGTAGTAGATCAAAATCAGTAGTGTTGTCCTATGGTCTTTTCCTTCTTCGGGTTTGATTCCGAATCGTCACCAATTGCTCTTAGTGTTTATTCAGTGCGACGCTAATTAAAGTACCTACCGAGTAATCATTTCATGTTCTATGTTATGACAGAGCCACGAACCATCTTGATTCTTTGGGGCTTTGTCATAACATCTTGATGTTATGACAAAGCCACGTGTCTTCCACAATCCCCTTGATGCTTAGTGGAAATGCCGATTTTCATGAGGTAGGTATTTGGGTATTTAACTAACATCACACTGGGGGGAGCAACACTACTGGCTATTGGCAACGGTCAGGGATCAACCTCCGAAGGGAAAGATTCTAACCGGTTTCCATGAGAAAACAGCCTTTGAGTAGTAACTCGATTTTTCTCGAAGCATCAAGGACCGCGTCGGAAGAGGATCGGATTAACAACCGGAGGGTTGCGAGTTTGAATTCAGTCAAAGACCGCAATGTACAAAGGGGGTTGGTGCACCTTAAACCCGACGTGATCCTTGGAGAGTGGGGTGGCAGCTCAGGTGTTGCCACGCCATCCGACCGTGGTTCAAATTCCATATTATCCTCGGCTTTTCCCTTCGGGATTGTTTCCGGACCGTCGCCAATAGCCCGTTGTGTTGCTCCAGTTCGATGTTAGTTAAAATATCTACCTAACGGAAGCATCGCATTTTGAACATGTTTTTGTAAAAACGTCCATTTTGCAGATTGGTACCTTTGGCGAGGTGATAACGATAACTTAGTAGAGGACACACTTGCTATATAGCGCTTCTAAGAACTTCTTGAGGAATAAAGAAAAGTACGATATATACCGACGGTAACTGGAGAGTGAGATAATTATTACCATACTTGGTCAAGCGGCACCAAACATAATACAGTCAATGTAAATTCATTAGATTATTGGTTTTGATGGTGCAAAAGCCATATTTGGCTAAATTGTACTAAATTTATTACAGGCAACGATTGGTTTGTTAATTTACAAGGGAAGTCATATCGCTACAGAAGGGATAGGTAATCAACTTAAAATAGGTTCGAAGCGGGCATACTTAGACAGGGATTCAAACCCACACCGATTGAGTCAAAAGCCAAAGCGCTAACCACCTGACGGCTTCATGGAAGTCCGTTTTCATTCATCAAGGGCAGAAAAAAAATAGAATGAATTGAAGTACAAAAAATTTTAAGTACGGAATAAAAATTAGAAAGAACAAAATAAAGTAATGCTTCTACATCTCATCAGAAATGGGACAGTTTGGGTGTGAAGTGCAAATGAAATAAGTCCCTTGTATCAAAACCTCGCCACGAATTCCAATTTGCCGCATCTTTATTTCACTTACACTCGAGAGGGGAAGCGTTTCTCTTTTCAAATAGATAAAAGCGACCTTTTTATTTCAGCGTTTTGTCGTGATACGTATTTGTACTTGGAGTAAAGTAGGAAACTTCTAAAAATGATTGAGTTGGAAAGCTTTTGTGCGAAACAAGGCATGAGACGTGACGTTTTCGGGGAAACGTAAGCTATATCGATTGTATATTCCAATCCGTGCTCCTATATGTCACATGAGGGGCAACGCTCATTTTGTTCTACGCCAAAGAAACGACGTTAGTTGGACGTTATGAGCGCTCTTCTGGGGAATAACTCACTCGGAAAGCACAAAAACGTCGTGGTAGTAAGGGATCCGACCTCGAACAAAATAATCACTTCAATTTTATAAGTAGCACATATTTCAATGTTATTTTTTTCTTCCAAAAGAATTTCCTTCGGGTAAGCGTGGATTAAAATGTGGTTTGAAATTGCGTAATAGTTTCTATAGTCAAACCAATGCTAACCCTGAAGCATAAACCTAATGAAATGTTAATGACAAAGTTAGGTATTTTAATTACCGTCGCACTCAACCAACACAACAGGCTGTTAGCAACGATTCTGTATCAATTCCCAAGGAAACGTAATTTTGAACCACGTTATGATGACGAGGCTACACCTGAGCCGGCATCACACTCTCCAAACTTCCACACCACGCCAACGTGAGGACATCTGAGGACACGACGGATTTAATGTGCACCAGTTCCTTTGTACACGATGGTCTCAGACTGGATTTGAACTCGTGACCCTTCGGTTGCTAATCCCATGCTCTTCCAACTGAATAGAGCGAGCATGTGGGTGGTAGTTAATTAAAGTCGCACTCAAGTAACTCAACGGGCTATTGGCGACGGTTCCGTATCTATACAGAAGGAATTGTTTTTTAATTAACGTCATACTAGAGCAACACAACGGGCTATTAATGACAGTACTGGAGCAATCCCTTAAGGGATAATGGTAATTGGTAATTTTTAGTTAACGTTGTACTAGATCAATACAAAGGGCTATTGACGACAGTCCGGGATCAATCCCTTAAGTGAAAGGTCCGAGGACAACACCATGTAATTTTAAACTACGTTATGATGACGTGGCAACACCTGAGCTGGCATTCCACTCTCAAACTTCCACACCACGTCAACGTGAGGACATCTGAGGACACGGCATATTTAACGTGCACCATCCCACTTTATACACAACGGTTTTTGGCTGGATTCGAACTCGTAACCCTCCGGTTGCTAATCCATTGCTGGTCCATCCGTGCCACTGCGGACATTTACTATATTTCTTGCGTTATGTGTTTCTTCTATTTATCGAGACAACAGCATTTCAGCTAATTTTGCCTTGTCTTTCCGGATTTTAAAATTTAGGTTATTTATTTTGAACGACCTTCATTTACCAGTCGCCCGTTTGACACACCTAGTTGAATAATAGAAATCCTTTCTCCTCTTTCGAGTAGATTTGCTGGAGTCGGTGCAGCTCATTTATTTATGGGCCTCATTCTGTAGTCGATTCCAACATCCAGATGCGTGTGTGACGAGGTGTTATTTATTCATAAATTTTCCCGTACAGATTTTAACTGAGTCAGAAAAGAAAGCTGCGACCTTTGAAAACGTTGCAACTCTGTTATTGCAATGGAGGGCGAAAAGGCGAGTTTTGTGATTAGGTCTAGCATAAGAAGCGATTTTAAATATTCAATCATCAGTGACTGGAGTTAAACAACAACAAAAATGCCGATGGGGAAGAAGTGAATTTACCCGTTGTATATAAACGTAAACTACGCATACCGTCCTGTGTCTATAAAGTCGTTAATAAAATACTCTGTAGCTTTTGGTAATGTTTATACACCCTATTACAAAAAAAAATCTACGCACCAAGAGGGAATTGTCCGATTAATATAAAAATAGTAGATGGGTGTGAAGGACATACATAGAAAAACAAACGATTCAAATGTCAGAACAGTTCAACTATTTACTACAGAGTTTGACCGTTACAATGGTAGGAAGTCCATAAGGCGTTGGTCCACCTCTGGCCTGGATGCAAGCTGTCACCCAGCGGGGCATAGACTGAAAAAGTTCCCGGATGGTGTCCTTCGGAATTTCTTGCCAAATTGTCTCCAACTGTTGAGCTAGATGGTCAACATTCCGGGTTGGTTGCAATCGCCTTCCCGTAACGTCTCAAATGTGCTCTATGGGAGAGAGAACAGCAGATCTAGCTGGCGAAGAAAGTGTTGGGAAAGCTTGAAGACAATTCATAGCAACACGTGCCGTGTGCGGCCGGATATTATCTTGTTGAAAAGTAAGTCCGGGGTGTCGCAAAAGGAACGGTAGTACAACCGGTTGTAGAATGTCTTCTACGTACCGCTGTGCTGTAAGTGTGCCAGAAATGACTACCAAAGGGGTCCGGCTATCGAAGGAGATGGCATCCCAGACCATTACACCCTATTGTGGGCATGTGTGGCGTGCGATAGTAAGAGCAGGATCCCCACGCTGCCCCACGTCTCCTAACACGTCTACGGTTGTCGTCAGGACACAGTTGGAAACAGGACTCGTCACTAAAGACTATACGTCCCCAGTTAGCGCCGTTTCAAGTTGATCGAGTCCGGCACCACTGTAATTCTGCATCAATATCCCATTAATATGCATTGATGGTCATTCTAACTTAGAAATCAAAAGGAAAAATCAGATAAACTAGCAAAAGATCTGAAACATCAAGATGTTTTTTTTTTTAGACTGAATCTGTTCAGACTAAAGAAAGTCAAATGAGTAAAAGTAGGAAAATAAGAATCAAATGAAGATTCGGATTTTACAAACAAATACCATCTGATTGTAAGAAATACTCCCGATTAAAATATATATATATATATATATATATATATATATATATATATGCAAATGATCAAGAGATATGAAAAATGTTAAACATCTAATTAAAATGTTAATTACACCTTTCATATTACACCGATTTAAACTTGAAGAATTAGCCAAACGGTCATCATGTAAAGAATCCTATATATCGTATTTGAATATTTTGTACAAAACACAGTAAGCGAACAAACAACAAGGACGAAAAAGGCGTTTTAAACGTTAACCCTTTTAATGGTAGTTTTGAAGATGTATCTCGTCATTACCTAAGCCATTAAATTAGCAGATCTTTATGAACGAGATATCTCGTCATTAGAAGAAAACTAACCAGATCTTGATATCGTCATCAAAAAACATCGGCACTATCTTGATGGTGTATCTTGTCAATAGAAAAATTAGTAAGCTCTTGATGGACGAGATATCACATCGGAATCACTTGGGGATTAAAACTTCGAGCTACCAATATAATGGTAACATCTGCAATGTAGAGCGCAGGCATTTAAAAGTAAACAACAATCAACGAACTTTCTTATCCGATTTCTAATCTCTTCTACAAATCCTTAAGTCCAATAATTGAAATCTGCTCTCAAACAATCCGTAAAACTTAAGACCCAGACGAGATTAAGAACCTTGGCAACCCCGTAATCATAATCTCCCAAGCATGCAATAATCCTGAATCTATCTGAATAAACCAATAACGAACTGATGACAATTATGGTGTACAAAACTTCATTCAGTGCGATTATTCAGAAGCTCCATTAAAATATTCCGATTGAACCATACTCTTTAAGAGGATGGAGAACTCGTTAGCGAACCTTAAGTGCAACCCTCTTTCGGAATATAAGTTTTACAGAACTCATTTTACTTTTATTAAGGGGGTCCGAGACACAAAAATCGTCAAATTTTCGAATTTTTTTTTATTATTTAAAAAAATTCTCTATGTTTTTCTGCTTAAAATGACGTCTAAATCATGTTTCTATCTTAATTAGAACTAGAGATATAATAATTTTTGTGGTGCGTTGTTTGGAAATCTAACACTCTTGAAAGTTGTTGTCATGGCAACAAGATCTGTCTTTAAAACTTTAAATGCGTCTTTCTCCATGATACATTTTTTCAAGATTTCCTGTATTCAAATTGCTATAAGTCGAAAACCGATACAGTTTAAGGGTTGAAATTTGGAATATATCTTTTTCAAACATTATACTTTAATTTTGATTCAGCAAATTTGAAACAAATATTTACTTTTAAAAATATGACTTTTTTTAAAAAAAAGTACCTTAAAATTTTCAAAGATTTTCATTCAAATATATTTGATTTTTTATTAAATTAATATTTTTTAAATTGCTGAATCAAAATTAAAGTTTATAAAATTGTGAATAATTTACTGCAAGAATTTTAAAAATTGATCAAGAATATTTTGAGTTTTAGCAATTTAAAATGACCCCTCTTTTTTTCAAAAAGTTTTAATTTAAAAGTTTTAAAAAACTTTTGGAAAAAACTTCGTGTTGTGATTTCGCTTATTAGTTAGATGGGTAATCAGTACAAAAAATTTCAATATTCTAAATTAATTAATAAAAAAAAATTTTCGATGTGTCCCGGACCCCCTTAATACACTTTTGTGATCTGCGTTAAAGAAAATAGGAAATGGCCACTCAAAATATTGCCAATATGTCCATTCACTTCTGTACCAACTCATATACTTGATGAAAAGGCGCACTCTTCAATGAATTCCTGCACATGTGAATATTGAAGGAAATGAATCTGTAATTCAATTGACAAAGGAAGCCAAAAAATTAACCCCTTAACGCATTTGCCCGTGTCTAACACGGGCGAACGTTAACGGCAAATTTGCACATGCCCGTGTCTTACACGGGCGATCTTGTATCTCGCGTTATTTTATTTTTAATGCCCGTCTGAGATTCGTTCTTCTAGTAAAAATAGGAAGAATAGATTATAATTAAACTTATTGACCATAGATGGCACCACTATGCAGCATTTTTCTTATGTAAACCACGTGGTGCATTTTGATGATTAAAATGTTTTGTTAGGAATTCTTTGTTATAAAGCTGTTGTCTGGTGTGGTAAAGGCAATATCTCCATTTTTATTGGAATAAATATCATAAAAGTAAACAGTTAACCATAAATTAATATTTACTAAGTGTTTTTGTAACTTGTTTAGGAAAAGTTATCTGATAATCAACAACTCTGACGATTTTGAATATGCCAATTTATCAGAAAGTTTCAGCGATAGTATATCATACCAAACTGAATTTTTAGCCATTCTTATGCTTGTCAGTATGACAATTTGATTTTAATGTTTTGAAATTGAAAATAAACTTGAAATCAAATCGTTTACACTTTGTTTGTATAATAATTTTTTTATATAACTTTTACCCACCCACCCCTCTCCCTAGTCATCCCCCACAACTGAAATTGCAAAAAATAACTTACACTATACCTATATATTCATTTTCTGTAAAAAAAAAAAAAAAAAAAACTCGATCATTTTTACCAGTTTTTCCGAAAAAAACTCGTGTTTTAAGGGGTTAAATTCTGAACAAACTCTAACAACTCTTACTTTGGTAGGATTCAAATTTTATCACAAACGGTTAAGACCAAACAAATAATTTATGAAATTAACTTCGAGAGAAACCACAGATAAACACTGATAACAAGAAATTTTAAAGGCATTAAAATTGGCAATGATGGAACCAGAACGAAGAAACATTGTAACTGTCTGGGCGGTGAACTCACCTTTAACCATATATTCACCTGATCTGCAGTAGTAGCTGCTCTTCAAACCATTATTTACCATCCTGAATAACAGCTTTACAGCGAGGAAATAATCGACATCGCTATAGCTGTGCAAAACACACACACCGACATCTGACTCAGAAATGGACATAATACATTTCTGTTTGATTTTTGATTTTAATTTTATTTTTAAAACAGACGTATAGTTTAACCTCCTGGTGGTTTATCTGCAAGTCGAAACTGCCCTATAGTGGCTAGCCTCTGATGCAAATATCTGTTCCAGGCACCAGTTCAGGGCAATTTGGTTTTCCTAAGTGGATTTTCATTCCCTTGGAGCAACAGCGCAGTTTTACCTCGACGATGTATCTCTTTAACGAAACTGGCCAGATCTTGTTGGACGAGATATTTCGTCGAGACCACTGGGAGGGTTAAAATAAAAAGAATAAGTTTCAACAAAGTAACCGTCCCAGATTTACCATCATGATTAAAACATTAGTAGACCATAAGGTCACCATTGACGACATAATGGACTCTGATACCTTCTCTGGCACCACTAACGAATTATGTTAGTTGGAGGAGTTTATAGGGGTCGAGTTAGCCAGTCCTTTATCCGGAATTTGAAAAATTTAGTACGAATATGTACAGAGACGGTGTATCTACCATGGCAGGAAAACATTAGGGGTTTATTGCACAGATAAAAAACATTAACACTTCCATGTGCTCTGATTATTTTTCATTGTATCTTGAATCAGTAAAATCGAAGCTACTATTTAGTGACACTTAGCAACAAATTACAAGTATTGTTAACTGCGTGCAAATACACACGGCATCGTAAGTTTCGTAATACTATGTTAAAGTTGAATAGCGAGGTATTCAGGGTGAATTTGCCGTATTGTTTTATAAAGTGTGATTGCTATCGAAGGGGCAGGTGTTAGCAAAATGTCATGTGTGAACAGATAGTTAAATGTTATGAAGAATAGAGTCAAATGTGAATTATTGAAAGATTTCTTTAGAAATGCTGCATTTTTGCGATATGTCAAATGAAAAAAAAAACGTTGAAATTTCTTTGCAAGGTAAAACTAAGTCTATATTTATATTTGTTGAAAAATCCAAGCATGTCTTTTTAAAAACACTTCTGGCTTTAAAAAGAAATTTCGGAAGAATATATTCTTCTGTAGGTAAAGGTCATTGATGAGCAGTATGAAAAAAAACCCGAATAATTTGGAGAATACACAGCTGTTAAGGACCTATTAATAGGAGACTATAATGAAACAGTTAATAACTTAGATTCATGACATCAAATTTATATTAAAATTTCAGCCTCGACTAGTTGATTTCCCCAAGGCACCTAGAGAACTACAGATGGAAATGATAGAGCTCTCAGTAGATACCATTTATAGTTATTGCTTGATTCTAAGAATTATCCAACTGAACTAAGGAAAAAATGCAATACCAACAGCTTCGCAATATGCACAAAAAATGCTTTCTCCTTTTAACCACTTATTGATGCAAATCTACATTCTACTACATGACACAAATCAAGATGTCCTTAAGGTCACAAATGACGGATATCCATCAAGATGATCAACTGAAATCGCATACTTGAATGTGTGTGTGTGTGTGTGTGTGTGTGTGTGTGTGTGTGTGTGTGTGTGTGTGTGTGTGTGTGTGTGTGTGTGTGTGTGTGTGTGTGTGTGTGTGTGTGTGTGTGTGTGTGTGTGTGTGTGTGTGTGTGTGTGTGTGTGTGTGCTACCAAATATTCAAATGCATACCACCAAAAAGCAGACACAACAGTGTGTGTGTGTGTGTGTGTGTGTGTGTGTGTGTGTGTGTGTGTGTGTGTGTGTGTGTGTGTGTGTGTGTGTGTGTGTGTGTGTGTGTGTGTGCTACCAAATATTCAAATGCATACCACCAAAAAGCAGACACAACAGTGTGTGTGTGTGTGTGTGTGTGTGTGTGTGTGTGTGTGTGTGTGTGTGTGTGTGTGCTACCAAATATTCAAATGCATACCACCAAAAAGCAGACACAACAGTGTGTGTGTGTGTGTGTGTGTGTGTGTGTGTGTGTGTGTGTGTGTGTGTGTGTGTGTGTGTGTGTGTGTGTGTGTGTGTGTGTGTGTGTGTGTGTGTGTGTGTGTGTGTGTGTGTGTGTGTGTGTGTGTGTGTGTGTGTGTGTGTGTGTGTGTGTGTGTGTGTGTGTGTGTGTGTGTGTGCTACCAAATATTCAAATGCATACCACCAAAAAGCAGACACAACAGTCGTAGTTGAATTTTAAAACTAAGAAATAGTTTTCATTTTTTGATATTAAGCTCATAGATTTTTACAAAAGAGCATATAGGTTTTACTATAGGACTATACGCCCAAGTTACTTTTGAATTAAATTTGTAGTAAAAGTATCAACTGTAAGAGGATATGCGATCCTTTGTAGTCAGCTTTCCTTTCTAGGTTATTTTCTCAAAATTGCGGTAGGGGAGATTCTACTGTTCAGGATATCTTATACGCTTCAATCTTCCCAAGGTTTACTATCTCCTGAGACACGCTGAGACCAGTAAAGAATTTTTCCGCAATACTGAAACATTTTCAGGAGATTTTGAGGTCCAATCCACAATTCATTAAAAATTATTCATCTAAATATCTCACAATTATAGCAAACTCATTCATAATTTTACTATTGGACTACACCGAAGTTGTATCAGTTTATATTAAAAGCATCAACTGTAAAATGATCTATCGCACCCCGGCAAAAAAAGTGACACGGGTCAAAAAAAATGAAAATTTTGTGGTTATGTCATTGAAAAATATGTATGAGGTGCCCCAGAGTGTTATATTACTATTCTATAGAATATAATAGATTTTAGAGGTATAAATTTCTCCCTAAAATTTAAAAGAAGCTTATACTATTTCAATATAAGTCTTTAAGTTGATTTTTCTTAAATGCTGCAATTTTGAGTCACTTTTCTTGCGGGGTACGATATGATCCTTTTTATGCTGTACTCAATTCATGTTTTTCTGGGGGATTCTCACAAAATTGCGGTAGGGGAGATTTCGATCGGGTGTGGAGAAAATCACATAAGCTTCTATTTTCCCAAAGAAAACGCTTTGAGACACCTGAGACATGGCTGGAATTCCCACAAGATTGCTCACTTGTTTCTGTGCAAACACATTTAGCCCTTTCATAAATCTCCCACCCAACGTTTCCTTATTATTCTTAGCGATGAATTTCCTATTACTGACGGTGAAAATAAGCCGTAGGGATCCAGCTTCTTTCTGTTCGGTAAATTATGATTTTTTTTATCCTCTCTCCTGTTCTAGGGACATCTTTAGAAATTAATGAGAGTTTAAAAAAGTTAATAAATACTGAGAGTTTATAAATAAATGAAAATTTCGCTTGGATAAAATTGAAGTAACAATTTTATGTAATTTAATAACTCTATGATTTGGTATAAAAATCGAATGAGCTGAACTCAACACACACACAGGTGGCTTCGTTATTCCGTTGATTTTATTTCATCTACTTGTTTTCGTTGAAAGCATTATTTTTACACGTTGAAGGGCTTGAAGAATAGTTCTTGAGATACGTTAAGCACTTAGTTATTTTTAACTGACAATTTTTATAGTGATGAAGTCATATTTTATTAAATTTATGTTTTTATACTTTTGATAATGAAATGTGCTGCTGGTTTGGCTGCTAGTTGCCATTAACTTGTAGATATGCACGAAATGTTGCTGTGCAATTGTTTTCTTTCCAAATATTCGGTTGAAATAAGGGAGCAATCTGTTTTTATTTCTGAAAAATGATCGGAAATAGAGGAATAAACTAGAAGTCCCTAAACGTTTTGAGAGGAGAGCAGCATTTGTATATTTAATATTTCCCCTATTGCTATACTATGACACTTTCCCCTGCCACCATCCAACAAATGAATCCCTGAAGTAACATTTTAAATATAAAGGTAATAATATAAAAAATCAAAGCTAAGAAACCCAGTAATCATGTTTCGGTTACGCTAATTCTCACTCATATCTAAATTGGTAAAAGCCGATAATACCTACTACATATTTTTTTAACTCTTCAAGATAATTGGTAATGTTGACAAAATGCATTTTGGAATTGAATTTCGGCTCTTCAGTTCTATTCCAAATAAAATACTATAGCTATGAATATCGATAACAATGTTTCAGTTACGGTAATTCTCTCTCTCTCTCTCACCAATCAAAATTCATAAAAACCAGTAATCTCCACCATAGGTTTTTAAACTCCTTGCAACGTTGACTCACTGCATTTTGTAACTGTATATTTATTGCATTGCTACTCTTCAGTTCCATTCAAAATAAAATATCATACCTCAGAATACCGGTAATGATGCTTCGGTTACGGTAATTCCCACATATCTTCAAAATTTGTAAAAACCTGTAATCCCAACAGTAGGTTTTTAAACTTTTTGTGATGTTGACACAATGCATTTTGGAATTGAATTGCACTACGGTTCTTCAGTTCTATCCCAAATAAAATATCATACATAAGAATACCGGTAATGATGTTTCGTTACGTTATTTCTCATCAATCTTCAAAAGCAGTAAAAATCGGTAATTCTCACTAAAGATTTTTAAACTATTTGTTATGTTGATTCACTGCATTTTGAAATTGTATAATTGCACTACTACTCTTCAGTTCTATCCAAAATAAAATATCACAGCGGAGTACCGGTAACGGAGTACCGGTAATGATGCATCTGTAACGCTAATCCTCAAAGGTCTTCAAACTGTATAAAGCCGGTATTGCATTGCCGGTATTTAAGACCCTAAATGACATTTTACCTCGTTGACTGTAGTAATCTCGCTCTGCTTTCGGAATTACGTTGCACTACTATTCTTTAGTTCTGTCCGTCAATCACTATTTATTTTCAAAAAACAGTTCCTCGTCATCTGACCCTGGTTCAAAATTATGTAGTGTTGTCCTAGGATCTTTCCTTTCGGGTTTGATTCCGAATAGTAGCAAATAGCCCGTGGTGTTTCTCCAGTGCGACGTTTATTAAATATCTACCTACCAAAAGGAATTCCACTAAAAATTTAGAGTTGTATGAAATCATACAATCAAATTATATTTAAATGCTATGCCGTTGATAAAAGGTGGATTAATTTAAGTGGGTGTACAAATTAGAAAAACTTAATTAATAGTTCAAATATCCTTTTTCTACAATGATAGATAAACTAAAAATGACTTCTATTATTAGGAAAAGTAAAAATTTGCGCTATTACAATATTTCTTATTTTAAGGGGGTCCAAAACACAAAAATCGTCAAATTTTCGGGAAAAAAAATATATATATATTAAAAAAATTTCTGTGTCTTTCTGCTTAAAATGACGTCTGAATCATGTTTTTATCTAAACTTCAACGACAGATAAAATTAATTTTGTGGTTCGTTGTTATGAAAATCTAACACTCAGAGAGCTGTTGTCATGGCAACAACATCTGTGAAAGACGTTATTTAAGTCTACGGAGACCTTTAAACTATGCCGAAAAAAGGTAGAACTAGCAAAAATCAAACTAAACCAAAGATTTAAGAGGAAAGAAGGAGTTAGATACTCATCTGGATGCTCTTAAAGGGTATTTAAACATTTTATTAATTGTAAATCTGTCTTTAAAACTTTAAATTCGTTTTTCTCCATGATCCATTTTTTCAAGATTTCCTGTATTCAAATTGTTATAAGTCAAGAACCGATAAAGTTTAAGGGTTGAAATTTGGAAAATGTCTTTTTCAAGTATTATACTTTAATTTTGATTCAGAAAATTTGAAACAAATATTTACTTTTAAAAAAAGAACTTAAAAAAAAAGTACCTTAAAATTTTTAGAAGTTTTCAATCAAATATTTTTTATTATTTATTGAATTAATATTTTAAAATTTGCTGAATCAGAATTAAAGTTTTTAAATTTGTGAATAATTTACGGCAATAATTTTGAAAATTGACCAAGAATATTTTGAGTTTTAGCAATTTAAAATGACACTTCTTCTTTCAAAAAATTTTAACTTTAAATTTAAAAAAAAAATTGGAAAACTTTTGTGTTGTGATTTTGCTTATTAGTTAGATAGGTAATCAGTACAAAAAAAATTATAAATTAATTAATAAAAAAAATTTTCTGATGTGTCCCTGACCCCCTTAAGAGAATTAATGATTGTGTGAAACATAGAAACATAAGGCGAAACGGGATAATGTTAATAATGCCTGTAAATGTTATGTAACTGCATTTCCATGAAATTTAAGCAAAAATGAAGCGAAATATCTTAGAAAATACAGAAAACATAATTTTTCGTACATGAAATATTTTTGATATGCCATAATATTTTAGTGATATCTCACCCAGTTTTATATGAGAAGAGATAAGAGAAAATAAACTCTCTCCTTTAAATTTTTCTACGCCTCACATTTATGAGCTTCTAGAATAGCTTATGAAAGTAAGTTTTTTGTAGTTTTTTACTCTTGCGAGGTTTGCTTAAATTAAAAACGTTTGAAACACTTGTATCCTTATCCTCTTTCGTAAACGCTCCACTTCAATTATTCATAATCTCCTTTCTTGCATCCTGAAGATCAAAGACAGAGGTATAATGAGGTGGCTTAGGTGTTTTTGTGGAATTACAGGAGGATACAATTTTCGTTATTTCTTTGAATTGAATACTTGTTTTTTATTTAGAAAATGTCGAAGCAACATAACTTAAAGTCATTTTATGGTTGATATGTGGATAAAAATTGCAATAAGTACGTGCGAATTTTATGTTAAAAATACTTATCGATGAAGTGCGTCTCAAAACTATTTGAGCAACAGTTTTTACTTTAGGAATAACCGTTAAAATGAAAATATGACAACCCTCAAAATTTTCTGTAGAGTACTAAATACACTGAAGTGACAAAAAAACTGGTACAGACATGCATATGCAAAATACATAGCAGTTCCAGCTATGCACGTCATTGGCATAGGTGGCGTTGCTATATGTGTTGCGTCTGTCAGGGCATATATAAAGCAATAGATTAAAGCCCCTCCGTGGCTAGGTTCCCTAATAAACACCTTAGATTGCAAGCATCTAGAGCAGGGGTTCCCAACCTTTTAGTAACTGCGTACCACTTGAAATTTTTGGCGTACCACCAGTCCTATATTTTTTTAGAAACATATATCTAATATCAGAAAAGTGCCCAATGGCTTTTTTTATTTTATTTAAATACTCAGAAAGCTTCATATTTTATGATAAATACACTTGTGTTTCGTATTAATGATGTTTTAGTAAGGAAAAAATAAAACGATTCTTGAAAATTACAGTTTTATTTTTTATTTACTGGTCTAAAAACAAATAATTTTAAATAATTAGTACAAACTAAGCAAACAAAGATTAACATAATCAAAAATAAATTTTTAGTGTGAAACTTGTTGTTGTTTGTCTTTTATAAAAACATCAATATCAGGAGCGATGGAGCTTAACTTCCCTCTTAAGTCCTCTTCAACACTTACTCTGTTTCTATATTTATTTTTTATGTACAAAAGTTCAGAAAAACCACTCTCACACAAGTAACTAGTAACAAATGGCATAAGAAATAGCATAACGTGGTTGTACATACTAAAAAATCGAACAAACTTCGTAGAATATTTGGATTGCTCGTGTCATCCTTGCGTACCACCTGAAACGTTGCCGTGTACCACCAGTGGTACGCGTACCACCGGTTGGGAATCCCTGATCTAGAGATCTTTCAGCGCTGAGAATGATAAGCTATCAGAATTTAAGCGATTTTCAATGCGGTTAAATAGAGTTGGAGCTCATGAGGTGGGTCATAAGGTTTCTGAAGAGGAGAAGTTTGGGTTTTTATGCAGTACCATTTCAAGGGTGTAATGTGACTACAAAAATACTGACAAAAGCTTTGACTTCTACTGCAGTGTGGCCGTAGAAGGACTTTGAGTGAACTTGATCAGTGTCAGCTGGCAAGAACCGTTTCACGTGATAGAGGTGCCACACTACCTCAAATTGAATTGGATTTCAATGGGGGGGGGCCCTCAACAACATCAGCGTGAGAACTACAACGTTCCCTCAAAGTTACGTGGTTACTATAATTTTGTTTTTAATTTTACATGTACACTACCCTACAATAATGGACCGGACCCCAGCGCTTTTGCAATATGATTTGGTACTTGTTTGAGGGTGTTTTTCGTGGTGTGGTCTGGGACCTTTGCATGCCGTTCTTTGTAAATTGAACGCCGAAGCCTACATGAACATTTTGGACAATCAGGTTCTTCCTATGCTCTGGCAATTTTATGGAATTGGCGAGTGTTACTTCCAGGACGACGACGCTATATGTCATGTTGCAGCCTCTGTCAACCAGTGGTATCAAGATATGGATGTAAAACGTCTTCCTTGGCCTGCTCAGAGTCCAGACTTAAACCAATAAGAACATTTGTGGGAGGAGGAGTTAGAGCGACGCTTACGGATCAGGGAACCACGTCCAAAATCTACAGCTGAGCTGGCGACATTATTGCAGCAGGAATGGAAACAAATACCCATAGCTGTGCATCAAAACCTTGCTGAAAGTATGCCCAGAAGGGTTGCTAGTGTAATTGCAGCACGTGAGGGACCATCTCCCTATTAAAGTATGTATTATTTCTTTTATACCATCACATCTTGCTGTTCGGTCCATTATTGTAGGGTAGTGTATATGCACCAGAACATTTTTTTTTTTTAATTTTTACTTTAAAATCCAATTTATTACAATAGATTATGAATTTTACCTTAACTTTTATTTCATTTTGAAAAACTCGGATTAATTTAATCATTATAATGACATAATTTAGATATAATTAGCTCATTTTTGAACAGTGATAACTCAAGTTGTAATTTGTTCAGAAAGACAATTATTTTTGGAAATTATTCTTAATATTATTCTTTATGTTTTATTCCTCAATCAAGCTGTTAGGAACAAAATATTTTTAATACAATTTTCACCAAAGAAGTCTAAAAACTTGTCAAGAAAATTTTGACTTAAAAAAATTAATTAAACATTTATTTCTTTAAGAAAAACTTTGACTGAAGGTTAAAACAATCCGTTGTGTTTCATAAATTATATTGATACAAAAATAATTATAATAATACAAAAATAATTATAATAGGTGAATTTTTTGTTGAGTTATCACTGTTCGAGCACATCATATTGCAAAAACACAGCGTTTCAGAAATCAAATTTAAAGTTTTTGAAACATGTTTGTACATGGTGACAGAACATAACAAAAACCCTTGTAACTAGGAAACTATTACGAATATTTACAAGAATTTGGTGCTGCTTGAAAGCTATAGAGATTGAAAGTATTTTGAATTAATAAAACATGTACGGATATACACTATATGGACACATATTTGAACGCTGCATGTTTTTCAGAAAAAGTGCTTTATCACTCTATTCAGTAACGGGTAGGCCCTCCTTTTGCTTGTACTAGAGCTGCAACATGTCGAGGCATGCTTTCCATAAGTTCTCTGTAAGCCTGGGCAGGAATAGCTCGCCATGCCTCTTGCAAGGCTGTGAGAAGAGATTGTTGTGAAGATGGGTGTGCGTGGCGATGTACTCGTCTCTCCAATTTGTCCCACAAGTGCTCGATCTGATTGCAATCCGGTCTCTGAACAGGTCAGTCAAGCAAATTAACCTAATTTTTAGGAAACCAGTCCAGTACACGTTTTACAGTATGACATGGAGTTCTATCCTGTTGGAAGAAACAACCATCATCGCCGTAGTATTGCCATCGTGTAGGCAAGGCCGAATCATCCAAAACGTCGAGGTACACGTCAGCGTTCATGGTACCAGGTGCATAAAGCAATGTGCCGTGTCCTATCCAGAAAAACAACCCCGTTCTAAGATGGATCCTCCTTCGAATTTCTGCAGTGTCCAAATTATTTTGTCCATCTAGTGTATATATTCTGGGTCAATTTTTTATGACTTTTCTCTTCTATACATATATCTTAACTGTTATTTTAAAAAAACGGTTGCTTATCAACTTTCGACACTCCATCGTACACTAAAATAATGTAATAAATATTTAAGTTGAAATTAGTTTGTATGGTGTATGATAAACAAAGCAATCTATTTACCAAAATTGAAAAGATTAGCTCGAGAATAACACTAAAATCGCTATCAATTATGTGTATTAGTAAATGTCAGGTAACTGTGCACATATTTATTGTTTAAGATATGAATGATAATAGAAATTCTATATATTCTCCTATCATTATTATATCGTAAGTAGTCCTCAACTAATGCAGTTTGGGAGGGCCTAAATCATTAACACTACTCAGGGTCGATTAATTTAATTTGAACTAGTTATGACCCCTTTGATTGGATGTTTCACAAACAATTTTTAATACTTTATTTATAAAAGTGTATGAAATTCCTTTTATATTGATAAACACCCGTTGAAAGAAACCAGGAAGTATTTGTTTTGTAAGAAATCCCAAAAAAGAAAATTAATCTATCGCATTAAAAAATGGTTGTAGGACTTAATGCCTATTTCTGAAGTCTCAACTAATCTTTCAACCAAGTTTATTCTACGAATGAACACGACTTTTCGATCCTGCTTTTTCTCCCAAATCGGCTAACTGCATTTTCTAAGCTTTCCCAGTGCATAAAAGAGCGAGCGCCCTCGAAAAGATTACTCCAAAAGAATTTAATAGTGCCGAGCACTTTCTAATCCATTGCACTTGCTCTCTTTCCTTACGTTTTTTGTCCACAATGCAGAACAGGAAAGGTCTATTCAATCGTTAATCCCTTCTTTCATATTTTGCTGAACTGTAGATTTTTCCATTCTATATATATTTTCAAGTATAGGTTTGAAATATATTTTTCGTTTTAAAATTATATGAGGGGAGTAAATATTTATACCCAATGAACCGAAAGCTTTATTTCAACAAAGTAGGTAACTTCAGACATCATTTTTCAAAGGAACCTGTGATTAAAATAGAACCCAATATAGACGAATTGTTAGCACAACACCAGGAATATTGGTTCCAGGCTCATGTTTAGCATCATTGATTAAATTTAAATTTACTAATTTGATCCCAAATAGTGTGTTTATGTACAGCTTATTTTTGTTTTGTTTTATTTTAATAAGTGGCTCTATATTTTCAGTTCTAAGATGTTTTATTTCCAAACTAGCTCTTAAAATTCTGAAATTATTTCCATCGATATAAATAAAAATGATAGGCCAGCAACATGTTTTCAATTTGTTATTAATTGAGAGAGTTCTCAAGTGTGGCGCTGAAAAGAATTGTCCTTGGAAAGGGGGCGTTGAGGCAAACATGTTTGGGTAACATAGGTCTAAAAGAACCATGTTGCGTTTGTTATAAATCTTCGTTGTCGTCAGTTGTGGAATTGATTGTGTGTTCATTCATGAGTAATAATTGTGCAATCATTTCCGAGCTCATGAATTCATTCGTAGACTCTCCATTACAGTAAAACACTGCCTCCGTACTGTGTTGTAAACAGCGGTCAGATACTTGTATGTTCACGACATACTATTTCACTGCTATTACGTCAAAGGAAAGAACATCCAACGTAATACTCGTACCTAATTACAACGTACGTACAATTTACAACATAATTAGTTAGAGGATAAACTGCGTAATAGTTCTATCATGGCACTATGTACGAAGGGAGTGAAAATTATCTGCTAAGCAGCTATGAACTTTTTTAAATAAAACAAGTATACAAATTACATCATTTTCAACATAATTCGCTTTCAACACATTTTTTCGATCGTTACATATGCTTTATTATGCCCTCCAAAAATTATTTTTGTCTGAGCCGAATGCAAAGCATCCGCCTGTTTTTTCAACTCGTGGTTTCTTGGTACAACTGATTTCTCACTTCCTCAAAGGAAGTTACTCGTCTTTGTAACATAATCATGTTGTCTACACTACCCATCGCTGTTGCCGTGAATTACTGTAGCTGACGGTTGTCTGACTTCTTCATGTATGGCACATGTGCCGCCATTTTCAACTTTCAGATGTCTCTTCAGAGATTTGCACTGTTTCCATCCGTGGTTCCTTGGTTCAACTAATTTCTCACTTCCTAAAAGTGATAGTTACTCGTCTTTGTAACAGAACCATGTTGTCTACACTACCCATCGCTGTTGCCGTGAATTACTGTAGCTGACGGTTGTATGACTTATTCATGTATGGCAGATGTGCCACCATTTTTCAACTTTCAGATGTAACCAGATATTTTCACTATTCCCATACTATACTGGTCTTGAATAGATGTCGGCTCCTGATGTTACTGAATGATACTCTTATTTGGTTCAAATGGAAAGCGGAATTTCCTGTCAAGGCAAAATTACCGTACATATTTATGAACTGTTATAGCAATGGTGGCATTTGTTGCGACTGTCGTTGCATAAGTTGATTCATGTTATATTTCATCAAAATCGAAATTGAGACGCAGCTTGCTAATAACTTTTAATTGTAGTAATACTTGGGTTTTTGAGAATTATTAAAGCATTAAATTCTATTTAAATCAACAACTTGTTAAATACGAGTTATGTACGTGCTATGAAAAGGTCGCGAACTGAAAGTACGACCTCATACAGAAAAGCCCCGATACGTCATCACTAAAGGGTTGATTTTGAATTTCGTAGTACTGTAATATATGGCAAAGCTGCACCAAAACACAAGACAGTGTCAAGTTATTGTGAAAAGAAGAGAAGGTTCGCTTGGGCAAGACTCAAGGAAGCAAGAACTTTTGACGACCTCAGCGGAGTAACCAGAGAATATATTCAATATGCATTATTGTAACGATCACGCTAATTTTAAATTTATCACTATTCATAAGAGAAATATATGTGATTGAAAATTACGTAAATTGTTTTTAAAGTGAACTTTTTTCCCTATCTCTCTCTCTTTTATTGAGCTTTATTTAAATATTCTTTAAAATTTATTATTGCTTTACATACCTATTATAATGTTGAGTACTTGTCTAATTTGAGTGAACCGAACACCTTGTCTTTACAGTTTAACTTTCATCTCAAAAACATTTAGGCCTTTGAATTCCTTATCTGGAATTAATTGAATTGACGAATTGTGATGTCGAATTGATTCTAAGGATTCAGGAACTTGTGTTTTAGGTTGCGAAGGAATTTCTTTAATTTCTGTTTCATCATTGGAACTCTCAAGATTTTCTTCTAAAATTTCCATAGCTTAATTTTTGTATTCGCTTGAGAACATACTGAAAGGTCGTTATGGATATTTTCTAGTCATTTATGTCACAGAGGAATACATACACTTTCATTTACAATTTCAAATAAATTCAATATAGAATCAGGGTCAGTGTCCTCATTTTCACATCATTTTGGGAATTCATCCGGAAAAGCATTTGAATTCGCGACTAGTAAAGGAGGATTTAGTTACATTGCTTTCATAGAAAACTAGACTGGACTGGAAAAAAATAACGATTTAAACGGGACTAGACAAAAAATTGACGGCCTAGACGGGACTATATAAAATTAACGGCTTAGACGAGAATGGAGAAAATTAAAGGCTTAGAGGGAACTGGAGAAAATTGTAGACGGTACTGCATAAAATTAACTATTTAGACGGGACTGGAGAAAATTAAAGGACTAAATGGAACTGGAGAAAGTTGACGACTTGTCCTGCGTGACAAGTCATCAAGGTGACGAATTATCGAGGTTTTACTGTATGTGCATATTTCTGTAAAACAACCTTAAAATTTTGCCATAAAATTACCAGTAAATTTTGACAATTCATGACTGGACAATGCAAAAAAATCCAGGAATCCACGTCTACTTTTGTTTGAGCATTGCTACGAACTATGTATTAGTAACAATAATAATTATAGTAAAAAGTAAATAAATTATGTTTAGTTATCTCACTTCACAAGACCAACTGAGGTGGAAAACGTGATGATGTTCCCATCCAAGCATTATATACTTAACCCATTTTTAAGTTTTAATCCTACCATTCTGTATATATTTCTGAGTATTATTCCTTATTAAACGGTATATTGTTTTTCCCTGTTAAAATACTAATGAATTCCAGTCTCACGTAGAAGCGGGTTACTTTGATTTTTAGAGTAATTCAAGTAGAAAGGAGGTTTAGAAAGATTTCCGTTCATAACCAAATACAGTGAGGAACAAATGCATTGCGTCACCTCAGCCAGGCTATAATAACCTGGGGTATATGTTGGCAGTGGAGGGATATACCCGAATTTATTGTTCGTACTAAGGGATCACAGTATGCATATTCTGATCTTTTTAATTCTTCTCTTGTGGTTGTTTCGGCGAGATGTCTGGTAATCACAAAAATTGACCAGATCTTGGTGGACAAAATATCTCGTCAATAGAAAATAAACTAACTAGATATTGATCGCATCACTATATATCTATTGAAAAATCAGTCACCAATAGCTTGTCGATATATTTCGTCATTAGCAAAGTTTGTCAGATCTTGATGGACGAAATATCTCGTCGAAGCCACTTGGAGGACTAAAAGAAGTATGAAAAATTTTTTAAGGTAAATGTACAGATTTTAGCTGTCTATCATTCTGATAACCCAAAACGTAGTGCTTTGTATACACACAAAAGGTGATTGATTTCATTTAATTATAATTCTCAACCATTGACCGCTTTAGTTTACGGCACAACAGGGGCGATCTCTCGACTACTCATAGAAAAATCGACAAGATATTGATCTCGTCATTGAAAAATAGACAAGATCGTGATCTCATCATAGAAAAATCGACAAGATCTTGATGTCATCATATATAAATCGACAAGATCTTGATAACGATCTACCTCGTCATTAGCAAAATTGCTCAGATCATGAAGGACGAGATATCTCGTCGAAATCACTTAGAGCGCTAGCATTTATTGCTTCACAGAGCCGAATACTTCTGTGTGCCTAATGTTATAGACTACCCTATATTGTATAAATACTTTTTATTCACTTATTTTAATAGAAGACTAAAATAAAAAGGTGCTGCTTTTACGTAGTAAATTTTCAAATCTTAATTTTAACTTCAAGTCTTTAAAGTACATGGAAAGGGTAATAAACGTGAGGGATTGGATATTTTTGTAATCCCGTATACTGTCGACTTTGAACAGAGACTCTAACAGACATATTTCGGAAATACGTTTTTGGATACTAAATGCTTGTTTCCATGATCAAGAGAAAGAAATTGTCATATAATCTGTTAAGACAAAAAATATATGTATTTAACTATAACACTACCACACACAAGTTTATAATTTATTCTTGACCTAAAAACTAATAGTTTTTAATGGTTATAATGAAACAGGTGGATTGTATTTGTCAATTTATGAGCTTTTGCTCTAAACCGACGGTATGTTAACAGAACAACGAATGTAAAAAATTTGTCTCCAAAGTTTTTCTAAAAATCTATATTGAGCAGTATATATGAGATGACTATATATGAGATCTATACTATCTAAAAATCTATAGAACACGCATCGGGATTTTGTCACCTCAATTTTTTAGTAATTTTTTCTGCCCCAAAAATGATTCAGTGGATTACTCTGCCCGATTCAATTCCAGTATTAGTTGGAAAATGTCAAGCGGAGAAAGCGAACTTACACATTATGCTACCACAAAATCTCTCTTTGAAGAAAACTGACCAGAATTGGTCTCGTCATTATCAAAGAAATTGGCAAGATCTTGATGACCAGCTAGCTCTTCATTAGAAAAACTGTTCAGATCATGATGGAAGAGATTATCTCATCGAAACTACTCGGAGTATTGAGGAACCCAAACAAAATCTATGTAATTGTTCTTTTTTGTTACCTAATTTTTACCATGTAATTTAAACTATGAAATTAGTAATTGATGTAGGTAGATACTTAATTAACGTCGCACTGGAATAACACAACGGGCTATTAGTATAACACAGTAATTGAATAAAAATAAATAAAAACCTTCCTTTTTGATAGAAAACAAATGAGAACGATTTTTGTATCCTGTGTAAAATTTCAACTATTTCCTACCTGTAGATGTTGGTCGTTCATTTTTAATAAAAAATGACAGAAAGAGCGAATATTACATCTATTATAGTGAAAAGAATGCAGGGAGAAAAGATGAATCTACGAAGCATGGCATTAAAAGCCTTGGAGTGTTCTCAAGTAACTTACTTTTCATGACGGAAGTGGGAATTTTCCTTTAAAAGCACTGTTTTTTATAAGTTAAGCGTAAGCCAGAAATTCGGAGGTTATTTACGAATTTCTGCAACTTCCCAGAAGTGTCTAGAATTATTAAGTCATAATTTATAGTTTAATGAAAAAATACTATTTCCTTCAATTACAAAATTAATAGAATTTTAAACAGTTTAATAAATCCAAAATTCGATTTTTTTCAGCCATTTTTGTAAAAAGAAATTAAGATTTTCTATTTAGAGGAAAGAGCTCAAATTTTGCAAGATGATACTTTAATTGTTAATGTATTTCTATCAACATATATAAAAGCTGCTGATAAGAACTATTGAAAATTTGAATTTCATAATTAATATTACATTCTAAAAGTTAGCTTAACAAAGAAACATTGTACAGATTTTGTTTTGGGGCTCTTTAAAAGTACCATAGATAAAATTTCAACACGATTATTTCGGAAGATATGAATATTTATTCATATATCTTCTGAAATAATCTTATCAATTCTGGGAAGCAAATTCTACAAACTTTTCCTAAGCCGCAGTTGCCCGGATGGAAGTGTAGAGGATTGAAAACCGAAGGGTTATAAGTTCGAAGCTCGATTCAACCAAAGACCGTCGTGTATATGAGGGTTGATGCACGTTAAATCGATCGTGGCCTCAAATGTTCCCATGTGGGCGCTGTGTAAAAATTTGGAGAGTAGGGTGCTTGCTGAGGTCGTCATTTTCCCGCTGTGGATGCTCCAGAGTGACATTATTTATGTATCTACACACCTCATCTGACTGAAATTTGGCATGGTCTAGCTGAAAGAGTGTCTCTTGCCAGTCGTGGTGTCACTAAATAAAGAGTACAACAATCTCAGAAATTTACCAAATTTTTCAACCCCCGTAATGACTATGTCGAAAAATAAGACCGAACTTCTCGAGAGAAATAAATTTCCTTCATTTTGATAGAACTTCCATTTTTTCATTTTGTCGAACACTTCTTTTGAAAGATTAGATCGATCTATGTAATGAGTGAATTAAAAATGAGAAAACAAAAGGCAAATTTATTTCTAACGACTAACTTCACATCAAATTTAACCTTTTGACTATAGATTATAACTGGCACGATTCTTTATTGGCGCTATTCTTATAAATTTTAAGGTACCACTGCTGTACTGTACGTAGTCTAATTTCTTTCTTGGCGTGGTCAAGGTACAACTGATGTACCGGCCGTGGTCTTAAGGTTGATATGCCAGTCATTATCTTTCGTGAAGCATCCAATGAAACTATGGAAATAACTTACACCTCATTTTAAAAGTATCTGATCCTGTGCTATTGAATCTATCAATGATAAAGTGCTTTTATTTACTTTACCTAAATTCAAGAACATCTCTTCACTGGACTTCAACAGCTCTGTATCACCTATTTCTTTATTCAAGGAATCACATTAATGATTTGTTTCATTTTCTTTAGGATAAACGTTTGTTAAAGCTTAATATGATGCAACGGGTGCTTCGATATGAAAAGATACGACAGAATTAATTACACTAACACGCAGAAAAGTTATTTTACAAAGACAGGTCAGAGAGTTAATAGTTAATCAGAGATAACTTAATATATTGCGTTATATACAGTCTTCCTACTTTTCTGGAAGCTCTGAGGATCAATAGAATCGTTTCCTAAATGAGTGGTGGCCGCGGTAGCGCAGTTAGAGAGTAACGGATCAGAAACTAAAGAATTGCAAGTTCGAAACTTGGTCCAGCCAAAGGCCGTCGTCTACGTGGAGGTTTATGGATGTTAAATCTATCGTAGCCTCAAATATCTTCACGTTGGTATAGTGTGGAAGTTTGGAGAATAGGGAGTCAACTCTTGTGTTTACCTCGTCATCAGACCGTGATTCATAACTACGCGGTGTTGTCCACGGATCTTTCCCTTGGGGATTGATCCCGGACCGTTTCCAATAACCCATTCTGTTGCTCCAGTGTGGCGTTAATCAATTGCCGTTTCTATAATCTGAATGAGTGTTCGATCAGGTACCGTGTTACGGAATCTGATACTTGATAAATCGTTTAAGGATGACTTTGTTTTAAAAGAAAATTATTCTGTCAAGATTGTAATGGAGGAAAAGAACTTGAATTACTTCCCAGCTCTTTTGTATAACCTGAAATTAATGTGTTTCATGTTTTATTTGCTAGAATAATTTTATATACAATGTAACGCGAGTCAAAATTTCTTATTTTAAAATACCGACTCCAATTGGGGTGAATATTAATCCCAAAATGACTCCGTACCTTTATTCAGACTTACCAACGAATTAGCTAGAGCGTGCTTTTTAGTACGCATAAAATGAAACGCATTCTGTCTTTAAACATAGTTGGAAACTTGTTTTTGCTTGATAGATGTGAAGAAATGAGCATTTTTGTATATAAAATGTGTAAATATCTGTCATCATTAAGGTTGAAATTGCAAATAAATTCATGATCTTCACTAAATTCAGTAATTCTAATCAGCAGGTAGAAAAAGTGCAACGCTTCCCATAGGCAAATAACAAAGCAAGGTTGGGGTTGATTTTAGTATAGAAGAAAGGGGATAAAAAAGATTACTACAAGTAAAGTTACACTGACACTTCACAAGAACAAGCACGGTGTGTCTGGTAAGCTACACTAAACCACTTTTATACCTCACGAAGCGTAAATACTCATGCCAGGTAGGTAGGTAGTTACTTAACGTCTCACTAGAGCAACGCCAACGGGATATTGGTGACGGGATCATTCCCAAAGGGAAAGACCCGAGAATAGCACCTCCTAATTCTGAACCACGGTCAGATGACGAGATCAACAACTACCTGGAACCCCACTCTCCAAACTTTCACACCACGTCAGCGTGAGGACATGTGACACCATCACAGATTTAACGTGCATCAGCCCCCTCTACACGACAGTCTTTAGCACGACCGATTTTTCTGCTCGCAATTCTCCGATTGCTAATCCACTGCTCTTCCAGTACGACAGATTTAAAGTGCACCAGCCGCCATGTAGACGACACGACAGCCCTCTGGTTGCTAATCCCTTACTCTTCAAACTGGGCTACAGCGATCCAAACTATTCCTCCTATTTCTTAATTACTGTCAGTCGACTAGATCAACACCTAAATTTTACCCCACTCTCCAAACTCCCACACCACGCCAACGTGAGGACATATCAGGCCACTACAAATTTAATGTGTACCAGCCCCCCTCTACACGACGGTCTTTGGCACGACCCCGTTTCAGGCTCGCAATTCTCCGATTCCTAATACGCTGCTCTTTCCAACACGGCTAACGCGGTCCATTACATTTTGAGACAAATTTGAGAGAATGGATAGCACGACAGATTTAACGTGCACCAGCCTCCATGTAAAAGGCAACAACCCTCCTGTTGCTAATCCGTTACTCTTCCAACTGAGCTACCACGCCCCAAACTATGCCGGGAAAACGTAAATTTTAGCATACCACCGAGCTGAAACCTTCCTCATCGTCAAGGTATGTTGACACGACACTAGACACTCACATGGTGTACTTACTGATCTAGTCCAATAAATTCATTGCGGATCGCATTTGAGAAACATCACTTTTCCATTACAACAGCTAATGCAAACTAGCAGGCTTATCCTATTTTTGCGTTTTCGCTCTCAGAAACCATCAATCTGTATTGTATTCCGTCGAATCTGTGCATGAATGCGGATGAACAGTATACCCCCACATGAACCTGCAACATTAATTCACTACGTGTCCGCAGTGTGTCTAGCAAATTGATAAACGTCAAGCGCTTCGCACAAAGTGAAAGAGACCTTGGGTGAAATGCATTTGCACAATGCATATTGGATAGGTCGTGTCTCATTGAATGCAATTACTTCTCTTGTCAATACGAGTTAGAGAGAGCTTCCGTTGAGGGGGGAGTTTCTCTGAAAGAGAAAAGGTGTCATTGAGAGTCTCAAATGGAGATCCGCATGTCTCAAAATGGAGAGTGAATAGGGATTTTTGTTGAGGACTCCGAGTTGGGAATGCATCGGATCGTCGAATGAGAACCCGATGAATAGATTATGAACAAAATGAGTCTGAACATTGGGAAAGTTCCGAAACCTCTCGGTAGTTATCGCGACGAGGTAAGCCGTCATTAGCAAACTGATCAGATCTTGATGGACGAGATATCTCGTCATTAAAAGAAAACTGAGCAAATCTAGAGTAAAAAAAAATCATCAAATTATAGTCAATATCTGTATATCTCGTAATTAGCAAAATTGGTAAGATCTGGATGGACGAGATATTTTGTTCGAAAGGTTTTACAAATCCTACATTAAATTGCACGTTTCTACATTGAAATTGAATAAAAGTTCTGGGTAGAGAAAAAATTGATAAAACTATCTATATAAATAAGAATGGAGTGTTTTTTTGTACATTGAATATTTTCGACCCATTTCAAGTTTTCTATCCGTTTTGGACCCTACTGATGCCGAATCCGCTTCTTTTACGTTTGGTGTCTGTCTGTCTGTCTGTCTGTCTGTCTGTCTGTATGTTGTGCCCTATACACGTCCACACGGTTTAATATATTTTCATGAAAATTTGCATACAATGAGTACTTATCTTCATTTAGTAACTGGAATTGGTTGCGAAAGTCTGTCTGTCCGTCTTTCTGTTCTATGTTCGATTTTGTGTGTGTGTTTGTGCAGGCATCACATGAATTTTTTTCCAGAGATTTGATTGTAATGTAGTTTATTTTATACATTATTTATTAGTTAAGTGAATGCAATATTAAACATTTCTTGATTGTTATATTTAGTTGAGTTTCATGCTAAATCACCTGAGTAAGTACATTTACATCAACCATAATTTGGTAGTATTGGAAAAATTGGAATGCATATTGAATATTACGATTACTTCGATTGCATTACCAGTACTGCTAAAAAAGTAATTATTCTTCAAAAAATTATTCTTTTATGGAATTTCAGCTCTGATATTTCATTTATTTCGAGACTTATTTTTGTTCTCTGCGCAATGAAAACGATTTCCAAATATTTGGGACAAACGATATTTTTCAACGAACGGGAATGAACAAGATCGCGCGAGCATAAATATTTTCTGTTTCTTTCGCTCTGAATTAATTTCACATTTCTAAATTTTGTGCACTTTTAGTTGTAAGTTGTGGCAACTGTGCGAGATCAAGAGATAAAAATGAATCACAAATTAACATCTTTAGAACAATTTTTTCCGACATCTTTTATTTTGTTTTATTTCGCTGTTTTCCAAATATTTGGGACAAACGATATTTTTCAACGAACGGGAATGAACAAGATCGCGCGAGCAGTGATATTTTCTGTTTCTTTCGCTCTGAATTAATTTCACATTTCTAAATTTTGTGCACTTTTAGTTGTAAGTTGTGGCAACTGTGCGAGATCAAGAGATAAAAATGAATCACAAATTAACATCTTTAGAACAATTTTTTCCGACATCTTTTATTTTGTTTTATTTCGCTGTTTTCTGTTTTAAATATTTATTATTTTAATAAACGCGTTTTCCTTCTCATGACACGCAACAGCACCACAAAGAATTCGACATAAAAATGGCAGGTAAGTCAGAATAAATTTTCTGTAAATTTTAAATGTAGTTATGCCATTATTGAAAGAATATTGCCGTTATTGAAAGAATAATGCCGTTATTTAAATAATAATGGCGTTTTTGAAAGAATAAAAATGTTTAAAAAATCCGAACTAGAACTTTTCAAACATTAAGAAATTAGTTGTCATAATGACAGGAGAAGATTGCAAAATTTCACTATGTCACATACCGGATGCAAGAGTGCCACAAGTAAAAAAATATTGTTTCGTTGACTATGAGTGCGAGAGCACTCGCCGTTAATCGTAATTTTTATTAGTTGAGTTGAACATGAAAAGAACTTAAAAAAGGGAATTCCAAATCTCCCTCAAAATCGTCTTTTGTAGTAGGAACCTTAGTGTCACCTTTCGTCATTTTGTAGCTTTGTCATACAGCAAGGGTGCGATGTATGTGAAATGTATTACATGAATGGATACGCATGTGTAGGATTTGTGTCCAAAGTAAATTGTAGAAATTATAAAGATGGCGAAAGGCATTCAAATAAATTTTAATTCTACAAAAAACGTAAGTCATTACATATTTTGATTATATCTTCAATTTAAGTATCCAATTCAAACCGAGTAAGGTCGGGTATTTTGCTAATATGGAATAAAAATTGAATTGCATTATATTAATTCTATATTAAGGGTGACGGGGGAAAACTAAACGAGTCAAAGCGCATGAAAAAATGAAATAAGGACAACATTATATAGCAACTATTGCTTATTTCCACGTGGAAAATCAAGAGGGAAACATATGAACGAGTCATTACATATTCAGTGCAAAGAAAACCATACCAAGGGTAAAACTCAATGAGTCAGATAAACATGAACTAACTCGATATAATTCATTCGAGCAAGCTTTCGAGCTAATTCATGGCCACCATGCTCGTGCTAGTTCATGTTAACCTGAACTATTCATACTCGAGATATTTCTTGTTTACCTGGTCTATTCAAGCTCGAGCTAGTTCATTTTTACATGGTTTATAAATGCTCGAGATTCTTGGATAGTTATTCGTCTATCCTAAAAGTGTAAAGACATAGTACTGATAAGCTTCTATGAATATAAAGGGTGTAGGGTGTTTTATACAAACTTATCACAACAATCATCCCAAATAGGATGGGCATAGAAACCAATTTTTTTAATTCGCTGGGTACTAGGTGCGGATGTGTGTCACTATGTTCCGACGTAGAACTCCAACGATGCAAAATAATATCTATTCGAACCCATCTGGCCTTGAAAAAAATAGGAAATTAATAAAAAGCAGCGTTTTAAGATATAATTTTAAAAAATTGATATTGTGTTAGTAATACTTAGAAAACAGTTTATAAATGGGATTTGAATGAATGAATGAAATTTCCTCTAACTTTATAAAATCAAAAATGTTCAAAAACAGCGTTTTTGAAAAATTATTTTTAAAAAATCGTATATTTTTGTTATTGTCAGTAAAAGTATGAAACAGTTATAGAGAGGGACCCGTACGATGTACAAAACTTGTAAGCAATTTATACAAATATATATCTAGTTGGGCCCCTGTGGTTATGAAGTAATGGCTAAAAATTGACTAAAAAAGTCGCTAAACATGGTTGTGATACACGTGTTTTTGGGTCGCTGATAAGGTTGTGTAATTTGTTTACTTGTAAATACAAAATAAAATCCATTTTAGCAATTGAAACTTCTGAAATATTCGAGTTATTGAACCTTTGCTTGTCGATATTCAAGTCAATAATTATAACACATTCGGCCCTCTTGACGTTTCTTGACGCACAAGAGAAATTCATGGTATCGAGAGGAATGTTATAGGATAATTTTCTTAATAGAAATAAAAATACTCAAATTATGAATTAAATTCTGCATTTTTAAATTTTAAATTATACACATGTTAATCCCAAAATTCAGGGTAAAACTTTTAGAAATAATACTAAACATTTTAAACAAATTTCCATCATATTCGTGGTCTTCAAGGGTATATCTCCTTTAGATGTAGTGTACAGACTTCAGTGGACTGAGGTACACCAGTGATCTTTTCTTCTCACATGGTGTTTACTGTCCTTTGTAAACACGAGTGTCATGTCCCGGGATACCCAAGCAGTATTTTTCTGCTTTTCTATGCTATTACTTTATTCCTCAATATCTCTTCCTTCTCTTTCACCAAATTGCTTATGATATTGGTAGCAATCCTTACAAGATCAAGATTTCGTAGATGAAATAAATAACGATGGAAAATAACGAACATCTGACTAATATTCAGATACCTGTTTTTGAGAAAGAATGCCTAGAAAACTTTTTAGATATTCCTTAAACCTTACACTGCTCAAGATATTTGTAACAATGCTTATACGATCAATAATTGGTAGGTGAAATCAATAATTATGTAAAGAATCAACGTATGACTAATGTTCATATATCTGTTTATTTAAGAAAGAATATGAAAAAACCTTTTAGATATTCCGTAATCCTTACAATGCTCACGATATTGGTAATAATTCTTAGAATTCTTAGATGTAATAAATAACAATTGAAAATAATGAACACCTAACTAATGTTCTGATATCTGAGAAATAATGTCAAAAACCTTTTGGATATTCCGTAAACCTTAGAATGCTCAAGATGTTTCAATGCTCAAGATGTTCAACAATCCTTACACTATCAAGATTGGGTAGATGAAATAAATAAAGATGTAAAGAATCAACATCTGAATAATATTCCGATACCTGTTTATTTGAGAAAGAAGGTTAAAAATAAACTTTTGGGATATTCCGTAATCCTCACAATGTTCAAGATGTTGGTAATAATTTTTACAAGTTCAAGATTTAGTAGATGAAATAAATAAAAATTGAAAATAATGAACATCTAACTAATATTCAGGTATCTGAGAAAGAATGACAAAATCCTTTTGGATATTACGAAATCTTTACACTGTTCAAGATATTTGGTAGATAAAATAAATGACGATAGAAACCATTGAACATCGACTAAGATTCAGACACCTCTTTATAAAAGAAAGTATGTTAAAAAAACTTTCGAATATTCCGAAATTGTTTAGATGCTTAAGATATATGGTAGGTGAAATAAATGACGATGGGAAAGCAATTAGAATTTAATTGTATAGTCCAGATGACTATTCGTGAAAGATTGGATGGCAAAAAATGCGTCCAGAATTAAAAAACAGAAATGTCAAATCCATAAATTTAAGCACCTAAAAATTCCAAGTACTTTTTTTTTGCTTAAAGTACTTACACTAAAGCGTGTAGTTCAAATTGTCTCCTCCTACCCTACTTCAGCTCTTTCGTCTTTTAAATTGCTCTACAGGATTAAACATTGCGGTGCGGCTGCATACGAAGGACTAGCGCGTCTTTCTAGGAATGGCTCTTCGTAACGTGGACGATTCTATTCAGGACCGTAGGTTGGTCGGTAGATATTAACTCGTGATAAGTGAATCGATTCTTCAGTTTGATTCTTTTGTAACTTGTTTTGATCCACAGTGAGCTATTATTGATTATTTACTTGTTAAAATATTACCAAGACCGGACTGAGGGAAACCTCAATAGTTTTTGTGCATCTCTCGTCTTAGCTCTGTTGGTTATTCTTGTACTGCTGTCACCACGCACCACTTAAATTTTTTCTTCAAGTTTGTATTTCGACGATTTTTAACTGTATCTTCAAATATTTCCCATTTCAGATTCATTTTCCTCTTTTAGAAGTAAAAATCTCTCATCTTCAATTGATTGAGTCCATATATATATGCATGTATTAGTTCACTAACTGTTAAGTATCTACTTTCCACGAGTTTAATATCTACCGACCTACCTACGTTCCAAAATAGAATCGTCCACGCAACGAAGAGCCATTCCTAAAAAGACGCGCTAGTCATACGAAGGACGTCGGATGCTGTGAGATAAAAAGGAGAGTAAAAGCCTGAGACTCTGGGAGAACAATCGCATGAAACTTTGTTGTTGTCTTCTGGTCTACTGAGGTAAAATCAAAGACCACCAAAGAGGTGTCAGAAAAATGTAACAATTCCAAATAATTTCTCAAACTGCAAGGTAATGGGTCTGTGATAGTATGGGGCGTGTGTAGTTGGCATGATTTGGGACCCCTGATTCGTCTAGAGACATCCTTGACGGTTGACCGGTTCGTCAGCATCCTTTCCGATCACCTACATCCATTCTTGTCATGTGTGCATTCCGGCGGGATTGAACAATTCCAGCAGGACGACGAAAAATCACAATGCAAAGTTGCTACCAAGTGGCCTCCAGGAAAACTATCATGAGTTCAAAGTCCTCCGTTGACCTCCAAATCCCCCCTCACCCGGCATGAATATTATTGAGCAAATTTAACATGCCTTTCAGCGGGCTGTAAGATACAGATCTCAATCACCTCGCACCCCTTCGCAAGTGTTAACTGCTCTGTAATATCCATGGTGTGCTTTCCCACTATATAAATTAAGTTTTACTTAATTAAAAACATTATCACCTTCTCTCTCTGCCAAAGTCTCAAAAAATTCAAAAATTATAAAATATTTTTCACTTGTTTAACGGTAGATGAAAATGAGTATACATTTAACTTAACTTTTGCTGAGAAATTTTCACATTGATGAAAAACTTGTTTGGATTTCATTTTATCCTCTGTTCAACATGGATCGCAGTGCTGCACGTCGTCCAGATCCCCCCTAAAGAGTTGCACTCGGCAGTTTGTGCCTGCTTGAAATACTTTGAAGCAAGTGTCAGTAAAGTTGATGAGACAATATTTTGATACAGCTTTCCAAAATTAATTCTCTAATAATGGTAACAACACCACGAAGAGATGAAAGGCCGTTGGTGGGGAGAGAAAGATCACTTCAAAACAGAGGGGGGATATTTTCAATGAGGGTGGAGAGGACTTGCTATTAATATATCTCAGTTTACGATGTCAACTCCAAAAACATGTGAGTGTCAAGCGAAAATGGCATAGGTGGGTTGAGTTTTCAGGAAGCAAGAGCCATATTTGGCCCTGTTGCGTCAAAAACAAGACAAATAATGTCAAGTAATTGTGAAAATAAAGGAACGAGAGAAGAAAGCAGAGAAAGATTGCTTGAGCAACCTGGCATCACGACCCCCCCCCTTTGCTTATCAAAGGCATGAAATCAGGCAGGAATAGTGTCAATTTAAAGTTCGGACGAAATGCTTTATGTCTATCTCAATTCAAAAACGATACATATCAACAAGTGCGTATCTTCATAAGGTTAGTGAAATGTGTATTTTTAACTTGTGTCATATCTCAACAAGTGTCATTATTGTTTTAACAAAACGAAAATGTGTTTAGGCGACATACAAAGGACCGAGCTGACAAAAATCAAAAGAGTATAGTGTGTAAATCAAAAAGACAGACAAATTCAAAGTGCCTTCCATTATGGGTTCCCTATGAAAGCGAAAAGAATCTAAACATTTTTTGCATCCTTTTAAAGGATATAGGCAATCCCTCCATTGAGATAGTTTCCTTCAGATGTTCTGAGTGTGCTTTTCTCTTCTGCTTCAGTAAAGCTTTACTTGTGTGTATGTCCATTTGCATGACGTGTTTTGGCGCAGCTTGGCCAAATATTATGGCCCTTGTTTCTTAAGCCCCAACCAACCTTCAGTTGTAAGTGGGTTGACTACTCAAAGATTTATAGTTTTCATCTTTTGTTTTTGTCGTACTGAACAGAGGTATTTTCGAGATATGATGCTATGTACGATGTATTTTTCAATGCTGTTCTAGCCTATTACCCTCTTAGAGAACCTTTGCACTTCAGAAACAATCGCATTGAGATGGTCGGAAATGTGACAAATCTGATATTTAAGAATTTCGTTTCTTTCCAAGATATTTTTTGGAAAAAAATTGGAAAACAGTTTAACAGCAAACGGGCCAATCTATCCGAAAAGTTATAGTTAAGAAGGCTTTGCATCACACATCAAAGATTTCAAACAACTTAACGAAACTTTCCTATAAATAAATTCTGCCTCACTTGCTCTCGATTTATTATTCAATAATTTTAAGTCTGATAGCCATCAATGACTTCTTGAAAGAATGCTTCTTTGCTTATTTTCGGCAGAAAAACATTTCCCCCTTTATTTACCGAATATATACAGATGTAAAGAATTCAAACTTTATTCTAAACTTTAATCTATGTACTGAACATATTTAAATAGAGAGGATGTGTTAATTTAAGCGTGTGGTCATGACCTAAACAATTATTAATGTCATAGATTTAACTAAGGAAACACTCATTTCTAATGTTTTAACACTCTTCGTGGTTGTCTCGACAAGGAATCTTATCATTGACAAAACTGACGAAATCTTGATGGACGATATATCTCGTCATTTGAAGAAAAGTGACCAGATCTTGATAGACGAGATATTTCGTTATTAGAAGAAAACTGACCAGATTTGGATCTCGTTATCACAAAAAATTTACACGACAGTATTTGGCTGAACCGAGTTCTGAACTCGCAACCCTTCGGTTGCTAATCCGTTGCGATTCCAACTGGGCTACTGTGGCCCGTAGTACCTGATCATTAGACCAGACCTTGATGGACGAGATACCTCGTCATTAGAAGAAAACAAACCAGATCTTGATCTCATTATCGTAAAAAAAATCGAAGTATTTTGATAACGAGATATCTTGTCATTAGCAAAATTGGTCAGATCTTGATGGAGGAGATATTTCTTCCAAACCAGTTGGGGGCTGAGACTGATTTCCTTTCGGTTTAATTCAGTTTCGTAATTGGTAAATTTAATTAACGTCGTACAAGAGCAACACAACGGGCTATTGACGACGGTCCGGGATCAATCCGAGGACAACACCTCGTAATTTTGAGCGACTTTCAGATGACGAGGCAATACCTGAACTGGCTCCCCACTCTCCAAACTTCCACACCAACCCAACGTGAGGACTTTCGACCACGACAGACTTAAGGTGCACCAGCTGCCTCTACGCAATACGCTTACAAACAACCAAGCCCGGACCCGGATTCGAACCAGGAACCTTCCGATCTAGAGGCTAACACCTTAACCACTATACCGGTTGGTCGGCTTAATTCAGGTTGAAGAACCATTATTTTATTATGGATAACAATTTCTTTCAGCGCATAAAGAATTCAACGGCTGCTTTTTCATATTTAGATTAACTTCAAGTGGTCAGGGCAGGCTTATTTTAAATGATTTGAGATTGATTTTTGTTATGGTTCATTTGAGGTTGAAAAATCATCATTTTGTGAAAGATAGCAATTTTGTTCTGTGAATGCAGACTTTGCAGTCTTGAACTGACTTCGTGTGTTCAGTACAGGTGTGACAAGGGCAGAGAAGATTCAATAGGCATATGCTTGTGACATTTGAACGTATTGAAAAAAGGTACTCAGAAGCTTTCCATTCTTACCTTAAAAATGTTCTGAGCTCGTAAGGCTTAACAAAAGTCTTCTGATTTTAGTCGGTAATATCATATGTATATGTTTGTTTTTATTTTCTTGTGTGGATGAATGAAACAAATGCCAGGCACGTGACTTAACATCGTTCGCATCTGGCTTCCCAATACTTCTGTACTCTGTTACTAAAATTATAAAGTGCAGTGCATATGTCTTTAAGTGGTGAACCGTCATAGCCTGTCTACTATTACATAAAATGTAGTCTGTTCCTTTCCTAAGTTAAAGAAGTATGTTTCAACGAACCTGATTAACTTTAAAAGACAGATTTCTGCGTTTCGAAACTTTTCTCCAGAATTTCGAATTAAGGTAACCCGAGGTTCTCATATTAAAAAAGAGTAAAATTTGATGCTTCGTTTCAGAATATAATTAGCACATAATCACTACATTTTATTTTTCACAAAAAATTCATTGGTAGTTGTAGCTATTTGAACTAACCGTGTTAATATTTTTGTTGAAAAACTAAATTGCTTCGTATACTGACATATCTTTAAAATGTAACTGTATCAAACTTTTATTTGATATGTATATATATATATATATATATATATATATATATATATATATATATATATATATATATATATATATATATATATATATATATATATATATATATATATATATATATATATATATATATATATATATATATATATATATATATATATATATATATATATATATATGGCTAAAAAACGTGAATTAGAGTTCCAAGATTACTTGATAAAAATGTCAAGAGTTGACATTTAATAGCGTTTTTGAAAATAAGATTATGCGGGGGAAAAATCCAATTTTGTTAATTCTGCCATTAAAAGGCATTTAAAAGGTTTCAGATGGAAATGTTTACATCTTTAAAATATTTTAGAAATACTTTCTAGACAGCTACCAAGAAAAGTAATATATCGTTTTAAAGCTTGAATTTTTTTTTTTTTTTCGCAAACAAAAAAATCTCAGGTGACGTTCCGAGAATTTTATACTCCAGATTACCGTAAGAAATCTTAAGGTATGCATGACTACATTTTAGCATTAGAAAATGGAATTCTCTGTTTTGACGGATCGTTGTAAAATATGTAATTGCCAGAGCGGAAACCATCACTTTTTTCCAATTTAGTTTTCCAAAAAAAAATCAGGTATTCCTTGCGAAATTTACCATCCTTCTTTAGCAGGGCGACTGGAGCCTGCAAACGGATAAGCTGCTATGCATTCATCCTCGTCTTTCTCTATGGCCTTCATTACATTCTCGAAATTCCTATGCGATTTGAACTCTCCTCGCATTAGATATGTTTTACTCACAGGCATCTTTTGTTGGGAGCATTTCTGTGCCTGTGTGTTAACGCGGACTCGTTCTACCGCTCTTCGCATTTTTGACTGTCCAATTTATCATTTCTCTTTTCATACTTCTATTTTAAACTTGCAAGATTTGGTAGGAAAAATTCTCTAAGTTTAATCAACGTTTTTAAACCGCGCGCATACTATGTTTTATCACATATATTTCAGAAATTTCTCCCCCAACGTTGCCACCATTGCTGCCAAAGATGCAATAGACCATATTGTCACTCAGGCATACTTGCGCGAATTCCACCGCTCTGACTGTGATAAATATCTTGTTTGCCAGAAGAAAATAGAGACTTTTGAGTACAGCTTGTTTTTCTCTACCGGAGAGAATTGTTTTAAGAAAACGTTCATGCCTAACTTGCTAACAATACATTACACCTAGATTTTCAATTTTTTTATGCATGTTGTGTTTCATGTTTATGGAAGGCATCGTGATGTCAGTGACAATGCATCGGATTCATGCACCAAGATGTAATAACGTTTTTATCATTCATACAGTCTGTGCATTCTTTTTAAACTTTGTGAGTTTTATAGCTTTTAGTTAACCTTGTCCTTTTTTTTAAAACTTTGAACCATGAATACTAATCAAATCTTTAGCATTGTGTGCGGTATCTTAGAAAAGAACCTGAACCAAAGGCTTTTTATATCCTATATCATCTGAGTGAGCAGCTGTTAGTTTGGGAGAACCTTATATTTGATCGACTGGGACTTTGAAAAAAGAAAGAAGCCAATGGCACAGCTGATCACCCTCCAAGTATTAACCGCACCTGAAGGTACTAAACTAGTGATCGGATGGGAAGAAACGGTGTCTTCACCACATTGTATGTAGCCGTTGGCAATCTTGAGCAGCGAGTTATTTCTTCATTTAACCTATAAATGTTATTTTCTGTATTGATGTGCAAGTGATTGAATTGTCATTGTAGACATGTTTTCACGTGCTTATATCACTAATATAATCGCATGAAAACAGACGTCCACTTGTTCTAATTACCATTGATTAGAAGTTGCATCTCAGAATACAAGGTAATTGATACTTCATAGTTTTTACTTGTTGGTAAATTAATTGGTATTTTCTACAGTTTCTCTTTCTATGCGTTCGCGGGAACTTTGATCATCAATATCAAAATTAACTTAAAATACAGTATGCATATAAAAGAAAGCAACGAATCATAACACGGAAGAGCTTTTTAGAAGACTGAAGTTACATTGTTCTGGACACTCTGCTACATTGGTGACTGGTAGACTTGAATATGAACATGCGTTCTTTCAAACACGACAGATGGCGCTCCCGACAAATCATGGATAACGGTCAACAGAACCATTTCCCACTTTGATGGATGTCTCACAGTGAGCAGTGTATCACTTCTTATTACTGTCTAAAGTTCTGTGATAACTTTTGAGTAAAGCTTTTTCTCTTATCACAGTTCTTTGTTGATGCTCAACATCATTTCAAAATTCACTCTCAACTGTTAAAACAACACATATCAGTTAAAGGGCTACAATCATCAATTGCGAACGGAAGTACATCCTTGATCTTATTACAGCTCTCTCGCAAAATAGGTAATCTGTCAAGTAAAGATAGTATGTGTTGAATTCAGCCTCAGTTGAATTCAGGAGGGGAGTACTATGATATACTAAACCGCCACTTTAAAAAATCAACATACAATGTAACAGTTCTATACATGGAAGTGCAACCAATCTCGAACGTTTGTTGTTTGCATTGAGGTGTATATTGCGCAAGGTCGTCCAGAAAACAAAAATTGAGAAAATACATGTTTTTAAAATTTGTGGTTTATTAATTTGATCAGAAAACTATATAAAGTCTTTTTATGAAGGGTAGGCTCTGCATCAAAACAAGATATGTAGAGGATAGGCAAATAAAACCGTAAGAAATTTACGTGAAAATATTGTTCGGGATTGTTCTGTGCTTCATCAGTTCATGTTGTAATGTATGAAAACGTTCGTAAATGCAACTTCAATTGACGGACACATGACGGATTATTTTCTGGTGTACACATTTTTAAGAGAACTGTTTACGAACGCCGCCTTAGTGTTACCAACACATATCGAACGAAGAAGAATTTAGTTTTAATTCCAAAGTATATGTAAAAAAATATTGAAAAGATTGGACTTACACACGATGACTACTGAAATTATAAAAACTTATAAAATAATTGTAATCTACATATTTAAATCGGATGTGTGGTGAGTGTATATTTTATATACAAATCTACACCGTTTGACCAATCCACACCAAATTTTGTACACTTATACTTTAGAACAGTGCGGAAAACATAGGCTATTACTTTCCTATCTTCAGACCAATATGTAGCAGTTAAAACCATGAAAATTGGAACACAGGTACGTCTTAAAAAAGTCCATCAAAACACTAATTTTAAAATCTAAAGTTTGTTTTCCTGTAATAAATGGATATCGACAAGGAAACACGTTCTACAAAAACTGTTAGGATACAATGGTTCTTATTTTGGGCACCCATTTTTTTCTCTATAAGCCTAACTTTGTCACAGGGCGAGTAATAATTAATCACCATGCGAGTAATAATTAAAATACTTAATTTTTCATAATTTTCATTTTGTAATGGAACACGAAAAGCCTAAGCGAAAAACTCATTGATCATAAAAGCGTAATTTTTCTATTTGCGATCTGGCCAACAAGAATAAATATTTTATTTTATAAATTACATTCAGAATCCAGTGTTTGTGTATTTGAGTTAAAACAAGGAAATGTCACGTTCCATCACGTCTTTGTCGATTTTTTTCTAATGTCTTTTTTCGAAATGCTGTAGTTCAGTTCAGGAAGTCGAAAGTCAACACTTTACACATCTTTCGTTATTCGGAATTCTTTATTTTTTTCATCGGAATTTAATTTTTCTTTGTATATGTCTTAATCCTTCAGGAATTAAATGCATATATTTGCATCCAAAATAATTTGTAGAAGCTATTAGGAAGTTCAAACGAAGTCAAAAACTATTTTCCGTGCAAATTAAATGATTGTATACTTCAATGTAAGAAAAGTGATTAATCTAACTCACTTTTCAGTCAAAGTTTAACCATTTCAACCCGAGCAAAAAAGCTAGTAAGCTATAAAAAGAAGTGCTTTCTCACCAATAAAAAAACAAAGCAATCATTAAATCCTTTAATAACTAAAAAGAATATTATTTATTCCATTAAAATTTCAAAACTCAGAAAATATAAAAAAATGGACTTAACCGCATTGGATTCTGAGCGGCTCAATTGAGCAATAATTGGTGCAATACGCGGTGAAATTTAATTTATATACTTTAGGAGAAAACTGGAAAAAGAAATTTGTGGAATGTTAAACTCATCTTTGGCTAAGTGATTTCTCCCTGAAAGAAATAAGTACAACTTTGAATGTATTGATACATAATCTTTTTTTTTACCTATTATTTTCATTAAAAAATGTTTTTTGATGTAGGACTACATCTAATTCCTCAGATGGAGTTGGCCGTCTTACCGCGGACCTCCTGTGACAAAAATAGGTCCCGATTTAAATCGTTTTACCGTTAAAAATATACGCAGACCATCAATCGTGTCAGCATATTCGTGAAAAGCAGAAAACCTTATTTTCATGCTACGCTCCTCATAAGAGGGGACTGATACAAGATTTATGTGTGTGATGCCGCATTGAACTCATTCTATCTTGGCAACCGTGAACTCAACAAGACTGCGTGGTGTTATTTTAAAGTTTTTGACGGGATCTAGTCAACTACACGAAAAACATTTATCAGTAGTTTAAATAGAACTAAATTTAAAAACCATTTTCTTGTGAGAACCGGCAAGCTATTCTAAAAAAACTAATTGAAGAATAACAGATTACCAACCAGATGTTTGTGATTTCAAACCCAATCAAAGACCGTCGTGTGCAAAGGGGGATGATGCACGTTAAATCTGTTGTGGCCTCACATGTCCTCACGTTGGCTTGGTGTGGAAGTTTGGAGAGAGGGGTGCCAGAGCAAGTTTTAACCTCGTGATCTGACAGTGGTTTAAAATTGCGTGCTACTGTCCTCTGATCTTTTCTATTTGCACTTTGACCGTCGCCAATATACCATTGTGTTGCTCCAGTACGGCGTTGTTTATGTACTGACCATATAACAAATTAAACAAGTGCTTTGGAAACACAATACTCGACTAACTCAATTCACCTGTACGAAGTCGTAGTTCTGAGTTCCAACATCGGATTTGATCCCGGACAGTCGGCAAAAATCTGCTGTGTTATTCCAGTGCGACGTTAATTAAAACACCTACCTACCTAAGTTCCAAACTGATCAGATCTGAATCTATTTGTGTATGTTAGGGTTTCTTTTCTGCGAGATTGAAAGAACATATCAACCAATTTATAATGCTTACAAGATTTTACATAGAAATACACTGCATACATTAAAATGGTTGAATAAAAAAATAGAAGTAACTTTGAAATTCCTACCCAATTAATCAATCACCGAAATTTGCTTTTGTTTAGAGTTAAGAATTTCTACAGTCAATTTAATATGCTGATTATGATTTTACTCAAATGATGTGGACAGCGTTAAAACAGGAGTCAAAATTTGAACCATACTATTTACCATTGACTAAAAGCCATGAGTATTTGACACCAACTGTAAAATTCCCAAACCGATCTTACTTTCTACACATAGACACGTGCAATGTATTCAACTCTGTTATCCCTAATTAATACAACATCATTCTAAAATTCCCAGTAAATTCCTTCAAAATTTCCAGTTTGAATTATCTTCGAAAAGCGAGTCGCGCTAAGTGTGATGGTAAATATCATATCATATTTCGAAGCTCCACTTCGAACATTCAGATTTAAGAGCTTTTAAAATAGTTCTGTGTGCATATGGATGCATTTTGGAAGGAATCTCAAAATAAAATCGTTGGTACGATTTGAAAAGGAATGAACTATTCAAAGACAGATTGTATTTGCTCACTGAGGAAATGAGAATCCTGGATAGGCAAATAGAACCCAATATTTATGCAAATACCCGCAGATGGCATTGTCAGCTGCCTTTTCAGATCGAAGGCTGTATAAATTTAAAGATTTAAATCTTTATTATAATAAGAGTAAATGAAATCAGTCTGATATATTTACTCACGAAGTGTATTTAATGGTAGTTGGTAAGTCTAAAATTATTGTCCTTGATGCATTTGAAGCTTTCAATCGTTGCTCTTGCTTTTAAGATATTAAAGTTTATTTTAACTATTAGATAAACAAGGGTTTTGAGAAGGTGGGAACTAATTTATTTTATATATACATCAAATTTCTTAGACTTATTCAAGTTTTATTTATTTATTTCAAGAGGCTTATGATAGGATTTTTTAGAGATTATAATCTGTTTTTCCATATAAAGTATATGAGAAATCAATTTAATATGCACTTGTTATTTTCAACAGTCCTAGATAGGCAAATACAATCCAATATTTATGCAAATACTTGCAGATGGCACTGTCAGCTGTCTTTTCTACATTGTGAAGTCTCTATGAATTTCAAGATTTAAATCTTTATTATAAAAAGAGTAAATGAAATTGGTCTGACATATTTACGCACGAAGTGTATTTTATGGTAATTGGAAAGTCTAAAATTGTTATCCTTTGTGTAATTGAAGATTTCAATCGTTGCTTGCATTCAAGTTTATTTTAGCGATTAGATAACCAAATGTTGAGAAGAGAGAGATATGAAAAATTAATTTATTTTATATCAAATTTCTTGATACTGGTACAACTTTTTAATTTATTTATTTCAAGTATCAAGTTCACGTTGCCATGGTGTAGAAATTTGGAGAATGGGTTTCCAGCTCAGGCATTGACCTCAAGTCTCAATGAAAATAGGTACAAGAGTCAAAGTTTTGTAAAAAATATTTTTCGGTGGAATCTTAACATTTAAAACCTTTATAGCATTGATGTTATACTTAAACAAACCACTTTAAAGCTTCATTCACTTAAATGTTTACGTTTATGAATAGAAATGTACAAAGCAATTTTCGCCAGGTGCTGCAGAAATATTTGCTGCCGGACAAACATTTCAAATACTAATTGCTCTACAATAAGGAAACTTGGGAATTTAATTATAACACCAATTGCCTATAAATTATTTAAATTTCTTACGATAGGCTTACGCACAGTAGTTTTATTTATGGATTAAGAAAATATTTAAAACTTACTCCGTTGATATACATACATACGTGTTAGAATATTATTGGAAAAAAGCAGAAACTTTTATGCTAAGGTTTTAAGAAAAGATCATTTAATAGGAAATGAGTTCTGTGCAACACGTGTATAAAACTTCTCATTATTAAAGAAATATTAGTTTTTAAGTTATTTGCAGACCGAAAAACAATTGGCTAAAATGGGTTTCTTAAATTGTTGTTCAAATACATAAAAGTTTAAATGTACAAGTTTTAATTTGATTTCCTTTTTAAATACAACATTCCTAAATAAAGAACCAAAATAAAAGTATATCCAAAGAATACAGCAAAAAAATTAATTTTTTATAGACCTCTTGGAAACTTCTCCCTTTTTTAACTGAGACTTGAATGTATATAAGTACTGCCCCTTTGACCCTTCAATGGTTTGGACGAAATATCTCGTCCATCAAGATCTGAATAATTTTTCTAATGACAAAAGCTCGTCTTCAAGATGCTATCGATGATTTTTCTATAATGAGATCAAGATCTGGTTTGTTTCCTTCTAATGACGTCCATCAAGGTCTGATCAGTTTTGCTAATGATGCGATACTACGTCCTAACGGGTAGCCCAGTCATAGACCGTATACGGAGATTGGTGCACGTTAAATCTACCATGGTCTCGAATGTCCTAACATCGGTGTGGTGTAGAAGTTTGGAGAATGGGTTGCCAGCTCATACGTTGTTCTCATCATCTGAAATTGGTTCAAAATTAAGATTAATCCTTGGATCCTTAAATTCTGGATTGATCTCGGGCGTCGCCAATAGCTCGTTATGTTCTTGCATTGCTATTTTGATTAATTATGTATCTACTTCGTCTCAAGACAGCCACCAGGAGCGTTAAGTATTTTATTTGAGTGTAATATCGGAAATTTATAGCTGGGCACGTTTACTTAAAGTTGGAGAAATACTGCGCCTTCTTTGAGCTGCCCCGTTATTTTTATTACTGTGAGCAACTACCTCACCACTGAGAAACGGCCCTGAATAAATATTTAACACATCAATAACGCAGCCTTCCAAGGACGAGTTAACAGGCAATGAAAAAACAAAAATGAACACCAAATACACCTCAAAAAATTCTTCAACAAAATCAATCAAGGGTAGGAACTCTCGTGAAAACATAAACCGATTCATTCATCTTACCATCCCTCTCTTTACCCTGAAGGATTTTCGATTTAGAATCATTGATAATGGGGTAAACCGCTCACAATGAATTAGCTGTCACCTCTTAAACAGCCAGATAATTGAATCACTGAACCCCGAGATGTTTACTCTTTCTAATTGGGTTGTGAAATATTTACTGTATTCTAAATCCAATTTATATTCTAATTCCGGTCGATATTTCTTTTTCAAATATCACTAACTGGTTTCTCGACATCGAGGAGATTAAAAACTAAATTGCATCTTACTTTTTGAAGGTTTCGACAGCGAAATAATGCAAAATGTTTGGATATCCAAGAAGGGGCGTTTTCGAAGTTCTGGGAATTGCGATTTAGATGTACAATTTATGGACAAAAGTATTTAGAAGTTGTATGTTTTTCAAAAGAAGTGCTTTATTATTATATTTAGTAACGAGTAGGCCCTCCTTTTGCTTGCATTACAGCTGCAACACGTCGAGGTATAATTTCCACAAGTTCTCTGTAAGTATGGGCAGGAACAGCTCGCCATGCCTCTTGCAAGGTTGTGAGAAGAGACTGCTGTGAAGATGGGCGTGATGGTGTACTCTTCGCTCCAATTTGTCCCACAAGTTCTTGATCGGATTGAGATCGAAGTTCTGAACAGTCCAGTCGAGCAAATTCACCTCATTTTGAGAAAACCAGTCCAGGACACGTTTTGCAGTATGACATGGAGCTGGATAGTGTTGGAAGAAGCAACTATTTTCTCCGTAGAACTGCCATAGTGTAGGGAAGGCCGAATTATCCAGAACGTCGAGTTACACGCCAGAGTTCATGGTACCATGTACATAAAGCAATGGGCCGAGACCTAACCATGAAAAACATCCCCAAAACTAAGATGGATCCTCCTCCGAATTTCTGCAGTGTCCAAATACTTTTGTCCTTATAGTGCATAATGCTAATGACCAATGCGTGTGTGTTCAGGTACACTGAAATCCTGTCTTTCCCAACGATTTAAAGCAATTCTGATAAGTATGATTGAGTCACTTGCAAATACAGACGTGCTTTTTAACGCTAAATGCGGTCGAGCCTCCATTTGCTTGGGTCGTAGTAGCCCAGTTGACAGAACATCGGACTAGAAACCGGAGGGTTGCGAGTTTGAATACAACCAAAGCTTGTTGCATTGCTCCAGTGTGACGTTAATTAATTACCATTACCTACCACCATAACACTAAATGTACCCACCTTATGCAAATGCATTTTTTACTGAAGTGGATTAAACTATAATTTTTCAATTTGGATGTAGGTAACAAAGGAATTAGAGCTGCAAATGGTAAACTAATTCATCTATATAAATTAAAGTAATTTATATAGATAATTTACTACAAGAAACAATACTAGAAACAATAGAAGAATTCAACAATCTGAATGATATTATTTGAACTATTTATTCGGTGTTTAATGGGTTTGTTTTGCAGATTACAGGTTGCTCTGCTAATCCACACTTTCCGCAAACATATTTCTTTCACATAGAGTAGATTTTAGTGGCTTTAATTTCCATTGCCTAATTTGGCACTTTTGACTCTTTGTCCTATTAGTCCCTTTTCCTGAAGTCCTTGATATGATATTCGTTGGCAAGTTCTTTCCTTGAAATAGTTTCACCTGTATACCACCAAAGTATTTACTCTGGCAAATCAAGAATATTTAAAAAAAACAGCAGAAACAAACTTTGAGATTAGATTTCTTCGATATCTTCTGGTCCTTTGATCCGCATATGCTGTCTTTCTAGGGAGAAAGTAGATATTTTAACTAATGTCTCACTAGTTCAACAACACAACGGGTAATTGGGATCAAACCCATAGGGAAAGAAACGAAGAGAACACCATATAATTTTGAACCTCGATGAGGTGACAAGGTCACACGTGAGCTGGCACCCTACACTACAAACTTCCACACCACGCCAACATAAGAAAATCTGAAGCCATAAGAGATTTAACGTCCATCATTACCCTTTGCACACGACAGTCTTTGGTAGGATTCGAATTTTCACCCCTTCGGTTGCAATGTAATGCATAACATTATTCGTACTTGAATGAATCCTAAGCTGTATATAACATTAAATAACATCTGGGCGATCTTCCTGCTTAATTTTCTTTATGTAATAAGAAATTCTCAGTTCAATGTTATGTAACTATCCATGTCAAAAATTTAAAACTTTCAAATGTGACTAATAAAGATTAACCGTCCAACTGGTTTCGATGAAATATCTCGTTCATCGAGATACGACCAATTTTACCAGTAACGAGATAAATTGTCAAGACATTGCTGATTTTTTTATGATGATGAGATCAAAATTTGGTCGGTGTTTCTAATTACGCCCATCAAGATCTGATCAGTTTTGACAGTAACGAGATAGCAGCCAAGAGGATTTTTTTTTTGTCTAAGTTTCTATCTTTTCTTTATACACTCATTGCCATAAAAAATTGCGTACCAAGAAAAAGTCGTCAAAATGATACGAAATTTTACACATGTAAGTACTACTTTGATATAAGTAAGTGATTAGAAAATCAAAGAAAAAGGATCTTTTACTGCAGAAAAAAGCACAAAAGAACGGAAGTTTTAGTACTCTGTTAGACCACCTCTAGCGCGAATGCACGATGCAATACGAGCGGGCATTGAGGCATACAAGTCCCGTATGATGTCTTGAGACATCTCGATCCACAGTTGCTCTAAACGCACCTCTAGTTCGTCCAAACTCGTAGGTTGTCCTACTTGCAGTCCCAAATGATCTCAGATATGCTCGATTGGTGACAAATCTGGGGAACGAGCAGGCCAGGGAAGGGTGGTAATGTGGCGGAGGCAGTCTTGTGACAACCTTGCAGCGTGTGGCCGAGCATTGTCTTGTTGAAAAATGGCTCTTGGGAGCCCTGCCATGAGTGGAATCACATGTGGCTGAAGGATGTCATGGACTACCGCTGGGCTGTCAATGTGACATGGATCAATATTATGGGTGACCGTGTATCGTAAGCAATGGCACCCCATACCATCACACCAGCTGTGGGAGCGGTGTGTCGTTGTAAAGCGAAGGCAGGATTGAGGCGTTCACCACGGGGCCACCACACACGAACACGACTGTCATCACTGCTCAAATTGAATCTAAATTCGTCGCTGAAGACGATTTAGTTCCATTCCGTTGCAGTCCAATCCCGTTGTGCACCACACCACTCCAAACGGAGGCGTCGATGGGAGGGTGTCATTGGCAGCAAACGTAATGGGCGCCGCGATACCAGATGTCCTTCAGCCAGGCGCCTTGCGATGGTTCGGGAAGACACAGGAGCCCGTAGTGAAGGTGCTACCTGTGTCCGTATAGCGGCCAATGAGACAGTTGGCTCTACGCGTGCGCTTCGTATGATGCGACGGTCTTCTCGACGACTGATCTATCGAGGGCGTCCTGAGCCTGGTCGCCGTGTAAATTACGTCTCTTCTGTCCACAGGTCCCAACACCTCCTCACAGTAAAATAAGAACGGCCTACTTGACGATCTACTCGCCGAGCTGACCACGCAGCTTCCATCATCCCTATGATTCTTTCCCTCTTGAACTCTGACAGCTGCTCATATTGTCTTCGATGGCGGGGTAACGGCATGTTTACCTCAGCGTTTCCTTTGCAAAAGATCAAGTACACTCAAACAAGCTCTGCTTACCTGTTTTATACTCCAATGAGAACGAAGTTCAACGCCCTCTAGTGGCATTACGCAATGCGCAATCACGCTGCATTTCTAATCATTTGCATATCTGGCCGACATGTACCTTCAAGCCGAGTTTCGTTACGATCCCACAGTTATTTCTTGGTGCGCAAATTTTTATGGCAATGAGTGTATATTGTATGGTTTGCTAGGCAACAAAATCAAACTTATTTACAAATGCCCAAATAGTTCAATTCATTTAATTGCTTTAGAATTTGATGAAGCTATATTTGTATTTGAAGCGAAATCGACTCCTAGCGCCTCTACTGGCCCCATTTACTTTTAATTAAGATCCCGCTTGAATAGTTCGTTCAATTTGTGAATGTTTGATTCCTTGCTCGTCAACAGCTGCTGAAACACTTTTTTCAATGACGATTTATAATAATCAAAAACTCATTAGTATTTAAATTGCAGTACGTTGCCCCCGAATTAAAAATTAGAGTGAGAAAATCGTCTTCTGGCTTACTCGTCTCATTTAATAATCACTTAAGAAGATAAAATTTTCTTTCGTCGAATGCAACTTTCTAGTCGTTTCATTGTCGACAGTTAAGTCTCTTCATTCAATCCTAATTTTACTCTCGGAGTAAACAAGCATTAAAAGCTGCATAGAAACCCACCGCAATAACGAAGGCTGTAACTGAATCAATATTTAATTAAAATCTCCTAGTGTCATTGTTCGCGTTCTTTTCCAACATTTTCTCGTGTAACGGAGGAAATTTATTTCTGCACCTGGGGAATTAATAGCATATGCGCGTTTGGGACTTAGTTCAAAGGGATTTTTATAAGTATTTACTTCCCCGCTATGGAATCGGCAATTATTTTATTCCTAACAGTTGTGAAAATACTTTGAAAAGTAATAATTTACTCATCCATCCTATTTGTTATCAGATTCAGAGAGATCCTGGTATTTTTGATGGGTACACACAATAAATTGACTTGTTATATGCTAATCTTTCGTTGTGTGTGTAGTAACTTTAATTACAAAAATTATTAAAATAATATTTTGATCGTTTTAAAAATAAATTGATCAATCTCTCAGTCTAATCAACAAGTCAACTTTTTTCAACATTCGTATAAGTACACATAAACCCTCCTGGCGGTTGTATCGACGAGGTTTCCTGTCGTTAGAAGAAAACTAACCTAAGCTTGATGGGGACGATGTATATCGTCATTATAATATTTATCATAGCTTGATCTTGTCATTAGCAAAACTGATCATATCTTGAGGGAGAGGGTGAGGTATCTCATCAAAACCATTTGAAAGTAAATTTGATGGTTTTTCAGCCTATTTTTATTTTTATCTTTAGGTGCCGTGTGCGGTTTAGCCTCGTCAAAAAATATGGTACATTGTCAAAATCAAGGATTGCTATTGTTGACAGGTATCCTCATTAACAAGGGCAATTCCAATGGAGTGGTTAGAACAGAGAGAGGTTGTAGAGGATCCAGTCTTATCATAGACCTCCCCAAATCTTTTTCTTAACATAAATGTACATTAAATAAATGTGTTTAATAGTTTTCACATATTTATCTATTTTGGAACTACTTGCAGTCATTTATGACTTACCCTCGTCAAAGAGTTTGTTTGCACTGTCACAATCAATGCTTTCAAAATCAAGAATTGTCGGATGAAATCCTCATTAACCATTCTGGTTATTTATCTTTGTGTCGAAAAGTGTCCTTGTAGTTGCCAGCCTAATACAAAATCCTGTGACAAATTGTCCACAGTTTTGGGCAAAAAACTATTTGTTTTCTATTTGGGTCTTCATTCCTCTCATAGTAATAGGGCAGTGTTTTGTCTCTACAGGATATCTCGTCATAAGGAAAATTGACCAGATCTTTATGGACAAAATATATCATCCAAACCACTTGGAAAGTTAAAGAGGGAAACATGTCTTCGTTTATCAAATGGAGTGGTTATCACAAGTACTCCAAGAGAAGTAAGCCCGGTCTAATCATGAAGATATTTTTTTCTATACATAAGCATAAATGCGCTATAAATACGTTTGCTTTATGGTTTTTAAGAGGAATCTGCACCCAAAAAATGATCAAAATGTCTATATTTTTGTCTTTGTCCCAAATCGTACTTTATACACTGAAGAATGTTTTGCACAGTTTTATGTCCCTATGACATTTCAAAGATATTTTTTTATTTTATTGACTTGGTATTTTTAATGAACGTCGTACTATACAAATACAACTGGCTTTTTATTGACTTGGAAATCTCAGATTTTTTTCATTTTCATCGTTCGATACTCACTAAAATGCTGTTAGATGCCATAATTTATCAACCAAACCTTTTAGAGACATATTTTTTATAGTCCCATAGTGCGTGAAAAATCTCTTAATGCGGTTATTTTTTGGTATATTCCGGATATATATCAAATATCGGCAAAATATGATATTTTACATTAATGCTTTCAACCTGAAATCAACATAGGGAACGAGTCTCCTCATAATAATAGTTGAATCAAGTTTCCAAAAGACATATTTATTATTTCTAAGTATTTATGCTTCGTATTATAAGTTTGGGCTCAGCTGCCCAAAACATTCAGAACAACAAAGCACTTTAGAAAATAACAATGAAGACATTTAAACCACATACTGTGAACATTCTTGGTTAGAACAAAGCCGGTGAGGAAAAAGTAAAGGATCATTAAAAGAACAACTTGTATCATCGGTTACATGCGTTAAGGAGGGAGTAAACATAGCTATAATGACGTTCTTTTTGAAACCTAAACATAAATTCATATTAATTTCAACCATTCATTTCAAAGTCATGTAAGCTTTGGTACTTTTTAGTCACTTGTTACAGAACCCACGTCCAAGTGTATGGCTTTAGTGCCGAACTCAATACTTCCAAATTCAAGGATTGCAAGATGAGTCTCATTAAAAAGGTCAACTTGTGACTTCCATGAAGTGTTTGTTGTTGTTTCGAATCCTCAAGTGTCTGAGGAAGTCCGACACGGTCCATAAGTCCATTGACTCCCAGAAAATCAAGCACAATAAGGGGGTCAGAGTAGATATCCTCTTTAGAGAGGCCCATGCAGTTCAAGATGTGCTCAGTAGTGGCCGGCAGGGCGAGACACTTGGTACATGTGTCAAAAACCTTTTCACCCTCATTGCATTAGATACGTCATTACATCATACATCCATACGCACCTGCATTCAATACATCTATCAAGACTTGCGGTAAATACTTCATTGATTCAATTTCAATGAAGTATTTATCGCAGGTGTTGCATAGGAAGTAATCAGACCCCCTTTCTTAACATATGCACAAAATGCACATTTTGCACACATTTGATCGTTTACAGGAATGTATATGGATTGGCAGTTACTTAGCAGTCATTTGTAAATTACCATTAGCTTTGAAGACATCCAATTCTTAACCTAAACTTAAATGCGCATTAGATACATTTTCTAGATGTTTTTAAAGTTTGTATTTGTTTTAGTATTTTTATCGTAACCATTTAAAATTACCAAATAAAATATATATTGTTGCCAGGGCCCGATTTAGAAAATTTGGTATAGTAGGCACAACACGCAGGAAGGGGCCCCCCGATGTTAATTGTTCATCACAAAAACTAATTTTATAACAATAATTGGTACTTACGTATTTGTGACTGTTGACCGTTTCACATATATCACCAAAAAGTTGGAGAAAATCGTGAAATTACTTATAACTCTTGGCAAAACAAAATAAAGCAGATGAAAATTAAAAACATAATAGTTAGATAATTAATGTAATTACAAGAATGTGATAGTGGTGGAAACGGTCGACGGACATTTACGTAAATACCCAATAATTTATGTAACTACTTAAAAACTTTTTTAAATTTTTAGATACTTTTGAAACTTAGGGGCCCTTTAAATTATGGGGGCCCTAGGCCCTTGCCTCACGGGCCTAATGGTAAATCAGGGCCTGATTGTTGCATTATCGAAAATCCGAATTGCTGGATGGAGTCCTCATTAAAAAGAGGCAACTTTGTCTTCGGTATTCGCAGGTGTTTCAAAGGAAGTAAGCCCAGCATGTCCTATCGCCGCTGGTGGTAAGCACACACGGGAGTATCTTCGGCTGTTGCTTGATTATCCAAAAGGTGAGCTACATTGATATGTCAAGTCCAGGACTGAGAGAAGGGAAATAAAAAGAAGTGAATCAATTATAGAGTTCACAATCCTAAACCAGATCTCAAATATACAGGATGACCGGTGACTAAACAAATCAGCAGGCAAAGCAAAATCACCTGTATTTCTCACTTTGGGTGGTATCTGTGATAGGTTTTATCTACAAAGAAAGAAACAGTAAATGCTTCCATTTAAATTCAAAAGATGTAATAGTATTCGAGAGACTCCCACAGCATGGTTTAATAGGTGAAAAATCAGGATTGTAAATGTTTTTTTGGTTTTAACTCAAGCGATGATAGGATATCCTTCCAGAACCAAACCACAAATTTATGTTTTAACCATGAGTTAGATTTCGTGTTAAAATTTATTTTTTTAAATGCGTAAGTTTAAGATTATTTATTTAATAAACTGCTAAAAAAATTTTAGCAACCAGAAACATTCATCGATTGCTACGAAATTTGGTATGCACAATAGGGTGGACCAAAAAATCGTATTTCGCCGGAATAAATTCTACTGGTGAAAACAATTTGTTAGTCAACCTCAGATGAACATATTTGTAAAAGTTTTCGAAATTAAAATATAACTTAGAGAAGAGACCTGTTGTTGAAGTTTTGAATTCTGGAATTTTGGCAGTCCTAGCAAGACACCGCGGAAATCACTCCAGCCAAGGATTTTTCACATGGTTTATGTTAAAATGATCTAAAACAATAATTTTCAGTCGTAGAAACTCGTAAGATATTTTTGGAAGTTTCATTAATGTCAAATATTAAAACCAAACTTAGCCAACTTTCCGTATAAAGGGACACATACCATGGACATCCCTCAAAACGACCTCTCAGGACCAATAAGCGTGAATGCACGTTATTACCCCGTTTTATTTGAGCTGTGAACTATTTAATGTTATCTGCAAAGTTGGATTACTTAAAAATCAAGAAATGGATGTACAGTATTCTTGATATAATAGAACTAGTGTAAAATTTACAAATGCGAGACACACAATGGAGGGAATTAACAGAAAATTTGATTGACAGAAAACAATTTTAACTGCTCGCCATTCAATCCGAGAGCTTGGAATGAAAACTAATTAGAAACAAAAATTACATGCCCATACAACTTTATATAATACTATTGAAACACAACTCAACTATAATCAGTGTAAAACTCAATGTTACTTCTATTGGAATTTCGAATTGATTTTAACCCTGTCCGTACACACAGGACAAATCAAACGGAGTTTAATATGTAGCCAATGTTTCCCACAGGGATGCATAAAAGTGTCCAATTTGTGTGGATAGGTCAAACGTTGATCGTCACAATAGTCAATGTAAAACTAATGAGATTTTCGAATTGTTTTAGCTCCCCCTCTGGCACACCCAGGACATATCGAAAAGGGGTTAATATGTAGCCTATGAGAGCACCAAGTTTGGTGTGTATTTACCAAACAGCGACCGTAGGACTCAATGTTATTCCTATGGGAATTTCGAATTGTTTTTAGTCCCCTCTTCACATCCAGGACAAATCGAACGGAGGATAATATGTTGCCTACGTTACCGCAGGGTTCTTACCGAACTTGGTGAGGATTTGCCAAACAGTATAGAATTTTAGAGTACTGTATTATATATATATATAGAGAGAGAGAGGGAGAGAGAGAGTGAGAGAGAGAGAGAGATAGAAGGAGGGAATTTCCAAAAACAAATATATATGGCCTATAAAGAGGCACATTTTCATTAATCATTTTCTGTTTTTGATAAATTTTGTGTCGTGGGTTTCCATCAGAAACACTAATCAGTCTAAGAATAGATTAAATTCTCATTGTTAGTAGCTTTCAAGCATTCGACATTTTTTAACTACTCAATGCCTTTTCTTATACATTTTATAGTTTCCTTGATCACAAAGTTATATCTGTAAAGTTGCTCTGCCCCAAAACATCTTTTAAATCGCATCGCAACCTAGAGATCTTTGAGAATTTTGTGAGAACAAAATGCTCGCACTAATGAAAACGGAAGTGGAAGAAAGAAATGCGGAAGTTAACTCAGTAATAAACAGCGGCAAACTTAATTAAACGGGATCGCGATACGCATAATTAAAACAATGAATAACCCGCCAGTACTCGTTGTCGGAATTTAAATAGATTGGCTGCGATTCATTTCGGACTGAAACTGGCGGAATGGAAAATGGAGAATATTCCTGAAGCTCCTAATTGAAAACTAATAAATTTCTTCAATCCCTAAAAGTTTAAAAACCAAAAGATAAGATTTTCTTTTTCTTTTTTTTCGACGAAAAACTCAATTTTGTATTTTCTTTTAATCTATTTTTATTCTTTAGGGTATAAACTCTCCAAGTGATTTCGATTAGATATATCATCGATCAAAGATCTCCGGTTGGAAGAGTAGCGGATTAGCAACCGGAGGGTTGCGAGTTCGAATCCAGCAAACACCGTCGTGTACAAAAGGAGGTTGGTGCACGTTAAAACTATCGTGACCTCAAATGTCATCACTTTGGCGTGGAAGTTTGGAGAGTGGATTGCCAACTTTGGTGTTGCCTCGTCATCTGACCGTGGTTCAAACATACGTGTTATCCTTGGGGGATCTTTCCCTTTCGTCAATAGCCCGTTGTGTTGTTCCAGTATGACGTTAATTAAATACCTACTTACCATCAAGACCTAACCAATTTTTCTAAACAAGATATATAGTCCTCAAGATATTGCCGATTACTTTTTAAGATGACGAGATCAAGATCAGGTCAGATTTGCTATTCACAAGATAACTCGTTGATGGAGGGTTAAGGTGATGTGTGTCTAATTTCAATTCTAAATTCTCAAAATTGACACCATGTGTGGTTACAAGCTCTCTCTCTCTCTCTATTTAAGATTCATTTTGTGATAGCACTTCATAAAGATGTTTTTTAAATGCTATAAAGCTGATTTACAAAGATTTTTCATCAAAAGATCACACTATGTCGCTGGTATAACAGATTAGCCGGAATATTATAAGGACCTAGTATCCTTCCGGTCAACGGTATTGAAACAAAGCGCGTTTTTATCTTAAAGGCTATTATACGAGTGGTTGTTATGATATTTATAAGACAATTGGATTGATGGCATGATATTTTTATAGCACGTCGAGCAAAAATCCTTTTATCGTTTAATGAACCAGAAAAGCGATATGTTTCGCTTATATAAAAAACGCGTGATAGATATGAGGCGTCGAGTGCCAGAAAGGACCATCCCACAATTTTTTATTTTGGATTTTAAATTGTGGGATGGTCTGTTCTGGCGCTCAACGTCTCATATGACTTGCATTTTTTCTTCTGGTAAATTTTTCTTGGCTTTCCCTGCATAGCTTCTGCCAATGTATCGCGATATTTCCTAGCCACCCTGAAGAGTGGTAATTGGTAATTCTTAATTAACGTCGTACTAGAGCAACATAACGGGCTATTGACGACGGTCCGGGATCAATCCCTTAAGAGAAAGATCCGAACCCTGAAGAGTGATAAATGGACTGATTACTATACTTTTTTATCTCATTAGATGAGAAACATTTATAAAAAATGACATTTAAAATCCACTGAATTTGTAAGCTAAATTACTTTATATTTCTGTCTCTTAATCACGTATGATATAAAGATGAAAAAATGTGCAGTGGTTATTTCGGTGGAGTAAAACTGCTATTATCAAGACGAGTAAACATCAAAATCGAGACGTGAGGTCAAATATGTTGTCTTCGAAAGAGTGTCCTTTTTTAATTAAGGCCATTCACATCACAAATAAAGTCAGGGAAGTATGTATTCGATAACGTAAAAATAGATATGGCTTCTCTGTTGTTCAACTCGTGAAAGGATCTTGGAGATTGGACCACTTTCGCTCGTGTGGACTGGATCAAACTGGTGAGTAAATTCAGAAGTGTTGAACGATAGCGGATTGGTTGATTTCGTTATTTTTGATACAACGCGCGTGGTCTTACTAGCCGGAATTTCTAAGCTCGTTTGAACTGACAAACTTAACCCTCGTTTACAGTTGCAGAGTTGCATTCAAGCATCTGCATACTTCTTAGATAATTTCTTTTGAAACTATCACGGAACTTAGATTTTGTTATTGAGTTCAACTAGAAAAACCTTTTAAGGCAGAGAATATTTAGCTTCCAATTTATTTTGAAAAGAAATGGAATAAAAGTGGGGGAAAACAGTTATCCTACAGGATGCAGTGTCTATGTAACATTACTTTTGATCATGACTTGTTCTGTATGAAGGGATTGTATTTTGATTCTCCGATTGGGCCTTAGGTAATTGGTAATTTTTTAGTTAACGTCGTGCTAGAGCAACACAACGGGCTATTGACGACGGTCCGGGATCAATCCCCTAAGGAAAAGATTCGAGGATAACACCACGTAATTTTGAACCACGGTCAGATGACGAGTCAATACCCGAGCTGGCACCCCACTCTCCAAACTTTCACACCAACCCTACGTGAAGACTTATGGCCACGACAGATTTAAGGTGCACCAGCCGCCTCTACACCATACGCTTACAAACATCCATGCCCGGGCCCGGATTTGAACCAGGAAACTTTCGATCTAGAGGTTAACACCTTAACCACTATACCGGTTGGTCGGCGGGCCTTAGGATCTTATGGGGCCTGATTAATGTCCTCCAGACCAACTCTCATGTATCCTTACCCCACCCTCTGAGTAAGGAAAAAACTCAATCCTTATCTCATATGCAGGATATGTGATACCTTCACCTACTCTTGGGAGGTTTAAATAGAATTTTAACAGACTGGAAATGGCTCTTGTACGGACAAAACAACTTGGAAATAAAATCTTTTCAGTGCTTGTGCAATTATATTAGTAAAGAAGTAAAAAATAAAGAAATATAAGAGCCTTTCATTTTATAACATAATCAACTAAAGACCACGTAATTTTGAACCGCGGTCTGATGACGAGGTCACACCTGGACTGGCACCCCACTCTCCAAACTTCCACACTACGTCAACCACTTCGCCTCAAATGTCCACACGTTGAAGTAGCGTGGAGGTTTAGAGAGTGGGGTACCAGCTCAGGTATGACCTCGTAAAATAACCATGGTTAAAATTTACGTGGTGTCTTTGTCTGAACTTTTCTTTCGGGTTTTATCCTGGACCGTCACCAATTACCCGCTGTGTTTCTCCAGTGTGACGTCAATTAAAATACCTACCTGTCATTGCAGCGTTTCGTTTCATACCGTGAGATGTCTTTAGACGTTGGCATTAATAATCCAACTAAGGTAAGGTAATTTTAATTAACGTCGTACTAGAGCAACGCAACAGGCTATTGACGACGGTCCGGGATGAGTCCCTTAAGGGAAAGATCCGATCAACTAATACAGGAAAACTGACAGTAAACGCTTAGTGATACTATTTTATTCTCGTCCACTGAACAGCCTCGCATTCCCAGGGCATTCGATTTTCGTTGCTCGCAGCAAAGGACAGCTGTGATTCTGCTTCCCAGTGCATTCCCATTGTTCCCTTTAATTCGGTCTGTAGGATACCCAGGTTACTTCCACCGCATTATGCAAATGCGTATGAAACGCTCTTTCGATTTGGGAGAACCGCGGTAGACCGGTTGGAAGAGGATTAACGGATTAGCAACTGGAAGGTTGGGAGTTCGAATCCAACCAAAGACCGCCGTGTACAAAGCGGGCTGGTGAACTTTGAATCTTCCGTGGCCTCAGATGTATTCACGTTGGCATGGTGTTGACGTTTGGAGAGTGAGGTGCTAGCTCAGGTGTGAACTCGTCATCTGGTCATGATTCAAAATTACGTGGTGGTGTCCTCGGATTTTTACCTACGATTTTATCCCGGATCGTCCACAGTAGACCGTTGTGTTGCATCAGTACGACGTTAATTAAAATACCTACCTTCCTTTCAATTTTGATCTCAGATTTGGATTCCTATTTGGATCTTGCTCAAATTGTACACATTATTGATTTGAAATCATTATTTTCGGTACATAAATACGATTCCCTGGAATTTTACTTGAAGCACGGTAGAGCATAGAATCGACCGTCAAAAAATGCAACCAAAAATTATTTTCTTTGAGCAAATACAGGACAAAAGGTTTTACTTTATGCGCACTACAGACACTAGAATGGACAGTCACATATATAGAGAAAGTAAAATGGTAATGGTAATGGTAATTTTACGGTATAGTGGTTAAGGTGTTAGCCTCTAGATCGGAAGGTTCCTAGTTCGAATCCAGGTCCGGGCATGGATGTTTGTAAGCGTATGGTGTAGAGGCGGCTGGTGCACCTAAAATCTGTCGTGGCCGAAAGTCCTCACGTTGGGTTGGCGATTAAGTTTGGAGAGTGGAGTGTCAGCTCAGGTGTTGCTTCGTCATCTGACCATGGTTCAAAATTACGAGGTGTTGTCCTCGGATCTTTCCCTTAAGGGACTGATCCCGGACCGTTGTCAATAGCCTGTTGTGTTGCTCTAGTACGACGTTAACTAAAATTACCATTGCAATGGTATAATTTTAGTTAACGTCGTACCAAAATTACCATTGCAATGGTAATTTTAGTTAACGTCGTACTAGAGCAACACAACAGGCTATTGACGACGGTCCGGGATCAGTCCCTTAAGGGAAAGATCCGAAGCACGGTTGGAAGAGTTTAGATTTTAATTCGGTCGTGGTCTCAAATGTCTTAACGTTAGCGTGGTGTGGATGTTTGGAAATTGGGGTACCAGGCTCAGTTGTGACCTCGTCATCTGACCGTGGTTCAAAATTCTGTAGTGTTATCCTCGGACCTTTTCCTTCTGGAGTTGATCTAGAACCATCGTCCGTGGCCCGTTGTATTGATCCAGAGTTACGACGTCAATTAAAAATACCTACCTACCTACTAAATTCCAATTCGGGTTAGCCGACCAACCGGTATAGTGGTTAAGGTGTTAGCCTCTAGATTGGAAGGTTCCTGGTTCGAATCCGGGTCCGGGCATGGATGTTTGTAAGCGTATGGTGTAGAGGCGGCTGGTGCACCTTAAATCCGTCGTGGCCGAAAGTCCTCACGTTGGGTTAGCGTGGAAGTTTGGAGAGTGGGGTGCCAGCTCAGGTGTTGCTTCGGCATCTGACCGTGGTTCAAAATTACGAGGTGTTGTCCTCGGATCTTTCCCTTAAGGGACTGATCCCGGACCGTCGTCAATAGCCCGTTGTGTTGCTCTAGTACGACGTTAACTAAAATTACCATTACCATTACCAATTCTGGTTAATGATGAAATCAAAATTGCTTGGGAAATCTATACACAAAATAAATATTAAAGGTAGATATTTTAATTAACGTCGTACTGGAGCAAACACACCGAATAAATATTAACATGGATATAAATTGAAACAACATTCACGAGCTTGAACTTGCAATAACAAAACTACTAGTTGGCGGGGTGTGGATTAGGTAATTTTTAATTAACGTCGTTCCAGAGTAACACAGTGGGCTATTGACGACCGTCCATGGTAAAGGTAATTTGGTAATTTGGTAATTTTAGTTAACGTCGTACTAGAGCAACACAACGGGCTATTGACGACGGTCCGGGATCAGTCCCTTGAGGGAAAGATCCGAGGACAACACCTCGTAATTTTGAACCACGGTCAGATGACGCCATGGTAAAGGTAATGGTAATTAGTTTAAAGTTTTTAGTTCAACGTTGTACTAGAGCAACACAACGGGCTATAACGACCGTCCATTATCAATCCCCTAAAGTAGTGGTCGGCGAACCGTAGCTCTTTAGCCACTAGAGTGCTGCTCTGCCACGAATCTATTTCGACTAAATGCTGGCAATAAATATCCCGCCGGTGAAGCGAGAAAGAAAGCAGTTGAGGAACTTCAGAAGAGTCAAGAAAAATCCAGTTCTGTATTTAATTCTTGGGTGCAATCTTCCAACAATGTCAACATTCCAATCTTTACTGTTAGTCACGAGATACCTAAGAGAAGCAAACCATACACAAACGGTGAATACATTAAAAGTTGTTTTATATATGCTTCCGAAGAGCTATTCCGGGATTTTAAGAACAAGCAATCGGCCCCAGAACATCATGGAGTATCACGCATTCCGATGTGGAAGCATCATGGTGTGAGCCGGGATTTTGTATGGATCTCACACCGACCTGCACATCTATAGACGGGGTTCTGTCTGGTATCGCGATGAAGTCCTAGAACCCACTGGGATATTGTACGCTGCTGAAGTTGGTCCTTCTTTTGTTTTAATGGATGATGATGCTTGTCCCCATAGAGCTGGCATCATCTACGACTACCTGGAGACTGAGGGGATTGCGCGTATGGTTTGGTTGGAGTACTTGCCCGACATAAATCCTATTGAAATTCTTTGGGATGCTCTTGGTCGTGCTGTGTCTGCACGTTTCCTACCCCCAGCTACTCTCACAGAGTTGCAAACTACTCTACAAGAGGAATGGCAATTACTTGACTCTGGATTGGTTGATCACCTGGTGGAAAGCATATGGTCACACGCTGTAAACTTTGTAAGATGATGAGGGGTGGTCGCATACTCCATTGATTTCGGTTTTGTTTATTTGTGTTTTGGATTTAAACACACATCATTATGTTAATGACTCCAGTATGATTCATCTTATAATTTATGAAAATTCAATATTGTTTTCATCTTTGTATTTAATTCTTTGTTTTGTTTCTTGCATAAACCTATTTGCTACTTTCCTACCCCATTTCGTGTCAATCAAAGCTGTACTTGTCGTTTTCTTCCCATTTTACCTTTCATGCTTAACTTTTGGCAGTGAGTGAATTCTTAATCGTAAACTGCAGGGGAAAGGAAACACAATTTTTTCGATGCTGGAAGAAGACATTTCAGTCGAAAACAAATCCCTTTCGGCTCAAGATTTTGAAAGAGAAACATTAATTCATTTTACAGGCCTGCTGAAACATCTCCAAGAAAATAACTCGGAAATTGACATTTACTATTTCAAAACAACAATTTTAAATATGAGGAAAGCTTTTCTACGGAGGTTTCAGGAATTCAGAAATAGCATAGAGACGTTAGACTTTGTTAAAACTTCAGTGCTGACATAACAGAATTGAATTTTTCTCCCTGTAATATTGACATTGGCGCTCTTGAGAAATGTAATTACTGGTGTTAAAAAACAAAGAATTGTAAAGCACCAAATTTGAACGCCTTAATGCTGATATGGAAAACTTTAAAAAAAATAATGGGATTTCAGTTCATAAAAAAGTGGTCTGCTTTGAAAGACCTGGAGAACAAAGACATGATATTTTTTAACATCTGGAATAGTATTGCTGGCTCATATTCCTGGCAAAAAAAATGACACAAGTCAAAAAATAAAAATTTTGAGGTTATGTTATTGATAAATATATATGAGGTGCCCCAGCGTGTTATATTACTATTCTATAGAATATAATGTAATTTAAAGACATAAATACTTACCTGAAAATTAAAATAAAGAAGCTTTTACTATTTCAATATGTTTTATAGTATTCTTTAAGTTGATTTTTGTCAAATACTGCAATTTTGAGTTGTGTCACTTTTCTTGCCGGGATGTGATATGATCAGTTAAAAAAAAAACTAGCATTTGCTGTTCTTTGGCTCTACATAGTCATGCGAACATTTTTTTTCAAGCATGAACCTTATGAAAAGTAAATTGAGAAATCGTCTTATTGATGAGAACCTGGAATCCTGCTTGAAATTTTAAAAAGAACGACATACAAACCTCACTTATTCAAACTTTCCAAGGAAATGTAAGGTCATTGTTCATGTTAAATGCGTCTTTTGTCATATTTTTATTTTAATGTAAAAAATATTTTTGTCAATAAATAAGATTATTATTATTATTATGACACCTGGTGTTATTTAATGTTAGTAACTAGTTTAAACCGACTCCTAAAAACATGGTTCTTGAAAAGAAATTTGGCTCTCAAAAGAAATCTTAATCGTTGTACTGCTTATCTTTGACTCTTTTGACAAATGAGTTTGCCGACCACTTCCCGAAAGAAAAGATCTTAGGATAGCATCACGTCATTTTGAACCATGGTCAGATGACGAGCAACACCTGAACTGGCCTCTCCAAATTTAAGCTTTTGGCCACGACAGATTCAAGGTGCACCAGCCGCCTCTACACCATACGCTTACAAATATCCATGCACTAACCCGTATTCGAACCAGGAACCTTTCGATCTAGAGGCTAACACCTTAACCACCAAACCGGTTGGTTGACTAGCGTAGTGTGGAAGTTTGGGCAGTGTGTTGTTTTTTAGCTCAGGTGTGACCTCGTCATCAAACCGTGGTTCAAAATTACGTAGTGTTGTTCTCGGATAGATTGGTATGTAGATATTCAATTAACTTCAAACTGGAGCAATATAACAGGCTTTTAACGACGATCCGGGATCAGCCCCAAAAGGATACAACCGAGGACAACGCAACGTAATTTTGAACCATGGTCAGATCGACAACACCTGAGCTGTTGCTCATATCGGAGGATCCAAATTTGCGCCTATTTTTGGGGATAAAACCGGGGATCTGGCATTGTTAATACGGTTTGCTCAATAATTGAGGAATTAACGGATAAACTCGGACAGCAGTACTGACAATCTCAAAAGATAGATTGCGGGACACTAGCAGGCCATGAAAGCCAGTCTTGAGGTCAGTTTTTGTATGAAATTGACACATTTTTTAACTTCAATCACTTGGATGTGTGCAGTGCACTTAAAAGCTTTAAGTGTAAAATTCAGAACTCTATTAAAAAAAACTATATATATAATTGAATAATTCCAAATACCTGGCATTCATTCAAAATCCTCATCAGTCATGCAGTCAAAAAGTGATTTTTATTTATCCTACTTAGACTAAGTCGAAGCTTTTCATATTATATTGAAAACTTGAATTTGAAAAATAACATCGCTTTTATCGATGCAAACCAGTGCCCTGTTTCTGTACATGAGAATTCCTCGAGAACTTCAATTATTTACTAGCTTAACCTAAAGAATATTTAACCCTCCAAACGGTTTCGACGAGATATCTCGTCCATCAAGATCTGAGCAGTTTTGCTAATTACGGTATGCCTCGTCAGGGAAACAATCAGGAGGTTGGAAACTTCTATTTCAGAATCAGATGGCGAATTGAAGGTCCAGAAAACTAATCGGATCCCCCATTTCATTTGAAATATGGTAGAAACTTCACAAAATCCAAACAAAATCTTTTCTGCAGAACAGTATTCGTATCTAGATATTATGGAGTAAGTCCTCCATTTATTCACTTAATATGGAGCATAGCTGATAATACTTCGAAGTCCCTCGAAGTTTTGATGGTGCCCGAGAGCCCGTTTCCATTCTTCAAGATAAACCAATCAAAATCCACGCGTTGGTGTCCCCGGGAAAGTTTGTGTTGGTGAGTCGGCTAGCGACTAACATAATCTGACAGTTTCTAATTACTTTCTAAGACTAAACAAGCTCCTCCTAAAACAGTCGATACTCCGAATGAACTAAGACTTTTCCGACCTTAAAAGTGCTTCTAGTGTGTACCATTGAACACAGGAATAAAAGATATTTTGCTTAAATCGATGGAAACTGATGTTTTACTGAGAAACGGAGAATGTTAGTTGAGAAACCTTATCTCAAGAGAGGAAATTTTAAATACGCAGCACTTCAATTTGTAGTCTTAAATATGCATTGATAAATTACTCCTCTCTTTTAAAGCCCTCTGAGATGTGAAATAGTATCTACTATACTGATTGGAGAGATAAGTACTGTTTTGTTAAGGGGACCAGTACACAAAAATCTTTCAAAATTTCGATTTGTTTTTATATATTTAAATAAATGTATATACAATCATGTTTAAAATGATATAGTATTTATGAAGATTCTTTGAGTAGAAGAATTATAAATAATATTATGAAAAATACATGTACGTACCTGAAGTAAAGTCAATTTTATGCTTGTTGTGAAACAAGAGTAACCAATCAAAACGCGCAGATGGCGCTGCTTGTTGTCTCCTCTTATCTGAAATCTTCAGAACGATTTTAGTGTTTGGAATTGTATGATTGATTTTCAAGGGTGCCAGATCAGAGGTATTACCTTTAGATCTAGAGGTTTCAATTCACTTCAGAGGTAAAAACAGAGGTACAAAATGCTCAGAGGTAAAAACAGAGGTTTGGAAAAAAGAACAGAGGTTTATGTAGAGGTCTGAAGTATAATTACAATACGCCGCTAATGCCGTTTGTAAACTAGCCTAGAGGATGTTTGATGTTTGGATTTGGCAACACTGGCTTGCTGGATTATCAGAAGTGATTATGATTCACAGAGATTAACCCAGGTTCAGAGAGACCATTTCTACTCCGTGTTGCACAAAGGTCAAGAAGGAATATTTACAGAATCGAAGTAGGCTTAGCGGAATCCACATAAGTGATATAGTCTTCATTATATAACGGCTTAGAGTGCCAATGGATTGATTGAATGAACATGGCGTCACAGTATAAACATTATCAAATGAACAATTGAATGTAGTCGCTGTAAAGAATTCACTGTTCAACTAGCCAAAGAAGTACGTGGTAGGCTACCAGATAATGTTGGTGTGCATTTTTCAACACTACATCCCAATAATGTTGTGAGAAAAGTGAAGTTTAGCATTGACCCACTTGCTGCGCAATTCATAGCTGTGTGTGAAAATGTGGATAAGTACCAGAGAGAGTGTGATCGGTTACCATTGATCTCAGATGTGTCAGTCGAGGAATTTATCAAGCAGAGTCCTGTCAAATTCTGACCCTCTATAAATAAACTAACAGATGCTGCTGGAAAAAATAATTTGCTCAGCTCTGTAAGCTTGCATTGATCTTAGTGAGTTGACCATTTTCTAATGCAACTGTCGAAAGAATGTTTTCTCAACTGAGTAATGTAAAAACTTAACTCAGAAACTCGCTACAGCTGAAGGCAACTAAGTCAATCATGATTGTTAGGTATGGAGTAAAATTTAAAGGTAAAAGCTGTGTAGACTTTAATCCTAGTCAATAAATGCTGATAAAATTTACTTCATATGCGATGTGTGGCACAAAGCCCAAAGAGGCAACCGAGCTTGAAGGAAGTGAAGATGAAATATGGGAGATTTTTGAAGGATCTCGTGGGCTTTCTTTTCAGTATTCAATAAATGTATGAATATGCCATGCACAATTGAACAAAGATAATAATAATAAATAATGTACACAACAGTGAGTAATTATTCATTAAATAACGGAATTTGTTTAAAACGTGTGTATGTTATTAAGAACAGGGCTGCATAGACGGGAGACTAATACTAGAAAAAAAAGGTCGTTAACCCTTTTTTGGCATAGTCCTCAAAAGCTTATAAAATTTGGAAGAAAAAATAAAGCATACCCATGAATTTTAATTCAGCAGCACGCAGCAGAAAAAATAAACTCAACATAATGCGCTTATAAATAAATGCCATGTGTGTAGTTAGAACATATAAAAAAATATCGATCTACATCGGCGTCGTTTAAAATATCGTCGATAATATTGCGCCAATAGATACGTCGATATATCCCAGATTTCTAAATCAGAGGTTTACGCCAGCAAAAAAGGTACTTTTCTCTGAAAATCTGGCACCACTCTTTATTTGATAACGATCAGCTTCGTTCTGAATTTAGGGGACGTCCCCTTACTCTTGCCTATCATTTTCAACTGTAAATATGTAATTATAGTACTCATTAAAATACTAGAAATTTAAACCTGCTCTTGCTTAAATTATTTATTCCCCGCGTATTTTAAAATCACTGAACCACCTCGATGAAGAATAATCCAAAAATGCTTGAAACTTCAGAATCTCAAAATGCGTATTTTTTCCATAAAAAAAAGCATTTTTATAAAGTCTATTCATACAAATATATAAAAATTGGTTTAGAAATGTAACATACCCTATAACACACACAGGCATATTATCTATCTGTTCAGAAAAGTTCATTTTGAATGTTGAAAAGGATGAAAATTGGTCATGTTTTAAGAGTTGAAAAAGATCTCAAATTTCACATTTTAAATGTTCTTAAAATTTCGGTGTTAAAGTGTATAAAAGTGTCTTCATAACTTGCATAAAAAATTCAAATTCCTACTTTATTAAGGGGCACAGCGATAAAAAGGTGCTAAATAGTCTCAAAATAACATGTGTGAAACACATTATTACAATCTGATAAGTCTAACTGCCTCCAGATTGATATCAAAGAGCGGAACTAACCTGAGCGCGCCCCGCCCACGTTTCAAGTATAGCTCCTACTGCAATAAGGCGAGGTTGTGTTCCGCTCGTTTGCGCCATTTTTATCGTGGAGCGTACTCGTTCAGAGAGGAAATGTCCGTTGTTTGGTAGCCCGTTGTGTTGATCCAGTGCGACGTTAATTAAAATACCTACCTACCGTTTTTTAGTGGTTCACAAGTGATAGTAAATGCAATGTTACCAACCCACGATGATGTCATAAACTTCTCTGAGTGGAACGGTATAAGAAATAACGTGATAATTAAACTAATAATGAACCCACGTTTAAGAAAATAGAGGACATGAGGAAATAATTGAAGAAATATGGTCAAGAGCTTCTATTCCTAATGTCCAACATAAACGAGTGGAAGCGTTGTCGAAGGCGTATCATCTGAAATCCAAAAATATTTTTTTCTAAAATCTCACCCTAAAATACTGAAGAGATTAGAAGAGTTTCGTCGTATCAGTGAAGTATTGTGAGACATTTCATCCTGCAAGTGTAAGAACATCGATGACTGCATTTGTCCCAGACACAAAAAATAATACTTGTCAGAGAGAAAAGCTTCTTAATCGACCAACAAACCACTAGAAGAATGGTGATCGGAACCGTAGATATTATTACAACGAATAAAATATCGCGAACACATTGAAAAAGAAAAATGCTAACGCTAAAATCACACTCTCAGTCTCAAAAAGAAAGCACAGAGAAGCTTAATGTGTCGACTTTGTCTGAATCTAGTCAATCGAACAGTGACAATGTATTACAGTCACAGTCACAAGCCTCAACGTCGTAGTGGATTATCTGCCTACTGTATATGAACGAATTAACCTTACTATGCACTTATTTTTACATATTGATGGCAGCAAATCGGGACCCAAGACATTTTCAGAGAGAATCGGCAAAGATGAAATGAAAGAATCGGCAAAGATGAAATGATAGAATCGGCAAAGATGAAATGAAATAATCGGCAAAGATAAAATTAAAGAATCGGGGCAAAGATGAAATATAAGAATCGGCAATGTCTGAAAACAGGCCGGTTGTTCTGTTTCAACGTATTTCAACCTTTTTTTGTTCAAAGGGTATTAGGCACAGACCAAACATATTTGTACAGAATAGTCTCAGCAGTTTCAACAGGCATATGTCCTAAGGATTTTTATAAACAAATCATCAGCTAAAATGTCTCATGACCTATGGCTAACTCGAGCGAATAGAATTCTACGTTTGTACGTTTCGATGAATTCTCCTTATGAAAACTTCTTACTATGAATTCTCTTTATGAATTTCTGCAACGTATGTCGTCAAAGTTTACTCTCCAACGTGGTTTGCTTTCAAAATTCACCCTTACTGTAAAAATAGAGCTCGGCACCTATTCAAACTCATCGCTGTAATTAGATATTTGCCCACAGAACTGAAAGCCAAAATAGATCCTGCAATTCAAAGAAACAGACACCCTGAAAATTTATTGAACGCAATGCTGATCGACTCTGAATTGCACTACCGTGAACTGGCTACCCGTCACATTTTGAAAGCCCGCAGCATTCAGGAAAATAGACTACGACTTTTTACTGTAAAATTTGATGCATCAACTTACACCGATCTCATTGACAGGCAGGAGAATATATCAGATCCACCAATATTGAAATCCATACCTGACGAACATATCCGACTGTCGCCCAAAAAGTAGAACTGTCTTTACTACACCTGCCATGTTGTACACAAGCTGTTGAAAGGGTGGTTGATGATTGACAGAATCTTCTGCCACATTGACCAAAAAATCTGAGATAATGCTTCATAAAAACCAAATAGTTTCGAAAAGACATCCCGAAATTCGATAACAAGAAGCATTTTCGCGCATTATGATACATTATTATAAAAATATAAATGTGGTTTTTGTAAACTTTTTGTTGAAATAAATAAATGTTATTCATACAATTTAAAATTTGTTTTATAGACACACATTTTGAAACTTTTTAACACCTTGCAGTAACAACTCATCAAAAAGAAGTTTTTTTCTTCAAAATATGTATTATCTAACGTCAGAAGATGTTATCCCATTCTAATAAAATTTTATATGTGAGCTAAAAACCTCCTTTGGCACTCTTTTCTTGATGTGCTGGTTAGAAATAAGAAGAAAAAAACATTTTCACCATACAACGGTGATCCACCCTAATGTTATACAATAGAAATCATGATAATCGTCCAGAATATTTAATTTTATTTTTATTGCTCCAAAATATTTTCCAATATATTACTGAGCTTTTAAACAATACCAAGATTTCGAAAATGTTAGGAATACTTTTCTTGTTGCAAGGGATTTTCGTAAGGTACCGTCACATGTTTTCAAAATTTTAAACTCAATTTCTGAAGAGTTGTTCTTACAATAGAATGCTTTGTTAAAACAGTGATGACTGAAGAATGAATTTATCTATTATCTTTATTTTTGTATAATTATAATCTATGTAATACAGTGGATGTTCTGTGAAGCTCAATTATAGTTTTTAGTTAAATTCATTTTAGGTGATTTTTTTAGACTTCCTAGGTGAAAACACACAATATTTTTTAAATTTCTAATTCTATCTAGCAACTTGTTTGAGAGTCAAAACATGAAGAACAATTTTAGGAATAATATCCAACAAGAATTGTCTTTCTGAACTCATTAGAATTTGAGATGTCACTGCTCAAAAAAATTTCTAATTAGCTGATTATGTCTAATAAATTAGATAATGTATAATTAGCTTAATCTGATTTTTTATGACTCAAATTATTTTCACCATAAGCCAGTGACTTGTTGGAAAGAAACTTGATTTTTAAAGTCAAAATATAAGAAACATTTTCTAGTTTATACCTTAATATCAGCTTCACTCTAATATGTGTATTATACATAAGGTAATTCCGGGTGAGACGCCCCACAGGTAGAAATGCCCCACATGATGTAATTTTGAAAATTTACGCTAGGTAGATCTACTAATCCGTGATTGTTTCAGTTAAATGTTGTTTGGGGTACTGTGAAAGTTTTGTTACATCATCTTTGTTTTCTACTATCACAACATCATTTCAAGAAAGTACCATGTTTTTTCTACTCCGTTGTAAGATTGATGTTGTAGTGTAAGGGTGGCACTAGATAATTTGAATGAATTTTTTATGTGTAAGCATAAATACATGTAGTCAGGAATTGATCAATTGACTTTAGGCAGTGTTACTCCATCTCTGCTGTCTTGTACGTCGGGCAGTTGCCCGAGGTATCTCTCCCATACTAAAAGGATAGACACCCCACATATATTCAAGTGAGATGCCCACATACATTTTCAGGGAGTAGCCTTTTAGTTTTTTTAATTTAAAATTAATACTTTTAAAATCATATTATTTTTACAGAATATCATAATATTTGTAAACTTTTAACGTAAAAATAAATTTACTGAAACTATAAATTTAGATAAAAATTTATCAAATGAAATTCAGGTTATAATTTCTGGTTTGGTTAACAAAGTAATAAATTTTGTGATACATTCTTATTTATATATTACTGTGTATTTTTTTTTGTTTTATAATTATTTATAAGTCTTCAAAATTTTGATTTTGTTATTGTGTAGTTAAAATCCTTGCATCATTTATTTTTTTACTCTGGGTAACATTAAAATGAAATTAAATTTAACTCAACAATCGGTAATCTTATTTTATATAATATCCATCGAAAATTACCTATTAGGTATTTTAAACTTTTGGTTTGAAATTAATTAAATTTCCAATACCTTGATACAATGCTTCTTGTTTGTCCCAAGAAAAACAGTTGAAATACGCCAACAAATGCAACAAAATATCAAAGAAGCTTATGGACAACAAAAGTGATCCTACAATGCAACTGCCTCGAATGTGTGGAAAACTATTATTCCACAAAAGAATTGGTAGATTGGATAAAATGTGTTAAGTAAATGGTTACATTAATCATGTACAATGTACGGGGATCTGTGCAATATTTGCTGGAAAGCAAAAATTAGAGAGGACAAAAAGAAAAATTCATAATTAAATATTTTCGAATAAATTTGTAATACTTTAATAGCGTAATAATCTTATAATACTTTTTAAACTAAAAATTTTGTAACTTTCTAGCAAACTGAATTATTTTTTTTAATGGTTTTAATGTGCTTTACTACAAATTTTATTTGTTTTATTATAAATGTGTTTTATTAAAAACTTTTTACATCTTGTCTATGGTTGTTAAATATTTCAATACTTTCTAAATAAATGCTAAGGTAGTATTTTCTTAAAATCACCTACTTTTAATATGTTATATACATTTGAAACCTTTTATGTTTTAAAATAACTTATTTTTACATCCCTCCCATGTAAGAGAGGCATCTCAACCGGAACTTGGAGAGAGATGGCCAAATGTAGAGCTGTCACAATTTTATATTTTTTCTATAAAAAATGAACAATATAGTTCAAAAAAAAAAACTCTTCACTATTGAGAAGCAATAACTATTACGTATTGCCACGAATTTTCGTTTTTATTGTTAATACCCAATTTATTTTATAACGTTTTTACCTTAAGTGGGGCATTTGTCCCGGAATAACCTTACATGAATCTAACGAGTGGTCATAAATAAATTGACCTATTCGGGTACTCTCTGTAGCTCTAATCCATACACAGGCTGACACCAAAATATACATAGACTATCAAAAGATTCCACTAAAAATAACAGTTGAAATAGTTCTGTCCTCTAGGCAAGCGTTTTGGCAAAATACACGAAAAATAACGTAGTTTCCATAACCACTCGGTTAATTGGTAGTTGTATTTACATCACCTTGGAAAACACAAAGGGCTATTGGCGACTGTGCTTACCTCTATAATTTATGTAAATACCACGGGAGAATGTAATACCCCAGGAATTTCGGGCCGTGTTAGATTGGTCGGATGAGCAACGGACTAGCAACCAGAGGGTTGCGTGTACGAATCCAACCAAAGACCTTCGTGTACAAAGGGGCTGGTGCACGTTAAATCTGTCGTGGCCGCACTTATGTTCGTATTGATTTTGGATCCATTCGAGCTTACATCAATGGATGTTCGAAGTGTTTCGGAATACCTTTAAACCACAGATCCGTGGATGTTCATAAAGATTCATAATGCCTTTAAGCCGCAGAATCATGGATGTTCGTACTGATTTGGAATCCTTCATATCCATAGATTCATGGTTGTTCGTAGTGCTGTGGAATCCCTTAAGGTCATAGATCCATGGATTTTCATAATGATTCGAAACCCTTCTAAGCCATAGATCAACAGATGTCCATAGTGATTCGAAATCCCTTTAAGTCATAAATTCATGGATGCATAAATTCATGGATCGGAATTAGGGATGCGACATCGATGTCAATGTTTTTCAAAACATCGATGTTTTTAAGAAAAAACATCGATGTATTTAACATCGATGTATTGGGGGTCGATGTATTGGGGGTCGATGTTTTTGTAACATCGCTGTTTATACTTGTCGATGTTTTTACGTTGTCGATGTTTTTTTTTTAAATGAAAAAAGTACCGTTATAAAAATTTAAAAAATAACCAAGTAGCATAATTTTCATAATCAGCAAATTGAACATACTTTTAGACCAAAGGTGAAGGGTCTGAAAAGTAGGGATACGACATCGATGTCGATGTTTTCAAAACATTGATGTTTTAAAAAAAACATAGATGTATTGGAGCCGATGTCACATCACTAGTTGCTAAACCAGTTATAAGAAATGGGGTAAAACGTTTAAATACACTGAATTTTAAGAACATCGAAAGTTTGGGGGCGACGCATTACCAACATCGATGTTTCAATTTTGAACATCGATGTTTTGCTGTCGATGTAGCATCAATAGGTGCTAAACCAGTTTTATGAAATGGGAAAAAAAGTTTGAATTCACTGAATTTTAAAAACATCGATAGTTTTGGGGCGATGCATTATCAACATCGATGTTTTGCTGTCGATGTTGCATCCTCAGTTGCTAAACTAGTTTTAAGAAATGGGGAAAAAATTTTAAATACACTGAATTTTAAACTAATCGATGTTTAAAAACATCGATATTTTTGGAACGATGTTTTATCAACATCGATGTTTTAATTTTGAACATCGATGTTTCAAAACATCGATGTTTTGCTGTCGATGTCGCATCCTTATTCGGAATCCCTTTAAGCTATAGATACATGGTTGTTCGTAGTGATTATAAATCCCTCTAATCCATAAATTTATAAATGTCCGGAATCTATTAGTCTTAGATCCTTGTCTCATTAGACTTCATGTAGTAAAACATGAGTGATTCATATTCATGATATGATCCATTTTATTAAGAGCAATACACAGCAGTTTGTCGATTCTCTTAACCTTTAGACTACGGCCGGTACAGCCAGTTGTAACTTGATCGCGCAGAAAAAGAATTTAGTCTACGACCATAGTACAACAGTTGTACCTAGAAAGTTATTAGAATCACGCCAAGAGAGAATCACGCTTGTTATATCTATAGCCCTTGTCAAAATGTTAACCATCATAGTGGTTGGTAATGATTCGACGCGCAGTTTTTTTAATGAGACGAGGTATCACTTGTCTGTGCACCTTTTTATTTCAGCAATTATTTTAGTCAAAGTCCCGAGTAAATATTGATGAAAGCGAGACTAAAAGTATCGCAACAAAATAACATCTGATCTCAAGTACTTGAGAAAACTTAATCTTCTCTCATATTAGAACTTCATAAACACCCACGCGCCATTCTTAAAGCACCGTTTCGTAAACTGTTTCTCGCCACTGCCAAAGTTGACTCTGCATAAAAATAACTTTTTCAACAGCATGCATGGTTAATCTTTAAAGGACGCGAATCGACAATGAAAAAGGAAAACACGGTAGGAAAAGGTATTAAAATTTTCGACAAAATGGATCTCTGGAGCAACGCCAAGAAAGGAGACAAAAAATCTTTAAAAGGGTGTTAAGAAAATGACGGAAATAGACGTCTCGACCCTTACAGCGTCTCAGACTTACTAAACCAAGAGCTCAGCCATAGTAATTTCATATAGACAAGTGCTTGGATTTTATGACTGCGAACTTTTCCATTTTGTTGTTTTACGAGAAGAGAGTAATTTTTTTTTAATGTATTTCCCAGAAAATTCAATATTACCTCTGTCAGGAAAATTTTCTGCCTTTCTAATTTCCGCTTGATTTTTGTTTAAGGTGCAAGGTCCAAAAGCATACAAGCCTCTCCAGGTACAAGACAGAATGAAACCCAATAAAAGAGATGAATTTCTTAAAAATTCCAACCAACAATTTAAGGATATTTTAAACTTTGAAGCTCTTGAAATGCGAACAAATAAGGTTAAAAAAAATAGTCGTTGTTCCATTATTAGGGAATTCACACCCAAATGATTCTAACGAGATATCTCGTCATCAAGATTCTGCCAATTTTTTGATAACGACGAGATCAAAACCTGGTCAGTTTTCGTAATGACGAGATACCTATTTGAGACAACAACCAGGAGTATTTAAAGTTTTGATGAAACTATGAGTTTGAAAGGGTGAAGGAAGTTAGTTGAATTAACGTGTCGCTCTGGAGCAACACAATGGGCTATTGGTGACGGTCCGGAATCAGCCCTCGAAGGAAAAGATCCGATGGCAGCACCACGTAGTTTTGAACCACGGTAAGATGACGATGTCCTGCTTGAGCTGGGACCGCGCTCTTCTAACTTCCAAACCACGCGATAAAAATTGAAATAAAGAGACACTAGATGTGATTAGAAAATCTTATAGCATGTAAAAGTTTTAAAAGATTTAAATCTGGTATTCCACTATCAAATCTTACAGGTTTGAAAAGGAGTTAAATAAATACCGGCGATGTCCACGGTAATTGATAATTTCTAATTAACGTCGTACTAGAGCAACACAATGGGTTATTTGATGACGGTCCGGGATCAATCCCCCAAGGAAAAGATTCGAGGATAACACCACGTAATTTTTAACCACGGTCAGATGACGAGGCTACACCTAAGCTGGCACCCCACTCTCCAAACATCCACACCAACCCAATGTGAAGACTTTCGGCCACGACATATTAAAGATGCACTAGCCGCCTCTACATCATGCGCTTACAAACATCCATACCCTGACCTGGATTCGAACCAGGAACCTTCCGATCTAGAGGCTAACACCTAAACCACCAGACGCGAGATGTCCACGAAAAAATCATTTAAGATATGACGTTTCGAAAAACCACACACGTGTCATATGCAAGTACAGTTTCTCCGATGGGTGTGGAGGAGTAAGTAGGTGAGTGACATTGGAGCTACACAGCATTGCCGACCCGGTATAAATCCAGAATGGATAGATAGATTCAATAACAACGCCTCGTCATTTTGAACAACGGTCCAATGGCAGATGCCTATGAATAAAATGTGTGTTACACAAAGTGTTGGAAATGATTGGACGAATGCTGGAGAACTTGTTTTGACGCTACGTACTCTAGTCATTGTGCCATTCATTCCACAAGATGTCCGGGACGATTGATCACAGTAGTATAAAACGAGTATCAACGTAGTATGAAACGAGTATATTTGAGGCTATCACAGTAAGAGTGGGGCCGAACTCACCAACATACCCAATGGAGATTATTTCGATTTTCTTGGCATCATTTTTATACATTTTTATTTATCCGCACGATGATATTTGAGTCTATAAAAATTTATCTTAAAGCTATCAACACTAAGTTATTTTGTAATTTTAGAAGACTTAACCCGCACATTAAAAAAAAAGCTTAATGGAAGGGTAATAATCCCAAATACGGAATCCTCCGGACCTAAGCCATTCCGGATTTCGGATTATTTGTTGGATTTCGGATTACAAGCATGTTTTGTTAAAAAAAGAAACCTTAATCTAACCCCTCCCCTTTTCTCCGCGAAAATTTCGTTTGCAATAGTAAAATAGCAGATCTGTAAATAGGAATAATTTTTAAGAAAGGAAAAAAAACTTTTAATACAGTAAAACACATTTTTTACTTGCAAATCTAATTTCCAGATTTCCGGATTTCGCATTATTGCATGTGTTGTTTAAAAAAACCTTAATCTAACCCCTCCCCTTTTCCCCGCGAAAATTTCGTTTGCAATAGTAAAATAGCAGATCTGTAAATAGGAATAATTTTTAAAAAAGGAAAAAAAACTTTAATACAGTAAAACACATTTTTTACTTACAAATCTAATTTCCGGATTTCGGATTATTGCATGTTTTGTTAAAAAAAAAAAACCTTAATCTAACCCCTCCCCTTTTCCCCGCGAAAATTTCGTTTGTAATAGTAAAATAGCAGATCTGTAAATAGGAATAATTTTTAAAAAAGGAAAAAAAACTTTAATACAGTAAAACACATTTTTTACTTACAAATCTAATTTCCGGATTTCGGATTATTGCATGTTTTGTTAAAAAAAAAAAACCTTAATCTAACCCCTCCCCTTTTCCCCGCGAAAATTTCGTTTGTAATAGTAAAATAGCAGATCTGTAAATAGGAATAATTTTTTAAAAAGGAAAAAAAACTTTTAATACAGTAAAACACATTTTTTACTTGCAAATCTAATTTTTCTGTGTGGTATTTACTCTGAATAGGTCCGTTATTTTGCGTTGTCTCATCAATTAGGTCCAGGTTTAACTCATTCTTTGAAAATTGTCGGAACGATGGAAACAAATGAGAAAAAGAAAAAACCGCTGGTTAGCAAAACGTCCGGACTATGGACAGTTCCAGATTTCGGACGTCCGGATTTGGGACTTTGTACTGTAATAAAATTTTTTGGAATTTTATGGGTGAAGTCATTGTTGCTCTGATAACCTCATTTAGACGAGTCATTATGGTTGAATTGTTTTGACACTGCGTACTTTGGTCAGTGAAACCACCCATTCTATACGATGTCAGGGACAATTCGTCGCAGATCGTCGTATGAAACGAGTATATTTGAGGTTTTCACAGTGGCCTAACTCACCAACATACCAAATGGAGACAATTGCGATTTTCTTGGCACCATTTTTTATGCATTCTTATTTATCCACAAGATGATTTGATATTTTAAAAAATTTGTTTTTCAGCAATCAACAATAAGTTACTTTGTAATTTTAGAAGATTTGAACGCGCATGTTTAAAAAAAATCTTAATTAAAGGTAATAATAGTATTTTCGGAATTTTGTGAGTGAGGGTATGAGTATTTAAAAGGGTGACACCTAAATTCCTGAAAGGTTGGTATTTAAAAGGGTGATACCTAAATACCTGAAGGGTGGTATTTAAAAGGGTGATACCTATAAATTCCTGGAGGATGGTATTAAAAAAATCTTAATAAAAGGTAATACAGTACAAAGTCCCAAATCCGGACGTCCAAGATCCAGAATTGTCCAAAATCCGGACATTTTGCGAACTGTCGTTTTTTTGTTTTTCTCACTTTATTCCATCTTTCCGACAATTTTTAAAGAATAAGGAGTTAAACCTGGACCCAATTGATGAAACAGCGCAAAATAGCATACATGTTCAGAATAAATACTACACAGAAAAATTAGATTTGCTGTAATATATGTTGCATTGTATTCAAAAGTTTATTTTTTCCTTTCTTAAAAATTGATTGAACTTTGATTGGTTGACCTCTGATTCCGAGCTGTTGCTAGGACGTTACAGGGCTCTGAATAGAAGGCAAACTTTTATTGCAATCACTGGTATGAACTTACAACTGATGAACAGTGTGTTCCATCACAATAAGTCGGTTTTAATTTATTTGCATTTGACTGGACTTATTTGTTTGAAGTTTATTTACAAGACTGCGCCCCTAAAAACCATCTGGACGACATTAAAGACAGCATCAAAAACCGCCGAGATAGATGTTTCGGGAATTTTCGGCCTCTGATCCGATGTTGACCTTTGATACCGAGCTGCTGTTATGGACGTCACAACGTCGATGAACTTTCTATAGATTTTAAATACATGGTGCCGGGGAATTTCTACAACAATCCGATGTCAAGGGTTCCAAAACACTTGTGGAATGGAATATATGCAATAAATTGAGGCCAACAGGGGTTTTTAAAGTTAATACTAACCCTTGTGAAATTTTCGAAGACTAAACGATGCGACTCGTAGTTTATTTGAAGTATTCTTTTATGCTTCCAGAAGAATTTAAAGGAAGTTTTTCCGTCTGAGGGGTGCCGTTCAACAACCTGTAGTGTTCCTTACACGACTTGGGCTGCCGTGCTTCAATGTGTTTGCCCACTGCACTAGATACTTGTGAGTTCTTCTTGGTGCATTGGGTTGCTGTGGAAGTATGGAGAGTGGGGTGCCAGCTCAGGTGTTGCTTCGTCATCTGACCGTGGTTCAAAATTATGAGGTGTTGTCCTCGGATCTTTCCCTTAAGGGACTGATCTCGGACCGTCGTCAATAGCCCGTTGTGTTGCTCTAGTACGACGTTAACTAAAATTACCATTACCAAATTACCATCTTCGAGGTGCAAGTTCGATTCCTCTCTAGGTGCATTTTTCTTTTGCATCAGTGTGGTTCAAAAATTGTCCTCGGATTTTTCCCTTCGAGGGTTGATCCCAGACAGTCACCAATAGCCCGTTGTGTTGCTATAGTGCGACGTTAATTAGAATACTTACCCTCCTCTGAGTCAATAAAACTTTCCATGTCCACTTACTAGGCGTTGATATTTTTTGGCGCAGTTTGTCTAAATATATCCCCTGAAGCTGTAAAAAAACCCTAACAATCAACATTGCATGGCATTTAACCGCTTTTGGGCATTGGCCCTTGGAATAGTTCATAGGATTCCTTCAAACATCACATGTGGGTATTTAGACATGTGTTGTGGAGAAGCGAAAGATACTACTCAGAAATCTCGGGACACTCAGGGTGTTAACCCTCCTGGTGGTTGTCTCGACGAGATATCTCGTCATTCAAACTGAAAGTCAAGTCAAAACTGGCCAGATCTTGATGAACGAGATATTTCGTCACTAGAAAAAAACTGATCAGAACTTGATCTCGTCAGTTTTTCTATCAGATGATGTTTTTGCAGTATCAAAAAATCTGTAATACTGTTGACGACATATCTCGTCATGAACAAAAATGATCATATATTGATTAACAAAATTGCTTGTCGAAACTACTTGGAAGGTTATTATCTAAAACTTTGATGATAGACTAAAGAAAATTATTCTCTTTTGAATGTGTCTGCTCGTGGTTCCTTTTGCAATTTTAGTCTAGCAAAACATACATGGAACTGCTTCTGTTAGTATTCAAATTCTCAGTTTGATAAGGGAATCGTACAAAATTTGCATCACCATTTTCTCTTGATTTCTTTCATGCGGCTAAGTTTTCATTGAGAGAATAAAGACTTTCAGTTTGGCAGTGAAACTATTCGTTACACATAGTTGTTTAATTTATATAGTTAGCTAAATAAATCATAGTACTGAAATTACTTTGTTAAGGGTATGATTTTACACGCATACATATTTTTGAACTCCGTGCATTTTTATCTTGAAATAAGGTGAATCGACAACAATGGAAAGGGAAATTTCGTTAGGTAAAGGTATATTAACTCTCGAAGTGGTTTCGACGAGTTATCTCGTACATCGAGATCTGACCAATTTTACTACTGACGAGATACCTCGTCCGTCAAGATATTGCCAATTTGTTTGATGACCAATATGTAGTCAGTTTCCTTCTAACGACGAGAGACGTCTAACAATCCAGACAATCAACATAAAGGTTTAGATCTTTGTCGAAATTGCCCAATCAAGTAGGAAAGATTGCAATGAAATATAAAAGTATCTTTAATATATAAAAGTGAAGCGGAGAGAAATAAACTTCTCAGACATACTAAATCACGGAATCATTTCTCATAAGTAAGTGTTTGGGTCTGTGATTATGCACTGACTTCTGTCTTGGAAATGCCTAAAAAGATCACAGTTGTGTCAAATCACCAATGTTTACCTATGTGAAATAATTTCATGATTTAGTAAGTCTGAGAAGTCTATTTCCGTCACATTGATATATTAAAGATTCTTTTATATTTCATTGCATTCTTTCCTACTTGAGAGGGCAATTTTGACAAAGATTTTAAATCTCCTGCTGACTGGTAACTCGTCATTAGCTAAACTGACCAGAAATTGATGGACGAGATACCTCGACATCGACAGCAAAACATGGATGTTCAAAACTAAAACATCGATGTTGATAATACATCGTCCCAAAAGCATCGATGTTTTTAAACATCGAGGTTTTTAAAATTCAGTGTATTTAAATTTTTTCTCCCTTTTCTTAAAACTGGTTTAGCACCTAGTGACGCAACATCGACAGCAAAACATCAATGTTGATAATGCACGCACCCCCCCCAAAAAAAAAAAAAAACTATCGATGGTTTTAAAATTTAATGTATTCAAACTTTTTTCCCCACTTCTTAAAACTGGTTTAGCAACTATTGATGCGATATCGACAGCAAAACATCGATGTTCAAAATTAAAAACGATGTTGATTATACATCGCCCCCAAACCCATCGATGTTTTTAAAATTCAGTATATTTAAACTCTTTTCCCCCACTTCTTAAAACTGGTATAGCACCTAGTGATGCGACATCGACAGCAAAACATCTATGTTTTTTATAAAACATCTACATCGATGTCGCATCCCTACTTTTCAGATCCTTCACCCTTGGTCACTTTAGTCTAAAAGTATGTTCAATTTGCTGATTGTAAAAATTATGCTACTTGGTCATTTTTTAAATTTTTATAATGGTACTTTTTAATTAAAAATAAAACATCGACACATATAAACATCGATGTTACAGAAACATCGACCCCAATGCATCGATGTTAAATACATCAATATTTTTTTTAAAACATTGATGTTTTGAAAACATCGACATCGATGTCGTATCCCTAACCTCGACCATCGCCATCTCGCTGTTTCTCGTCATTAGAGGAAAACTGTCAACATCTTGGTCATCAAATAAATCGGCTGACGACTTACCAGTCACCAGGAAGGTTGAAATCTTTGTCAAAATTGCCCTCTCAAGTGGGAAAGAATGAATGAAATATAAAAGAATCTTTAATATATAAAAGTGACGGAAATAGACTTCTCAGGCTTACTAAATCACGAAATCATTTCACATAGGTAAGTGTTTGTGTTTGTGATTATGCACTGACTTCTGTCTGGGCAAGTGCCTAAAAAGATCGCAGTCGTGTCAAATCACCAATACTTCCCAAGCATTTCCAATACTTCTCACAACAAAAACCAAAAGGTACATCTCGAGAATAGGAAGTCGGCATCACAAGCAAAAGTCTGCTCTTTCACAGGGTGATAATTTCCTTGTCTAGGCTGTCACTGAGATGAAAGAGAAAATGTGATTTTTCCGTCTTAAGCTCTCGACTGGATGGTAACGGGATATTCCGAGAAGCGGCGGCGTCTTTTAATTTCGCTCCTTTTCCCGGGTTTATTCTATTTCCCGGGAATAAATGCGACCTTAGAGTTTCGTTCAATTCAACTTATTTAAGGAAATCGATTAAAAGCGGTAGCGAGGGAGATTTTTAGATGATTATTTTACCGTTTCTTTCCAGTGAAAGTTAATGTCAGTTCCTTTATCCGTTTTCCCAAAGAAACAGGGAGATTTCTGCCGATTTCTAAAGCTTGACAGCGTATGTAAGTTGGTAGATAGGTAGTTCAGTCGCACTGGAGCAACTCAAGGGGCTATTGACGATGGTCAGAGATCCACAGCACATATGAAGATACGAGGACGTTATTTTAACCACAGTCATATGAAGAGGTCAACTTCTGAGCTGTCATCCCACTCTCCAAAGTTCCACACGAACGCGAGAATATTTTATGCCACGACGGATTTAACGTGCACCAGCGTCCATATACACGGTGGTCTTTGGTTGAATCGAGTTTCGAACTCGTAACCCTATAGATGCAAATCCCCTACTCAGTAAAGAGGCTTACCGCATCCCTGTATGTAGTAAGTTGGACATTAGGATACCACATTTAATGCGAACTGTTAACGTTCTGATGATGAAACATATTATACTCTTTATACACTGTTACCGCCTTCAAAATTAAGAGAATTTGCATTTTTGTAAACATTTCTGAAGATAATTGAACTAAAGGTAAAACTAATGCTTCCAAAGATACATACAAATCTTCAGTGTCCAATATGTAAGCGTACACCTGCTTGTGGGTTGTGCATTTAGAGGCTATCCAAGCGCACGTGACAATTCTCACGTTTCGTTCGCTCTCATAACTCGGCGAATTTCGTGATGGTTATTTTTTTTGCAACAGTTTTGGTAAAATTTAAAAGAAAACTGTTAAAATAACTAACCACCACCAGTTGTCGAGTCGTTGGGAAGCAGGGCAGTTTCAAGTGCAGATTACGAGAAACTTGAATGTAACGCATAGCGTCTTTTCCAATTTCTGGAAACAGTTTAGGGATATCAGATCCGTAGAGAGAAAGCTTGGGCAAGATCGTCCAATAGCCACGACGGCCAATGAAGACTAACGTTAGGTAAGAAGATGTCCATTACAACGAGGCGTAACAGGAGTTCCAACAGCTTCTCATCTCTCTCGTGACCTTCATGCGGCCACAGGAAGTCGAGTTTTAAGGGTTTACTGTTTCCAGAAGGCTACATTAGAATGGTCTGTTTGCATCCCGCTCGATTCTGAGCACAGGAATTCCCGTAAAGCATGGTGCAGAAAACACCTAGTTTGGACCAGAGATCAGTGGAGACGGTTCTGTTCACTATTTAGTCCAAGTTCAGCCTAACCACTGGTTCTCGACAAATAATCATCTGGAAAGAACCAGGGACTCGCTTTCTGTCTTCCAACAACCAAGAAGACCACTATGGAAGCGGAGGTTTGATGGTCTGGGTAGGCATCATGTTGGATTGGGTGCACAGACCTCCATATCTTTGACAGAGGCTTTGTAATTTCTGTGAGGTATAGTGATGAGATCTTGGAGCCCTAGGTTCACCTTTTCAGGGTGCAGTTGACTCCGATTTCCTTTATGTGCAAGACAAGGCTCGTCCACATAGGGTTCATCGGGTCGCCGAATATCTGGAAAACTAGCCACTGCGTGGCTAGCACGGCGTTGCCCGTGCTGTACTTGTGGGGTTAGGTGTGTTAATTGTGAACGTTTGCCAATCACCGGTGTTTGCTACGCATACCCATTTGGTTTGCTTCGCAAACCAACACGACGGACAACGCCGTGATGCCCTCGTCATTGTGAAATGCGACGAAATTGGAATTGCAAAAAGATCCAATCGGTGTGACGTCACAATCTATTAGAGGGTTGAATTGTGGTTGAAAATTACGCGATATTGTAAACGTATATTTTACTTATTGGATTTAACTCCGACCCTAGTTATTATGTAGTTGTGTTGCTTGAGAACGTTAATTAAAAATTACCCAATTTTCTCGGATACTTTCCTTAGGGGATTGATCCTGAACTGTAGTAAATAGCCCGTTGAGTTGCTATAGTGCGACGTTAAAAATTACCTTGGATATTTTGCTTAGGGAATTGATTTGGGACCGTTGTGAATAGCACGTTGAGTTGCTACAGTACGATAATTAAAAGTGACCTATGATCTTTCAATTATGGAATTTATCCCAGACCCTCGTCAATAGCCCATTTGTGTTGCTATTGTGTAATGTTAATTAAAATTACAAATTTCCTCAGATTTAAAATTCGTTAGAAAGCTCTTTAGAGGTCCCTTTACCACCACCCCCCCTTCCAGAATTATCCAGGACTTCAAAATAGCGTTGTTGGAGGAGTGGTACCGATTGCCTCATAAACTGCCATATTTCTTGTATGAATTCACATTGTGAGAGCTGCGTAGCTGTAAGAGGAGACTATACCCTTTATAAACCCATTTTTGTGTCCATATTGTAAACTCTGTTTTGGACCTTCCTGCGCTGAGACTTACGCACGATTATGTGTGTGTACCAAACTATTGTATGGTTATTTTATGTATTTTTCCAACCTATGTGCATAACTAATGTCATTAAAATATATTAGGTAGTTCTTTAGATAATCGCCCAAAAGTGAAAATTCTCTTAATTTTGAACACCCGTGTATTTATTATCGCCTCGAATGAAATAAGCTCTACATCTGTGGGTATCACGAGTTTTCTGAACAGTGTAGTAATGCTTGGTGTAAAAGTGTGGGTGTAACCACTACACACTTAATGACTAAATAATCGCATCCATTAGTCGAAAGAATGGATTATCCAATACTCATCCATGGATTATTTCAATACTCATAAAGATTTTATTAGTTCCTTCCTTGAAAGTCAATCCTTCGGAAATATTATATTGGTTCTATCCTTGAAAGTGAATTTTTTGGAAAGATTCTTATGTCTATAGGTAGTAAGTAATAGTAAGGGGATATGGTAGGTAATAGTAAGGTTCTTTTGGTCATTTCCATAGTTTAGAAATTAGAATCCTTAGGCAAGTATATATATATATATATATATATATATATATATATATATATATATATATATATATATATATATATATATATATATATATATATATATATATATATATATATACAGGGTGGTCATAAAAAAACTTGGCCGACATATGGACCTCTAGTGGCCGTTCCGTTCAACCGATCGAGATGAGATTTCAGATATAGTTATTCAGAGGTATGAGCTCGGGATTCTGCGAACGACAACAAAGTGGCACTCACAGTTACGGTTATAGGTAGAGAAACTCGAAATTTTCGAATGACAACACCCACTTTTTTCTGTCTCAAAATGCTCAGCGCATGCGAAAACCCTAAATAGCGTTAGAACGGTACGTGTATCACAAAAAACGGAAGCGTTATGCACTCACAAAAAAGAGCTCTGCGAACGTGCATCAAAACCACGATCGGGGCACACGAAAGAAATTTGCATATGTTGGAGGCAAGACACCAACCACAGAACGCCTTTCGCCAAATATTCAGCCAGATCTTCAGTCGGGAGCTCGTACATGCCAACGAAATGACTCTGTCAGCGAAAGTTAATGGAAAATTGGTAAAATTCTATTATTAAAATGGGATGAATGCCGTGGAAGGGACCTTGCGTGTTTACTACCGTCGAAACCATCGCCACATACGAGGCCCATGTATCTGGCGAAAAGCGTTCTGTGGTTGGTGTCTTGCCTCTGTTATATGCAAATTTTCTCCGTGCGCCCAGAACGTGGTTTTGTTGGCCGTTCGCAGAACTGTTTTTTGTGCGTGCATAACGCGTCCGTGTTTTGTGATACACGTACCGTTTCAACGCTCTTTAGGGTTTTCGCATGCGCTGAACATTTTGAGACTGGAAAAAGTGGGCGTTGCCATTCGAAAATTTCGAGTTTCTCTACCTATAACTGTAACCGTGAGTGCCACTTTGTTGTCGTTCACAGAATCCCGAGCTCATAATATATATATATATATATATATATATATATATATATATGTATATATTGAATCCATGGATGCTTCTTTTCATGGAAGCGAAATTATTTTGGAAAAATTATGTTGGTCCCTTTCTTTGAATAGAACATTTGGAAAGACTCTCTCTCTCTCTCTCTCATAGGAATTTACTATTAAACAGATATGGCAGTGCGTGAATCTCAACTATGCAGTACTTTTCAGTAGATTGAAGTTACTGCCTTACTATGATCCGCTATACACTTTCTCAGCTATACCTACTATTCACCAATCACCGTATACACTTTAAGCCACATGTCTCGGACATGTCGTTTAGAGAGAAAAAGACCATAGAATGGCTTATCAAACAATATTTTTTTAAATCGGTGGATCTTCAAATCCTTTATAGCATTCAATTTCATTCTCAGAATTGGCTATTTTTAGCAACAATTGTTTTCTCTCGCTCCCTGAATCGCGGGATCTACAAATGCGACGGGATTTCAGTATCGGTGTTTGAATTGTTTTTAGCTGACACCCATTCCTCGAATCCGATCTAAAACACGGATTTGAGGTGACAGTTTAAGCTTGACAAATGTCTCGACTGTTGTCAGTTTTCGCCCCACAAAGACGTTTACTTTTTGATAGGTCGTGTTGATGGCAGTTATTTTTCGGGATTTGTTTACACGTCTGATTCCTCAATGTTTATTGAGGCATTTCTGAATCAAGCCGAGAAGCAGAGCAAAAGGAGAGGCCATAGCGATGAAACAACCGAGTGTAAAGTATCCAACATTTCTAAAAATAACATGTTTACTCAATCTGTGAAAAGGTGGATAAAAAGCAGTAAAATACTAAATAAATCAAAGATAAACTTCTATCTTAACCCTCCAAGTGGTTTCGACGAGATATCTCGTTCATAAAGATCTGACAAATTTTACAAATCACGAAATGCCTCATCACCAAGATATTACACATTTTTTTATGATAACCAGATAAGGATCTGTTCAGTCTTTTTACAATGATGAGAGTATATTGAGACTATATATATATACTATATATATACTATATATATATATATATATATATATATATACTCTACCGTACAGCAATGTACAAGACAGCAAGATGTGATGATATGAGGGAAAAATTACATGCTTTAATAGGGGGGTGGTCCCTCACTTGCTGCACTTACGCTAGCAACCCTTCTGGGCATACTTTCAACAAGGTTTTGACACACAGTTATGGGTATTTGTGTCCCTTCCTGCTGCAAGAATGTCGCCAGCTGAGCTGTAGATTTCGTGCGTGGTTCCCTGGTCCGAAGCATCGCTCTAATTCGTCTCACAAATGTTCTACGGGGTTTAGTTTGGGACTCTGAGCAGGCCAAGGAAGACGTTTTACATCCATATCCTGATACCACTGCTTGAAAGAGACTGCAACATGACATGGAGCGTTGTCGTCTTGAAAATAACATTCGTCCATTCCATAAAATTGCCAGAGCGTAGGAAGAACCTGGTTGTCCAAAATGTTCATGTAGGCGTCGGCGTTCAATTTACCAGGAATAACATGTAACGGTTCCAGACCACATCACGTATAACACCCCTAAACAAGTAGTCGGATTTTATGCTAATCCGCTGGCGTCCGGTTCATTATTGTAGGGTAGTGTATATATAGTATATAGAAAGATATTTAAGTAAAAATTAGTAAAATTGATCCAATCATGATGGACGAGATATCTCGTCCATCGATTGGATCAATTTTACTATTTTTACTTATTCGTTTACTTGATAACGATTTATCTCGTCTCAAGTCTTACCAGATCTTCTTAAATCATCTTATCTTACCAGATCTTCTTTAATCATCTCATCTTACCAGATCTTCTTTAATCATCTTATCTTACCAGATCTTCTTTAATCATCTGATCTTATCAGATCTTTTCGTACTAGATCTCCGTCTTACCAGATTTTGATCTCGTCAATTTTTTATGATGACGAGATCAAGATCTGGTAAGATTTTCGTAATGACGATGTATCTGGTCCATGAAGATCTGGTCGGTTCTGCTAAGGACGAGATACTACGTGATCAAGACTACTACCAGATGGGTTTGAAGAATATAGCACTCTCAACCATGAAGTACGTTTTGATAGACTGAAGTTGCAGTGAATTTCTATGCTCTTCTACATCGGGTGACGGAAAATAAAATTCCAGCACCAAGAAGGAGTTGTGCTAGATAAACCAAATTTGGTAGGCATGTTTGCACATCTGAAAGATGATGCCTATTCAAATTTCGCGCTAGACGAATAAAAGTGGCGATAGTAGCGCCACTATGAACATGCAGATCACGTTTGCTTTAAATACGCTATGTAAACGTCGGGAGTGTTATTTAAAGTCCGGATTGGGCGTTGTGAGCTAGATTTGAGTCGAGAATGCCTTTAGGGGACGATGGAGGCAATATCAGCAGATTACTGAGTTTGAGCGAGGCCGTGTAATAGGGATAAGAGAAGGTGGATTTTCTTTTCGCGATATTGCAGAAAGACTTGGTAGGGATGTATCCCCTGTGCATGGATGTTGGTGATGAATCCACTGTGCATGAATGTCACGGGAAGGTAATGCCTCAAGAAGACCGTGGTCCGGCCACACACAGGCCACTACTGAGATGGAAGACCGTCGTATTCACCGCATGGCTGTGGTGCATCGTACTGCATCTACAACAGAAATTCGAACTTATGTTGGCACCAGTGTGACACAGCGAACTGCAACAAATCGATTACTTGAGGGACAGCTCCGAGTCGGACGTCCTGTAGCGTTCATACCACTAACTCCAAATCACTGCCATCTGCGAATTCAGTGATGTCAAGCTAGAGCTTATTGGAGCGCAGAGTGGAGATCTGTTGTGTTCTCAGATGAGAGTCGTTTCTGTCTTGGTGCCAGTGATGGCCGTAAGTTGGTTATAAGGAGGCCAAATGAGCACTTGGAACCAAGCTGTCAGAGGCGTAGACACACTGGACTTTCACCAGGAGTTATGGTCTGGGGAGCAATTTCCTATGACAGCAGGAGCCCGTCGTCATCCCGAGCACCTTGACAGCAAATTTTTACGTCAGACTGGTGATTGAACCGGTTGTGCTGCCATTCATGAGCAGTATTCTAAGGGGTGTTTTCCAAAAGGATAACGCACATTTCCATACCGCTGCTGTCACCTAACAAGCTCTACGGAGTGTAAACATATTGTCTTGGCCTGCGAGATCACCAGATATTTCTCCCATTTAGCAGGTATGGGACATTATTGGACGACAAATCCAGCGTCATCCACAACCAGCACTGACCATTGCTGATTTGATTGACCAAGTGCAACAGGCATAGAACTCCATCCTACTAAATGACATACGGCACCTGTACGACACAATGCATGCACGTTTGCATGCTTTCATTCAAAATCTTAGCGACTACAGCGGTTATTAATGTACCACCATTTCACATTTAAAACGGCACTTCTCGCGCATACTTTAACATGTAGCCTCAAAGCTTTAATCAAATAAATATGTTACCTAGACAAATACTTTGCCTAAATTTCATTCCTATAAACTAATTTTTCTTGGTGTTGGTATTTTATTTTCCGCCAGTGTTTAACAAAAAACGTGAAACACCAATTTAACATTATAATATTTAATTTTCAAACACTTACAAATCGGTGAAAAAAATCCAATAAAATAGATGAACTTTTTTTTTCCGCCTGAAATTGTGTGTAGAAACCAAATTTGTGATAAAACATGGGAATTGGTATTATCGTAATTATCGTAATTATCGGTAATTATCGGAGCAAGCATCTAATTTAATATGAAGACGGCCCCTTAGACAACTTTTAACTATTGATATTTGTACAACACATTCATTCCCATCGATTGCTACCTTCTGTTTTGTTCTACGATGTAAATTGTGCAAATGCGATCAGGTGAGTCGTTTTTTTTTAAATGGCTGTACGTTACGAACGAATTTTATAGATACATTCTAGGAATCAAAGTTTTACACTCTGATTGTCAATTTGTTGAGCTCAGATAGGTAATATGGGAGTTACGTTTTAGGTTATCCCACTGGTGCCAAGAGGATCTGAACGGCCCTGCATAAAAAGAGTTCTCTGGGTCGTAAAATTGAATTTAAATTACACCATGATAAAGTAGATCAATAACTATTCACAACTTGTAGAGTATTTTAGTAAAGAATTCCATGTTCAAACATTGTACAAGTTATTGACATCCGGTGCAAAGTAAACTGATTTCCTTCTTTGCATTTTCAATTTAAAGCTCTCTTTGAATTGAACCTTAAATTCAGTGTACTTTCAATACTTTGCATCGGAAGGCTATCAAAAGAAGATATTGACACTAGATAGAAAAGTATTTTTGTCGTCTCTGGAGAATCACCGAGAATTAAGTGATTTTACTTCCAGTCACGTTTACCAGCATTTTTGATTCTTAAAAAATACCAGTACATTTGCTGTTCCAGATAAGTTATTAGAGAAGTTTTCACACGAAACACCTGAATATCTTTGTATAAATTCGCACACAACAATTGTAAGACATTCGAAATGATACATTCCAACAGACATTTGGGATCTGATGGATTATTTGTGTCATACAAGGAATTTTGGAAAATGCTTTGAAACTGTATATAATAATATCAGGTACCCAAGAAGTGCCGTTTCTAGGTTTTAAACTACAAACTTTACAAACCCGAGGTACTTTAGTTACCTATCTTTTCCCATGGTGCTTAAGTGCCTCTGGTAAACATAAGAATCGCAACCCCAGGTTGTCAAAGCGATCTCTCTTCTCTCCATCTTTTCTTTTCAAATTTCGTGATATTGACTTGTGTTTGGCGCAGCTTGGCAAAGGCTTGTTTACTTTATGAATTTGGCAACGGGGTTTTGGAGGCTACTTTTAAATAATCCTCCACAATTTGAGATGATTCAGTGAGTGAACATCGGGGTCGAAAGTGGTTCCAGAAACTTGCAGCTGGTGATGAGACTCTTGAAGGTACTCCTCGTTTAGGCAGACTATCAGGTCTCTACGATACCCAGATGAAGAACCACATCAAATCAAATCGAAGTCAAACTTATCAAGATCTTGTAAGACAGTTCCATATGAGCGACGAAACCAACTGTCCAACTGTACATATTGCATAGGCATAGAAATTATGGAAGCTTATCAAGTGAGTTCCTCACGAACGGAGTGCAACCAACATGCTGGACGGCTAACTATTTATTGTGACGCCAAGTTTCCAAGTTAGGTTAGGCATTCAACTAGCTTTCACCATCCCAGCCTCAGCCATTCGGTTTATCGCCACGTAATTTTGTACCACGGACGAGGCAATATCTGAGCTGGCACCCCCACTCTCCAAACTTCCATACCAATCCAACGTGAGGACTTTCGGCCACGACAAATTTACCATACGGTTACAAATTACGGTATATGTCCTGACCCGGATTCGAACCAGAACCTTCCGATCCAGTTAGGTTAGACATAATAAAATGCAATGAAAGTGTATGCAATACAACATGAAACGTTCTTGCCGTTTGTTGTCGTCAAAGGATTCGAAACTATTGATGGCAAAACCCAGTATCCACCCACAAAAGGTGTTCGTTTGTTTTGGGTTGACTACCACCAGGATTTCTCGCATAGAGCTTCTGCTCGATGAGGAAACCGTTACATCTTAAGTGTACTCAGCGCAGCTGCAACGGGTTTCAGTTGTATTGACCCACAAGCAGCCAATATTTGTTGACAGAGGTGCTATTCCACCAGTAGACCAGACAGAAGAATACCAGACCACACACAGCAAGAGCGACCAAGTAAATGATTATCAGACTTGGTTTGGACTCTTACACTGTTTTCCAAACATCTTGCCTTAGGACTACCATCTTTTCTAGGCAACAGACCACAATTTACAAATCAATGATTCCAAAATCTATAAGGCGTCTAAAGGGAGTTGAAATGCTTTTATAGAAAAGATGGAAACTTCAATAAAAAAGAAATAGAAAAAGTTGTTACATCTTGGATAAAGGTAATAGAGAAGCCGGATGTGACTTTTCTTTAATAAAGTATTGTTTGATTCACTTTTCACTCCAGGATTTGTCTGTATTGGTTCAAATGGCACGAACTTTCTTGTTTTGCTGATACATAACACAAATTTCTGAATCGTTCTGCTTGTGTAAATCTCAAATGTAGTTTTCCTATGACTGGTTAGTCAGTATTCAAAACGAATGCTCTTTACGAATAGGATGGTTGATCAGAATGCAGTGAAAGATAATGAAATACATATTTTTAAAAGAGAAATAAAATAGAAATAGTAATAGAATTATATTTTACTTTCCATGCATTTTATTTCCATAAAATCTGTATTCATACGTTTCTAATAAATATGAAAGAATTTAGTAATAGTTATGTTCCATGAACACACCACGTTCCAATTACTAGTAGATATTCTAAGATAGTTATTACAAATAAAAGTTACTAGACAAGCTTTCCAATCCGATGAAATTAAATATAATTAAATATTGCAAACTTTATGGTTAGAAACTTCATTTTCACTCAATTTAGTGCTATTAATTTAATGCTTAGCTATTAAGTGACTTACCTATTAAAACTTTAAAAATATTCCTCTTTATGTAGTCCTCCAGTAATTTTTATTTACCGTCACTTGCATGTTATAAATTTACTGTTTAAAATTGAAATTCATCGTACTTGGAACAGTAATTTATACCAAATACATAAACATTATTTTTGCTATGTATGATAATTTAGAAGTAATAATTTCCACATATATATATATATATATATATATATATATATATATATATATATATATATATATATATATATATAAAGTAAGATTTTATATTTAAGAGATAAAATCAACACACTAGAATTCAGTATTCGTTTTAAAATAGAATCACACCCCATAAAAATACAAATTTAGTCTAGTCTACGGTCTCAGACACAAAGCAAAAGGATGAATTGAAGAAGTTCTGAAATGCTGCTTTCAGCTAGAGAACAGTTGGTTCTCCATGCTTTTCCAATTGCGGCGGAGCAGTGTGACCTAATAGTCCGGGAGGCAGCGACACTTTTGGATCAGTCATTTTACACCGACTGATTTGTGTCACAATAGTTAACTAATTTATAGGAAACGTCAAAAATCGAATTCAGCTGGCACGACCGCGGTGGGTGTAGGCGGAGAGGCGTTCGAAACATGTAAAAAAAAGTTGTTTTTTCAAAATATTTCACGCAGGCTGAAAATTTTACACGAGATAGTCATTTAGGTATTAATAAAGAAAATAATGTTCAGCTGGATCGGTAGTGGTGAAAAAACCTTCAGCTGTACGAGTGAAGATACCGCCCCCCCCCACACACACACTTCATATCAGGCTAATACAAACTCCTCGCTCACTTGCCGAAATTTTGGGACAGCTGTCCCTCTAATTTGAGCATCTGCTCTTAGCGTCCCAGTACGCTGTTGCGAAGCGAAATGATCGGACCGTCTAGCATCGAAAATGTCGCCATTCAAACCGTACTGTGCATTCTGTGGGAAAAAACAGAGTCTTTAAATTTTTTACAGAAGAAAGTTTGGGAGGCAAAAATGTTTGGAAACATTAAAAATCATCACGGATAACAATTTAGCTTTTAAAGATGCGACACTACCATCACGAGTGAACGATTTTGAAATTTATCACTCCAAGTGTAAACAGCGATTTACAGCGTTACCGCCTAAATATCGAACATCGTCTGCTGCTTCTTCTGCGTAAGTAAATTCAACAATATTAAACTAGAGAAAATTAAATACATTTTTTCCTGTTCGTTAAAATTGCTTTACTTTTGCGCGCGCGATGAATTGCTTTCGTAGAATATGAACGTTACTTCACCATCAACCCACGCCGAAAGCTTAAGCCGCGTTCACACCGGAATTGCAAACACGCCCCCTCCCTCCAAACATCGAAGACATTCTGAGAAACGCTTCTAATTTTATCGTCAAGATCTCGTGATGGTCTGGCCATTTGGCGTGTTTGCATCATCAATCTACTAGTCAAAATTGAACGAAATATTCTACATTAACTTTTCAAATATATTTCTTTAATTTGTCTTCAGCAATTGTGCATATAAAATTTTTTTTTCTATAATTTTTCCGAACTTTGTATAGTATGTCTTTTATGTAGTGTTTGAATGTAATATTTTTTTAATTTTTTCTAATTGTTTCAACCAAAATATTTATACTAATTTATAGTACAAACTTTTAGAAGTTAATTAATGCAAAAATGAAGTGATTTGTTTTTAAATATTTTAAGATATATCAATTTTGCCCAACGTCAAAATTGTGATATTTTTTAATTTCAATAAAAGAAATTTAAGTTTTGAAAACATAAAATAGTTATTATAATTGCAAAATACAATGTATACCTACAGAAAAAATTTCAGAACAAAAACTTTAAAAATGAAGATTTTAGAATTTTGAGTCCCGGACCCCTTAACTAAAACATTCAAAAAAAAAATAAACACATTCTTTATTTTATCAGATGGACCTGATGCAGACATATCACAGGAAATTGATATTGATGAATAGTCTGAAGAAAGTACACTAGAAGATGATGATTCCAATGATTTTGATATTTCCATTTATGAGAATATTTAAATTTTCTTTCAAATTATTAATGTTATTAATATTAATATATGTCAAACTCTAAACCATATTTTCCGCTTTTGAGATATAACGAAATAAAACAAACAAAAAAATGTTCTATTTTGAATGTTTTTCCGGTGTTTGTTAATGTTTATCCAATTAAATCAATTTTACAAAATTAACAAACTAAACAAAAATCCAATTCAGCTGGTTCGGTAGTGGTGGAAAAAACCTTCAGGCTCAAATATAAATTAGCGCGCAACCACTTCATAGCCTCAGCTGAAGGTCCCTCCTCCACTACCGAGCCAGCTGAACATTATTTTCTTACCTAAATGACAATCTCGTGTCAAATTTTCTGCCGGTGTAAAATATTTTGAAAAAAAACAACATTATTTTGCATGTTTCGAACACTCCCCCCCCCTGCCTACACCCCCCCCCCTAACTGGACCAGCTGAATTACGTTTCCTAAATCATCTATCCAAGACAAATTACTGGTAAGAAAATCAGCCGGTGTAAAATAATCATCATCCAAATGTCGCTGCCTCCCGGACTATAAATACATCGCTTCCAAGCAGTTAGGTTTCCTAAAATTACATTTATTTTCCATCACTCAATACACTAAAGGAGGTCATCCCAAAAAGCGTCCTGACTTCTCGAAACGTCGTTTCTTTTCATTATTGATTTACGTTGACCCAATGCGACTCGGACAAATTTATCGCTTAGCTCGGTTAAGATCTTTAGGATCTGTACTTCGTTGAGAGAATAACACAAAGTAGTATTTTTTTTATTTTTCCCATTCCTTTAAAATAATAATCATTTCGAAACAAAGTTCTGAATTAAAGTCTTATTAGCAGGGCAAGGGGATTTTGAATACTTAAAATTGTTTTTTAAAGGCCGGTTTGGGGGGGGGAGGGATTGCATTTATGGCTCAAAGAGCTACACGGCTGACCTAAAAATGTCCTTTATTAACAAAGCTTTAAAACGGACTTCACAAAACAAGAAAAGGAATTCAAATGCCCTCTGAACGACAGAATACTCTTTTTCGACGAGACATCTCATCACTTGCAAAACTAACCAGATCTTGATATCATCAGAATAAAAACAAAATCCAGCAATACCTCGATGACGAGATATTTCGTCATTAACGAAACTGGTCAGATCTCGATGGACGCGATATCTCGTCGAAACCTCGGACCGCGGTAGCCCGGTAGGAAAAGTAACGGACAAACAACTGGAGGGTTGGAATTGGAATCCAACCAAAGACCGTCGTGTACATCGGGGTATGGTGCACGTTAAATATCGTGGCCTCGAATGCCCTCACATTGGCGTGGTGAGGAAGTTTGGAGATTGGGGTGCCAGTATATTACCTCGTCATCTGACCGTGGTTCAACATTACGTGGCGTTGTCATCGAATCTTTCCCTTCGGCATCGATCCCGAACCGTCGCCAATAGCCCGTTGCGTTGCTCCAATGCCAAGCTAATTCATACCTTTTCCTGGTGTATTTTCCTTTTCCATTGTGTGTGTGTGTGTGTGTGTTAGGTTCCAAGTATAAATACATTCTCATTTTTGAGATATCTCTGCCGAATAGATTGAACTATCACATAGATTTTAGCCATGAAAATGGCAGTTTCAGTTATAGTTCATTATAAATCCAAAAACTGTTCTGAATTGAAAGTATATTTCCTTCATGTTAGCGTATCAAAACAATTTGTCATCCATAGGTGATTTTTTCTATAAAAATTAGCTAATATGAAGCCGCGCATGGGGCTTCTGTGAACACATTGAGGTGCATCCATAGAGGAAGAATGTCAAAGTAAAGTCATTTTCACGCAGCTAAAATCTGTATGACTGTCCAAAACGTGAAAGTGGAATGCGCCTAATTGAAAATAAGCCCTATAAAAGAAAATAAGAAAAAATACAACACATATTTTTCGACTAAGTGTACGTCAGGAACACATTTTATGCAAACTGCGTGCATTTGTTCGGTCTCCTGAAGTTTCAGAAAGACACATTTTTGTACTAAGTGTGCTTCAGAAACACATTTTATGTAAACTGCGTCCCTTTGTTCGGTCTCCTGAAATTTCAAAAAGACACATTTTTGCACTAAGTGTGCTTCAGAAACACATTTTATGTAAACTACGTCCCTTTGTTCGCTTTCCTGAAATTTCAGAAAGACACATTTTTGGACTAAGTGTTCTTACGGAACACATTTTATGTAAACTGCGTCCCTTTGTTCGGTCTCCTGAAATTTCAAAAAGACACATTTTTGCACTAAGTGTGCTTCCGAAACACATTTTATGAAACTACGTCCCTTTGTTAGGTTTCCTGAAATTTCAGAAAGACACATTTTTGCACTAAGTGTGCTTCAGAAACACATTTTATGCAAACTGCGTGTATTTGTTCGGTCTCCTGAAATTTCAGAAAGACACATTTTTGCACTAAGTGTGCTTCAGAAACACATTTTATGTAAACTGCGTCCCTTTGTTCGGTTTCCTGAAATTTCAGAAAGACACATTTTTGGACAAAGTGTACTGCTTCAGGAACACATTTTATGCAAACTGCGTCCCTTTGTTCGGTCTCCTGAAATTTCAAAAAGACACATTTTTGCACTAAGTGTGCTTCAGAAACACATTTTATGTAAACTACGTCCCTTTGTTCGGTTTCCTGAAATTTCAGAAAGGCACATTTTTGGACAAAGTGTGCTTCAGGAACACATTTCATGTAAACTGCGTCGCTTTTTGTTCGGAATCCTGAAATTTCAGAAAGACAAGTTTTTCACTGACAGGTAATGAATAGGGATTTTATGACATTCTTTCAAAATCCACTTTTCATGGAAAATACCAAATAGTGGATCAAAATTAGCAAACCAAGTACAACGACCAAGAAAACCTACAATATGTCATTTTGTGTAAAGATATAAGTTAGTAGGTAATTGAATTAACTTAGCAATAGAGCATCGCAACAGGCTATTGGCGATCTGGGATCAATCACGAAGGGAAAGATAGGCAGATCAGACAACAACTCGTTATTTTGACTCACGGTCAGATGACGAGCTCACATCGCTGGCACCCCGCTCACCAAACTTCCACACCACCCCAACGTGAGAGTATTTGAAACCATGACAGATTAAACATGCACCAGCCTTTACGTAAACGACGGTCTTGAGTTGGATAGTGTTTGGAACTAGCAACCCTCAGATAGCTAATACACTACTCTTCCAACCGGGGCGTTGGACCTTGCCCTTTGGGGATTGACCCCGGACCGTCGTCAATAGCCCGTTGTTTTGGTCTAGTACGACGTTAATTAAGAATTACCAAACTATTACCAACCGGGCTATTGCATAAAGTTATAGAAAAATGCATAAAAATGCCCTTACAAAGTTCTTAAAATCAGCAGTTTTGAATGAAAGACATTTCTGCTCAGAAAACACATGTATTTTTTCAGACAATCTGTCCAGTGTGACTCTTTAGACCAACCTTCTCATTACTAACCCGATGGCACAAAGAATATATTCCATCATTGAAGCGGCAACTAAATCAATTTGCATTTATATATCTTGGGTCAGAGAACATTCTGGTGTTGAAGGAAACGAACATCTTCCAAGAAGTGCCCCCGGTAATACGTCCATCCTTCTGTATCTCCTCTCCCGACGTCTCATTTGAAGAGGTCCATCAAGCTTGCATCAACTAACTGGCAAGAGAGATGGATAAATTCCATCAAAGGTCGAACATTCGGGTTTTTTCCCAATGTCTGCACTAAGCGCCTCATCTCCACTCCTGAGTTCACACACTTTTACACGGGCCAAGGCCCGTTCCAACAGTTTCTATTTAGGATGAATATCAACTGTAGTAACCTATGCATCTGTGGTATGGAAGCAGACCCGGACAACTACGTTACCACCTGCGTCCAATCACACCTCATCTACACATCAATGAACCAGCACCTCAGTTCTACGACGCCTGGCTTAAACGCCTGGCTGTTCAGTCCTTGTTTCGAAGGAAAATAATGCAAATCGTGCGATCTGTAACCTCCAGGGAGTTTGAACTTAAGCAAGCGGTTTAGGTTCACTTTTTGACAACACTTTAATTTCCTCTATAACCTCATAGTAAATTTTTATTAGATCAGCACCCTTACGTGTGCATTTCGTAATTTAAAATTTCTGCTTTGCATCACACCAAATTATATTTATTTTTCCTTTTCTCATTTGATCACCTTCACGTCATGGGAAATTTTGTTTACCGTAAACCCCATCTAAGGGTCGGAATCCCATGAAGGAGTTAAGTTAAGTAAGTTCACTCTAATAATGTTTTAATGACTCAAATAATTTGCATTTATCAGAATGAAGCTTATGTGCGTACAGTGTCACATGTTCCAAGAACAATTTCTTTACTTTAGATTTAATCTATTATTAAAATCTCAGGAAAAAAATACTTGAAGATTGTGAATTTGAATCAAGATATTAAGATGATCTCATTACAGTTGTTAGAGCCTGGTGTCCTTGGTTGAATTGGCGAGATTACAGCTCGCCAATGAGGCGATAGCTTCACCAAAATATATCACGTCTTGGGCAGACGCTATATAACATTTGAACTCAGCGGACGCACTACTGTGCTCCCAACCTCTTGTATGGAAAAAGGGATTGCCCCAATCCAAATCATCGTGTAAATAATTTATTAATTGTAAATAAATTTTTCTTATACCTAGTAGCTATCTCTAGTACCTTATACAGTCCACTATTTGAATCCAAAGGAATTTTCCAGCTACCAGATCCCCAATCACGAAGGCGGGACTTATCCAATGGGCAATTCGTCTTTTGTTACAGTGAGCCGGAGCTCATTTGACGAACATTATTTGAATTTGATTGAAAATCCTTGAATTTAATTGTTTTTGAGGCAGCCCTCGTTATTGCTCAAACCCAAGTGTTGAGTTTGAATAGGCAAAAGGAGGCCTTAGGAAACAAAACGATTAAATTAGAAACATTTATTTCCGATTTTGAAGAACATTCAGGTAGTCTAATTGAACGGAATGTGAAGCTGGACACCAAGAAGGAGGTGCAAAATAGTGTGGAACAACTCCGTGCGAGGTATTACAGACTTCCCCAAGAAGTGAACCTTACCGAAACCAACGAGTCCCTCGATGAACTGGATAGCAGACTTGAACAAATTGAGGTAAGACTGAAATACCTTATTGATAAATTAGAAATAGATAGAAATGCTTTGAAATTAAATGTTGAATCAAAATCAAAACTAGATGCTAACAAACATTTGAAAATTGCCATAAAGCTGCCGGAGATCCCTTTGCCTCAATTTTCTGACGAATATGATGAATGGAGAAATTTTAAACTTCGTCACTTAATAGAATATAACTCTCAGTTAACTGAAAACTAAAAATTGTATTATTTGCTTGCAGCATTAAAGGGAGTTGCCAGACAAATCGAAACGTCTGATGACACCTACTCATCTTTACTTAAAGCTTTGGAAGATAAATATGAAAACAAGAGAGTTATAGTTTATACCCACATTCGCGGTATATTAAATTATTACAAAATAATGCATATATCAGCCAAGAAGGGGAGAAACCTAATTGATTGTTTACGCAAAAACCTTAGAGTTCTGAAGATCTTAGAATTCGAAAGAAATAATTTGTCTGACATTCTGTTAATGAACGTTATCTTCCAGAAACAGGATCACAGAATCAGCTAAACAATTTGAACTGATTTTGACGTCTAATGAAGTCCACTCATTTGACAACTCTTAAATTTCTTGGAAAAGATAAGTCAAGTTCTAGAAAATTTAAATAGGAATGCATCCTTAAATATCTCTAATTGACATGTGCCCCACCAAACTAGCAAATCAAAAAACTTGTTTGCCAATTCAAATGTTTCTTTTAATTCTTGTGTTTTCCCAAGATATTCGAGCATGTAAGAAGCAAAACCTGTGTCTCAACTGCTTGGGCAAATCCCACAAGGTTTCAGATTGTAGGTCATGTGAACTGTTCCCTTTGCGAAAAGAAGCACCAATCGTTGTTGCACAGGAAACCTAATCCAACCAACAGAACCCATAATACCTCACAGAACAATAAAAACAAGAAAGTTAAGGAGACTTGGTAGAAAGCAATTTTCGGCTGAGGAGAAGTGAAAACGTAACATCGGATGTCACAGCTGTACACGTTTCATTAACGAACAGTTCCCTCCCCACTTGCTTATCTCACCAAGACTAATATTGAGTACTGCAGTGATTTACGTCTTGGATTCGAACGGGGGAAAACGGAGTTTCAGGGCTCTTTTGAATTCGGATTCGATGGCAAGTTTTGCCACTTGGGAATGCGCAAATCAGTTTGGGTTGAAGAAAGAAAAAATAAATGCGCCCGTCAGTGGTTTAAATGGTTCTTCCCTCACTGTGAAAACAAAAATGCCTGGAAGTATTGACAGTGGAAGTATTGACATCTGGACTTGACAACCACAAGGGAATTGCAATTCCAATTGGTTCATTAACTTAAAAAAGGAGGCATGAAATTGCACAAGTGGTGTGCCAATGATCCTCAACTGTTGAAGGATATTCCAACAGAAGATCAAGAATACCTTTTTCACTCTTCAAATCCCACTGAAGTAAAACCAATAAAAATTCTAGGAATGTTATGAGAACTACAAACAGATTGTTTTTCCTAACGAGTTAAAAGTGATACAAGGGAGATCCTCACAAAACATTCAGTACTCTCCACCATAGCAAAAATATTCGAACCTCTTGGGTTACTTGGTCCTCTCATTACAAGGGCAAAAATCTTTATGCAGCAATGGTGACTGTTTAAAATCGACTGGCATGAAAGGCTCCCAGAAACCATGTCACATGAATGGAATTGTTTCGTCTCAGCATTGAAACTAATAGAGGATATCAAGATTCCTAGATGTATTCGATAGGGAGGCCGAATTATTGTTCATGGATTCGCCGATGCTTCATCATTAGCATATGGAGCAACAGTTTATGTGTAGGTGATCTCTCAAGACCTTACAATTACTTCAACACTACTGTGTAGCAAATCTCGAGAATCTCCCTTAAAGGCCGTTTCCATTCCTCGCTTGGAATTGTACGCTTCTGTCCTGTTGTCACAGCTGATGGAACGTGTTTCGAATTCATTACGAATGGAGGTTGATCGTGTATTCCTGTGGAGTGATTCTACTATAGTACTCGCATGGCTAAAGAAATCACCGCATCAACTTAAGACATTTTTGAGTAATCTTGTTGCCACCATTCAGCGACCGACTAACAGCGAACTATAATTGGGGACATGTTAGCTCTGAAAACAACCCTACTGACAGTATCTCTCTGGGAATAGATGCCAAGGAATTCAAAACAAGAAGTGGTGGAATGGTCCAGAATTTTTGCAACAAGAATTAACTATTTCTGAAGGTGATATTCATGGCACTGAGGACAGTGCATATCTCAAGGAACTGAAACTTTCACCACAGTGTACATTGACTTTGACTAACGAGAATTGCTTTCTAAACGATATTCTTAAATCCACTAATAGTTATATGAAATTTATTCGTATGGTAAGCTTTATTTCTGGTTCATTCACAATTCCAGGAAACCTGAACAAAAATTTGATGGACCTCTGTCAGGGTCGGAATTAAGGGAATGTGAGACGGTTTTATGTCTTATAGTCTAGAGGGAAGAGTACAGTGTAGAAATTGAGTCAATTCGAAAGGGTTTGTCCATCTCCAAAAAGAGTAAGTTAAGATTTTTAAACCCATTCCTAGATAAGGACGATCTTTTGAGAGTTGGTGGACGTCTTGATCAATCAGATCTTCCATATGATACTAAATTTCCAATAATTTTGTCAGCAAGTCATATATTGAGCAAATTGATTACGCGACATTTCTATGTTAGAAACTTGCATGTAGGACCTCAAACTTTGCTCAATTCAGTTAGACAAAGATTTTGGCTCATTAATGGCAGAAATCTGGCTCGAAGTGGTGTTCGATAATGTATAACGTGCTTTAGGCAGAAACCAAATACTATGGATCAAATCATGGAAGTTCTACCGCCAGATAGAGTAAACCCCGGATCACCCTTCAATATAAGCTGAATAGATTTTTGTGGTCCGTTTTTCATAAAATATGAGGGCCAAAGAAAAGGGATTTTACATAAAGTTTGTCATTTTTGTCTGTTTTGTAACAAAGGCAGATAATTTAGAAGTTGTCTCGGATCTAACATCAGAAGCATTGATAACGACTTTGAAGAGATATTTCTCTAGAATCGGTAAGGTTGCTGAATTATATTCGGATAACGCTAAAAATTTCGTAGGAGCCAATTTGGAACTAAAACGTCTACCCAACCTTGTACGAAATCTTGATGACAATCTAGTCGATTACTTATCCTTTGAGGAGATTGAGTGGAAATTCCTTCCTCCTAGACCCCCAAATTTTGGAGGGTTGTAGGAGGCAGGCGTAAAATCATTCGAGTACCATTTTCGAAGGACGGTTGGGAACTCAACCCTTACTTGGGAAGAATTTTATACTGTAACAATTCAAATAGAGGGAATTCTGAATTCCAGTCCAATAATGCCTAGGTCATCAGATAGTAATGATTTTAATGCACTACCTCCTGGGCATTTTCTCATTGGTCGCCCCATAAATGCTTTAGTTGAACCAGATATCGTTTTACAGGCCGATTATAAATTATCTAGGTAGAAGAGAACCACAAAACTTGTTCAATCAATTTGGAAATGTTGGCTCCGTGTTTATCTAAGCCGCCTTCAACAGCGCTCGAAGTGGCAGTTCGAAAAGAGCAACATTACTATAGGAACATTAGTTTTGGTAAGAGAGGAAAACCTCCCTCCTTGTAAATGGGTTTTAGGAAGAATTATGGAAGTCATACCAGGTCCTGATCAAAGGGTGAGAGTTGTAAGGGTACAAACACCAAGTGAGAGGCCTTTAGAAGAGGTGTATTTCTAAATTTGTATTTTACCCATATCTCATGATAACTGAAGTATTCATATGGTGTTGTGTGAACATAGGTTACCTAATAATGCAACTTAATTTATGTAGCAATAAGTCTGTTGTGTGTTACGGATGCTCAACACAATGATTTTGTAAATTTAGGTTTTGATATTTCACTTGTTGAATTTTAATATTGTTTATGTGCCAGTGATGTATATATTTTACTATTTATTTTTCTCTAATCTTACATTTTTAGTATTTGTTTCGTATTTCATGTTAAATGCAAACATTGATACGCCGGGCGGGATGTTAGAGCCTGGTATCTATGGTTGAATTGGCGAGATTGCAGCTCGTTAATGAGGCGATAGCTTCACCAAAATAAATCCCTTCTTGGGCAGACTCTAGATAACATTTGAACTCAGCGGACGCAGTACTGTGCTTCCAACCTCTTGTATGGAAAAAGGGATTGTCCACTTCCAAATCATCGTGTAAATAATTTATTAATTATAAATAAATTTTACTTATACCTAGCACGTATGTCTAGTACCACATACAGTCCACTATTTGAATTCAAAGGAATTTTCCAGCGACCAGGTCCTCAATCACGTAGGCGGGACTTAGACAACGGGCAATTTGGCCCCCTCAACATTTACTGGGTTTCGAATGCTTGTATATACACAGTCCAGTAATATTAATGTGACCACCTGTCAAAAGCCAGAATAACCACCTTTGGCACAGCGGACCGCTGCGAGACGTGCAGGAAGATAGTCAATTAGGTTTCTGATGATGAGTGCACCCAGTGAATACCAGCAAATAATTCCCCAAACCATAATGCTCCCTCCTCCAGCCTGGATCCTTCCGGCAATTGTTGCAGGGTGTTTCTTTTCAGACGTTTCACGCCGTATACGCCAACGTCCATCTGTCCGATGGAGCATAAAACATGATTCATCGGAAAAAGCCACATGTCGCCATTCTGTGGACGTCCAGTTGCGGCACTGGTGTGCAAATTCCATCCTTCTTCGCCGATGAACAGCAGTCAGCATAGGTGCATTAACCAGGCGTCTGCTGCGGAGGCCCATCCGCAGCAACGTTCGTTGAACCGTTGTTGAGGATACACTTTTGGTAGCCCCTTGGTTCATCTGGGTGGTCAGTTGCTCAACAGTTGCACGTCTATTCGCCAGTACGCATCTCCGTAGCCTTCGTTCGCCTCTGTCATCTATAGACCGTGGTGCACCACTTCTGCCACGCCGCTAATTTTGGATAGTGCCATTTTGCCATGCACGGTATACTTTTAACACGGCGTCACGCGAACATCGCACAAAATTAGCTTTTTCCGAAATGCTTCCACCCTTGGCTCGAAAGCCAATAATCATGCCCTTTTGGACGTCGGATAAATCGCTACGTTTCTGCATTACGCCAACGATTGAAATGCTTTCTGATGCCCTAGGACATCCTTTATATACACTCCACTGCAATGTGTTGCCACCTGCCTTTTGTGATTGGTTATTTCACGTTGACGTCGAAAGTAGGTGGTGGTCACATTAATGTGACTGGACTGTGTATAATACAGCTATACCGAATGTAAGATATGTACGTGAAAATAAACATAAGATTTGACGAATTTTTGTGAGGTTTTTTGCAAAAGAACAATTTTAACAGCTATTGATTACGAATAATTAAATTTAGTAATAACGAATAGCAAATATTTGGCTTTACAAACTATGCAGAACAAAACTAATTTAGAAACTTAAATAAAACATGTCTAACAATCAACATAAAATGTACTTAATTTACTCACACACACACAGCCTCCGCATAAATGTAACCTAAATAACTTCCTTTAATTTTAATGTAATTATTTCTGAATTTCAACTGACCTAATCTAGCATTTAAATTTGGATTAAGATTTAGACCATTTTAGATGGAATGCATGTCGTTATTTTTTAACTTTTAACTAAGTATAAAGAAATTTTAAACTTAGATGTATGCCATTTGAGACATAGAAAGTCAGTTTTTTACATCAAAAATGTTTTCACTTTTTGAGAGAAGAATGAAATTTACAGCGTACTTGAGAATTTTGTTTGAAAGTTTCGGATTTAAAGCTGATCGCTGATTAATAAAAACTAATAATAAATTTCTATATATTTTTAACAGTAATTTGAATTGTTTGTTTTTAAATAAAACTTATTTTGATTCAATCTATTTGGGATACAAGAGTCACCAAAATATTTCAATCAAAACAAGATTGAAATCTGATACTGTATTGAATCATCGAATAAATAAAAGTGATAAGAGTATATATAAATTCCAAAATATTCAATTAACAAATGAGACGACAATCGACTATATTTAATCTTTACACAAGGAACATTATATTTGAAAAAGATTTTTTCTTTTGCACAAAAGTTTAAAATATCCGTCATATGTAGCGCAATTTCTTATACAAGAATCCAATACATGAACATTTGGCGATCATTTAAAAATATTGAATTTGCCACTTGAAAAAAGAACATTATTTAATTCTAAATAGACATTCTACCTTAGAAAAACACCAAAAATTCGAATAATTTCGGTAAAATTTAGAAATAAGAAAATTGATGAATAAAATTTTAAATGTAACGTTTTCTTACAATGCCGAAATCTAGCTGTCGTTATAATCATATCACCATGTTTGATCATATTTTCATGCTAGAACACTGCAGAAAACTGTCTTATAGCATATGTTGTAATACTTAGATAGCAAAGCCGCTTGAAAAGTTAAGTGTACAGATAAAACAACATGCAGGTGTTACCTCTTCATATACAAAAATAGTCTATACGCTTGCATAAAATTAGAAAAAAGTTATTAGATAAACACAATTCAAAACCAAGGCTCAATCAGAAATGTAATAGTTCTTTCTAGACACAAAAACTATCGGTATGCTTTAGTAAAAATTTACTTTCTTTTAAATGCTCAGATTTAACAATGTCAAATCTTAGAATTTAAAAGAAATGTTAAAGTTAACAATCTTAACAATAACAACTATCGAAAATAATTTAACGTTACCATAGTGTATATTCCACTAGCGAAACTCCCACTTCGCAGCGACTTCCAGCAACAGCAGGACTTTAGAATAACCATGATGGATATCTTAGCTGAGGATTCACCTATTAAAAATAATCAAAATCAACTTCCACAAAATCATTCAAGAATTATTTCCCCATTTTCGATAGTTGGGCTTTATTTGTATTAACAAATAAAGAACCCCCCCCCCAAATTGTCACAGGTCTTTTATATCTATAAAAAACTTGTAATATTTTAAACTTAAAGGCATTCAGTATAAGGAAAAGCTTTTGACTGGAAGTAAATAAGCATGCCTAATAATTAGGCAATCATTTCTTAAGTGCTGTGTAAAAGCGTTCTAGAACTAAGAACTAAAGAACAAGTCATTTTTTCTGGTTCACTTCGGTATCGCTTTGCAATAAGCAGTTCGAAAAACATTTGAATTAATCTTAAGAAGTGTGTACACAAATTCTCATGTGAGCCAATTAAATTACTGCGAAGTATTATAACACAAGTTTAACTAATAAAATAAAACTATTCCCTTGTTCCTCAGAGTGATTTCAACGAGATATCTCGTCCATCGAGATCTGATCAATTTTGATAGAGGCTAGATACCTCGTTACCAAGATATTGCTATTTTTTTTTGATGATGCGATCAAGATCTAGTTAGTTTTCTACCAATAACGATATATCTCGTCCATCAAGATCTGGTCAGTTTTCTTTTGTAACGAGATATCTCGTCAAGATGTGGTCATTTTTCTTCTAATGACGAGACACCTCGTCTAGACAACCGGCAGGAGGGTTAAAAGTAAATTCGAATGCCAAAAAATAAAATGTGTCCATTCATGATCCACAATTCTAAATAGTTCAGAAGAGTGAGCATTTTACTCACTACTAACCACTTTAAAGTTTAATCCGATTTGCAATAATACATTATAAAACTCGTTTAAGACTAGCATCCCTTCGTATTGCATAAATAGCGAGTCAATAAATGAGTATGAGGAATTGATGCTTAGTTAAGCCGTCATAACAAATACTAAAGCCGTCAATAACGAACATTACTAAGGCCGTCATTAACAAACATTACTAAAGTCGTTAATAACACACATTACTAAAGCCGTCAATAACTAACATAACTATATCCGTCAATAACGAACATAACTATATCCGTCAATAACGAATATAACTAAAGCCGTCAATAACAACATTACTATAAGCCGTCCTAACAAACATTACTAAAGCCGTCCAAACGCAACATGTGAAGCGAACTTACAGCTATGTCCGAGGAGCTGTCAGACGAGCGCTTCACGCAGGAGGAGAGATGGTCCCAGCATCTCGGAGCTCCATCAAGAATGTGAGGAGCTTAGTTTATCGAGCGCACGTGGAGCGCGACCACAGGGGGCGTTTTGCGCCCTCACGTGACCCCGTTTCTGTGTCTTGATTGGAGGTCATCCACAACGCTGAACCCAATCACCACGTATTTATACACGAAAAACAGAGTTTCGGGATATTTCTCTTAGAATTTAGGGATTCCTTAACTTCTAAGGGTTATGTGCGATCGCTCAACAATGCTAAGCTCCATTGCTTTTAAAGTGGAAGATTTTGCCCGACCTCCTGCGAGTTTTTTCCGAGTAGGTTTACAGATATTCCGACAAGTGGTGGAAACTGAGGATTTAGCTGTAGGTTGGTTGGGGCGCAAGGGCCGCACATGGTCAAGCTGGGCCGGATTTAAGAACAAACCTAGACAAAATAAAGATTGATATATTATTGTCTATTACATTATGAATTACTATTGTAAATTTATCTATTACATTACGAATTACTGTTATGAATTTATCTATTACATTATGAATTACTATTGTGAATTTATCTATTATACACTAAAAATTACAATTATAAATTTATAAGCTACATTATAAATTACTCTTATGAATTTATCTATTACACATTATGCATTTATCTATTATACATTATGAATTACTCTTATAAATTTATCTATTACACATTATGAATTTATCTATTATACATTATGAATTACTCTTATGAATTTATCTATTACACATTATGAATTTATCTATTATACATTATGAATTTATCTATAATATTATGAATTACTATTATGAATTTATCTATTATATTATGAATTTATATACTACATTATGAATTTACCCATTACATTATAAATTACTATTATGAATTTATCTATTACATTATGAATTACTATTATGAATTTATCTATTACATTAAGAATTACTATTATGAATCTATCTATTATACATTATGAATTTATCTGTTGTACGTTATGAATATATCTATTACATTATGAATTACTATTATGAATTTATCTAATAGATAGTTAGTTATCAGTTTATTTGTTCTCAGTTAGTTCTCATTAGTTCTCAGTTTATCTATTACATTAGTATTTTATTATGAATGTATCTATTACATTATAAATTACTATTATAAATTTACCTATTACATTAGTAATTTATCTATTACATTATGAATATATCTATTACATTATAAATTACTACTATGAATTTATCTATTACATTATGAATTACTATTATGAATTTGTATATTACATTACAAATTACTACTATGAATTTATCTATTACATTATAAATTACTATGATGAATTTATATATTATATATTATGAATTTATCTATTATACGCTATGAATTTATCTATTATACATTATGAATTTATCTATTATGCATTATGAATTTATCTATTATGCATTATAAATTACTATTATGAATTTATCTATTATACATTATAAATTACTATTATGAATTTATCTATTACATTACGAATTACTATTATGAAAATATCTATTATACATTATGAATTTATCTATTGTACATTATGAATACATCTATTAAACATTATGAATTTTTCTATTATACATTATGAACTTATCTATTATACATTATGAATTTATCTATTATACATATGAATTTATCTGTTATACATTATGAATTTATCTATTATACATTATGAATTTATCTATTATACATTATGAATTTATCTACACTGCTGGTCACCGTAAATGCAACACCCTGAAGGAAGCATGCAAAAATAATATGAAATTTACAACATGCATTAGCGGAGGTGACATATGCAAATGATTAGAAATTACCGATTTACCTAAATTATTCGAATTTTTGGTGTTTTTCTACGGTAGAATGTCTATTTAGAATTAAATAATGTCATTTTTTCAAGTGGGAAATTTGATGCTTTTAAATGATCGCCAAATGTTCATGTATTGGATTCTATAATAATGAAATTTATCTATTACATTATCAATTAGTATTATGAATTTATCTATTATACACTAAAAACTACAATTATGAATTTATCTATTACATTAAGAATTACTATTATCAATTTATCTATTACATTATGAATTACTATTGTCAATTTATCTATTACATTATGAATAACTATTATGAATTTATCTATTATACATTATGAATTTATCTATTACATTATGAATAACTATTATGAATTTATCTATTATACATTATGAATTTATTTATTGTACTTTATGAATTTATCTATTATACATTATGAATTCATCTATTATACATTACGAATTTATCTATTATACATTATGAATTTATTTATTGTACGTTATGAATTTATCTATTATACATTATGAATTTATATATTATACATTATGAATTCATCTATTATACATTACGAATTTATCTATTATACATTATAAATTGCTATTATGAATTTATCTATAACATTATGAATTACTATTATGAATTTATCTATTACATTATGCATTTATCTATTACATTATGAATTTATCTATTACATTATGCATTTATCTATTACATTATGAATTTATCTATTACATTATGAATTTATCTATTACATTATGAATTCATCTATTACATTATAAATTACTATTATGAATTACTATTATGAATTTATATATTATATATTATGAACTTATCTATTATACGTTATGAATTTATTTATTATACATTATGAATTTATTTATTATACATTATGAAATTATCTATTATACATTATAAATTACTATTATGAATTTATCTATTATATTACGAATTACTATTATGAATTTATATATTATACATTATGAATTTATCTATTACACATTATGAATTTATCTATTATACATTATGAATTTATTTACACTGCTGGCCACCATAAATACAACACCCTGAAGGAACCATGCAAAAATAATATGAAATTTACAACATGCATTAGCGGAGGTGAGATATGCAAATGATTAGAATTTCAGCGCAGGCGCACGTCACGCGCGCCTGTGGCGCCACTTCAAAGCGCTATTTAAAGCTTGGAAATTTCGACGATTTCAAGTTTTTCTTGTGATTTTTTCAAAAAAAAAAACCGATCAATAATGCCTCGTAGAAAACAGCGATCATCTGTTGATCAAGTATCAAAGTTCGACAGAGGAAGGATAGTGACCTACCGAGATTGTGGTTTATCTTTCAGGGAAATCGGTAGTCGTGTTGGACGAAACCAAACAACTGTAATGCGGATATGTGATCGTTGGATGCAGGAGCGTACGACGGATCGACGTGTTCGATCGCATCCACCTCAGTGCACCACTTCACGGGATGACAGGCATATTGTGCGTATGGCAGTGACGGATCACTCAGCCACATCACGAACCATAGCACAGCACATTCAGTCTGTAACGCATCATCCAGTGTCTGCGCGTACCATTCGACGCCGTTTACAGCAGAGTGGTCTGTCCGCAAGACGTCCATTGCTTGGTCTACCCGTGACGCAGAACCACAGACGTCTCCGCCGCCAATGGTGCCATTAAAGAAGGATTTGAACGGCAGAATGGAATGAAATTGTCTTTACTGACGAGTCACGCTTCTGTCTGCAACACCACGATGGTCGGATTCGAGTCTGTAGACACCGTGGAGAGAGGATGCTGAACAGCTGCGTTATGCACCGCCACACTGGTCCTGCACCGGGTATTATGGTATGGGGCGGTATTGGATATCACTCTCGCACTCCTCAATTGCGCATTGCCGGTACTTTAAACACCCAGCGCTACATCTCCGAGGTGTTGGAGCCAGTTGTCCTTCCTTACTTTCAGGGCTTGCCCACAGCCATATTTCAACAGGATAATGCGGGACCATACGTGGCACGCATTGTCCAAGGGTTCTTCGTCAATCGCCAGATTGAATTAATTCCCTTGCCAGCTCGCTCTCCGGATCCTTCGCCGATAGAAAACATGTGGTCCATGGTTGCTCAACGATTGACCCAGATTACATACCCAGCTGCCACACCAGATCAACTTTGGCAACGTGTGGAAGCTGCTTGGTCTCCTGTACTCCAAGAACACATCCAAAGTCTCTTTGAATCAATGCCGAGGCGTATGGCAGCGGTGATCTCCAACAATGGCGGCAACTCTGGCTACTGATTTTGGCAGGAACCACACTTCAAAGAAGTCTATAAATTTAATCATTTGATACTTGCTCAACATGTTATCTACAAAATAAATTTTGTTGTGATATCTCGTCTTTCTTGGTGTTGCAATTTGGTTGGCCAGCAGTATACATATCAATTTATCTGTTATACATTATGAATTTATCTATTATACATTATGAATTTATCTATTATACATTATGAATTTATCTATTATGCATTATAAATTGCTATTATCAATTTATCTATTACATTATGAATTTATCTATTATACATTATAAATTACTATTATGGATTTATGTACTATACATTATAAATTATTATTATGAATTTATCTATTACATTACGAATTATTATTATGAATTTATCTATTATACATTATGAATTTATCTATTATACACTATGAATTTATATATTATACATTATGAATTTATCTATTATGCATTATGAATTTATCTATTATACATTATGAATTTATCTATTATATATTATGAATTTATCTATTATACATTATAAATTGCTATTATCAACTTATCTATTACATTATGAATTTATCTATTGTACATTATAAATTACTATTATGGATTTATCTATTATACATTATAAATTACTATTATGAATTTATCTATTACATTATGAATTACTATTATGAATTTATCTATTACATTATAAATTACTATTATGAATTTATCTATTACATTACGAATTATTATTATGAATTTATCTATTATACATTATGAATTCAACCATTATACATTATGAATTTATCTATTATACATTATGAATTTATCTATTATACATATGAATTTATCTATTATACATTATGAATTTATCTATTATACATTATGAATTTATCTATTATACATTATGAATTTATCTATTATGAATTTATTTATTATACATTATAAATTATTATTATGAATTTATCATCTATTACATTATGAATTACTATTATGAATATATATTACATTACAAATTAATATTATGAATTTGTCTATTACATTATGAATTACTAGTATGAATTGATATATTATATATTATGAATTTATGTATTATAAGTTATGAATTGATCTATTATACGTTATGAATTTATTTATTATACATTATGAATTTATCTATTATACATTATAAATTACTATTATGAATTTATCTATTACATTACGAATTACTTTTATGAATTTATCTGTTATACATTATGAATTTATCTATTATACATTATAAATTGCTATTATTAATTTATCTATTACATTATGAATTACTATTATGAATTTATCTATTACTTTATGAATTACTAGTATGAATTTATCTATTAGATTATGAATTTATCTATTACTTTATGAATTACTAGTATGAATTTATCTATTAGATTATGAATTATTATTATGAATTTATATATTACATTATGAATTACTGTTATGAATTTGTCTATTACACTATGAATTACTATTATGAATTTATATATTATACATTATCAATTTATCTATTAAACATTATGATTTCATCTAGTATACAATTTGAATTACTACTATGAATTTATCTAATACATTATGAATTACTATAATGAATTTATCTATTACTTTATGAATTTATCTATAACTTTATGAATATTTTTTTACAATTTGAATTACTACTATGAATTTATCTATTGCATTATGAATTACTATTCTGAATTTATCTATTACTTTACGGATTTATCTATTTCTTTATGAATTAATTTTTTACATTATGAATTACTATTATGAATTTGTCTATTACATTATGAATTTATCTATTACATTATGAATTTATCTATTTTATTAGGAATTTATCTATTGCATTATTAATTACTATTCTGAATTTATCTATTACTTTATGAATTACTATTAGGAATTTATCTATTACTATTAGAAATTTATCTATTACTTTATGAATTACTATTATGAATTTATCTATTACTTTATGAATTGATCTGTTGCTATATGAATTTATCTATTACTTTATGAATTTATTTATTACTTTATGAATTACTATTATGAATTTATCTATAACATTATGGATAACTATTACACTGTGAATTACTATTATGAATTTATCTATTACACTGTGAATTACTATTATGAATTTATATATTTGCATTTTTGAATTGAGACTAGCCCAATATATAGAATCTAAATAAAATTCACAAAACCAATGTCAGGGATGAATAAAAACAAATTTTATTGTAAAGACCTCCCAAAATATTTTTTAGTGTTGTATTTGAAACTTTAAATCGGATTCGTCTATGCTTATTTATTTATAATTATCATTCTAAGTAATTTCATCGATAGTATGTAGGTATCTATTTTGATTAACGTCACACTGGAATAACACGACGGGTTATTGGTATGGTCCGAGATAAAACCCAAATGAAACATCCGAGGACAACACCACCTAATTTAGAATCGTGATTAATGGAGAGAGACGAGGTCACAAGTGAGATGGCACACCACTCTCTATACTTCCACACCACGCCAACGTGAGGACATTTGAGGCCACGACAGATTTAACGTGCACCAGCACCTTTTGTTCACAACGGTCTTCAGTTGGATTCGAACTCACAACCCTCCGGTTACTCTTACAACAACCGCGACCTGTGATTTCATTGAATTTGAATAGTCACTTATATACTATATCTCTTTTTTATTTTTAATGATAGAATTGACCTGAGCTTTGAGTATTTTTCCTAAGTTGGCCTGTACAGATCTTGCACTCATGATTTCCGAGTAAATTCCACAACCCACTCTGATTTAGGTTCAAATTGACTTCAAACTTAGGATTTTTCTTTTCTAATAAATAAGTACCCGTGCAACGCCGAGTAATCAGTTATCTATAAATAAGCCAATTTGTATTTTACAGGCGCTTCACCGTATCGCTTATGTAACAGATACACAATACACTCTGTAATTACTACTAAGTATTTTGAGGGAAATTGGGTAAAAAAAAGATGCAATTTTTTGTAGAAAAAACACCTCCTTTATTTTGTATGAACAACCTCTCACCTCTCCCCAGCTGAGTTTTATGATTTCGCTACCGCTGTTTTACGATACCCCTTCCAGGGAGGAAAATCGTATCAATAAACGTCGCTATAAAGATTCATTTTCTCAGACGCCTCGCTCTTTCACTAAGGAAGTTTGATTTTTGCGTCATGCACTGCTAGCAAAGCTAAGCGCAGAACTGAAAATAGGACGTTATTCATGAAATTCGGAACTGCGATTTTCACCGGGAACATGTCTTTATGCATTGTTCAGTCGCATATATTTTAATGATAAATCGGAGATAGAATCGCCGTGGTTACCACTTGATGTTAGCTTAAGAAGTGCATTGCTACATTAGTATCAAGTACACAAGTCTACATTATTATGCTTCACTTACTTGCGAAAGTTAAGCATGAAATGCAAATTCTCGAATGGCAGGCGCATACTTGGATTTGATTGGGTGAAACTCATTGTGGTCTGTATGTAGGATTTCATTTAGTTATCGCAACGACTTACCCAAATTAGGCTGTACTGGCAACGGATGAATGGAACAGGACTAAGTCCTTGAACCATGCGTTGAGGAGACATCTCATCCATCAAAGTCTTACCAATATTGCTAATGACGAGATATCGCGTTATCATAGTATTGCTATTTTTTATGGTGACGAAATGAAGATCTGGTTAGTTTTCTTCTAATGACGATATATCTCGTCCATCTGGTCAGTTTTGCTAATGACGAGATATTTCGTTGAGACAATCTCTAGGAAGGTTAATGCTACAGCAGTTGTTCCTTGAGACATTCCACACATTGGTCCAATATAGGTCCTGCGACACTAAATTGACTGAAATATAGATGCTCGCCGACATTGTTTTCGTAAACAAACGGGATATGCATGCGGAAGTCACGTGTTTTTTCTCGTGCTTCTCAGTGTATAGCCGGTACGTGACCGAGAATATTGTTCGGATGCAGTGGCCAGCATATTTCCCAGATCTTATTCCGATTGAAAATTTTTTAGATACCTTAGGAAGAACCATCGCTGTCCATCTGCGATCATTTGATTGATGGGCTAATCGTCGGTGTGAAGTTTGAATCAGTCAAGGGATGAATATCCCATACTAAAGCTCACTTGGCACTTCTGTCTGTGTGTACCTTAGAACTTTCATCTTACGAATTATGAATGAAGCGACCCTGTAAAGATTATATATATTCTAATTGTATTATTTTATTGGGGTTTGTATGAATAAATATTTCAATTATCTACTGTATTGTAAAATTTGGAGTCAATCAAGGAAGAATTTTAGGAGTTTTATCACATTTACCAACTGGGCTTCCCAAGCAATCGGAAGAATAACATATGCTCACGTCCTCTGTCTATTTCGTTATATGTAGACAAATGGCGACTAAAAGAGAGCTTGGTTATCGGGGTTACCATATTTTGAGTCATTATCGGTTAAATTCTGAATTCCCTTTGTAATTTTATTTTGATAACTTTTATGCTTGTACGGGCTCTAGCTTTTATCTCATTGCGAACGGTATAAGCGAACTGCCACTTCAGTCGATCAGTCCGAAAGAAGTGGCACTATTCGGGCCGGCTGAAATAAAACGCGACTTTAAAATCTCTGGGGAAATTGTGCACCACGGCTATATTCCCATTCTTTTGGTTGCCTTTGTGTTTGGTATAAAAGAAAAGTAAATAATAAGATTTTCTACTCTAGAAAACACTAGCTCTGCATGAACTCTTTGTTAATTAAATTAAAGAGGTATTTGATAAAAACATAATAAAAATAATAAAACAATATAAAAGCAGTAAATTATTTAACTTTAAAATAAGTATTCCATAGCTTCAAATTACTTACAATCTTTTATTCTGCATTCATTTATTCTGAGACAAATAAGTCATGCTTCAATAACTACTGTATATTTTAGATCTAGAGAATCCACATAGAGCCGCGGTAGCTCAGTCAGTAGAGCGTCGGGCTCACATCAGAAGGCTTGTGGGTTCTGTCTTCGGCGGAGCCTGCAATTCTGATGATTGCGAGATCGGCGCTTCGACCTGGCTAAAGACCGTCGTGTTCACTAATGGTGACTGGGGCACGTTAAATAGGTCGTGGTCACAATGTCCCCCATGTTCCCATACCAAATCAATACCTGTTCAGGGGTTATCGGCCACTGATTGGGATCTAAATTACGATATGTGTGAGTGAATGGATGTGTGAAAGGGACCTTCCTGTAAAATGGATGTGTCATGCATAAAGAAGTCCAACCCTCCGGGGCAATGGCACCTCCAATTGGGCCATATATGGCCCGCACGACAACAACAACAGAGAATCCACACTGTAGTATAATCACGTATGATCAAATTCAACTGACGTGAAGTGTAGTGTGTCAGATGAGGTAAAATATTGTGGTTTTGATAATAGTGAATATTTGTTCTATCCAAATAACGATGAACCAATTTATTATCTTGTTTTTGCCATTTTTTACTAGTCATTTTAATCTTATTGCTCATTTTACTATCTTTATTACTAACTTTACTCTCTATTCAATGTACTCTATCTTTAGTGGTAATTTTACTTTGTTCATTTCAGTACCTTTTTAGTAATTTTACCCTCACTCTTCACTTTACTCATTTTACTTCTTTTATAAATCATTTTACTATTGCTAGTCATTTTATTCTACTCTTTTTGCTATCCTTATTTGTCATTTTACTCTCACTACACATTTCACTCTCATCACTCGCTTTTATATCTTTATTAGTTATTTTACTATCACTATTCATTTTGCTATCTTCATTATAGTCATTTTACTCTCATTACTGATTTTACATTCTCAACACTCATTTTTATACCTTTATTAGTCACTCTCACTTTAATCTCATAATTCGTTTTTCTTTCACTACTGCTCATTTTGCATTTGCAACGCTCATTTCATACCTTTCTTAGTCTCTCATTTTAATCTCACTATTCATTATACTCTACTCATTTTGCTATCCTCACTAGTCATTTTATTCTCATTATTCATTTTATTCTCAATACCCGTTTTAATACCTTTATTAGTCATTTCACTCATACTACTAATATCTTTCACACACTCATTTTTATATTATTAGTCATTTTACACTCAACACTCATTTGTATATCATTATTAGTCATTTTACTGTCACTAGTTTCAGTGTCATTACACATTTTTACTACCTTTATTAGTCATTTTACTCATCTTTCACAACAAATTCAGGGAGTAGATCTCTGTAGGACACCCCTTCTGATATGAAGGATAGATATTCAGAACTATGGTGGAGGGATCAATTTATATTTTTATGGAAATGAGTCCCTCTTACGATCCCTTCCATATACATGAGGGCAAAGGGCAATAATTGCTATTCTTGTATAAGAGCAGTCTCTGAAAGTATGCGGGCAGAGTGTATTCCAGAAGGCAGGCGAATGATTTTCGGTAGCATTAAAGTTCAGGGAATATACTGGCGGCTCCAGACGTTTGCTCTAAAGACACTCCTCAGTTATGTGCAAATGGGAAACTATGAATATTTTTAATCCTCATAACATTTTATTCAGTGTGAGCATAGTGAAAGTTCACATTTCAAAAGTGTCTGTTGCAGGTACTATTGGTCCGAATGACCAATTCAAATTTAATAAAAATACTCTTGTATCAATCGATTATTTTTCAAAATGTACCGTTAGGTGTTGCAATGATGCAAGCTGACATTGTCTAACTATTCAAATTACGTATTTGACTGAACGGAAGAGCCTTCTTTAAATGTGAAACGTGTCAGAGATGACGGAAACCATAGAAGACATATGAAAGTAAAGAGAGCAATGGTAACCTTTTCATATGCCCAGGATCAAATGACCAAAACTAGTCATAACTTGACCCTTAGACAACTTTCGTCGGCAGAGTGGAACCGAACATTCATCATCTAATTGGTCCATTGAAGTAAAATACGCCATCCATAGTTTCATCAACTGATTGATCCAAGTGCTATAGTCGAGTTTGGCGATTTCGCCATTTTTGCACCACTTTATAGAAATCATTATTCACACACCTACCCTGTCATTAGATGTGTCGCCAAACATAGATATAAGATGCCAAATTGGCCAACCTAGACAATTTTTTCTTCAGCTGTCATGTGACTACTAGTCTACATGTTGTTCACACTTATCAAAGCTTCTCTCACTAGCAATGCTCAGCCTATTTATATTTCACGTCTACGACGAAAACCAGTTGATAGTCAGACAGCAAAAGATGAAATTACAGTGCTATAAGATGATAGTAAGTTCAACGTTGTTGGAAAATTATTGGGAAAATCTACGGAAATTAGCCCGTAGACTTTCCCAATCATTTTACATGCACTTCGCCACGGTTCCCAAAGTTTCAAGAAGTGTTCTGAAATGCTATCCATACAAAAACTCATCAGGGTTAGAAGTTGCTTCTTCCTGACAAGAATTCACGTGAAACATTCGCGGTACAATTTCTTGCTCGGATTGAAGCCATACCCACTGGTTCATAGAATACTAGAAGGGATTCTATCGGTCAAGAAGTCTAAAACAGATGACTACACAGCCGTATCTATTGATTCAAATAATTCTAGGAGGGATTCTATTGGTCAGGAAATCCAAAACTGGTTCAAATAGATTCTGCAAAAGCTGCATGGTGAAATGATATGCGCATGACTCGCAGAGATAAATTTTATACAAATATGACGTTATGGCTATATATTTGCAATTTATTTGGTACTTTGAAAAATTCAGTAAACATACATATATTTTGGAAATTTTATAACAAATCGCAATGGGGAAACGGTAGGTAGCTAAATTTATGCCACACTGGAGCAACATAACTGGTTATTGCAAGCGGAAAATAGTTTAACTTGTAAACATCATAAGATTATAGGAAAGATATAAGAGAAAACAATTCCAATCTTTGTTATATTGGAGTTGACTTTGAACCACTAGCTTCTTATTTTTGTCGGCCCATCCAACCGTGCAAGATCAAGTGTGATTTCAAAGATCGATTCGCATATGTATATACGCGGCAATACATATTCAGTGAATCGGAAAGCCTTCTTTCCATTTCTAGTAATGTCTCTTGTGACATATAAAAACATTTGATATGCCTTTCTGGTTCACGTAAAATTCGGTACGATTCCGATAACCCGAGTGTTTGTGTATGTGCTAAAGTCATTCACAGACCTTTCTGAGCATGAGTCCCATCGCTTTTTATGTCATTAATCCTCCAAGTGGCTTAGACGAGACATATCGCCCGTCAAGATCTGACAAATTTTGCTAATTACGAAATGCGTCCATTGAATTACGAATAACGAAGATATTGCTGGATTCTGATGATGACGAGAATCAAGATCTGGTCACGTTTGTCTGATGGCACGATACCTCGTCGAGACACAAACACCAGGAAGGCTAACTCCTACTGTTACCATTTTAAGTTCCATTTACTGCATTACGACCATTAACTGTAATTATTTTTTTATTCTTAGTCCCAACAGATTTTATAAACTACTACATAAATTTTTAAATCCTACCGTATTCCGACAGTAAATTTCACATTTTACTAACGGAAGATTAAGTTAAATATTTTAACAAATTGGTTCATCTAGGGATGCGACATCGATAGCTAAACATCGATGTTTTGAAACTTTGATGTTCAAAATTAAAACATCGATGTTGATAATACATCGCCCCCAAAACATCGATATTTTTAAAATTCAGTGTATTTAAACTCTTTTTTTTCCCCATTTCTTAAAACTGGTTTAGCAACTATTGATGCGACATCGACAGCAAAACATCGATGTCCAAAATTAAAACATCGTTGTTGACAGTACATCGCCCCCAAATCATCGATGTTTTTAAAGTTCAGTGTATTTAAACTTGTTTCCTCATTTCTTAAAACTGGTTTAGCAACTAGTAATGCGACATCGGCTCCAATAGATCGAGATGTTTTTTTCTGAAACATCAATGTTTAGAAAACATCGACATCGATTTCGCATCTCTACTCTTCCGACCCTTCATCCATGGTCACTTTGGTCTAAAAGTATGTTCAATTTGCTAATTATGAAAATTATGCTACTTGGTTATTTTTAAAATTTAATTTTTATAACGGTACTTTTTTCATTTAAAAATAAAACATCGACAATGTAAAAACATAGACACGTATAAACATCGATGTTACAAAAACATCGACCCCAATACATCGATGTTAAATACATCGATGTGTTTTAAGCCCAGCCCAGCTGAAAGAGCAACGGATTAGCAACCAGAGGGTTGTGAGTTCGAAACTCTGTCCAGCCACATGTGCACGTGGGGTCTGGTGCACGCTAAATCTATTGTGGCCTCGAACATCCTTGAATTGGCGTCTGATGGGAGTTTGGATAGTGGAATTACAGCTCAGGTGTTGTTATCGTATTGTGATCGTGGTTCGGTATTATGAGGCGTTGTCCTTGATTCTTTCCCTTCGGATGATTCCTTAACCGTTGCCAGTAACCCGTTCTGTTGTTCCTTTGCGAGGTTAATTAACTACCTAACAACCTTCCTTTGATCCGTTTTGTTTTAATTAATTCAATTTATTTAAGTAACTCAAGAATAATTGCTTTTAAATAAATTTTCGTTAGAGATTTTCTCGATGATTTAATTAAATGCAGTTTTTACTTGTTGATAAACTACCCTTATTCATAATTTTCCATTTCCCACCCTGTTTCAATTGGAGGGTTGTTTCCTTTTGTTTTCAGTTCTTTGTTCTTTCAGTTTTGCTTAAATCGTCACCCTCTCCTTTTGATTCGACAAGGGAAAAATGACCTCCTCAACCTCAAATGAATCGTGAAAAAAAACCAATATCAACGCATTTAAAATAAGCTCTGTTTCTACTGCCCTGATCACTTGAAGTTAATCCGAATCTCGAAAAGTAGCCTTTGAATTCTACAAGCTCAGAAATCGTTATCCATCATAACATGATGGTTAGTCGAAACCAATTCAACCATTTTGAAAAACAGCCTTATCCCTCCAACTGTTTCGACGAGATGTCCTTCTAGATCTGATCAATTTTGCTAATGACGATATATCTCGTCATCAAGATATCGTCGTTTTTGTTTATGACGATGGGATCGACTGGTCAGTTCTTTTCCAATGACAAGATATCTCTCCTGTCATGATCTGGTCAGTTCTTTTCTAATGACAAGCCCGTTGTGTTGTTCCAGTTAGTGCGCGTTAAATTTGTCAGTCCTCAAATGTTCACACATTGGCGAGATGTGGGAGTTTCGAGAGTGGGACGCCAGCTCCCCGATTTGACCTCGTCACCTGACCATGATTCATAGTTACGTGGTGTTGTTCTCGGATCTATCCCTTCGGGATGGATCCCGTACCATCCCGAATAATCCGTTGTGGTTGCTCGAGCGCCACGTAAATCACCTACCCTCTTACCGGTGGTTGTTTACGAGCTCTTGACACCCGATACAACCGTAAGTGAAATGTTCATTATTTTACATTTGTGTTTCATTTGATATCGAAATAAATGTTTCTACTAAACTTACACTGAATAAACAAGATTCGAAAGGAAACGATAATTATGTAGATTTATTTTTAATAAAGTGTGAAACAAGTTACACACAAAAATGAATTTTTTGTCTGATTTTTTAATTTTATTACATTAAAAACTCCGTTCAAAACTTGAAACGGACTGACTATATTTGCAAATTTGAAGGGGCCTTAGAAATGAAATATTTGATAAATGCCATCCCTCAATAGTACAAAGCAATCGCAATAAGTTTTGTCATACTTACGACCATGGTACATTCTTCTAAACATGTATCAGACTGTAGCTAAAACAAAGGTCGAAGGTTTTGAATGCTATGTCCAGACGAAAATAAATACCATTACTTGTCCAGCCGAAATGAAATATGTTATTCCTACTCGTAACATTTTCCTTTTCTTTCCAGTTATCCCAGGAGAACAGGGTTTAATTCTGATTTTGTTTTCTAATCAAAAGTAGAGCATAAAATAAATTGAGCGACTCTTTCTTTTTGTGGAAATAAAAACAATATTTTCTTACGTATTTCCCTTCAAAGGAAATTTATTGCACAGAGCACTTTCCTTTTATGTTCATACATACTTCTTTTCCGTGCATAAAACTCTAAGTTAAAAACACCATTTTCATTTTGCATTCATGTACCGATATTTTTTTCGATTTGTGTTATTGAATTGGAAATGAAATTCGAGGGAAACTCGATGCCGAAATTCAATCTTATAAATCCACATCTTGGGTTATTATTATTAATCATAAATCAAGTTATATCTCAACTGATTTTAACATATGTGCACTCCTCACTTCCACCATTTTAAATCTCCTGACACAATATACTTGTTTGTGATGAAATTGTTTCATTTTTAAGTAAAGAAATTATACAAGAACTACACATTTTGGATTATTATTATTCTTCATAAAACAAGTCATGCTTCAAATGATTTTACCAGATGTGGACTTAGTAAAATGTATTGTAAAAATTTATAATAAATGTGTAACCAAAACAAAATAATAAAAACGATGTAAATATAGAAAATATTTATTTTAGGAGAGAGAATATTCTAAAATGTTTAACCATCGTATCTGGGATTAACTTGTAATTTTATATACTTTTAAAATAAAACAAATTGCAACACTTAAACCTTTGAGCGTCGCTAAATTTCCAAGAATTTTGATAACAGCTTTTATTCATACCACACATAATGACTAAATTGCCACATAGATTGGTTGCATGAATCCTTGGAACTAGGGATGCGGCATCGATGTAGATGTTTTCAAAACATCGATGTTTTATAAAACACGTCGATGTTTTATAAAACACGTCGATGTTTTATAAAACACGTCGATGTTTTATAAAACACATCGATGTTTTATAAAAACACATCGATGTATTAGAGACGATGTTTTTTTAACATCGATGTTTATACTTGCGATGTTTTACGTCTTCGATGTTTTATTTTTAAATGAAAAACTACCATTATAAAAAATGTTAAAATAACCAAACAGCATAATAGTTTCATAAACTGTAAATTGAACATACGTTTAGACAAAAATGGGCAAGGGTGAAGAGTCTGAAAAGTAGGGATGCGACATCGATGTTTTATAAAAACATTGATGTATTTAACATCGATTTATTGGAGCCGATGTTTGCTTAACATCGATGTTTTTACGTTGTCGATGTTTTATTTTTAAATGCAAAAGCACCATAGTAAAAATTTTAAAAAATAACCGTGCTACTAAATATATTTCAGTGATGACGACATCTTTCCCATCAGAAAGAGTTTTTTCTTTAACTGGTGGGATAGTTAGTGAAAAAAGAAGTCGCCTTATAAGGTGGAGAAAGTTAACAAACTTCTTTTTTACAAACTGTAAATAGTAAATATTGGGGGATATAATAATTATAGGCCCAAATATTTTTTTTACAGTAAAAAAAAATAAGTTTGTTGTGTTTCCCCCCCATAACTCGATAAATAATTAATAATAACAAACAATAATTATTGTTATGTAACTACGTAATTATACTTATAGTTAGTAGTACCTATGTCAAATTGTTGTAAATATGATATTTTCTTTTTTAAATTATTCAATTTGAAAATAATTGATTTGTTAATTTTTTTTTCTACTTTGTGTTGACAGTTAAAAAAAGAGACTTAGTTATAAATTAATAAATACGGCAAATGACAAATTAAATCTCCCCCCCCCCTCCCGCGAACGTTAATGTTTGACGTTGCTAAGCCAGTTTTAAGAAATGTGGGGAGGGGAGAAAAGATCAAGGCCCCGTTCACATGAGGCGCGTAAAACGCGCTTTGGCGAGGCTATCAGGGTCCCGCTCTAGCCTCTAGTTAGGAAGGTTCCTGGTTCGAATCCGGGTCCAGGCATGGATGTTTGTAAGCGTGTGGTGCTGAGGCGGCTGGTGCACCTTAAATCTGTCGTGGCCGAAAGTCCTCACGTTGGGTTGGTGTGGAAATTTGGAGAGTGGTGTGCCAGCTCAGGTGTTGCTTCGTCATCTGACCGTGGTTCAAAATTAAGAGGTGTTGTCCTCGGATCTCTCCCTTAAGAGACTGATCCCGGACCGTTGTCAATAGCGCGCTGTGTTGCTCTAGTACGTCGTTAACAAAAAATTACCATTACCAGAGTCCCGCTCTTCAAGGTCGCAAAGATAGATACTTGAAATATAGGACTGACTAAACATAATTTAACGGCGGGACCTTGCTAGCCTCGAACGTTGAAACGCCTCATGCAAACGGGGCCTAAATGTTTGCCATCTATGTTTTTTGGTCGATGTTTTATCAACATCGATGTTTCAATTTTGAACATCAATGTTTTATCGACATCGATGTTTTAATTTTGAACATCGATGTTTTAATTTTGAACAGCGATGTTTTAATTTTGAACAGCGGTGTTTTAATTTTCAACAGCGATGCTTTAATTTTGAACAGCGATGTTTTAATTTTGAACAGCGATGTTTTAATTTTGAACAGCGATGTTTTAATTTTGAACATCGATGTTTTAATTTTGAACATCGATGTTTAATTTTGAACATCGATGTTTTAATTTTGAACATCGATGTTTTAAATTTGAACATCAATGTTTTGCTGTCGATATCGCATCCCTACTTGGAACTATTACTCAAGTAGGTCAAAATTGGTTAGAAGTTCCATTGGGACGATTGCAGGTTACAGAACGGATATAGGCGTGCGAACATCTAAGAGGATTAATTTATAAATCGTTCCTACGTCTATAAAAATTTCGATTTCAGCGGCACTCGCTATATCCCCACTGCATTGGATAAATCGCTCGTTTTCTTGTCTCCCAATAAGTGTAGGGTCCGAGGGAGCTAAGTCGGAAGAGCAACGGATTAGCAACCGGTGGGTTGCGACTTCAATACTCTGTCCAGCCAAAAACCGTCGTGAACACGGGGGCTGGTGAATCCGTGAAATCTGGCCTCAAATGTCCTCACGCTGTCGTGTTGTGGAAGTGCGGAAAGTAGAGTAGCTGCTTAGTTGTTGTTCTCGTCATCTGACCGTGGTTCAAAACGACGAGTGGTCGTCCATGGATCTCTAACTTCATGATGGATCTCGGACCGTCGCCGATGGCATTGCTCTAGTAACGCTGAGAGTTACCTTCGAGTCTCTAGCAATCTGCACATCAGACTGCCCTGCTTCCAGTCTCACGACTATTCGCCCCCTCCTTCCATCGTCCAAACGTTAGTGGTTACTCATTTTCACCGTTTTCTTTAGAATTTCACTTACTGTTGCAAAAAGACAACACGAAATTTACCGAGTTGTGCCAGCAAACAAATCGCGGAAATTGTCACGGGTGCTTAGAAAGAAGCCTGTTCCTCTAAATGCACCACCCATACGCACGTGTACGTCTACGTATTGAACATTTAAAATTTGCATCTTTGTTTGGAAGCATTAGTTTTACCTTTCGTTCAGTACTTTTCGAGGAATTCGACAAAATATGAAAATTTCTTAATTTTTAAAAATTAGAGTAAACAAAGACGCAATGTAGCAACACAACAAGCTTTTGACAAAAATCCAGGATCAATCCCGAAAGGAAAGATCCGAGGAGAACGCCACGTAATTTTGATCTACTGTCATATGACGAGGTAATACCTGAGCTGGCAAACCACTCTTCCAGATTTCCACACCACGCCAACTTGAAGATTTAGCTTGACGGAAATAGTCCTTTGCTTTCTTTCAGTCCATGCTTCCTGCTATGGAAAAAGTAGAACCCAAAGCCAGTAAAACACGGTTTTTAATTTTCGTCGATAATTGATGAGTAGTAAGAATCTGGATAATCTGGGCTCGACGAGGTATTTCGTTATAAACAAAACTGACCAGATCTGACGGACGAGATATCTCGTCATTAGATGAAAACTGGCCAGATCTTGATCTCGCCACCACCATAAAAAATAAGCAATATCTTGATGACGAGATACCTCGTCTTTAGCAATACTGATCCGAACCTGATCGACAAGATATCTCGTCGAAACCACTTGGAGGGTTAAGAAGTTTTATTTCTCTGACCAAAGTCAGGTGTATTTTTATCAGACATCGTACATTAACTGTAAACCGCAGTCGATTAGACATGGACCTAGATTAGATTTGGATCTGTAACATAAAGTGAATCACAACGAACTTCCCTTCCGAGATCGCATTCGATCCCACACCTGTTGAATCAAGAGCCAGAGGACGCTACAAATCAAACTAATATTTATCTACATCTGTGGTCAATCTCTTAAATAAAGATTGTTTCAACTCCTTTTCGTTTTTTTAGTTTAAAGTTCTATTAGTTAATGCGCTAAAATACTTCCATACCCACAACTCAAAACAGATTTCCAATAATGTAGACCAGAGGTTCCCAACATTTTTTATTCCATTTTAGAATAAAATTCTATGGCGGAACCCTCTATAGGCTTTTTACGTTTCACAAATGAATGGTGTTTAGGAGGAGTGTTACAGGGGAGGAAAGAGAGCGGATAGACAGTAAAGAGATATTTAAACAATTGTGCAATATCAATGCCAATGAAATTGTACTTTAAAAACTTCAAATTTAACCTATCTCAATTTATTCTCAATAGCCCGTTGTGTTGCTCCAATGCGACGTTAATTAACCTTTAACTACTGCCATGGGTCTCACAGACCCCGAATCATTTTTAACAGGTCGTTTCCACCCCTTAAAGTGAATATTGGTCCCTGTCCTATTCAGTACATCCCTACTACGTCCAACAGAAGCCACATTCCAAGACTGGTTTGACTGCCCCAACTATTTCGTGTTTTACACTATTTGCATTTCCCGCGTGGTCTCTTAGACTCCTTCACAACATTTGCGTTACCGTTCTTGTTGAATGAAATCGTCTAAGTTGGAGTAGGGGATTTCGGCAGAGAACCTAAAATGGCAAAACGACCTGTGAATCTTACACAAAAAGAAATTCAGGATGTTGTTGATAATTGATCGGAAATAAAGTACTGGGACAGTGAAATTTCGGATAATATTATCGAAAGCGAACACGAAACGGATTCGGAAATTTAGGCAGATGAAGATGAAGACGTTTCAAGTGCGTCTTCACAAGAATAATATTTCTACGAGAAAAAAAAAACTTCAAATGGGAAGCCCTGAGGGAAACCTAATAGTGCGTTAGAACACCAAAACACAACAGTTTTACAGTTTCCAGGGTTGAAACGTCCTGCAAAATTAGGTCCGAAAGCTGAGCCTGAAGAGACATGGAATCTACTTAGCTTATATAGTAATGTAAAATGTATTTTAGGTTAAGAATTGAATTATCTAAATTTTAAATGTATAAGTAATAATTATCTAAAGAATCTTTCATTAATCCATTATATTAATCAACTTTATACGCACTTTAGTGAGCGTGGTCTGGGAGACCCTTCCACACTAGTTACGAGACGCTTTGTGACACAGCAGTTAAGGGTTAAACACCTACCTACCTACCTCAATTTATTCTTAACTACCACAAATACATGATACCATAACCCTACCATGATGTCATAACCCTACCATGATATTGTTAAAACTTGGCCATACATAATTTGACCGATGTGTCTGCAGAACAACCGTCTGCTAGAAGAAGCGCAGAATTGAACTTGCCGAATTTCAGTTCAAAATGTATTTTTCAATTTTCTTATTTTGATTCTATTTTTTTGTTTCTTATTCTTTATTTCATTCAACTTTCATATATTTTATTTTTCTGGGTTTGGCCGCGAGGCCCCTTGGGAAGGCGTTCGGAGCTTTTGTGACTGCGTGGAGGACATGTTGGAAACCACTGACGTAGACCTTTGAGTCTCGTGTTCTTTTAACATTACTCGTTATGCAGTATTTTGCATGAATGAAAGTTGGAAACAAAATCCGACCAGAAAATCTCCGAAAGTATTTGAAGCAAATGACCGAATCGTTTTCCACATCAGTTAAAGTTGCGCTTCAAATCTTCACATTCGGCGGTTTACCTAAACGTTCCGTTTACTTTCAAACGTGAAATGCATACCGTCACGAGAAGATAAGCTAACCAGGGCAATCCTAAATATATGCAAACATTTAAGGAACATTTGGGAAGGATTTACTATTCCAGAATGTTTCAAAAGAGATTTATCGTTGGGCCTTTACCGCCGTCTGTTCAATTTTATCCTGTTTCGGAGTGAATTTCCACCTACTTGGGGTTTTAGAACGCCATTCTTCGCGTTCCCTGGTTCTCGTTGAGACGTGGAGAATAGTTTTTTCAGCAAACCCAGAACGTGTTGAACTTTGAAATATGTTTTAACGATGTTCTGTTAACTAGCTTTTCAGTTTCCCGTTACTTATGCAGTTGGATGCCAGGAATCTTTCTTCCTCGTTGAGTTCTTGTGGCATTTGTGGGAAAGGATCAACGGAATGTGAAATAATATATTTCAACAAATATTCAACGATATGTTGGGCCTGGGTAGCCCAGTTGGTAGAGTAACGGATTAGTGAGCGGAGGGTTGCGAGTTCGAAAGTCGGTAAAGTCAAATACTGTCGTGTACACTGTTGCACGTTAAATTTGTCGTGGCCTCAAATGTCCTCGCCTGTTGTGTTACTCCAGTGCGACTCTAATTAAAATACCAATCTACCAACCATTAGAAAATTAGCTTAATTCAATACTGAACCGATAGATGGCAGGAGTATTTCACAGCATGCTATGTATATTCAAAACCAGTTAAAACTTGAAGCCCTTTTATCTCAAAATGTGATTTGAGGAGCCCAGTTGCATACCATTAGGGAAGTCCATCGTGGCAAATAACGAGGATGGTACTTAATTCTGGGATTCCTTAAGGTTTAACAAGGTAGGTAAACAATATGTAAGATGTTAAACCTTCAAGTGGTTTCCACGAGATATCGCGTCTAGATCGGACCGGTTTTACAAATGGCGAGATATCTCGTCATCAAGGTATTGTCGACTGAAGTTGATTAGCAGCTTAGGGGTGTGAGTTCGAATCCCACCATAGACTGTTGTGTACATAGGGAGCTGGTGCATTTTAAATCTGCCATGGCCTCATATGTCCTAACGTTGGCGTGGTGTGGAAGTTTGGAGAGAGGGGTGCTAGCTCTGAGGTGTGTGACCTCATCATTTGTGCGTGGTTCATAATTACGTGGTGTTGTCCTCTGATTTTTTTCCCTTCGGATTTGATCCCGGTCTGTCACCGATAGCCCATTGTGTTGCTCTAATGCGACGTTAATTAAAATACCTACCTAAATAGGCATAGAATCAATTAAATTGCTCTCGCTAGACTTGGTCACGGCCAATAGTCACATGCCACCATCTGATGATCCACTTTAATCACCAGAGGAAATTCTCGTCAAATCAATATTGAATTTCCATATTGACTAAATATTCTCGATCATATAGAAGTTCCTGGTAAAGGTATATAAATTCTTGGCCATTCAAGAACCTTGATGAAGCTGTTGTCCCTTAGGATATGATAAATTTCATATTCTATAATTAACTTAAACTCAAATACATTTTGAGCATTGATGTGCTAAATTAATATCTCAAACAAGAATAAATAAATAAATAAATATATATATATATATATATATATATATATATATATATATATATTACAATAGCACTGGAGCAACACAATGCGCTATTGGTGACGGTCCGGGATGAAATCCGGAGGGAAAGATCGGAGTACAACAAAACGTAATTTTGAACCACTACCAGATGACGAGGCCCTACCTGATCTGGCACTCCAGTCTCCAAACATCCAAGAACATGCGAGGCCAAGACAGATTTAACGTGCACCATACCCTGGTGTACGAGATAGTCTTTGGTTGGATTTGAACTCGCAGTACTCCGATTGATGATCCGTTACTGTTCAACCATAATTCCTGTTGAGATTTTACCCGTTTGAATGGACGGTGGTTGAAATGTATAAAACTGCAATTTTTTCAAAGCACACAGGAGGAGCGTTGTTAGACTAGTATAACTTTCACATCTGCCAACCCACAGTTGGTTGAGCTACGGATTTAATGTGAACATACTAGTGGCATACACGGGGGTCAAAGGTACGCTAATTTCCAAAGGCAATACCCTCACATCCCCACTCTAGATTCAGTACCAGTACGTTGTCGATGTAACACGGAAACTGCTAACGCCTAACAGTCTCCTCTGTCTAACGCTGTAGAAACGGGCCTTATCTAATTTATCAAGAGAGGATTCTTAAAAAATTCATTCGTATTCGTTACATTGTCACACCTAATGATGTTACAGTTTGGAGTGGCCACAATTAGAGACGTTTAGAGCAAAATAGTAAAATTATACTCAAAGTTGGTGTAAATTTCGTCTTTCATAAAGGGAGCTGGTGCATATTAAATCTGTCGTGGTATCAAATATCTTCTCGTTGGCGTGGTGTAGAAGTTTGGAGCGTGAGGTGGCAGTACATGTGTTGTTCTCGACATTTGACAGGCTCCCTACATTAATCTGTGGACCCCATTGTCAGATGAAATGACGGGCCCCTCCCCTACCTCACCCATGTCTCTTTAACACTGTGTATGTTTGAGTTTGTGAGAGATATTGTTAGTTTTGTATAGTTTGTGTGTGGAGAGAACAGACAACAGAGACATTGTGAATTTATACAATTTGGAGAACAGACAACAGAGACATTGTGAATTTTATACAGTTTGTAGAACAGACAACAGAGACATTGTGAATTTTATACAGTTTGGAGAACAGACAACATAGACATTGTGAATTTATACAGTTTGGATAACAGACAACAGAGACATTGTGAATTTTATTCAGTTTGGAGAACAGACAACAGAGACATTGTGAATTTTATACAGTTTGGAGAACAGACAACTGAGACATTGCGAATTTTTTTAAAGCATTTTCCATAGTTTTATCCTAAAACATTCTTTATATAGGTTTAAAAGAATGACATATACGCTATAGCATATAACAAGCAAGACATTTCGGTAGAAAAGTGTTGAATAAACAAAAAGAAACATTGATTAATAAACATAGCTGCTAGCAAGATACAGTTTTAATATCCGGAAAATAAAAATGCTCTTTGTATATGTACACTTCTGCAATTGGATTTGACAATCAAAGCAACTGATTAAAATAGAACTCAAGCTTTAATAATTCATAATAGAAAAAGTATAAGTGTCCCCTCCTTGAAAAATTAACATGAATTAATTATTTAACATTTCTCTTGGTTTCATCATAGAGAATGTAACACTTTAGTGATTTTTACATTTTAATTTGATATGAAAAAAGTTACTTTCAACATCGCCACCAGTTTTATGAACTTTGATTTTTTTTTACTCGCATTTTTCCCCTTCGCGGCCCCTGATTCACGGGTCCCGTTGCCATAGCAACGGCAGCACTGCTGTCCTCGGATCTTTCCCTTCGGTTTTTGACCGGTTTTCGTTGCTCGAGAGCATCTTTAATTCAAATACCTACCTACCAAGTAATGCCCTAACCTGAAAACTCATTGAAGTGAAGAATGAACAGCAGTTTCTAAAACTACGCCACTCTGGGTATAAACAGGAACTGTCTTAAGCTAAATTACTTTCATCAAACATTCGTAACAATACACACGGGCATTAAAATTACCTTAAAACCCTATCTCCTTAAAAATTAATAATTCAGGTACTCTTAGTTCGATAATGAATCGAGAGAATTTCCAAAAAATGTTTACTTTAAATGTTTCGCTCACAACGCAATTGAAACGTCTTTCTCTTGTTTTTCAACTCAAAATGCCATTCACACTAGCTTCGAACGGTAAAAAAATTCTGACATTGTTCGCAGAGAAAACCTTTCTATTTGTATTTGCTCCTTGGACCAGGAACGTCGCTAATGATTCTTCTTAACTCTTCTAATGAAAAATTAACACTCTTGTTTCATTACGAAGAACAAATTCATTTATTTACAGAACAAACGTTTCGGCATTTGGATTTTTTTTTATTCATTAACTCAGCAACAATTTAATTAAATCTGGTTTTTTGTCGGTGCATGTATTTTGTCCTTAAAATGTTCATTGATCTCCATCTACGAATTCCAAACTCCTTTCCCACCAAAATGTGCTTCTATTTCTTTTGCAACAGTGTTACTTTACGGATAAATCTCATTTTCACCACGTTGGGGTCTTTTTGAACTCTCTTTAAAAATCTGCTTGTGGCCAATTCGGTAGACGTTTGATTATCATTGCGTAGGTGAGGGTATTTGAACATGAGGTTACATGAATCGTTTAAATGTAACTGACTCAACGAGTATACCCAACACTCGGTGTTTTCAAAAATTGATTCTAAAAACCATACAGTTTGATTCTTGTTCACCAAAAACGAGAATAAGTATCAGACAGCTATTTCGAGTAATTTGAACTCCCCACTATTAGTATTTTTACATATACAGGGAGATTTTTACCCTCCTAGTGGTTTTGAGGAGATATCTCGTCAATCGAGATCTGACCAACTTTTGCTGATGTCGAGAAATATTGTCATCAAGGTATACATTGCCGATTTTTTTTATTATGACGGGATCAAGATCTGGTGATCTGGTCAGTTTTCTTCTAGTGGCGAGATATCTTGTTCATAAAGATGTGTTCACATTTACTGACGACGAGATACTTTGTAGAAACAACCACCTGCAGGGTTAGTTAAAGTTGACATATTCAGAGCATTCAATTGCTCTAACCAACAAGGGGATTAACTCCAATATATATGTAGACTATTTAAGTCATGCGGAAAAGGATAATGCTAAACATTAGCTCAAGAATTTGCTGTGGATTTGTCTCCACAGTATTTCTCGTAAAACAAAAATGTATAAAAATCTGATAGAGTAGTCTATCAACTTACTAGTATAGTACTTTTTAAAGGAACCATTACGGTAAGAACTTTTTTATTTAAAGTGTTCAAAAGTATTTTTCGTAAAAAGGATAAAAAATCAACTATGGTGCTGTACAATAAATTATCGTGACTTTAACATGATTAGTGTGACAAGTGGTTTTGAAAAATGAGTCAGTTATTTACAATATCAAATGTGTCCCAATCCTGATATACAAATTGACATACAAGGGAATCGTAATAACAATTTGATTATTCAGAACACTCTAACTCTAACCAATAAGCAGATTGAATCCAAAATATGTCTGTACACAATTAAGAAAGTAAGAGAAAATATGCAAAAAGTTTCAAAATCTGTCCTTCAGGCAGTGCTTTTCTGCAAAACTACACAAAACTGAAACAAAATGAAAAAGCGGTTTTCGTATTGTTTTGTATTTTCCCGTTCACAATACATGTCTGTTTCACAAACTGTTTATCTGTATAAGCAATATCGTTCAATGTGTTCCCCATTGTTCAGGTGTAAAGTTTGAAGGAGATGAATAATGTTCAACGGCTGACAGCAACTTCTCCCTCATGATGGTTATGCCGCTTAGGACGGTCGATTAAGTCTGCCAAGGCAGAACATTCTACAATAAATTACATACTTTAAATGGACTCGTGGGCACAATCATAGAGGAAATATGAAAACAGAGTGCGCAATGTAAACTTTTACAGGTGTCAAGGATCATGTAGCCAAAACTATTAGTAACGTGACCTCTAGACTATTTTCATCTGTCGGTTGAGAAGGAACATTCGTCATCTGATTGATGTACGGTACTGGAGGGGACGCCCATCGATTTAGTCATCAACTGATTGGTCCGCGCGACATAGTAGACTTGCGATTAGGGGAAAGTTGGACAAGACCGGGTAGGCGAAAAAAATCGAGCCCCCGGCAGGTTTTGGCAAGATTATTACTGCCATCTATCGGATAACGCATGAAACTTGTTTCAGACTGCCAACATATTATTCGGAGGTGAATGAAAGGCAGTTTAGATTTTATGTTTGTCGATGCCGATGTTTTAATTAATTCGAGTAGAAATGGTTCGATTTTTACTTTACCAATTTTACTCTGTAGTTTCTAATTGCTTGAAGATTTATTTTAGGTAAGTACAAAATGTGATAACGCATCTTTCAGCTATTATTTTAAATTATTAAACCACATTTTGTTAAATATGATAATCCTTCTTTTCTGATTAATGGCGTTGTCGGATAAAACAAGGACATTGGCAGTTGGACAGGACCGGGTAGTCATTGGAGCTTGGAGAACAAGAAAAAACCAGAAAAGAAAAACTTAAAGCAGAAACTGTTTAAGGCCCCTAAGCAAAAAACTATCAAAACACGGAAGAAAATGAAGTTCAGCAGAAAACAGACTCCTCAGCATCAGATGAAGACGACGTGGAAAGTGACGAAAGGATGGGCGCATGAAGCCTGTAGCAATCCAGAGGAACATGATCAAAATTTTATTTGTGATTTCAGTTCTGAAAAATTCTAGTAAATCTGATCAATTAACTTAATTTACAATACATTCCAAACACATTAAATTCAAAATTATTTATATTCCTTGATTTTTAAACCCACGTATATTTCTCAATGTAGGAAGGCCATTGTACTAATTTATTGTTATAAATCAATATTTCAGCAGTAAAACAACAACGTTTTTTAATTAGTCCTATATATAACAGGTTTTATACGACAAAGTCGTATAAAACCGGGTACTTGTATACTTCAAAAAATAATTTATTTACCCTCCAAAATATAGTTTTTCAAATAGAAAAATATTTATTTTTGGAACTAAAGAACTAATTTATCACTCAAATAGAACTTGAAGCAATTTTATTCACGCAGATGCTTAAAAAACACATTTCGGGACCCGGTTTAGTACAACTTTCCACTATATTTGACGTCACTCTATAGGAATGAGCATTCGAACATCTACATTGTTCTAAGATGTTTTATCGACAATTTAGATGCCGAATTCACCATCCGTGACCGTTTTATACAGAGAAGTCACGTGATTGCTAGTTGACATGTTGGAGCTCTTCTCAATAGCAATGTTCAGCTTATTTATATTTCACCTCTATGGGCACAACCAAAAATCACATTGACTCATAATTTATCCTGTGGTGTATCACCATAGATCACCATCTGTCACAGAAAAGGACGAAATATTCAAATTGCAGTTGCAATAACAGGGGAATTTCCTTGTCCTTGAATTTCTTACTTTTTCTTTCCAACGTGACACATTCTGACATGTGTGTGTCTTTTTTAATTTGGCGTTGTGTCGTCCATAAAAATAAAAAGTTTTATTTAATCGTAATTTGCTTTAAATAAAACTTTTGATTGTATGTCATCGGTACACATGTGCAGCAAAATGGCACACTATAATACAAAAAGCATTCCACAAACAAAGCGTGACCAAGTAAAGTGATAGCCATCGTTGCTGATACAATTGGCATTACCTAGTTGTCAGCATTTTAATATCCTGACTAGGCTCAAAATCTGTATGGCTATGCAAATCAGATTGATTTTCTTTTGCTTGCAGAGTCATAAGTATCAAACATTGTTTTCAACAATTTTTGTAACATTTGAGTTGAGTGAATTAGCCCACTGCGCTAGCAGAATGTGATGGGCAGGTGGCACAGATTTAATTCCTATGTCTACTCTGGGTACACTTCTATCTTTTGTATCAGTAAAACTCTTCTTGTCTGTATGTATTTTTCATTTACTTCACTGTAGAAACATTGCTTACAGAGATGTGACATCCTCGCATTATATAAAACCAAATAACCATTTTAGGTATGACGTATCTTCTGTCCACTGGTCCCAACACCTCCTCACAGAAAAATCAGAACGGCCTACTTGACGACCTACTCGCCGAGCTGACCACCCAGTTTCCATCATCCCGATGATTCTTCCCCTCTCGAACTCTGACAGCTGCTCATATTGTCTTCGAGGGCGGCGTAACGGCATGTCTAACTCAGTGTTTCCTTTGCTAAGGATTAAGTACACTCAAACAAGCTCTGCTTACCTGTTTTATACTCCAAGGAGAACGAAGTTCAACGCCCTCTAGTGGCATTACGCAATGCGCAATCACAAAGCATTTCTAATCATTTGCATATCTGGCCGCAATGTACCTTCATGCCAAGTTTCGTGACGATCCCACAATTATTTCTTGGTGCGCAAATTTTTATGGCAATAAGTGTATATATATATTAGGGTGTCCCTTATATGGGCGAAAAAAGTTTTTTTGCAGTTATCAAAACGCATACCCTCTAATTATTTTTAATATACTATGTCTTACTTAAATATAAAATTTTAACTTCCTACGTTAATGTTAACCCGTGCCCACAGGGCCCCAAAGTTTATGGAAATAGACATTTTTGAACAGATCTTAATATGTAGCTAGGTCATCGCAACTATGCATATCTTAGGTAAATATTGATTAAAAGACAAATTTAAGTAATGCCTTCAATTATTAAAAAATAAAGTTACTCGTAATTACTCAGGATACTTTCATTTTAAGGTATCTTTTTTAAAGTATGGATACATCTTAATATGTTCTTGCACACCAGCGTAATAAGAACTGTTTATGTTCTTCTTCTGCGTTAGTTAAACCATGGAAGGCTTGCATTAGCTCAACAGCTCTTTCAGCTGTGTTATTATTGCTTTTAAGTTAAAATTCTTATTTTTAGTTTCCACAAAGGCTGCATTTTCATCCCACGAAGATACGTTTTCTTGGAGAAAGCTGCTGCCAACTTTTAATCGCGAAAACAAATTTTTGATCTTGATAGATACGAAATCACTCAATGATTTCCTTAAAACAATAAGAAAAATTTGTATCAGAAGAACATTAACAGAATTTAAAATAACAGATCAAACAAAACTCTCATCGTATAAAGATACAGACATCTGTTCCTTGGATGGAACATATATCTTCCCAAAATCATATTAACTTTCTCTTAGTAAGTTCGCTACAATATTCGCCTTGGTTTGTTTATAAACAATATCATCAAAGAGTGATAATACTGCTATTTCCACTGATAAATACCACTGGTGTTGACTGAACTTGCTCAGGGCCGCTTTGGAAATCAGTTTGTCAACTGTTTCATACTCTTTTAACGTCTTTAAAAAACGCAAATCTTGATTCGGCGCCTTCACCGCCAAATTGCATTCAAGCCAGGGGATCCACGTAAACAGCCACAATGAATAAACAAACATCTTGCAACGATCGTTTGTTCTCAACGCTTATTTTGAACTAAGACTGCAGCAAACACATTTTCAAAGAGTAAATAGCTTTTGCCATCCATCGTGCTGGATGCATTGATCCAGGAGATCTGATTTTAATTTTACTCTCGTTATCTCCTCTCAAGAAAAAAACAAATAGTTCAATCAGTTCCCGATAATCGTCATGAATTTTTGTAGTTCATGGTTAAAAAACGTCACCAATCCGTTAATGGTCGTGTCAAAAAGATGCTGTTTGGAAAATCCTCTGCATGTTTTGATAGCATTAGGATTAATGTTTTTCCAGTTGTCTCTGAACTTTTCGATCAGTGGAATATCGGGACTGCTTGCGACTTGGTGAATCTTTGATTCAAATACACTTTTTAGAACCAGTTCATAAACATGATGACGGCAAGCAAAGAGTAACAATTATCTTTCTAGATATTGTTCTAAAAGCTCACAAGCTCCATTCAAGCGGTTTGTATTAGATGCTGTCGTATCACAGAACATTATTTGTACTTTATCATTGAGGTTCCATTCTTTAAGTGCGTTTGAAATTGCTTTAGTTCAATCTTTGCCGGAAGAACTGTCCAGTTTTGGTACTGCAAGAAGTTGCTCCTTCTCTCCAAATGAAATAAGGATCGGCAGACGTTCTTTTTTAGAATTTCTCACATCCAGGCCTGGTAACAATTTTCCATCGTAATGAACGGTAACTACTTCGGGGTCGTTATTCTGAAAATCGGATTTTATGGATTCCGCTCTAAACTTTCTCAATGACTCAACTCAACAACCAAGAAAATGTTTTTTTACTTCTTCTCAGTTCCATCGACATCTTCGAAATATAAAACAATACGCGTTAATTACCCTACAAACCGAGAGTAAAGCCCGGTTTTCCAAGAGTCAGGGTAGAAGCGCCGCCCGAAGAGATTCAAGTCCAACGTCTCGAATTCCGCTACCGGTATAGTGGTTAAGTTGTTAGCCTCTAGATCGAAAGGTTCCTGGTTCGAATTTGGGTCCGGGCATACATGTTTGTAAGCGTATCGTCTATAGGCGGCTGGTGTAATTTAAATCTGTCGTGGTCGAAAGTCATCACATTGGGTGGGTGTTGAACTTTGGAGATTGGGGTGCCAGCTCAGGTGTTGCTTCGTCATCTGACCGTGGTTCAAAATTACGAGGTGTTGTCCTTGGATCTTTTCCTAAAGGGATTAATCCCGGACCGTCGTCATTAGCACTTTGTATTGCTCTAGTACGACGTTAATTACAAATTACCAATTACCGCTCCAACAGGAATTCACAACTTATAGCAACGCTGCGTGTTTATGTTTTCCTAAGAAGCGCATCAACTCTAACAGTCAGTCACCTGATCGTTTATTTGGACTAAATTCGGTTGGTAGTGTACGTGGCATATGACGCATTTGACTGCTGTGGAACCAGTCTGCTAGGAAAACCCGCCTTAACTGACAGAGCAAGCACGGCGCACGCGCGGCACCTACGACGCAACTTGTACGAACATGTTTCGATGTAAGTCGGCACGGGTTGCAATGCTCCAAATAAAGTAAAAATTTATTTTCGAGCGTTTTAGGGTCAAATGAACAAAACTAGAGCCTATGCGTTAGAAAATAAAAACTTTGAAAAATAAAGGACACCCTAATATATATATACACTTATTATTATATATATACACTTATATATATAAATAAAACACACTGTCAGAGGAGTGCGCTAAAGCTGCAACTAGCTCTGACTGGTAAATACTTATATCATTCAAATACGTAATTTAATGAAAGATCAAAATAAAAAGCATGTATATTTAACCAGAAAACGAAAGTCAAAACGAAAGTTAGAAGAAAGTTAAAACTAACCATGCAAGCGCGCTGAAAGCTGCAGACATAGCATGGTAAGGAATATATAAAGTGTTGGTGGATCAGGGCGTCATCAGGGAGGAGCCTGACCCATACAACACAACACCATTTTGTGTTGTATGGGTCAGGCTCCTCCCTGATGACGCCCTGATCCACCAACACTTTCGTTTTCAATAAATTCCTTTTGGTTTCTATTTTTTGAATTTCCTCTTGTTTAAGAAATATATATATATATTACATTGGGGCTACCACTACAGAACGGGCTATTGTCGGCTATCCAGGATCAATCCTACAGATCCGCGGATACTACCGGATAGAATTTAAAATTTTATTTTCATAATCCTTTGAAGAGTCTTCACATATACTATCAACACGCTTATTTACTATCGAAACAAAGTGCCCTGATTAAACCAGCTTTAATTACGTTCATCCTTACATGTATAGAACGTTGTCTCGCTCTAGTGCGATGTAAATTCAACTACCCAACCCAACAGCCTTACTTGTCTTTACAACAAACTCGTTAAAAATAATTCCAAACAAAAAGTATTTGGTCTTTTTGTGGGGGAGTCAAAGAAAATACAATTTAACGAGATCACATAATGCCTCTGTTCTATAAAAAAGAGCCTTAAACAACTATTCGGTCTCCGGAAGCAAACATCGAGTGTTATTTCCATCTAAACAGAAAATTCTGTTAGAAAAGCAGGTAGGCAGGCGGGGTGGAATGTGAGGTGACTGTCATGCAGGACTTCCGCTGAGTTTCTGACAGCGCAGCAGATGCAGTTAATCCCAAGCGTTTCTGAAATAACTTCTTTTTGTAGGTAACGAACCTTCATATTTCTAGAAATAATGGGATATCTAATGGAGTAGACCTGGGAAATCTCCGCTAAAAGTATTGATTCCGGATTCTTCAAAATGTTTCTAGATATAGAAGAGTCTTAATTTTCATAGAAATGTCATTCTTAGTTTCTATTAAAAAAGGAGTGTAAAGCAACAGGTGTATACTTAAGCCAGCAATTCTATATTCAATTATGTACAGAATCGCCAGAGGGCTGTCCTAGCCCGGTTGGGGGAGCAACGAACACTAGCAGACGGTGGCAGACGGAATCCAACCAAAGACCATTGTGTACAAATAGGGCTGGTGCACATTAAATCTGTCGTGACCTCAAATGTCCTTGGCGTGTTGTGGAAGTTTGGAGAGTGTGGTGCCAACTCAGGTGTAACCTCGTCATCCGACCGAGGTTCAAAATTTTGTGGTGTCGTCCTCGGTAGGTAGGTAGTTAATTAACGTCACACTGGAGCAACACAATGGGCTACTGGCGATGGTCGGGGATCAACTCCCGAAAAAATATTAACGAAGCTATCAATATTAGCAGTCAATAACTGATTTCACCAATTAGCAAATAGCTCGTTGTGTTGTTCTAGTACGACGTTAATTAATTATCAATTACCATTGAGATTGTAATCGTAAGATATATTTGCCAGTATATTTGCATTAATTTGTAGAGTGAATCTATCTACTACACAGGATTGTTATCAATCTCCATTAGGTTACATAAAAGTTTCCAAATATATTTTTTGAATTTGTATGACTCAAGTTACTTTCAAGAATTGTTTCACTGATTAATACTAGTTTTCATTGAAGAACTATATTCGGCGCTGTGTGTATCTCCGCAATAATTGTTGACACCATTCCTTAATTTGCGTGACTTTACATGTAGTATGAGATCGCGAAGAACGTTGCCAACTTCTCAGTTTGCGCCTGATCTCTTGACCAGGATAAGACGATATCGTCAAGGTTCGTCCATTATTTGTTTACAGGAACCATTATTAATGTTCTTAAGAAGGTACAACTTCCCCCTTTTATGTCCTTAGGATAGCATATATCTTTCTTTGTACAAGATATTTCTCTGAAAGGACTCCCTAACTTTGAAATTAAATAACTGCGTAACAGTTATAGATAGAAAGATGAAACAAGTGGTACGTTTTATGAGCAGGCCTGGAATTTTTGAAATAGACAGGTTTGAAAATTGGTTATAAATTTGACTAATAGATGAAGCTGCTTGGTTCTTTTCCATTTTAAATAGTGTGTAAATTGTCGTTCGTAGTCGTCAAATTACCTTACAATTGATTCGAAATGGCCACCTTGAGTAGCAATCATTTGAAGGAAGCGAAAGGAAAAGTTTGAAGCCACCTGCCGAAATGTGTGCAGTGAAATGAATACACATGTCTCACATATGAACTGTTCTAATGTTTGAGGATTCTTACTGTAAACAATGTCCTTCAAGTAGCTCCAGAGAAAGAAGTCGCATGGATTGAGATCCGGAGAGTATGGAGACTAATCTATTCCAGTACCAGTCTCTGTAATTTATAAATCCACTGGGAATTCATAATTTAGAGCAATGACTCTGTCAAAGTCTAAACTTAGGTAGGTCTCTCTGAGGTAGTCCAAACTTTTTGCAATTTTTGAGTCGAGGTGAATTTTAAAATTCACCTCGACTGAATTAGAAGATTTTTAAATGAATTTAATAGTTTTATTCTCTACCTGGCTCTTTAAACGTGTTTCTTCCGGAGAAAAGAAGAAACACCCGAAACTGGATTTTTTCGACCCACGTGACCTTGCTGTCAGCCTTTGGAACCATGCCTAATTTTTTTTCATCGCGAAGAGAACTCAAAAAATTATTTTTTTCGTTTCCGTTTTGATTTTGCGCGGAGGAATGATTTCCCAGCCAGACGATAAATCTTTTAACTGCTGCTGTCACTTAGTTCGTTTTCTCTATCTCCTAGATCATTAAAGATAGAGGGAAAATTTCAACGGATTTGAAATCTGTGGAAAATTTCTCTTTAGATCGATCGATACCTAAAAATAGGATTTTCTTTAAACAAATAATTTTTTAATTGAATATATCTTTTACATTTTCGCAAAAGATTGTGACGTCAAGTGAAACAGATTGCATCTTCTGCCCTTCGCGTTAAAAAAAAGAAACAGATTACATTTCCTGTCCTATTCCATTTCAGGGAATGAGAGCAAAAAATAAAAAACATTTTGACTGGGATTGTTAATTCTTTTTCGTAAAATCGGAATCGCTAAAGATAGATTAAAAATTTCAACGGATTTGAAATCTACGGAAAATTTTACACCAGATTAATAACTTATATCATGGCGATACCAGTGGTGTTGGTTTGCGTAGATACGCAGTGGCTAGTATCTACTAATGAGATCTAATTGGATGTTAAAGCAGTTTTACTTTCAAGCCAAATACAACATTATCTTTCCAACTAGAGAGGACTATAGATTTATCTCCTGTCTGTGATCAGGGGTGGTGATGCAATTTGGTACACAGATAGGTCAAAAACATCTTATGGCACTGGTTCAGATGATTTCTGTCCTAATAAAAAATAAAGCTATCTTTCTATCTAAGTAAGATGGCCACTGTATATCAAGCTGAAGTTCTAGAGGTCTCTGCTTGTATTTACAACTACTTCCATAGGAGATTTATTAAGAGGGTCATAAAGATCTTCTCTGACAACCCAAGCAGCCCTAAAGGACCTGCAGTCACTGCTTTTTTGTAAAAGCAGTGTGGAAATGTCACAATGCACTTGTGGGTCTGGCTGAGAGAAACAAAGTGTCTCTTATCTGGGTCCCTGGTCATAGTGGCATTGAGGGTTATGAAATGGATGACCAATTAGCAAATGTGGATCTGAAATGGATATATTGGATCAGAGCCTGTTTTGGGTCTACCTTACAATGTGGTTAGAAAGACTATCGAAGATTTACTCCTGGTCGAGTCTTACCATGCAGAGCTTCAATCTAATGATCAAAGACAAGCCAAAGAGCTCAATCAATAATCTCTCTGGAACAGATCGAGGGAACTGCTGAAATTGAGCAGAAGAGAAATCAGGGTAGCTATTTATATCTAATTGGCTACTGTGCCCTAAATAGACACCTTAAACTTATAGGTGTTATAGATGACCCATTAAGTAGAGGCTGTCGGATGGTAGAGGAGAGTGCTATACACGTTTGTGTGATTGTTATTATTACGCGGCCCAACGATTGAGTATCTGGGATACCATTGTATCGAACCCTGGAACTGTCAAACATTCCAATCAAGTACATTCTGAAATTTATTTCGGCAATCTGTTTTTAATAGATCAGTAGGTGTTTCAGTACAATAGACTACTGGTAGCGGCTCTCATACTCTTTAGGGTCACCCCCACACAAAAAATCATAAGCCATAAGTGAAAAGCGGTTTACTTTCTCACTAATGAAGGACAAATGTCTCAGAAGGGCATTTAAAACTTTTCTAATCAACATTAAAATAATTGTTACATTATAAAGTTTCTATCACCTACCCTACAAAGAACCGCCATTCATAGCAGTGTGGGCTGTATCTAGGGAGAAAAAACAAGTTCGAGGCTGATGTTATTTCTTAACCTTCGTGGTTATCTTATTCGGTCATCATTAAAAAGACTGACCAAATATTGTTGGACGAAATATCTCGTCATTAGACAAAAACACGATGATGATCATCAGAAGACTGGTCAGATATTGATCTCGTCAACATAAAAAATCGGCAATATCTTGATAACGAGATATCTCGTCAAAAGCAAAATTAGTCTTATCTTGGACGAAATATCTCGTCATCAGACAACATGCGATCAAGATCATTAGAAGACGACTAATCTTGATGTTGACATCATAAAAAGATTCGACAGGTAGGTATTTTAATTAATGTCGTACTGAAGCAACAATTCAAACAAAAAATTCGGCAATACCTTGATGAGGAGAAATGTAGTCATTAGTAAAATTATTTGATTTTGATTGACGAGATATCTCATTGAAAACACCTGGAGGGTTAAATATGGTCACTAAAGGCTGTTTCTACAAACTCGAAACTTTAAATAGCTCAATAACCAAAAATCCTTTGTTTGTTTTTCCATATTCTGTAATCTGAGTGGACCGAGGTAGCCGAGTTGGAAGAGGAACGGAATAACAACCATGGGGTTCGAACACGGACAAAGACCGTCGTGTTACGTGGAGGCCTTTGCATGTTAAATCCATCATGGCCTCAAATCGCCTTACTTTAGCGTGGTGCAGAAGTTTGGAAAGTGGGATGCCAGCTCAGGTGTTTACCTCATCTGAGCGTGGTTCAGAATTAAGATGCGTTGTCCTTCGGGGTCGATCCCGGACCATCGCCAATAGCCCGTTGAGTTTGTTAAACCGGGAGGTTATTTAACTACCTACCTATAATCTGAGTATAAAGGACCGTTCGATCGTCCTCTGAATCGTTCCATATTGTTTGTGAAGTATGCGACCTCGATCCATGGAATTGCAATCATCGATCAATCGATGACTTTCAGCAAGGTCACAGCTCGGGAAAGGGAATCTAATTACCCTTCTGATCTGTAGATCTAATCAACTTCCAATTTCCTCTATACATCGTACCGAAGACTAGTCCGATCAAATGAATCTTTCTTAATTCTTCTCAGAAACTTTCTTGTATCCACCGATTCCTTACTAACATAATACACTTAAGCAACCATTCCTCTATCTACTACTGTCATTACATTATATTTTCCCATCAATGCCAAGGAATTCTATACGAACCGCCAGCGGTTAACGATGCATTTGGAAGAATTCTCATTTGGTGTGTAATGTATGAAGCATGTTTTGCAGCACCTTCTATCAATCAAATTCCACTACTTCCATCGACAGTTAGCCCTCCTGGTGGTTGTCTAGTCGAGGTATCTCGTTCCTTAACAATACTGACCACATCTTGATGGATGAGATATCTCGTCATTACAAGAAAACTGTCCACATCTTGATCTCGTCATCGTGAAAGAATTGGCAATGCCTTGATGACGAGATATCTCATCATCTCGTCGATTGTCCAGGACACCAGGGATCATAGCATGTTCGAGTATGTCACAATAGGAGAATCCATTTAGTTAACCCTCCTGGTGTTCGTCTCCAAGAGGTATCTCGTCATAAGCAATGCTGACCAGGCCTTGATGGACGAGATATCTCGTCGAAACTACTCGGAGGGTTAAGTACAGCAAAAGTGTTTCTTTGTCAGAACTGTAACGGGCAAATAATAACTCTATAATGCAGACACATGAGATATCCATCTTCCGAGTTCCTCGAAGCATCAAAATCGATCTTCTTTTCTGCGTCTGAAACTTAACTTTATCTTCTGTTGCTTATTCCTTGTTGGCATAAAAAATAGACTCAGTTCGGATTGACCTTTCAGTTAGGAGCATAGAACTAGAGTTCAAAGCGCGAGTATTGTTTATAAGCTTTTATTTAATCTGTAAGCTACTTATCGGTGTCAGACAATATAACACACAGTTCTGTTGCGCTCATTATTGTCCACTTCAACCGCGATATTGTCAAAAGTGTTCGCCAGTTCATAAGAAAACCATTTTTCTAAAATTTTAATGTACCGGTGAACACTTTTGAACTCACCCCGCTGCGAAGTATTCTTCTTTATGATTTGAATAAATCTCGTCAAGAGCTGTAAATCAATACCATGCACAGTCGTGTTGCGCTCACGGTTGCCGAGATAGATTGAGTCAAACGCAGAGGCACGCCCAGACATAATGCAGGATATCTTCTCTTACGGGTGGGAGGGAAGAGTTGCGCATACGATGTACTGCGCACTCTGCGAATTGGAGCCTGTATTCGGTTTACGAATTAGGGATACGACATCGACCTCAAAACATCGATGTTGAAAATTAAAACATCGATGTTATAATACATCGCCCAAAAAACATCGATGTTTTTAAACATCAGTGTATTTAAACTGTTTCCCCCCATTTCTTAAAACTGGTTTAGCAACCCAATCATTAAGTTTCGCCGGGGGGAGATTTAATCTATCATTTGCCGTGTTTATTAATTTATAAGTAAGACTTTTACTGTAAATAAAAAATATTGGGGCCTATAATTATTATGGGCCTGATGGGAGAGATATCTCCATCACTGACATATACTTAGTTGCACGGTTATTCTTCTTAATTTTTGGTGCTTTTTTCACTCAAAAATAAAACATCGACAATGTTAAAACATCGATGTTAAACAAACATCGGTTCCAATAATCAATACAACAATGCTTTTATAAAACATCGACATTGATTTCATCCGTACTTTGGTCTAAAAGTATGTTCAATTTACTGATTATGAAAATTATGCTACTTGGTTATTTTTTTAATTTTTATAATGGTACCTTTTTCATTTAAAAATAAAACATCGACAGGTATAAACATCGATGTTTTAAAAAATGTTCCAGTTCATCGATGTTAAACACATCGATGTTTTTTATAAAACATCGACATCGATGTCGTATCCCTATTACGAATATGCTTACGACGATTACCGTTCGAAACATTTTTTTTAAATATAGCGATTTCAATTGGAATCTATTTTTGTCACAGGCGGTAAATCGCCCCCGTACTATCCTTGGAGGTAAACATTACCTTAGGTTAAAACTTAAGCAAAAAGTCCTCGTCCTATTTCAAAGAACTACCTTATACATTTGTTGATAAGCACTTTATATACGAACAGTCAGCATCCAACTCTGCGTTTTATAGTATTCTTATTTACACGTCTCAAACATGCAGTGCGTCTGTGTCGTTGATATTTTGAGCGTATTTCTTTCTCGTTTTCCAGGTACTACTTTTCACCTTTTTTCGTGCGAACCACCTTTTTAATATTACTTTTAATCGAGTTTTTATGTGTTTTACATGTCTAGACTTTTCGGATGCTCTGTCTTTAGATGTTTAATGTCCTGTAAGTTTTGGGTCTTCAAGTGGAACTTCATTTGGTTGGAAGTATTTCACTTCAGTTACATATTGGCTCATACCAGGAGTTATTTTTTAAGTCCAGGATGTTATTCAACTAACTGATATGGGATCTCTCGGGTTAAGGTGTTTTAAGAATTAACACTTGTAGCTTTACATATTTTTACCTAATAAATTACTGTTTACCTTATAAGTTCCTTGTTTCCGAAGAAAATAAATGTTAAATACATTGTGCAGTACTTGGCCTCTATTCGGCCAGATTTAGTTTCTCCTGAAGCCTATAGTTAGAAAGCAATTTTTATGTCAGTTGAACATGGGATCTTTTTAGAATAAAATTTCAATAAATGTCCTCATCTTAAGTTTCACCACTTGATTGATTTTAAAATACGAACAAAGTAAGCATGAAAAAAGACGCATCTCAGTTGATTTAAATATATATTTTTTTTAAGGTGTGTTTACATCAACTAACCCTCCAAGTGATTTCGACGAGATATCTCGCCCATCAACATCTGACTATTTTTGCTACCAACGAGATATCTCGTCAGCCAGACTTTGCAGATTATTTTATGTTGACGAGATCAAGTTATGGTCAATTGTTTACTAATGACGAGATATCTCGTCCATCAAGATCGGATCAATTTTGCTAATAACAAGACGCCTCTTTGATACAACCACAGACTGGGTTAACCGATTGAGTGATTACTTCGAGATATCTCGTCCATCAAGATATATATTGCCGATTTTTTTATGATGACGATATCAAGAAGTGGAAAATTTTCTTCCAGTGACGATATATCTCGTCCATCCAGATCTGGTCAGTTTTGCTAATGACGAGATATCTCGTCTAGACCACCACCATGAGAGTTAAATAACATTAAGTAGATATTTTATTTTTCCCAAATTCCAGGCTCATATTAGACCGTATGACTTACCAAGCATTTATTGGCGTGGACGTGACAGTCTCATCATTACTCTGGAGCACTGTGGAAGTAGGGATGTTATATCTATGTCGATGTTTTATAAAAAAAAACATCGAAGTATTTACCATCGATGTATTGGAGCCGATGTTTTTTTAACATCGATGTTCATGCTTGTCGATGTTTTTACGTTGTCAATGTTTTATTTTTAAATGAAAAAAGTACCATTATAAAAATTAAAAAAGTAACAAAGTAGCATAATTTTCATAATCAGTAAATTGAACATACTTTTAGACCAAAGTAGCCAAGGGGTGAAGGGTCTAAAATAGGGTTGCGACATTGATGTCGATGTTTTATTTTTGAATGAAAAATGTACCATAGTAAAAATTTGAAAACTAACCGTGCTTCTAAGTATTTGTCAGTGATGGTGACATCCATCCCATCAGAAAGAGTTTTTTCCCTAGCTGGTGGGATAGTTAGTGAAAAAAGAAGTCGGCTTAAGGTGGACAAAGTTAACAAATTTCTTTTTTACAAACTGTAAATAACAAATATTGAAGCATATAATAATTATAGGACCCAATATATTTTATTTATAATAAAAAATAAGTTTGTTATGTCCCCCCATAAGTTGATAAATACTAATTAATAATAACTAACAATAATTATTGATATGGACCTACCTAATCATACTTATAGTTAGTAGTAAACTATGTCAAATTGTTGTAAATTTTACTTTCTTTTATAGTATTCAATTTGAAAATAAAATATTTGTTAATTGTTCTTATTAAATGTTTTGGTTTTAATTTGACATTTTAAAAAAATCTTAGTTATAAATTAATAAACACAGAAAAGGACAAATTAAATCCCCCCCCCCCGGCCGAAGCATTAATGCTTGAGGTTACTAAATCAGTTTTAAGAAATGGAGGGGAAAAGTTTAAATACACTGATGTTTAAAAACATTGATGCTTAAAAACATCGAAGCTTAAAAACATCGATGGTTTTTGGGCGATGTATTGTATTATCAACATCGATGTTTTGCTGCCGATGTCGCATCCTTACGTGGGAGATGCTGCCACATCGCATCCACCATGAGGTTTTATTGGGGGACTTTAAAGAAACCCATATTTACTTGTCGTTTTGAATAAACGACGACCTTAAGTCCCATCTTGGTTGGAAGACCTGAATTATAAATTAATTAATGAAACTCCATGCTTTTGTAACAGATGTCTCATTTTTTTACAGTTGATTATTTTGGTATGTAACAATATCAACACTTGCAAACTTACAATGGACAACCAAATTATTTCTTATTTATTAAAAGATATTCGATGTCATGTTTAGTATTTCAATTACTTTCAAACAATTAACATAAAATATCACATTCGGCAGTCCTTTTTACAATTCATTGGGGAAAATATATATTATATACATGTTATACTTTTTTTATTTCTTCTAACTTTTTATCGATGTCAATGGTAAGAACTCCCATCTTGGATATAAAATAGAATATAGCTCTTGCTGGTCACAATATTTGAAGATGTCCTGGAGACTCTGAAAGCCATAAAAGATAAATTAGTGGAACTTTATCTTTTAATAATAAATGCTAAAATAACATAAGTATACGAGGGTTAGTCAATAAGTAACTGTAATGTGTGTCTATTTTATTTTAGGTTGGCTTTACGACTTTTTGTGCTCTCCAGACACAAGGTGACACCGTTGCCTTCGCCTGCGGTAGGTTGCAGCGTTATCACATCAGTCTGCTTTGCTCTATTGTGAAGTAAAGATGGCAGCTCCACTGTGTGCACCAACGAAGAACAACGTTCTGTAATCCGGTTTTTGTTGCCTGAAGGTGTACCAGGAGCGGAAATTCATAGAAGACTTTTAGCACAATACGGGTACAATGTTTTGCCACAGCGAAGTGTTTACCAGTAGATTGAAGAGTTCAAAAGTTGTGAAGGATGCTGTGAAAGAGTAGGGCGTTAAGCTACAGCAACAACTGATGACAATATTGAACGAATCCGTGCCTTGATTCTGAATAACAGACGAGTAACTGTTTGAAGTGGCAAACCATATGCAGATTAGTCATGGTTCTGTATATGACATCACGCATAGCAGGCTGAACTTACACAAGGTCTGTGCGAGATGGGTTCCGAAACAACTCGATGAAGAGCACAAGCGAAATCGTGTGAGAATCTGTCAGCACCTACTGGACCGTTATGCGGAAAGAAGGTGAAAGTTTCTCAGGCGAATCATCACTGGGAAATGAAACGTGGATTCATTACTTTGAACCAGAGCGCAAACTCTAGAGCATGGAATGGAAGCACCCCGGATCTCCAGTCAAACAGAAATTCAAGAGTCAACCGTCTGCAGGAAAAATGACGCTCCCAGTGTTTTAGGACTCACAACGGCTAATCCAGAAGCATTACCTGAACAAGGGGTCAACAGTAAACAGTGATATGCTGGTAAACAAGTTGAAACCTGCAATTCGTATGAAACGTAGAGGTCGATTGTCGGAAGGCGTTCTTTTGTTGCATGACAATGCGTACCGCCGCCCACATTCAAACTCTTAAGACGCTGCTATTTGAGGTGTTGGAGCATCCTGCATACTGTCCTGATCTCGCCCCGTCAGATTACCATCTGTTTGGTCCACTTAAGCTTCGGTTTCCTAAGAAAGTGGAGCCGTTATCTAACAGCCGTGGTACGTCATGATGCCGCGGGCGTAACTAGGCGGCCGTCTAAACAAAAATCCTGAGGTGTCAACTTAGACGGACAGAATACGTTGGAGAATGGGCAACACAGACGGCTGTCGTGGTTTATTTTATTCGAGAAACAAAACAAAGTGGTTTTTTATTCTCTAGTCCAAAGTTTCTAACTTCGGGATCGTTGAAGGTAGAGTGAAAATTTCAACATATTTCAAATCAGCGTAAATTTCTACGCCAGATCGATATCAAAAACAGTTTTATTTTTCAATTATTTACCATTTGATTATTTATTTATTTATTAAATAATTAATTATTTATTTAAATAAAATCACATTTAAGGTATCGATCTGGTGTCAAATTTTCCGCAGATTTCAAATCCGTTGAAATTTTTATTCTGTGTTTAACGATCCCAATTTTACAAAAACGAATTAATCAATGGCAGTCAAAAATGTTTATTTATTTTTCTCCTCCTCGATCGAATCGTTTGGAGCATGAAATAATATCTGGCCGCTGCAAGAGAAAAAACGTGCCCCAACTGTTTGAGACCGCTATGACGATATTCATGGAAATGACGGCTCCGATAATTTTCGCTACGCTCAAAAACAACGCTCTATAGGAAACCAACACCATGTGTTAGTATAAATAACGTTGTAGTGACGTCACCCATCGATACATCACGGCCGCTAGATCACGGCTACGCTTTCTTAGGAAACCGAAGCTTTAGAGATGCTTTAAGAGGCCATCGATTCAGCTCCGATCAACAGATGAAGGAAGCGGTACATACGTGGCTTGCTGCGCAACTAAAAAAAAAAATTTGCGGGTATCGGAAAGCTTGTGCAACGGTGGACCAAGTGTATTGAAAAGCAGGGCGACTATGTTGAAAAATGATACCTCTAAAAACTTTGTACTCTTGTTGTAATAAATAATAAAAATTGATTGCAGATACGTATTGACTTACCCTCGTAACAATACATTTGTATTTAAGAAATTCTAATTATCGTCGGTTTAGGGCAGAAACGCAAAACTGACATTTTCTCGGACATACTAAATGTTTATTTCACGATGACGCGAAATACATAGCCATACGTAATATGTTTAACTAAATAGCTATCTTAATATTTATAGCAATGGAAAGATGCGAGGCCGACACCGCGTAATTTTGAGCCACGATCAGATGACGAGGTCAACACCTGAGCTGGCACCCCATTCTACAATCATCCACACCCCGTCAACGTGAGAACATTTGAGGTCACGACAGATTTAACGTGCAAAAGCTTTCGTGCACCCCACGGTCTTTGGTTGGTAGGTTCGTATTTAAGTAACGTCAAACTGGAGCAACAGAACTGGTTTCGAACTCAAAACCCTCCAATTGCTATCAACCAAACTATCGTGGCCCCTTAATGTCTATAGTTTTTTGTGAGTTTGAATCCAACCAAAAACCGTTGTGTAGAAAGGGGGCTGGTGTACGTTAAAACTGACGTGGCCTCAAATGTCCTCACGTTGGTGGAAGTTTGGAGAGTGGGCTGCCAGCTCAGATGTGACCTCGTTATCTGACCGTGGTTCTTAATTACATGGTGTTGTCCTCTGATATTTCCCTTCGGTGTTGATACCCGGAACGTCATAAATAGCCCGCTGTGTTGCTCGCGTATGACGTTAGTTAAAAAAATACAAACACAAATAAAAGTTCATAGTTTTTATTTTTTCGTGCACAAATTAAATCTTTAAACAGCTGTACAGTAACAAAAATTGTTAGTCAATTAATTTCTCTGTTTTAAGCTGACACAATACGTTCAAATTTAAACATAAATCTGTAATCGGAACTGGCAGTGAGAATTTTGAAACATTTAAAAAGCAATATTTTGAATATTTTCCAACATTTCCTTTTGAATATTTCCTAGCGTATATTTTTATTTTTTTTTGGTGATATTCCTAAGTCAGAAAACCGAAAATGTATAGCATTAAAACTGACCACGAAAATTAACCGCTGATGATCAGAAACACTGAATTCTAAACGTCAGTATTTTATTTTTATAAAACGTTTTTTAAAATAAATAGTAATGTGGTTGTGTACTTTATTTATATTTGTGACTGTGCTCAATACAATATTGTGTTTTGTGTTAATCCGTTCTATTGGTCAGTGGGGTATTTTTTCATTTTGTGTCTGTATCTGACCCTCCCACTAGAATCTGAATACTTACTAATTCTGATGTATCTACCAAACATAACTTCTATCGGTAGGTTTGGTAGGTATTTTAACTGACGTCGAACTGGAGGAGGAGATCGGGCTATTAGAGACGATGCGGAATCAAACTTGAAGACATAACCACGTAATTTTGAATTCCCCGAAGGGAAAGATCCGAGGACAACATCACGTAATTTTGAACCATTGTCAGATAACGAGGTCACACCTGAGATGGTACCCCACTCTCCAAACTTCCACATCACACCAACGTGAGGACATTTGAGGTCACGATAAATTTAACGTGCACCAGCCCACTTTGTACACGGCGGTCTTTGGTTGGATTCGAACTCGCAAACATCCGGTTGCTAAATCAATACTCTTCCAACTGGGCTACGAATCCAGGACACCTGTCGGAGTATTAAAATGTGATTATCTTGTTTTGTTGCGTGCATCATTTCCATTTTTCGCATACCTGTACAAAATGAATAAACAGTATATCCAATACTGTAGCATAACACTATTTAAAATGTTAATTTATAAACATCGTTGTCAAATATCATCAAAGCTCATCATAATCTTTTCATCAGTTATTTAGCCATGGAAATTTTTGCAGGAAAGCATAATTTACAGGCAAAAAAGTTTTCATTGGCATCAAATTATCTGTCAGCTAATTGCAGCCAAAATAAATTTTCAATTCAATAATTACGTCCGGAAATATTCAATCTTAAACAATACTTTCCACATAGTTGGTTTCGAATTCCAAATTAGTAGTTTACAAAATAAGGGTAAGAATCTAATACCAAAAACATATTTGCGAAATGAATGTTATGATAACTTTAATTTCTGTTCTTGCTAATTGGCGGTAACAGCTGTTATTAAATTCATGTTAACAGTTTTGTTATCAGATGGGAATTTAGCAACTTTATTTATTGCAGTTATTATCCGTTTAAATTAACTATGAAGGGATTTCAAATGATGTAGTGCATTTCATCTCTCTCTCTCTCTCTCTCTCTCTCTCTCTTTATTATCCTAGTTTCATCTCTCTCTCAGTTCTTTTTTTAATTTTAATTTCTTCAATTAAATTCAACCTAAATTACTTCTCTGAAGTCTCATTTACATCTATCGATAACTGTTAATATTATCTATTAAAGATGCGCTGTTATTCCTACGACAGATAAAATAATGATTTTTCCTACAAATTAACAGCTAACAACTGTTATCGAAGTATGAACAGTTGTAAATAAATGTTAAAAAATACCTTTTAAAGTAACTAAATTGAATTAACTGAAATAAAAATTTATAACACATTTAAAAGGAATAAGGAAATAATTATGTTTAAATTTATCATAAACATCATCTTTCAATAATTAATATTAACTGTTAAACGTATTCACTAACTGGTAGAGTTTTAGCTATTAACTGTTAAACTTATTCAGTAACTAATATTTTAAGTTATTAATTGCTTAGCCACTCTGTTAGTTTTAGCTATTTACTGTTAACTACAAATTGTTAATAATTGCTAAGTCATTAATAGCATTAAAAGCTTCAAACTTTCCATGCTTGTAATTCAGAAACGGTTGGACCAAATGACATGAAATTTTGTTTTGGGGTAAATATTGGATATAAATTCTAAATTTTGTGTCCAAATTGGGAGTTGCTGTTGGAAATTATGTCTATTCTTAATTTAATATGAAGACAACCCTTATATGCAGATTGATGCATATGAAATAATATAAAAGATGTTATTCCTTTTCCCTTGACTTTCCTTTACTGATAAAATACTCGGATAAAGAGGGTGTTTTGTTTCCTTTGTCTTAGCTTAGTATTTGTTCTATTGCATAAACATAAAGCTTTCCTGTTACTTACCTAGAATCATTGAACTCATTCCATTCACCGCTGCTCGGATTTCGACACTTGGCTGTATAGTGACCAGAGTTATTCGACCCATCGTGGTCAACTACTCCATACAAAGTGTACGACCGACCATCTCCTACAAAAATGAAAGACGGTTTAATTTTTTTAAATTAATCAAGAAACCTTTTTCAATATTTATTCTGCTCTTAAATAGGGGGATTTTTCAGCAGTATTATCAAAATATTGATGTAATATTTTTTATAATAGAAATATAGATTTAATATTATTGAAACATTGATTTTTCAGCATCCATCTATATAAATAATTTTCATTTCATTGTTTCCACAGTGAATTTCAGTTGTCTTTCCTTGTTTTATATATAATAGTTAATAAATGTAATAGTTTTATATATATATTATAAACAGAGTAATTACGTATTTAAATTAGTAGTATGGGGGAGCTACAGATTACCACTAATATCAAATAATTAGATGCTAATTTATTAACTTCTAGTTATTTATATATATTATTTTATTACTTCATCTTTTATGTTCTATTAAGTATCCTAATTTACGAAATATGCTTTAAAATACAAACATCGAGCAGAAATCTCAAATTCAACGAGGAAATAAAATTTGCAAGATCTGTAACCCTTCGCAACTGTAATTGCGACATGCTCTTTATGCTTATTCAATGATAAATGATTCCTGCTTATTCAATGCCTGCTCTGACTCCCTGCTTATTCAATGATAAATGAATTGAAAGTACCTTATTACACCCAAGGAATACTCTAGGCCAAATTAAAGTATCTCTCTTTACGTAAAGTGATTATGGTCAAGAGAAATATTATCAAACTAGGGAACTTCCGCCCCATGCTCGCTACTAGGGATGCGACATCGATAGCAAAACATCGATGTTCAAAATTAAAACATCGATGTTGATAATACATCGACCCAAAAACATCGATGTTTTTAAACATCGATGTTTTTAAAATTCAGTGTATTTAAACTTTTTCCCCCATTTCTAAAAACTGGTTTAGCAACTTGTGATGCTACATCGACAGCAAAACTTCGATGTTCAAAATTAAAACATCGATGTTGATAATACATCGCCCCCAAACCAACGATGTTTTTGAAATTCAGTGTGTTTAAACTTTTTTTCCCCATTTCTTAAAACTGGTTTAGCAACTAGTGATGCGACATCGGCTCCAATACATCGATGTTTTTTTCTAAAACATCAATGTTTAGAAAACATCGATGTGGCACCCCTTCTTTTCAGACCTTTCACCCTTGGCCAATTTGGTCTAAAAGTATGTTCAATTTGCTGATTATAAAAATTATGCTACTTCGTTATTTTTAAAATTTTTATAACGGTACTTTTTTCATTTAAAAATAAAACATCGACAACGTAAAAACATCGACAACGTAAAAACATCGACAAGTATAAACATCGATGTTTCAAAAACATCGACCCCAATACATCGATGTTAAATACATCGATGTTTTTTAAAAAACATCGTTGTCGCATCCCTACTCGCTACCCGCACATCAGCCCCCGTAACTGCTAACGCAGTTCCTTCGGATCGCTTCGCTCGCTCATCAGACACTAAAATATTTTAGCCTGGCTTTATCACTATCACAGAAAGAATAGCATCATTGAGTGAATTTATTTTCAGTAAAAATATATCTGGGATAATATAGTATGTACAAACACGGTGCCAAAAAAATGTAACCTATAATATTTACACGTTGCAAAGAGTAAGCAACTTTTGTCATTCAATGAGAGCAGTGAGCAAGTGAAAACCTTTGTGATGTAAAATCATTCCTAATCTAACCTTTTATAAAAACACGTTGCAAACATTTTGCAACTTTTATCCTTTTCTGTGAGCAGTGTGCTAGAGAACCTTTCTGAAAATATTTTAGTCTAGCTTTATCACTATCACAGAAAGAATAGCATCCTAAAGTGAATTAATTTACAGTAAAAATATATCGCAAAAAAAACTCATTTTAAATTAGTAGCTCAACAGCATAGCGAAATACTCGACGCCGGGGTTGAGATTTGAAAACAAACTGATCGTTTCCAACGGAGAGAAAGAAACAAAGACCCTTTCTCCGCCACGTATAAGCGTTTTATATATAGATGATTCATTGGCGAAAACTAAAGTTGATGTCTCGCAGTCCCAGAACTGACAAAAGTACTCAACTTGAGAGCATCCGCTCGTTAAATCTTCGTTACAGAAAAGAAAACAGTGTGCAATTCTAGCACTCCCAAGTGGTAAGACTTCTGAAAATAGATAGATTATAATTTTCTCTCTTCTGCATTAAAACTTTCCTCGTAAATGCTATTCAGTTCAGTCTGATGAGCAGATTCTTGAGATAAAGTACCGTAATTTCACTCAACCACGGTTCAAACAACCGTGCGCACAAAGACATCGATGGTTGAAATAGGAGCGACATCTGGTGTACCATTTAAGCACTAAATGACTAAATTGAATATTGGAACACGCTTTGTTCGTCATGCTTTTTTACCAGTCAACTGCCAATGCAAGTTATCAAATGCAAAACATTTTCTCGACTATATTCCTTCACTGATTTATTCCATGAAAATATAATTCGCAGATTCAAATGTACTTCATACTTCTATGGTTAAAAAGTTTGTCAAAGTTGAATATAATAAACTACATATAGAGAATAAAAGTATTTTTTTATCAATTTCTGATCTTTCTACAATTAATATCAGCAAAAATGTTTTTTGACAAGCTTTATTTTAGAAGATATTAATAAAGTTGTATAAATTTTTGAACCACCGTGTGAGAAATTACGGCATACAAGAGATGGAATGATGAGCTAAAAAACATAACTGGTTTTTCTTTTAATCAATAATGAAATGTTCTCGACACATCGAAATGTTAACCTATGTCGAAAGAAGGATCACATTTAACACTTGAATCTTGTTCTGAAATAGTTGTTACTTTTGTGAAAAAGTTGGGAAATAAAAATATTTTATCGTAAACAAAAAGGTTTATTTTCTAACGTTGTTAAAAATTACTTATTAAGACGGCATTTCCTTTTATTATAGCTTCATGATTGCAATTCATATCACTCGGATGGTGATTTTCAAGTCTCAATATTTCTTTCTTAATAAGTATAATTTTGCAAATCAATGCAATTACAATTTTGTTAACAATGCAATTACAATTTTCATACATGTTTACAATATTGAGAAACTTTCCTAACTTCTATTTTCCAGTTCGTACATTTTTAAGAAAATTATTATTATTCAAACAAAAATGCAAATGAGACACTTTTTGAGGACAGAGGGTAAATTAGCTATTAACCGTCCAAGAGGTTTCGACGAAATATCTCGTCTAAGAATGTAATATCTCGTCATCAAGAATGCCGATTCAATTTTTTATGATGAAGATATTGCAGTTTTTTTATTACGTCGAATCAAGATCAGGCGAGTGTTTTTTTAATAACGAGATATCTCGTCCATCAAGATCTAGTCAATTTTTGCTAATGGCGAGATACCTCGTCGAGACAAGCACGAGGAGAGCAAACGCTCATTGTGGTTGTTCCGACGACGCATCTCGTAATTAGCAAAGTGACCAGATCGTTATGGGCGAGATATCTCGTCATTGGAAGAAAACTGACCATATTTTGACCTCGTCATCATAAAAAATCGACAATGACGAGTTTATAAGATATGACGAGTTATCTCGTCATTAGCAAAATTGGTCAGATCTTGATGGACGAGATATCCAGTCGAAACCACTTAGAAAGTTGGATTATAAATGTAAGAAATTTCTTAATATTTATCTCCAATTGAGCACCGCAGGCTAAAATTTAAAAAAATTGATGTAACTGCTGCTAGACATAAAACATAATTACTTATACAAAAAAAGAAACAAAAGTTTAAAATGAAAGATCTAGCTAGGTCCTTGTGAAAGAGTCAGTGCAATTAAACCAGAAGGAAGTACCTTACCTAAGCAACTATCGGATGCAAACTCAGAGATGTTGCCTAAGATCAGAGGACAATCGACCATCATGTTCAATTTCTGTCCGTAGGAAGTGGCTGAGAAACGCTTCAAATCTGGGAACTGTTAATTGCTGATGACGTCAATAAACGAAGTTACATTTCAAATCTTATTTACAAATAAAAGTAACACAAAATCAAATAATAACTAAGCAATAGATGGGCTAGTGTAGTTTATATTTATGAGTCCTTTCATTCGATCAAAGAAATTATATTAATTTTCAACATGCTACTTTCGAATTGTGAAGTTTCTTCGTCTTGCAAAACATTTTGAAGCGTTTACAATTTCACATCCAACAGTGTTGGCCGTAAATAATAAATCATTTCACATCTCCCTGCCTCATATCATCTGCCGCAAATATGTGACGCATCGTGTCTGACCGTGGTTCAAAATGACGAGGCGTGGTCCTCAATCTTTCCCTCGAGGGTTGGTTCTGGACTGCCACCAATAGCCCGATGTGTTGTTCAAATGTGACGTAAATTCAACTACCTACCATTATCCATGATTAATTTTTAGTAACTAGTTTTTAATCGCTAGTCAGATTATACTTGACCAACACTGAATGCCATTATTGGAATTGCACATGAAACTCCATGCCCCAGATATTTAATTCTAAACATTTAATGCTTGTAATATAGAGCTTCAGCTCAACATCACGTCCCATCATCAGGATTCTTATTGTGGAGTCATTTCGTATTAAGAAAAATAATGTTTTTCAGTCATACTAAGTAGTGCCATATTTCTGAATTAAGTTATAGATTCCATCTGAAATTAGTCAAGTAAAACTTTCTTCCATGCAAGTATAAAATTTGCAAAACCTAAAATCGCATAACTGCGGTATTACTATCATTTCCTATTTGATGTAGTCAGTGTTCCTCGATTGAAGAAAGCAAAGGATTTTGCGTTTTACGTCCTTTGGATCAGTGACGTCACTCGCGGAGCTGACGTCACAGCTCGCGATCGTTAAAGATCGAGTGACAATTTTAACGGATTTGAAATCTGCGGAAAATTTTACACCAGATCGATTCCTTGAATGTGATTTTCTTTGAATAAATAATTTTTCAATTGCAACCCGTGTCATGTCCGGGTGGAGGTAGGACCCATTCTTAAAATGATTTTTCCCTTTAATGCTTTCAGTATCAATAAGGACACGAAAAGGACTGTCACGGGCAGCCTACTAGTCGTTAATATGTGTTAAGTGTGGAGATTAATTACATTTTGAGTCTGTAAATGGTGCTGGCCTGCTAGTCGTTAATATGTGTTAAGCGAGGAAATTAACTACATTTTGAGTTTGTAAATGGTCATATGCTTCTGATAACAACAACATGCACAAGGATACGGATGACTAAAACTTTGGGGAACTTGTTGACTTCGATCTTTTTGCTGGATCGACTTTTCTTTTTGCAGACATCGCAAAACTGAAAAATTGAAGTATAAGAGTTACAAAAAGGAACAATAAAATTATCTTCAAAAGTCAAAATTAAAATTTCAGAAGTAATTAACGCCAGTTACAATAAAAAGACATTCCGCACCTTCGCTACAAAATTAGCGCGAATCAAAACCTGGAAATTCAAAGCATTAATTAAATCACTCAGTTTAAATTCCTCTTGTTTCCACAAGAGGAATTCATTTTGTTTCCACAAGAGAAAAGTCCACTCAAATCCAAATCAAAAGAAACCAACTTAATTGTGATGGAACATATTATTCACTATCGTAAGTTTATACCAGTGATTGTAATTAAAGTTGGTCTTCTATTCAGAGCGCTGTAACGGCCTAGCAACAGCTTGAAATCTGATGGGGGTGGGTTCGATTGGCGGGCAGTTTTTGACTATTAATCATTGGCCACTACAAAGCCAGAAGCGATGGCCACTTGTGAAGGAGCACCCAGTGGATGACCATCATTACCCCTAACAAAGGACAGCACAATTTTAAGACCATGACTTGACCGGCATTCGAATCCAGACCCCTCAGCGTGGCAGATGAATAATGCGCTAACCACTATACTGACCGGGCGTCGAAATCTGAGGTCAACACCACTGACCTCCGGCCGAAACATTTATCGGGGGGGGGGGGGCTGATGGTCTAATTGCCGTCCAGATGGGTTATAACATGGTGGTGTGAAAGTTTGGTGGGTGGAGTGCCAACTCACGTGTTGACTTCGTCATCTGACCGCGATTCAAAATATCAAGGAGTTATCCTTGTAGCTTTTACTTCTGAATTGATCCCTAGCCGTCATCAATAGCCCGTTGTTTTGATCCATTGCGTCGTAAATTACCTAACGAAAAGAATATAACCAAGTTTTTCACTTTTGACTCACTCTAATAATGATGACAAAATTTTCTACGAAGCGCCATCTACGTCAAACATATAGAACTAGTTATTTTTCTTTTAGTTCGGGTTTTTCTCCTGAAACCAATTCGGAAATCAAAACAGTTATTCGATTGCAAGTAATAAGAATGAAAATAAAATTTCTTGGAGTTTAAGGTTTTCCAGAGCCATTGGGGAAAAAATTATTCATTTCAAGTTTACAGGGATTTCCAGTAGAAGTAAGAATCGGAAATATATTTATTATCTTTATCATTTCGCCATCGATATCAACTAGCCCGTTGTGTTGCTCCAGTGTAACGTTTATTAAGTACCTACATACCATCGATAGCATCTGAAATTTTACCCCTCACTCTTTAAAGGGGACCGTCTACAATTAAAAATGTGAATTGCATAGGCGGTGTCACCTTTGTTTAGTATCGTTTTGATGAAAAGGGTGAAATCACAAAATGAGAACACAAAAGTTGTTAAATATAGTTTCACTCTTCTAATTAGAGGAGAGAGATGGCATTCTCGTACTTGGAAGTTTCTTGCATAAGGTGCTTGAAAACTTCCTATATAAGCTTGTACCTACTGAGGGGCAAACACGTATATATCCACTCCAAAATTTGTAATAATCCGTGCATGACTTTTAACTATGTAGTTTGGGCCTCCTAATTAATAAGCAGTATTAACATAAGGTACTCTACTTGATTTTGTTAGAGGGTGGTGTTTGGCTAATTTGGGACATCGTCACTGATGCTGACTTTATATGAGTAAAATATATCATTTCATGAATGCGGAGATGATGACAGGCATCTAGTATATGATCAGAGATAACAAAACAGTAATAGAGGGAATATTTAATGAACATGTACGTCAATTCATGCTTTAACACTGTCATTACACATACTGCCCTCCAAGAATATTTTATGACCTTGTACGGCAATTCATGCATTAACGGTGTGATTGCATATACTGCCCTCCAAGGGAATATTTAGTGACCTTGTACGGCAATTTATGCGTTAAGGCTGTCAAATCACATACTGCCCTCCGAGGGAATATTTAATGAACTTGTACGGCAAATCATTCGTTGACGCTGTCGGCGTGAATGTGAATTACTGTTGATAGTTGCAACCTTGAACGTCTAATGTGAAACTATAAGCTTACAATTTCTGTCAAAATGTAAAATTAAGGCTTGTAAAAATGTTGTCCAGAACCTTGCTATATTACATATCAGCACCTTAGTATACCTTCTAGCCATGCGAAAGGTGGTTGCGAACACCTTTATACCTCCCGCTTCCCATTAAAGTTTGTACAGGAAATTTTGAAACAGGCTGTACACTGATAAATACGGACCAAGAATAAAGGAACATAATATCAATCGTGTTAAGTTAGTCGATATCTATATCTTGATATCTCAAATTGGGATTTTTTTAAGCTTATTGTATTCAAAAGTTTATGTTGATGGTTATGCTATTCACGTCATGTTTTGGTGCACAACCATCGATTTTATTGAAGGTTTCCATCAGTTTACTGAATGTTTTAGTAGAGGCCGTATTGCTATGCCTAAGTTCTTAAAACACATGTATACATACTTACAGGCTTATTTGATCCGTCTAGGAATTCAGGAGAGGAAAACAGACTGAAGCACTGTCGCAATGAAGCATTTCTATACCCCTGAAAAAGGTTTATAGACTAAATAAACTAATTCAGCTGAAACACAGAATACACCAGAAATAGAATAAAGGTTCTAAATATTCATTAGTCACTTGTATCTTCCTAGTGGTTGCTTCTACGAGGTATCTCAACATTGACCAGATGTTGAAGGACGAGATATCTCGTCACATTCGAAGAAAATTAACCAAATCTTGATCTCGTAATTTTAAGAAAATCGGCAATATTCTGATAACGAGATAGCTCGTCATTTAATTAGCACAAATTTTCATGTTTAGATGAACAAGATATCTTCTCGAAATCACGTGAAGGTTTAAGCAACATGTACAAAGGCCAGGCCAAAGTGCACGTATCAATCTTCTAATGAAATAGACAGATCATGTGGGCGAAGTCGCTATCGTAAGATCTCTGAAGGACAAATCATAAATCGACTTAGCCGATTGTCTATAGAAGCCCAGACTAGTGTTTTTGACCACCACTTAAACCAATCAATAATCTAGGATTCATGCTTTTACCCACAACCTCGAGACAGATATTCAAACTATGCAACTGGAAGAAATAACATGAAACTGCTGGCACATGCTTCGTCCATTTCATTTTAAGGTCGATGAGTGCACGTGTATGACGTCACTACACGGAGGTCAAATCCGGTCACATACAGTGGCGTTGTACCGTTGTAGTTAAGGCCGCTTCTCAACATCAGAATCCGGATTAATCAGAATCAATACGAATCCAGTAAAAAGTAACAAACGTAGAATTGAATGCGTTGAACGATTATTGATTGGTTCTTTTGGTGTTTTATGGCGCAAGGGTCAGATTAGACCAAGTTTCGCCAAATACAAGACAATGTCAAGTAAAAATGTCGTGGACGGGAAAAAAGAGAGAATATAGTAGGAGTAGAATGAAAGCAGAAAAAAATCTCTTGGGTCTAGCCCGGGAATGCACCCCGAGTGTTTACTGAAGACAGTAAGCCCCATGGGAAAAGAACACCAAGTATCTCGGGAACGTAAGCCCGTACACGCCTAAAGGAGATGCGCCCCTGAGGGCGTAATGAGACGGAATGCTCCTATTCACGCTGTGTGAAAGATTGTATGACGAACATAACCTTTTGTTTGGAAACTTTTTCTCTCTCTTCTAAATCATCTTTTAAATCATTGGCAATATCTCTTCTAAATCATCTTCTAAATCATTGCCAATCTCTCTTCTAAATCTTCGCCAATCAGATTCTTCTTGATTCAGATTGACCAGGAATCTGTTGTTGTGAAGGGGTTTTTACAACGCAACGGTTATGAAATTGGTAGGTTTAAAGCTATGACACAGAGCTTAAAGTGACTTATTTAAAACCAATCTTGCTTTTGGCTACCAGTACTGATAAAAACAGTTCGTCTTTTGTTTTCTAAGTCATTGCTGACGCTTTCAAATGAAATATCCGAGATCCCATTTCCCTATCACAATATCCAGTAGTTCACATTTGCAGCATAAAAATTGAAGAGATTGATTCTCTATAAATGGTATTTCATAAAGAATTTCAATTTTATTTAAGAACTCCACTTCAATTTATGAGTGCTGTTTGCTATATGCAAAGAAACGTTAACACGATACCATGACAGAAACAGCAATAATTGCTAAAACCTCCTATTCATATTAGCCTTCTATGTAGATGAACTATCTTGTTCATCAAGATCCGACCAATTTGGAGATACCTCGTCATCAATAATGCCGATTGAAATCCGAATGGTGAAGACATCGCCGTTTTTTTATAATGACGAAATCAAGATTAGGTCAGTCTTTTCCTAATGACAAGATACCTCATCGATAAAAACACCACAAGGCACAACGATCAACAGATAGTACGGAGTGGAATACAATATAAATATTATGAAAAATAGTTTACGAAGATCAATGAAATGTAGTTTACCTTTTTAAAAATATCATAAGAGTTCTAATATCAAAAAATAATCCAATTAAAATAACAAACGGAAAACGAACAAAACGATGTTGCGCAATATAGTTTAAATCTACGGAATGCACAATTTTTTAAATTGCTTCATTTAGCAGCAAAAATCTGAAATCCATCTCTCCCGAGCTCCCCCACCCCAAGATTGAGGTTACAGATTTTTCTGCCAGGTTTTCTCGCTAATTGGTGATGCTTTATGGCTATGGGTAGACAAAAAAACGCCGCATCCATTAAAGCAGAGGTTTACAACATTTTTGACCCGTGGAGCCTTTTTAGAATCGATTTCTATGGCGGAGCCGATTGAGCCTTCCTTATATTTTACAAGTTAATGGTATTTCTGAGTATGTTACTGAGGTAGACGGAGTAAAGAGATCAATTGCACAATGTCTCAATGCGATGAAATAATACTTGAAAAACTTTGAAACACCCTATATCCAATTTATTCTTAACAAACAACATATACAGTCGAGCCCACTTATTGCGAGCTTGGATACGGCAAAATATCGGTTATTACGACATTTTTTTTGTCTCTTTGGAACTGAAATATTAAACAGTGTTAAAAAAAATCGCATATGGCGAAGTATTGCAGCATGAATATCGGATGCTGCGAAGTTTTGGGTTCTGGTAAGGAACCAAAAACCTTCTTTTTTTCTCTCAATTGTGGACGACAGTTGCCAATTTTTGGATGATGCCTGGCGTTTGGTTCAATCGAAAACCATCCAAAACTGCTGGAAACATGCAGGATTTTTAGGGGGACTTGGGGACTTAGATTTCATTTCTGAGCCTAATCCTGAAAAAAGTTCCATGTGGAAAAATTTACAGGAAAAAAGAATTTAGGATGGTGATGTTACTTTTGCTGATTATGTTGATAGCGATTACAACGTATAAATTGATGCACAACAAACAGACGATGCCATCATTGCAGCAATGTTACAAAATACTTATATTTATTCCGAAGAGGAATACATTGAAATTGAATTAAATAGACAATTAGTGACACCCAAATCTACCGTGGACAGTCTTCAAAATTTGCGTGCGTTCTTTGAATCGCATAACACTGTCTGCCGTGATAATTTTAGTCCACTGGAAAAAGAAGTATGCAACTGCATTGAAAATTCAACTGTTCAAAAGAAAATTACAGACATTTTCAAAACTATGAACTAAAGTTTTAGCCTTCGTGTGAAAATTCGTTTGCTTTAGAACATGCGGATAAGTCCATTTTTTATTATACTAGGGGGCTCCGCCCCCTGCTCGCTTACGCTCGCCAACCCCCGGGGATTGCTGCGCAATCCCATTTGGTTTGCTTCGCAAACCAACACTCCTGTCACAGATACCATTTGGTTTGCTTCGCAAACCAACATTACTTTCACAGAGTGAAACTATCTGAATAATTCGTATTATGCTGATTTCACTTTCCGGTTCATGACGTCACAGCGAGGGCTTCGCTGCGTCTCGCTTACGCTCGCCGACCCCGGGGATTGCTACGCAATCCGTTTGGTTTGCTTTCTCAAACCAATACTTCTTTCGCAAGTGATTTAACTTTTTTTTGCTTTAACACTTAATGCACCCTAAACTAATAGCCGCATCAGTAAAAAATCTTCTGCATCTTGTTCCCTGTACAATTTTAACTAAACATTGTTAATATCCAAACTTTACGATCTGTACTTTGTCGGTAAACTGTCTTGAAAACAGAGGGAAAAAAGCGAGCCTTTTTCCTCGCCAAATAAAAAGAAATCGTTTTTATGGCAATTGTTGCTACGATAAATTTGATATCTGGCAAACCCGATAGTCAAAAGTGTAACCCACTACTGCTTTCGGAAGCAGCTATGCGAACTGAAAAATACGAAATTTGTGTCACCAACTTTTGATTGCATCGAATTTATTTATGAACCAATTTTAAAAATAATTGTACCGTAAGAAAGAGTATATTCTGAGGTATACTGCAATATTTTTAAAATTAAAAATTAACAGTAATACTATACAGATATGGCCATTTTAGTTTTGTATCGGAAGTTACGATCTGAAAGTTCCGAAAATTGTATGACCCACTTTTATTTGCATCGATTTTATTTATTAACCAATTTGAAAAATAATTGTACCATAAGAAAGAGTGTAATGTAATGTATTCAGTGATGTTTTCAAATTTAAAAAATAATGGCTTTTGCCGTAGACAAAACGGTTTTAACAATAAGTAGCGAAAATATCCAAAGATTCCGAATTTTGTATGACGAACTTTTGATCGCATCCAATTTAATTATTAACCGATTTCAAAAATAATAGTACCGTAAGAAAGAGTATATTCTGAGGTATACTGCTATATTTTAAAAATTAAAAACTAATAGTAATTAGATATAGATATGGCAGTTTTAAAAAAAAGTAACAAAAATGTCCCGATTTTTCCTGAATTTCAAAAAAATATTATCAAGAACCAAATTTAAATTTCAAAAAAAACTCGACGAGCTGCAAAAATTTACGTTGAGAGGTACTCTTAAAAAAAAACTCACGACTAAAGACTGAAATTTTGAATGTGTTTTGCTCACTCGCGGAAGAAATTTCACTTCTTCAACTTTAACACTTAATAAAACCTAAACTAATAGCCGCATCGGAAAAAAATCTTAATAATTATCCAGGGAATACGATGAAGAACAAAGCATGTTAATTTCATATTTTTCCGATCAGTACTTTCTCGGGAAACCGTCTAAGAATGGAGCTAAACAACAAAAATTTCAATTCTTCGGCGGCGGCGGCGGTAACTTTTTTTTAATATAGAGAGATAGGATGTAACGAATATCGGATATAACGAATAATTTTCAGTGCTTCGTGCGACTTCGCTATATACGAGCTCGACTGTACTACCAAAACATGACCCATAATTTTACATCTGGTGTCAACATAGTGACCAAACGTCGTATGCTAGAGGAGGCACGAAATTCAACTTGGAAAACTTCCGTTCAGAATGTAATTTCTAGTTTTCTTATTTTTATTCTACTTTTTTCCTAATTATTTATTTCATTTAAATTTTATTTATTTTACTTTCGTCCAGTAGCCGCGGAGCATCCTGGGAAGGCATTCGTAGCCCTTAGTTCTCTGCCGACCACATGTTGGCAACCACTGCTTTCAAACAAGTCAAAAAACAGTGCATACATATTTACGAGTTGAAAAAAAAGAAAGTTAAAAGATTGTAAATTCTCGTATTACCTCAGGAACTGGTAGTGACAAATCCCAAAATGGATCGTAAGTAATGGACTCATTGTTACAGCTGGTGCATTTCAAGGAACTCTTCAGTTGACCAGCAAACAAATCTGCAATAAAGCTATTTACTGAAATTTCTCAGAGATATAAGATTAAAAAGTGAAACATCCTTAAATAACAGAAATGTCTAGATTATTGCAACAGTTGAAAGCGGTTTTAAAAAGTATTATGACGCGCGACCAATTTAAAACCATACTAAAACGCATGAGAGAAACAGTTTACGGAGATATTTTTAAGTTATGGTACAAATGGCAGAAATCATTAACCCTCTAAGAAGTTCTCACGCCTAATTCCTTTCAACTTGCTATCGTTTAATGAGTAACTTCTAACGAATTTTGACCTTCTTGAAGCAATGGTATCTTTTCAGAAGATTCTATTCCAAAGAACTCAGCAATAAATTATTTGCAAGGGATTCTATTCCAAGGAAATGAGTAATGGGATTTTTCCAGAGTAGTCTATTTCTAAGGAAATGAGCAAGAAATTATTTTCAATGGATTCTATTCTAAGGAAATGAGTAATGGAATCTTTTCTAAATGACTCCATTCTAAGGAAATGAGCAATAGGAACTTTCCAAATATTCTGTTGTAAGGAAATGAGTAATAGGAACTTTCCAAATATTCTATTGTAAGGAAATGAGCAATAGGAACTTTCCAAATATTCTATTGTAAGGAAATGAGCAATAAATTCTATTCAAGGAATTATATTCTAATGAAATGATTGATGGAATCTTTCCAAATGAGACTCCATTCTAAAGAAATGAGTAATAAGAACTTTCCAAAAAGGATTCTACTCTAAGGAAATTACCAACAGAGCTTTACTAAATGATTCTATTCTACGGACCAATAAAATATTTTTCAAAGTATTCTATAATAGAGAAATGAGCAATGTAATAATTCCCAATGATTCTATGCTAAGAAAATGAGCAATGGAATCTTTTCAAAAGATTCTGTATTCTCCAGAAAGCACCAATAAAATTTTTCTAAAAGTTGAAAGAACCCAGGAATTCTTGAGAAATATGTGGTTATTTAGTTATTGAGTGTGTTATGAGGTAAATGCAGCATTGCACTACTTGGAAGACGCTCAGAGGGTTAAATTGTACCCAAAAAAATAAGCCTTTTAGTTGTTATGGTATCTTTTTTAACATTATGATTAGTTAATATTATTCATGATGACTCAGATAGTCTTTTTCAATAAAAAAAAATGCTTTATGAATGAAAAATAAATCTCAATAAAGAAAATTCTAAACTTTTACTAAAAAAATATACATTTTGAGAAGTAACGTAAAAAGATACTTCATGCTGAAAATTATTTAAAGTGTGTAAGAAAAAGATTAAAAAAAACTTGAATCTGAACTTTATTAGCGTAAAGAAAACAAGACATATTTGCGCTCACTTTTTCTATTCCTGTCTTCATTTTTCCGATGAAAATTCCAATACAGGAAAGATCTGCTGAAACCCTGCACTAAACTTCACATCGACTTCAGATACAAATGAGGACAGAAACGTGGTGAGGAATACGAAAACACGCCTTTCAATCAATAACAAGTTTTGAAAATAGTTTTGGAGTTTATCGGTAATCAACCGAAAAGTGTGGACTGAGCAACTGTTGCCATTCGCCAGAAGTGGCCGTTCCAGATCCCACAGAAAGGAAATCCATTTGCAGCAGTCACAGGACGGTTGTTCAGAGTGCTGGCTTAATAAAAAATCTGAGGTGTTGAGATATAGCCATCTCGTAACAACCATTCTGAATTACCTTGAAATCTAATCATCTTATTTCACACGCCTATGAATAAAAAATTATTTTTTCATCTTCATTACTTCAGTGCTCGGTTTAGGCGTTGTTGTTTGTAGAGGTTTGGGATCCACTTTAACCCTCCAAATGGTTTCGACGAGATATCTCGTCCGCAACTACCATCTGATTTTGCTAATGACGAGATACCTCGTCGAGACAAACACCAGGAGGGTTTAAGCCATAGTTACTGTCTAATTGGGGTCCCTGTAGCCCGGTTGGAAGAGTTGCGGAATACCAACCGCGGGGTTGCGAGTTCGAAACTCGATCTACCCTCCCGTACGTAGATGCGTAAAATGCGTAGATGGTAAAGCAGTCATTGCCCCCAAACGTTCTCATGATGGCGTGGTGTGGTAGATTGGAGACTTGGGTGCCGGCTCAGGTCTTTGCGGCGGTATCTGATCGTGGTTCAAAATTACAAGATGTTGACTTCGGATCTTAACCCTTTGAGGTAGACCAGAGACCGTCCCCAATAGCCTGCTCTAATGCTCCAGTGCGACATTCACCTTTTGACTACGGCTATATATATAACAAGCGCGATTCTTTCTTGGCGCGTATCAAGGTACAACAGCTGGAACGGCCCTAGTCTAAATTCTTTCTTGGCGCGATTTTTATACCTTTCAAGGTACAAGTGATGTACTAGCCGTTGTCTAATTTCTTTCTTGGCACGATCTTGGTACAACTGCTGTATCGGTCGTAGTCTGAAGGTTAATTCAACTGTCCGCTGTCTAATTAACTCCCATGTAGAAAAAAGGCGTTTATTTTTCATAATTTTCTAATTCCAAACTCATCTTGTAAAGAATTCGAGTCCTTTGCCCATTCCATTAAATGTATCACTGTCCTTGATGAGGGCTTTTTGAATATTCTAATGTAAATTACTAGCAAATTATGTATGCAGTCCGACTCCCTGGTGATTGTCTAGAAGAAGTGTCTCGCCAAACTGACCCGATCTTGATGTAATTGATATATGGTCATCAGAAGAAAAATGACCAGATCTTGATCTCGTCCTAAGCAAAATTGATCATATCTTGATGGAAGAGATATCTCTTCAAACCACTAGGAGGGTTATAAGTATCATTTATTAACAAATCGCAATAAGAACCTACCTAGAAGTATACTAATAATATTATCGGAAAGTATACATGAAGTATATAAATAATATTATACAAACCTACCTATAAGTATACAAATTATATAATCGGAAAATCCATAGCTCTGGTCAAGTTAATTTAAAGTTGAGGTTTTTCTAACTACAAGTGCACACCAGGACACCACTCAGGAAGGTAGGTAGTTCAATTAATGTCGTACTGGAGAAACGCAACGGGCAATTATGCCAGACAACGCTATCCAAAACAACAAACCGTTCACTTAGAATAAGCATGTTTTGTAGTATTCTTATATTTTAGTACACATTTCTTAGGTTATCTAGCGAGTTTCAAAACTTTCTTATCAACTGCACAGGAAAGTAGGAGACGCAAAATTTGACGCATTCACACGATATGCCCCTATGTTCCACCTATATTTGCTAGAGGGCTTTGTTTGGCGGCAATTGGAAACGGCAGTTATTAGTGTGGTAATTCATGTGTCGAAATGGTAGGGAGGTAGGTGAATTAATATCGCACTGAAGCAGAACGGTCGGAAGACGAGGTCAACACCTGAACTAGATTCCCACTCTCCGAACTTCCACACCACACCAGAAAATATCAAAGGAGAATACCTCGTCATATTTAATCACGCTCAGATGACGAGGTCAGCACCTGAACTAGATTCCCACTCTCCAAACTTAAGCACCAACGTAAGGACATTTGAGGCCACGATAGAACCAGCCCCTAAGTACACGACTGTCTTTTTGTTGGACCTAGTTTCAAACTCGTAACACTCCGGTGGCTTACCCGCGGCTCTACCAACTGGACTACCACTTCCCACAGGAAGAGAGGGGCAAGGGTTACTTTTAACATTTTAACAGGGGCAATTGCTTTTGCAAAATATTCTAAGTATAGGCCGCGGAGACAGCTAGTGGAAAAATGTGAAATGATCACGAGTACGTAATTTTTTCATTTCAAAAACTTCAACTTAGGCGTTTTAAAAAATAGCAAGTTACATTTTGACTGTAATCAATATTAAAGTTTGATAAATTGGGTTTTGGAACGTGTAGTGGTGCAGTAAGGTCATACATGCACAGTTTTGAGGTCATTAATCACTTAATTCTTTGCCTTACCTTTTAGATTTGGATTACTTTCTTAATTAAGATCTAATTCCGCGCTACTAAAATGAGTGAGAAATAATTATCCTTTCTAAAAGGCTAACTGTATTTTAACATTTATTGTGTAATCTTCCAACTACAATTCAAATAAAATGAAAACACATTCTCACAAGGCATGAATTTAATTCATATTTACCCACTATTAAACTGTCATCTGTGTCTTTGTATTTCCTCCATACTGTCATTGCATCGCTGTAGAAAAAACATAATAAAATTTATAAAAGCACTGTATAACCGATAAAAAAAAAGGTACATACATTTAATAAAGTAGAATACAGATTAATTAAATTTAAATTAAATTAAAAAATGTATGGATATGTCATTTCAAGGGCCAAGAGCATTTTTACTCAAGTTTTCGGACGCAATTTTTTTTCGAACTTTACAGGCTTACATTAACTAAGATTACGTTATTTATAACCGAAAGAAAAATGACAAACTGTTATTTAGTCAGGTATTATTCGTAGAATTTTTAATATTTTATTTCATTTTGGTTACTCTCCATTTAAAATTAAAAGAAATAAGTAAACCTGAACTAAATTTATGCTTCAAAATCAAGCTGTTAATGTAAAATGAAAAATAAATTGCTTAAGGTTTCAGAGTTCCTTCATTGAAAATATTTCACACAAAGTTCTAAAAATCAGGATGTTAGCAATTTTTAGATATAAATCATATCAGCACTTTTCGCTGATGTGATTTATTTGTCCTTTACTATTTTGTTCGTTCAATTTATTTCTTTTGTGTGTAAGACTCAATGTATACCCAATCACTAGAATTATTACATCGATAAATGGGATGAAAAACCTGTATAGACATCAATAGTACCAGCTCTACTATCCCTCTAACAAACATTACAAAGAAAGAAAATACCTTCTCTTGACTATTTTCTATCCTAACTTAAAATACGCAACTAATGAGGAGAAAATCCAACTAATACATAATCTTTCTTTTTATGATTTTGGTTCTCTACTCAAATGAAGTCTGCGCTATCAAACGAAATCGATAGCAAATAAACTCTATCTCGCTGTTAGTATTCAGCGATTTTAACACAGGTACTGCATTTACTTATGCGTACTTGTTCGACATGCTCTTGTGGCTATAGTAGTGAGACAAGGATTTTAAAGACCTAAATTTGTGCGAGAGAATGCGTAATAAAAATTAATTTTCGACTCCAAAAAGACAAAAAATATCTTAGAAAAATGCTTGAATTGAATACTCCCTCTAAAGGTCGCAAGACTGCGTTCACTACATTCGATGGATGGCCCACAATGAAGATTCGAATTGCCATGCGATGCAAACTGCTTCCAACAATTCTATGAAGCCTTGCGATAATAAACGCTGCTTCTAGTAATATCAGGGCGCAACTCTTCGTTGCTCCTCAGACTTCAGTCACAAATTCCCCTGGCAATTCAGGGCAGTCAACCAGTCGCAACCATTCATTTTGCGATCACATATACGCATGTGCACCTATGATCTTATACAGATCACAAGGTTTCATTTGACAACTAGTTAACTACATGGTAGCATCTAACGAATTCAACCACAGCTTAATTAATTTTCTATGAGTAATGGAGGATGTAGCACTACTAAAATGTCAACTTAGTGGCATGTAACAGTGCAACTGATATATAATAGCTTTTCGCTGATGTGTTGGTGCTTCAATCCCTGCTCACTGATACGTGCCTGGAAATGAGAGAGCGGGATATCTCACCAGAAAGGGAACCAAGAGATAACTCAAAATACCTTAAACCCTCCGTCTTTTCACACTTTGAAACTGTGGGTAAAAGAGTTTTTTAAACACCGCCCAAAAATTAAGACTTGTCGATGCTGCAAGGATTAACGGTGCAACTTATATACTATAATAGCTTTTAGCTCATGTGTTCATGCTTCAATCTCTGCTCACTGGGAAGTACCTGGAAATGAGAGAGCGGACTATCTCACCAAAAAGAAACCAAGATAACCCAAAATCCATTAAACCCTCTGTCTTCTCACACTTTTTTGAAACTTTGGATAAAAGAGTTGTTCAAATACCACCTAACAGTATGAATTGTCAATGCTGCCAAGGATTAATCTTGGGAATGCTTTTTCCTGCAGTGGACGTCATCCCAGACAGTCTCAAAGGAAGGCTTCAGTTGTACAGTTTAGTTTCCTGTTTGGGGGCATGACTGTCTGTGTGCACACTTATTTTATTGTAATATTGTTGATTCTCTTGACTGTATTTATGTAATAGCAGACAACCTATGACGTCTCAACATATAGACACGTGCATTGCACGTAATAACTATAGGAAAAGAGTACAAAAGTATTGGGAAGGCCTGATGGTGTATGCTGTAAAGTCAAGTGCCTGGTATTTAGCCTTCATAATAGCTACTTTAGTTTAATGATGATGTGGGGACGATCTCGTACATTTAACTAACTAACCTTCTCTATTTTGTTTTAACAGTTAGATTTAAAACTTATCGAGCTGTGGTAACTTACGTATCTTTTGTGGTGGTATTAAGCGCTCAGTGATATAAAATCCAGAATAGTAAATCCTTTGCTGTTGATGACATTTTATAAAAAGTTGTGCTTGGTTATACAATAAAAGCAATGTTTTCCGTTAACGGGAGTAGATTTGTATCTGGCCAAATTGTAAAGGTGGTATAGAGGTTCAAAACAAACATTTTTGTTGAAAACTGTGTCTGTAAATACCAGGTTTAGGTGGTAGATGGCACTGTTTAGGTCCGTTGGTAGCATCGTTTGTGGTATAAAACGTCATTCCCAGCTCGGATTTTCAACGTCAGGTAACGTTACGCTAATTTTATAAACTGTTACTTTTTAATATCAGTTATTAACTTATTTTTTACTTTCAGTTGTTAACTTATTTTTTAATATCAGTTATTAACTTATTTTTTACTTTCAGTTATTAACTTATTCTTTAATATCAGTTATTAACTTATTTTTTACTATCGGTTATTAGCTTATTTATTAATAGTTATTAACTGTTATTTTGCAATAACACTTACTTAATTGTTACTTAATGTGTCTGTTTTTTTGGCCTTGTAAGCCTAGTACATTTGTAACTTACCCTCCATGGTCGTCTTTGCGGGTGGGCTTGTATTTCACTCGGTTGATGTCATCGTGAATTCCTTGCAACAGATACCTCAAGAACTCTTGTGCATCTTGCTGGCTGGAACATTTGGAGAAAGCTTTGCAGCAATTAAAGTAGAAATTTTACTACACACAAGTTTGTACCTCAAAATTAAGAGTATCTTTGGAAGAAAGGGTATCTTTGAAAGGAAGTATCTTTGGATCAAAACTAAAAATTCTGGGTCGGTTTTTAAAATGAAATCACATTTGTATTTAAAATAATAAATGTTGGCATTTTTAGTATTTTTTAATTAACGTTACACTGAAGCAACACAACGAACTATCTGACCAATCCCCGAAAGGAAAGATTCGTGGATAACACCACGTAATTTTGAACCACGGTCAGATTCAGAGGTTACACCTGAGCTGGCACCCCACTCTCCAAACTTCCACACCCCGCCAAAGTGAGGACATTTGAGGCAACGACAGATTTAACGTACACCAACACCCGTGTTTAGCTCTACAGAACAACCCTTTTAAGCGTTCGGTGAATCTACAAGCTCGAAATCCTCCTACGTCAAACGTCTAGAGGTCAAAACGACACGCACGTACTCTGTGTTTGGTACCAACTATTACGTTGTAGAGATGACAGTCATAATGACATAAAATATTAGCTATTTAATTAAATGATGGAATAAGTCGTTGATAAGCGATGTCGCAGCCTGGTACGAGTGTTTGATAATACTTTTTGGAGGAGTTATGGAGCAACGGCTATATTTGGCCTAGCTGCACCAGACACAAGACATATAATTTCAAGTAACAGACACATGCACTGAAAGAAAGTTCTACTGCCACACGATAGAAATACAGCCAGGGAGTAATGCACATTACAGGAATCGAGTCGCCTACTTTATATGACTAGTATTCCGGTGAGATTGCGATTTGACAAACTTCCACTTACTTCAAAACGTCGCACTAGACTAGTTGGTCAGAAATTAGAGGATCTCGACCTTTCTATATTCTTTTCCGTGTCCTAAAATTTCGTGTCGTTTCCAGTGCAAACTCCCCGTTTGTGAAAAAAGTGTCACCGACAATGTCTTTTTCACCAATGTCAACAGGGCCGTCGTGGTTCAGGGAAGATGTCCACTGCGAAAGCAACCTTCGAGTTGCAGGTGGAGCAGGTTTAATTCCTGCCAGGTGCATTTCTCCTTGGGTGTATTTCTCTCTTCTATGTCAGTAAAAATTTCATTGTGCGTCGATTAATTGGTATTGTGCCTGGTGTAGCATGGCCAAATATGGCCCTGGCGACATAAGACCCCCAAATCAACCAACCACCAATGTCAGCATGACATGAATATACCTTAGAGCTCCCTCTAAACCTACGACTGGGAACGCAGGTGTTCATATGAGCTGATGTTTATTGATTATTATTGGAGCACGTGGCCCCGTAGAGGCCTTAATCTACAGTCGAAAGGTTCCCTTGGGAATTGATTCCGGACCGTCATCAATAGCCCGTTGTGTTACTCTACTACGACATTGATAAAAATACCTACCAACCTACTCCAGTCGATAGGTGAGAGACTTGACATGACGCCTGTCTCGCAATTTGGTTTAGGCTACAAAGGAAAGGAAAACCTTCTTTATAGGGATGGCATTTGCATATCTCTTAAACATGAGGCATGTACCGCAGAGCCTTCTGTCGGTGAAATTTTGAACTACTATTTTTTTCTCCATGCAACATTCCTCATTTTGAGATACCTTTTCGTGCAAATCACACCTCAATATCCCCAACTTCGATATTTGTATGAAAAAAATTAAATGTTTACAAACTTATGGTACAGTCTGTATTAGCGATGGCGTCAATCTTAGGTAAAATCCTAAACGGTGCCTTGGCTAGATTTCAATTTTTCCTCGCCAATCTAATGCTTAATGGTTAGCTTACCGAGCGCAACTGTAACTCGGATCTCAGGTCACCGTCTCGGTAGTATCGTTTCTCTCAATTTCGATTGGAGTTTTGTGTTCATGAAAAAAAATTATATTTCAAGCTTCTAATGCACATAAAAAACTTTTTCGTAGGAAGGTATTTAATTAATGTCTAACTGGAGCAACACATTGGGCTATTGGCGATGGTCATGGATCGACCCCAGAAGGGAAAGACCCGAGGACAACACCACGTAATTTTGAACCACGTTCAGATGACGAGGTCACACCTGAGCAGGCACCCCACTCTCCAAACCTCCACACCATGCCGACGCGAGGACATTTGGAGTCACGACGGATTTAACGTGAACCAAACCCTTTGGTACACGACGGTCTTTGGTTGGATTCGAACTCGCAACCGTCCAGTTGCTAATACGATGCTCAACCACAGCCCATGTGTAAGAAGAATTCGGGTTACACTAATCGCCGTTACGATAAGCAAATGTTCGAAGCTTAAGAACAAACGGAATCTTTTCCATCCAAGTATCAGAACCATTAAGTAACTCCGAAATTGTAGAAGATTTATTCGTTGAAGGGGGTGAAGAAAGAATAATTGAAGTTTCCGGTGAAGGCGAAGGAATAAGAGTGTCTTCTTCAAAAGTAGCTACTGCTGGCTTAGAAACTATTCACCGCTTTTTGTTTGACAGTGAATATTTATCAACTCAAATAAAAAGTGTTGACCGCGTCAAAGATTTTCTTAAGGAATATCAGGAAATAAACTGAATACAAAAATCGATAGCAATACTTTTTCTCTAAGAAAATTGCGTAATCAGGAAATAAACGAGTAATCAAGAATCATCTGTGCAATCAGGAATCATCTATATAATCTTTGTGATGAAGAAATACCATTTATCTCTGAACCAAGTAGTAATGTAAATAGTTTAACATTTTACTTTAATGTTGAACTAACTGTTTTATTTTACTGCTGCTTTTTTTCCGAATACGAATAACACGAACTACTGTTAACTTTTTCATGGTCCCATGAAATTCGCCTTAACGAGGTTTGATGTATTGTATGTAATTAAGTAATATCTGATATTTATATTATATAGCGATATGTGTCTCTTTTAGAAATATTTTTAAGTTAACTTACGCAACCATATCATTCCTACTCAAGGACCAAAATTTATACAGTATAAATTTATAAACTAAGTAAATAAATACTCCATAAAGCAAAATTGATCAGAAATTATGGCTTACCTATCTCCTAAAAATCTTGAAGCATATCTCTGTACTTCTGTTCGCAATTGGTAAGGGCTGATGGCACAATTTGACTTCGGTTCGGTGACTTTTTTCACGAACTCGGCGAATACTGGAGACGATGAAAATAAGACATTATTATGAAAATTGCTTAGAAATACATTTCTGATAAATGTGTTAGATCTTTTAAGTACTTGGAAAACAATATTGCTAACTGCGAATTAAAAATATAAATTTTGTTTAGTTACTCTTTGGATCGAAGACGCATTTCAGACAAGCTAATTGAATGGCACTAAAGATAACAAATACTTTGGTAACTTGGGTAATAAGTCAAAGTTTGTATATGTACCAAAAATTTTAAACTTATTAGTATAATTGTTGTGGGGGTTGTCCATTTCTCTGAGTCAGATGTCACCGTGAGCATTTTGCACGGCTTTGGCTATGTCGATTATTTTCTCACTGTAAAGCTGTTTTTCGGGATGGTAATCGATGGTTAACCTCTACTATTATAAAAGGAAGTGTTTGTATGTGTGTGCATGAGTTCTGTCCAGACGAATCTATAGCGCTTGTGTTATGAAATTTGGCACACAGGTGGTTCTAAAGGTGACTGAATTTCAAAATTTAATCTAAAATATTTTTAATTAATTTATTAGCTTTTTCTTCCTTGTATTTTACCATTGAACTGAGCACAATGTTTGACCTGTACTTACACTGAAATGAGCACAATGTTTAACCTGCACATACACTGAAATGAGCACAGTGTTTGAGTTTCCATCTCTACTATGCCATAACTCTTTCATCTTTAGCTTTAAGACGAAAAGTATAGCCATTATTTAATTTTTATCATTTATGCAATTTTTTGTTTAGTACTGTTTAATTTGGTTTTGTCGGAAGCAGTGAGGTTGGCTTTTTAAAAGGACAACTTTGTCATGGGAAATGTCATGTGGATACTACTAGTAATCTATAACAGAATAAAAAGGATGTTCTAAAAAATCTTGGCAAATTCGTTATTATTTCACTTATTTCCCTTCAGAAGCAAAAGAGATGAAGCAGAAACCTGCTAATTTTTTATAATTTTACCCACAAAAAGCCAAAAGTGTTTAGGCTCCAACGAGAATGCTATTAGACTGGTATTTTTATATTAAAGCTGTAACTAATACATTTCGCAGTTTTTATCTCCAGTTGATTGTAAAATAGAAATTGGTACTATTTCATACACAGGAAATGTCAAATTTATTTCGGATGCCTATTTTAGCACTATAAGTTTAAAGTATGAAACATGTGCATAACCTGACACTGTCTAAGAAGTCAATACAGTTAACAGATTGGACGCAATCACACTTTAGGATCTACTTTTTAACATCATGGGTGATTCGGAGCTAAACACGACACGCTATGGGGCATCATTCTTGTCGGCAGAGAAAACTACTTAAAACATTAACGGCATAAAAGCATTTTACAGCAGCCCTCGAGAAATTTGTAACTTGTCAATGTGGCCCGCAGAATAATTTTGGTTAGGCTGCCATGTAATAACCATAGCAGCCCTCGATGATTGTAGCACGTAGAATAATTTTGGTTAGACTTCCATGTTATATACATAGCAGCCCTCGATTGTAGCACGTCAATGTGAACCACAGAATAATTTGGGTTAGACTGCCATTTAATAACCATAACAGCCCTCGACTGTAGCACGTCAATTTGGCCCACAGAATAGTTTTGGTTAGACTGCCATGTAATAACCATAGCAGTCCTCGATTGTAGCACGTCAATGTGGCCAGCACAATAATTTTGCTTAGACTGTCCATTGCTATTTGGGTAGCACAAAACTATTGTTACTTACCTTTAAATAAATCACCGTGAGTTGGACTCCGATGATTTATATGTGACGTATACGACGATTTGGCACAGAAATCCACAAGTGGCGGTGTATGACACAGACATTGTAGAACGGCATTCATAAAACACTGTGTGTGAAATAGAAGAATGTTCATCAGTTTCATTATTCTCACTTCAGAAAGTACCAAAATACAGTCGCAGTAAAACAAAATGCAAGTAAACAGACTGATGTGATTACATAATTTATAAAATTTCTTTTCTTAAAGACGTAATTTCGTCAGCGCAAAATTTTACACACCGTCGGTTTACAGCACAGAAACTTATCAACTGACATTTCTTCTTAGACACTAAATACTTATTTTCATGATAATGAGACATAAATTATTAGGTTGTAAACTGTTTAAAAGATGTGATACGATGCAAATGAGTAGAATTCTTATTTTTCGATCTAGTAACTAATATTTAATTTTTAACCCTCCAAGTAGTTTCGACGATAGATCTTCTTCATTAAGATCTGACCCATTTTTCTACTGACGAGATATTACCAAATTTTGGATGATGATGAAATCGAGATGTGGTTTCTATTTTGGTTTCTTCAATGACGAGATATCTCGTCCATCCCGATGTGATCCATTTTTTGCTAATGACAAGATACCTCATCGAGAAAACTACCAAGAGGTTTAAGCAACTGCACAGTAAAAAATGATCAGTTAGTGAGCGTTTGCTCGAAACCGACAATGTATCAGATAGACTTTGATAACTTCCAAGCAGCATGCAATCGAATAAATATACGTCTTGGTGGTGGTAGACATGAATATATATGAGCACTCCCGCTTTCAAACACCAGTGGCCACGAAAAGTGAAGCTGTGTCAATTATCACGGAGCTTAGGACGTTTTGAAGTATTATGAATCGCTTTATAATTCAACTGTTCATCGTGAACCATCCATTGAAGTACCGATTGCTGAGAGACATCAGGAATTTATCGGATGCATGATCTGGTATTTGAAAACGCGCTTGCTCATATTCACGTCTACCACATCAGGAAGTGGAAAGAGAAAAAATTTAGCTACCAAACGTGCTTCACGAATAAATTTTGTGCGAATAAGAGAACTGCTACTTAATCATTGCTTCAAAAAACACAGTTTTGCTTGTTAAAAGCCATTATCAAATTAACAATTACTTGGTAGCAGGGTCATTCCATACAAAATTAGCCCGTCAACTGTGGCTGACTTAACGCCGATTTTAATGAAAATCAGTTTTAAAATTAGTATTTGTCCTGAGAAACTGCAAAAATTCGGTTTTTGAAATGTTTGTTTTGTTATTTATTGACATTTTAAGGTCACACAAATGTAGATTTCTAGTACTAAAAGAAGTCTGTTTGCGACCATCGATTTCAATATGTTATTGATACAAATTTTTTAAAAATTTACATTCTTCAGAATTCTCCTGGGAAAAGTTAGAATTTTGTTTAACAGCCGTCACAGCTAAATTTGAGAGGCCGTCGAAAAATAAAAATTTTACCAATTTGCTACAAATTTCAATTGCTCTGGTATCTAGAAATGTAGACAACATTAGAAATAATTCTGAGTGAAAAGTGTCTTATTACAAATAGCGTGGATTTTGTGATTGTATTTCTTTTCTAAAAAAAACAAGATTTGGAAAGCAAAATTTTGGAAAAATAAGATTTTTTTAATTTTTTTAATGTATTTTTAATTGTGAAGGAAAACTGCCAAAAGATAAAAACTTTTCAACGCCATTTATAGACCGAGATTACTATTATATGTCTTTCAATTTTCACTATTCCTTTTTACTTATTTTTGATCCCAGGAACATTTTTAACTGGATAGAAATTCGACTATTTTTGTCACATCTGAAAATATAGTTACAAGCTTTGATAGAATAAAAATGCGATATAAAAATGAAATGATAATTATAGTGAATGCGTCAAAAAGTCATATTAAATTAATCTTGTAAATCCTGGTGGTTTTTTTTTTTTTTTTTTTTTTGCTTAATCGAAGAAGTGTTCCATCTGTCAACTAACCATTTTGTTGGTGAAAAGTTCATTTTGTTAGTGAAGTCCTTTTTATTTGTCTATATCCTTAGGAAATGGATAACATTAAATACGTATGGTAAATATAAAGTATTATTACACATGTAAATTTAATATCTAATTTTGTGGGTAAACACGAATTTAAAATCCTTGCTCTTTCAAACGTTGACGTGGGAGAAATTTTGCCTTTGGGGATGCTTTGACGAGATCTATTAAGTTAAATCAACCCTTTTCAAATACCTTTCTGAGCCTACCGGCCTAAGATAAAGTAGATAAAGCCAGAGAACTGATGAATTTAAAATTTTGTTAGAAGTTAGGAAATATCTGTCCTCACTAATGTATGCAAACGTCCGATGCAGTATGAAAATCTCAATTACAGTCTACAGGAAATGGGTAATTCAGTGATTGCTGAAACTGTTACGGTGGTTATTGGTGATTCGATAGCACTAAAACCCCTGGGGGAACTGTTACAGATGTTATTGGTGATTCGGTAGCAGAAAACCTCCTGATATTGATGATTCGGTAGAAAGTACTTGTGTGGGTGCCGGAGTTTATTTTTGATTCTCTAACAGTGCTTGAGTATAGAGTGCGATTTGCAACTGCGGCTGTGCGCAGTTGAAATACATCAGGGGCTTAGACGGGCCTCGAATTACGGTACTAAACTTTTATCATAAAGCTTATAAAGCTGATTAAATAAGTGAAGAAAAGAAAAGCTAGAAGAAAACGATATTTGTATTATTTTGCTGTTTTGAATGGGCGGACAAATTAATCATCGATTTTCAATTTATTGTAACTAGTCATTGGTTGCATTTCTGTTTTGAGAACACATAAACAAAAAACAAAAATTTCTGCTTAGTTTTATTCGTTTTAGTTAAAAGATAAATCAAACTTGTGTTCCCTGTTGTAAATTGCTTTGAATTATACAACAACGTATTATGTATGCAAAATTAGATGAAGTATAGGGGTAAGAGATTAAATGGGACATTAAATCCAGGCTGTCATCCCGACGCGACAAGTGGCTCGGCCAATCATAAAGGATATCCGGTCACAGTTAAAAACAATCACAGGTTCTACAATCAGTCGAGAATGAAATGTTATTTGATAGTAGTCACAGTTATAAATCGTACCGTGAAAACATTATTAGTATTCATTAAATAACGTAGGCTCGTTGCATTGCTCTTTATATGCTGTTATTTATAATTAAATTTTGTAGTAGTGTTTTAAGTTCACCACACGTGTCATGAAAGATCTAGTTACCCTTTTGTAACAAAATGCGAGCTCGAAATATGATACTTTTAGTTTATTTATTCTATCTGGTTCGTGTGTGTGTATCTGTGTGTGTTCCCCTCTTCTCGCTGATTACGTAATTGTACTTTATTTATATAAATTCTACAGATATCTCCGTGCGCTAAAAAAATTTACCAGTATCAACTTCGTTTTTACTTTTATACTGATTCGCATACCGCTTTTCCAACGAAAAAATACGTGGAACCATAATAAAACTAATTGTTATGTTTGGGTAACCATTTGGCTCCAAACCTTCGTCTTTCATCTTTTTAGTAAGCATATATACTTCTTCACGGTTATGCTTCTCATTTCTCTCTGCTTATTCTACTTCAATCAACATCAACCAAAGCTTTATAACCCTAAGTATTCCGAAAACTTCGATAGCTAAATTGGCAAGCGTAAACGTGAAATTTGAACTGATATATAAAAATTCCATAACTCACCGTATTTCCTAGGTTATTAAGGCCAATACGGGATCCTCCTTTATCGTCTTTTTCATCGGTTTTATCACTAGACCATGAGTTCACCTTGTAGGAAGGAGTCTGTAAAGGAAATGATCTGTAGTATTTCATAGCTTTTCGATATCTATGGTACTATTGATTGTACAATAAAAATAGCTTTAAATGCTGAATAACATAATTTTGTAACACGACAAATTCCAAATTTACATAATCTGAATCATCTATTGTATAATTCAGTTTACAAAACCAACAAAAGAACTGAGTCATCAGAACACAATCCCTACCAATTCAAGTACCCTTATGGAAATGGATATAAACCCTTATTATATAGGAAAAGGTTTAAGTCTCAATGATTACCATTTTCGTTCCTTGTTATGGTTTAAAAATCAAGTTTATAAAGTAATTCGTATGATGCCATTTCAGACTTTAAAAATATTGCTAAATACTTCACACATACCCTACTTGCAGTTACATTTAGTAACACTTAAAGTTCTAATTTAAAAATTATGCTGAATCTTTTTAAATTTAGTTGTGTAAATTAATATTAAAATTGTAAAACAAGAATATAACCTACAGTATTCATATACTAATAATATTTTTAACCTTGTATTGTATTAAATATAAATGTAGGTTTATACTAAACTATAACTTGTAGTTTTCTTATAACTAAAATAACTTATATATTTCTTATAACTAATATAACTTATAACTACTCCATTATGTTGTAAGATGATAACTCCAAAATTGTCTTTACAGCCTACTATTATCTGTAAAAAATTTACACTGCGTGTTTTTATTTCAAATGTTCTTTTGGTTTAGTTGGTGCAAGAATTAAATGGGCATGTGTTACTTTTTAAATGAATTCAGTTCATTATCCTTCAAAAAGTATTATTTTTTGTTCAGAATCCTATGGGGTCTCTATTTTACGGTGCATTAATTTTATAACATTTATGATTGTTTGTAGAGGGGTGTTGTATCTATTGTCTAAAATTAGATCAGAAAATAAGAGGTGCATTACATATTCACAGTACAATTTTTTTTTATGTCACATGAATTCTTTTAATAAATGTATATTAGAAAATTACGAAACATATTTTTTCATATTACCACAAAATAAGTTAAAAATTAATCATGTTAAATCAATTTTAGTTAAAAAAAATAACTAATCATAATTTTTTATAGTTTATTATGCATTACAAATTCACAGTACAAATTTTTTTTATGTCACATGAATTCTTTTAATAATTGTATATTAAAAAATTACGAAATATAATTTTTCATATTACCACTAAATAAATTAAAAATGAATCATGTGAAATCAATTTTAGTTAAAAAAATAACTAATCAGAATTTTTTATAGTTCATTTTATCACATTAAAAGAAATGGTGGTATATTTTTTAGCTGTTAAGTCAGTTTGATTCTCAAACAGCAAACACGCAAAGTACATGTCGCAATTTTGTTGTGACCAAAAATGTGAACATTTTTAGTAAACGTTTTAAGATTTAAAACAAATGACTTTCATACTATATTTAAAGAGTGAGTTTTGTAGCAAATAATTCAGGATTTTAGACAATTCTTAAATTGGACCTCAAACTCATGTTAATTGGGAGTAATAGGTTTAAATATAAAAGCGCCTATTGCGCCACCTAGAAATTCCCAGAAGTTGGCACACTTAGAAACGATTCTTCTTTTCTTTTATGCTAATCATTGCGAAAATCGTGCCTTTGTAACAACTTGATAATGTCACATTCCTGTGGAAGATCACTTTAATCTGCTTGTGAAATGAACAGAAACGTCGATCACAACACAACAAAGAATAAGCACTAAATTCAAAAGGACCAAGAAGCAGAATAAGCTTTGAATGCCATATTTAACAAATAGGTCTCGATTTCGACTCAAAATTTTACATAATTACTTCTAATTCTAACATCTAAATAAACCGGCGTGCAACAGGCTTAAATAACAAAAGCGCTTCTCGCGCCATCTGGATAACTGTGACGCTGTTACAGTTTACACACTTCAAAACGCAAGAAATAACAATTCGTTTCTTTTCGAGTAACAGACGATGATTTCGTCACTAACAACTTAAAAAGGTTTACCTTCCGGTGGAAGCTCACTTTAATCCGCGTGTTAGACGAATAGAAAAGGTAAATTACAACAAAAGCGATCACAGCAAAGCAAAGAAGTAAGGGCTGCGTTTCTAAAAATAAAGCGTGTATGTCCCTATATGTATCTTGTAGGAATGTTAACCAAGTTATGGTTTGTTTACGACACGCTCTCTGCGCGCGACTTGTTGCTCGATATCTCCTCATCTTTTCAGTGCAATTGAAACTCGAGAGGCAGCATGGCAAGGAATTCCCGAACGGGCAACTTGCCACGCACCTCGACACGAGACAGAAATAGTTCGCTTCGGGAAAACTTCACTTACCATCGGGAACTTGGGGAAATTCGGCGATACACAATTTATGCGAGAAGCGAAGGTTGGTTGGGGTTTAACACTCCAAATGGGTTTCAACGAGATATCTCGTCCATCAAGACCTAACCGATTTTGCTACTGTCGAGATATCTCGTCGTCGTGATCTTGCCGATTTCTTATTATGGCGAGACATCTCGTCGTCATGATAGTGCCGAATTTTTTTCATGGTGAAAAGATATTTTGTCATCGGGTTAAATTCGGGACTTTCTTATGGTGACAAGATCAAGATCTGGTCAGTTTTCTTCTAATGACGAGAGCTTGATGAACGAGATATATCGTCTATCGATTTACTGATGAGGAGATATCTAGCCTTGAGTTTGCGAGGTGAGTGTCAATCATCAATATGTTGTTCGTCTGGAAGATGACGTTTTAAAATCTCTGAATGTTGAGCGAAAGTATTTGGCGCTTCTGCTATCCGATACAGCACATTATATGACTGCGGCTGGCACAGTTTTTCAATGTTATAGAAATTACTGGCCAAGGATCGGCCATTCAACGTTCTTCTGTATTTCAGTATGTATTATAACACTGTTGTACACGACTAAAAGCGTCAATATATTTTGATTTTTTCATTTTTTTATGAATAATTTATTTTAGAATTCAGTGTATCAAAAAAAAATGCAACTTTATTTCCATAAATGCAACATTAGGGAATGATAAATGCAACTTTTCCCATTTTTACTGCAACAAAAAAGTTACCCTAATCATGACCAATGATACATTGCTCATATAATCTGGATTTGAGTCTAGCCTCAGCAAGAAGCATGGGGTAAAGGAGTCTGCGTTGGAGGTACGCATCGCATGACTTCTTCTTGAATGGAAAGCAATCCCCTCCGTACCGAGCAAATGAAGGCCTTCAGCGGATTAGTCACTAAAGGCTAGGTAAAGTTTCGAATTGTATCGCATGACAAATACCATTAACTGATCATAATAAGAAACCATTTGAGGCTGGAAGAATCAGGTATCCGTATACCCTGGTTGGCTTTTTCCGGTGAAAATCTAGGACTGTTCCCCCCAAGTAGTTTAGACGAGATATATTGTCCATCAAGATCTGACGAATTTTGCTAATGACGTGATCAGTTGTCATCAAGATACTGCCGATTTTTTTTTATGCTGATGAGATCAAACTCCACTCAGTTTTTCTAATGACGAGATATCTCGTCTAATAATATCTGGTCAATTTTGCTAATGGCGAAATACCTCGTCAACGAGACAACCACCAGGGAGGTTAAAACTAAAATTGACGTTTCATGATTTACGTTTCAAAATGGTTCACTTTTGTACATAATTTGTCAATTTTCATTTTTTTTTAAATTTATTATTTATATTTAGTTTTGCCACCGAATTTTTCCGAGATATAATTTTTTTTAATAAGGAGCTTCATTGAACGCTATGCCAATGCTTTTCAGGAATTGTATGTTAGTAGTGTAACTTCTAGTGTTTCAATTTCTGCTTCTTTTATAGATGGTAACATTCTGTGCATTTTGGAATAGAAGGTATTTCAAAGCTTGCTCTACGAACTTTAAGGAGAGGTAGGAAACTCAAAAATAAACCGTATTCACACATAGGGGTATTCACACATCCTGTATTTGTAAGCGAATTAGCTCCATTCAGAGGTTGACAAGTTTCTACATCTATCTATGCTTTGAAGCTGTCAACAGAATTTGTACAATGTTTCTGTCCAACATTGTTTCTCATTTTTATAGTAGTACAATAAAAGGACTTATATATTTGAATTGACAAATAAGAGTAGATATATTAAAGGGCAAAAAAAAATATTTCCCATTTCTCTGAGTACCTGACCAAAGAGAACTGATTATATTTATTTTAACATATTTTTTATAACTGCAATGTTATCAGTAAGCACCTGGACCTGTATATATTGGAGATTTCAAACTTTGTTTTTCATATTTTTCTCTTACATATATATTTACATGGAAACATTTATACACGAGTACTTTGCAAGTTATTGCAATTTAGTCATTAGTCGATGCTCACGATGCTCTATTTTGATCGATTTGACAGTTGATTGCACGAACTGATAGTTTAATTTCTCAAACAACAGCAAATGCGTGCATTTTTTAATTAAAATTTTTTTAGAAGAATTCTTCAAAGAAAAAAATTTTCTATTCTTTATATTTTTACTCTACAGTTTGTCGAAAAGGATTATTGATAGTAAAAATATGTAAAAAAGTTAGTTGGAAATACTTGTTGACTTATACTTGTTGATATATATATATATATATATATATATATATATATATATATATATATGAAATGATACCTAAAAATAACCCCCTAATACAATTCTCACCAGAGACCAGTCCCTTAATCACCCCACTTCCCTTTCAGTCTTTCGTCTTGTTTGTCCAATAGGTCATATATCTTGCCATCCCCTTTCAACTTTGACCTCCGGACCTCCCAGTCTGACTGGACCTCACACGATCCATTTTCCCTCTCAAATCGCCTGTGAGATAAAATTACCTCTTCGCTTAACTCCCGACCTCTACCAATGAAATTTCTTGCTAGATTCCCTGTCCAATAGTCCTTCTTTTAATTCTCATCCCTCTAGCGAATTCATTTTGAACTATACACTTTTTCCATGAGCCCCTTAGAATAGGAAGCCACAGAACCGTTCAAGTCTCCGTCCCCTTAACAACCTCCACGCCTGATAATATTACTAGGATGTTATTGAAATAATAAAGATTTTGTTAGAGAATATATTTATGTATCTTTTATGGAACCAGCACTACACTCCCCTCCAATGGATCATCCTCATCCGGATGCCTAGACCACTCTTGCCACTCCGTGTCACGACTGCAGGCTATATATATATATTATTTTGGTCCTGCCTATGGAGGACCTATAGTCTTTCTAAAAAAGCTAAACATAATTTTTCAGTCTTAAACATCTTTCATTCGTACGTTTTGTAAAGAAAATTGGTAAAACTACCAGTTTGGCTAAAATAATTTTACTTGTGTGTTTTCCGTATACTTATTTGACTCCGTATACTTATTTGACTCACGACACAGTTCCCTCTATCGGAGAAATTCAAAACTATTTTCCGACTACTAAAAAATCCCCTGCTCGATAATACTTTTCAGACAAACCGCATATAAAGCCCACTTTGTGATTTTACGAATTTTTAGGGTACCTTGTATACATCAAAAAATAAATAATTCTTCAGTTGAGAAGAGTCATCACAGTCCCATCTTCAAATAAAACAGTCTGCTGCAGTAGCTTCAATTAAAGTTCAACAGATAATGGACAATATCGCAAAAAGAACTGCAACTGACTCTCAATCAACACACACTTTTTGCAAGAATATGTTTCCTGAAAAGATAAACTAGACCTAGACTATCCAAAGTTCAGTTATACCGGATGCTCACTAAATTTTGAGAAGTTTCGTTTCAATCTAAATGTGCTCGATATTTTGTGTAGAACAGTTTGGTAGCTTTGGGTATAGTTTATAAGGCATATAAGATCACTTATCTTCGGAATAAAAATATACGGGAGGGGGCGAAATTTCACATATTCCATAAAGTATTAGTATAAGAAAATTAAAACTTCGAATTCTAGATTTTAGTAATAACCTTTTTTAGCGTTTATTACTAACGACTCGGAAGAATATATTATCAGTGGCATTGTGCTTGCATTAAAGCCCAAAAGCCTGACATCTCCTGTTGAAAAAAAATTATTGAACAATGGATTAATCAAGAAAACAGGATGCTAAAAACAAAAAAAGGTTTCTTTTTGACTTTGCGCAGACATTAGTTTCGATTTCAAATGTACATTTTCTCACGCACTCTATCATTGTCAGCAGACCGTGGGTGAAGATTACGGGATGTTGTTCTCGGAATTTCTACTTCGAGATTAATCCGAACCGTCACCAATAGACCGTCGTATTATCAGTTTGATGTTGATTCAGTTACCTACCCGCACTCTATCGTCCGAATCTATGCGACTCCCTTTTCACCGTTTGATGCTGGATCGTCTTCGGTGACCGAAAATGACGTCATAGATCAAACACCAGGTAACTGAAAGTGATATCAGTGGGGCAAGTGAATGGAAGTGAAGTGACGTCTTAATCAGACCACGTGATCTATAGTTTCATAACGTGAACCGGCGGAAGGGACGTCATAAATGTGTGAGCTAAGTGTTACGTCCAGTCCAGAGAACATGGAAGTAGGAACTTACTTCCATGGTTGAGATCGGGCCTGAGTGCGGCTTCTGTGACGTCATGACAGTAGGGTCTTTGCATAGAAGAATTAACAAGTGGCGAGACCGTGATCAGACGTTAATAGATTGAAAAATCTTGATATCAGCAAATCCATCAATCCATGTTTCTAAAGATTTTACCCAAAAACAGCTTACCCTTTTTGCTATCAATTTCGGATTAATTTTCAAAAATATTTATTCCTTTGTGGTTCCGTGATTAACATTAAAGTATTGGAGAAATTTTTGTTAAAAGGTCCCACTATCATATAACCAGAGAAACTTTGACCTTAACTCCTCTGCAAATAAGAACACTCATCTTGATGTCTATCTCCGACAGATGGCCCTAGAAATTATTGACGGTATTCCTGAAGATGCCATACAAGTCTTCACAGACGGCAGCCGAACAGACAATCTTGCAGGAAGTGGAATTTATATTAAGACTCCTACTCAGGATTTTACTCTTCAGCAGCGAAATCCTGATACTTGCTCAGTGTTTAGAAGTGAACTACTGGCAATTAATGAGGGGCTTGCTGCTGTTTTAACCTATGATAGTGACTTTAGTGAACTGTGGATCTTGTCAGACAGTCGTAGCTCGCTACAACATCTGAATGAGTGGATTTCAGTAAGCGATATTACTAGCATTGCTATACTTCTAAAATTGAAATCACTTTCTCAATATCACGACGTACACCTTCAGTGGATTCCATCGCATGTGGACATACATGGCAATGAAATCGCAGATGGATTGGCAAAAGAGGGTTCAAAGAGTGTCTCGATCACTTCTACTTCTCTAACATATCAAGAACTCTACTCCAATGTAAAACAAAAACTCAATACTTCATGGCGAACTCCACCCACGCATCACTGGTACTGCAGAAAAAGTCCTGGTACACTACTAAACATCAAATGTGACAGAAGTACGCAAACCACCTTGGCCAGACTTGCAAGTGGACATATAAAGTGCCTTTCCTTCGTGGACGGTTCAAAAACCTACCAGACCTGCAGGAAATGTTATGCTGATGAGGCGTCGCCTGAGCATGTCCTCCAGTGTCTTGGACTTACAAAGCAGGACATTACTTCTGACCCTTTGACTGTAAGGGACTTTTTATATGTCAACAACCTATTGGAGCTCGTCTGACTTCTGTCAGATGAATGGGATTAGAAACAACTACCATATAATTTGTTAAAATATTGAATATTTGTCTTACATTAGAGTCTTGACCTTTATAAATAAGTGTGTTGTATTTTGGAACCAATGGAAGTGGTTTTAAAGACGTCATTCAGTAATTATGAAGCGATTTATAGATTGAATGGCCATGCTCACGTGACAACTAGTGGGGAAATGTTTCCTATTTCTTGCAAAATTCAAATTGAAGCAAATGTAGCCAAAAATATTTTTGAAACATTTCCTATATATTTAATAGTATTCATTGTCTTTATTTATGATAAGCTTATTTTCAGCATAAATTATGTAATTAAACAAATAAACTTTTTGATAACTTGACAGTAGACCAAGTGTAGTTCTATTTTTTAAGGAATGAAACAAATTCATTCTTATAGTATGATTTGTAAGTTACCTTTTTCAACAGTTAAAACGCGTACGGTGATAGTACTTATTAGTCCGCACCTGCTAATTAGTAAGTGTCCACATAAGATATAAAGTTACCAATATTTGGGGTAAAATTTAATACCTCATATATCGTTGGCTAAGAGCAAAAACTTGTTAACAGACAAAAATGAATTTTTACTGTACAGCCGTTTAAAGAATAACTATTAGATTTTAGGTAAAAAATAGAAATTATAAGTATTTTGACAGTGTTAATCTTGTGAACAGATTTCAAATGAAAATGTATTTCTCACCATCATGAAAATGAGTATTTAATGTACCCAAAAAAATGCCATTTAATGAGTTTCTGCTCGAGAGAGAGTTGTACAATGTTTCCCCAGTACCAGTATCCATCTAAAGACATATGGATGGACACATGAATTTTGACAATTATATCGGCATATCACGTTTTCACATATGATCAAATTTAATCGTTACAAACAAACTACTTAAATGGTACTATGAAACGTATTAAAGTAAATAAAGCTAACCTTTTAAGGCATCAGAATTAAACAAGAACCAAAAAATTAGAACTGCTAAAAAACCAAAATACAATTGCGAGACAACTTTCAGTAAAACTGAACTAGATGAGATCAGATTCTAGCTATGGTACAAAGCAAGGTTTACATAAGAGAGATTCTCAAAATGTGGGAACACTACATGTTAACGATGAGTAATTTTTAAAATTTTGAAATTTAACATCAATACTTTTTTAATGTATTGTTTATATAGGCCTAGAATACAATATACAATCATTCAAAAATACGAACTGTTCTCCAAAAATATCAAAAAAAAATTTAATTTCAAGATCTGTAGGTTACAGATTTTTGACATTGCTGGCCTGTTTGTTACACAATTTTGGCATTTCCCAAAGTCTAATGACTTTTGGACATTGTGTTATTACATTTTTGTAACATTATTATTATTATTATTGTTACATTACATTGTGTCAGAAAACGAAAGTGAAAACATGTGAAAGTGAAGTTAATTTGCTTGTTAGAAAGAAATCGTTAATTTGCGTATTTGAATTATATATATACATATATATATATATATATATATATATATATATATATATATATATATATATATATATATATATTAATGCCTACTAATAGGTATAAAAATATGACATCAGTCATTAGTTATATCTTGTCAATGCTTTAAAATTTGAGTAGATTTGAATATTTTAAAATTATAATTTTGTTTCTCCAGAGATTTTTGAATCATGGATTTGTTTATTCTGTAAAATTTTATTACTAATTCCAAAAATTTTGGGTTTGGTTGATTTTTGTGATATTTTAAACAATATATATTTACACATCATACAAGAAGGAAAACATGATCATAAAATAAAAATAACTTTATTCTTGAAAACTCATGGAAAAGTTATAATTCCTACAGAATTAATCAGGAAAACATAAACTTTTAAAAAATCTAAGTTTCATCTTAAAAAATTTATTCAAAGGATCGTTACAGCCATAAAGCAGAAAATAAAAATAAAAAATATATATTGATTTAAAAAAAAAAAAATTTACAATTGTATTGAGATTGTTGCTACATCACGGCCAAAATTAAATAACGATGAACTCCGTCGCCATTTGATATCGATCGTTATACGTTCCCGGACACGCGTCTAGTAATGGTATTAATATTGTATCTGCTAATTCACTTTTTTTTTTCGATAAAAACTATTAATCTGATCAAAAGAGATTATAATTTTTTTTATGTTTTGGGACATCGGCTCCTTTGTAACATAAATTAAATCGGCTAAAAAAACGGCATATCGATCGTTACGTGATTTTGATATCGCATTTTTAAAAATAAGAAAAGTATGTTACGGCAAAGAAAATGCAAAAAAACACGTAAAAATGCTTGAAAACGTTTGAAAAGTTATTTTAAAGACAAATAAATGCAGTTTAAAATACTTACAGTACATATTTTGCTTCAGGTATAGAGCTATATCCATCGTTACTTTTTGACATCGCGAAACATGCTAGATTGCTTAATATTATTTCTTTGATAATTCTTCAAAATTTTAAACTTATGATGCCATCTACTGATCAAAATCGTAAAAAAACTATCGTTATACTCTATTCAATTATTATTTTTTTCTGCAATTCTGGAAAACACATTAGAATTTATTTTCTGGGAGATGTACTGTATCAGTTAACATTTTTTTTTTCTAATGGCGATCACATTTTGACCGAAGTCATTGGCCACTACAAGGCCGGAAGTAATGGCCACTTGTGAAGGAGCACCCAGTGGGAGGGCCCTCATTGCCCCTAACAATTACATCGTAATTTTGAACCATATTCAGATGACGAAGCAACACCTAAGCTGGTATACGCTTACAAACATCCATGCCCGAACCCGGATTCGAACCGGGGACCTTCCGATCTAGAGGCTAACACCTTAACCACTATACCGGTTGGTCGGCTCAGTTAACATTATAGATGTCAAAAATCCGACATTTTTAACTAAAGAATTTAATTTTAAGGATATTTACAGCCAACTGTTGTAATAAATCATACTAATTCTTGTCAGAACTAAAAACCTATTGAGAAAAAAAAGTAATTTTAAGAATTAAATTTACTTGCTGTCAAAGCTTAAAGTTATGAAATGTGTCTTGTTCCCACCTTTTGAGAATTACCCATAAGGGAACAAACGTGTACTTAAAGTAATGATGGACAGGTTTGGATGACCAACGGGATGATTACACCGTATTCGTGAAGAGAAATAATTTGAGGTTCCTAGTCTGTTTTCAGGTGCTGATAAAGTACGACTTAGTTGATTCACTTCAATGACTTATTCAGAACTATAATGGTTTATACTTGGTCTTCAAATGTAATAATCATTAGTATACCTTTTACGAAAATATTGGTAGTTTAATAATACCGAATTTATAAGCTTGTTTAGGGCTCTAAGATTCAAATATCTGGAAGCAATTCCTTTATCTAAATGATCCAATCCGTTCATTGCACCTCCTAAGCAATGCTAAGATATTTCTGCATATAAATTGATTTCTGCAAAGAAAATTATCCTAAATGCAAAGCAATGAATAAACCCGCATTCGAACCTTATCGTCAAGAATACTTCTCCAAAAATTGTAAATTATACAGTATTTATTTATTTTTGCTGTAGTAGAAAAAGACTAATTATACACGAGATGAAAAGTTGCTTCTGTTTCAATCACTGAGCTATAACTGAAACTCTGGGTCTTCTATAGAAGTGTCGAAATGTGTGTATAGTACGTTAGTCTTACAATAATTTCATTTGCGCTTATACATTAGAGATAAAGGCATAAGAGTGCGAATGGTTTTTTCTATCTCCATTTCATGGAGTTAATTAAACTAATGAAATTTATGTCTTAATGGAAAATTGGGATGGAAGAAAGGCTATCTTGAAGCATAATTGGAACATTTCTTATTCACGAGGCATGTATTCAAGCAAAATTAATTTCGGGGAACAGTTTTCTCTCCTTAAACCTTATTCCGATCGAAAGGTATTAAAGATAAAGGAGCACTTTATTACTTACGACAACTTCTATATGTATCAATGTTTTTAAGCTTGTAAATAATACAGGGGGCCCCAAAAATTTGTTAACATTTCAATAGTTCATAAAAATCGGAGTACGGAATTGTATTTACATATTGGAGAACGAAAAAGGAATATCTGTAGAGGTGTTTTTTTTCTGACGAAGAAGTTTGGTTAAAATTTTCTCCGATAGAGAACACTGTATTACATGTATATGTGTGATATATGCCTCCTGTCTAAGTGTACCTCCTGGCAGATTAGAACTAAAGCTAAAATTAAACAAAAACCAGACTGCATACTAACACGACAAGCACCGTGTCAAATTCTCATCCATCTACTGAAGATTAAAGCCTCTACAAATCAGACAGCTTAGAATGAACACGTGCATTCCCAGTCGTTGGTGCAAAGACAGTTGCAAGCATCTATGTTGTTTTATTGACATTGTGTTTGGAATCATATTATATGATATATATGCAGCAGATCAATCTACCTGCTGGTTTGCCTTTCATGTGAAATGTAGAATGGGTAGAATCCGCCCATACGGCACGCCTATCCTGAATTTACTGCATGGAATTTGTGTTCTTTTATAGCGATACTATAAATTTCGACGTGATTTGAAGATTATCTCCGAAGATACGAATAAAAGTCTGGGAAGCTAATTTAAAATTAGTGATTTGATCCTCTAAGTGGTTTCAACGAGATATCTCGTCCATCAAGGTCTAGCAATTTTGATGATGAGATAGCACGTCATCAATATATTAACTATGATTACGAACAAGATCAAGATGTGGTCAGTTTTTCCAATGACGAGATATCTCGTCCATCAAGGTCTGCCGAGTTTTGCTAGTGACGAGATACTTAGCGCGTCGAGGAGTGTTAAATTTTTCATACTCATGATCCAGAAACGTCTGGACCAAGTGACTGAAACTTGGTATCAGAGGACAAATCGAAATTTGGCTTTACAATTCGATGTTGACACTAGAAATTATGAAATCTATGCACTTGTGAGGTTTGTGTGTAATTTGATATGAAGAGGATCATTCTAGATATTTTATGCATATTAAATCATTAAAGAAATTTAACCTATTAAATGGTACCTTTGAATTTACTGTACTATGGACAATGCTCGAATAAAAAAGAATGGATCGACTTTCTACCACAGCTCTAGATTCAAATTCTTATTTTTTCATAACAGAACCCTATTTTGCAAGCTCGAGGGATCAGTAGTTATAAGCGCAATAATTAAGACAACTGTTCTTTTACAAACAGTAGAGGAAGAGAATTCCCCTCCTAATTCGTGCATCCTTCATAGTAGAGCAAGGAAGCATCACAAACAGCGTCTACAATTTCAAATACTTCATATGTGCATAAGCGTTCGTCTTCATATCAAATTGAACGAAAACTTTTGCAGCTAATGTCAACTAACAAACCCAACTTTGCAGTCAAATTTCGAATCGATATTACACTTTTATGTGAGAAATCTAGTTTCTAGTCATTTGTTTCAGTCATCACAACAGAAATGACCAATTTCTATAGAGAGGCAAGTGCTCAAAATTGGTTCAATAAAGTGACTTCAAACTCGTACCGTGATTAAATTTTGATATTAATCCGAAATTCAGCGTCAAAATTATTTACACTATCACTAACGCTATGATTTATCCCTACGCATTGAATTTGCTCCACTGCTAACGATGACTATTAAAGACTGGTATCGTTTCTTTTCTTTGCAACTGTACCACAGATTAAATTCAAAGAGCTCCAGTTGGATTTACGTCGTACTGGATTAACCCAACGGGCTATTGACGACAGTTCAGAATTCATCCCGAAAGGAAAATCCAACAATTTTTAACCACGGTCAGATGATGAGGTCAAAATCCTGAGCTGGCACTCCACGCCCCAAAAATTCCACACCAACGAGAAAAGCACACAGAATTTCTTTATATTGAAGAACTTAGTAAATACAGTTTATGTAGACATTTTTGGGTAAAAATTTTGATTGCTTTGTGGAACCTTGAAACACACTAGTATAAATACCTATACCGTACATTAAGTAAAAACTCGCAGTCTGTACTTTGACAACGACAGCCAGTGATGAAAAAACAAGCTATACACACTGTTTTATCTAAACCATAGTTAAAGTGGGTAGTGAAGGGGGCAGTGCTGGACTCAGAAGCAGGGGGTGTTGAGGAGCAAGAGGAGGCAATAAGAGGCTAAAAAAATTGTCTCCTAAAAATGTTTTAAGCTGTTATCTATTTGACCTGACAGAGACACACAGTGATGCATTGTCAGTGATACTTAAACAATAAAAAAATAAAAAAACGACTGCAAATAATTGACTGGAGATTTAAAAATGCTGTTGATAAAAAAAAGAGAAGAGAAGAAAAAAGAAAGACGAAAGAAAAAGGGAGAGGGAAAGAAAAAAAGAATACAGGCAAATTGGTAGCGCCATGCGAAGTTCTCATTCTTTTCGTATTAAATTTCACTGATTGCTTTTATATCAATTACTAATAAGTGATCAATCTAGTGTGTCCATGCGCAATTTTTATTTGTTATTTCAATTTAATAAATAGCTTTGTAATTTCAGTTCCAAGTTGTTAAGCTACAGAATATGTTCCACACTAAGACTTTAATTTTAAAATCACACACACACACAGCTGCGTGTATATTTTGGTGAAACTCAAACATTATAGATGGTAAAAAATATTATTTATTAATAAAAAATGGGTACAACTCTAATTCTGAAAGTTGAGAAAGTGTTCCGCGCAGAGATTGGTAGGTAGGCATTTAAATAACGTCGAACTGGAGTAACACAACTGTGCATTGGCGATGGTCTCGGATAAACCCCCGAAGGGGAAGATCTGGATCAACACCATGTAATTTTGATCCCCGGTCAGATGACTAGAACAACACCTGAGCTGGCACTCCACTCTTCAAACTTCCGCAACTCGCCAACGTGAGGATATTATAGGCCACGACAGATTCAACGTGCATCATCCCCTTTGTACACGACAGTGTTTGGTTGGATTCGAGCTCGCATCCCTCCAGTTGCTATTGCGTTGCTCCTCCAACCGGGATACAGCGCTACTTTCCACACACAGAGGGAGTGCCGAAGAAAATTGTCTTTAAAAAGGAGCGTTGAGTCAGAAAAGTTTTAAGGAAAGAAAAAATCAATATATCTACTTTTTTACGGCCTTGAAGTTGGTCGTAATGCGTGATATTAACTGTACAAGTAGCTCTGAATCCAACATTTTAAAACTGCTTGACTGACTCGTCATCTCAAAGCATGAGCAATATTCAGTGGTACAAACAGTAACGATGACTTGCAAGTAAACTACACTAGTTCACAAACCAGGTATTCGGAAAAAAATTTCGGGGTGACCCAATGGGATCAGTCTAACAGTAATCAGCAATTTTGAACCACTACATCCCTGTTAGAAATTTTCAGAAAAGGAAAGAAAATTGAATCTTAAAATCATCTAAAATTTCTCTCGCTTCTTATATATTTTTTAATTTTTTTATTTATTTCTTTAGTAAAGTTTTTAAAGTGCAATGACTGAGTACCAATGCAATTGGTAAATCAAACCCAACAGAACCACTTCGATGTTATAAATATCTAACTAAATGTGCTTCTTTTTGTGGATGCCTGTTGAATTTGTTGTCATATAGCACACACCAAATCAGTTTCGGATTGTCCACCAGACTCAACTGACATCACTTGTTCAGTATAAAATTGTTTCTTTGTGAGAGAAGGTAGAGGATCCCGGTTTTTTTTTTTTTCTGTCTCAATAAATATCTAAAAATAAATCTAGGACGCGAGAGTAACGAATTAGCACCCTGAAGTTTACGAGTTCGAAACTCGGTCCAGCCAAAGACCGTCGTGTACACGGTGGCTGGTGCACGTTAAATATGTTGCGGCCTCAAATGTCTCCACGTTGGTGTGGGGTTCAAGTTCGTGTTGTTCTCGTCCTGATCATCGTTCAAAATTAAGAGGCATTGTCCTTGCAACTTTCCCTTCGGGATTGATCTCAGACCGTCGCCCATAGCCTGTTGGGCTGCTCCAATGCGAAGTTAATGAGCCACCTACCGAAAGAAAAACCTAACTACTCAAAGGAAGACAAATTGTAATGTAGCAACCACGGGGAGAAGAGTCCATTCATTCTTGCTCTCTGTTAACATACCCATTTATATTTCAAAACCGAATTTTGATTCATGCATTTCTTACCTCATGGGTCATTTATCCACTTATATCCTACTAATCGAGATTCCGAAGGAAAAATGCATGACTGGGCTCATGTGGTACAACTAGTGATGTGGATCATTACCTATTTAATTTAAGTATACAGAATATATCGTCGACTTAGAGCATAAACTCATGGCACTGACGTTTTTTTCAGAGACATTAAATACTTATTTTCTTGATGAGAAATGCATTGCCATGCTGTAATCTGTCTATCGATAAAAAACACTTTCAAAATGCTATTATTTTAATTTTTTTAAGACTATTAATTAGTCTTTAAGCAGCTGTACGGTAAAATATATTTCCAATGTCTGTTAATGAATGTCTGCTCTAAACCGACGATATCTTCATTCAACAGAACCTGATGACAGTTTAAAAGATATATGGCTAAATAATATTGTGATTGTTTCAATTTCCATCCGTGGAGTAAAAACTATAAAAATTCTCTCATGGATTTAACCGAAATTATTGTTAAATTCTAACTGTATTATACATATATGCATGTGTATATGTTTATGCTAAGGATATATTTCATTTTATTTTCGATTTTTCTCAATTTTTGTACTCATTTCGTAAATTTCGAAATCACTAATTACCAATCCGTTAAGCTATTGTATTCTATAAGATGTAGAGAATTCAGGTTTAATTTACTTTCTAATTATTACGACTGTTTCTGTACCTTGGTAGAAAAGGGGTAATGTCCATTTTACAACTTTTTGGTGACAGCTTATTTGGTAATTTTTATTATTTTTATTTTATTGCAACGTATAAAAATACCTTCCAATGTTGTGATACTTTCATAATGTATTCATTGATAGGAAGACGTTGGAACTTTTTCTATTAAAACTTTCATTGCTTTGAAGTGATTAGTGGACATAACTCAAAATTAGCGAATTCGGACAATGGCCCTTTTCCTACCAAGGTACAGATTTAATGCAGATTCGTTTGTTTGTTCCACTTAGCCAACAAGAGTTACTTGTTCACCTTTTGTACCTTGTTTATATAAACTAATAGTACTTTGACGGTCTGGCTTTTTTAAGGGGTGCCTGAAGGATGTCCTCTCAAGTAGCTTCACACTCTTTGGGTAAGACAGGTGGTCTGGGTCTTAAAAATACAATGCATAAAAAGCACTAACCTTTTCAGCAGACAAAGCGTAGTTTGGCAACGATGGTCTTGGACTTCGGTCAGGAGTAGGAGTTGAAGTAGCCAAGGTAGAAGAGGAATTTCTCCTGGATAGGGAAGGACTTCTCCAGAGTAAATCATTAGTACTGCTAGTAGTTGCCGATCGCCACTTGTAATCACTGGAATTCAAAATGGCGTTCGTGTAACTACTTACAGAAGTAAACTTGGGTACCCGTGAACTCAAGTAGGATGATGAGTAGTTCCGGGTCAGAGTACTTGGTGTATAAGTAGAGCTTGAGAAAGTACTCGGAGATCGGTACTTCGATGATAAGGTTGAACTATACGCTGGTGGCTTGTAGAGATAGCTGGATGAACTCGGTAGGCTGCTGTAGCTATCTTTCGATGAATAACTTCTGGTGGTAGATGGTGTGTAAGAAGAAAGTCTTGTTGATGATAGAGATGAGGAATATGCATTATATGGAGGCATTTAAGAGAATATTTAGAGATTTTACACTCTAAGTAATGTATTTTGTACACAAAAGGATGGCATTAAAATGCGTTCGTTTCTCGTGTTTCGAATTTTCCGTCATTCGCCTGTTATAAAACGTCGTTCTTCGGAACTATATGCACTTAATTTATGGACTTAAATCATTTTCAAATATTTTCTTGCAGTTTCAAGTTATTAGCATCAACAAAATTTCATTATAAATGCATATTAAACAAAATTATCGCAAGTGTATGAATACGTTCTTATTGCTTCAAATATTACTGAATTACAATTTGCAACGCGTAGAAAGCAACCGGTTTCAGATTTTTATTTTAGCAGGACATCTTGTCAAACACGCCATAACATTTTAATTTTATTTTAAATTACACGAACTACCAAAATTCAAGAGTCGGTGCCGAAAACCAGATTATTTTATCGGTTCACAAAGTTTTATGAATCCACCTTATGCCTACAGATAAGAGAAATCTCATTTTTGTATCTATCATTGTGAAAAACTTTGAGATTCAATAAAAAATCAACAATTTTCAAACATATCCATATTTCTTAGAAATTAGTTTGCTTTTAATACAAGACAGCGTAAATGATGCATCCTCAGAGAATTCTAAGCAAAAGCATTTAAGTTCGCACAGACGCACATTAACGTATTGGTTAAAACATTTCTACTAGCTCAAAGTACTTGACATAAAAACTACCTGAAACAGTTCCAGAGAAAAGGGAAATAGAGCACACGCACTGTTCTGTCAATATAGGGCGATTGAAACGATGCTGTTGGCAATCAATTTTCTACACAATTTTCAGCTTCATCGAGAAACAACAATTTGAACTTGCAAAATAAACCACATTAAAAACGAAGCCTTCCCGGTACTTACGAGAGAAGTTTAGGAATCCAAGAAGAGCTTTACATGTTACTTTTAGTCTCTAGTGCAGTTCCTTTACTGCTAATTTAACAAGCAAAAGGATCGCCAGAGATGTCTAAAAATAAGGGTATTACGTCATTCCGAGTCTACCTCGCAAACTCCGCTGTGCACGAAGTCTCTTTTGGATTGAAACATTCCAAATGAAAAGTAATCTTTCGTTTCTTTCAGAGGAATAAATTCTAATCTCCAAAGAAACATTAGGGTGGGCAATCAGTCAGAATTATTAATAATACCGTACATAAATTGTTTTATTCAGTTCGATGAGACCTGCAAATTCATTTACTAAAACTTATTTTCCTTTCCAAACCTAAACATGAAATGAAAATTTAAATATTTAAGAGATATCTATCTGAAATCTTTTTTCCCTAAAGTGCGCTACTATGTATACGTATTGTGTTTTAATATGCAATTCTCTCTGCTTGAATTTGGGTAAATATATTTCAGAAGAAATATTGCGAATACCGTGCTTTAATTGGAAGTCTGAGGCGGTTCGATAGGGGCCAATGTCTAAAAAGACGATAATTTAGAAAATATTTATTTAAATTTTTTTTTATTTATCTTGGAAAAATAGTGTACAATTTTAAGTACAATGTTGTCCCTGTCTCAAGAATTTTCCAGTACCAAGGTAGGAAGCATAACGGAATTGCAATCAGAATGCTGCGAGTTGGAAATTCGATCCATCCAAAGACCTTCGTGTAAGTGGGGTCTGGTGCATGTTAAATCTCAAATGTCTTCACGTTTGTGTGGTGTAGAAATTTGAAGAGTGGGGTACCAGATCAGGTGTTAACCCATAATCTGACCGTTGTTGCAAATGACGAGATGCTGTCCTCGAATATTTCCCTTCGGGATAGTTCCCGGACCGTCACCAAAACCCCGTTGTGTTGCTCCAGTGTGACATTATTCAATTACCTACCCACCTGAGTGGTGTGCTGGGCATGAACTTGTTCGTAGACTGAAGAAAATAGGGGCATCCCAAAGACAATAATCACTATATGCCTCCAACTTTAACTAAATTTTCCGATATTGCTATTTTTATACTTATTCGTTCTTTGTAGGTTCATATTGCTGTTGTAATAAAATATAATTGAACCGTGGTTTCGACGAGGTATCTCGACCTTCAAGTTCTGATCAATTTTGCTACTGACGAGGTATCTCGTCATCACGACACTGCCGATTTTTTGACGATGACGAGATCAAGTCAAGTTTTGCTAATGACGTGGTACTTCGTCGACCAGGATGGTCAAGATGGCATATTTGTTTCTTAATTTTAATTAAGATATTCAAAACGCACTTATCAAAGACTGGGGTGTATTCAAAAGAATGACCATGGGACTCGAATTCCTCCCGAAATGGTTGGTAGGTAGGTATTTAACTAACGTCGTACTGGAGCAACACAGTGGGCTATAGACAACCTTCCTGAAATGAGTTTGGAGTTAAAAAGCTATGAAAAATACTTTCTAAATTTAGGTACCAGAGGAAATCAGTTTCGAAAACGCACAGGATCTAAGGTGTATAGAAGGTACGTCTGAATGCGTCAATAGTCTGGAAAATGCAATGCTCACTTAACCTTCCTGGGGATTGTCTCGACGAGATTAGTAAAACTGACCAAATCTTGATGGACGAGATATCTCGTCATCAGAGGAAAACTGACCATGTCTTCATGTTGCCATCATGAAAAAATTGGCAATGTTCTGATGACTAGATATCTCATAATTAGTAAAATTGGCCCAACCTTGATGGACGAGATATCTCGTCGAAACTGCTTGGAGAGTTAACATACGGCATTTAGGATAAAAAGAAGATAGGTCCATTTCCTTAAATTTTTTTAATGCGAGTTTAATGGGAGGGCGTTTTTCGAGGAAAATCAGATGTTTTTAAGAGAGGGAGGCTTGAGGGGGCTGATGTTTGCGCAATGGTAATTAATACCTCAGGAATGGCCCTGTGTACCTGAAGAGTGAATATACTTTCAATCACTCCACCTTTAAAAACAGTGTTTAAAAGTTAGTTGGACGGGCTAAAATTACAGTGGTGTAGGTCACTTTTTATTTGTTTTCCAGAAATTAACATAACGGAAAAGACGCTGTAATAAATTCGGGAATAAAAATATCGCAATGTTGTCATTATAGGGGAATGAATATAATGAATGAAGCTCTGATTTACTTCACGTTTTCTGTCAACAGATTATCTTTCCTAGATCTGGCTTATGTTTTTTGAAAAAGAAAGACTTTTCATGCGGCCCTCTGAAGTCGTATAACTATTCAGAAAACGAGAAGGGACAAATCAATAATATTCTCTTCTCACAAACGACTGGACATCTCAAAACAAGACAGGATATGAGCGCTTTTTCTTACATCTGTCCACGAGGTCCATAAACAGGAGTCATTCACAAAGCTCGTCCTTTAACTAGTCTTATGCAATTAATAAAGATTTGGGAATGTGAACAATAATTTACTAACAAATTGATATGGTACTAATTAGTATTATTTTGTCTAATTATATCAATTACACTTCCACTGCTCCCAAATAAGTGTAACAGTTGTACATTTTTGTTTCGAATATTATTACACTCTAAGACAAAAAAAAAAGCTGCACCTAGAAGAAGTAGACTAGTATAAATGAAATTTGGAGGAGTGGTAAACCTGCGTTGTAGATGCAAATGGTGAAATTTTCTGAATCGTTTGAGCATGCGCCACGCACAGGGCAGTTTTCAAACACGCTGCATACCGGGGCATAAAAAGACATCCAGTAGCGCAGCAAATTCCTTTCGACTCATGCTGTTGTGTTGGTTACATGGTATCTCATTGAGTTATGACTCGGGGAAAAAGTTCGCAAACAATTTAAGCAACTGGGAGAGTTTGACAGAGGCCGAGTAATTGGCCTCCGAGAAGGTGAATGGTCTAATCGACGGATTGCGCAACATATTGGTTGTAGTGATGTTACTGTTGCACGCTGTTGGCAGATGTGGATACAACAAGGCACATGCCAGCGTCAACCAGGCTCAGGAAGGCCTAGAAAAACCGGTCCGAGAGAGGATCGACGTGTTGTAAGACATGCGCGTACTGATCCAACCACTGTTGCAGACATCCGACGGGCAGTGGGAACCTCTCTCGATCATCCAATAAGTGATCGCACCATATGTCGACGGCTTCACGACGTGGGACTAAACTCGCGTAGACCGTTACGACGACTTCCTTTAACAGTATTAAATCGCAGTCAAAGACTGGAATTGTGTCGTGACTGACGAACATGGGGCGTCGAATGGCAACGAGTGGTCTTCACTGACGAATCCAGCTTTTGCCTGGGTGGAGACGATGATCGAATCCGTGTGTGGAGGTATATTAAAGTGGTCAGCGCCAAGATTAACGGTTTGTTGTGCAGCGTCACACGTCCAGAAGACCTGGTGTCATGGTGTGGGGTGCAGTTGTGTTTACCAAATCCCCTTTGGTATTCGTTACGGGCTCTTTAACAGACCACTGTTACGTAGAAAAAATTATACAGTCAGTTACGCTCCCATTCCTGAACTCCCAGGTTCACCCACTTTTTCAACAAGACAATACTCTAACCCATATTGCTGCCGTCTCAAGAGCTTGTCTATGACACAACAATATCTTACCATGGCCGGCATACTCACCGAACCTGTCCCCGATCGAGAATGTATGGGCTGCCATTGGACGATATGTCACCTCTCCACACGTACTGCTGTAACTATATAACATGGTTCAAGCAGTATAGAATGGACTGTCACAGGACTTCATAAAGAGCCTGTAGGACTCATTACCAAGGCGACCGAATGATGCCACTTTTTTTAATTTTTCGCTATAAAGTTTGCATATTTCAGTCTCAAACTTTAATCATTCACTCATTCATAAGCACTTTACCAACTTTGTAAATTTCACTGCATTCTGACAATTCCTTCTAGGTGCAACTTGTTTTCTCTAAAGTGTAGATTTTGTTCCATTTTCGAAGTGAGCTGTACCAACGAAGACGACGTAGGATAAAGATATGAGAAGAAAGCCGCGTTTGGTTCACTCTACTACAAACACAAGTTACAAGTCTCGCGTGAATATTTATCAGTTCAGATTTTCGAAACAAAAGCTTTATTCAATACCAGGTCAGACTATTTATCACTTGAAAGGTTATTCGAAATAGCTGTTACTCTGTGATTATATTTTTATTCTTTAGGAGGGAGACAACTGGGCATCGTGACCTGGTAGGTGAATGTATTTCTATTGACCCTGTCACCTGGGCCATTCGTGACTCAGCAACGATTTACAAGTCGCGCCACATCGCCAAGCTAATGTTTTCTTAGACAGAACGGGGCGAATTGGAAAGTGCAATCCGGGTTCGCTTTTACTTCCTAACCACACAATAAACGACTGAAGTGCTCAGATCGCGCCGAAAAGTGCGATCTAGGCCGCGCTTTCCAGGTTGCCTCGAGCTTCACCACCCTAAAGCAACGTTTACATCGGAGTTGCATATACATTTCTGTCCCTTTTTGTGGCGAGGACGTCTTACATTCCCCTATACTGACCCCTTTTCGTCCCTTTTTTCGACCGACTCGGGTTGTAAACGCTTTGAGGACTTTATCGGCAACCATCCGAGCGCTCTTCACTCTTCTCACCCCTTTGTAGAGAAGAGTGATCACTCTTCATCAAGATGTCGAGTTCCTCACCAATTTCCCTCCAGGCATTGTTATTTTTGTTTTTGTACTCGGGTGTAGTTTCATCCCAGAGGACAGGCCCTCTGTAAATAGTTACATTAATGTTATTACCTGCTTTTTCGTCCATGCCATTTTAATCGAATAGGTCACTCACTTGGCGGGAGATGAGGTCAAGGCTAGCGATGGGGGCAAAATATCACAGAGAGCGAACAAAAAACGGCGTGAGCGTCCACGGTAGACCGAAGGGCATAGGGGAGCGGTTATTATCAAGCAATCGTCTCGCAGAAATCTCCCCCAAAAGTTGCAACTCTTTGATCTTTACCGACTCATGGTGGAAACACATTTGTCCCTTCAAACTCTCCAAATCGCCACCCCAACTCGAGATCTTGACGATAAAAATGTCATTTCTAGGAATAACTTCGATATTTGGAGGGAGAGAAGTTGCGCAAATCTGGTGTAAACGCAGCTTAAGGCCGGTGTCAGACGAAGCAACCCGGATTCGCTTTTCCATCTTGACCAGATAGGACAAACGACTGAACCGCTCGGATTCGCGCCACCCAGGTATGGAGCGAACAAAAAAGTAGCTTCCCGAGTTGCTTCGTCTGTCACACCGGCATTAGTTACCGAAATCGCTCAATTAGGAAGTGTTTGAATCAGATATGAATATAATAGAATCATTCATTGTACTAGGGGTTGTATGTGTGTAAAAATACAATACACTGAACTCTCGATTATCCGCGGAATTGAGTGGCGCGGCAACCACAGATAAGCGAAGTGTCTGAAAAGGGCCCAAATCAACACGAAAATGTTTTTGAACAATTTTTATATACAGTAGTGTGCCTATATACATACAATTACAGTAGATTTCTGTACTTAAAAGTTTGTTTATTTAATTATTCACAAAAAAAATCAGTTGTTTTTTGTGTTAAAACACCTATTTTTTATTTGAGATTCAAGTTCTTTCAACAACATTTTATCACTTAGTGATGAATCAAAGCGAAAAAAAAGACCGCAGATAAACCGGAGTTTATTGTATATGTATAAAAATACAGTACAAAAATTTTAACTTGTCTCAATATTGGGAGAATTTCAAATTTCCCACTTCATTTGCTGTTTTTGCAACTATTTTGGCGAAAATAAAGCTACTTAGTGAAAAGTATTCTATTCTCATCAATTCTTTTTAAAGTATTTTATTCTCGCAAATTAATTTAAAGTTTAATCAATGTTGTATCATCTGTACACTTTTACCATCAGAAAGTAAATCATTCGTCAATTTTGCAACAATATATGTACAACTGCGAAAAAAATTGAATATCTCATTCGCGTGCTTCGGTCATGGAGCAAATTCAAAGATATCATTCAATGAAAAAACAAGCCGTCTATAAAATTATATCCATAAAAAGATTGGTTAAGGGAGCTTCGTCATATTCGTTAGGTTTGTCGTTCTACGGTCATTTTGCAGCTTCGTATTAATAATTTCCATGACACCTAATCTTGACGCCAAATCTCGAATCTATATCAAAATTTATTGTTTACATTGAGTTTCAAGTCATTGGTCCATCCATTTCGGGATTATGAGTGTGAAAATTTTAGAGCATCTGTTATACACTACATGGACAAAAGTATTTGGACACTGAATGTTTTTCAGAAAAAGTGCTTTACTGTTATATTTAGAAAAGGGTAAGCCCACCTTTTGCTTGTATTACAGCTGCAATACGTCGAGCCATACTTTCTACAAGTTTTGTAAGTCAGGGCAGGAATAGCTCGCCATGTCTCTTGCAAGGCTGTGAAAAGAGATTGTTGCGAAGATGGGCGTGCTTGGTGGTGTCGTACTCATCGTTCCAGTTTTCTCCACAAGCTCGATCGGGACTCTGAACAGGCCAGTCCAGCATGAGTGCCTATATAATAAGAGTGGCGACTAGGGACCAAATTTGGCCCAATGCGCATGCGCGGCAGCCATTTTTCTACCAGAATCGTCTCAAAGAAGATTGCTGGGCGAATTAATATATCATTTCAAGGAGAACAAAACGCATATGATTGTTATAATATGAATACATTCGATATAAATGAATCATATAAACGCTTAATTACATGCGTAATTGATTAGATGGATTGCACAACGCGCTAACTTAGATTGCGGGAAACACCATGTTGTTCTAAAAAAGCTATTTACTTAAAAAGTCTTCATATGTATACTGACAAATCACTAGAATAATAATAAATAAACATTCTAGAGTACGAAATGGAACAGGAATAAGCTATATTTTCTTTTTACTTTAATACATACACGTTTTTCTCGAACACACAAAAAGTTCCCATGTTAAGTCTACGGGAGCTAGAAAAAGACAGCCTAGGGCGGTAGAAAAGGTCTCTAAGCCAATCAGAAAGTGTTTCCCGTATATCGCCACTCTTATTATATAGGCACTCTAGTCCAGCACACGTTTTGTAGTATGACATGGAGTTCGATCCTGTAAGGAAAATCAACCATCATCGCCGTAGTATTGCCATAGTGCAGGCGAGGACGAATTATCCAGAACGTCGAGGTACACGTCAGCGTTCATGGTACCAGGTACATAAAGCAATGGCCGAGTCCAAACCAGGAAAAACAACCCCACACGATGATAGATTCTCCTCCTCATTTCTGCAGTGTCCAAATACTTTTGACCACATAGTGTATATAAATTAAATTCCCAAAACTTTTTATTTCCCCATATCTTCCCAAATAATCTTCCAATCACGTTGAAATTCGTTTTATCACTTTTAAATAACTTAAACAAAATCAATCTAATGTTTCTTATTTAAGATAATTTTAGTATGTAGTTTTATTTCAAAATGAATATTCGAGGTAGGTATTTAATTAACGTCGTAATAGGAATGTTCTAAAAAAAAAAGAAGAGAATATCAACCGTCCTGTTTCGACGGAAATTGTTGCAGGTTTTCATACGATTACACTTGGCAGCCATTTCCTCCAGTAGTTTTTCGCTGTAATGTATTTAATGGTCGGTTAATCTGTTAATTTTAGCCAATTCTTGCAAAAAGAATGATTCACTTCTACTGGAGAACTGAAATTTGACATTAACGTAGAAGCGGTTTGTTCAAGATTTCAATTCATAATTACTTTCTAGAGAAAGTAGAAGTAGGTTTGCATTATTCATAATTTGGAATAAATCTCTTTCATTAAACAGTACTTTGTAATTTCTTAGAAAACTTCAGAATTTGTTTCTTGTGATTAATTAAGTTTTAGACAGCTTGTTGTACCCGAAACATGGGTGTCTATTACTGTAACCACATTTCAGCAATAAAACTAGTAAGACACCTATGTCTAATACTGAACCATTTCATTACTTTTATTTCCCTTCAATCTGTGCCTTTGATGGTTTAGTAATTTATCAAGAATATCTATGTGGAAGTTTTATTCAATTCTTACCAAAGTAACTGGTTGTAGTCAGGCGTGCTTATTTCTGATGCATCAGCCTGTCTAATACTAGTTCATGGATATAATTTTTTTTTTGTTTCTCATTCCACTGTTCTATTTATATAATTTACTTGATGTTTTTTTGCAGACCATTAAAGGTATCTTGTAACTATTTATTTGTTTTTAGGTAAACACCATGGGTCCTAAGTCGTAAAAAGTGTGGAAACATCCTGAAGAAAAAGTTGAATGTGCTATTAGTGACGTCAATTATGGTCAAACAATAGCGACTGATGCTAAAAAACATGGTGTGCCATAGTAAGCTTAAAGTATAAAGTTAAGGGGAAATTGCCAATACACATCGAAAAAATCGCCGTCTTCAACACTGAGTGCTAATGAAGAACAAATACTAATTTCTGATTGGATAGTATCAGTAGCAAATGCTTGATTCCCAGTTTCCAAAGACAACGTATTGGATGGTGTACAGCAGCTTATTCAAGATTTTAAAAGAGAAAATCTATTTGTAAATGATCGCCCTGGCCGAATGTGGTTTTAAAATGCGACGAACGTGGAATGAAAAGAAATTTTATTGTCGGAATATGAAGCTGAATGGATTCCCTCAGGAAGAAGTATAGATGATGTTTGATAAAAAAAATTGATATAAAAATGTTTTTTAAGTACCTATTGTTTAATAAATCACCATAAGCATTGTGAAAGCACTTCAGTGAATTTTATTTAAGTCTGCGATTTTTGTTTGTATTTATGGTTTAAAATAATGATAGTACATAAAGATTAACGTTTGTTTAATGTTGATGGTTGCTGTTCAAGTAAAAATTGTTTAAGAATCTCTTATAATTTGTAAAGATTATAACAGTGCATACCTATGCTTTATTAATATCCTATTTATTTGTCTGTTATAAAAATTAATATTTCAAACGTTTTAGTTTTTTTTTTTTTTGTTGCTTTTGCAAGTTTTTCCAATTAAATAACTGTCTATTACTGGTACTAAAGAGTGTCTAATACTGGATTTTGAAAATTCCAAGTGTCTATTACTGATACAATATCAGCTATCAGAATTTGTAGACAATTAAATCAATTTGAAAAGATCCCTCATTAAAATTAATGATGTGGTTCATGCTAATGTTGAAAATTTCTCTTAATTCCTATTACTGGTACACTTACCTTAGTATCTGATAATAAACAAAAATTACCAAATGCGTATGGGCAATATATCTCGTTATTAAAAGAAAAAAGCCTAGACCTTGATCTCGTCTTCATCAAAAATGGGAAATATATAACTTGATGAGATATATCTCGTCATTTTCAAAATGAGTTATACCTTGAGGGGAGATATCTTGTCAAAACCACTTGGAGGATTAAGAAAGCTCGGCCCATTGATCAGAAGTGAAAAGGAGCTTTTCTAAGAACAAGAATTTTTTGGTCCATTAAGACATTCTTTGAACATAAAATATTTTGGGGGGAGGGGTTTCAAATGCAGTTTCCTGTAATTCCAGTAGTTTGTATGAAAAGCTAGCCCTAGTTATAACACATACTTGGTATAACTAGTACAACTGCCAGTAAAAATTCATTATTTTGAAAAGAACAGAAGGTCTACATAAATTCAGAGTACATTTTCAGCAAATCGACTTAACAGGTGAGTGGCAATAACTTAGAAATAGTTTATTCATATACTTGGGTCAAAATGAACACTCAGACTCCTCCCTCACAAGCTGCAACCACAAGTTTTTCTCTAGCATGTAAAGTCAGCACTCTAATATTCACAAATAAATGTGCATAAATTCTATGGTAAACTAAAAGAGAAATTACGGAATTTTTTTTATTTTTTATTTCAAATGGGTGTCAGTATAAGAAAAATGAAACGAAATACTATCTTTCATGAGTGAAATTCAAAGCACTTGTCTTTTTTAATTAATCAAAAGATTTATTTTTGAGAGTTGCGAAACACAAATTATGAAATATTTACACAGAATTTTAATTGCTTAAGATAAGATATTTTGGTTACAGAATATTTTATAAAACACATCGCACACATTTGTATCTTTAATTCCACATTTATCTTACCAGGACTTACTATAAGTTCCTTTTGATTTCCTTGGCAAGTCACATTTACAGTTGATTATAGGGGTTTTATTGCTATGTATAGTATGTATAAAAAATTTGTTTAACAGTTTTGTGAGCTGCCCTGATTATTAAAGAATCCAATGACACACACGAATGACATCTAGATAACTAGAAAATAATCAATGTTGCATCCAGATCTTGCTCAAAAATAGCACTTCAATTCAAAAACTATTTTACATTTCAGTGAAATTTCTCCAAAAAAAAAAACTAATTTAAATTAAGTATTTTTTAGAGTATAAATTAGATACTGCCTAAAATACTTGTACGACTGAATAAAAATATAAGAAAATGTCAGAAATAAGAATGTTTTTTCTTACACAGAATAAAAAGTTAGTATCATGTGTTCAAGAGAACAAGAAACTAATTCCTTAGCACCACTTTAATTTAATTTTCTTCCAACATTATTAATTTAACTATTAGGTGTATCATGAATACCATTAAATATCTCCATATATTTTCCTTTGTTGTGTTTTAACTGTTTTCAGAAAAGATTGATGATAATGAAATTGTTGTAAAAGATGAAATATTAGGAAATGCTATTTATATAATACAAGATGATCTATTTAAGGTTTGAAATATAAAAGTGATTTTTTAAAAATTCTATTAGATAATTTATAAATCTTATTTAGGTGAATATGATTACTTTTTTTCCTCATTTAAATCTAATCAGTCTGAATGAGATTGAACACAACTTGACATTTAAAGACTTTATTCAAGTGTATTTTGAAACAATAAGTCGTTGAATTAAAAAGGAACTGCATACCTGTTAACATTTGATCTTCTTGCTTCGAAGTCATGATGTCACTAACATTAATTTCAGTATTCATTTATAACACTCACAGTTAATATGGCTTTCTGTAGTTTTAGCTATACTGTCTATATATCTGTACATGACAGGTATGCAAGTAAATCTTTTACAATTCAAAATTATGTACTTTTTTCAACTAAAAAACTAGTGCTGTTCTTCTTTTTTGTCAGCCTTCTCTTTTTCTTTCTTCTTCTCCCTCCTAAAAAACATTTTTTTTTAAACTTGAAATTTATGACATGTATGCTAAAAAAGTATAAATAATCAATGAATTCCCATTACTTTGAATTTACAGGCTCTTTGGAACAAATTGATACAGTTAATTTGTTCTCAGTAAACATGACGAATTCATGGAAATTCAAAAATTATTTTTAAGAATACATCGTTCATTAAGGGGGATAGCAGTTTTTGATTTTAAAAAGCTAAAAAATAATATATATTATATTTACAAATCTGGATATGAACCTGGTACCTACTGGGTAAAGCCAAACACAAGACAGGCAACACCAAGCAATGAACACCAATGAAAGTTTTATTGACATAGAAGAGAAAAAAATCTACCCAGGGAGGAATCAAACCTGTGTTGCCTACAACATAGCTGCAGGTGGTCTGTGGTGTACCAGTTGTTGGGTGATCATCTAAGTGATGCATTCTATAGGGACAGATCTGGTGAACAGGCAAGTCATGGAATTTAAATCTGGTGGACATGCAGCATGTCTGAAATCTTCAGGACCTTCTTTAGGGGTGTAGCTGGTTAATTCAAAATTTGATTGTAAGATCAGATGACCTAATTAGTTTTTCCGTGAATTAATAACAGGTTTCTTCCTTTAGTACATTTTTTCAGATTCAAAAGTCAAGTTAACTTGATGTGAGTAGCTAAAGTATAAGACCTTCAATAAACTATGAATTCACTGATGAATTTCAAAGCCACTAGTGAAGAAGTTTAAACTAAACAATAACCAAACAGAAGTAACTGAGAAAATACAGATAATTCGTTTTTTTTTTTAAAGGGTAAAATTTTTCCATATCACTGTAAAATCCTTTCAAATGATTGAAATTGCAATCCTGTAACAAATACTATGACCTAGAGCTAATCTAACTATGATTTTGAGTAAGTTATACTACATTAAATACTTACAGAATTTTAGCATAGTGATCTTCATGCTGCAGGTAACGAAGATCTTCTAAAGTAGTCCCAGTAAGACGCATACTTAAAGTTATAACTCCACCAGCTATGAGCCTAAAAAAATCAATGAAATGTTTTTCTGTTAACCAATTAATCTTGAAACCTTAACTGTAACACATGACTAAATGAACAAATTATAAAAAGTAGAATTTTTTTCGAATTATATTACAAAAAATTGAGAAATAAAGTGCAGATGTTGTGAAAATGAATGGAAAGACATTATAATGTCAGTCAATGAAAAAGTACTTAATGGTGGAGATAGATTGAACAACTATATATGCTGTACTGATTTCAAATATCCCCACAGTCAAAAATCCACTGGTGGGGCCATTTCATGAAAACATCAACATACTATTTGGTTTTTTAAATTGTGCTCTTAAAACCTCGGTCTAAATATGCTCGGCTCTAACCTCGGTCAGATGACAAGGCAACACCTGAGCTGGCACAACACTCTCCAAACTTCCACACCAACCCAACATCCATTAACTTTCTTAGATAAAAAAAATTCTTTACTAAAAAGTCTATATGTAGAAACATTAAATGTCCAGTTCCATCAGAAAACATGAACTTTTAATTTTAATGCTAAAATATACACAATCAGATAGGCTAAAATTTCTCCTCCTTAAAATATAAACTTAGTTATGTTTAAAACAGTAGTATAATTTTTATAGTAGAAAATTTGATTATTTATTAATTTAGATCTGGGGGGTATGTTTCAAAACCAAACAAAACATTAAATGAAAGAAAATATTTGTAGAAGGGATGTAATAACAAGAGATCAGAGAAAATACAGACGAATACAAGACTCAGAAAGGAAAAATACTGTTGAGCTGGAAAGTCAAGTCAAATTAGAGATCACAATGATCTGAAGAAAAGGGTTTAAAAAGAACTGCCCTGTCTTCAACACCTACAAAAACCTGGTACAAGCCTCAAAGTAAAGGTAAAATCATTAAACACTTATTGTGATCTGTCTCCTCCAGTCAATATAAAAGAATACCAACAAGTGGCCATATGCACAGGAGTAAATTTGTCATTTTCAGATACTTAAAAATATTGAAGTATTAAGTGTTGAACTCACTGAAATATTATGTAAATAATTTCTTGATTGATTTGCTGAAAAGGCAAATGGATACTTTCACCGCTATAAGAGTTAAGAACATATATATTAAGGTAGGAGTGTTTTAAAATGAAAACAGAAAAATACTTTGTAAAATATGTTGTTTAGGAAGAAACTAAGCTGGGATATATTGTGAATATTTGCTAAGTTGTGGTAAGAGTAGTGCAGATGGTGAGATAAAGTGCCAAGTAGGGACTGCTATATTAAGTAGAAAAGATATGGAGGCATATGCTAATCATTATATGGCTGTGCCGCTTAGAGAAAATGTTTTAAAATCAGTAACTGTGTTTAATTAAGTCTCAAGTATCATTCTGATTCAATAAAATTGCAGTTGCTAAGTTATTGTATGTAGCGTAAGTTACTTTATGACCACTCAGTATATAACAAATGAAAAAGTTTAAGTGAAACAAATCAAAGATTTGAAGCATTTAAAAATAACTAAGCAGAAATATTTAGAAAAATATATAATTACCCTAAAAATCCTCCAAGACCTCCAGCAACTAAAAAACCTTTAGGTCCATAATTCAATCTAGTAAGACCACCTAGAAGAGCTAGACAAATAAAATATTTAATAGGCAAACAGAAAATAACATAAAACACATTTTTTTACAATCTCTAATTTTTACATAGGCATGATCCTTTTACAAAGAGAAATTAAAACACCACAATAAAAGGTTCATTCAATTAGTTAATTCTTAGGAACACACAATGTTACTGAATTAATGCATTTCTTTTGAATGATGCAAACCATTAATATGTATACAAGATATTCCAAAAATAATATTTAGCTTAATGACTTCACAAATACATACCAGCACAAGCAAAATGTTCCCATATTGATACTTTATTACGATAATTTGCCACTGTCATAGTACCTAATCTGAATCATAAAATATAAAAACATCACCAAATAAAATATTTGAACTTTCAAGAATTTGTTTGCAAACAAATGAGATAATTAAAAACTATAATGTTATGTAAGAAATTACTAATAATCTAGAGATATTCTATCATAAATGGAACAAAAATGATTCAATGCTCTTTTCAAGAAACTGGAGATTAAAATATGTACTTTAATATTCAGTTTAAAAATATTAAATCATGTGCTAAGTAAGTATTTAGTACTTACTAAATAAGAGTAGCTGATTTACAGAGATAAATATGAAAAACTTACAAATAAACTGTTGAAAATGACCCATATTTCAAGGCACTTTTGAAACCACCCTTGATTGCAGCCAAAGACATTGTATCAGTAAGACTTCTCTAAATTAAAAGGAAACACAAATTCATTCAAAAAATGTACGAAACTAAATGACATATTACACATTTTTAGTTCTCACTTGTATTATGTTTATTTCTAAGTAGGCACTTTTAAATTAAAGATGCATGATTAAAACCTAAGAATATTCTCCAGGAAATCAAATAACATTTATAAAACAACAGATTTTTCAGGACAAAAATAATCTGCAAAAACGTTTTTAATAATTAAAAATTATAAAATAACAAATAGAAATTGATTTATGATGAAAATATTTCTCTTGGAACAGTATTTTAAACAATATAGCATTCATGTCAAAGCAAAATTTGTACAAAATCTAGGAACCACTTTCAGGAACTCTATCCTAAACATGATCACATCAAATTCTGATTACATTTCACCATAAATGCTATACCTTCACTTCTAGTCAACAATCTAAAAGGAAGCAGTGTTTTTGTGAACCTGTATCAACATGCATCACTACAATTAATGACTGGATCCAGGATTTCAATCATTTGGAACCTTTTTTTTCTCAATAGGGACTTATTTGTTTGGGGTCAGTGTTATGCGTTACCTATAGTATAGATTGTTATATAATTTACAGGTGGATTGTAATACTGATTGTTAGAAGAACAGATGCCTGATTAGTTAGAATTTGCATCAAACAAATTAAAAAAACTTAGGCATCAAAAATGACAAATGGGTCTAAAAGTTTGGTTCTCAAAACAAAACTTAAAGGTGTAAAATAAGTCTAATGACCACTAATTTTGAATTCTGGTATTTATAATCAGAAAATGAAAATAACATGTGAAGTATGCTTACCCTTGCAAGATGCTGGCTTTCATACGCCGAAGCAAGGTTTTTCCTTAAAAAATCATCTTTTGCAGCATTCATTGCACTAATACCTCCAAATATAGCTGCTATAAAACCTGCTGAACTACCTGTCTGTACAATATAGTACATTTCTGGGCTATACCCAAACTCACTGGAAGAAAAGCCTCAGTGAGTTTTCAAAAACAAATACAAAATTTGACTGTATTAAAATGAATCATTTTAAAGTGTTATGTTAAATAAAGATTTAACTCAACCAGATTAGTGACTATATGAAGTGTGAAAGTTCATTCAAGGAGTTTGCACACATAGATCTCCATATATTGAAAACCTAAACAGTTAAAAATAAATAAATAAACGCCCACTTTACCCTAACTGATTTTTCATTCAGTAATCATTTAAAAATTTATTGCCTTTCACACCTTGCATTTATAATTTATTTTCTATTAAAGTCATCTACTCCTACAGTGTTCCTCTGCAACGTTAGAAATTGATATGCAATGAAATATTTTATTAGCACACAGTAAGTGAAGCTTAGAAAGAGTAATCATAAAGCCAATAGCATCAGTACCATTTTCAAAATAAAATATTAGTAAACAAAATTACAAGAATTTGAGCAAATGAATTGCTTATGTGATGCATCATGAGCTTATAGCAAGCCGGAATGAAACAGTAACTTTGTAACTACCAAAAAGTACTTCATGGTAGAGTTGGGGGTTACCCTGATATATATATACTACTCAATTATAAGTTAATTTTTGGAGTGGTAGCTAAGCTCGCTACAATACTCCCCCTCCAGAATTTAGCAGGTAGCCAAAATTCGATGGATGACGTCAATAGTAGAATGATTGCCATTTTTGCATTAGACTACGAGAGCTGTTTTGAGATCACAGTTGTAATTATCCCGTGTTGCCTTTAGCAGCCGAAGGCTGAGTGTCAATGCATGGATGGAAGACGTGATATGAAGTTAGCAGCGTCTGCTGTCACAGTGCCCCCTAGTGGTTGAAAGTGATTAGCATCACCATGGTGTTTCAACTATGCATGTGGGCCATACATTGAATTTGTAAATTTTTGTGTGTTCAAATCTCGTCCGTCGGTCATCAATATAGCAAACCAGAGTGAAACAGTGTAACTTTGTATCTACCAAAAAGTACTTGATGATAGAGTTGGGTTACTCTGATATATTACTACTCAATCGTGAGTTAATTTTTGGAATGGTACCGAAGCTCTCTACAAGCTCTTGAATTCTCTTGAGTTACATCAATTATATGTCAAATTACTGTCTGTGTACCACAAGATATGCTCTGTGCTTTCAGTTGTTAAGCTCGCTTTATATGGATGGAATGTCCCATGAATTCATCACAATATTTGATCAGGTAAGTGTGGATTATGAACCACAACCATGCCTAGACTGGGATTCAAATCCTACACCTGTCGAACTGAGAACTATGGTGCCAACCACTCAAAAACCTGGTTCTACAAAGTTGGTTGAGTTTTTATGACAAAAGGGCCACATTTGGTCTAGTTATGCTAAACACGAGATAAAAAATGTCAAGCAAGAGACAGACACACAGAAAGGAGAAATGCAACAACTTGTCTACAACTTGCTGGTTACTAGCACAATGGTAAACCTTCTGAGTCAAGGTAGCCCCACCCTGCAGGAAGCAGTATAAAATAACATTTTATACATTAGGATGTTTAATGGAGGCTATTGACATTCCTCAACAAACCAATGTTTACATTTTTTTAAACTTTAATAAGAAAAAAAAAATTTTAATCTAGAGATCAGTCTTTTTTTGTATATTTGGACTCTTGAGACAAAATCAGACTCAGCAACCTGTAAAAAGTAATGTCGTTGATTTTTGAATTAAATGGCAATTCTGATTTATTAAGTTTAATATAACAGTTCACGTTTGAAAGGGTAGCTTCTCAAATTTAATTTATTTAAGAGGGCAAAAAAACAATAGATTCACATAATTATGGATAACTAAGAAAATATACTGAACTTGCTAAATTTTGGAAAAGTATATTAAAGATGAGATGCAACTTACTTCGCAGAGAACATTCTCCGAACTCTGTCTGTTCCAGTTTCAGTTGATAGAATATCTCTCATCGCCAGAGGAATTACTTCTGAAGGAGTGCGTGATTGTTTATAGTTAGAATTGCTTTCAGAGCATCGCACGGGGTTTATAAAGTTTAAAAAAATCATCTTTCCTTTGCTAAAGAGAAAATAATTTTAAGTGATTCAATTTCGAAAAAACGCCAAATGTCCTATATCTAATTGTTACACTACAATAGTGCTAATATTTAGGCAAATATAATTTATCAAGAATTATTTCAATTTGAAAGTTTTGCGTTTATTTCGAAAAACAATCATTAAAATTATAAAACCATATTCATGATTGTTTTTATTTTCCTGCTCAATACTCCGCTGATTTAGGTTTCCTTTGAATCATTCAGTTTTTTTTTAATTTCTGAGACCAGTATTCCAACCAGTGTTTTTGATCTTAAATTCAAGGATACAAATGTGTTGTTTTTGTTTTCCGATCCAAATCCAAAGGCTGCTTGACATCCGAACTCATTTAACATCTTTGCTTTCACATGTTAATAATTTGATTGGTCAATTTCGATGTGAGAATCAGGATTTTGCCACGCTTCAAGGATAGTACTTCACCTGTACTGCATTTATTGTTATTCGTCGTTGTGTTGCTCTAGTACGACGTTAACTAAAATTACCATCACCATTACCATTATTGTTATTCCTACTTATATTCGGTTTGCCACAGTAGCTCTATTGGATGGTAGGTAAACACAACGGGATATTGACGACGGTCCGGGAGCAACCCACTAAGTTGAAGTTCCGAGGACACTACGTAATTTTGAATCACCGTCAGATTATGAGCCCGATTGGAAGAGCACGATTAGCAACCGGAGGCTTACGAGTTCAATCCAACCAAAGACCGTCTTGTACAAAGCGGCTGGTGCGCTTTAAATTTGTTGTGGCCTCATACATCCTCGCGTTGGCATGGTAAGGAAGTTTGGAGAGTGGGAGCTCAGGTGTTATATACCGTCATCTGACCTTGGATCAAAATTACGTTGTTCGGGTTACCTCGGATCTCGGACCATCATCGACAATAAACTGCTATGTTGGTTCAGTGCGACGTTAATTAAAATCCCTTCCAACCAACCTTTTATTCGTCATCGGACCGTAGTTAAAAATTCCGAGTAGCGTTTATCGAATATTTCCCTGTGGAATGTTTTAGCACCGACATCAATAGCCCAATGAGTTTCTCTAGGGTTATTAATTCAACTACCTACCTAACTTGATGACTCAGTAGGATCGATTCTGATTGGTTTCAAGAACAGAGTTGCCACTGCCTTTAGACTCAATATTTTGTTTATTTTTTATTTGAATCCGACTTCTCATGCTTTTTAAATTCAAAACAAACAACTTCAGCCTAAATAATTTGTGTTTCTTTTTCTGTAAAATTGTTTTTTCATGACCGAAACGTTCGTCTTCCCAATTCCGTTGTGTGTGATCATGAAGTAAAACTTTTCTTAGAATTGTATGTGATTGTAAATCATCGTTGTGGATCATGTGCCGGAAAGTATTCACATTACAACAGTTGTGGAAAAGTGCCAAAGACGTATTTTATTTACCTATCCAGAAATTCCATCTAAATGCAGAAAAAATTGAAACAAAAAATATTGATTATTTGTGGGGGGCAGATCCAACAATAATCGATTTAGTAAAAGAAAATTTTAAACTTTATAAAAATTTTGTTTCTGAATCTGAAGAAGAAAATCTTATCAAAGAAATAGATCCCATTTTTAAACGACGGAGATACCAGTTCGATCACTGGGATGGTGTAAGTTTCAGTCAGCAAAGAATATTTTTAACAATTGTTCAAAATGTAAGATAAAACAATAAAAATTTGCAATTTTTAGTGCTTTTGAAATGTCTTAATTGCAAGTAATTTTAATGATGTTTAATTGACAGTGACCTATCAAGTCATTTTGACACCCTAGTTGCAGTACTTTAGTAAGAAGTTTTGCAATTATTCTCAAATTTGCTGAAGTAATCAAGATGCATTCAACAAATCTTGTGGAAGTACAACAGTTGTCTCCTTCCCTTGTTGGGACAAAAATACAGTTGGAGAACATTCATTCATTCATGTTTAGAAGTTGAAAGTGATCCTGAACAAATTTGGAGAAAATCATCTGTTGCTTAGTTCTCAATGAAAATAATTAAAAAAAAAATTTTTACTGGAAATGTTACGAAAAATGCTTAGTGTTTCTCAAAACCTTTAATAAAATAACCTTGGTATGCGTTTAATGGGTAATCTGTCACTGTTAAGTGATAAATGCAAGACACGATCAGCACTTAGTATTATGAACTCGGTATTAAGAAAAATGTTGTTTGATGAAAATCAACACTAGTTCTCTTTGATATCTCCTTGGGACTTCATGAAATTGGCTAGTTAAAAAAGAAGTTACCTGAATTATTTTCTCCATCTCATACAAAGCTTTTTGATCAAAATTAATTTTAAAATAATCTAATACTGTTACATTGTTCAAGAAAATATCTTTGTACTTTTAGGTTAAAATATTACTTTTTTGTATCTAATGTTTTCCCATGTTTGTATTCAGTTGTTCAATAATGTTTGATTTAGAGGTTAACTTAATATTTTCAAGCTAACTCAGCTATATTCTGCTTTTCCTAAGAATTTGTATTCAATTTTATCTTCTGCTGACTTGCTTGTATGTATCTCATTTAGGCAATTCAAGGTTATAAAGAAACAGAAAAACTAGAGTGGAGTGAAGAAAACAGCAAAGTTCTCAAACGACTTCAAGAAATTGCATTTACTTCAAAAAGTACTTTAATTCCACATGTGCATGTGCTAGACCTTTCAAAAACAGGCTTTATAAAACCTCATATTGACAGTGTTAAGGTAAGAATTTGATGCTTTATTTATTTTATTTCACAATGCATTTGTTTTTTTTATTTATAATTTTTTTAACTTGGAAATGTATTGTATATATAGAATTTGGGTGGTATGTAGTATATATATATATATCCTATATGTTGCAACTTATGGCAATTTATTTGCCAAATGTGGTAACCTTCCAGTTTTCGCAAGTTTACGTGCTTTCATCCAGTTTTAAGGCAACCCTTTGTATTTCTGCCATTTTTTTTTTAAATTTTTTACATTAGTTGTGTCTGTGGTTGTTCTATCTATTGCTATCGAATTTCTTTGTTGATTCTTTCAAGTAAGTTACACTTTTATTTTGCTTTAATAGGGTTTACCCCTCGCGAATTTTGCGTTTGATATAGTAAAATATGAGATACATAAATAGGAATAATTTGTAAGAAACATTAACAAATTTTATTTATACAATGGAACAAATTTTAATTGCAAATCTTCTAATTTTTCTGTGTGGTATTTACTCTAAACATGTACATTTTTTTCATTGTTTCATCAATTTGACCCATGTTTAACTCCTTAATTTTTAAAAATTGTAAAAAATTGGGGAAAAGAAATGCCGGTTAGCAAAACGTCCGGAAATTTGGAAAATTCCGGATTTTGGACTTTTTACTTAATACTAATTCTTATTTTTTTGCAAAAATGTTTGATGATAGTATGCATTTGGAACCTGTAAAGATGTATTTCAGTAATTTATATTAAAAACACTGGATGGTTTCAATATGTACTTTATGCTTTATCGAATTATTGGACCAAAATCAAATAGTGCAGTACAAAGTCCCAAATCCAGATGGGGTTTTTTTCTCACTTTTTTACATATTTCCAACAATTTTTAAAGAAGAAGGAGTTAAAACTGGACCTAATTGAAGAAACAGCATAAAATAACAGACCTGTTTAGATTAAATACCACACAGAAAAATTAGAAAATTTGCAAGTAAAATTTGTTGCATTGTATTAAAAAAGGTTTTTTTTTTTTCTATTTTAAAAATTATTCCTTTTTATGTATCTGCTATTTTACTATTGCAAACACAAAATTCTCAAGGATGGGTAGATTAATTTTTTTTTTTAACAAAAAAGGCAAATATTTGGAAATCAGGAATGGCCGAGGTCCAGAGGATTTTGGACTTTGTACTCTATATTGCTTTTCCATGACTATCAGTAACTAGAAATAAGTCACCAATACTTAGGAATCAATAAAGTTGAGTTAAAGTTACAAAAAGTTAACAACTTGTGTATAATAATTGAAAAAGTATTGTACACATCCAATTGCTTGAAAGTGCCTGAAGAAAGGAAAATTAAGAAATAACCTTATGTAAGTTTGAAACAAAATATTATGTCTGTAAAAATATTATCTGATATTAGACTGAAATGTTTATTGAATAATGAATTTAGAAATTCAGAATGACTGTTTATACACAAAGATAAAAAGTATAATATTCCGATTGTAATTATATTTGTTGATTGTGGGTTCAAATAGAAATAAATGTGTTTTACAAGCTGCATGCTGGGGGTGATGCTTCTGTGCATTGACCCCTCTTGAGTGACACTGCATTATGAGAGAGAAGGAATCTGTTGTTTACAATTTCTGATGAGGGTGAAAATTAGATGGAATTTTGAAGGCTGATGTGTTAGGTAGAATGTTTTGAAGCTGCTGGAAGCTCATAATATCCAGATTCAATTTTTGTGTGTCTAACAACATAGATATATTAAATATATTTAATTTAAACTATTTTCTCTGTTTCCTTGGCTCATAGAGCTTGCTTTGTTCTTAGGTGTTTTTCACACATTTATTATATGAAAATGATGATTGTTAACTTTAAAATAAAAGATCTAAGAAGAGTTCCAACACCCACCTGGATATGCTCATAGTTCATGATCTACCCAGATTAGAAATTGATAAATCAGAATTCTTAAGAAATAAATCGAAGAGATTTGGAGTAGAAGACTGACTCAATCACTTCACTTATGGATGCATGCTTTGAACCTCACTAACCAAAGTGAAAAGGTTGTTGAAATGCTGACTGTCTATGAGTTACTTGTTTGCTGCTATGGATGCAAAATCAGACCTGGGAACCCTTTGGTACCCTCTTCTGTTTTACCCTCGCCTACCCTTTTACTTTATGCTTTTTTCCTCCCTCAGTGTTTTCTTGTGTTTGACACAGCTTGGCCAAATATGTCCTTTGTGCTATAAAACCTACCAGACCTGAGATTTTCTGTTGTGTTCCTATTGTACTTTACAGGACTAAGATAATGAACTGTTGTAGAAAGCATTGGTTATTGATGTACATTAGAAGAACAATTGATTTTAAATTAATTTATAATTTAAATAATAAATTATTTTTACTATATTATCAGTCACTTATTTTTTTGTGCCTCCATAATTTGTTAGATAAGGGATGCTGGGACACCAGAATCATACACTGAGTACACAACTATTTCTATTTGTTTTGAAATTTTGGGTGTTATACATATATATTTAAGTATTAATCCCTTGCCTTAACTTATCTTCAACAGTTCTTAACTTATCTTCTTTAGTTCACAGCACTAATTTGAAATAGCTTGCATTTACCTTTGAAATTCATGCATTTTTGTTCTTGCTGTGTCAGATGTTGGTGTGCAATGTGCACAGCTTGGACATGTCAATTATTTTCTCGCTGTAAATCTGTTTTTTAGGATGATAATCTATGGTTTGAAAAGGAGCTACTATATGCACTGTAGTAAAATAAGAAAAATTTTAATAAACTGTTATATTTTTGAAGGCTTTAGCCAAAAGCAAATTCGAAACTTAGGTTTGAGTTTATAACAATCAGCTTAGACAGTTTAAATTACTTTGGTGTGTGCCAATCAATCCTCTATATCATTGTTTGCATTTGCTTCTGTATTTTCATCTTGACCAGTCTGAAATCTAGTTGATTGTTTTTGTTTGTGTGTCATTAGGGTCAAATATTTCCAAACTACATCCAAACACTGCATGTATTAAATTATTTAAATAAAATTAAATCCAAATTGAAAGTAATGATCCATGAAATCTAGAGACAAACATTTAGGATATATTGGTACACCATGAACTTTTGATCCAGTCTTAAATTTTGTTGCTTTCCTAGAGTGAAACAAAAACCAGAAATCTGCTGCTATTCAATTGCTTAAAATTTTCTATTATCTTGATCTGTGGGCTCCCAAACTTTTCAGTCCAAGGATCCTCTTGAAAATTGAACATTTTTGCAAATCCCTCAAGATTAAATTTTAAAATTAAATAGGGCACACATGAAGACCTACGTAAGACCATAGTGATTCTTATTTTTGCCTTTGTATAAAGAATAAAATACTTATATCTATATCAAATAGATTATAATGTATTAAAAGTCAAATTAAAGATTAGTGATGACAATTTAAATTTCAGAAACAAGAAAACTAGAGTTCAGAAATAAAGTAAATATTATGCATACTCTTAATTTGTTAAAATCTAAATGCAATCTTAATTTGTAAAGTTTTAGTACTAAACAATATTGAAAAACGTTTTACCTTTATGTGACAAATTAAGCTGCTTTTTAATAATTACCTCAGCAATTTGTAAATGTCTGATAACTTTAATATTAAGTAATTCTCTCAATTTCATGTCTTTCTTTTCTTAACTTAGATTACAAGTGTGTGAGTTAGAAGAATGCTGTATCACACAAGTTGTGGGAAACAGCAAAGCAATTCAAAGTTTTCCTTGCAAGTTCAGAATAGTCAGTCATTTAGATTTTGTTGTTCTTGCGAAATTAATATCACTGAGCTTTAGTTGCAAGATCTGCAAATAATATTGCAGCTTATGAGAAAGGTTAGTTGATAACCTATTAAGAAATGGAATCATTATCTACATATCATGATCACCAATCCCTTAATTTATCCAACTACCTTTAAAACGCGATTTTTGGCAGAAATTGCGATTTTACAATTTTTATCTAATATAAAAGCCCGATTTTTATCTTTCAAAATCTGTTTAAATTTTGTACCTACCTTGCATAGAACAAGTTACAGACCTTTTAAAGCTACTGAAAAACTTGTAATTCACTCTAGAGTGAGTAAAAAACGAACTCAAACACAAAACTCCAAAATTTAACTCACAAAACTTTAATTAGAACATTTTAATACTAACGGTTTTCACAGACGACCACACACATAAAGCACATCACAAGGAATGACACAGCACATCCTCAGATGGTCAGAAAACCCCCCAGCATTGTTGTTGGGGGTCTTGAACCCCCCAGTTGGAAGTTGACGGAAGACCACCACAGATTGCATCAGATAGTGTGATGACCCGCATGACTTTCAAATGTTGTCTTTAGTGCTTTCTCAATTACCTCTACAGTTAATACTAAATCTCCTACTTTCATGTTGCATTTCCATTTACTTCGCTGCTGTAGTTCACTTAAATAGTTGTGATGCCACATTTTCCAAATTAATTGTACTTGTTTTGTAATTATTTGCCATTTTTTCAGCTTATTTTCTTTTAAATTAGTTAAGTCAGGCTAAACAAAAGCCTTGTATTGACCTACCAATCAAAAAATGGGCAGGAGTTAGCACTCCAAAATCGTCTTCGTTATCAGACAAGGGACTCAAAGGCCTAGAATTTAAGATTCCTTCTATTTGGAGAATTACAGTTAACAATTGTTCAAATGTTTTAAAAAATATGTGAGAAATTTTATTTTAATATATGCTTTTCAGTTTTGTGGCAGCACAATTGCTGGGATATCCTTGCTTTCCTCTTCTGTAATGCGACTTGTTTCAGAGAAGGACAAAAGTGTAATGGTTGATGTACTTCTTGAGAGACGCTCCTTATATATAATGAGGTTATTTTCTCTATTTGATATTATATTGTTTGAAATTTGAATATTTTGCTATTGTAAATGTATACATTTTTTAACCATATAATTACTTTTCTGGACTTAATTTTTTCAATGAAAGATTTTTAATAACACCAATCTGGAACTCGGTTTTGTATTTATGACTTAAAAAGTAAGTCTCTCTCTAACTTACAAAGGCGAAAAAGTGATAAAATGTTCAAAATTAGTAATTTCATAATTTTATTTTGAAATTTTCTTTTCCTGTTACTTATTTAGCTTTAAAAGGAAAGTCCTCTTTCATGGGGACACTTAATAGTGGCTTTAATTATATAAGTGCTTTCTTATCATGTTTTAATAAGAAGTGCTCATGTCTTTGATTGAAAAGTTGCAACAAGTTGTGTTTTAAACAGTAAAAATTGCAAGTTTTGACTGAAATCACTATTGATGGCCAGCATTCCAATTTCCAAGTAATTAGTGTACTTTATTTACTTGTATTCCTTTTCATTGACTGACTTTTGTATACAAAATTTTGGCTTTTATTATATGAGACATCTACTATCATACACTATAATGGAATAATTATCATTAAATTTATCTGGAAAATAAATTGAAATTGAGCATCTTAGCACATCTTCATAGTTTTAGAGGGTCATCATAGCGTAGGCTTTTCCACTGTGCTAGCAACCTTTGACTTGAAGGCACCATAGGTTCAATTCCTCTTTGAGTGTATTTCTCTCTTCTGGGTCAGTAAACCTTCCTTATGTGTGTGTCTATTAATTGACATTGTCTTGTGTTGACTCAGAATGGCTAAATATGGCCCTTGCTCCTTAAAACCCAACCAACCATCATAGTTTTAGATACATCCTAGCCAATGTGAAAAATATCTGTAATTTTTTGTTTCTTTTTTTATCATTACTTTTAGTGCACTTGTAATTGCGAAATTTGAATATTTTGATTAGTATTATAAAACAATTTTGTGGAAATTTTAAATTACCTTCATATCTACACTTTGATAAAAAAAATATGCTCATTTTAAAATGGTTGTCTTAATGGAATAAGAATATCCTTTGTATGCAATTAATAGAAGCCCTGAATCTACTATTATAAAAGGAGGTGTTTGTCCGATTTATGTTTGTTTTCCGTTATCAAATTTCTGACGAATTTATGGTACTTACAGTAATGGGATTTGGCATACAGGTAGTTAGAATTTTTTGCAATTTTTGGGTCGCAGATAATTTTAAAATTCAATCTAGAATATTTTAAAATAAATTTAATTATTATTGTTTTCTTTGGAATGGCAACAGCATAAAGGATCAAAGATTCTAAATTTATTTTTTCCATTTTCATTTTGCGCAGAGAAATGATTTTCCAGATAGATACCTTATACATTTAATTTCTTTTAATAAATAATTTTTCAATAAAATATTTATGTTTTCGCAAGAGATTGTGACGTCACGCCGAATTCCCATTTAGTTTGCGAAGCAAACCAAACACCACGGGCATCTCCATTTTGGTGTTATACAATAGGCTACAAATTCCCATTTCGTTTGCCAAGCAAACTAATAAACCTACAAAAGCAATTGGCACAGGCAACGGTGGGCGAAAATTGTTTGCTACTTCACTTGTGTGTAAAATGCATTAAACTGGTAACTGCTTATCACACCATTCAAAGACAGTGAGTGATTTAAGTCCTCATTTTTTAATAATATTGTTCAGTAAACTTGGAAATGTGCTCAACTACATACATGTTACACTCTCGCATTATAACCATCCTCTTTTAGACTGATCAGTCATGACTTATATTTTACAGAAAAATTCATGTGCCAATGCATTATACACTCACTGCCAAAAGTTAAGCACGAAAGGTAAAATGCAAAAAAAAAAAAAAATTCAGCTTTGATTGACATGAAATGTGGCAGGAAAGTAGCAAATATGTTTATGCATGAAACAAAACAAAGCATTAAATATAACGATGAAAAACAATATTGTATTTTCATAAATTATAAGAGAAAGTCATATTGGAGTCATTAATAAAATAATGTTTAAATCTAAAACAAATAAATAAACAAACCTGGCATTAATAGGGTATGTGACCACCCCTCATCCTCATACAAAGTTTACATCATGTGACCATGCTTTCCATGAGGTGATCAACCACCCCAGAGTTAAGTAATCGCCATTGGGGGTGGGAAACGTGCTGACACAGCACGGCCGAGGGCATCCCAAAGATTTTCAATGAGATTAAGGTCAGACGAATACGCCGGCGAAGCCATACGCGCAATCCTCTCACTCTCCAGGTAGTCGTCGACGGTGCCAGCTCTATGGGGACACAAATTATCATCCATTTAAATGAAAGGACCAACTGCTGCACCGTACAATTGTTCAATGGGTTCTAGGACTTCATCTCGATACCGGACAGCCGTCACAGAATCCCGTCTATAGATGTGCAGGTCGGTGAGATATTCCAGCCCACACCATGATGCTTCCACCTCGGAATGCTTGATGATGTTCTGGGGACAATTGCGTGTGCCTTGTTCTGTCCTGATCCTTGCACATTTGTCATCTGGCTCCAGGGCAAATCTCAACTCATCCGTGAACATAATGTTAGCCCAATCAGACACAGTCCAATTCACATCATGACTAATTTCATGGGACCGTAATAAATCTCTGTTATCTGAATTCAGAAAAAATCATTTCAACAATGAAATTAAATATTAATGCATTTATATTACTTACTGTACAATGTATCACAGATAAATAGTATTCTTCATTACATTTTTACAGATGTGGGATTCTCAATTATGCAGATATTTCTTAATTACACAGATAATTCTTGGGAAACATAGAACACATGTTATTGCATATTTCGTGGTTAAGCAACTTTTGTCTTGAAATAGTTATCAATTTTTCTGGGGGTTTTTTGTGTGTGTGTGTGAAATCTTTGCAGTCAACACTTATACATTTCGATGGGGATTGGAATTCAGTTCCTATTATCAATAATTTGTATTAAACGAGTTTGTCTTCATGAGGTTTGACTGTATGTGGATATATTTTCCGTTTATTTTAAAAATTTATTTCTATCAGCATTTTACACTTTACCATGAGATTGTTAGTTAATATCACTCTAGATTGTTAGATATTTCATTCTTTTTTTTAAATATAATAAAGTGAATAAAATAAAAGTGTAGGAAAATGTCAGCATATTTAGATTCAAGCATCAAAATTTAGACCTGTTTAATATTTATCTGCTACAAAGTTTGTGTTGCAGGCCTTAGTACGGCAGATATGTGAAATAATTGTGCCTTTAATGATAGAAGCATATAACTTTGGACACATATACTACATATATGAAGATTTAATTTTGGATATGAGGCCATCTCAGATTTTGCCTTCGGCAGTAATGGCGGACTTTCAAAATGGCGGCTTCGGAACATTTTTTTATGCTCCTTTTAAATGTTATTTGATGATGTTAAATGACAGCTATTAAAGTAATGGCGAGTAATTGGCGTTTTTGCATGTACTTAGCTATTTTTAATAATATATACCTTATTTTATGTATATATTCTATTTATAACAAAATGGCGGCCTCTAATGGTGGCTCCACAGCAACAGAGACAGGCAACATTTTGTTGCTTGTCTCTGTTGCTGATAAAAGAGCCTTCACACCAGCAGCGACAGCAATTTCTTTGCGCATGCGCATAACCTTCTTTTTCGAAAGCAAAACATTTATTTCTGATTCTGCAAGATGGCTGACAGATCACGTCTCTCTGCCTTTAATAAAACTCCTTTTATTCTTGTTAGACGTGCTTAGCGGCCTTTATCTCCGGTAGAACAATTTTGGTGGAGTGACTTAATTCTAAAATGGAATGCCCAAAATTTAAAAAATAGTAGAAATAAAATAAGTTGTTTGGAATTAAATAAGTAGTTATGAAGTGGTAATAAAAGTTTAAAAAGTAGTATTTCATCAGTAAACAGATTGCCGGTCGCGGGAGCTTGCGTGGTCACCTTCCCAATTACTGACCGCGACCGGAGGTGCTTAAAAATAAAGACCCATATTTGGGATGTTGCTGTGTTGACTGTTCAAACTTATTCCTGCTACAAATTGAATAGTTAAAAAGTAGTTGTTTTTCGGCATGGAAAAAATAGTGCTGAGAGCGACTTTATAATGTCTCTTCAAAGAGGGGTTAGATTTTAATCAGCTATCTGCATTAAATATTGTGGTTTATTTTTTTCAAAAGTTTAGCGATATGGGTTTTAAGGGAGGTAATTCTAAGAACGTGTCTTATAATTTCTGTTTTTCGTTGGAACCATCTTGCTTTGGAGATGGTTCGGTGTGTATAAGTTTGAAGGATTTCCAAGTGAATTTATATTTTTGCTATTAGTAGATCCCCAAATTTGGCATGCGTATGTGATTACTGGTTTGAGATAGCTTATGTATACAAGTATTTTGTTTTCAATAGTCATTGACGAATTCCGAGCAATTAGATTTAAAAGTTAACGTTTTACTTCTCGGAATTTATGGATAACGTTTTTTGTGTTCTGATTCCATGTGAGTCTTCTGTCTAGGATAATACCTAGGTATTTAGCTTCCTGAGCCCATGGGATTTCGATATTATTTTAAATTTGTAACTTGCTGGGTGTAAAACATCAACCGAAACTGGATTAGGCTTTATTCTGATTGGCTGTCAGCACGGCGACAGAGACAAAAGTTGAACTTCCTCCAAGACTTGAAAGCGCAGCGACAGAGACGAACCAGGAGAAACAAAATTTGTTTGTAATACGCATGCGCAAAGCGAAGAGACAGCTGTTTTTGTCGGCGTTGGTGTGAAGCCACCATAAGTTTATTTTATATGCTCCATTTTTTTTTTGTCATTTGGTGATGCTAATAGCGTATTATATGTGATTTTGCATGAATTGATGCTATAAACATGCGTGCATGTCACAATTAGATTTTCTTATTAATTATGAACTATATAAAATAATATTTTCATATTAACGTTTTTCACAGGTGACACGATAAGAAGAAAAATAAGATAAAAATACGGATGTAGTGCATAAGCTGATTATTTCATTCAATACTGATACATCTGGAAAATTCAAAGAAACAGAGTGGAACAAGTGTTTTATCTGTCAAGAAGACAAGTCTGAAGTTCTTCGGTGTCCAGCAGACAGTAAGTAATAGCAGTAAGAGTGAAGAAAAGTGAACTGGTTATTAGACAATTTCTGATTTACTTGTGTAGTTTAGTATTTCAGTTTGTTTATGAAGGATAATGAATCCGAAACGTCTCGATGATGCAGAAGTGGTCGAGGCAACATTGGTACAACATAAAGCACAGTTTCACGAATCATGTAGATTACAGTTCAATAAGACAAAACTTCAAAGAGCTCAGAAATGGAAGATAGAACCTGCGGATAATGCAAATAGTTCTACAAAATTCACCAGAATGTTTTGGTAAATAGTTCAGTGAATTCAAAAACAAATTTTTTGTCTGTGACCAGCCTGCTCAAGTTGGAAGTTCATTATGTACTGCATCTACATTAGGCCTGTATGTGTTCCTCACTGTGCCCTTAAACTGGAAGACAGGCTTTCGCTTGCGAAACTGAGTGTCGGTGATCTTATTGCATTAAATGCCTTGTATTATGTTCGATGCCTCGTATCATTATATAACAGAGCAAGAGACAAAAGAACATACAAGAAACTGAAGTAGAACAATCTAACCATGGTATTGCATTTGCCGAACTTGTATCATACATCGAAGATGCTCGAATTGACAATGAAATCGCACCCATATTTAAACTTGTTGATCTATGATAACTGTACAGCTTGAGGATGAAACAACAAGGTAGTGATCTTTCAGGGCGCATACATTCCACAAAACTAAAAAACAGAGTACTTGCATATTTTCCTGACATGGAAGCACGTAAGCAAGGTCGAGATGCGATGTTATTATTTAATAATGATGTTGGATTAGCTTTGAAGAAAGCTTTTGAATACGATGCAGATACTATAGTGACGCTATTCATCTTGCCAAAGCAGCAAATATAGATAGAAGAGACATTTTTAAAATAAAAAACTCTTCAATGGATTTTGAGAAACCTGTCAGGAAGATTCCGTACCAGCATCTCTGTTAGTTGTAAAGCACATTCAAGTTTTTTAACCCCAACCTATCCTTACTGTTGCACAGTTACTAATGTATAACAGTTTGGTGAGACGTTGGGAGTGTCATTCTGGAACAGTCTACAAGCACAATCGAGAACAAGAAACACATTTGCCTATATACTTAGGTATTTTAATTCATAAAAAGAACTCACAAGCGTGAACTAATTGAAGATCTTTAGGAGCTCGGATTTAGCATATCATAAGACCGAGTGCTAGACCTTTCATCAGAACTTGGAAATGAAATATGTCATCTGTATCACATGGAAAATGCTGTCGTTCCTCTTCAGTTAAAAAGAGGGCTTTTCACAACTAGTACGGTTCATAATATTGACCACAATCCAAGTTCTACTACAGCTCATGATTCTTTCCATGGTACAGGAAAATCCCTATTTCAATATCCAGATGGTAATTTTAGAGGAACCTATCAAAATAAAACTTCAAGTACTTTTGAAGAGAAAGCAACTAATCATTTTCCTGAAAGCTACACAAGTGTTACCCCTGTGCCTGCTATTACAAGTGACTGTCCTTTGCCAACAGTACAAGAAATCTTCGTTGACTACCAAGTTTAATGCAATAACATCACCGGCACTCAGTTTTGCAAACAAAGACTGGTCCTTCAGTTTAAGGGCACAGTGAGGAACACATACAGGCCGAATATACAATAGATGCAGTACATAATGAACTTCCAGCTTGAGCAGGCAGGTCACAAAAAACATTGCTTTTGAATTCACTTAACTATTTACCACGACATTCCGGCGGGTGAATTTCGTAGAACTATTTTCATTATACGCAGGTTCTATTTTTCATTTCTGAGCTCTTTGAAGTTTTGTTTTATTGAACTGTAATCTACATGATTCGTGAAACTGTGCTTTATGTTGTACCACTGTTGCCTCGACCACTTCTGCATCATTGAAACATTCCGGATTCATTATCCTTCATAAACACACTGAATTACTAAACTACACAAGTAAATCAGAAATTGTCTTGTAACCAGTTCCCTTTTCTTCATGCTTACTGCTATTACTGTCTGCTGGACACCGAAGAACTTCAGACTTGTCTTCTTGACAGATTAAACACTTGTTCCACTCTGTTTCTTTGAATTGTCCAGATGTATCAGTATTGAATGGATTAATCAGCTTTTGAACTACATCCATATTTTTACCTTATTTTTCTTCTTATCGTTTAACCTGTGTAAGCTAATATGAAAATATTAATTAATATGAAAATATTTATTAATATAGTTAATAATAATTATGAAAATCTTATTATGACATGCACGAATGTTCATAGCATCAATTCATGCAAAATCACATATAATACGCTATTAACATCACCAAATGATAATGAAAAAGGAGCACATAAAATATACTCAGAGGCCACCATTTTGAATGTCCGCCATTTTGTTATAAATAGAATATATACATAAAATAATAAGGTATGTATTATTAAAAATAGCTTAGTACATGCACAAAACACCAATTTCTCGCCATTACTTTAATAGCTGTCATTTAACATCATCAAATAACATTTATAAGGAGCACAAAAACATTATCCGAAGCCGCCATTTTGAATGTCCGCCATTACTGCCATAGGTGAAATCTGAGATGGCCTCATATCCAAAATTAAATCTTCATATGTGTAGTATATGTGCCCCAAGTTGTATGCTTCTATCATTAAAGGCACAATTCTAACAATTTTTTGCACGTATCAGCCGTACTACCTGTGATATTGATGTTTATGGTAACTTTGAAGCTGTAGGTTCCTATTTTTTTTACTTGTGTGTTGCTAAGTATGTCTAGAATAACAAAAGCTAACTACTTTGTGACAAAAGTGCTTATCTTGTCCATTGCGTATTTAATTTTTGTACATGGCTTCACACATTACACCTATGAGTGGTCTATTGAGAACTAATCAAATTAACTGTATAAATTAATCTGACCATAAAATGTTGAAAAATAAGTAACAGACAAAGTTTTGCTTGGTTTTCTATAGCTAATTCATTGGAAACATCAGTTTTTGTTATAAGATTACTTACAGTTCACCAAATTGCTAGAGGAATATATAAACTATCTTAGAATGCAGTTAGATACATTTTAAACACTTTGCTATTCATTTTAAAAACATTTATTGAACAGATGGCAAAATATCTCACTTTCTACATGCATCTGCTGTGAAGTGCTTACTAAAACTAAGCAAACTTATTCCTTCCATAATTGGCATATTTTTATAACTGAACTCACCACATTTAAGAAAGTTTGACAAATATGAAGTGTATCAAATTCTACTCCTGAATTTTGAAGTTTCTCCTACTTTTTTCTGTATTAGTGTCCACCAATCAAAAAAGATTCCAATACTTCATCACACATGTTAAAAAATTATCACAATATAACATTGAAATAATAGTTAGCTCATTTGTACAAATGAAAATGATTTGACTGTTCTTTACTCAACAAGCAACCTACTTTACAGAAGTGTCTTCAATACATACTCTTATAAAAATTAACACAAATCGTATCCATAAAAAAATTTTGGTTTCATTAAAAGGCTTTATATATAAAAGTATTTATCTCCTGTGTGCTTTTAATTAAATGTCTTTTTCAGGGGAATAGTGCGATATGAATTTACCCATGAAATTCTAAGCGAAGCATCATCAAGTTTCAAAGGCTTGCCAGTTTCACGTGACAGACGAGTATCCATTATATGTCGTAATGAATCTGATGAAAAGAGTAAAAGTTGATGTACTTTTTATTTTGTAAATTTAGTTGTATTATGTAAATGAGCTTATGAGAAAAATTAATTGTATCATATATTTATTTTTAGAGAATAAAACTTATTACAAAATCTAACAATTTTCTTCATAAATGCAACCTACTCTGAATTTGCTTCAAAAACCTTTATTACCAACAAAGGTGCTTTAATTTAAAATGGCATTTCTTTTCTTTGTCTTGCAGAAATACCTATATTCATATGTATCTTTTCAAGGTGTTAAGTTTATATTGTACGTTTATACACTGTTACTAGGAGCTACATGAATTTCCTACAGACCAATTCCGCTTTATTATGTGAACCGTCCACTTTATTTTAAAATGTAATTGAATTACAGCATCCAAAAGTGGGTCGTTCCACACCAAATCAACCAATGGTCAAAACATGATGTCTTCAGATCTTAATGATTTTTTTACATGATATAGTATTAGCTTAGTAGATAAAAAAATAAAACGTTTAAATTTTTTTGGACCTTTCGTTTTTTAACTATAAATTTTTGAAAAATTCAAAAACACCAGTTTTTAGGAACATTTTGATATATTTAAAAGCACGAAACTCAAAAACCGTTTGTCCCAGAAAGCTCAAATTTGTACCATTCTCCTTAGATTTACTAGGGCTTTAATTTGAGACATAGCTTGAATGTACCACATCCGATTTTATACTTTTTTAACTAAAAAAAGTTTTTTAAAAAAATCGGAATATTTTTTTTAATTTTGATGAAAAAAATATATTTTATACTAAACCTCAATAGTAAGGTGTGTAGAAAAAAGTTTCATGAAGGTATTCCAGTGGTGTCATATTAAAATAATTTTTTATCTGAATCAAGACGTGTCAAAATTCTGTTAATTCGTTACTTGTTACCCTAGATAAAAATTAATCTTAACCAACACTCTATTTTATTTAAATTTCATTTACCCTATTTTATTTAAACAACAAATTTAACTTACTTCACACTCAAGAAATTTTTTTTTTTCCTTCTTTTAGCACTTGAAATCAGTAAAGGTGAGTTCTCTTTGCCAAAACTTGTGCTGCTTCAACCATCTTATCTGCTGAATAGGAAAGCAATTCAAAAGATGGAGCCTTTGCAGGGGGTATAATTAAAGAATGCAAATTCAACAGGGAAGAAATAGTACATCAGTTGAAAAGAATTAAGCCATCTAAAGCACCAGGGCCAGACGATATTTATCCGAGAGTACTAGTGGAATGGGCGGAAGAACTGGGGGAAGTAATTCACACGATATTTAATTCAACATATAGCACAGGTTGGTTACCAATGGATTGGAAGTTGGCCAACATAACTCTAATTTTCAAAAAGGGAATACAAAGTGATCCGGGCAACTATAGACCAGTAAGTCTAACATCAGTAATTTGCAAAATATTTTAATCTCTGTTAAAAAAGCATATAATGTTATACTTGGAGGAGGGGGGACTGTTATCAGAGAATCAGTATGGGCTTAGGAAGGGCAGATCCTGCTCTACAAACCTTTTGAAGTTCTACGAAAACATTACTGAGGAGCTGGATAATAAGAGCAGTGTGGATATCATGTACATAGATTTTCAAAAGGCTTTTGATAAAGTACCTCATGAGGCATTACTGTTTTAATTGGAAAGGCTGGGGATTCAGGGAAAAACATTAAGATGGATAAAGAATTGGTTATTGGGTAGAAAGCAGAGAGTGCAGGTAAAAGGAAATTATTCACAGTGGACAGAAGTTATAAGTGGGGTGCCTCAGGGATCAGTTTTGGGACCAATTTTATTTATAATTTTCATAGATGATATAGGTCAGGGGATCAAGAATAGAATCAGTATATTTGCAGATGACTTAAAAATATGGGGGACAGTGGATACCAAGTTACAGATAGAAAATTTACAAGGGGATTTTGATAAGATATCCGAATGGGCTGTAAAATGGGGTATGTCGTTTAATATAGGGAAATGTCAAGTTCTGCATATGGGTTACAGGAACAATGGAGCCGAGTACTGTCTGCAGGGAGTAAAGGTAAAGGAGGGAGAAACAGTCAAGGATCTTGGGGTGATAATTCACAGGGATTTTAAAATGGGTCACCAATGTTCAGCTGCTAGTAAAAAGGCTAATAGGTTATTGGGATATATTAAAAGAACTGTAACTTCAAGGGATAAGAATATAATCTTGCCGTTATATAAGGGTTTAGTAAGACCACATCTAGAATATGCTGTACAATTCTGGGCTCCATATATGAGAAAGGACATAGAATCAATTGAAAGGGTTCAGCACAGAGCTACAAAAATAATAAAGGGGCTAGCAAATTTCGACTAATGAACGTTTAAGTAAGCTAAACATGTATACACTGGAAAGAAGAAGAAGGAGGGGGGATTTGATTCAGCTTTTCAAGTTTGTAAAACAAGGGGACACAGAGGGCTTAAATTTCAATAGGGATAACAGAACAAGGGGCCATGGGTATAAATTGAATAAGACACATTTTAATCGGGATTTAAGGAAAAACTACTACTTTAATAGGGTAATAGACAGTTGGAACGCGTTGCCAGAAAATATAGTAAATTCAAAGGGAGTGTACGAATTTAAGACACAATTGGATAGTCAGTGGGAATAGGGGAATTCATAAACAAAGGACCAGCCTTGTTGGGCTTGAGCCTGTAGCTGGTCGTCAATATTTGTATTTGCTGGAACTTGATAGGTTCTACCTGTTGCAGTGGTTGGATGTCATGTGCACAAAATATTGTTCATTGGCAGTGCTTAGGTATCTGCTCTCCTAGGATTTGTGAATGATAGCAATGGTCTTTTTGGGTGAAGAAAGGACACAAGAATTTCCTTTTCAACGTCGTCTTTTGAGTCAACATGCGCCAACCATCACTCTTTATCGTAAGCACAATTGACAAAACCCACAATTTCTTCAAATGGAACGTCATCATTGCCAGGGATAATTTGTACCGTATGTGTTTCTGAGTCATCAGAAAATGAGTAGATTTTCGTTTTGACACTATTTAGATCTAGAGGAATGAAGGCACAAAATTTATGGGTCCCTGAGACTGTCACAGCTTTTTCAAAGCATGGTTTTAGAATCTTTTCTTCATTTATATACTCTTCATCGGTTACATAAAAAAATATGATGGATAGCAAATTTTTCACGCCCTGCTGAAAAAGTGTTAGAATTTGGTTTTCTAATGGATTTAGGAGGCTGGCTTTGGCGGCAAGCCTTTTTACTGTACCCTTTGCTTTATCACAAACTCCCTTCTCATTTTTAAATTTGGTGTCAACACACATACTGTCGTTGTTCATGCTTTTCAGAAAAGTCATTGTCCAGAAAGTTAATCCTGTCTGAGAAATTATTTGCCAAATCATTAGTTAGATATTTGAAAAAGCTGTACTATTTTCCAGATGGTTCAGCTGCGCAGTGCAAAATTCATAAGAATTTTCTGAACCTTTGCTATCACAAAGAGGACTTTAATGGACTTGAGGCTGTGGCACTTTTATGCCACATCATATGGGAAGGGAATTTGGGATGGAGTAGGGGGTCTCGATTCAGATAAAAAATTATTTTAATATGACACCATTGGAATACCATCATGAAACTTTGTACACATCTTACTATTGAGGTTTACTATAAAATATTTTTCTTTCATCAAAATTAAAAATTCCAATTTTTGTTTTTGTTTTACAATTTTTTTTTAGTTAAAAAAATTATAAAAACTGATGTGGTACACTCAAGCTATATTTTTAATTAAAGCCCTTGTAAATCTAAAGAGAATGGTACACATTTGAGCTTTCTAGGACAAACGGTTTTTGAGTTACGTGCTTTTCAATATATCAAAATGTTCCTAATTTGTTTTTGAATATTTCAAAAATTTATAGCTCAAAAACGAAAGGTCCAAAAAAATTAAAACTATGTATTTTTGGTCATATTGATAAGTAGAACACAATCACTAAATATGATACATTTTGAAAACCTCAAGGTTTAAAATAAAATTTTTATTGGTTGATTTGATATGGAATGACCCAAGTGCGAAATTTTTCAAGAGTATCTTCACTTTTTCATGGACTTTTTATTGTAACTATAACATTAATAAACAACATTCTAATTGTAATTTTATTTTTTATGTGTTTCTGATTTATTTTGGAATGTATACCAACCAGCAATTTAAAAAAAATAATTGAGCCATTGAAACTTGTTACATGTGTCTTATTTAAAAATGTATTTCTTTGTAGAAGATCAAATGGAAGTTTAAGTAATTTCTGTCATATATATATTTGACACAAAAAAAAGCTAAAAAATTACTGTAATGTTTCCACTTATTTGAAATATTATAGTTATTTGTGATGAGGAAATATGAAGCACATTAAAGTTGTAACATAAGGCTATGTGGGCCTGATCAAAGTCCTGACGAATCTATGGCACTTACAGTAATAGGATTTAGCACACAGGTAGTCCAAATTTTTTGCAATTTTAAGGTCACGGAGAATTTTTTAAATTCAATCTAGAGCTTTTTTAAATGAATTTAATAGTGTTTTTTTCTCTCTTGGAACTTTGTTTCGTCTCGCACCGGCATTGGAAGAAACAACGGAATTCTTCTATTTTCCCCTCTGACGTCTCGTCACTATTGACGTCAGCCTTTGAAACCATGCCACGTTTTTTTCCTTTCGCTCTTCGCAATCAAATGGGAATGTGTAGTCTCCGCTCAAACGATTCCACAGCGACATCTTGACTGGATTCTTTTGATTTTGCGCGGAGGAATGATTTTTCAGCCAGACGATAAAAACAAATAATCTTTTAACTGAAGTCACTTAGTCATTTTTTTCCCCTATCTTCTAGACCGTTGAAGATAGAGTAAAAATTTCAACGGATTTGAAAACTGCGGAAAATTTTACTTTAGTTCGATACCTAAATATAGGATTTTCTTTAAATAAATAATTTTTAAATTGAATATTTCTTTTATATTTTCGTAAGAGAGATTGTGACGTCACCGTGAACTTTCTCTTTCCAAAAAGAAACATATTATATATCCTGCCCTATTCCATTTGAGGGAATGAGAGCAATACAAAGATAATAAAAAACCTTTTGACTGGGATTGTAAAGTTCGTTTTCGTAAAATCGGAATCGTTAAAGATGGATTGAAAATGTCAACGGATTTAAAATCTGAGGAAAATTTTACACCAGATGTAAGACAGAAGTAAGACAGCTAGGGGATAGTGTGGACAAATTATAATACTGATTATATAATCCATGAAAGTGTGTAAAACCATAAGGAAATTAAATTTTAACGTAAACAGTATAACTAATGTTAAATCTAATAATATTTGTAATTAGGAATTGCACAATATTATACGTAGATCTACTTCAAAGACAAATCAACACAATATAAAGCTATTTTTAAGTTTTATTTAGTGGGAAAATGATTTTAATGTAGAAATGGAATTATGCTTCTATTTTTCAATGTAGTTAAATTAATTAACATTAAATGTCAACTGAGATGCAGTGCGAATTGTGCTACCGTTAACATCTGGTGATGGTAATTTAGCTACAATTTCATTTCTTGGGATTAGTACTATGCCCTTTACATCTGGGAAAAAGAAGTATTCACTCTGCTTATTAGAAGAGCTGTTTTGTGTGTAAAAACGATACAATTTCTTGTAAATTAATCTACCACAAAAATCAATCGAATTTAAAACATAAAAGCCTAAAAAGTAAAGTATTATTTCTGAAGGAATATTTTTTTACATAAACAATCTTATTTAATAAATAAATAGCCTAAAATGTAATATTTAACCCGTTTTACCACTGAAAGCTAAATGGGGCTGGAGTGGACATGTCATATCCCTTGGAGGCATTTGTTTGTTTAGGCCTACTACTGGTTAATTTAAACCATGTAGAGCAAAAGGGAACATCAAAATAACTATTGAATAGATTCATTTATAACATACTGTCACCTTTTTTTTTTTTAATATTAAATTAAAATAGTCTAATCTAGTAATTAAAAAAAATTCAAGAACTTAATTTTCCACCTTGAAAACCTAGTTTTATAAACTACTATTGAACTATCAAGTGTGTTATCATGCAACTGCACTTGGAAGTGTATATCACTGTTGCTATTCTGCAAAAATTTGTAGAGATTTTGACTGACAGATAGCAGAATTATTCAATTTGTCCATACTAGCACCCTTCTCCCCTACTGGGTTTCACGGAGCTGTTAGATACATTTCGAGCACGATAGCAGCGTGCTAATGTGCTTAGCGATTGTTGCTACACCCTGTTAGTATGATGGAATTTTATCTAGCCAAGAGAAAACGTTTGCTTAGATACAATTCTCATCCGTACATAGGTTTTTGGACAATCATCTCAACTTGCTAGCTGAGTTCCTAGTTCAATCAATGGAAACTCGCGAGATAGACAATTATCTTATATTACAGTATTACTTCATATTCTCTAATTGACGCGTCGTGGGTCTAAATTGTCCTTCATTGTGATAGATGTCTTTCATATAAAAGGAAAAAACCTATTTTTTTTAAGTCAATTATTTATTCAAGAATCTATATCCCATCTCTCAGGACTGACATCCTTTGCCCAGCCTGTAATTTACTCCTGGTTTTTTTTGTATGAGGTGCAACGGTTTGTTTTATGGTGCAAGGGCCAAACATAAGATAGATAACTATAGATAATGGACATGCCCACACAAGGTAGGTAGTTGAATTAACATCACACTGGACCAACACAACGAGAAAGATCCAAGTACAACATCACGTAATTTTGAACCAAGGTCAGATGGCGAGGTCAACACTTGACCCTCTCCAAACTTCCACGCCAACGTGAGGGCGTTTTTTGCCACGACGGATTTAACGTGCACCTACCCCGTGTACACAACGTTCTTTGGTTGTACCGAGTTTCAAACTCAACCCTCCAATTGCTAATGTTAAGGTGTTAGCCTCTAGATCGGAAGGTTCCTGGTTCGAATCCGGGCATGGATGTTTGTAAGCGTATGGTGTAGAGGCGGCTGGTGCACCTTAAATCTGTCGTGGCCGAAAGTCCTCACGTTGGGTTGGTGTGGAAGTTTGGAGAGTAGGGTGCCAGCTCAGGTGTTGCTTCGTCATCTGACCGTGGTTCAAAATTACGAGGTGTTGTCCTTGGATCTTTCTCTTAAGGGACTGATCCCGGACCGACGTCAATAGCCCATTATGTTGCTCTAGTACGATGTTAACTAAAAATTATCAATTGCTAATGCGTAGCTAATTTCGAACTCACTAAGTTGACTTACCTCTATGGGCCTTGTCGGAGGGTACTGCTGAGGGATTCCACAATGTTAGCCTAGCCGTGGGGAGAGGTTATGATAAATTATTAATGGTAATGGTAATTTTAGTTAACGTCGTACTAGAGCAACACAACGGGCTATTGACGACGGTCCGGAATCAGTCACTTAAGGGAAAGATTCGAGGACAACACCTCGTAATTTTGAACCACGGTCAGATGACGAAGCAACACCTGAGCTGGCACCCCACTCTCCAAACTTCCACGCCAACCCAACGTGAGGACTTTCGGCCACGACAGATTTAAGGTGCACCAGCCGCCTCTACACCATACGTTTACAAACACCCATGCCCGGACCCGGATTCGAACCAGGAACCTTCCGATCTAGAGGCTAACACCTTAACCACTATACCGGTTGGTCGGCTAAATTATTAAAGCAAGTGGAATTCAAAGAGACGAGTGAAAATTTCTCTTCAGCGAACTGAAAATTCATTGGGAGACAAGTAAAACGAGTGTACGTGCCGAATATGTGAAAATCGAGGAACGGTCGAAGGTAGGTAGTCAAATTGGAAAAACACAACGGGCTATTGGCAACGGTCCGATATCAATCCCGAAGAGAAAAAACGAGAACAATACCAGATAAATTTGAACCACGATCAGATGACGAGGTCAGCAACTGAGCTAGACACGATCGAAGGATTACAGTATGTTTAAATAAATTACGTTACTTTTGATGCAAACGATACCTCTGCAGTTAAAATTTTCGCTTTACTTTACATTTATTCTATGGTAAAAATTGGTAATTTTTAGTTAACGTCGTACTAGAGCAACACAACGGGCTATTGACGACGGTCTGGGATCAGTCCCTTAAGGGTAAGATCCGAGGACAACACCTCGTAATTTTGAACCACGGTCAGATGACGAAGCAACACCTGAGCTGGCACCCCACTGTTTTGGTCCTACGATAGCTCGATTTGACACTTCAAGAATTAAATACAATTCATCACAACAAAACTCTAAACAAAAAAGTGGACTGTATACTTTTCTCACATATTTATTATCTCTTCTCTGAGCTGCGCTCTCACAACACACATTTTCTTTGTTTGACGCTCGGAGCTCAGGAATGCTACCGCACCCACGCTCCAGACGTCACGTGGTTACAACCGCGCTAGCGACAGCAGCGCCCTTTCAAACAGTGGTCAGGCGTTTCACTCAACACCCAATCTCCAAACTTCCACGCCAACCCAACGTGAAATTTTATTCTATGTAGAAATGCAGGACTGGTGGTCCTTTAACTGTTCGCAAAGACAGGCTGGCCAACCATAAAATTCCTGAGTTGGTAGGTAGGTATTTAATTAACGTTTCACTGAGCAAGTCAACGGACTATTGGCGACGGTCCAGCAAAGATTCGAGGACAACACCACATAAATTTGAACTACAGTCAATCGACGAGGGAATTTTCTGAGAGGTTGGTACTTCTAGAAGACCGGTAGGAGGTTTCAATAGAAAAATAAAATGGTACTAGACAAAGAATTTATTTTAAGCTGTGGGTTAAATAACTGCAAGGAATGTGTGGAAAACATGCTTAATTAGCAGTATCCAATCAAAAGTGTTCAAACAGTTTCAGGTGTGCAAATCAAAGCGTTACGTCATCCGACGATGAATCAAGCTTTTTGCGCAAATTGAATATCTGAGTGAATTTCTGCAATACAGCGTTTGATTTTAGCGTGTAAGGACTCAAAACTTTGTTATGGCTCCGAAGTATCATTTGGAAGAATCTGTGAAGTGGCACATTATCGGCCGTTTTGAAGCTGGTCAGACAATCATGGAAGCAGAGAGATGTGTGAATATTTCAAGATGAATAGTCTCTGTGCTATGGAAACATTTTCAGAACTCTGTAACTACTGTAAGGAAGCATGTACAAGGTCGTAAACGTATAACAACTGCTTCTGAAGACCGATATATGGCAATAACTGCCTGTCGTAACAGGAAGTCTACTGCTCGGCAGTTAAGTTCAGAGCTTGCAGCCGCCACGGAACCTATTATATCACCGAAAACTGTATACAAAAGGCTTAATTGAAAAGGCCTTTATGCCAGAAGGACAAGGGTAAGTATTTCACTGTCTTCACAACACAAAAAGGATGGCTTTAATTGGCGCACAGAACATCAGAACTGGAGTCAACACCAATGGACCCATGTTCTCTTTACTGATGAGTCGAGGTTCAGTCTGATTCTAAGCTCTTTTACAACTGGAGAGTCAGGAACGCGAAATCTTTGGTAGTTCAGGTGTGATAGTGTGGAGAAGAATAACGATCGATGAACGTACGATCCTACACGTTCTCAACAGACGATCTATGACAGGCCAGAGATATCGGGATGAGGTCTTAGAACGTTAGGTAAGACTTTCAGGTGCATATGGATCTGATTTTTTATTTATGGACGATAATGATTGTCCACATCAAGCAAACCTCGTTGACGAATTCCTTGAAATTGAAGCCGTTGAGAGAATACCGTGGTGAGCAAAATCTCCGGATCGGAACCCGATAGAGAACTTTTGGGACTACCTCGGAGAAGCAGTTGCAGGTGAGACATCCTCATCCTATAGATATAAATGCACTGAATACCGCATTGTGTTGGAAGAGTGAAACTTAATTCCCCAAACTGTAGCTAACAACATTATTGCCAGCATGAAATCACATTATATGTGTGTACAAGTCAGGGGCGATCACATTCCATATTAAATTCATAAGCCTTAACTTTTTTTGAGTTATTCTTTTTTTCTGAACTTTCCTTGTCACATATTATTGCCATTTTTTTGTTTCATGCTACAGTTTTATATCATATGCAGTGTTCTTAAATTTTTTTCTTTGTACTTTGTAATATAGCCGACCAACTGGTCTAGTGGTCAAGGTGTTGGCTACTGGATCGGAAGGTTCCTGGTTCGAATCCGGGGTCAGGGCATGGGTGTAAATTGTGCTGTACTTTGTTGGGGCAATGATGGTCCTCCCAGTGGGTGCCCCTCCACAAGGGACCATCAATTTCCGGTCTTGTAGTGACCAAAGGACAAGTTCTTAGTGACCGCCTTTGGAAGTAGTGACCATTAACACTTCCGTCCTTGTTGGCCGAGGATGGTGTCCAGTTCATGGTAACAAATGTATTATTCATAGTCCCCGCCAATGGAAGGAAAAATAATAATTGTTATGGTGTTGTATTTCATTCCAAACATTTTCATAAAATTATCGTTCCCAGTTTCTGAGAAATCCGTGATTCTATGCATGTAAAGATAATTTTGGACGCCAGTGTATTTTTCCAATTAGAAAGACAGTCAACTGTTATCATTGAATGAAAAAAATTTATTCTGTCTATCAAAATACGACTGTGGCATTATTTTCTGTTCTACAAGGAAACGGGGCTGATCGTGGTCAAATTAAGCGTTCTAATGTGCTGAAAGTCTAGAGTCATCGAAATGGGAAAAAAATGGAAGTGATATAAGAATTCACTACCGTATTGGTTAAGAAGGGTGTAGATGTAGTTTAGTTTAAAAGGTAATCCACGGCATTTTCTGAAAAATATTTATCATTTCATGAATCCATCCAGGCTTAAAATCGAACTCTTGGATCAATTTTGCAATGGGTTTGCTTATATTTGCTAATAAATCAAACTATGCAACTTTAAACAATTTGATTCAGTAATATATTAGGGGTGATGATTTTATCAACATTAATTCGTGGAAATAATATACCTTTGATTATCACATGAAAATAGTTTTCATTTGTTTTAGTCAAATATATTTGACTAAATTTATCTATGAATTAATATTTGACTAAATTTATCATGAATAAATATTTGACTGAATTTATCTATGAATAATATATTTGACTAAATTTATCTATGAATTACATATTTGACTGAATTTATCTATGAGTTATATATTTGACTGAATTTATCTATGAATTATATATTCGACTGAATTTTTCTATGAATTAATATTTGACTGAATTTATCTATGAATAATATATTTGGCTAAATTTATCAAAGAATTATATATTTGACTAAATTTGTCTATGAATTAATATTTTACAAAATTTATCTATGAATTATATATATTTGACTAAATTTATTTATGAATTATATATTTCGCTAAATTTATCTATGAATTATATGTTTGACTAAATTTATGTATGAATTATATATTCGAATAAATATTTAATTTATGTATTTAGTCAAATAAGAATATATATTTGACTAAAACAAATCAAAACCTTTTGGAGAAGTTGACAATCGAAAGGATATATTTTCCACAAAAATTAATATTGATAAAATCATCACCTTATATATTTTAGGGTCAAATTGATTTAAATTGTATTTTTACTTTCCTCTACTTGAGACCTTTAGAGGCTGCATTTCCACACTGATCGTCTCAGCCATTCAGTCACTTGATTGCCACCACTCTATTTTCGTATATACATACTTTTTATCACAAACCAACGTTTTGTTTCACCATTTTGTCAATAGATGGAGATACTATACATACTAAAAGCTGTAGTTCGAAAACGGATATTCAAGAAGTAAAGCTGGAACAAAATCGAAATATGTTTAGAATTTTCGAGTCGGAAAGTAGCTTGAAGCAAGAGGTGGGTTTGGTTTTTTTTTTTTTAATCCGACTGGTCAAGCGACGGGTGAAAAGTGTGTGAAATCGAACCGAAAATATACAGTCTTAACAAGATTCGTACTCCGGCGTCCCTTGTCTGGAAGTTTGGAGAGTGGGGTGCCAGTTCGGGTGTTGCCTCGTCATCTGACCGTGGTTCAAAAATACTTGGTGCTGTCCTTGGATCTTTCCCGTTGGGAGTGATCCCGGAACGTCGTCAATTGCCCGTTGTGTTGTTTCAGTATGACGTGAATTAAACTACCTACCGGCGACCCTTATCAACACTTTATAAACAGCAAAATATATCTGGTTAAAATGTCGGATTGAAACGTCGAATTAATCTTCATGCCATTTAATTTTTGTCCATTGTATGATACTTTTTGTTGAATAATTCTGAGATTTTTTTTTTATGACCGTTTTGAATGAGTAAGTGGATAAAAGTGTTTCAACAAAGCACCCCCCATTGGTGAGCCAAGTCCAAGGGCCCTCACCAATAACGGTAGTACTCGTTATGATCTGTCAAAGTAATCTTTAAAATTTAAGAGTTAGAGAAAAACACAAAAGGCAGGGAGGTTTTCCTTGTCCCCCAAATAAAAAGTAAAATCTGGAAACCAAATGAAAAATAAAATCTGGGAACAACCTTTTCGAGGACCCTAGACTCCTGGCTATGCTAGCAGCTCTTTGTAATATGCTTTTTATTATGCATATGGTCTTTAGTACCCCCCTTCACTTCTGGGTCGGTTCTTAACCACTTATTTTACTCATTGAGCTTTATTTTATGAAAGTATTTAACTGATCAAACATGGTGTCAACTGTATCGTCGTAAACTGTCACGATGTCGAACAGACTAGCATCTGCGTGACATCACGGTGCAGACCGTGATTGGTTGAGAAATTTCCTCGTCGTAACGACTGATGAAGCTCCTAAGCAATAATTTCTCCCCAATGGCTACCTTGACAACCTCGAATCACCAAAACATAGTGACTAATAAAGTAGAGAGATTTAGATTTGGTTCTCTTCCTCACCTTACAGGAAGGTTTGAATCCATTATACAAATGCTAAGGGATTCATTTTGTAGACAAAGGTTGGGAGATGTGTCAAAACTTTTTCAGCTTGAAGAGAAGTGTTTCACCTTAATCCTGATGTATTCAACTACATCAATTGATCCTACAAATGGTTTTGATGATGCGATATCTTGTCCACCGAGATCTGTCTAATTTTGTCATAATAGACGATATATCTCGTCATCAGGATATTGCCGAAGTTTTGGTGATGACTAGATCTAGGTGTCTGGCCAATTTTCTTCTGATGACAAGAGTCTACGAGATCTTGATTGACGTGATATCTCTTCCAAGATCTGGTCAAATGACGAAATGTGCCTCGTCGATCCAACCTCCAGGATGGTTAATGGCTGGAGTAGGTATAAATAAAAGCGCGTCAATTTCCATGAAAAAGTTCATTAACCTCTCGATATAAAGAGCTTCTAGGTGGACAAGATAAAAGTGCGATGGAGTAAGGACCAAGAAAAATGTACACTTAGAGAAAAAAAAGCTTATGTTTAAATTCCATTCTTTTGATTAAAATTTTTTTTAAACTGCAATCTGGTAGAATACTTTTGCATGTAGAAAAAACACATTTACGTTTCTCAACAAATAAAACTAATTAAGGCTTGAAAACTGCCGACATTCTCATTACAGAAAATTTCCGACAGAAATTATCATTGCCAGTTTTAAGTTCTGGTTTTTCTTAGTGAATGCGGCTTTTAAATAGATTTTCGCAGTGATAGCAATTCCTGTTTTGGTGAGGGCGTTATTGCAAATATAATTTTGCAAGTTTACGTCGACATGCAGCAGACTCACGTCTTTCCTGAAGTGTCTGTTTTTACCGAGTAAACTTTTTTTAACTCTGGCATTCTAATCCTTTTTCCTAATAAATAACGAAAACAATAAAAAAAAATCTATTGTACTTGACGCAAATTTCAACGTAGATATTTACGAAATAACGATTGACTGCGATTTGTTGTCTTTTTATAAACTTATTTTTATGAATAAGTATCATCTGGAGATATCTTGTATCTGTGTCTAGTCTCCACGCCGAGTATACCTATTTGGGTGCCATATCTGGCCGGCGGGCCTGAAAAACCTTTTTGAAAGTCCGTAACTGGCGGCGGGTTGAGAAGACCTATCCGGAGGGCCATGTCTGAACTGTGAGCCTGCTAAACCAATTGGGAAGGTCGAGTCTGGTCTGCGGGCCTGATAAAAGCATTTGGAGGGTCGTGTCTAGCATGCAGAACTGATAAAAAAAACATTGATTCACTACAGCTGATATACCTTACGGTCTTTTATCTTACGAGCTCGATTTTTTTGGAAAGTTTGGTTAATTCTCATCCCGACGAAAATAACAGCTCTTTCTTAAATAGCTAATTAGATAATCGCTTTTTGGTGGATAATTTCCTTACTTACGTTTAATCTTTGGTCACACGTCAAGTATTAAAGTTCAGATTAAATTTCTGAAGGTAATATACTTCATACTGGCTGCATTTTCTACCACTCGATATAAATTGATCCCGGAAGTTTCTCCGGTAATGATGTTTCATTAGAGGTAATAATCGTCAATTTTCATTACCGGTTTTTAAATACCGGTTCGAATGTTATACGTTTTGTAAAAGTTTAGAAAAAGACCAACTTATTTTCATCTAAAATTGAAATTTTATTCATGACCATGATTGGAAACGCTTGCATGTTTCTTTTTAAGGAAAATCCAATTTCAGCTAATACCCCGCCACTTCGTAAACAAGGAGAAAACCTATTACGCAGGTTATTCGTTCTTCCAGACCAACCTATTAAAAGCCCAAAATGGTAAAAAAAAATTCCACATTCTCATGACAAATCACTTGGAATTCCAGGGTAAGGCACTGTTAATGGATAATTAATTCCTAGTAAGATCCACTGTAGAATGGAGTGTTTATATGTGAGAGCATGCCTATCTCAATTTTCTAACACGGCTCATCATTGAAGAGATCTATCTAAATATTAACTTATTGCTCGGAACACGATAGGTGACCTTAAGGAATGGTGAAAATTGTTGAACTGCATATAATTATTAACGTGCCAATATATCCTCTCGATTGCACTTGTGACACTTACCAATAATTTCGCAAGGTTCAGGAGGTATCAGATTATCGATTTTCCCCATTCGATTCACCTAATCTTATTTACGACCTTTATCAAAGCAAATTGGTGCTACTTTAAGAAGTTACGAGGCAAAATTACACGCCTTTTCCAGGTGCAGCGGTGAGACAGGACGTGGGTGAGTAGTTGACACATCATGTTACCATTACGCAGATGTTAAAAAGTTTATAAATCCATTACAAATGCAACTATCCCATGGAAATTTGAATAGACACGTTCAGTCTAGATAACATCTACTTCAATTATCCCAGCAGTTTCATTTATTGAATTTGGTCCAGAGTATGAGCAATATCCCTTTTTATTCGTAAAATTAACTTGCATACGCCGTTGAATTGCACACAATTATTACCTGTCAGTACATCTTGAAATTGTTCCCTTGAATGCACTTGATATTTGTCAATGATTTCAAGACTTGGATGATACCAAATTATTGAAAGGAAGCGCTCGGTAATTAAGTGTCACTTCCAGGTACAGCGTAGTTGAAATAATGTTACCATTACGCTTCTATAAAAAAAGTTTTAAAGCTTCTTCAGACATGCAAACTAATTTTCACCCAACACAACCATTTATTACATTCCCCTTGTATATATGAGATTTAAATGATCGAATGTGTGTGCATAGGTGAGTAGTTGACATCATGAAACCATTACGTTGTCATAAAGAAAATCCATTCCAGATATAGGTTCATTACTCCCTGGGTATGTTTCTCTCTTCAGTGTCAATAAAGCTTTCAATGTTTGTTTCAATTACTTGATAGTGTATGTCTTGTGTCAATTACTTAGCATTGTGTCTGGCACTGGATGGTCAAATATGGTCCTTGCACCATAAAACCCAAACACCAACCAACCATTCCAGATACAACTGTCTCTTAGCAGCTTTCATAGACATGACAAAGCTTTTTACAGCAGATTTAGACATATCTTTAATTTTAAGTCCCTCCCTAGAAAAATCTGTGTGGGTGCCTGAATTGTCCCACTCTTGCATTTTTAAAATTATCCGCGTATGTAAGAGATTTAACCCTTCTTTGCATGATTTTTTTCTTTATTGGTGAAATAAATCAAGGTGATATAATTCATGTTCAAAATTAAAGGGAAAATGGTTAAAAAAAATCTTAGTATATATTTATAGTACAAATTTAGCAAAAAACAATATGATGGTATCATGTGGTATTTCTTAAATTAAACGCAAACTTTTTCAGAAATTGCTCTAAAAATAACAGAACACACATGTTACAAACCTTTCTTCCACTCATTTTCACTTTTTTAGCACAATAGAAACTCAAATATAATAAAACAAAATTAAAAACGAAATCATACGTTTATTGCAACTACAACACACAGCGGAATGACAACTTCAAGCTCGTTTTACTGATAGTGACACTTGCTTATTTTTGACAGCTATGTTTTTTTTTATGCAATGGACATTAAAAAGGTATCGAGACACGATCAACTTAAAGTGAACTTGTTCTTTTATATAATTTTTGGGCATTCTGTTGTGATGGAAATTTCCACCATTAAGCAAAGAAGGGTTAAATGGTACGGTGTATGAGTAATACAGTGGACTCGCGTTCGTAAATGTGAATGGGATTTAAAAACACTAAAAATACAACTTGCACTAACCTTTATTCATTAGAGATTCCAAAACAATCAGTTATCTTCGTTTGCTTCGTGATAGTACTTCGATAAACGTACGATTCCATACAGTTGATGTATCTCAAAATTGTCATCTACTTCAAAGAACCGGTAGTCCTGACAGCCATTCTGTGGCTTTTTTGATCGTTGGCCTTGGGATGTCCTCTATGCATTCTTCTGCATTGGATTGTTCTCCGGCATTCAAAATTACGTGGTGTAAACCTCGGATCTTTCACTTGGGGGTTGATCCCGGACCGTCGTCAATAGCCCGTTGTGTTGCTCTAGTACGCCGTTAAATAAAAATTACCAAATCGGCATTCCCGTTCAACACCTGATTGATGATTTCATCATCCGTTATCTCCTCTGTGCATGCTTGAATATTCTCGTCCACAGTCAGAAAATCATGAAATGTAAGGTTTTCACGAAGTTGAGGATCCCTTCGACAAAGTTCCTGGATCGAGGTTTCATCTGCAATGAAATTGGAATAGCTCTTGGGGATTTTTCCGCCCCCCTTACCAACATAAGAGGTCCGAAGTCTAACCAGTCAGAAAAAATTTCACCCGACAAATTTTTCCTGGAAAACAATGAAGAAAGTGAGAGGAAACTGAGTTCGTAAAAAGAGAGAATGTGTAATTTTGGTTCGCAAATAGGAGGGAAATTAACAATATTTCCATGGGATACTATTCGGGACCAATGTAGTAGTTCGTAAAAACGCGAGTCTACAGTATTACGTTGTGTTTATAAAATGTTAAAATTTGCGTACGTTGTTGAGCTATTAACCTGCCAGTACATCCTGACTCTGTTCCCTCGACTGCGGTTGACACTTGTCAATGATTTCAAGGTTTGGGTGTCATCAGATTACCAAAAGGCGACGCACGTTTTCCCAATTCAATTTTCACCCAACGTTTTTGCTTATGATCGTTGTTACACTTTTCAATGCCAAACGAAGAGGCTGTAAGAGATAAAGTTACACTCCTTTTCAAGGTGCAGCCGCGGAAATAGTTCGTGGGTGAGTAGTTGACATTATGTTGTCATTACCGTTGCCGTGAAAAGTTAATAAGTCCATTCCAGAGACAACAATCAGGCTTGGATCCATGGGTAGACCAGACGTCTTATTAAATTACTAAACTTGACAATTACGTAACAAAATTTACCTTGTTTATATTTAAATCGGTATGAATAATTTCACAAGTATTTTATATTTACGAATGATTACATCTTCTATGGAGCCGTATTTGGCCATGCAGTGCCAGACAAAAAGCACACGGTATCAAGTAACAGACACACACACAGGTAAAGTTTTAATGACGCGGAAGAGAAAATTCAACAAGATTTAATAATAATTTAAATACATCTAAAGTAAAAAACCAACATTGAAAAAGTGTTTTTTCAAAAACTTGGGCAGTGAAACATGTTTGAATAAATACCAGCACAAAAATTTTAACAACACAGTGACTGGTTAAAATATTTACAACTATAAAATAAATATGTGTAGTAAAGAATATATATTTAGATTCTGGAAATGAAACAATGGTAAGCAAAGGGGTGTTTTTAAACTCCAGGTTACCTTCATAATATCGACATTTTGTCGATGGAAATGAAGTTGTTGTTGTTGTTGCACATCCCCCTGGTGTAGGAAAGCCTACACCAGGTCCAGAAGGCCCCGTCGTGCCAGATCCCCATATACCTGCAAAAAGTCTGAAAATGAAGTGTTTATTCTTATCACTTCATTTGTGAGCAAATTCAACTGAAATACACCGGGTAATTCTACTAGTAATATTTATAAGTATTTTATGGCATTTTTCATTCCAAATCAAAAAATCCTATATTTTCTTGATACAAAGACTTGAGAAATCGCGCTTTATCACTTTTCAACTGTGAGCAAGTTCAACTGGAATACACCGGGTAATTCTACTAGTAATATTTATAAGTAATTCAAGGCATTTTCCAACCAAATCAAGAAATCCCATACTTTCTTGATACAAAGACTTGAGAAATAGCGCTTTGTCACTTTTCAACTGTGAGCGAATTCAACTGGATTATACCGGGTAATTCTACTAGTGATAAAATAATTAGTTTATGGCATTTTCCAACCAAATCTAGAAATCCTATTCTTTTCTTGATACGATGACTTAAGAAACCGCACTTTATCACTTTTCAACTGTGAGCAAGTTCAACTGAAATACATCGGGTAATTCTATTAGTAATATTTATAAGGTAATTCAAGGCATTTTCCAACCCAATCAAGAAATGCCATACTTTTCTTGACATAGACTTGAGAAACTGCATTTTATTATTTGTGCTATATACGGACATTTTGTAACATTGTACGCATACAAATGAAATTGACGAAACAGAAAGGGAAGTTCAGTGCACTTTTACGGCAAGGTAAATCACTTTCGGAGAGAAATACAGGAGGATGATAAAAGGAAAAGAAAGAAAAACCGAGATAACAAAATAAAAGCGGGTTGCATCAACATCCAACTCCGAATCATGAAAGATCGACTTGGACTGACTCTGGCAGTCACGTTTCCCTATCTACTCGTTCCGAACCCGGAACATTAGAAGCTTCAGAAAATTTAATGGCTCATTTAAGAATCCCATTGCAACACTTTAAAATGGACATTCTGGATGTCTGAAATGCCTCGGAAGAAGCATGGCCGCTTGTACGATTCAAAGTTGTTTATCACTAATTACAAGCTTGTTTATAGCTGATCACAAACTTCTTTATTACAGATTTATTTCGCGTTGTACTTTATGAGTGATTTATTAACCGTCCGTTCATTCTTAGCTGAATTGTTGGAGATGGGAATAAAGTAAGTTTAATTGCTCAATAGAGCTGTAGATGCGTACCTCAGTTCAAGATGAGTTCATCCTCGAAGCTAAAGGAGATTTGGTAACGTAACCTTTGTTTTGTTTTTTGTTTCTACGAGCTTTGCTTTCGTCAAAGCTAAACGAAAAATTACTTTTCCTACAGTCAAAAGAATTATAAAATTCTTCTTTAATCCTGCTCAGGCGATAAGATCTTATGGACCTGGTCAAGCATTTTCAATACCAGGGAGATAAGCAACAACAACAATGCTTCTAGGGAATTTCGGAGACCGGGACGCCATCTCAGGGGTGTTGATTTCGTCATCTGACCGTTGTTCCAAATCACGATATGTTATCCTCGGATCTTTCACTTCCGGATGGATTCCGGACAATAGCCAATAGACCGTTGTGTTGCTCCAATGCAACGTTAATTCAACTACTTACTAACTATCGTTCTCAGCAGCCCATCTTCTTTAGGTGAGTATGGGCTAGGGATGCGACATCGATGTCAATGTTTTCAAAACATCGATGTTTTTTAAAAAACATCGATGTTTTTAGCATTGATGTATTGGAGTCGATGTGCCATCACTAATTGTTAAACCAGTTTTAAGAAATGGGGAAAAAATTTAAAATACACTGAATTTTGAAAACATCGATGATTTGGGGGGCGATGCATTATCAACATCGATGTTTTAATTTAGAACATCGATGTTTTGCTGTAGATGTCGCATCACTAGGTGCTAATCCAGTTTTAAGAAATGGTGAAAAAGGTTTAAATACACTGAATTTTAAAAACATCGATAGTTTTGGTGCGATGTATTATCAAACTCGATGTTTTAATTTTGACCATCGAAGTTTCAAAACATCGATGTTTTGCTATCGATGTAGCATCACTAGTTGCTAAACCAGTTTTAAGAAATGGGTGGAAATGTTTAAACTCAGAATTTTAAAAACATCGATGTTTTTGGAGCGATTTATTATCAACATCGATGTTTTAATTTTGAACAGCGATGTTTCACTGTCGATGTCGCTTTACTAGTATGGGCATCACAACCACGAGGTTTCCGAGAGATCATTATTCCCTTTCATTTTTACCCTCCCCTACACTTCTGTTCTTTCTTCCCGTAAAACCCGAAAACCAATTCAAACAATCTACCATGTCGTCAATAGCCCGTTGTGTTGCTTCAATACGACTTTAATTAAATGGCTACCTAATACCTAATGCAAAGAAAAACTTTCTATAAAACAAGTAATAGCTTCTCAAACAAAACAATCACTTTTTAATACTCGACATACATTTCTATTGTTTTGGGAGGACTATTCATTAATCAAATAAGATTTTTGTCTCGCTCTGCATTCATATTCAAATTTTTGTCCGAGATCTTAAATGAAAGATATTGAATGCAAAGAAATATGCCCTTCCCCGTGAGTTACCTGAACTACCTGTGAACTACTTTCGCTCGTGTCTGATCTTTGAACTCGCCGCAGCAATGCAATTTTGTCCAGAGTGAGAATTGCTGAATCGAGTGATTTCTTATTTGGATTTGAAAACAAACGAAGAGAATATTTATAAATGAAAGAATAGGTTCTTGCTGGAAGAAGATTCTCTTTTGAAATGCAATCTGTTTCAGATGTCAACTTGAATCAAATTTCTCTGATAGTCATTGAAGTTACACATTATGTGAGAATGATTTTCAGTGTAAACACAGACAAACCAGGTCTGCGCAGAGTTTACTTCTGCTGGCTAAATGCTCTCGCTTGATACATCTCTGGGTAATGGTAATGGTAATGGTAATGGTAATTTTAGTTTACGTCGTACTAGAGCAACACAACGGGCTATTGAGATACATCTCTGGGAATTTTTAAGTTCACGAAAGTATTGTGTGCGGCATAGTTTAAACCCTGGTGATGTAGTGGTAATGGTAATTTTCGTTTACGTCGTACTAGAGCAACACAACGGGCTATTGAGATACATCTCTGGGAATTTTTAAGTTCACGAAAGTATTGTGTGCGGCATAGTTTAAACCCTGGTGATGTAGTGGTAATTGTAATTTTCGTTTACGTCGTACTAGAGCAACACAACGGGCTATTGAGATACATCTCTGGGAATTTTTAAGTTCACGAAAGTATTGTGTGCGGCATAGTTTAAACCCTGGTGATGTAGTGGTAATGGTAATTTTCGTTTACGTCGTACTAGAGCAACACAACGGGCTATTGAGATACATCTCTGGGAATTTTTAAGTTCACGAAAGTATTGTGTGCGGCATAGTTTAAACCCTGGTGAGGTAATGGTAATGGTAATTTTAGTTAACGTCGTACTAGAGCAACACAACGGGCTATTGACGACGGTCCGGGATCAGCCCCTTAAGGGAAAGATTCGAGGACAACACCTCGTGATTTTGAACCACGGTCAGATGACGAAGCAACACCTGAGCTGGCACCCCACTCTCCAAACTTCCACACCACGCCAACGTGTTGCTATTTCAGGCCACGACATATCTAACATGCACCAGTCCCTTTTGTACACGAAGGTCTTTGGATAGATTCGAACTCACGCCCCACCTGTTGCTCATTCAATGCTCTTCCAACCGGGCCATCGCAGCCCACTTGGCTGTGAGGTCGAAGGTTAAATGAAACTAGGTAAGCAAATGGCACATCCACAAGTAGAAACATTGTTCAATTCACAGTTCTTGAACAACTTATTCCAGATTCGTTTGAATTAAATTTGGGATATTTTAAAAAACTACTTTAGAAGTTGTACAGGGGAATTCCTTAGACTGTCTTTGCAGTTTCACCTTGCAAATTTCGAAACCTGAACCTGTCAAGGATCTATGATCATTATGCTGCATTATTATTTTCCAGTAGGGGTAATTTGTAAATTACGTCGTACTAGAGCAACACAACGGGTTACTGACGACGATCCGGGATTAATCCCTTAAGGGCAAGATTCGAGTACAACACCTCGTAATTTTGAACCCCGGTCAGATGACGAAGCAACACCTGAGCTGGCACCCCGCTCTCCAAACTTCCGCACCAACCCAACGTGAGGATTTTCGGCCCCGACAGATTTAATGTGCACCAGCCGCCTCTACACCTACTTACAAACATCCATGCCCGGACCCGGATTCGAACCAGGAACCTTCCGATCTAGAGGCTGACACCTTAACCACTATACCGGTTGGTCGGCTTTCCAGTAGGGGAGAAGGGGGCTAGTGTGGACAACTTGAATAATTCTGCTATTTTTTTTTTGTCAGCCAAAATCTCTTTACAAGTTTTTGCAGAATAGCAACACTGATATAAACTTCAATGTGCAGTTGCATGACAATACACTTGATGGTTGAATAGCAATTTATGAAACAAGGTTTTCATGGTGGAAAAGTAAGTTCCTGATTTGTTTTTTAATTACTAGATTAGATTATTTTAATTCAATATTTAAGAAAAAGGTGACAGTATATCATAAATGACTATATTCAATAGCTATTTTGATATTCACTTTTGCTTTACATGGTTGAAATTAACCAGTAGTAGTTCTAAATAAACAAAGCACTCCGTGGGGCTAGTGTGGAATAACATGGTGACATGGTTTAGCTTTCAGTGATAAAAACGTGGGTTAATATTACATTTTAGGCTATTTATTAATTAAATAAGATTGTTTATGTAAAAATTTATTCCCAAATAATTCTACTTTTTACTCTTAGCTTATGTATTAAACTTAATTGAAATGGTAAATTAATTTACAAAGAATTGTATTGTTTTTATACGTAAAGCTGCTCTTCTAATAAGCAGAATGAATCTTTCCCAGGTGTAAAGGACGTATGTCCTTATCATCAATCTCAAGATCTCACAAATTACTATTTCAAGAACGCACATCTCACACACACACAGATATCAAGAAATGAATAAATCTCAAGAAATGAAATTGTAGCTAAATTAAAATCACCAGATGTTGTTCGTAGCACAATTCGCACTACATTTCAGTTGACATTTAATGTTAATTGCAAAATAGAAGCATAATTCCATTTCTACATTTTAAAATAATTTTCCCACTAAATAAAACTTAAAAATAGCTTTCTAATGTGTTGATTTGTCTTTGAAGTAGATTCTATAATATAGTGCAGTTCCTAATTGCAAATATATTAGGCTTAACATTAATTAAATATGCTTTAAGATTAACATTTTTAAGGAATAATACTGTTTACGTTAAAATTGATTCCATTATGGTTTATTTACACACTTTCACGGGTTGTATAATATACATTCTATAATCAGTATTATAATTTGTCCACACTAGCCCCGTGACATGGGGCTAGTGTGGACTAAAACAGTTTTTTGTAAACAAAAGATTATTAAAAAACTATATTGCCAAATACTTTAATATATGAACCAAATTAAAAGTAAAAGAGTACATTATTGTAAACAAAAATAGTTGATGTGTCATCATAAATGATATTTAGTATTCTTTATTGCCAAATTTATAAAAATTGTCTACACTAGCCCCTTCTCCCCTCTGAAGAAACTGAACTGTGTACTGGTGTTTCTTTACATTATTCCCCTAACACATTTGAAAATTTCTTCATTGAATGTTGTAATACGAAACTAGTACCTGAGTTAAGTCTTAATACACACATTCGTTACTTCCCTCTCAGGAGAAAGCTTAAACCAAAAACTGGTAATTCACCATATTGAGATCTTAACCGTTGGTTAATTACCGTTATTGAGAATGTATTTTTCAAACTCGTGTCTATCACCTACCATTCGAAGTTGGATGAGCATCGGATTAGCAACCGGAGGGTTGCGATTTCGAATCCAGCCAAAGACCATAGTGTACAAAGGAGGCTGGTGCGTGTTAAATTCGTCGTGGCATCAAATCGCTCACTCCTTTCAACAACGTCATATCTCAAAAAACGTGATTTTTCAGGAGAGTGAATTTAAAGTTTAAAAGTAGATTGGAAGTGTATTATAAAAATAAATATTACTTCTGCTCTCTAGTGACTAAATACTGAGCGGTGAGATATGACGATCTTGCAGGGATATACTACTCTTTCAGGGCATTCTGAAAACAGACATAACCAAAAATCGCCGATTTTTAAGATATGACGTTGCTGAAAGGAGTGAGCGAAATGTATTTACGATGGCGTGGTGGAAAATTTGGAGAGTGGGGTGCCAGCTCAGGTGTTGCCTCGTCATCTGACCGTGATTCAAAATTACGTGTTGTCCTCGGATCTTTCCCTTGGGGGATTGATCCCGGACCGCCGTCAATAGCCCGTTGTGTTGCTCTAGTACGACATTAATTAAAAATTAACACCACCATTACTATTACCGTTATTTAACTGTTTTATTTGGTACAGTTAATCTTACGTTTTGCGATTTTGTCCCAGAAAATCCAAACCCTACACTATGGCATGTGTGGCTCTCGAATAGCAAACAAAACCACTCGTAGAGCATCGAACCAAACCAATCCACACTCAACTACATTAAACAATCCTAAATCTAAACAAGAAGCATTTTCTTATTCCCGTGAGCGAAAAGCAAAAAAAATGACCGACTAACAAAACCAATATCTATCCATTTAAAGAGAGCCGTAATCTAACATTCCCACGCAATGATAAAAATACACGCATCAGCAAAAAACATGTTTTGATTCGATTAAATTTCGAACACTCGTTTATTTTAATCCGATAAAAGTTTATTTTTATCACTTTCACTCTTCCATTATGAAGATAGCCCGTTGAGTTGCTCAAGTACGACGTTAATTAAAAATTACTTAAAATTACTAATTGCTCTATTACGGAGATTACTATTCAAGTCAAGCAACAGTGGAGGGGTAATTTGGTAATTTTTTAATTAACGTCGTACAAGAGAAACACAACGGGCTATTGACGACGGTCCTGAACCAATCCTCCAAGGGAAAGAATCGAGAGACAACACCACGTCATTTTGAACCACGCTCAGATGACGAGGCAACACCTGAACTGGCACCCCACTCTCCAAACTTCCAGACCAACCCAACGAGAGGACTTTCGGCCACGACAGATTTGAGGTCACCAGCCGCCTCTACACCATACGCTTTCAAACATCAATGCACTGACCCGGAATCAAAACAGGAATCTTCCCATCTCGAGGCTAACACCTTAATCGGTTGATAATTTGTAATCAACGTCATGTAAGAGCAACACAACGGGCTACTGACGACGTTCCGGGAACAATCTCTTAAGGGAAAGATCCGAGGACAACAAATCGTAATTTTGAACCACGCTTTAACCGTTTGGTCGGAGTAACAGTGAAGAGAGGTACTGCGTTCGAGTTGAATTCGACTGAGGGGTTATTCCCCCTGTTGGAAGAGCAACCGTAGGGTTGCGAGTTCGAAACCAAGTCCACAGCCAAATACCGTCCTGTACATTGTGGCTGGTGAGCGTTAAATCTGTCGTGGCCTTAAATGTCCTCACTCTGGTGAGGTGTGGAAGTTTGGAGAATTTGGTGCCATCTCAGGTGTTTTACTCATTTAACCGTGGTTCAAAATTACGAACACCGGGCGATGACATGACAGCACACACAACGGGCTATGAGGAAAAATCACAATATATACATCATATTGCCTCCTATATAGGGATCATGGCGTTTGTCTGACATGCAGTAGGTTGCGAGTTCGAATCTTGGTTTATAAGTGAATGGATGGGGTATTGAGAAGCGGCGGCTTACCTATTGGATGCTTCTTTTTACATAACCGTTAGTTCCTTCCTTGTAGTACGTAATCTGGCTTCCTGTATAATAAAGCCGACCAACCGGTATAGTGGTTAAGACGTTAGCCTCTAGATCGGAGGGTTCCGGGTGCGGGCATGGATGTTTGTAAGCGTATGGTGTAGAGGCGGCTGTTGGGGCCAAAAGTCCTCACGTTGGGTTGGGGTGGAAGTTTGGAGAGTGGTGTGCCAGCTCAGGTGTTGCTTCGTCATCTGACCGTGGTTCAAAATTACGAGGTGTTGTCCTCGGATCTTTCCCTTAAGGGACTGATCCCGGACCGTCGTCAATAGCCCGTTGTGCTGCTCTAGTACGACGTTAACTAAAAATTACCATTACCATTACCTGTCTAATAAAAATACTTTTTCTGCAGGCCATGTAAACCAGATGGCTGCATCTAGAGTGCGGGCCGGAGATACGCATTCAAAGGTCGGGTTCTTAAGGGCCGTATTTGGCCATGCCACGCCAGACATAAGACAAACAATGTCAAGTAATGGACACACACAAGGAAAGTATTTATTGACACAGAAGAGAGAAATACTCCCAGAGAGGGATCGAACCTAGTGCACTGTACATACTAGGCCAAGCGGCTCCGGGAACAGGTTCGAAGGGCCGTATCTAAACTACGGCTTTTAAGCCTATCAGGAGAATCGTATTTGGTCTGCGTGCCTGATAACATTATTTCAAGGGCCTATCTGGTCTGGTGAGATCAATCTATTTGCTACAAATACGGTTTTTATAGAATGATATTGGTTTCATTTTTATCCATTTATCTAAATTTTACTATCCAGTTTTGCTTGAGACAAATGTTGTATCCAAACTGCTTTACAAGTTGAAAAGTCTTGCTGCAAAAGCTCTCGCGTTGTTTTCTGGAGCCGAACGGAGCACCCATTTCGGCCCACGCGCGTATTGTTACGTTCCTATAAAGTTTTATTTTCAATATAAAAACAATTTTCATTCATTTGCGCCCACTTTTAATGCTCCTTTTCATCGCATGGCTTACAAAAGTTGAGTAATTTATTTGAGTTCACGATCTTACGGTGCGCATACCAACTTCGTTTCACCGCGTGGTATCGACGTAAATAAATTTCCCTACGTCACATACACACCCACGCGCATCCTATCGCGCTGACCCTTCACTCACGCTGCCCTCTGGAGTGGGCAGATGCTATTGTGCTGAGATTGTGTGCAGTTTTGTCTGGACATCTCATTCTCTTAATGCCATCGCTATAAAATAAAAGCAACCTTTGTATTCTTAAGACGAATTTCCTTTTCTTCTCTTAATTCTACACATGGGATGGAAATGGAAACATTTTTCATTCGTTTGGGGGCTCTTGTGACAGTAAATGCTCTACTTGAAATTGGTTGTGCTGAAGATGGGAGAGAATGTCTAAAGTGAGATGGAGAGACTTGTTTCGGTAAAAGCGTCGATTTTTCCTTACGTCCTTTGTAGGAATAGCCTGCTTCTGTACACAAGTTTCAGATCACGAATCCGGGTTCTATGACAGTAGAACCGGAGATGGGAAGAGTGCTTTTCCAAATATTAGCTGCTTCTGAATAGTTTGGTTATTTTCGTTACTAAAGAGTTTGTAGCAAATTGGGGCTTTCGTGATTTTTATCGATGCAATTTCGTCCTTTAAAACTTCCCAGCACCGTAGGATCAGTTTCAGAAACACGCTATTATTGGAACTAGGTGCGTTCCAAATGTGGATTGTTTTCATTGTTTGGGGGTTTTATGCCGAAAGGGTCATATTTGGCCAAGCTGCGCCAAACACAAGAGAAAACTTCAAGTAAAAAAAATTTCGTGAAAGAGCGTTGCGAACAAATATGGATCTATGGCTAAAGGGGATTCTGAACCATTTCAAACAGCCACGAATCTGCGACTTAGATAGATTTCGAATCATTCTGAATATCCATGGATTTATGAATTAAATGGATTCGAACATCCATGATCTGCGACTTAGTTAGATTTAAAATCACTATGAATATCCATTGATTTAAGGATTAAAGGGATTCCGAACCACTACGAACATCCTGAATGTGCGACTTAGAGAGTATTCAAATCACTATGAATATGCATGGATTTATGGATTAAAGGGATTCCGAATCATTACAAACATCTATGAATCTATGGATGCATATAAGTTTTTTATTAAAAAAAATAATATGCCAATTCCAAAAATAATTGGATAACAGCAAAATTTTGTGCTGAAAGTCCACTATTCCTTTAAGGTTTGTGTTTGACAGACCCAGTAGCAGATTTTGGATTTCTCTATACCGTTAAAGGCTGATCTGGCCAATAAGTAAGAACGGACAGGCCTACCGGGAAATTTCCAACAGATTGGTGCTTGTAGGAGGTAAATAGGGCCTTCAATAGAAAAATAATGTATTTTTAAACAAGGAGAGTTTATTTCATACAGTTTAAATGGTTTTTCAAAATAGACAGTAAGCTGTTGCAGATGAACAAAGAAATCTATTTTTATACCATAATACAATTTAGCATTAGCTTTCTCCCTCCTCCTCCCTGTTGCAGCTGAAAATTAAATTTGCACAAGAAGACAGCCATAAATGAGTTGTTTCCTAAACTTAGTGGTCTCTTACAGTCGTGGAAAAAGACCCCCCCCCCCTCTTCATGCAAACATTTTTAACAGTAGAATCAATTCAAAGGTGGCAAAGACTAGGAATAACGTCTTCTATAAATTCCTATGCATAAAACTTGCATAAGCGGCCGTCTTCGTATTAAATTGAGCATCAACTTCATAATTTCCACTAACAACCCCCTATTTTGACACAAAATTGCGAATTTATATAAGAATATTTCTTTAGATACCAAATCTCATTCATGATTACAAATAGTTAGAAAAAGGTCATTTTTTGTTATTTTGCATATTTTGGATCAGTGAAACCTCGAAAAGTCGTCACATGGATCGGATCTTGTCACTCCCGACAAGTCGCCAGTTTTCTCCAGTCTCATCTAACTAGTCAATTTTTTCCAGTCCTGCCTAAGTCATCAATTTTCTCCATTTCCGTCTGACATCAATTCTCTTTAGTCCCATTTAAGTCGTCAATTTTCTCCAATCCCAATGTATAACTCATCAATCCGGACAAGTCATTAATTTTCTTCAGTCGATTCTAATTATTCAATTTTCTCCATTCTCATGTAAATCGTCAATTTTCTCCAATCCCAATTCATAACTCATCACTCCGGACACGTCGTTAATTTTCTTCAATCCATTCTAATTATTCAATTTTCTCCATTCTCATGTAAATCGTCAATTTTCTTCAATCCCAATGCATAACTCATCACTCCGGACAAGTCGTTAATTTTCTTCAGTCCATTCTAATTATTCAATTTTCTCCATTCTCATGTAAATCGTCCATTTTCTTCAATCCTAATGCATAACTCATCACTCCGGACAAGTCGTTAATTTTCTTCAGTCCATTCTAATTATTCAATTTTCTCCATTCTCATGTAAATCGTCAATTTTCTCCAATCCCAATTCATAACTCATCACTCCGGACAAGTCGTTAATTTTCTTCAGTCCATTCTAATTATTCAATTTTCTCCATTCTCATGTAAATCGTCAATTTTCTCCAATCCCAATTCATAACTCATCACTCCGGACACGTCGTTAATTTTTTCAATCCATTCTAATTATTCAATTTTCTCCATTCTCATGTAAATCGTCAATTTTCTTCAATCACAATGCATAACTCATCACTCCGGGCAAGTCGTTAATTTTCTTCAATCCATTCTAATTATTCAATTTTCTCCATTCTCATGTAAATCGTCAATTTTCTTCAATCCCAATGCATAACTCATCACTCCGGACAAGTCGTTAATTTTCTTCAATCCATTCTAATTATTCAATTTTCTCCATTCTCATGTAAATCGTCAATTTTCTCCAATCCCAATTCATAACTCATCACTCCGGACAAGTCGTTAATTTTCTTCAGTCCATTCTATTTATCCAATTTTCTCCATTCTCATCTGAATCGTCAATTTTCTTCAATCCCATCTATATTATCAATTTTCTTCAGCCCGTTTAAGTCAGCTTTCTTTATATTCTCATCTAAATCGTCAAATTTCTTCAATTCCATCGAAAGATTCAATTTTCTTCAGCCCCGTCTAAGAAGTCAACTTTCTCCATCCTCAACTAAATCGTCAATTTTCTCGTCCCGTCTAGGTCGTAAATTATATTCTGCCCGCTTAGCTCAGACGGCAGTGTAATTAAAGATCCTTTACTCGTCGCGAATTCAAATGCTTCCCCGTATAGCTCTCCACTTAAGAAAGGTCTTTAAAAATACAGGTTTCGTGTCTGATGACAAACAAAATGAAGTCGAAAATGAGGACTCTGACCCTGGTTCTTTAATGAATTTATTTGAAATCGTAAATGAGAGTGGATGATATAAACGAGTGCATAGTTATCGTGAGTTATCGTGAGTGACCCTCAGCGAATGCTTGAGGGAAAATTGTGATAATGGGTTGTGTTTTTTAAATTCTACCAAGCATTCAAAATGGCAGAAATAAAGATCATTTCGACATATTATGCCTTTATTTCCCAAAAGGCAAGAATGCTTCGAAGACGCAAAGGAAGATATGTGTTGCGAAGGGCGAGAGTGGCCGTTGACGATTCCACGTGCCGTGAGTGGTTCGGAAAGTTTCGTCATCGGGATCAGTTCTTTAGCCAGAAACCACAAAATTTCTATGCGATTATGCAGTTATCAGAAAGAGATGGAAAAAGGTAATCCAGCAGAACTGCACATTCTGTATGTATTAAATGTAACTCTTAGCAAATAAGATGTTTCCTGAATTTTTGTCAAAAACACTGTACGAACTTTGCATCAGCCTAATATTATAGTCTTCCGATTACTTTATAAAAATGTAGAGTTTACTTTCGAGAGTTTTTTTGAAAAAGGCATCCATTACGTGACAAAAAAACTCACCTTTGAAAATCAGCCAATCAAAGACAATTAAAAGGCTCCAGATGGTAAGGTTAACAACATTAAAATATCATCGGAAGAGATATGCATCATTTTTTAAAGATTGAAAACTACTTAATTAAAAAGAAAAAATATCAAAATTGATTTTTCGATTATTTTATTCCCGGGTTATCGTAAGCTGGGTAAAAAAGTGAAAGGTTTTACGCATGACTCGCATCCAACACGCTGCCTCTATACAATACTGTGAAATAGCTGCCCCTTGGCACCCAAACAAAAAGCAATAATCAATGTAAAACAAGCAGAAATGGCTACTTAATTTGAACTTTTAAATTACGAAGAATTAGTGCCTTATGAGCCAACACGACTCCGTGTGGTGCAACTGATGCGTTATCTGCGGCACGAGGCGGTTTGATTCTTATTATTAACGTTCCCTATCTCGACTTTCTCGTTCGGAAATTTTGCATTATCTGCAGCAGGAGGTTCACAGAGAAAAATGCGCGGGTTGCAGTTAAGCGACGTAGGAGCGTGCATTTCCCTGCCCTGTCTTGGCAGGTTCACTGCGCCCAAAAGTCAAATTTGAGGTCAACTTTTGTTAAAGAATCTCTTCGGATGTTTATTTGGAAACAAGGGGTTGTGTAGATGCGGTTTTTTTTGCTTTTAATGTTACGCTTTAAACATTTGGTGAGTTAGTATGTAACGTTTCACTTCTGTTTATGGAGTATGCTCGAGTCATCCGCAACTTGGATAGCCAGATAAAATCAAAACTTCGAATGCTGCCCCTTTGGTGAACCAATGGTTATAGCACGAAAGACATCCGTGTTTTCATTCCTGATGCTAGATAGGACCGAAACGCTGCTTTGGTCTGTCGCTCTGTGGTCGTTGTTGCTAAACGAGATTTAGTTAGACCACCTTTCACGATTTTCATATTTTGTAATTAACCATCCAAGTGGCTTCGACGAGATATCTCGTCCGTCAAGATCTGATTAACTGTGTTACTGATGAGTAGGGCAACTTTTTTGTTGCAATAAAAATGGGAAAAGTTGCATTTATCATTCCCTAAAGTTGCATTTATGGAAATAAAGTTGCATTTCTTTTTGATACGCTAAATTTTAAAATAAAATATTCGTAAAAAATGAAAAATATATTGACAATTTTAGTCGTATACAACAGTATTATAATACATACTGAAATACAAAAGAACGTTGAATGGCCGATCCCTGGCCAGTAATTTCAATAACATTGAAAACCTGTGTCAGCCGCAGTCATATAATGTGAGGTATCGGATAGCAGAAGCGCAAAATCCTTTTGGTCAACATTCAGAGATTTTAAAACGGCAACTACAAGGCGAACAACATATTGATGATCGACACTCTCCTCGCAAACTCTGCAGTCGATTACGCAAGTTTCTTCTGGATTATCAAGAGTGCCAACCAATGTGTTAAAGTATTTCTTGCCAGTTATTTCACTTTCGTCTTAGGACGAACACCTTCTTACCATGAACTTGTTTGATCCGTAATACTTCGTCGTTCGCAAGATCAGACACACGCGAACAAAGGGTTGATTCAGAGAGCAAAAAATGAAATAGTAATTTAATATAAATTGATTTTAAGCTATATTTTAAAAAGTTCTAGGTGGTTGCATTTATGCAAAAAGTTGCATTTATGTTGCGGTTATAACTTCTTTACTATACTCCCCATGTAGGAGGAATTTTGGTTTTAGTAGTTTACATGCAGCGTAGAATGCGTGAAAAAAAGTTTAATTTGTTGCAAAAAGTTGCCCTACTGATGAGATATCTCTTCATCAAGATATTGACAATTTTTTTAGGATGACGAGATCAAGATCTGATCAGTGTTTCTAATGCCGAGATATCTCGTTCAACAAGATTTGGTCAGTTTTGTTAATGACGAGACACCTCGTCGAGACAACCACCAGGAGGTTTCAACGAACCCCACTGAATCCACGGATCTTTTTGTGTGTTTAAATATAGATCACATTGATTGACTAATTGCGCGCACTGTTAAAAAAGACTCAACATTAAAGATGCTGGGCTATATTCCTTGGCGAAATGTACTGGGGAATTTCTTTTTTTATTCATTTCGGAACTTAATGAAATATCTACTGCTCCGATCAAAATATTTTTTGCCTGACGTCTGACCTTTCCGAGATTGGCAAATGCGTGCTCATCACGGGCCGTGACGCTGTGCTTAGGCAAGATTTCGGAGCACACAGGTTGCATGGGCTGATGTTACTCAGAGAATTCAAAGCACCTCAGCTTTCTTGTAGGTCAATGGTCATTTCTTTGTAGTGCAAAATTCTTTAAAAAATGACATCCAAGCAATTCGCCTCCCAATTCCTGAGTTGGCTTATGTTCAGTCGGTATGACTGCGTTTTTGAATTGAATCTGAGCTCATACCAGTAGTTAGTTGAGTAAAAAAGAATGTCTACGGCAAGTGACGTATCACTCATTTCCCAAATCATGTGGTCGATTATATTCAGACAGTATGAATCTGCGTTTGGTAATTTGATTTGGGCTCATACTAATTAGATGAGTAAAAGAATTGACTACGGCAAGTGACGTATCACTCATTTTCTAATTCATGTGGTCGTTTACATTCAGACGGTATGAATCTGCATTTGTGAATTTGATTTGGGCTCATACGAGTATAAAAATTGTGTCCGGCACGTGTAGAGGGAAGATCACTGACAAGGCGTAGGCCTACTTTTTGTAGAAAGGACCTCATAACGAAATAATATTATCACAAGAATCTTTCATAAAACACTTTCCATAAACGGAAAATTTTTCATTTCTAAATATTCCTTGAGCTGAAAATTAGTCCTCTGAATCTAAACGGTGAATACAAATTTTTCTCCAAATTCATTTCAAGCCCACGTTGTATTGAGCCAGTTATTTTCCCATTAAAACAAGACACCGGATGGGCTGCATTGAAGAATAATTTGTTAACCCTAGGATGAGTTGCATTTAGAAAACCCAACAAAAGCACTCTTAAAATTTTGATAGTTGTTAGGTGGAAAAAATGCAGGTTAGTGTTTCTATCAGGGAAAATAATTCATTTGTTTTAAATAGTTTCTAATACTTATTAAATATTGCAGAATCGTGACATTTATTTAAATTATATTGTTGTATTACACGAGGGGTATTTTTAAACGCCACTAGTGTTAATGGTAGTTACTAATTATCGTTTGCATTCGAATTAAATGTTGAAAATGACACAAATTATCATTTGCATGTTACTTTAAAAAACGTTTTGCACAATTTGGTTTTCTGAGAATGGGTAAAATGTGCAATGGTAGCAGAATTCTATTTACAAAAAAAAAAAAAAAGATTCTAACATTGATAAAAAAAATTGCCGTGTAAAAATACTATATATAGCATTTATGGAGTTAGATTATTTAAAGTGAATATTTTTAAGAAAACGACTGAATATTTTGATTTAGGGAGTCTCAGAACATCAAATATTTTTAATTAGGAGTCAATACCTAGACCAGCGAATATTTTCATCCAAGGCACACATAAACTAATTTCTAAAATTCTGCGAAATACCAAAAAATATTTTTTTGTAGATCGGGCAAAAAAAGTAGGTATCATTTTTATTGATTTGCAAAACAATTAATTTTATTGATTTACAAAACAATTAATTTTATTGATTTACAAACCAATTGTTCCAAAGTAGTTTTTAAAATATGCCACGTGAAGCTATTTGTACTTAATTATGCTTTAATAAAAAATTAATTCTCAAAATGATTTATGCGGTAATTGAAAATATAGATATTAGTTTAAATTACTTCAATATTTTGGTAGAAGGACGAGCGTTCATTTTTCAAGATTGTTCTGGTAACCGCTGATTTAATAATTTTTATTTTTATAATTTTTAATACAGCGTACACAAATATTTTCCAATGTTTTGATTCGTTCAGAATGTTTTGATAAGAGAATATTGAGCCTTATTACTGTTATAGCTTTCATTACCTGATGTAATTTGTAGACATAATTTTATTACCATAAGTGAATTTGGGATTCGTCCCTTTTTCTACAAACGTATAGATTTTTCGATCACAGTTGTCATAAGTTTAAAACAATACCGTTGAAATGTAATAAATACGATTTAAACCGTTTCATCATCCATAAGGCACACCAGAGCTCTTTTGGGACACATGGGTAATATAGGAATAAGTAATACATAACATACTGGGCACACACACCAAAAAAATTTCCAATTCATAAATTTTTCAAACATTAATTTAATAATTATTATTGCATACTAAAAACTGCTTTTGAAATAAAATATTAGGTGGATTTTGTTTGGGTTGTTTAATTGTAACATGGTACGAAATATCAGCGCTATAGAAATATTATTTAGGAAGATATCCATAAAAGTCTAAGAAACTGATTTAACATTAGGCGTTCCAATCTTTCTGTCCTCATAACTTCGAAACGGTAAGACCTAATGACATGAAATTTAGAATCTGAAGTTAAATTTTAATATACAAGTAGATTTGAAATTGTGGGTTGAAATAGGGGTTTCCTATTGGAAATTATGAAGTTGGTGCTCAATTTAATATGTAGACGGCCCCCTATGGAAATTTTATGAATTGAATTTATAAAAGACGTTAGTTCCTGTCACACAAAAGCCCTATTTGAATTTTCTCTGCTATTAAAATTGCTCGAATGAAGAGAAGTGGCACGAGTTTTTTTTCACGTGACTACATTAAGGTACATAAATATTCTAGGTATATTAATGCTGCTGAGGTAAATAAATGTTCTAGGTATACCAAGGCTGTTGAGGTACGTAAATATGCTAGATATATTAAGGCTGCTGAGGTATGTAAATATTTTAGGTATATTAAGGCTGCTAAAATACCTATAAAAATGTTCTCTCATTTGATATTCTTCTATCTAAGAATAGTCTAGATCAGTGCTCCCCAACCTTTTTATCGCCGCGGACCGCATCAACGTTTGATAATTTTAACGCGGCGTACGGGATTACGAAGATTTTTTATATTTTAGATTGTTTTGATTTAATAATTTTAATTTAATTGGATTTAAACATGCCTTCAAAATAAAATACAGTTACACCAAAAAATGAATATAATGTGATTTAACATTTTAACTCACTAGAATGCTAAATCAATAAAATAGTTTCCCAACCACAAAAAAACCATGAAGCGCTTGAACTCTTTTAAAAGCAAAGACAGGTGATCGTGCACCAACTAGGAGAATGAATGTTTTGGCTCAGTCTCGCCTAAAATCCCCGCTTATGTCTGAAACATGTCCAAAATACCTCTGTTCACGCGCCGTCCCCACAACTTCAGTTTGGATTTAATTGCAGCTACTTCGTCTGCCAACTTGAAAACAGCTGTCACTTTTGTCAAAATTAGAAAATAGAGACATACAGAATTCAGAAATCATAATTGAAGCTCTAGTAACAGAACAAATTTCAAGTTCTGATTTACCGCCTCCTAATTTGAGTGGACATTTCATAGATAAGAACCGCACAAACCCGAGATAAACCCAAAGTAAATAAAATGGAAATGATTTAATATTTCTTGGACGGCCCGGTACCATTTGATCCACGGACCGGTACCGGTCCGCGGCCCGGGGGTTGGGGACCACTGGTCTATATGACAATGAGACTTAAAGGATCCCTTTACCCCTTATGTCTCAAATTCTGCTCTGTACAGAATATACCAAAGATGATAAATTCTGTTGTGTACCAAATACATTCATATAAGGTGGTAAGTCTTCACCTATGAAATTCAAGACAACAATTTCGGAAAGTGTCTTTCTAAGGGTTATCGACTGAGTATGTGCGCCAACATGGAGAGTAAAAAATATTCCTTTACTTGTTGGATTTTGTGTTGGGAAATCATAAGTAAAGGTGGGTCGAATAACGATTTTGTTTTGTCCTATAAAAAAAGGACAAAAGCCGAGTTCATTTGGTCAATAAAATTCCATCAGCAATTTTTAACCGGGATTAAATTTATTGTGCGGAAAATTTATAGTTACCCTGAGCCTCTACATTTTTTACTCAAGCATACATAAGCGAGTGTTCAAAATATTATAGTATTCACAACAGATTTTTCCTGGCAATTTTCGGTATGGGTGGTACTTGAGATGATTAAAACTTCTGGTGGTGTGGTACATCTCATGGGAAAGATGATTACTTTTTAAAGGACAAATGAAAAGGGTAAGAAGAAAAAGAGACTCGCTTAACTAATACCGACGTGAATCTAAATGCGCCCTGAGCGTGTTTTTATTTCGAGAAAGCGAGGAAAATTATATTACAGCAGAATCCAATTATAAATTTAAAAAACTCTTCGCGCTCCAACCATTTGTAAAAAAAGTCATTACTTCATTCAACTGGTGGCAAAGTTCTCTTCTCAGTACTTAATTGCAGATGAGCTGCATAATTTCAGTTTCCTATTCCACAAACGCATTGTTATGTTTTGTACCACGTTAGTCACCGTTCTGGTTTTTTCCCCATCAAATTTCCATGATATGGAGTTTTGTTGACTGCATGCAAAAGAAATGCCAGCTAGCTTCGGTTATTTCGTTCAGTTGGAAGATTTATATTTTTCTATATTCTTTTTATTATAGAACTGTTGAGATGACAGTTCATTATTTTGGATGCAACTGATGACTCGTCGAGGTGTGTGATTGTTGGGTTCTTCGCGTGTTAGTTAGTGCTCTCGTTTTTAATCAAATTCTCACGATATGGATTTTCTTTTACCCTACGCAAAAAGAAATTTCTCTTGTTCCGCCCAGTCAAAAGACGTCGATTTTGAGAAATTAAAAAAAAAATCACGAAAAGAGTATTTCTTAAGAAAATTCTGCGAAAACATGTCGCTCAACATTTCATTAACCTCTTCAGAGAAAATATAAATTTATAATCAGTTACGAGCTAGCTTGGATGATCCATCTGTAAAAGTGTAGCCATCAACCGACCGAATGTGACATAGACAGTAGAATCAATGGAGCAGCACAACGGGCTATTGGCGACGGTCCGGGATCCTTTCCGAATGAAAATATCCGAGAACAACACCTCTCTCGTCATTTTGAACCAAAGTCAGATCACGAGGCAACACATGAAACTGTACCCCCACTCTCCAAACTTTCACACCACACCGACGTGAGAACATTGGAGTCATCGACACTTACGTGTACTCGCCCCCACTACTTAGTGTCTTTGGTTGGATTGAGTTTCGAACTCGCATTCCTCCGTTTGTTGATCTGCTATTCTTCCACTCAAACTACTTACTACGGCCCTTTAAAAAGTGAAGTTAAAGTAAAATATACAATTTTAAATAATTCGATTGCTTTAGCAACAGGTGATTGTTTTAGTAACATTAATGTGAGGAAATAAAACCAATTCGGTCGACATCTTGTGAGAAATATTTTTTTTTACAGGGGTATTTTCTTTCATCTAAGAGTGACGCTTATTCGGGGTGCTTTTCAAACATTTGTTAGCATTTACGAATATAATACAGGGTGTCCATAAAAGAATGTCCCAGTTTCAATGGTATATTATAACAGTTTAATTTAGACTATTTACAGCAAATCATGTATCAAATTGAAGGTAAACTCACCTAGTTCTACTTACAAATGTTCAATATGTGCATCTTAAGTTATACGACACACATCCAACCTAAAGTCCAATTCTTCCCACACTTTGGTAAACGCGTCCGGAGCAATAGCCTCTTCAATTCTGTGTATAAACTCTGGCAAATCATTAGGTAGCGGCGGAACGTAGACACGTAAATCTTTTATAAATCCCTAAAGGAAAAAAATCGCATGGTGTTATGTCAGGCGAACGTGGAGGCCAGCGAAAAAGAGCTCTGTCGTCTCGACCATTACGACCAATCCAACGGTCAGAGACTTCGACGTTCAACCACTCTAGTACAAAGAGATTCCAATGGGGAGAGGCTCCATCCTGTTGTCAAATAAAGTTTACAGGTTCACCCTCTACTAATTGGAGCCATTCTTTCAACATATCCAGATAAGCCACTCCTGTTACGGTAAGAATTCGACTTTAGGTTGAATGCGTACCGTATAACTAAAGGTGCACATATTGAAAATTTGTAAGGAAAACTAGGTGAGTTCACCTTCGATTTGATGTATGATTTGTTGTAAATAGCCTAAATGAAAATGTTATAATATACCATTGAAACTGGGACACTCTTTTATGGACACCCTGTATTATGATTGTAGCGAAAATACAGTTCGGTAGCTTTCGAATGTCACCACTTACGCAGTTAGCATCGCGTGGAGTAGTCAAAAGTTACAATGGCCCAAAGCTCGCCCGGCATCGTAGAGTTTCGACACACTGCGGAAGCCCTCCTCCCCTGCTCAATGCACTTGCGGTCCAAAGGTAAGGACATTTTTTGTTGAAACGATATTATACACTCCATAACAAAAAAACCAACTCACCAAGAAGGTGCAGAATTACAGAACTTGGAACGGCGCTGACTGAGGACGTATAGTTTTTAGCGACGAGTCCCGTTTCCAACTGTGTCCTGACGACAACCGCAGACTTGTCAGGAGACGTCCTAGGCAGCGTGTGGATCCTGCCCTTACTATCGCACGCCACACATACCCACAACAAGGCGTTATGGTCTGGGTTGCTATCTCATTTGATAGCTGGACCCCTTTGGTAGTCATTTCTAGCACACTTACAGCACAACGGTACGTAGACGACATTCTTCGACCGATTGTGTTATGGTTACTTTTGCGACACACCCAACTTACTTTTCAGCAAGATTGTCCGGCCGCACACGGCACGTGTTGCTATGAATTGGCTTCGAGCTTTCACAACACTTCCTTGGCCAGCTAGGTCTCCCGATCTCTCTCTTATAGAGCACATTTGGGACGTTATGGGAAGGCGATTGCAATCATCCCGGAATGTTGACCATTTAGCCCGACAGTTGGAGACAATTTGGCAAGAAATTCCGCACATCAGGGAACTTATTCAGTCTATGCCATGCCGTGTTACAGCTTTCATCCAGGCCAGAGGTCGACTAATGCCTTATTGACTTCCTCCCTTGGTAACGGTCAAACTCTGAAATAAATCATTCAATTGTTCTAAAATTTTAATTGTTTGTTTTTCTATGTATGTTCTTCACATCCACCCATTTTTATCGCAATCGGACAACTCTTCCTGGTGCGTCGAATTTTTGTTATAGAGTGTATTAACTTCTGAATGTTTCTTCTGCTTCTGAAATCATAGGATAAAACAATTGTAACGCTGGACCTTTCATAAATGCCTCAATACTGTTCCGATTCCATATTCACGTCAAGAATAGTATTGGATTGGTTTTTCTGTTGCACGACACAAGATCCGGAATAACAAGATATGGAAACACTGCGCCTATAAGAACAACGTAGAAAAATTAAGGTGACAATGATTATTTTCTTTAACTACCGATGAATGATCATAACAAGGTGTTTGAATGTCATGACACAATTTGTAACCTCTAGACCAGTTGGAAGAGAAACGGATTAAAAACAGGATGGTTGCGAGTTTGGCACTTGGTCTAGTCAAAGACTGTCGTGTACGTCGTCGGGGCTGGTGCACGTTAAATCTGTCGTAGCCTCAGATGTTCTCATATTGACATGGTGTTGAAGTTTGGAGAGTGGGGTGCTAACTTAGGTGTGACCTCGCCATTGAATTTGCTTGACTGGCCTGTTCAGAACCACGATCTCAATCCGATCGAGCACTTGTGGGATGAACTGCAGCGACGAGTACGACACCGCCACACACGCCCATCTTCTCAACAATCTTTTCTCGTAGCCTTGCAAGAGGCATGGCGAGCTATTCGTGCACAGACTGACATAGAAATTGTGGAAAGTATGTCTGGACGTGTTGCAGTAGTAATACAAGCGAAAGGAGGGCCTACCCATTACTAAATAGAATAATAAAGCCCTTTTTCTGAAAAAACATGCAGTGTCCAAATATTTTTGCCGATTTTGTATAGTTCATTGGTTAACGCTAATTAGATTAAATGCCAAACGCTCCTGATATGGCTATCAACTACATTTTAAGGTAACCTCGATATGCATCATTCGTGAGCATTTACAAAGCAGAAGTAGAATCTTCGCAGACCGACTGTATTGTTTATATCGAAAATCCCTCTCATAAGGAAATGTAACGCAAAACAAAATACGACTGTAGAGGAAAGCATTTTAAGAAATATGTCATGAGGGAACTCTGCCATGATAAACTGCGTAATTAATACGCCTGTTTTTCTGTCATAGCTCACAGTATACTTTAAAACTGTTTAAACTGAAATACTTGTCAGATAATTTACCATTTGGGGATGATAAATTTTATTTGTTTTGCTAATTGTTTTACCACTCTATAACAAGTACTTTGTTACAGTATATGCAACAATAGATTGCATTTATTGTGGGGATAAAATATAGTAGGATTACAATATAGAGCATACTAAAACGCACGTAATAAGGAGATAATTGTGCTTCTGACTAAAACTTCCATTTTTTTAGCACCGATTAGTTAGTATGTTGATTTGTAGAAAGGTAATAACTGTTTCAGGACAACTTATGCACATGCGACTTCGAAACAAGTCTACAAAAACTCAATTTATTTCACAAACTTGAAGCAAAACACATTACTAATTTAAAGCGTTTTCTCGCGCCAATGCTTGAGCGGAAAATATACTCAGATAAAACCCTAGCTAAACTACGACTTTTGCACTTTCTTATTTATGATTATAAATCTCTAATAATTTAAAAGGAAGTGACTGTTTGTCTGTTTTTTTCGCAGGCGTAAAATCCTTACGATTCTATGTACTTACAGCAATGATATTTGGAACACAGGTAGTCTAAATTTTTCCAATTTTTGGGTCGCGGCTAGAAGATTTTTAAATGAATTTAATAGTTTTATTCTCTACCTGGTTCTTCGTCCGGACGAAAAAAGAATAGCCCAATCTTTACTTTTCTACCCACGTGACCTTGGAACCATGCCAAGTTTTTTTCATCGCTTCGGCGAACGCTCAGAAAATTATTTTTTACGTTCTGCTTTCATTTTGCAAGCGGAGAAAATTATTTTTTTTCGTTTCCGCTTTCATTTTGCGCTGAGAAATGTTTATCCAGCCAGACAATAAATCTTTTAACAATAGTCACACTTCTTTTTTCTATCTCCTAGACCGTTAAATATTGAGTAAAAATGTCAGCGGATTTGAAATCTGCGGAAAATTTCAGTTTAGATTGATACCTAAAAATATGATTTTCTTTAAATAAATAATTTTTTAATTGAATATACCTTCAACGGAATTGAAATCTGCGGAAAATTTTACACCAGATTAATATCTTACACCACGGGCAAGGGCGACGCCGGGCTAGCCACGCAGTGGCTAGTATAAAATATAATCCTTTTGTCTCTGTCCTTATCTTTCAGTACTATTCTTCTACTTATAACTTTTTAGCAACAGCTGATCTAATCGGAACGAGGTTTAAACAGCCCGTACTCGATTTTCCAAACCCTCATAGGTACTACAACTGGGGGCGGGGCTAACCGTAACGGCCAATGATCGCGAGCACTGGATAGTAATCTCCTTCACTACGCTAAAGACAACTGAAATCCTGTCTGATCCTGTTTGCAGTGTAATAAATGAAACATGTTAAATAATTTTTCTGCTTTCTTCTTTTCTTTTCAGATCTATGGCTATGGGTGGGTAGAGGTGGGAGCAGAAAATTGTATCCTTTTATTATATAAGTTAATAATTATATAAGTTAGTGTTTTATGTATGCTTTTTGTTACATCAGAATGGTCCTAAACCAGAGGTGGATACGACACCATCATCCTAAAGCATAGGTGACGGCAGAGGGGCGGAAAAATATCAGCTGGTTGTGAGTTCAGGAGTGGGTCTTAGATTATTTATGTAAAATACACGGAAGCTTGGAAAAATATAAAAAGGGTATTAAAAATTAGGTAAAGTAATTTAGAATCAAAAGGAATTAAATTTGAATTTTTTTTAATAATTTGGAGGATCTAAAAATTTTTCCGCCAGCTGGGTTCGAACTCGGGAAGTCATCCTCCGCTGCCGACGCCAAACTGAAGGTAGGTGACTTTAGCCAATAGGCCATCGTTGCTTCACGAAACGAAGCTCTTTAAAAGAAGACATAATATTATATTTGGTTGATTTCAGTCTCATTGGCCGTTATGGTTAGCCCCGCCCCCAGTTGTAGTATCTATGAGGGTTTGGAAAATAGCAGCCCGTACACATAAAACCGTACACGTGAGATATATCAGGATAGGTTTACGCGGTTCTCATTCCAAACATATTTTCCAAAGAAACCAAGCTATATGAGTCCCTCCAGATATTTTTTTTTCAGGCATAACAAATACAATCATTCAGATACGAGGGTCGTTCGGAAAGTAATGAATGTTTGAGCATGCGCACCAAGTTTTTGGGAGTCGTCTGTCAGCTGTTTACTGAATTACATCGCATTATAACGGTAATTCTTGTTTTGGTAAGCAAACAAACTGTCCAAGAAAATCGAGCGTGCCGCCAAATGTGAAGTGATATTGTGAACCGATTTCTAAACGCAGAAAAATGTGCGACCAAGCGAAATGTATCCTGAAATCCAAGCTGCGAATGGTTATGTGATGGAGGAAACATGTGTGGCGTCGTCGGTGCCGGGAGGTAATGAGGGAAGAGAGAACGTCCATGATGAGGAGCGATGTGGCCGCCCAAGTGTCATTACGGATGAGCTTGTCAAGTCTGTCGACAAATTCATCAAACAAGATCGGCATGGGACTTCGGATGAAATTCATGATAAATTTTCACATGTGTCTCGCTCTATCATTTACAAAATGGTAGCAGATCACTTCAAATTCAGAAAAAATTGTGCAAGGTGGGTGCTACGCATGCTCAATGACGACCACAAAGGCTTAAAGACGTTACTGCTGATCTCAATGGACTGACGGCAGAGGAGTATGACCATGGTATTCAAAAACTCGGCACAAGATACGACAAATGTTTAGATTTGCAAGGGTACTATGAAGAAAAGTAATATACGGTATAAAAATATAAAATTAAAAGTGTGGTTGGAAATTTTAATTGGACTGTATTTTATTTAAAAACGGGTATTCCTTTCCGAACGACCTTCGTAGTTTTCCCTGGCCAAAAATACCATTTACTCTGAGAAGGTTTTCTTGATCCCAGAAACGGTCCTTCGATTATTTTCATCAGGCCCGTAGACCCGATTCAACCCTACGGACAGATTTATTCGACTCGCGGACCGAATACGGTCCTCCAAATATCTTTTCAGGCACGCAATGGATATAACCCTTCGCCCTTTGAAGTTTTCTCGACCTCACCCCTCAAGTCAGATGCGGCCATCCGAACAGTTTTATCCTGAAGGTGGAGCAGATACGGACACAAGATGTTCTTAGAAAGGATACTCATGCATGAAAATAAATATTTAAAAAGTAGCAGATCAGATCCGACTTGTGTTATTTCGCAAATAGCTACGTTGAATCGAAATTTGCCCAGGTAGATTATTGTATATTCTTGTTCCCATTTATTTATTTCAAACTAATCTTCATAGATTTTTTTACGGTATAAATAGTTTCATGTTTTGTCCGAAACTAGGTAATAACAAATGGTTAAATAGCGCAGGATGTTTTGAGTTTACCACCCAACTTTCTCCCTTTTCCGGCAAAAGTATATGGTTGGTTTCTGGTTAGAAGATGCGGTGAATTTCTTTTAAATTTGATGCATTAGAGGCGGTCTCTTAAAAGGAGTAGCTCGTACTTGGGTGTGTCGTAGCACGCATTGGAGGCTTAAAAGTTTTAACAAGACAAAATGAACATTTTCGAATAGGACAAATAACAATTTAAAATGAATTATATATTGATCTCGGTAGTTACAAAGAAAATGCTCTCAAACTGAGAAATTGCTCTTAAGAGCTACCATGTTTGAAAACTTCGAGTTTTGAAGCGTAGCTAAGTAGTGCAAAAAATTTTTTAAAGTTCTGGTAAAGGACACATTTCTTTTTAGTTTTAATTTAACACTCGAGTGGTCTGTTTATTATGTTCGCTTCATGTTATTACATCAATTCTTTAGCGTGACGTGTTCCATGTACTGCATCAAAACAAAGCATTTTACAACTCGATGAAAAATATATCGGAGAGATTTAGCTCAAGTAATAGATTTTAAGATTATGCCACCTAAACCCTTATCTATTTTTAATGCAGGAATAAAATTAGTTACTGAATAGTTTTCAAATACAAATATCACTAAAATTTAAAATAAAAAGGTATATCCGTGCCGTTAAGTTGAGTCACAACGGAGCGACACAGCGGGCAATTGGCGAAGGTCTGGGATCAAGCCTAAAGTTAAAGATCTGAAGACCAATACCTCGTCATTTTGAACGCTGTCAGATGACGATAGACAGCGTTGTCATTTTGAACGCTGTCAGATGACGATAGACAGCGTTGTAATTTTGAACGCTGTCAGATGACGAGGACCCACCTGTCTGCATCCTACTTCTTCTATCTTCCAAACCACGTGAATGTGAGGTCATGATATATTTAACGTGCACCCCAACACACACACGAACAGGACGGTCTTTGGATGGCTTTGAGTTTCGAACTCACAATCCTCAGGATGCTTATCTCCTTCTCTACCAACTGGGCTACCTTCTGACATTTAGGATACATCATGTCTGGGTTGTTTGAACCTTCCAAAGAAAAAACAGAAAAATGCTTAAATGATCAAATACGAATGCAAAATAAAATGTCCGAATGAACCTCAAAAAGATTTTTAATTATTACAGAATCATCTATATATACTCAAACTATGTGACACAAAGAAGCAAAGAGTTTGATGAGAAGTTTTGTTATAATACGCTTTACCAAAATAATATACATTAAGTATCCTAATGAGTGGCATATTTATTTTCATTCATCAAATACAGAAAAATGCTTAAATGATCAAATACGAATGCAATAAAATATGCGAATGAACCTCGAAAAAGATTTTTAAATATTACAGAATCTCATCTATATACACTCAAACTATGAGACACACAGAAACCAAAAGTTCGAGGTGATGATAAAACGCGATAAGGACAATATTGCAGAACAATTTTAAATTTTGTTGAACTGTAAAAAAGTCAATATATATATCTCAAAAAAAATATCCACCTCTTTATCCTAAATATAGTAGTGCAATATTTTCATAAATACCAGTATTTATCTAAACACACATGGATGGACGCATCAATTTTGACGGTAAAACGGGCATGTCTCATTTTCATATCTGGTAATGTATGCCAAAATAGTGCTCACGAAAACGACTATATAGCTGGTAAAATGAAATTTGTTAAAGTAAATAAAACTTAACTTTTGCCCCAAAATAATCAAAATCCAAAAAATACAAACCGAAAATAATAAAAAATGAATGTACAACTGAAAGGCAGCTGTCAGTGAGACTTAACTAAATTAGAACAGACTCCCAGGTATGGTGCAAACCAGGGTTACAGATGTGGTACAAATAAAGGGGCATAAAGCCACCGTATGTGGGAGGAGAAATCATTGAGGTCCTTAACTTCAATAACTTAATCTTCTACAATGGTTTATGTTTAATCTTCAAAAGTAATCAGCATAAGCATATACCTTTCATATCGAATTCTTCTTTACAATCTATTATTTACTAATGAGTACCATCTTTGCACCTGTGTGGTCGGAAATTAATGCGGCCATTAATGCAGTAGGAATCTTTGGATGACCGGAAAACGAAACGATCACACACACACACAAACATATACCTTCCACTTAAGATTATAATAATTAAGATCTTCTGGTACCCTTATCAGATTGCTAGGCTTGTGAGCATTTCCCCTTGATAATGTTCTTTATTCAAGCTCTTATCTAGATGGACGTAATGTTCGCATCATTTATGCTAACTACATTAACTTACAGTTATAATGAAAAGCACTTAATGAATGAATCCCGATAAAAGTAACTATCACTCATCTACCATATAGTACACCCAACATACCGTTCAGGAACGGCCCGGATCCTTTATCACGACAGTTCGAAGAAAGATAAATATTTGAGCGCCTTTTAACGCATGCATTTATCGCACCCCGGCAAGAAAAGTGACACAAGTCAAAAAATAAAAGTTTTCATGTTATGTCATTGAAAAATATATATGAGGTGCCCTAGAGTGTTATATTACTATTCTATAGAATATAATAGAAGTTGACACCTTAAATACTTACCTAAAATTTAAAAGAAGCTTATACTATTTCAATGTAAGTTTTATAGTATCCTTTAAGTTGTTGTTTTTCCTTTAAGCGTGTTATATATTACTATTCTATAGAATATATAATAGAAGTTGCCACCTTAAATACTTACCTAAAATTTAAAAGAAGCTTATACTATTTCAATGTAAGTTTTATAGTATCCTTTAAGTTGATGTTTCTTAAATTCTGCAATTTTGAGTTGTGTCACTTTTCTTGTCGGGGTGCGATATGTAAGCGAGAACGAACGGGAAGGAGCGACTCGAATCATGACGTCAAAGCGATCGCAGCGAGGCAGGTTCTGGCTAGTGAGGTGACATCGACAGCAAAACATCAATGTTTTGATTGACTGACAAATGAACAAATGCAAAAACAATGATTTCATTGACAAATGAAAATTTAAACATCGATGTTAATAATACATCGTCCCAAAAACATCGATGTTTTTAAAATTCAGTGTATTTAAACTTTTTACCCCCATTTCTGAAAAATGGTTTAGCAACTAATGATTACTACGATGTTTTTTATAAAACATCGACATCGATGTCGCATCCCTACTTTTCAGACCATTCACCCTTTGCCACTTTGGTCTAAAAGTATGTTCAATTTGCTGATTATAAAAATTATGCTACTTGGTTATTTTTTAATTTTTTGTTTAAATGTTTTTTATAAAACATCGATGTTTTGAAAACATTGACATTGATGTCGCATCCCTAGTTCTGTCCCGTTCTCTTCACGGTGGTTCCAGTCTGTGCCAGTTTTTCTGGCATTTCAGTGCAAATGTGTCAACTAACGACTAAATAACAATTTCTAAAAAATAAGTAAAGATTATTCATTTACAGAAAATTCTGTTGCAGTTACAGATAGTATGTCTATATCAATAAGAAATTATGAAATGTAGCGAGTACTTATTTACAGTTAAACTGAAAATGAACACCAAAATTTCTCCTCAGTACTCCCTCTTTGGAAATAAGATCTTGTTAATGGAGGGGATCAGAATATTACTTTTCGTCCGTACCTTGTCAATGGTTAAAAACAGATCTACATCTACATTTTTAGTCATGTGTTTAAACCTATATATCAAGTATTTAAATGCATGAACTAACAACTGAATAACAATTGCTAAAATAAGTAAAGATAATTTATTGACAAAATATTTGATTGGCATTACAAGTAGCATAATCAGTTGATATCAATGATACGAAGAAATGATAAAAGTAGTACTTATACAGCTGAAGTCTGAAAATTTACCTAAAAATTAAACTTCGATTCAAAATCTCAAGTGTCGTCAATAAATATCACACCCAAAAAAAGGGATATATTACTTTATTGTTTTCATTATTTTTGTGAGAAAAGGATCACCTAGAATTTCAAAATTTAAAAGGTTTAGTTTTCTTTTTGCGATTTGTTCATTCCGGAAACGAAGTAGATATCCTTACTGCGCACATGATCGTGAAAAATATTGTTATGATGATACTTCAGTAAGCAGCATACAAAATCCTTTAAGATCTTGTCATTCAATGTAGCAGTAGTCAAGGTGTACCTGTAATAGTACAACACCAGTCCAATAATCATGGAGAAAAGGAAAAGGTTGTGGTAAAACTCTATATTGAGAATTTTCGTCGTCACCAGGATTGAGAATGTAGGTAATTTTCAAACCCTAATAGAAGTACAGTTACCCCATTTTATTACTGGCATGCTTTAAGCAGCTCAAGAGCAAAATAAACAAATATTTTTTTAAACATATTATCCTTGATATTGAGCATAAAATTGCTCATTTTGATCGAACTGAAGATAAATCATGGAAAGAGTCAATCCTTTCCCACCCCGATAAACCAAGAACTGTGGCAGTGGCAGAATTCAAGCTTGCCATTAGCCATTCATGTGGTCTTGCTTTTCCATCTACATAAGATTGGTATTGTCAATAATTCTCTGTGCCCTCTTTGTATGGATAGTGCACTAATGGATGCAGTGTACTTACTAACCTGTGCAGATCTAACTGAAACAACTATCACTGGACGCTACTGGCGGATGACGGACCTTTTGGCTAACCGGAAGTTTCCCTAGCTTTTTTCATTTTTATTTACTGTATTTTACCCTTTAATTTCATTTCTATATTTAAATTCTTGTGTACCTCTCACTGGAGGATTTGTGTCTGTAACAGCTTGTTGTGTTGGAAATGAAAGTATTTATAAAATCAGGGGATTTCAAATGAAATTTCTACCTATACGGAAATTGTCTACGAAGTTCTAATTAAAAGATATCATGTCTCATCAAAATCCCTTCCTTGTTAATGTTAATTTTACCTCATTGTTGTTCCGATTAGATTTCTAGCGACATTATGTACCATTCTGATGGCCATTACGGTCGAGCAAACTTATCGCTGAAGTAGGATGCAAAGACACACACACACACACACACAAATGAAGCTAAATTAGTCATAAAAACCGTAATTGAGAAAATGTTCTCTTGATAGCGATGTCTCATCGGTAATTACCGGTACTTGATTACAGGTTTTTAAACTCTAATTTCTAGTCTGTCATTTCATACCGAGTACCATGGGACTGAAAGTTTATTCAGCTCATACATGAAGCTTTGACTGGTGGGTTTTATTTCTGAAATGATCTGATCTTTAAGAACATTTAAGTTGTACAAAGAGATACATCACAGTGCCAGAAATTTTGACACTTTGGCTATTTCTCAAGAGGAAACAGTGAAGGTTTTGTCCAGATAGTGGAGGGGAAGATCGAAATCAGAGGTATATACACTCGGCCCACTCTTTAACCTACATAGACTCCCAGGTTAGAACAAAAGCTCGAGCATAAAATATTACTCTACTGATAACCACATGTCGGGAATGAATCACATTTTCTACAAGTTGTGTGACACACATGGATAAGGAAAATTGAAAGGGGGATTAATATTTATATTTTTGGACTTGCCGAAAGCACTATTCAAGAGTCAAAAACACTTGTTAAACTGGGTGTTATTTCCAGTGCACTCTAATAAATGAACGCTGTTTCAAAGGACGAAGAATATAACAGGTTGCAGATTGGTAATCCGTCTATTCGAAAGATAAATAACGCATCAATATTTTTCAAGTATAAAGCCTCTCAGACTTGACGTCATAAAGATGTGGTTTCTAACCTTTATGCTAAATGAAATGCGGAATCTCTTGAGTAAATACAAAATTTTAAACCTTAACTATACAGGGCAGTCAGAATCTCTATACCACGCAATTCATATCAAAAACCAACCTGGAAAATAGTTCTCGTTTTTCGATTGGACATTCCGGAGATATTAGCGTATGAGGTTTAAACAGCGCTTCCATCTTTCGAAATTTCAGCTACACAAATCTCAAACTTGAGCAATAGAATTTTTCCTGATTCTTTCAACCAATATACACTACCCTACAATAACGGAACGGATAGCAAGATGTGATGGTATAAGGGAAGGAATACATGCTTTAATAGGGAGATGATCCCCCACGTGCTGCAATGACACTAGCAACCCTTGCGGGCATACAGTAAAATTGGAAGAATAAAGTTTTCGACGACATCTGCCAATACACTCGGTCGTCCAGTCTTTGGAATTGTGCATAAACAGCCCATAGTTTCAAATTTTTTAAACCAATCGTAAATGAATTTCTGATTAAAGGTTCTTTTTCAAATCGTGATCGAAAATGCCGTTCAAAACGGTGACAGATTCCGTTTTGCTCAATTCAAGAACACAAAACGCCTTCTCCATTTCCACTGACTAGTCACGTTACACGCTCACCATCGCCTGCGTCACTTCTCTCGGGAGGAGGACACAAGCTTTATGAGTATTCCTAGCTAACAGTTCGTATTTGGGGGTTGTGTCTTAAACGGTTTCTGTTTTACAGCATCTGGAAGCTGGAAATGTCCTTTTGAATCACCCTGTATATTGATATTACTAATTTTAGTCTACTTCAAAGAAGTTTAAAAACTTTTTAATGAATTTCAAATTGGAGTTCAAGAAGTTTCAGCTAAAGTTAGTGCACATAGGGGAATCGAATAGTTAAATTAAGAAGTTTGGTTTAGTATCCTAAAGAGCAATGACTAACTATTAGAATTTTATTTTATGTTTTATTAGTACGTCATTTCTCTCTCGGCTTATGTCTGAGTATGTTTCTAATTTTTTTACTGACGCTGAAATTTTCTTTAGCTTATTATAACTCTTAATTAATTCATTCGAATTATCTGGAGAGGACAGCTCATGGTTATAACTATTCGGAATATGAATTTTAGAAAGCCAAGATGGTTGATTTAGATGAATAATAAGTAATTTATATTGGCATAATATTAACTATTTCTAATATTTAGAAATGAGAGAGTGTTGTAAGACTTCGTTTAACTCACATAACTCATTAATGCGTTTAAGAACTAATCATTACAAGGGTCATTAATTCACTCAAATTGCACGAATGATTATTCATGAATTTCACACAAATAATATTCATTAAAAGTAGTTCCAAGATCCATGGTTTTAAAAGTAATTATTTTAGGGTATTTTAGTTAAATAGTTAAGCTTGACACTTATAAGCAGTGTTTCTAAAAAATTATTTTTCCATCCACAGGTCTCCAGAAGAAGATTCTCCGTTTAAAAAGTTGTTAAGATAATTTTCTTTTCAAAATCACATGATTTGTTTTCCAAAAATTACTTTGCCTTCCACTGGACTCCAAAAGATTACCTATATAAAATTTGCATACATAATTTTATTTTCATGATCACTCATGAACGTTTTACGACGTACGCTACGTAACGAGAAAACTTGCAACTTTTAAGCAGCATTTTTTTAAATAATTTTTTCTTCCACTTGACTCCAATTGAAGATTCCTCATAAGAGTTGTTAAGATAATTTCCTTTTGAAGATCCCATGATTCGCTTACAACCAACGTGATGCATTCATTTCAGACTTCATTTTCCTTTAAATGTGAAGAATGACTCAATAATGAGTCATCTTGAGCGGCCATGTCATTATAGAACGAATGCACGAGCTGGTCATTAAGTTTGTAACGGAAGAGTTGGAGACGACGCTTAAATCAGTTAGGAATCCTGCTCTGTTTTAAATCTCGAATATCACAGTTTTATGGTTTCCATGCAGCTGCCATCATTCTCGCATTCTCATCTCGACAGCTGCATTTTTGCTTACAGTCCCTGCGACTGGCTAAGTCACCAACAAAGTAGATTCTGATATTCGTAAGCTTTACTGAGCATATTGATGAAGCTCTGAAAATCTTGCTCGCTGCTTTTCGAAGAATGTGATAGCTGAAAATTTAAGGAGCTTCAGGAAATAGATTCACTAACACTTTTCGTAAAATAATAAAGATTAAGGGCTTGTATTTTGACTATCCACGCATTGCTAAGAAGTGCCTGGTAAAAATACATCTATACAGCAAAGAACTACAAAAAATGCCCTAAAAACAACAAAAATCACCTAAAATTTTATGATAGGGGGTAGTTAATTAATTAACGTCGCACTGGAGCAACACAATAGAATTTTTTTTCTTTAGCAAAACTTTGTATTTAAAATATGTTTGCATAACAAAAGAGAATCCATCTTCGCACAAAATACTCTTAAAATGCAATTTTAACTTGTTATTTCTCTGCCGAATTGAAAGTCTTTATTTTGTCTACAAATATAGGATCTATAAAAGAAAAGATACAAATGCAAAACCTAGCACTTTCTGACAGCGTCAAATAAAAGCTTGAAATTTACTAATACTTTGTCTTTATTGGATCCATTTTTGTATTTCAAATCTAGCATCGCAAAGCAAAACAAAAGCTATATGAAGATTTTCAAAAAATGGCCTCTGCCTACCTGGTGGTTGTCTCAACGAAATATTTCGTCATTACCAAAATTTGTCAGTTGTTAACGTACGAAATATCTCATCGAAATCTTATAGTGCAAACAAAGTTTTAAATATTGAATAGGTTTTATTTCTACAGAAGCTATACATTATAAACAATATGTCAGTCCTAATATTTCAGACAAAAGACGTTGTCTCTGACTGGATTAGTACAACCGCTGCCAAATTGAAAAATTAGGACTAATAAAAGTAATTTTCAGGAATTACTGTCTTTCATTAATGTGTACCCTCCAGAACGGTTACTCGCACGAATATTCCTCTACACACTCTATAACAAAAAAATCGACGCACCAAGAAGGAGTTGTCCGATGGAGACAAAAATTGGTGGATATGAAAATTACGTACAGAATAGAAAATGATTAAAATTTCAGAACAATTGAATGATTTATTTCAGAGTTACAGTAACGAGCTCAATAAGATGTTGACCCGCCTCTAGCCTGGATGCAAGCTGCCACACGGCGTGGCATAGACCGATAAAGCTCCCGGATGGTCTCCTGCGGTATTTCTTGCCAAATTTGCTCCAATTGACGGACTTCGTCATCAACATTCCCTACCGGATGCAGTCGCCTTCCCATCATATCCCAGACATACTCGATGGGAGAGAGATCTGGTGATCTGGCTGGCCAAGGAAGTGTTTGACAAGCTTGAAGACAGTTCATAGCAACACGTGCCGTATGTGGTCTGGCATTGTCTTGCTGAAAAATAAGCCCAGGGTACTGCGAAACTAACGGTAGCAAAACAGGTCTCAGAATGTCGTCAACGTACAGCTGTGCAGTAAGTGTACCTCTAATGACGACCAAAGGGGTCCGGCTATCAAAGGAAATGGCACCCCAGACCATAACTCCTTGTGAGGGCCCGTGTGGCGTGCAAAAGTTATAGCAGGATCGGCAAGCTGCCCTGGGCGTCTCCAACCCGTCTTCGATGATAGTCAGGACACAGTTGGAAGCGGGATTCGTCGCTAAAGACTATACGTCCTCAGTCAACATCATTCCAGTCTGATCAAGCCAAGCACGACTGTAATTTGGCTCGACAGTGTGCAGGCGTGAGTGGCAGGTGGCGTAACGGTCGGTACGAGCGTAGATTTCGCTCTCTAAGCCGTCTGTGAATGGACATGGTGAGCACACATGTGTGGGTCGCACGACTGATGGTTGATAGCGATGAATCAGGCGCTGTGACAGCTGATCTGACTTTCAAACTCTAAAAGTTGCTCGTAATGAGCTCGAATCCTGCGGCGAGGCATTTTTTCAGTCGTTGAAAGGTATCCTAAATCGCAATGCAGCAGAAATTTTTAACACCAGTTCAAGAACAACTCCTTAAATACATATGCTGGATGCACAGTTCCTATGCGCTGGAGATCGCACTATTCATTCATTGGACTCCAAATTTTAATAATTTGCATATTTGGTCAAAACATTTTTGCATTCGAAATTTCAAAGCAATCGGATGATTCCTTCTTGGTGCGTCGATTTTTTTTTGTTATAGAGTGTAGTTTAATTGTGTGTCTCTACCGTACTTAAAATTCGCATGTTAAATTTAGAAGCCCGCTGTATATTAACCAGTAACCTTTTTATAGCACAAATTATGTTTCGATAACGGATGATGATATTTCTTGAGTTTTACATCATTACCAGTGATCTTGTCCGAAAGTTCTAGTCCACTAATTTGGAAGATAGATCTTTTTCATAAACAGCATGTGCACGGTTAGATTCTCTTTTCAGACACGGCTAATTTCCTTACGTAACAGTTCCTAACAGACATAAACAATAAAGAATAGTCCTTCTGGGAAGTGCAATTTCTTTTAAACGTCGAGCGTCTGGAGAAAATAGCTTTCAACTATCATCGACGATACGCTGTCTTGGGCAGTCTTTAAACACACCCGATTCCAAAAACTTCCTTTCAATTTTCACAATTAATTCAAAAGTGGACTCTGTGTGTGGTCGTAATAATTTTCTTTCTTCTAATTTTGTCTTTCTTTCACCACAACCAATAGTTTACTTTAGGATTGAATATTCATAACAAGTAATCACTTGTTACGTGTAACAGTAGTTTTGAGAGCACTTCTCAAACATTATTGATTTATATACATTCAGCAAAAGTGTTCTATCCATCGATTGAAGATAAAAACTATGGGAAAAACAGACTCAACGAATGGTTTTATTTATTTTGTGAACTAGCGCCTAATTATCTTATGCGTTTTACTTTTAAAAAAGCAGACATAATAAATTATATTATTTATTTTGAGGATCTAGGGTCCATCATTTCACGTTCAATGTAAACCACAGAAACACTCCAAATAAACCTTATCAATTTGTTCAGTCTTCTTTAACTCACCAAAAATTTTCTCCTCTGAAAACCTTTCGGTAGAAATTGGAATTTGAAGAAATTCATCCTAAAATGCAGTTTAGCTTAAAAACACCAAAATATACAAAGTAATGATCAATTTTCTTAAATGTCTTTAAATGGCAGAACTAAAAAAAATGCTACTCCACGTAAAAATCAAGGAAACCGCATGGAAATGTAACAACAAAGGCGCTTAAATCAGCTTAGTTTCTTAGAAATAGATTTCTATTTACTCGAATAGCACTTAAGTGTTTTCTAAAAATGATGCAAGACCATCAAAATCCTACCCTTTGTCATTATTGTCTTCCTTGAAAATGGCGTGCGTAAACAAGCTTTGAGAAGATAAATATTTGTATTTTGCTATTAAAAAAACTGCAAAGAGGTGAAGAAATCAACATTTTTAATTGAAAAAAGTAATAGTCTTAACAGTAAAAAGAAAAATCGTATTATATTGCTTTTAACCACAACACTTAATGAGTATCCAAAGAAATTTGGAAAATATGATGAAAAAATGAGATTTAAGATAATAGTGTTGAGAATATGTTAATTTTTTTTTAATTCTACTGATGGGGGGATGTTAAATTATTTTTTAATTCTAATGTTTTTCATACCTTAGCTGTTTCGCCATAACTCTGTCTGGCAGCACTTCGACGTCAGTAAGATCAGGGTAACTACTAGAGGTGGGTTTCTATAATGTCTGAAAGGCCAACCAGAAGACAAATTGGATAGTCTGACAAGCCAATTTGGTATAAATGATTTTTCAAGTGGCAGTGACAAATGAAATCGAAAATATTGACAGTGAGTGCTAGAAATTGTTCTAAAATATCTGCAAACACCCATTGTATTAAGTGTATTTTGTTACATAATTAAGATGACAAACTCTACTTAGACATTCTCATCTTCATTAAATTTCTTACACTCACTACCAGTTCAATCGTCATGCTAATTCTTTACTAGTTCAATCTTCATTCTAATTCTTTACTATTTCAATCTTCATTTTTTCGTTTTGGAACAATGTCTATCTAAACACCTTTCGTTAAAACTGAAGTATAAAGCACAGGAGTATATTGTCCAGTTAAATAGAAAATGGTTGCAAATGAAATACAAAATATTGACAGTCCATAATAGAAAATGTCGGCAAATGAAACAGAAAATATTTAAGAATACTAAGAAAATATTAAGCGATGAAAAAAATCTGGAACAATGAAATAAAAAGTATTGAACTACCTAACGATAAACAAAAAAATCGGAAATACATTGTTAAGATATAAAATAGAACAGTAACAGAATACATTTAGAACGAGTTAGAAAGCAGAATCACGAAACCGAAAACAAAATCATGATGAAAATATTCAAGCAACGGGGGAAAAAACGCATACATCATACCAAATGTATAGATAATAAATATGTATCTCTGAAGTAAAAAGAATTAAAACTATTGTTTTCTTATTTTTATTCTAAGTTTATAAAATCACATATCAAAGAACAAAATGCCACCTTTATTCTTTCCCTCAAATAACAGTTAATAAGGATATATACACAACATCGGAAATTTTAAATATTCATTGTTTGTTATTAGCTTGTTTCAAAATAAAACCAAACTTTGAGAAGAGAAAATCAACCTATAAATAAAATAGAGTATATCAAGCAGTTTTCAAGTCAAATAGTATTAAAAACGTATGTCAATTTTAAACAATCGTGTATTTTCTAAGTTGTTGCTTAAAAAAGGGAACCAATTTCGAGAAGAGAAATTCAACCGTTTAGTAAAGTCATACCAAATACTACTTAAAGTTTGTCAGAATTTTTAAACATTCGCGTTTTGTTCTACTAAGTTTTTGTTTTAAAAAAGAGATACATTTTTGAGAAGCGAAATTCGACCGATAAATAAAATAAAATAATTTAATATCGACCCAGCTGTTTTAAAGTTCGAAGGAAAGGGCGCGAAAGAGCAGATGTGCGGGCTCCGTAAAGTTTAAAATATCATTGGCGGACGATTTGGTCGCGACATTTCAGCTCTCTTCGGGAAGGTGTTTCAACAGCTTCAATTTTTACACAACTCGCCAGCGAGCCGGTAGGAACACACTGAACTCAGAGAGCGGAGTGGTAACTCACAATTCACAGGTCAAATTCTCAAGCTCGCTATCTCTTCGCTGCTTCTGACCAATTTGATGCATCGTTAATTTTACCTGGGATGGATTTCGGCAATTAATGGCAAACGTCAAAATGATTTATTGCTGTGGGTAAGTTGAGTTTCGCTCCTTTATGTTAGCTGCTTTTTCATTATGCTGCTTTCACCCCTTCATAACTAGCCTGTATTTTTGTATAATCCCACATTTAATAGTTAGATGGACTGTATAACTAATAATTTTAATCCAAAAAATGATATTGGTTTTATTCAAATTTTAATGCTCAATAGAATAATTTTTTTTTAAAGTTGCTTCAGTCATCAAGTTTGGTGTTTTGTTTTTTAATTAAGCAAAATTTCATTCTTTAAAATGAGGAATTACATTTTATTGTATCTTTTCTGGTTGTATTTTTAAAAGAGTATTTCAAACTTTCTTATCTTTAAGCCTTAAATTTCGCTAACTGCATGTGTTAACAAAAGAAAGATTGAGAAATTAAAAATATTAACAAATAATATTGTATAAAGTACACGATAAAATGCGTGTTTAGATACATTGGAGGATTATTTCAGGAAAACCCTGATGATATTGCTCTTGATAAAACAAACTTGGTTGACAAAAACACTCAAAATTTAATTTTTCCATTTAATGTGTATTTTAAACGAACTATCAAAGACAAACCCTTGAAATTTTTATCAAGCAATCTTAGGACTAATACACGCTTTAACCAGAAATTTTGTGAGAATTTAAACAGAAATAAAAAATAAAAACGTTTAAAAAATTTTTTTGTCCGAAAACATTTGGCAGTGTTTCAAATAATATAATTATATCAGCAAAAAAATGTTAACAAGAAAGTAAAATGAAATTAGCTTGCGCAAATTTTAACGTATCTATTTGTGAAACAATGCTACGATCTGTTACTTTTTAAATATTTACTTTTACGAATGAGTATCCTTTATTAATATCTGGTATCCGTATCTGATCTGGGCACCGGGAAGGCCGTCGCTGACTGGAGTGTTGGGAAAACCTATTCGGAGGGTCGATACCTGATTGAAGATATTTAAAGAGCAGTATCTGGTATGCGGGTAGTGTAAACGAAGGGCGTATCTGAACTACGGGTTTAAAATATATATATATATATATATATATATATATATATATATATATATATATATATATATATATATATATTTTTTTTTTTTTTTTTTTGGGGGGGGGGGGCATATCTGGTCCGCGCTCGGGTTGGATTAAAGTTTGTGAAGATTTCATTTATTTGCTGCAACTGATTTATCACGCGTGAAGTCCTTACTTTTACGCGTACGATTATTTTTGTGTGACTGTCTGGTTAAATCTCGGCTCAACAAGAACAACAGCTATTTCTCAAATAGCTAATAGTATAGGGCTAGTTAAAATATCCACATCTATCCAATGAATATAATAAAAAATACAGTACCAATAATAATTAAATTCTGAAAAATGTTACATCAAGTATTTTTCATTTTAACACGGAAATCAACGGGATGGCATTTAACTCCCGGTTATCGACTTTAAGGGGGTACACATTTAATAAGGAATTATTACATAAGGAATTTTTAATTTTTTGTACTGATTACCCATTTAACCAATAAGCAAAATCACAATACAAAAGTTTTCCAAATTTTTAAAAAAAATTAAAAATTAAAATTTTTTGAAAAAACGAGGAGTTATTTCAAATTGCTAAAACTCAAACTATTCTTGGTCAATTTTCAAAATTCTTCACAAATTTATGAACTTTAATTCTGATTCAGCAAATTTAAAAATATTAATTCAATAAAAAAAAATATTTGAATGAAAACTTCTAAAAATTTTAAGGTACTTTTTTTTAAAAAGTTATATTTTTAAAAGTAAATATTTGTTTTAAATTTGCTGAATCAAAATGTAAGTATAATGTTTGAAAAAGATGTATTCCAAATTTCAACCCTTAAACTTTATCGGTTCTTGACTTATAACAATTTGAATACAGGACATCTTGAAAAAATGCATCATGGAGAAAAACGCATTTAAAGTTTTAAAGACTAATTTACAGTTAATAAACTCCTTCTTTCCTCTTAAATGTTTGGTTTAGTTTGATTTTTGCAAGTTCTACCTTTTTTCTGCATAGTTTAAAGGTCTCCGTAGACTTAAATAACGTCTTTCACAAATGTTGTTGCCATAACAACAGCTGTCTGAGTGTTAGATTTTCAAAACAACGAACCACAAAATTAATTCTATCTCTCGTTCTAATTAAGATAGAAACATGATTCAGACGTCATTTTAAACAGAACGACACAAATAATTTTTTTTTCGAAAATTTGACGATTTTTGTGTTTTGGACCCCTTTAACTCGTAAACACTTTAACCCTCCTAGTAGTTTGTCTTAATGAGGTATCTCGTCACTAGCAAAAACCAACCAGATCTTGATGGACGAGTTATCATGTCAGAAGAAAACTAATCAGATATTGTTCTCGTCATCAACGAAATATCAGTATCACCTTGATGACGAGGTTTCTCGACATTAGTAAAGTTGGTCAGATCTTGATGGACGAGGTATCTCGTCGAAATCACTTGGAGGGTTAATTTACAGCACACGCTGCTCGTTTTTATTAGGATTATTGTTTGATTTCATGGTGCAAGGGCCATATTGGGTCAAACTGCACCAAACACAAGACAGACAACTTCAAGTAAAAATGAGGGGTTTGGGAGTATAGAATAATGAGACGAAAGCAAAAAAGATATCTCGGTAATCCACCTCCAGTAACCCACCCACCCCCAAAAAAAAGGACCATAGAGTACTTCGGGTCAGTGATGCCCGTACACACCTAAAGGAAATGTGATCCTGAGGCCTTATTGGGAGTGGGAAAAGAATTAGTAAACTGGGAAGTTCATTAAATAGAATTAATGAAAATATTTGAAAAATATAGTATCCCTTATTCGTATAGCCGACCAACCGGTATAGTGGTTAAGGTGTTAGCCTCTAGATCGGAAGGTTCCTGGTTCGAATCCTTGTCCGGGCATGGATGTTTGTAAACGTATGGTGTAGAGGCGGCTGGTGCACCTTAAATCTGTCGTGGCCGAAAGTCCTCACGTTGGGTTGGCGTGGAAGTTTGGAGAGTGGGGTGCCAGCTCAGGTGTTACTTCGTCATCTGACCGTGGTTCAAAATTACGAAGTGTTGTCCTCGGATCTTTCCCTTAAGGGACTGATCCCGGACCGTCGTCAATAGCCCGTTGTGTTGCTCTAGTACGACGTTAACTAAAATTACCAATTACCCTTATTCGTATAACAAATTTTTGTAACAGATTTTTCAGAAAATTATTTTTAGTGCTAATAATTAACAGTGGTAATGTGCAAATTAACATCAATCAAAACATCAATCTTCTCTGCATTGAATAAATTTTTTCCAAAATACAAAAAAAAAAAAAAAACTATTATTATTCAAAATATATACAAGTATCGTCGCTTTACAGAAGTACATCTAAACACAATTTATCATCGACTTTTTTGAGCCAAACAATATCATTCGTTTGCTCTTGATAGTTTTCATCTAGGGAATGTTTTAAACAGGTGCAACTCACGCAGGGGTGTTCTTAAGTAAGTTTTTCCTTTCGTTTGTGTTGAAGAATCTTTTAACACGTCTGCTTGGGAAAAAAGAATAAACATTAACCTTAGGTAACTGGGTGGGACCAGATGAATGGTTGCAAAATCGTGAGTTAGCAAAAAAGGAGTTCGTTAAAAAGATTTTGTATAAACATTTCCTGGGTGCTCGCATGCCAGATCAATAGTTTATACCTGTATGTCTGTAGACAGATCAAGTTTTTCTTACTGAATAATGAAACCCTTTGAATAAGGTTGCGAAACAATATTTAAAAAGGCAAACACGTAGTCATAATCTTTACTGCATTTCGTTCATAATTAATTGTGCTTGCAATGATTCTTATCGTATACATACATTACCCTACAATGATGGGCCGTTCAGCAAGATATGATGGTATAAAGGAATGAATATATGCTTTAATAGGGGGATGGTCCCCCACATGCTGCAATTACACTAGCAACCCCCCTGGGCATGATTTCAATAAGGTTTTGATACACAGCTATGGGTATTTGTGTCCATTCCTGTCGCCAGCTCAGCTGTAGATTTCGGACGTGGTTCCCTGGTCCGTAAGCGTCGCTCTAACTCGTCCCACAAATGTTCTATGGGGTCGGGACTCTGAGCAGGCCATGGAAGACGTTTTACATCCATATCTTCATACCACTGCTTGACAGAGGATGCAACATGACACGGAGCGTTGTCGTCCTGGAAGTAACATTCGTCCATTCCATAAAATTGCCAGATCAGATCATAGGAAGAACCTGATTGTCCAAAATGTTCATGTAGGCGTCGGAGTTTAATTTACCAGAAAAAACATGCAACGGTCCCAGGCCATACCATGAAAACCACCCCCAAACAAGTAGTAGGATTTTATGCAAATCCGCTGCGTCCGGTCCATTATTGTAGGGTAGTGTATATAGTATAATAGCTTTATCTGCGTTGCTACCATTAGAATACTTCAACTGATGAAAGTTGGTTTTATTTGTATATAAAGATAAACTAGAGTAAGGGTTCTTGCTACGTACACACATCCTATCGTTATTAGTGCCATACAGATTTGTTACAAAAACCTAGAATTTAATCCAAAAAATGCAACAGAAATTATGAAATATCTGAAACAAAAGTGTGCAATAAATACTAATTGTGTATTTCCAAACGATTTTTTTAGATTTTTATGGCCAATTTTACTAACCATATATCAATGTACACTAGGCCTCGAAATATATTTTTTAATACAGGTGCACAAGGTGCACCTAAGTTTTTAAATTAGGTGCACAGGTGCGCCTAGCGGGAAAAAATTAGGTGCACAATTTTATTTTCATGTGCACAGTGCACCTGTGCACCCGGGTATTTCGAGCCCTGTGATGTACACTCTGTCAAAAACTTTAAACAGTACGAAGCCAGTGTTTGATAGAAACCTAGCATGATTGATGTACATGAAGAGGTAAGGAAATTATCCCAATATTAAATCTAGAATACTTTATTGCTATAGTATTCGATCAGAAAGTTGTAAAGTCTCTTTTGTTGGCGATAAATGCTGATATTATAGATGATCATAGAGTCAAATGAAATTCTTACGCTTTCCTGAGTGAAATTATGTCAAGCATTCTGCAGTGGATGCTCCAGATTTCTTATATGTCTGTAGGGTGCAATTGACTTCATTGCATGTCCCAGACATGCTTAATGGGAACTGATCTGGGGATAGCTCTGGCCAAGGAAGGGATTCAATAACACGGAAGCACTCCTAGGAAAGTCGGGGCGTGTGGTATCGTGCTGGTAAGTAGCTTCGAACAAAATGGAACCTGCTGTATGACATGACAAATCCCCACAGCATTACACAAAAGTTATAGCTGTTTCTCCTCTAGTACGAAGTAATTTGTATCATGACTTGTCCAAAGGGCTTCCTTACTAGCTCGTAATACACCCTCCGACTTTCCTAGGGTTGCTTCTGGGATGTTGCAACCCTTCCTTGACCAGAGATATACAGAGATCAGTCTCGTATTTAGCATGTCTACTATATGCTAGGGCACTAAGGAGGTGGACTTCACAACTCATTTATTTATAACCAATCTGATGTAATTCTTCTGTAATGAAGAGTTCTCTAGATTTGATATTCAAATAATTTCTTTTCTCTTCGTGCATAGCCCTCGTGCTAAGTTTCATTCCAATCCAACATTGACTTCAGGGAGGTTTTGATTTTTTTTTTTTTGGCACAGCGTTTTGGCGGTATTTATTTCAATTTTATAATAGCTTATATGATCAGACCATTTATGAACAGAATATGTTTTTCTGATTTAAACGAATCCAAATATTTCTAATTAGAAATGACATGTAGTGATCTTGTTAAAATCACTAAAAGCTAAAAATAACGGTAAAAGTATACCTTAAAGTATTAACTTAAATAATGAACGCTCTCAGCCCATTTGCAAACATGGAAAAAATTGGTGATACAATACTTTATTTGAAAGGCCTCAGTAAAAGTAAATGTATCAACGATATCTTAAATTACAAAAGATAATTATAAATTTCTTAAGTTTACGGCAAAGTAAACTTTAAAGTATTACCTAAATTTTTTTTGTCGGTAAATATAGAAATTAATCGTTTGATCTCTGAAATATTACAAAAGAATTTTGAATTCCTAAGCAGTGGATCAGTTGGTTTGCCTACTGCGTCAAAAATCTGCGACTTGTAGGCGGGACAGGTTCATTTCCTCCCTGAGTGTATTTCTCTCTTTTGTTTAACATTTTTTTAAGAATTTTGAATTCCTAAAAATATGCAGTGGCTCAGTGAATTTGCCTACTGCGTTAAAAATCTGCGACTTGTAGGCGGGACAGGTTCATTTCCTCCCTGGGTGTATTTCTCTCTTTTGTTTAAAATTTTTTTAAGAATTTTGAATTCCTAAAAATATGCAGTGGCTCAGTGAATTTGCCTACTGCGTTAAAAAACTGCGACTTGTAGGCGGGGTGGTTCAATTCCTTCCTGAGTGGATTTCTCTATCTTGTATCAGTAAAGCCTCCCTTGTATGCATGTCCATTTACTCGATATTGTTTGTCGCAGCTTGGCCAAATGTGGTCCTTATACGCTTTAAAACTCGGTCAACCAATTTCATTTGAGCCTGAGATAGGTCGTAATCACTCCCTAAAATTATTTTCAACTAAAATTATACTGAATCTGGAAAAGATTAAAAGAAAGTTATCATCACTCCTTACTCCTTTCAATATCGTTATGAAATGGTGACATTTTTTATTGCGTCTCTGTTAAAAAGCTGTTAGGGAGAAATAAAACTTTTTATTTATCTCACAATAAGGAATGGAATAGCTTAGTAAGATTGAGTGCATTCTTTGGGAACTTTGTTTCAATAGAAATGAATGGATTAAAACAAACCACTAAAACATATAGCACTTTCTAAAAGCGAAACTGTTTATTTAAATATTTGATGGGCAGCAATTTCATTTCTAAAAACATTTCAACTTCATTCTTTTATAATATTTTTAACACAAAGCTGTATGTAATAATTAAACTACACAGTGCATTACGTAATTACTTTTTTGTTTTTGAGAAAAGTTTAAATGTTTTGAAAAAGTGGGTTTTCTCGTATTTTCAAATAGTTTTGTTACACTTGATTGTATAAATTGTTTATACTACACGTTTAAAATTTCCTAAATATTATAATATGGCGTTGTCTATTTATTTGATACAGATACTATCTACTGAATTGTTTAAAAGACAACTAAGGATACAATATACTGTCTCTGTAGCAATGATTCTCTAGACAGAAAGTTTTCTACTGAACGGTCCATACTACTTAAGTATACATATATAATCTATGGATTTAAAAGCATTAAAATTACTTGAAAACATCAGTTTCAAGTAATTTTATTATTCTACTGACTATGAACTATGTACTTTATTACATTGCACAGTGAGTTAACCAAGTAGGGTTGGTTTGTTGAGTTTCGTGCCACCAGATCCACGAAAGGAAAAGTTGTGCCAAATGTAAGGTTTTATGGTAAAATAAAAAACATAAAAGCTTATTTCTGGAAAAAGAACTTTAAAACGTATGAATTTAATTAAAATCACATTAGGAAATTGAAAATAAGTAGTCAAACTAATAAAAAAACAGGTTTAAAACCATCTTGGCCCAACAAAACAATGAATAAAATAAATCTAAAATCAAAACGGTTGATCGACAGTAAAAATAATAAATATGAGTCTAAAATATATCGATCAACAACATAACAAATCGAAAATTGATTGAATTAAAACGTTTTTTTAACTTAAATGGAGTTGGTAAGTCGACCATAGAGAAGCATGACTGATGGTGTTGAAGACAAAACTATTTAATTTGAATGACTGATATGTTTAAAGTGTGTGGCTCAAAATTAAAGCTCTTGCTTTGATCAGAGTTAAAGATAAAAATCTGAATCGATCTTTGTAACCACACCGGAGCATTGTTCTCTTTCTTGAGATCAACCTTGAGCTTTAGTTTTCTTTCTTCACGTAACGGTCATCAGCATTTACACGAGAACGTGCCTAGGTTTGAGTATAAGTTTTCATGTCTTTGATGTGGATCGTGAAAGTATAGGAAGAGAAAGTCGATCGAATAACATTAATTGCTGTATTAGGTGAGGATTACGGAGATTTATGAGACTTTCTGCCAGGGACTCACTGTATCAAAGGACTAGAGGAGAAGACGTACGAAGACATTCGATAATAACTTACAGACGTCAATGTCTAGAGCCCTTTGGTTGTTTGAATGGTGCCTGCCGGTCTGCTACATCTGTCAAATAAATATAGTCGAAGATGAAAATAAATTTTAACCGAATACGACAAACTGTTACCATGACAAATTTGAAATGGGCGAAGAACAAGAGCTTTTGGTCTGGGCTCAACCTGAAGACCACCGATGAAGCCATGCTTTTTGTTCACTGAAAGTCTCAGTTCGGTGCTTAAAGCATCAATGTGAATCTGAGAATGGAGATGATGCGAACATTCAAGAAATCAACTTTGAATGCTTCAGTATCGGTAGAAAAGTTTGATTGTGTGAATGCGAAGCCCGAGTTTTTGTTAATTATTGGTTTTGATAGATTATTAATGATTTCATTAAGCGTGGCACATAAATAGAGGAATAAGTTGAAATCGATAAATTGCTACCATAAGAAATTCAAAATGAACAAAGACCGTGATTTTGTTTATCGAGCTCATCCTGAAAACCACCAATGCTCGACTATGGGTAGAAATGAATTTACATGCCCTTGAGCAACACAAATGGCTATTGCTTTTATTTAGAATTGGTATAGAGAAATAAAAATTGAAATCGAACCAACAAACTGTTACCGTGAGTCTTTTACCAGAGCTCAACCTGAAGACAATCGATGAAGTTATGATTTTATTTTTGTTTACTGATAGTCTTAGCTTCGCTGAATGAACAGATGAGAATCGAGTTGATGTGAACAGTTCAGGAGGTAGCATAGTCAGGAATTATTTTCGGAAGGGGTCAAAAGTTAAAAAATTCAATACCTATACTAAATGAGATTTGCATCTTCGAACATTTAAAAAGGTTTCGCTGAAAGTTTATCTTGTATTTAGTTCAAAGCAAAGTACTACTTCAAGCATAAAAAGTGACGTATTTAGGTAGATCCTTATACAGAATTCACTTTGAAATAACGAAATAATAGCTTCGCACGAAATTTTTACAATGTCGACAAAAAACATTAAACAAATTATTCAAATATTGCTTCTCAAAATTCACTCATCTTATCAATTTTGAAGCGTTGATGCGATATGCAGATATGTGACTTGACAGATATTTAAATATTTCAAGAAAAACAAATTACTAATCTTTATGCATTCGCATACCGTGGCATAAGGATACTTACTGACAGCCGTAACTCCATCCAATGTTTAAAGAATTGGAACAAAATTATAGATAGCATTGGAATCGATATCCCAGATAAACTTAGGCAATTGTCAGTGGTTCATTTATAATGAATTCCTTCTCATGTGGAAATGAATTGGCAGATAGCTTGGCAAAATAAAGTATCTCAGAGTGGTTGTATTACATTAGTTCTCGTGTGAAATTTTTGCGAAAAAGAAACTTCAGCACAATATCCTTTAAAAATTTCCTCCCATCCATACAGTAAATATCCCGGAGGTGCCCTAAAATATAAGAATCATAACGGGCAGCAGAAATTTGAGATAAATTTAATTTGATCATTGATTTTTTCACGACCATGTTGGAATACAAAATGGAGCAAACCTCTCCTAGTAATCTGGGGCTATCCAGAGAGGATCTGCATTTTAATCCTATGCTCATCTAGACTTTTTGAAGGTGAATGAACTCACGGACTTGGTCTAGCTAGACCAAGTGAGATAAGAAACAACACTTCGGGGTGAATGATTAATTAAAAATTATTTTATTTAAGAATACAATATGTGTGTGTGCACAGGGGGTTTGTTTTTTAAAACAAAAAATGCATAGGATAGAACAAAAACAATCTATTATTATTAGATACATACGTATAAATATGAGAAACTCAGACATTCTGGGGGGTTGGGTTCCCAGTTCCACTCTGCCTACGTCACTAGGTTTTGGCAATCGACTTTGAGAGCTTCACTGTCGGAAGGAAAGTTTGTTCAAGGAATGTGAAGATCCAAGATTTTATTGATAACTGGTGTAACTATCGACCTCAATTGGGGAAGGCTGACAATGATGTTATTAACAACCTTAAAGTTTCTTTATCAACTATTTTACATTACGCAGTGAGTTAGTCTGCTTTGTAGTATCGCTCAATATCTTGTTGGTGTTTTGAATCTGAGTTTGATTCGTATGTATGGATTAGTTTTAGTGGGCACTGAAATTTCCAGTGTTCAAGACTCTCCATTCATCCAGTCTGAAGATGTGGCTAAAGTTGTTGAATTTCTTATAGTCGAACCAAGGTGTAAAAGTTTATATTAATGAATTGTTGGAAAATACATGTTAAATACATTAACAAAACATTGGTTTTAAAAGCAACGAATTTGTTGTTAATCCCATAAAATAATTCTATGTCAATTGAACCCGTAATACTCAATATGTCAATTCGACCTCAATCATTTTAATCGGAAGGAAAAACTACTAACAAACGTATAAAGGGGAAGTTATGAAACATGTTTTTTAATTCGAGTTAAAATGCTAGTATGTTAAGCAATTGCGTTTATTTAGTATCCTTAGTATATTTTATGTATAAGACATCAATATGATGAATTTAAATTAATGCCCTTATTTCTCCTTATACCAACTTCTCTCATTCTATGCTTACTTTATCGTTCAATCATTTTGCCACAACACTAAATGAGCATTCAGCTTACAGATGATTTTGAATATTTCCAGACCTGCCCTTAATTTTTCACTTATGGTCTTAACTAAACATCGATTTACATCGATTAAACTAATCATACTTTTATTTTTGAAACAACAATAACCCTTCAGGAGGGGAATCGTAAGCCCCTTCTCTCAATACGTCTCTGATTCCTATAAATTCAAGGGGGCCACTGTAACTCAACGGGTTTTTCCACTGTTATAGCATTAACCTGTAAGCTGTAAATGGCGCATGTTGGATTCCTGTCAGGTGCTATTCGTCTCTGGGAATATTTCTTTCATCTGTGTCAGTAAAGCTTTCATTGTGTTTGTCAACTAGACGTTTACTGTCTTGCGTTTGGTGCCAGCCCAGTTGGAAGAGTAAAAGATTATAGCAAATTGAGGATTGCGAGTTCGGAACTAAGTCCAACCAAACACCGTCGTGTACTCGGGGACTGGTGCACGTTAAATCTGTCATGGTCTCAAATGTTCTCACGTTGGCGTGATGTGGAAGTTTGGAGAGCGAGGTGTCAGTTCAGGTGTTGTTGAATTCGCCTCTGACTGCGGTTCAGAATGACGAGGTGTGGGATCTTTCCCTTTGTATTGACCCTGCACCATCGCCAATGACCCTTCGTGTTGCTCCAGTGTGACGTTAATTAACTACCTACCTTCAGTTAAACATGCCCTTGCGCCCTAAAACGCATTGATTGGTTCATCAACCTACCCATTCAAGTTGTGTTCCCTTGCAGTGTCCTCCTCGCAAAAAAGCTGTAGCAGGTGCATCCGAACAAACAATTTATTTTCTTAATTTAAAAAGTACACGCCTGTCTTTTCCTCTCCCTTTGTGATAGCAGCAGGCCATTCTGTTCCATCGTGAATTCTGTTCCATCGTGAATTCTGTTCCGTCCCTTCCGCAAAATTTACGTTCAATCAACAAATTAATAGATCCGAATCAATAACTATTGGGCAGCAGAAATCAATGACTATAATTTAGCACAGAGTATCTTCACCTGGCGCAAGAGAAACAAGACTTCCCCTTGATTATTTCATTCCCTATCAAACTCGCCTCTCACGGAGAGTTAATGCTTTTTAAGGTTCTGGGAGCTGAAAGGTCGTTTCAATTCAGATTGGAAGCTATGAATGGGAAGAGGAGTACATTTCCCCCTCTGTTTTAAAGAGGGTGTAACAAACAAAAATGCGAGCGGAGGTTGGGACGGAAAGGTATCACGACGTGTGCCTCAAGAGAAACACCTCATATTATCGTGGAATTTATGGGAGGAGACCTGAAGGGTTGCTCAGCCCTTTGGAAATGAGGGTTGGTGTAAATATTACTACTTGCATTTTCTCACATATTGATATCCATTGTTTAGAAGCACCTGGGCCTGGTTGATCGAGTGAGAATTAGTAGCACGTTTTTGTACTCTCATAGATGGATAGGTAATGGTAGTTTTTAATTAACGTCGTACTAGAGCAACACAACGGGCTATTGACGACGGTCCATGATCAATACCCTAAGGGAAAGATCCGAGAAAAACACCACTTAATTTTGAACCACGGTAAGATGACGAGGCAACACCCTACTCTCCAAACTTCCACACCAACCAACGTGAGGACTTTCGGCCACGACAGATTTAAGGTGCACTAGCCGCTTCTACATCATACCCTTACAAACATGTATGCACTAACCCGTATTCGAACCGGGAACCTTCCGATTTAGAGGCTAACACCTTAACCACCAGACCGGTTGGTCGGCTCATTGATGGATAGATTTTGTACTATCAAGCAGTCTGCTTTGTAAGTTTAAAAGACTTAACCAGTTCATGGTGTCCATATGTGTATCTTCATCTGAGAGGCATTTGACAATAGGTTCAATTTTTATTTTCAAAGGTTGTTTTTTTAATAACAAATCTTGCCCGTTTTTAACTTTCCAATGGTATACAACCTTGTGTCCAGTCTCAATGCATAAAGATCCGCTATTTTGAAAAAGATTGGGCCGCGGTAGCCTAGTTGGAAGAAGTAACGGATTAGCAACTAGAGGGTTGCGAGTTCGAATCCAACCACAGACCGTTGTGTACATAGGGGTTGGTGCATGTTAAATCTGTTTGGGCCTCAAACGTACACCCGTTGGCGTGGTGTGGAAGTGAGGTGCCAGCTCAGGCGAGACCGTGGATCAAAATTACGCGGTGTTTTCCTCAGATCTTTGCATTCGGGTTTGATCCCGAACTGTCTTTAATAGCCCGTTGTGTTTCTCCTGCACAACATAAAATGAAATACCATACCTTTAAAAATAATTGAGTGATTGGAGAAGAGAAAGAAAACTTCAAACTGCTCTCCTAAAAATTTCATTTGAGTGTTCTATATCTCCGAGGTATAGATCTATCCACATTTTTTATATACTGTAGTATGGAAACAAGCAGATTCAAACAGTAAAAACAAACTACTGCGGTATTCCTCTGAGGATTTTGCCTATTAGTTGAAACATGTTTGATTTGAGCTATGTATCTGGCATAGTATTGCTAAAACTATATGGAAGAGCTCTCTGCTCAAAGGGAAATTCTTCTGCAGTCTGATGACGGAAGGCAATGAAAAATCTGGAAGATACAAATCAGTGTAGCTAAGGCGAAAATAGATTTTGACGTGAACAATTACATAACAATCTTAGAACATGTGAATGGCTGGTTTTTATGAGGGTTAGATCTGACCAAACTATATTTTTTCCATCAAGTACACTACCCTACAATAATGGACCGGACAGCAAGATGGGATGGTATAAGGGGAAGAATATATGCTTTAAGAGGGGGATGGTCCCCCACGTGCTGCAATTACACTAGCATCCCTTCTGGGCATATTTTAAACAATGTTTTGATACACAGCTATGGGTATTTGTATCCATTTCTGCTGCAAGAATGTAACCTGCTCAGTTGTAGATTTCGGATGTGATTCCCTGGTCCGTAAGCGTCGCTCTAACTCTTCCCACAAATGTTCTATGGGGCTTAGGTCGTGACTCTGAGCACGCCAGGGAAGGCGTTTTACATCCATATCTTGATACCACTGCTTGACAGAGGCTGCAACGTGACATGGAGCGTTGTCGTCCTGGAAGTAACATTCGTGCATTCCATAAAATTGCCAAATCGCAGGAAGAACCTGTTTGTCCAAAATTTTCATGTTGGCGTCGGCGTTCAATTGACCAGGAACAACATGCAAAGTTCTCAGGCCATACTATGATAAACCCCCCAAACAAGTAGTCGGATTTTATGCAAATCCGCTGGCGTCCGCTATACACTCAGGGTAGTTACAGAATAAGTTGGTAATGGTAATGGTAATTTTAGTTAACGTCGTACTAGAGCAACACAACGGGCTATTGACGACGGTCCGGGATCAGTCCCTTGAGGGAAAGATCCGAGGACAACACCTCGTAATTTTGAACCACGGTCAGATGACGAAGCAACACCTGAGCTGGCACCCCACTCTCCAAACTTCCACGCCAACCCAACAGTTACAGAATAAGAGATGCAATTGAAGTGAACTTTCAGAACCTGATTGGTAGGTAATTAACGTCGCACTAGAGAAACACAACGGGCTATGGGAAATGGTCCGGGATCAATCTCATAGGGAAAGATACGAAGACAACACCTCGTCATTTTGAACTGCGGTCAGATGACGAGGTCAACACCAGAACTGGCACCTCACTCTCTAAACTTTCACACCATGCCAACGTGAAGACATTACGGTCCACGACAGATTCAACATGCACCGGCTTAGTCTCGAACTGGCAACTCTCCGTTTGGTAATCCGATGATCTTCCCACTGGGTGTTCCGAGTCACCAGAACCTAATAGAAGTAGCAAGACTAAGGTGTGAACTATCTGAATTTGGTTGAAATAGTCTAACATGGTACTAGTGTTTCGTCATGGTATGGGATCCTGGAGTACCGATAAGGGAGCCGTGCTTATTCTTCAAGTAGGTACTTGAATTATGTTGCCTTTATGCCTCTAAAATGGGTTTCATTCGTGTTTTTGACAAGATATCTGTTTTGAATCAATGCGTTGAATAAATATTGATTATGTCTAAGTAAGAAAGCAAATCGCAAATCACTTGTTTCAATAAAGAAATGTTTTCAATCCCATCACTTCAGTTCCGATGAAATCGCGAAACTTCTTTTTGTCCCGACCCTCTTGGTGAGTTTTCTTTTCGGGTTTTATCTCCGTCCACTCGGTTGTCACGAAGAAAATTAATCGCTATTACACAAGTTGGAAATCTAAGAAGAAAAAAAAGCAAAGTTAAATATCCTTTAAAATGATTCCCTATTATCGTTTACTCAAACAAACGAACTCTGTATCTGGTTTTACTATTAACGTTTATTATCGAAGTGTATGCATAACTAATTTTGAAATATTATGTGGAGAATGTAAGAGTCGAGACAGCAGCGTACATCTAAGCCTAGAAGTCTGGTATCCCTGTTGAAAAGAAATGATAAATCATCGACTGAACCAAGAAAATCTGAAATAAAAACGAAGTCGGTTTTTGATGCGAATCTTAAGGTGAAATTGCTAAAGACCGTCTGACGCAGAGCACTGCTACAATGGGATGTTAAAGGTTCATTGGGGGTCAATTACGTCATTCCTCAACCGATTTTTACACATGATAAATCATATTAAAGAAACAAAGTAGTTCTTTAAAAGGAGCTATGAAACATGAAAATCAGTTTAGTAATAAAATTGCTGTTCTTTTTTTTTAAGTCGGGAGGACTATGGAACTGTTTCCCACAATGCGTCAGCTACGGAAGCGTCAACTATGCGTCAGCCGTACTGAAAAATAGACGCACTGCGTCAGCCGTATGTGTGAGACGCGCTATAAAAATTGCACCTTTAGCAACCACTAGCCACTGCGTGACTAGCCCGGGCAACGCCGTGATGTAAGTTATTAATCTGGTGTAAAATTTTCCGCATTTTTCAAATCCGTTGAAATTTTTAATCTATCTTTAGAGATTCCGATTTTACGAAAAAGAATTAAGAGTCCCAGTCAAAAGGTTTTGTTTTTTTCGCTCTCATTTCCTGAAATGGAAAAGGACAGGAAATATAATCTGTTTCTTTTTTTTTAACGCGAAGTGCAGAACATGCAATCTGTTTCACGTGACGTCACAATCTCTTGCGAAAATATAAAAGATATATTCAATTTAAAAATTATTTATTTAAAGAAAATCATATTTTTAGGTATCGATCTAAAGTGAAATTTTCCGCAGATTTCAAATCCGTTGAAATTTTTACTCTATCTTTAACGGTCTAAGAGATGGGAAAAGGAACTAAGTGACTCCAGTTAAAGTTTATTAGTTTTTATCGTCTTGTTGGAAAATCTATCCTCCAGACAAAATCAAAACGGAAACGAAAACATTAACTTTCTCCGCTTTCCTCCGCGATGAAAAAAAAATTGGTATAGCTCCAAAGGCTGACGTTAAGGTCACGTGGGTAGAAAAGTCTAGATTCTGATGTTTCTTCTTTCGCGGAAGAAGGGCATTGAAAAACCCCGATGGAGAATAAAAATATTAAATTCAATTAAAAATCTTCAAGATTGAGTTTTAAAATTCGCCGCGACACAAAAATTTGCAAAAAATACAGACTACCTGTGTGCCAAATCTCATTGCTGTAAGTGCTATAGAATCGTCAGGATTTGCTGCAAGAAACAGACAAACAAACACTTCCTTTTATATTTCTATTGTGCATTTTCGTCCGCACTTGATTGACACAACTCGGACATCACCGAACACTCGACTGGAGTCTGATCCTCCTGACGTTTGACGATTTGTGTTTCTGATTGGTTTGTGGTGTTTGTGCTACCCCTTTTCTCTTTTCCAAATCTCATCTATGAGCCCTTGGCGTGGAAGTTTGGAGAGTGGGGTGCCAGCTCAGGTGTTGCTTCGTCATCTGACCGTGGTTCAAAATTACGAAGTGTTGTCCTTGGATCTTTCCCTTAAGGGATTGATCCCGGACCGTCGTCAATAGCCCGTTGTGTTGCTCTAGTACGACGTTAACTAAAATTACCAATTACCCATCTATGAGCCCAGTTGGAAGAACATCGGATTAGCAACCGGAGAATTGATTCGAGACTCATTTCAGTCAGTGACCACCGTGTACACGAGGGCTGGTGCACGTTAACTCCCTGTGGTTGCAAATGTCCTCACGTTGGATTGGAAGTTTGTAGAGTGGGGTGCCAGCTCAGATGTTACCTCGTCATCTGATTGTGGTTCATATTTACGTAATGTTGTCCTTGGATCTTTCCCCAAGGAGAGTGATCGCGCATCGTTGTCAATAGCCCGCTGTGTTGCTGCAGTGCGACGTTAGTTTACTACCTACTAGTTCAGTTGATATGCGCTGTGGGTTTTTGCGTATGATATTCAGCTTCAAGAGAGCTCACTGTCGTCTGTCTGCTGCACTTGGTACTTAGGATAAAATATATGTTCGTTCGATTGTGTTTTCCTTTGTCAAGTTTCAGGTGGCAATACCTTCTGGCGTGCTTGTCGATTGTTTTGCTAGCTTTGTAATTTTTGTCATGAATGAGCTATTTTGATGGAGGAAAATTAATTAGATTTTTATACGCCAATTATTTTACGAACAATTTAAAACCTAGACTTACTTCACAATTCTTGTGATTCTAAAGTTTCGGTCAAAAATCAAGTACTACTGACATTTGTATCATCAGAGAGATAAGAGAAGAAGAGTTGAAGAGATTTTCCTTACTGACTGGATGTTCCGCTGCGAAAAGAAATCGAATAGCCCCTTTACATATACGCATCATTCATAGTAAAGCAAATTCAATTTCGGCATCCCCAGTTGTAAATGCTACACTATACTACTGATTTTTACTGTAATTGTATATTAGTCGGGTGTGTTTTTCATATTGAATTTTCAATCAATAAAATTTCCAATACTAATTAGAGAATGAAAAAAGTCAGGACAATAGTGCAATAAATTTGTAAGGCAGAACACAAAAACCCTAACAATAAAATACACATTAAAACAAAGAACGGAATGATATTCACCGCGAACGTTTTAATTCTAAGATGGAAAACTTGAGGCAATTAAAAAGTTCTTTCACTCCTGTTGGTCATGAAACCATTTACAACGCTGTGAACTTTTGTTTCGTTCAATTATTAAACCGGTTGATTGATCGTGCTCTATCGATATCGATAAATCGTGCTCAGAAACTAATTCCTAAACGCTTTTCTGAGCTGCCTTCAGTTTATGGACAAGATAGATCATAAGCCATTAATTCATTTTGAGGGATGCGTGTTTGGCTGCAAGCGAGGTTCAAATGCCAGCAACTGCTTTGTAAAAATCGGATAACCATTTCATCGGTGATACTGTTTTTCGTTCATTGTGTATTAAGAGTGCTCGAGAGGCTCTGAAAGAAAATCCCATCAGAAGCATTTCAGTAAAATAGGACATTAATTCCAAGGTTTGGATATTGTTTTTCTTTCACATTGTATGGAGGGATGACGAACGGTTTCACCTGAAAAAAATAACCCTCACGCGAAAAAAGCGCGATAAATCAAATGAACATTATGATGCTTTTGTTTTTCAATTAAAACTTTGAGGCGTTCATTGCCAGACAAGAAGCGGGCAATGAACGCAGTCACAATAAATCTGGGCCCCTTCTCGATGTTCTCATCATAACGTAGCAGCAAAATAAGGTCATTTATGCGACTCCTTCAGCAGAGGGTAGCCCAGTTGGAAAAGCAACGGATTAGCAAATGGAGGGTTGGGAGTTCGAAACACGATCAAACCAAAGACCATGTGTAGGTTGGGACCAGAGCACGTAAATCTGTCGTGGCCTAAAATTTCCTTACGTTGCCGTGGTGTGAAAATTTGGAGAGTGGGTGCCAGCTTAGGTGTGGCCTCGTCATTTGACCATGGTTAAAACTTTACAGTGTTGTGCTCGGATCTTTCCCTTCGGGATGGATCCCGTACAACGCCAATAGCCATGTTTCTGCAGTGCGACATACATTAACTACCTACCTTCAGCACACCTCGATCCAATCAAAGAATGGCAGCACTCACTTGATTAGAAAATGTACCAATTCTGTGTGTGTTTGTGTGTCATACCTGCCAGCTCCCGCTTCTTTTCCCTGCCTTCTGAACTTTTCTTTTCAATACGGGAAATCGTCGAATACAAACAGATGATACAGTGTAACCCAAAACTCCAGGAAGTACTTTTTGGTAGATAAAGTTTCACTGATTTTCACAGCATGCCAGGTGTCAAGCATGGAATCGAGTAGGTAAGGAGAGGAAGGTGTTTTACCGTTTTGATCACATCAAATTCGATAGCAGGGACAACCCTTGGAAGACCGTGCTTCCCGGATTCATCGAGATGATTCTCTCCTAAGTTGTCCGAGAGGTCGCCGGGAAATTTTTGTAGGCCAAGTTCCCCTAATGTTCTTCACCACTTCCTCTTTCGGTTACGATAGTATTCTTGAAGAAAAAATGCCCTGATTGTTGGCGTGCAAGACTATTTGCATTTCAGAAGAACTCCAAATCTATCAACACTCATCCAAAGATAAACCCCGTAAAATATATTCAAATTCATTCAAAGTGGTCAGCCATCAGAATCCCCTCTCGAGAGTGGACAACAAACCCTGACGAAACACATCCATTGGGTCAGAAATCACCAAAAACTGCCAAATACGCCAGTACTAAGGAGTGCTTCCCCTCAATGTGGAAACGGGCTTAATCTACACCACTGGCGGAAAATAAAATCCCAACACCAAGAAGGAGTTGTTCTAGATAAACGAAATTTGGTAGGCGTGTTTGCACATCTGAAAGATGACGCCTCTTCAAATTTCGAGCTAGACGAGTAAAAGTGGCGCTAGTAGCGCCACTATAAACATGCAAATCACGTTTGCTTTAAATACGCGATGAAAACTTCGTGAGCGTTATTTATCGTACGGATTAGGCGTTGTGAGCTAGATTTGAGGCGAGAATGCCTTTAAGGGGGGCGAAGAAGGCAGTATCAGCTGATTACTGAATTTGAACGAGGTCGTGTAATAGGGATAAGAGAAGGTGAATTTTCTTTTCCCGATATTGCAGAAAGACTTAGCAGGGATATATCCACTGTGCATGATGGTTGGCAGCAGTGGTCACGGGAAGGTAATGCCTCAAGAAGACCGGGGTGCGGCCGCACACGGGCCACTACTGAGAGGGAAGACCGCCGCATGGCTGTGGCGCATCATACTGCATCTGCAACAGAAATTCAAGCTTCTATTGGCACCAGAGTAACACAGCGAACTGTAACATATCGATTACTTGAGGGACAGCTCCGAGCCAGACGTCCTGTAGCGTTCATGTCACTATCTCCAAATCACTGCCATCTGCGACATCAGTGGGGTCAAGCTAGAGCTCATTGGATGCGGAGTGGAGATCTGTTGCGTTCTCAGATGACGTTTCTTGTCTTGGTGCCAGTGATGGCCATAAGTTGGTTAGAAGGAGGCCAAGTGATCGCTTGGAACCAATCTGTCTGAGGCGTAGACACACTTGACCTACACCAGGAGTTATGGTCTGGGGAGCAATTTCCTATGTCAGCAGGAGTACTCTCATCGTTATCCCTAGCACCTTGACAGCAAATTTGTATGTCAGACTGGTGATTGAACCGGTAGTGCTGCCATTCATGAGCAGCATTCAAGGGGGTGTTTTCCAACAGGATAACGCTCGTCCTCATACCGCTGCTGTCACCCAACTTGCTCTACAGAGTGTCGACATGCTGCCTTGGCCTGCGAGATCACTAGATCTTTCTCCCATAGAGCACGTATGGGACATTATTGGACGACAAATCCAGCGTCATCCACAACCAACACTGACCGTTGCTGATTTGACTGACCAAGCGCAACAGGCATGGATTTCCATCCCACAAAATGACATACGGCACCTGTACGACACAATGCATGCACGTTACATGTTTGCTTTCAAAAGTCGTGGCTACTACAGCGGTTATTAATGTACCGCTCATGAAATAAACCATTTCACATTTAAAATGGCTCTTCTTTCTTTAACCTGTGGTCTTAAAACTGTAATCAAATAAATATGTTACCTAGACAAATACTTTGCCTAAATTTCATACCTATAGACTGATTTTCTCTTGGTGTTGGGATTTTATTTTCCGCCAGTGTATGAAGTTTTCCCATCCTTAAAAAATCAAATTAAATTCCTTGTATAGATTTTTCTCACGGCTAACCCGTGAAAAGAATTTCCAAGCGCTCGAAGTCTGAGAAAGACTGAAAAAGATGAGCAAAAAAACGGGATTTCCAACATTCCTTTGTTCAGTGATTCGGAACCATTTTCAGTTTAGTTAACCTTCGGGACTGAACGTTAAGCTTGAAAGTTATAACAGCATTAAAAATACAGTAAGCTGAGATTTAAAGAAACTGCGCTAAATATATTTTGCTTTGCACTTACGTTAGAAGCAGAAGGGTTGAAGAAAGAGAATTCCATGATGTCGGCTGTCGTCACTTCAAAACTTTCATGAATAAGAAAACTGACAGGTATCTCGATGTTATTCATCTCTTGAGTTTTCTGATACTTTAAAATGTCAAATTTTTCCGTTAAATATTGATGAATTTGAGTGGAAGAGAGTTGTATATTCTTTATATGGCACGCGAAACTAAGGAATAATCAATGATTATTCATGAATCGTGACTATTAAACATTTTTTAATTCTCGCTTTTTGTAAAATTGCCGATTCAGAAATTAAGATCAATGTTCTATTAACTAACATCATTAAAGAATCTTCAATACCACAACTAGTGCCTAAAGTTTACTCAGTAAAAAGTTTAATTTTCATCTAAGTATTTCGTTCTCACTTGAATTTTTTAAATTTAATACTATTCTTTACGATTCTTTCTTAAAATGAAGCGAAGAAGCAGGGCATTCTCGATTTTTTAAAGGATTCATACATGCTAATCGAATAAATACTTTACCTAATTTCTTTTTGAAACTGAGTTCTTTTATCTTAAAATTGTATCGTATTAATCGCTCGACGATAATTTTTTCTACGTGAGGGCCAATTAGACCTGCGTGCTCACGGTTTTCAATTCCTTAAGGTAATAGTAATAGTAATAGACCAACAGTAATTTCTGAAAAATCACCGTTGTGAATTTGCTAAATTTAAAGGTAAAAAAGTAATTAGACTTTTTAATATTCGTACTTTTTGTGTCACGTTCGCGATGATTCCTCCGTGGTTTCTCTCCTCTATGTCAGTAAAGCTTTCCTTGCACGTGTTTATCGATTAACTTACGCTGTTTGGTGCAGCCCCCAGATAGCCCTTGATGGCTCCAAACAATTGAACCCATCAAATCATCATAACTGTTGATTGGTTAAATTACAATACAATCAAATAAGTATGGAACATTTTGAAAACCCATCTTATGATGACTTCAAACTACATGTCAAATGGTATTGGAAAGATAAGGAACTAGAAAAGGATGTAATTTTGTTACAGGCACCAATATGTACATTATATAGATAAAAGTATTTGGACTGCAAGTCAGAAAAGGTTTTCATCTGATACACACAGGGAGGAAAGCACCTGTAATAGAATCTGTGCAGCTTACAAATCGAAGGTTGCTGGTGCGGTGGGTATACTCACTGAACCACGATCCAGAGAAACTGATACACGAGTCTTATACTTGGTAGGCCTCCGACAAGAGCGTAAGATGGAGGTTGTCCAGTTAGTAGCCACGGATTAGCAACTGAAGAGTTGCGAGTTCTTGATAGAACCGATGACCATCCTGTACGTAGGGGCTAGTGCATGTTAAATCTGTGTCGCCTCAAATTGTCGCGGTGTGGAAGTTTGGAGAGTGGAGTGTCAGCTCAGGTTTTAACCTTTTGACAGTGGTTTACAATGACGAAGTGTTGTCCTATGACCTTTCTACAATGTGCACATTTCTACCCAGGTTTGACCTTCATGACCAATAGAATTCCTAGGATTGCTTTCAAACAATAGCTGTGGCTGTTTAGTCATTGAACGCTACTGATGTTTGTTGAGGGCTCAGCATTAAATGCATATCTTATTAGAGGCAGTGTTGCACATGTGTCACACGTGAAATGATTCTTGATACCCGACGCTGGCCACATGCACCCAGTCTTTTTACGGTCCCACTGCCGTCGTGAGTTACAGGTTTTGCCAGAATTCTTGTAGTCACGATGCCCCTTGAAATGCTAGTAGGCGAAAATCCTCTACATCTGAAATGACCCATCTCACCAGTTTAAACTACACTCCCTGGCATTAGTTAAGCACGGAGAGGAAAATGCTTATTTACAGAATCCAATCTGAATTTGAGAGGCTGCAATTTGCTGGAGAGGTATACTTGGAAATGTGCAAATGTGTTATGTAACAGCCAATAACGCTTTCGTGTCGAGAAATATTAAAAAAGGCAGACGTATAAGAAGCCAGCATTGTGAAGGGTTAGAGGAGTTGCATGTAAGTGCTGATAAAAAAGTGTTTAGAACTTTCGTACGATTAGTTTTCAAGACAGACGTGTTTCTATGATTTACAGAAGACTAATGGCAGATAGTGAGCGCTGGCGTACTGTGGGACGCCTTGAAGCAGGGCGATCACACGCAATAGGCCCGAGAACATCATCGAGCATCACACATTCCGAGATGGAAGCATTATGGTGTGGATCGGGATTTCGTTGGAATATCGCACCGACCTGCACATCTATAGACGGGGTTCTGTGACGGCTGTTCGGTATCGGGATGAAGTCCTAGAAAACACTGAGATTGTACGCCGCAGCAGTTGGTTCTTCTTTCGTTTTAATGGATAATAATACGCGTCCCAGTAGAGCTGGCATCGTCGACTACCTGGACAGTGAGGGGATTGCGCGTATGGTTTGGCCGGCGTACTCGCCTGACCTTAATCCCATTGAAAATCTTTGGGATGCCCTCTTCCGTGCTGTGTCTGCACGTTTCCCGCCCCCAGCTAATCTCACAGAATTGCAAACTGCTCTACAGGAGGAATGGCGATTACTTGACTATGGGGTAGTTGATCACCTAATGTAAAGTAGGGTCACACGCTGTAAACTTTGAATGAGGTAAGGGGTGGTCAGATACCCTATTAAAGTCGGTTTTGTTCATTTGTTTTGGATTTAAACATAATTTTGTTTTTATTCCAATATGACTTCATCTTATAATTTATGAAAATTCAATATCTTTTTTCATCTTTGTATTTAATTCTTTGTTTTGTTTCATGCATAAAACTATTTGCTACTTTCTTGCCGCATTTCGTGTCAATCAAAGCTGTACTGGTCGTATTTTCACATTTTACCTATTTTGTTTAACTTTTGGCAGAGAGTGTATTAAACGGCGTTGAAAATCACTTAACCATACGGCTATAGATATAACTGGCGCGATTCCTTATTGGTACGATTCTTCTAGCTTTCAAGGTACAACTGCTGTACCAGCCGAAGTCTAAATTCTTTTTTAGCGCGATCAAGGTACAACTGCTGTACCAGCCGAAGTCTAAATTCTTTCTTAGCGCGATCAAGGTTCAACTGCTGTACTGGCCGTAGTCTAAAGGTTAAATCGTGATAACTTGTCATTCTCACGGCATAATCAGATCGAGATGCTTTCAGAGATATCTATAGGTTTATATATGTCTTGGCAGACTCAAACAATGATCTGCATAAGTGACGTTCCTATGTATTTTGCATAGGCTCATCTGTCAGAGTTTTCCTGGGGCGCTACAGTGTACACAATATTTACATTAATATTTATATCTATAGCTTTAAATTCAATATAAACTAAAAAATTACCCCTGCATGTAAAATATCTCCCCTATTAACAATCTGTTATGCTATTCTTTATCAAATAGTATCATAGGAATAAGTATGGGGTTCAGCAAGATAAGCTTTCACCTCGAATAGTATCAAAAGAGCAGACATACCAACAGAAGATAAATAAATCACCAATGCCAATTGCTTTCAAACAAGACGCGATCTGACCACATTGAACCATCGGATAATATTCCTCAGTCATTCTAAGGACTCTCAAGCTTGCTTTCTTCTGAAACTCCATCACACAGCTACTTAAAACGAAAACAGCACTACAATAAAATAACTTTCCAGAGTTTGATCTTTCGCTAGATAAGCCAAACAAAGGATCTGCGTTATTATAGTATTCGATGGGATATCACTTGATGGATTCGATACGGATCAGGTATACTTAATATCCCTCGATTTCATATTTGAAGCACGAAAGCGACACAAGGTCAAATGGTGCTGATACGGTTCCTTTCTTCAGAGCTCGAATTAATAATTTAAACATACACGAAGACTTATTAACACGTATGCCGTACTCTGCCAGGAACCTTGACTCTCCGCTGCAGTGTTCGACACGAAATTATTACTTACAGCGTGGCTGAAAGAATAAACTCTCCGAGAATTACAATGGAACCTAGTTAATGGCGATGGGTTAGAAACATTGCAAATTCTTGCTATCTATATAGATATAATTATAACACAAAATATGCGAAACATTTAAAAAAAGGAAGGAACCAAATAACAGGAGGGTGCAATCAACAAGAAAACGAAAGTCAAGACTAGCCATGCAAGCGCGCTGAAACTGAAACTACAGACATAACAAGGCATGTAATATAATTTAAAAAACATAAATACATTTAGAATAAAATTTTTAAGAAGATTTTCGAGAGTGAAAGTTTTGGGGGATCAGGCGTCATCAGGGAGGAGCCTGACCCAGACAACATAAAATGGTGGTTTCTTATATATGAGCAGCAGTAGGCTGAAAATTGCTCATATACTACCCCTAACACCATAAAAAAAAACAAATTAGAAAGATAAATTAGGTAAAAGGTCATAGGACACAAACCATAGGCTAACATACTTCATAAAATTAAGAAATAATAGTAACTGTAACAATACAAACATACTGACAGAGGAGTGCGCTAGAGCTGCAACTATCTCTAACAGGTAAACAATTGTATAACACTCAAATACACAAAACAACTAAAAAGCAAAGAGCAAAAAAAAAAAAAAAAGCAAAGATCTAAACAGAGCAGGGGTATTCAATATAGAAAACGAAAGTCAAAACGGAAGTTAAAACTAACCATACAAGCGAGTTGAAGCTGCAGCTGCATATGTTAGAAAACACCATTTTATGTTGTCTGGGTCAGGCTCCTCCCTGATGACGCCCTGATCCACCAACATTTCTTCATTTTTTTACTGCTGACTTTTGTAATTATTATAAACTAGCCACTGCTCGCTAACCCCCAGTGATTGCTACGAATTCCCATACGAATTCGTAGCATATTGAATAACGCCGTTTCCGTGTTGTTAGTTTGCTTTGCAAACTAAATAGAAAATCGTAGCCAATTGGAATGAATTCCCTGCTAATGCCAATTTGGTTTGATTCGCAAACCAAACGAATGCAACGCCGTGATAGCGTCTCCATTGTCAAATGCGGCCAAATTCGATAACAGCCATCATGGTGTTGCCCGTGTTGTTGGTTTGCTTCGCAAACCAAATGGAAATTCGTAGCCTTTTCGAATGAATTCCCTGAGAATTCCAATTTAGTTTGCTTCGGAAACCAAATTATAAGTATCATGAACTACGGTTTGCTTCGCAAATTGGATAACAGCCATAACGGATTTAATCGTGGTGTCGATTTGCTTCGCAAACCAAATAGGAATTCGGCGTGACGTCACAATCTCTGCGAACATATAAATATTTAACTGAAAAAATATTTATTAAAAGAAAATCAAACGTATAAGGTATCTGTCTGGTGTTAAATTTTCCGCTGGTTTCAAATCCGTAGAAATTTTCAATCTATCTTTAACGATCACGATTTCACAAAAAAGAACTAAACAATGCCAGCCAAAATGTATTTTTTTTTTCTTTGCTTTCTTTCGCTGAAATTGTAAGAGGGCAGGAAATGTAATCTTGCTGTGTAGCAAGAAGCAATCGCTACATAGGTTGCGATACAATGGCCAATGAAATATAGTGATTACACAATGCATTGTAGGATTAAAACAATATTCAGGTAAACCTGATGCATGCTGTTTTAGTGTTGACGTGTAAAAAAAAAAGAATGCCCAAAGTCAAAAGATTTAAAAATATAAAACATGGATAATATATATAAGCATAAGCATTTTAAGATAATAATGATTTTACGATAATTAACAATATTACATCTAACAAAAATCAACTGCACGACACATAATTGGCTCTACCTTAAATTTATAATATTATATATTAATGTTTCTATAAGAGGAGGCAGGAACGAAAAAGATAGAAGAAAGAGGTAGAAGGGATAAAAAAAAATTGGCTCCAGGAGCTGTATTATTACCGATCGCTAGAATGAATCTCGATGGCGTCTACACTGTCCACCTCCAACAAAAGCCCCTTTAGCAGACAGATCAGATTGTCCGCATGTCCGTTCAAAAGAGAAAAAAGCCCCGTTTCCTCGTTGTATCCCCTTTTATAGAGCCTCACTCTCCGGTTGCCACCATCCTTCCATAAGTTTTGGGTTGGATCCCGTCTTGGCAAGCAAATTCTGTCATTGGCCCCGGGAGGACGATATATTCTCCGTTTCAGCATCTGGCAGGAGTCCACCCGCAATTCGGGGGTTGGGGTTAGGCGAAGACCGCTGTCGGACGATGAACTTCAGCGTTGACCCTACCGAATTCCTTCTGAGAGGGGGAATAGTTTTATTAGTACGGCTGATATGTGCAAAAAATTGTTAGAATTGTGCCTTTAATGATAGAAGCATACAACTTGGGGCACATATACTACACATGAAGATTTAATTTTGGATATGAGGCCATCTCAGATTTCGCCTATGGCAGTAATGGCGTACATTCAAAATGGCGGCTTCGGAACATTTTTTTGTGCTCCTTTTAAATGTTATTTGATGATGTTAAATGACAGCTATTAAAGTAATAGCGAGTAATTGATGTTTTGTGCATGTACTTAGCTATTTTTAATAATATATACTTTATTTTATGTATATATTCTATTTATAACAAAATGGCAGACATTCAAAATGGCGGCCTCTGAGTATATTTTATGTGCTCCTTTTTTACTGTCATTTGGTTATGTTAATAGCGTATTATAAGTGATTTTGCATGAATTGATGCTATAAACATACGTGCATGTCATAATTAGATTTTTATGTTAATTATTAACTATATTAATTAATATGAAAATATTAATTTTTAATTATTTTCATATTAACTTTTTTCGCAGGTGACACGATAAGAAGAAAAATAATATAAAAATACGGATGTAGTGCATTAAGCTGATTAATCCATTCAATACAGATACATCTGGATAATTCAAAGAAACAGAACGGAACAAGTGTTTTACCTGTCAAGAAGACAGTTTTGAAGTTCTTCGGTGTCCAGCAGACAGTAAGTAATAGCAGTAAGCGTAAAGAAAAGGGAACTGGTTATAAAACAATTTCTGATTTACTTGTGGGGTTTAGTATTCCAGGGTGTTTACCAAGGACAATAAATCTGGAACATCTCGATGATACAGGAAGTGGTCGATGCAACATTGGTACAACATAAAGCACAGTTTCACGAATCATGTAGATTACAGTTCAATAAAACAAAACTTCAAAGAGCTCAGAAATGAAAAATAGAACCTGCGTATAATGAAAATAGTTCTACGAAATTCACCCGCCGGAATGTCGTGGTAAATAGTTCAGTGAATTCAAAAGCAATGTTTTTTGTGACCTGCCTGCTCAAGCTGGAAGTTCATTATGTACTGCATCTATTGTACATTCGGCCTGTATGTGTTCCTCACTGTGCCCTTAAACTGAAGGACCGGCCTTTGCTTGCGAAACTGAGTGCCGGTGATGTTATTGCATTAAACTTGGTAGTCAACGAAGATTTCTTGTACTGTTGGCAAAGGACAGTCAGTTCTAATAGAAGGCACAGGGGTAACACTTGTGTAGCTTTCAGGAAGATGTTTAGTTGCTTTCTCTTCAAAAGTACTTGAAGTTTTATTTCAATAGGTTCCTCTAAAACTACCATCTGGATGTTGAAATAAGGATATTCCTGTACCATGGAAAGAATCATGATCTGTGGTAGAACTTGGATTGTGGTCCATATTATCAACCGTATTAGTTGTGAAAAGCAATCTTTTTAACTGAAGAGGAACGACAGCATTTTCCATGTGATACAGATGGCATATTTCATTTCCAAGTTCTGATGAAAGGTCTAGCACTCGGTCTTATAATATGCTTAATCCGAGCTCAAAAAATCTTAAACTAGTTCACGTTTGCGAGTTATTTTTATGAATTAAAATACCTAAGCATATAGGCAAATGTGTTTATTGTTCTCGATTGTGCTTGTAGACTGTTCCAGAATGACACTCCCGACGTCTCACCAAACTGTTACACATTAGTAACTGTGTAACAGTAAGGATAGGTTGGGGTTAAAAAACTTGACTGTTCTTTACAACTAACAGAGATGCTGGTTCGGAATCTTCCTGACAGGTTTCTCCAAATCCATTGAAGAGGTTTTTCATTTTAAAAATGTCTCTTCTAACTATATTTGCTGCTTTGGCAAGATGAATAGCGTCACTATAGTACCTGCATCGTATTCACAAGCTTTCTTCAGAGCTTGATCAATATCTTGTTGTTTCATCCTTATGCTGTACAGTTAGCATAGATCAACAAGTTTAAATATGGATGTGATTTCATTGTCACTACGAGCATCTTCGATGTATGATACAAGTTCGGCAAATGAATACCATGGTTAGTTTGTTCTATTTCAGTTTCTTGTTTGTTCTTTGGTCTCTTGCTCTGTTGTATAATGATACGAGGCATCGAACATAATACAAGGCATTTAATGCAATAAGATCACCGACACTCAGTTTCGCAAGCTAAGGCCTGTCCTCCAGTTTAAGGGTACAGTGAGGAACACATCCAGGCCGAATGTAGATGCAGTACATAATGAACTTCGAGCTTGAGAAGGCTGGTCACACACAAAAAAAAATGCTTTTGAATTCACTGAACTATTTACCAAAACATTCTGGTGGTGAATTTCGTAGAACTATTTGCATTATCCGCAGGTTCTATCTTCCATTTCTGAGATCCTTGAAGTTTTGTCTTATTGAACTGCAATCTACATGATTCGTGAAACTGTGCTTTATGTTGTACCAATGTTGCATCGACCACTTCTGCATCATCGAGGCGTTCCGGATTTATTATTCTTAATAAACACCCTGCAATACTAAACCTCACAAGAAAATCAGAAATTGTCTTATAACAGTTCCCTTTTCTTCACGCTTAATGCTTTACTTACTGTCTGCTGGAAAATCGAAGAACTTCATACTTGTCTTCTTGACAGGTAAAACACTTGTTCCACTCTATTTCTTTGAATTGTCCAGATGTATCAGTATTGAATGGATTAATCAGCTTATGCACTACATCCGTATTTTTATCTTATTTTTCTTCTTGTCGTGTCACCTGTAAAAAAAGTTAATATGAAAATAATTAAAAATTAATATTTTCATATATTAATTAATCTAATTAATAATTAACATAAAAATCTAATTATGACATGCACGTATGTTTATAGCATCAATTCATGCAAAATCACATATAATACGCTATTAACATCACCAAATGACAGTAAAAAAGGAGCACATAAAATATACTCAGAGGCCGCCATTTTGTTATAAATAGAATATATTCATAAAATAAAGTATATATTATTAAAAATAGCTAAGTACTTCATATATGTAGTATATGTGCCCCAAGTTGTATGCTTCTCTCATTAAAGGCACAATTATTTCACATATCAGCCGTACTATTATGGGTGTGCTGCAAAGGGGTGTTGGGAGGAACGAAAAAAGCTTCGTTTCGAGAAAGGGACAATGGCTGACTGAAGACAGGACACCTTCATAGCAATGCACTTGGAATCATTTGAGCCGAAAAAAGAACCAGAGGAAGCCTCTGGTTAAAAACATATCCCACAGGAAAGTAAAGCAAACAGTGGATAGAAAAAACACAATATAATACTTAAATGAAAGCTTAATAATTTTTAAGGGTTTTACAGGCCAAGCATCTCTTCCGAACTTCCAAATATTTAAAAGTATACATTTACAATACAAATATACAAAAGGGGATGTAATGAAACCCTTTATAAGAGAAGAACTCCAAAGTTAAATTACTAAAAAAAAAAAAACTTAGAGTTTGCAACACAACAATCTGTTTATTTTTTAACACGAATGTTGGCGTGATGTCCCATTTTCCTGGGAAAATAAAAAATGTATTCAATTTAAAAATAATTTTAAATAAGAAAATCATATTTTTAGATATCAATCTAATGTGAAATTTTCCGTAAATTTCAAATCTATTGAAATTTTTACTCTAACTTTAGTGATCTAGGAGATAGAAAAAAAACTACATAACTATAGTAAAAACTTTTTATTTTTTTTCCGTTAAATCGTTCCTCCGCAAAATGAAATGGAAACGGAAAAAATAATTTTGAAATATGCCATCTCATTAAGATGTGGCCATTCTAAACAAAACAATAATAATTAAATTCCATTAAATTAATTTTAAAATGTTCTAGATTGAATTTTAAAATTCGGGCTTCGCACAAAATCGCAAAAAAATCGGACTACATGTGTGCCAAATCCCATTATTGCAAGTGCCATAGATTCGTCAGGACAATGCGTACATATAAACAAACAATCAGACTCTCTACAGAAAGAGAGAGAGATCTTTGCAATTTCTCAAAAATGTATTACAAAGGCAAATGAAAAGACAGATAAGTGGAAATTATTGCAAAATGAGAGGTATTTAAGGTTTTTTGCCTAACTTAATACACTTTTATATGGCAACCATTAGTTGCACGAAGCACATCAAGACGGTACAACGGTATCATACAGTGTCCCTTACCTTTGTTCGATACACCACACCACCACATTGGGGATTGCATGTGAGTGGGGTTCTAAATGAAACATTTCCAGACCGGTGGATTGGACGGGGCGGCCCAATTCCCTGGCCTCCTCGTCCACCAGATATCACTCCCTTTGACTTCTTTCTATTGGGATATGTTAAATTATCGTGTATGGCCATTGCCATTTCCTCTATTAATGAAGGTATGCTTCAGCGAACATGGTAAGAAATCGAGTAACGTCTTGATGTGCTCCGTGCAATTAACCTTTAACTGGTGTCATGGGTCTCACAGACCCCGTGTCATTTTTGACATGTCGTTTCCACACCTGAAAGTGAATATTGGTCCCTGTCCTATTCAATACCTTCCTACTTACCAACAGAAGACACATTTCAAGACTGGTTTGGCTGCCCCAACTATTTCGTATTTCACGCTATTTGCATTTCCCACGTGGCCTCTTAGACCCCTTCACAGCATTTGTGTTACCGTTCTTGTTGAATAAAATCGTCTGAGTAGGGAATTTCTGCAGAGAGCCTAAAATGGCAACAAACTTTACGAAGAAACGACCTGTGTATCTTACACAAAAAGAAATTCAGGATATTGTTGATAATTGATCGGAATTAGAGTACTGGGACAGTGAAATTTCGGATAATATTACTGAAAGCGAACACGAAACGAATTCGTAATTTTATGCAGATGAAGATAAAGACATTTCGACGTAAAATATAACTTCAAATGGGATGCCGGGGGGGGGGACCTAATCGTGCCGTTAGAACACCAAAACGCAACATAGTTTTACTGTTTCCAGGGTTGAAACGTCCTGCAAAATTAGGTCTGAAAGCTGAGCCTGAAGAGACATGGAATCTACGTAACTTATATAGTAATATAAAATATATTTCATTTTAAGAATTGAATTATCTAAATTTAAAATGTATAAATAATAATTATCTAAAGAATCTTTCATTAATATATTATATTAATCAATTTTATACGCACTTTAGTGGCGAGGTATGAGAGACCCCTACACACTAGTTACGAGACGGTTTGTGAAACAGCAGTTACGGATTAATGGTGCCCATTATGTGTATTGAATGAGGCGAAAAAACTTGAATATATAGGTCTCATTTTGTATATAATAATTTCCACATATCTGTCTTTTTATTTGCCTTTGTAATAAATTTTTGAAATTATTACAGCTATTACTAAATTAAGTAAAGATTAATACAGCTATTACTAAAAATTACATCTCGTCTTTCATACGTCACAAACGTCGTTGAATGAGACGTCACGAACCTCGTTTGAATTCAGATCAGATACCTCATTTCTTTTCCGTGCATTTAACAAGAGACTATAACTCGAACTATATATAGATTCAAGTTGAAATTTTTTTTTGCTAGTTTTGTGTGGTTTTAAAATTAAAAAAAAAAAATATTAAACAAAGTGAAATTCAACGAATCAAACCAGGTCACTGAAAATTAACTAATCGTTTCATTCACAAGTAATAGTTTTCTCTGCTTGAAAATACCAGTATGATTTAAATATATATATTATCCATACACTTCCAAGCCGACCAACCGGTATAGTGGTTAAGGTGTTAGCCTATGGATCGGAAGGTTCCTGGTTCGAATCCGGGTTCGGGCATGGATGTTTGTAAACGTATGGTGTAGAGGCGGCTGGTGCACCTTAAATCTGTCGTGGCCGAAAGTCCTCACGTTGGGTTGGCGTGGAAATTTGGAGAGTGGGGTGCCAGCTCAGATGTTGCTTCGTCATCTGACCGTGGTTCAAAATTACGAGGTGTTGTCCTCGGATCTTTCCCTTAAGGGACTGATCCCGGACCGTCGTCAATAGCCCGTTGTGTTGCTCTAGTACGACGTTAACTAAAATTAGCATTACCATACACTTCCAAAACGCAGCACATTATCATGAGTGAAAAGCAGAAAAACTAAATGACCATCATGAAGCAAAAGAAACCTGTCTGCTGGGGAAATATTTGCTCTCAGACGAGGGTCTTTAGTTAATTCAGGTTATTAGAGTAAACAAATTTTTTTTTCGGAAACATCTTCAGACATAACAATCGGCCGTAAAAACCAAATAACAAATCATACTTCAAAATACTGTCTGTGTTATTATTTTCGATCTGGGCGAGATACCTACTTGAGTTGAAAAAAATGAGTTCTGTGATAAAACTGGAGTTACACACAAGCGTGTGATATCTTCGTGTGAAAATGTCTCTCTCTGCTCCTTTGATAAATAAGGTATCGCTTAAAGAAAAATATTCTTTAACTCCATTGTCTCGATTAATTTTGTTTGCGTAAGCATATTGTTTAATCCTGCCTTCTTTTATTTTTGTGGGATACCAGTACAGGTGTTGCCTCGTCATCTGACAGTGGTTCAAAATTACGTGGTGTTGTCCTAGGATCTTTCCCTTAGGGGTTTGATCCCGGATCGTCGTCAATAGACCGTTGTGTTGTTCTAGTACGACGTTAATTACATTACATTACATTTTATTTTTGTCGAGTTTTATGGTAATTGGCAATTTTTAATTAACGTCGTACTGGAGCAACGGGCTGTTGACGACAGTCCGAGATCAAACCCAAAGGGAAAGATCCGAGGACAACACCATGGTTAACCAATTTCGAACCACGGTTATTTGACGAGGTCACATCTGAGCTGGGACTCCACTCTCCAAACTTCCACACCGCGCCAAAGACAGGATATTTGAGAACACGACAGATTTATTGTGTATTATCCCCTTTGTGCACGACGGTTTTTGGTTGGATTCGAATTTGCAACCCTTCGGTTGCTAATCCGTTAATCTTCCAACCGGGCAATCGCGGATACGAGTTTTATGGATTCTTAAGGTAGGTAAGTACTTAATTAACGTCGAATTGGAGCAACACAGCGGGCTATTGGCGGCGTTTTCGACCGAAGGGTAAGATTCGAGATCAATGCCACGTAATTTTGAACCGCACACAAATAACGGGATACTTAAAGAATACAACCGTTTAGTTTCTATTTGCTTTTATTAGTTGTTCAAAGTTATTCGAAAAATGCTCTGAAAACTAATACATGTAATGTTAAGTAGGTCACTTAATGCAAAATCGATTCAATTCGTATCGATTAATCGGAGACTCCGTAACGTTCGAGTAGGCCGAACTAACCCAGTTAAGAGCAATAAATTAGCAACCGGAGGAAGTTCGGTCCAGTCAAAGACCGTCGTGTTCATCCATGCTGGTGGATGTTCAATCTGTCAATTTCAATTCCTCATTTTTAAATGCTCAAATTTCCACATGTTGGCATGGTGTGAATGTTTGGAGAGTGGGGAGTCAGCTAAGGTATTGTTCTGGTAAAATGTCAATGGTTCGAAATTACGAGGCTTTGACCTTGGTTCTTTTGCTTCGGGATTGATCCCGGAGTGTCGGCAATAACCCATTGTATTGCTCCAGTGCGACTTTGATTAACTACCTACTGTGTATGTCTATTACTTGATACTGTATGTAGGTATTGCAATCCGATCAGGTGGTTCCGGCATAATTTAGCTACCTACCGGATCCGGCAACATCTATCGAATCCGGTCAGGATCCGATAAAAACCCGAACTTTTTTTTAAATTAAATAATCGATTATTCAAAACCAACTTTAAAGACCAACAATCGATTGTGAATTAATCGATTTTATATATTTCAATCATCAGTTTGGAGAATTCTAGCAAAATTAATAAATTAAATTATCAATAATATTTTTTTTAATAAAGAGGAATTAGAACTGCAAATTCTGCAAGAAAATGAAGACTATTGCAAAAAGACAAACTTTAGAAAGAAACGGATTTTGAGAAAATACTGAAGAAAGAAATGACTTCATATATATGAAATGGAGTCAAAGGAAAATATTTGTCTCTTATGTACGACTACTTGATGACGGTTAACCAACTAGTGTTGAAGCTGAGAGGGCATTCTTCACGGTCGCTGGTTATACTTTCGTTTTTAGTTATTAGTTCATTGAGAAGTAGGTTGGGGGGATGACACAATTAATACGATTTGTTTCCTTAGATGGTTCTTTCAAACTCAAAAGTCATTTTCATTATTATATAACTTCGATTTAAGCAATTAAGAAGAATTAAGAGTTCTCTTATTTGTTATGTTGACCAAATACTGCCAAAGATTAGATTTTTGTGTTAGTATGAGGCAAGGTTATGTATAATTTATATGTCATTTGCTCAACGACATTAGAGATAGAGACTAGTTAATTTGAGATAAATAGAAAAGTACTACGTATAAAAAAAGCTGATTTTTTTTTTTGGGTGGAATCTAGTAAGACTGATCATAATCAATCGTTTAATACTTACTACTAGCAGTACTAATAGTTACTATAATAAATTGTTGGTGACTGATTTCCTACCTTTAGATAATTATTAATAAAGTTGATTCTCTATTGCTAAAATAAACGTTTTGTTCGTCAATTTGGAATAATATCCTTTTTACCTACTTTCACTCCGCCGATTTTGGAAAGATACATACTGGTTAGATAGACTTATTAACAAAATTCCAATCCGTCCAGATCCGTCCGGATTGGAAATCGTGCCGGATGGCAATCCCTAATTGTATGTCTCATGTCGAATTCTTCCCTGGTTGTATTTCTCTCTTCTGTGTCAGTAAAACTTTCATTGAGTGTGTGTTACTTGGTATTGTATGTCTTGTATCTGGCGCAGCATGGCCAAATACGGCCCTTGCGCCATTAAACCTCAACAAACAAACCAGTGCAGCATTGCCAAATACAGCCCTGGCGCTTAATACCTCAACAAACCAACCAGTGAAGCATAGCCAAATACGGCCCTTGCACCATAAAACCTCAACAAATCAACCAGTGCAGCATAACCAAATACGGTCCTTGCACCATAAAGCCTCAACAAACCAAAAAGTGCAGCATGGCCAAATACGGCTCTTGCGCTATAAGATCTCAACAAACCAACCAGTACAGCATGGCCAAATGTGGCCCTTGCGTCATCGAACCCGCCAAATAGGTAAAACATCTCGCTAGTAACAAAACGGAAACTTGAAGTAACAACGGAATCAGTTGAAAGTTATTTCCTGAACAATAGGAGCGAAGTAATTCAATTTGGTGGTCAGTGAGAAACAAAACAAAGTTCGTTTCCTCCGTGACGAGTGAAGCGCGTCAAATCGAACTGACCACTGAGCCTTTATGGATGGCGATGGAATACTAATCAGACGAGGAAAACATTTACTCATCGATTCTAATCCGCTGCTGCGATACTTTGAATGATGCCATTTTAAGTGACGTCGCGAGAGGAATGGACTGAGGTAGGTTGCGCAAGATCTTGGTGACTAAGCGTTTCCCCAACCCTTATTAGAGGTTTCAAATAACGCAGTGTTTTGATCGGTTATTTCCATTTCGCGTTTGATCTCGGACCGTCGCCAATAGCATGCTGTGTTTCACCAGTGCGACGTTAGTCAAAATAACTACCTACCTACTCAAACCTCTATTGGTTTGAGGTGTATTCCTTCTTGGGTGAAACTTTCATATTGCATGTGTATCTATTACTTCATATTGGGACGCCGACCAACCGGTATAATAATTAAGGTCAACCGGTATAGTGATTAAGGTGTTAGCGTCTGGATCGGAAGGTTCTGGTTCGAATCCGGGTCCGGGCATGGATGTTTGTAAGCGTATGGTGTAGAGGCGGCTGATGCACCTTAAATCTGTCGAAAATCCTCACGTTGAGTTGGCGCGGAAGTTTGGAGAGTGGGGTGCCAGCTCAGGTGTTGCTTCGTCATCTGACCGTGGTTCAAAATGACGAGGTGTTGTCCTCGGATCTTTACCTTAAGGGATTGATCCCGGACCGTCGTCAATAGCCCGTTGTGTTGCTCTAGTACGACGTTAATTAAAAATTACCAATTACCAACTATCATATTGTGGCCGCGGTGGTCCGTTCGGGAGAGAAATGGACTAGCAACCGGGGAGTTGTGAGTTTAAATCCAACCAAAGACCGTCGTGTACAAAGGGGGCTGGTACATGTTAAATCTGTCGTTCCCCCTAAATATCTTCACGTTGGTATGGTATGGAAGTTTGGAAAGGTGGGGAGCCCACTCGGGTGTTGTTCTGGACATGCGACAATGGTTCGGAATTACAAGGCATTGGCCTTGATTCTTTCCCTTCGGGATTGATTCCGAACTGTAGCCAATAGCCCGCTGTATTGCTTCAATGTGACTTTATTTAACTACCTGCCTAGTTTGTATGTCCATTACTTGATATTGTATGTCTTGTGTCTGGCGCAACATTGCCAACTAAGGCCCTTGCACCATACAAGCCAAAAAAAAATCAACCTAAAACCTTATTATTGCCACCGCGGTTGACCAGTTGTTAGCGGAACGGTAATTGGTAATTTTTTGTTAACGTCGTACTAAAGCAACACAACGGGCTATTGACGACGGTCCGGGATCAGTCCCTTAAGGGAAAGATCCGAGGACAACACCTCGTAATTTTGAACCACGGTCAGATGACGAAGCAACACCTGAGCTGGCACCCCACTCTCCAAACTTCCACGCCAACCCAACGTGAGAACTTTCGGCCACGACAGATTTAAGGTGCACCAGCCGCCTCTACACCATACGTTTAAAACATTCATGCCCGGACCCGGATTCGAACCAGGAACCTTCCGATCTAGAGGCTAACACCTTAACCACTATACCGGTTGGTCTGCGTTAGCGTAACGGATTAGCAACCGATGGGTTGGAGTTGGAAACTCAATCCAACCAAATAATATCGTGTATGAAGTGTCTATTGCACGTTAAATCTGTCGTGGCCTCAAATGTCCTTGTCGTGGTGTGTAAACTTGTAGAGTTGGGTGTCAGTTCAGTTGTGACCTCGTCATCTGACCGTGGTTCAACATGACGAGGTGTTGTCCTCGTATTTTTCCATTCGGGATATATCCTGGACCATCCCAATGGCCAGGTATGTTGCTTTCATGCGACGTTAATTCAACTACCTACCTTAAGATTTTCTCTTCTGTTTTATAACTTTTAGTTTGGTAGTTGGTCGGGATTTATGGCTGAAGGGACATATTTGGACAAGCTGCGCCAAACGCGACAGACAACGTCGAGAAATGCACGTAATCAAGGATAGTTGAACTGAAACGAAAGGTAAATACGCCTAGGATAAGTTACAAGAATCGAACCCGCGTCACCTACATGTCACAGGTGACAAGGGTAGCGGACAAACCCGACTGACCGTTGCCAATATCCCGTTGTGTTGCTTCAGTTGGACTTTAATTCAACTACCCCTACACGAAAAAAAGAAAACTCTTATTGCTATGAGAAAGAATCTATCAGAAATCTATTTGTAGCAAAATTGTTGCGGGGGTGCCAGCTCAGGTGTTGCTTCGTCATCTGACCGTGGTTCAAAATTACGAGGTGTTGTCCTCGGATCTTTCCCTCAAGGGACTGATCCCGGACCGTCGTCAATAGCCCGTTGTGTTGCTCTAGTACGACGTTAACTAAAATTACCAATTACCAATTACCAAAATTGTTGCGTGCATTCTTTTCTAAAGGTTTAACAATAAATAAGCGACGGTTTTTGGTGATGTTCCGGGGTGCATTGAAAAGAATTTAGGTACATTTGATTTTGTTTTGAATAATGTCTCACTGGAGCAACACAGCGGGCTTTAAAAAATCAATTTAGAAAACTAATTAAGGTGAATCAATGTAGGAGTTTGAAAAACATTTGTTCAAACAATGTCTACGGAGCTTCAAAGTAATGAAAGTGAAATGATTTCGCAATTCAGGAGAATGCATACTGTTTTAATATCTATGAAATTGCAATCGTAATAAGGATTCAAAACATTGTATACTCGATGTGACATAAATTTTAAATAACACTAAATTATGTATTACAAAACCTTATGTTTCTAAGTCTGCAGTAGACTTGTCACCTTTTGTTATTAGTTTACATACATACAGACATTCCGTTTGTAAACTCCTGATCCGTTTTGCAAAGAAGTTAACCGGTATTCAGAATGGTGGAATTTTCAAGCTCTTGGAAGCGCTATTTGGAAAAAAGAAACAAGCGGACAATTGAGAGACACGTGCCTCTTTTTCCGTTCGAAAATTTGGGTGGTTTTATTTTTGAAACGGTTTACAAGAGAGAGAGAGTTTATAAATATAACAAACCACTCAGCGGTGATTGATGTATACCGAAAGTCGTTGGAAAAGAAAACATCGCTGCTAAATTTTTTTGGTCAGATGAATAAACGAAATAAATGTTATACGTTTCTTGTGTTTGCCTTAACCCTCCTTGTTACTTATCTTTGAGTCTTTGAGCCACCCTGTAGTGGCCAGCCTCCTGAAGAAAGACCGGTTCCAAAGTTCTGGGCAGGGAAGAAATTGTTTTTCCTGAGATTTTCATTTCCTTGGAGTAATAGAGAGAGAGAGAGGGCTGTTTGGTCTCGACGAGATATTACGCCATTTAAACAATTGACCAGATATTGGCAGGTACATCTTGTCGTAACCACTTGAAAGATTAAATGCGACCCTCTGGAAATATTCATGCTCCAATTACCTGGAATCATTTGGGATAGGTAGTCTGACTTCGAGCTTTCCATCAAATCATAATTGAAATTTCCTTTGGACTGATACGGAAAGAGAGGTAGATAGGTTTTGAATTAACGTCGCAGCTACACGATTAACTATTGGCAACGAACCGATATCAATCCCCCAAGGGAAAAAATAAGGACAACACCACGTAATTTTGAACCACGGTCAGATGACGAGGCAACACCTGAGCTGGCTCTCCAAACTTTCACACCACGCCAACATGAGGACATTTGATGCCACTAGAGATTTAAGCAGCACCCTTTGGACACGATCGTCTTCGGTTGGATTCGAACTTGCAACCCAATTTAAAAAGTAATTGGTAATTTGTAATTAACGTCGTACTAGAGCAACACAGCGGGCCATTGACGACGGTCCGGGTAATTGGTAATTTGTAATTAACGTCGCACTAGAGCAACACAACGGGCCATTGATGACGGTCCGGGATCAATCCCTTAAGGGAAAGGTCCGAGGACAACACCTCGTAATTTTGTACCATGGTCAGATGACGAAGCAACACCTGAGCTGACACCAGGGTTTTTCTAGAAAAACCCAGCCCGGGTGGGTTTTTGTGGGGATTTCTGGGTTTTTGTGGGGATTTCCGGGTTTTAGTAGGGATTTCTGGGTATTTATAAATAATGGTAGAATATCATTCTAGCTTGATCTTTTTATGTGCTTGGTGCAGGAACCAGTGATCTAGTCAAGGGGGGGGGGTCCATAATATGAAATTTTAAATAAGTAAAATGTATTAGAGTCTATATGTGAAATTTAGCTGAAGGGGAAGTCTGGACCTCCCCCTTGGGGGGGGGGGTGGTTGCAGACCCACTTTTTTTATTCAATCTGAAGTATACCCCATTTTATAATTTCAAAGTGAATGTCCTTTTTTTTCTCCTATACATCATCTCCTATAAAATTGTCTAAATACCTCTGTGTAAGTCACAAGAAAAACAGTTATCATTCAAGTGGAAACTGGTTGATTGGGGAGGAGGATCACACAGTCCCCCCCCCCCCACACACACTTTTTTTAACAACTACCCTACTGGATAGAGCAGCAAAAGTACCAATTTGTTGGAATTAGAAACGTTTAATTTGTAGAATATATATAACAGATTTCTTCACTGTTTTGAGGCAATTTTATGCAAAAATATTTTGGAGCCATTCTAAGGATAAATATATAGCATTATATAGGAACGCTTGTTTTTTTTTCTAATGAAAAAAAAAAGCAAATTAAATGCAAAAGCAATAATTATTTAATGTTACAGATAATAACTATACATATAAAAAACAAAATGAACACTATAATGCTAATCCCTTTAATATTCTTAAACATTTTAATAAAGCACATTGTTAAGTGCAATTTGGTGCAGCTCTTGCATCTTTGATGGAAGTGATTTTATAACCGTCAAGTATTACATTTTGTTAGGATAAAAAGTTCAATCTAAAATGTTGTTATTCTGAAGGAATGTTATATATCATGTTAATTATAGTCTTTTATAATAGTATATTATATTTTCATGTAAATTTTGTTGGTTTTATCAACTGTTTTTGTTACAAGTTTAATGATATTATGATTTAATTGTTTTGTATGCAGTACACTCTCTTTAATCCGAACAAATAAATACCAGGCGGGTATATATATATATATATATATATATATATATATATATGTCAGATTATTTACAAAAACCCACTTCATAACAAAAACCCAGTGGGTTTTTGTTGGTGGGCCCGCCCAGAAAAACCCGCCCGGGTTTTTCTGGGCTGGGCCCAACTTGCCAACCCTGGCTGACACCCCACTCTCCAAACTTCCACACCAACCCAACGTGAGGTAATGTTAATTTTAGTTAACGGAGTAATAGAGCAACACAACGGGCTATTGACGACTGTCCGGGATCAATCCCTTAAGGCAGTGGTCCCCAACCCCCGGGCCGCGGACCGCTACCGGTCCGTGGATCAAATGGTACCGGATTCAAGAAATATTAAATTATTTCCATTTTATTTACTTTGGGTTTATCTTGGGTTTGTGCGGTTCTTATCTATGTAATGTCCACTCAAATTAGGAGGCGGTAAATCAGAACTTGAAATTTGTTCTGTTACTAGAGCTTCAATTATGATTTCTGAATTCTGTATATCTCTATTTTCTACTTTTGACAAATGTGACAACTGTTTTCAAGTTGGCAGACGAAGTAGCTGCATTTAAATCGAAACTGAAGTTGTGGGGACTGCGCGTGAACAGAGGCATTTTGGACATGTTTCAGACATAAGCGGGGATTTTAGGCGAGACTGAGCCAAAACATTCATTCTCCTAGTTGGTGCACGATCACCTGTCTTTGCTTTTAAAAGAGTTCGAGCGCTTCGTGGGTTTTTTGTGGTTGGGAAACTATTTTATTGATTTAGCATTCTAGTGAGTTATAAAATATTAAATCACATTATATTCATTTTTTGGTGTAACTGTATTTTATTTTGAAGGCATGTTTAAATCCAACTAAATTAAAATTATTAAATCAAAACAGTCTAAAATATAAACAATCAACGTATCTCCCCCCCCCCTTCCCCCAGCGGGCCGCGTTAAAATTATCAAACGTTGATGCGGTCCGCGGCAATAAAAAGGTTGGGGAGCACTGCCTTAAGGGAAAGGTCCGAGGACAACACCTCGTAATTTTGTATCACGGTCAGATGACGAAAAAACACCTGAGCTGACACCCCACTCTCCAAACTTCCACACCATCCCAACGTGAGGACTTTCAGCCACGACAGATTTAAAGTGCACCTGCCGCCTCTACACCATACGCTTACAGACATCCATGTCCGTACCCAGTTCGAACCAGGAACCTTCCGATCTAGAGGGTAACACACTAACCACTATACCGATTGGTCGGCCCCAATTCAAAAAGAAATTACACATTATACTAACGATGAACAGTGAAGTCCACGTAAAATGTACCATGATTGTCAATCGATAAAAATTCTTTGCATTTGAATTTTGTAAACAGTGAAGAAACGAAGTAGGATAAAAAGCTATAATAAAGTTTGAACAGAGATGGAACGTACTGTGTTGCATTTAACGCAACAGACCCTAAACTATCTCTCAGGTGTTGTTTCGTCATCTGACCGTGGTTCAAAATTACGAGGTGTTGTCCTCGGATCTCTCCTTAAGGGATTGATCCCGGACCGTCGTCTATAGTTATATGTTGCTCTAGTACGACGTTAATTACAAAATTACCAATTACCTAAGCTATCACATGCGTTAATTTTGCTTATGTGAACGATTCGAAAGATAACTTGGAACTTACCTTCACCATAATATTCTATCTCTTCTCTCTTTATCTGTTTCCTCTTTATCTTTCTCTCACTTTGATGAATAAATTCGATCTCTGAGGTTAAAATGTCGCGTTTTTGCGTCATTTGCGAACATCTTCTAATTTTCACTTTTCTGTTTCTTATCTTGTAATCATTCCAGTAGCTTTTTGAATTGTTAGATAATACAGATTTTAAAAAGCCAGTGTAAAAAAAAATCCATAGTGATGAGGTCACGTTAAAATTAAAAAAATAAGAAGAAGAAAATTCACACATAAATTATGAAAACTGCTAGAATCAATAAAAACAGTTATATCAGTCACAATAAAACAGGTAACTATGTTCTGTGTGTGTGCGATTTACGTTCTAAATTTGAATCAATTGATTTTTTTAAAGGACGTGTTTTGAAAGAATGATTTAAAGAATACGTTTCGAAAGCATTATTTAAAGGACAAGTTCTAAAAACTGCGCATCACTGAAGTAAGGAATTCCGATCAATTAGAAATTTCAGAGGATGGGCTAGAAATTAAACTACTCTGATAAACAGGAATATTGTCACAGGATAAGTCAGGCTTGTTTTCTATATTCGTGCCAAATCTAATTTTGCCGTTCTAATTTTACTACTTTCACAGTTGAGTTGCGTTCTAAGAACGTCAGTTAGTTTAAGTTACATCAGTGAGTTAAATTCACTGATAATGCTTCCTAAGAATGTGAGATCATGTTGCAATTCGGAAATGTTTTTATTTTTATTGTTGAGCGCTTTTTACCTGCTTAGAGATTTGAAGCTGTAAAAATAGCTTGCAGAACTTTCAAGTGACAGATTCTAAGTCTTCTCTACAAAGAAACAAAATGTGTGTATCGTATTTCGATAGTATTCTCGATGCAATTGTTTTGTGATGATTTAATATCGATGAAGGGGGCAATGATTTCCAAGCTGAGTTCTAAGGGGCATTCATTACTTACGAATAGGGATGCGACATCGATGTCGATGGTTTATAAAAAATATCGATGTATTTACCATGGATGTATTGGAGCCGATGTTTATACTTGTCGATGTTTTATTTTTAAAATGAAAAAGTACCATGATAAAAGTTTAAAAAAATAACCAAGTAGCATAATTTTCATAATCAGTAAATTAAAGATACTTTTAGACCAAAGTGGTCGAGGGTGAAAGGTTTGAAAATGACGAGGATTAATGGGGGAACGTTGCCCCTAGCAACAAGACAATAGGGATGCGACATCGATGTCGATGTTTTGAAAACATCGATGTTTTATAAAAAAACATCGTTTTATTGGAGCCGATGTTTGCTTAACACGATGATGCTTAACTGATTAACGATGTTTGCTTAATGTATTTACGCTGTCGATGTTTCATTCTTGAACCAGTACTAAACCAGTTTTAAAAAATGGAGAAAAAAAGTTTAAGTACATCGATGTTTAAACACATCGATGGTTTTGGAGCGATGTATTTTTAACATCGATGTTTTATTGTCGATGTCGCATCCCTAATTACGAGGTAGCTTTACCTCAATTACAGCAACAAATTATCATCAGTACGATTAGCTCATGTTATTATTATACTGAAAGAAAGATACTCTGACGAAAGCTTCAGTGTACGCGTATTTGGTTTTTAAAAACAACTTTTCCTCTTGGATTACTACTATCAGGACCGATAGGAGAGAATGAGTTTCTGTGGTCTGTTAAGAAAGCACATAGAAAAACTATTTTTTCTTCTACTGACACACAGGTGCACAAAATTACACTGTTTTGTTCAGTCCGCTAAAAATTCACTAAGGGAAAAGTTTTGAAAAGTGGGGTCTCAGGGAAATTCATTTAAAAAGGCTCTTTTTATGGAAAACACCAAAATATGCTACGCAATTCTTTAAAGGTAACAAAAACGTCTTAAAAGGACTCGCAAAACCTGGAATAATACCATTTTGGTAAAAAAAAAACACGATAACGGCGTTAAAATACCCAAACAAAGGCCCTTAAATGAGCTTAGTTTTCTATGAAACATTTCTATTCGCTCGAATAACCATTTCAGATTCCCTAAAACAGATGCAAAATCATCAAAATCCAGGTCTTGAGAAATAGATTTTTTTCAAACCAAGTCAAAACAGAAGGTCTTAAAGCCTTCCCCTTTTCGAGGGTTTGCCTCGAGATGCAAATATAAGTTTATACATTCCCATGGAATAACCGTGCTTCACAAAACGTCACTGCGTGATAGGAAAATTCTGATTCAGTGTATGCTTGTATTCAGAAAATAAAATTCTATTGTATTCAAGTACTTTGATTTGGCATAGAAGAGGACAAATTTTTTTACCCGTTGTAATAATTCTCTTCTTCACTGAACTAACTGAATTAAGAAAGTGTTTACAAAGTAAGTGTAAACAAAGTTCATTTTTGACCCAAATCTTAGTGGGCATCCATTACGATTTATAATGAGCACTTTCGATAACATTATCGTATCGACGCGAACTATTTGTTCATGCAAAAGTTCGTCCCGGTTTATTTGACAAAAAGGGAAGAAAAAATTTTTAATTTACTAAATTCTATTTTTACTGAAAACAGTAAATTTTTGTTTACTAAATTCTATTTTTACTGAAAATAGTAAATTTTTATTTACTAATAAATCTATTTTTACTAAAAATTACATTTAATCACCACAATGTGCCGCTGTTCTGTTCGATGACCTTTCTCCATCTCTCCGGTAGCTGCATCATCCCGCTCTCATAGAGATCCAAACCGATCCTAAACCATCACGTGCGTTAATTTTGCTTATGTGAACGATTCGAAAGATTACTTGAACTTACCTTCACTATAATATTCTATCTAATCAGGAAACTTCAATCTGAGGTTTCTGGCTAAAGAACGGATCCAGGTAACGAAACTTTCTGAATACCTTACGGCCCGTGGAATCGTTCACGGCCACCTTCACCCTACACGACATAACTTCTTTTGCGTCTGCGAAGCATTCATGCCTTCTCGGATATAAAAAAAGCATCACAGATCGAAAATTCTCCTTATTTTCTGCCATTTGGAATGCTTAACGATATTTAAAAACAGCCTGACGACACAATTTCTTCCCAAGTACTCGCTGAAAGTCCTTCTTCCAGCAACATTTAAACTTTACACGTGTGGATTTGATACCATTTGGCTCTGTGATGCAATGCCATCTAGCGCCTCAAACGGGACGAACTTTTGCATCAGCCCAATATTTATCACTGAACCTCACCATGCTCGATCTTTTCAGATCTGCGTGATTTCTGTATCTGATTGGCTAGTGGTGTTTGTCATGCGTAATCAATTACCCTAGCTTAACCTTGCTTAACCTCTCAAGGCTTTCAGCTTCAGTTCAGCTGATATGCGCAGTTGGTCTTTGCGCATCTTGATAAAATCCGTGCTTGTTTGTTAAATATTTCGTTGTCGAGTTGCAGACATGTTTCTTTTGTTCTTTGTTCTATAAGCGAATGTTTTGTCGGTATTGTAAATTTTTATGATATTACGAAACCGGAAGAAAAAACCCTTTCGATGATATTTTATGTCCGTCAGTCATCTCACGAGCAATTACGTTCGTAAACAGAATTTCACTAACCTTCATACTTGCGGGAAAAATCACTTACTGGCAATTTCATTGTAATGGTATTGTAATTATATTGAAATAATATTGTAATTCCATTGTAATGACTGGGTGTACAGCTGCAGACCCCTTTTTTTTCGTGCCTCATTCATAGTAGAGCGAGTTCAATTTTGGCATCTCCTGTGGTAAACGTTACGCTATTGGGGTGTTTTGGACAGAATCATCAGGTGCTTGGAATTTTTTGATCACCCGTATATGAGACGCCACAAACAATCAGCATTCTATCAAGCTTCCAGTTACACTCAGCTTTTATTCTTATTAAAAAACGCAAGAAAAGTAAATGCAATTATTTTAATACAAGAAAAGAAAAAAACTTAAGAGTGAGTCAGCGGAAGCATGACATGAAAAAAGAAAAGGTTTAGATCCTACCTTTAGAAAAATAAGTGTCTTGGTAAAAGAAAACTGCTACAAGAAACCCCTAATTTCTGCATTCTTCATTTCTCTTTCGAAACAAAAAATCTCGGGAAGTTTAACTGAGAGCACTCGACTATGAAAGAAAACTTTTACTGAACTCCTTATAATATCAAGGTTAAAGTATAAAGAAAAATCTCCTCGTAGCTTCTAAACTATCTTTACGTTTGAGTCTCCTTAAGTATTTTTCTTTTCGTCACTCTGGATTCAGCATGGAATGAAATTCCAATGAAAGCAAAGGGTTTGATCAACTCTAAATACATTATTTAAACTGGAGAAAGTAGTCAAGATAATTAATTAATAAAAGTTAAAGGGTTTAGAGAATAATTCATTAGTTAAGAAATATTTGTAAATTAGTCATATTTGTCGCGGTTCGTAGAATTGTTTGCGGCCTATGAGTATGTTAACCACTAGCACAATTGCGAGGAACCAATCAAACCACCCCAAAATTTATAAATATACCAATAGACATTGCACGTTGGCAATAATAATTAAATTTTCAAAGCTCTTATTATACGCACTCCAAAATAGAAATCAACCAATTTAAGTACCATCAAGTAGAAATCATATGCAATGCATTTCAAGTAGATACAATACATATCAAATACAACGCAATTCAAGTAGATACAATGGAAATCAATTGCAATACAAGTCAATTAGATCCAAAATAAATCAAATTCAACGTAATTCAAGTAGATCCAATAAAAATCAAAAGCAATGCTATTAAAGCAGATCTAATAGAGATAAAATGCAATGAGAAATCAAGTAGATCCAAAATAAATCAAATACAATTCAATTAAAATAGATCCAATCGAAGTCATGTAATTCAAGTGAAATCATATTCATTGAAACTATAGATACATGGACAAATTGAGAAGTTGTAAAACTCTTTGGGTTTTCAATTTCAGTTTTTATTCATAAATTTCTGAGGAAATATGATTTCCGGGTACCTCAAAAATGAAATCCAAAAGCCTGTAATTCTCGAAAATTCCGGTTCTCCTAAACCCTAGTTCATGTATAAAAGCGGAAAAGATTTAAGGAAGAGTATCAGTGCAGAAAATGTGCTCTTTTATCTCACTCGTGGGTATCTCTTATCTCTCTTTGCTGTTGTGTATCTCTCCTACGATATCAAGTTACTTAAAGTAGCTCCCATGCATTCGGAGATTTGACCCCAGTTTTAAGTTGGGGCCATTTGTTTGAAACATAATTTCATCGATTTCTCAGCCTGATAACGGGGTAGGGATGACTATTTCTGAACACTATCGAGAGCTAGATTGGCTGGGAAGGAAATATGGAGATTCTCTCCTTTTTTTTGTTTGTTTCTGATTCACTCTGATAGGACTTTCTCCTGAGTTTCAAAGAGATAAGGGCTTCGAAAGAGAATGAGGGTATCGGCGAATCGCATCATCTTCGAGCGAAGAAACTTTCCCAAAAACACACTAGTTTCAGTCGGGAATTACACCTCAGAAAGAATCAAAGGATCGGAGAGATTTAAGCTTTTTGCAAGCGCTTTTAACGGAATGAAAGTTTATTGCTAGTTGTTTCCTTTCTCGGAAATGGGAAAATATCTTATGAAATTATCCTATTATTCGTCTCGCTTACGGCAACATTTCAGCAACTTTTCTTATACCGATAAGCGACTTAAACGGAACTGGATGGTTCGATAAAGCATCAGAGAATTGGTGTGTTATTAATAATGGCTGAAAATAGAACTAGATCAGTGTGATAGTTTTAGAATTTTATTTTTGAATAGAGTACCGCTTAGTTTCAATGGCAGTTTCTTTGATGCTGTCTGCCTTGGGTGCCTCTGGTCTCGAGTCAGTAGAGGCAGCACTCTTATTGCTTTGATTGTGTCCTTTTTGGACTTGGTCTAGTATAAGCTAACCACGTTGTATTAGCAGCTACAAAATAAATCATAGAACAGTTGGTTTTTACATTTAAATTTTCTCAATTTCCACTTAAAACGTTTACTCTAAACACATTATTTTACAATCAAAGTGTGGTATTTTAATTAACGTCGTACTGGAACAGCACAACAAGTTATTGACGACTGTGCTGGATCAATCCTCCTAGAGAAAAATCCGAGGACAATACCATATAATTTTGAACTATGGTCAGATAAAGAGATAACACCTGAGATGGCAACCAACTCTCCAAACTTCCACATCACACCTCACAACCAACCTTCCACATCAACCATGCGAGGACATTTAAGGCCCCGAAAGATTATTAGAATTTTTTTTCATTGAATGTCGTAGAGTTCGGAACTAGTGTCTCACCCCCCCCCCACAACTTTATTTCGATAATCACACTCAGTCGGTGTCTGCCGCAGAAAAAGTTGAAGTGAAAACCGGTATTAATAATTTATGTTGGTAATTTACCGGTTTTGAGAATGTCAGTAATTTTTAAACGCTGATACCAATGAGTCAAAACGTTTCTGTAGTTGTTCACCATTATAATAAACTACGCTTTGGGCAGTAGGGTCCTTAAAACTGTTCAGTTTTGACAGACTCATTACTACAGCACTTGATGATTTTACACAGTTTAGTTTCTGAAAATCAGCCACCCATGGCAACCGATATTCAACGAGGATCTCTCTGCCTCAACCTGGGATTCCTGGAATCTAAAGACTGATTCCTCTGTATAATTTGCGTTAAAAACAGTTCAGTGTTTCGTAAAATATACCAGTGTAAACAGTGTTTGGAATATGTAGTTAGTTGAATAAATCAGCTGTTCAGTACTCAATAAAGACCACCTTTATGTAGGAGTGTATTCAAAGGGATTCTTAGGGAGCACAGGCATCCACCAAAATGTTCTGGATATTGCAAAAATAGATGTTGAATTAGGTTTAATCGATGTAAATTGAACTTTTGTTAAGTCAATAAGTAGAATAACCCTGAAAATAGTTAATTGTATTAGCAAACGAAATGCTATTTCAATATTATAGTAATTCGAAACTTCGTTAAAGCAAAGTAAGTATTAATTTATGTGCTGAATGCGAAGGTATTGGACAAGATGATAAAATATCTTGTCTATTTGACTAGATATGAGTGACCAAGTAAGAGAGAAAGTGCCCACTGTGCTCAAACTCTCCCCAACAAATTTTAAAAGTAAAAATAAACAGTCAAAATTCACATTGAACTCATTTCATCAATGTAAATCCAAATTTCAAATCCAATCCAAATTCATCTATCAGACTGGTAAAATGCACGCAGTTTTATCTCTGAAAACTGAAAAAATAATTAAACTCGACGTTCATTTATCTTTAGCATTTAGGCCTTTCAGTTGGATTAGAAACCGGGAGGGAAAATCGGGCCTCTCCGAATGTTTTTGAATACATGCCGTAGTTTATGATTATCAAGTAGGAGTAGTCTATTGCATGCAAAACGCTCTTGGTGTCGCTGCTCTCATTTTAGGGTAAGTGTCGTTAGAATGCCGACAAAGAATCTTTTTGAAACACCCTATGGTGTCAGATGATTAAGAAAGATGACACATCAAAAGACATTGTCGAAACTAGCTGTACAGCTTCTATGTTATGCTTTCACTACACATATTTCTTGAAACAGTCAACAGCTATGAAGATTTTTACGAGCTTTTATTTCTAAATACATTTTTGTATGACATACGTAGGTTGAAGAAAATTCTGCTGCATAAGGTATTGCATGTCTAACAGCTATACAGATCAACAGACATTGTTCTTTTAGAGTGGTTCATTATGACAAATACTGTGCGAAACATGAGTTGGTTTTCATTCTAAGATAACTGAGGAGTAATAGAATATAAGTACACTTGTGCACATCAGAATAGATGCTTATAGGAAACATACTCTTCTTGAAGTAAAGCATGTCAAACATGTGTGAATGGAGAAATTACGATTTTGCGTTGAATTAATCAATTTGGATTGATTTGCTGCTCTACTGTCGCTTTTACCATACGAGCTTAATAGGTAAATAATAATGACTTTTTTTATTCTATACATGTATGTTATGCTGAAATACGTAATTTAAATATATCCTTTTACTAAAGAAATTAGTTTTGCTGATGAGTGGGGTTGGACTATTGCATAGTCGGTTCATTAATCGTTTCAATCAGCTCGTCTATGAGTTCCTCATTGAAAATATCCGGGGAAAGTATGCGTGTTATGGATTTTACAACACAATCGGGCCCTATTTGTCTATGGATAAGTGACAATTGTATGGATGAGACACTACTACTTAAATAAGAGGATTGAAAAAGAAAAAAATGAATGGTAGGTAGTTGAATTAACGTCGAACTGGAGCAACATATGGGCTAGTGGCGACGGTCCGAGATCAATCCAGAAGGTGAAGATCCGAGGAAGAAATGAAAGGTGGAAATATTTATAATGCTAAAAGATTTAAGTTGAATAAAGAGGGAAAAGGTTGTATTCCATGACTATATATTTGTTACAGTGAGAGTTTATTATCAACAATCGCGGGTACTGCCTAAACTAGTGAAGGTTTTTAAATAATCAAAAGAATCAGCTTTCCCTAGTGATTGTCGATATTCCCTAGCCTTAGGAAATAAATGTGGATTATGATTGCAATATGTTTTTTTTTATTCCTCTATAAATATGTACGGTAACTTTGGCCGTTTACTGAAAACTCATATAAAAAGTAATTAATTTATTCTAGCTTTAGTAATTTCCGTTTTATCAACCTTCCTGGTAAAGCGCAGGGATTATCGACTTTCCTCTAGGGGCTTTCGACAATCACCCGTGAGTGTTGATTTAGAACTCCGTCGCTCAAGAATCAACTTTCACAGACAGTAACTAGTGACTGTCAACACTGAAGAAACAAAATTCCCTGGTATATTTGTTATAATAACAGAGATCAAAGTTATCGGTGTGACAGAAGTGGTGTAGGTTGTAGTACGATGGAATCCATGGGATGGAGAATATGCTGAAGAGTCACAAGTTGAATTGCTAGGGCATGACAACAAAAACTTCAAAAACTTCCATTTATTTAATTTCGAGTTGGAACATAATGAGATGCGTCAGAAACAAGCTACTTACGAGTATTATATAAGGGTACATGAATATTTATCGCAGAGTAGGTTAGGACAAATTTTGTTTCGTAATATATTATGTAATATAACTTTACACGAAAGCCCTTCTGCGTATAAACAGGATGCATTGTATTCCGTTCGCGAAAAAGGGACTATGAGGTGTAGGATAGGGGTGGCCATAGACCATGGCTCTCCATTGATTTGCCAGCGACTAGCCTCACACTTGTTATTTTAATTTTAACAGGTCATTTAAATATTGTACAAACAGCAAAGCATATGTGAGGTCAGGTGGGGCACACATATCTGCAAACACACTTTTGCAGTCATATATATTAAATTGAAAACCACTTGACTAATAATATACTATATAATGTATGTATACATACACTACCCTACAATAATGGACGCCAGAGGATTTGCATAAAATTCGACTACCGAATTGGGGGTGTTTATCGTGGTATGGATTGGGACCTTCGCATGTCGTTCCTGGTAAATTGAACACCGACGCCAACGTGAACATTTTGGACAAACATGTTCTTCCTACGCTCTGGCAATTTTATGGATGGACGAATGTTATTTTCCCGACGACAACGCTCCATGTCATGTTTCAGCCTCTTTCAAGCAGTGGTATCAAGATATGGATGTAAAACGTCTTCCTTGGCCTGCTCAGAATCCCAAACTAAACCCCGTAGAACATTTGTGAGACAAGTTAGAGCGATGCTTCGGACCAGGGAACCACGTACGAAATCTACAGCTGAGCTGGCGACATTCTTGCAGCAGGAATAGACACAAATACCCATAGCTGTGTATCAAAACCTTCTTGAAAGTATGCCCAGAAGGGTTGCTAGAGTAATTGCAGCAAGTGGGGGACCATTCCCTTATTAAAGAATGTATTATTTCCCTTAAAGCATCACATATTGCTGTCCGGTCCATTATTGTAGGGCCGACCAACCGGTATAGTGGTTAAGGTGTTAGCCTCTAGATCGGAAGGTTCCTGGTTCGAATCCGGGTCCGGGCATGGATGTTTGTAAACGTATGGTGTAGAGGCGGCTGGTGCACCTTAAATCTGTCGTGGCCGAAAGTCCTCACGTTGGGTTGGCGTGGAAGTTTGTAGAGTGGGGTGCCAGCTCAGGTGTTGCTTCGTCATCTGACCGTGGTTCAAAATTACGAGGTGTTGTCCTCGAATCTTTCCCTTAAGGGACTGATTCCGGACCGTCGTCAATAGCCCGTTGTGTTGCTCTAGTACGACGTTAACTAAAATTACCAAATTACCATTATTGTAGGGTAATGTAAATATCTTGCTACTTATCTAGAGCGATGCTTCGGACCAGGGAACCACGTACGAAATCTACAGCTGAGCTGGCGACATTCTTGCAGCAGGAATAGACACAAATACCCATAGCTGTGTATCAAAACCTTCTTGAAAGTATGCCCAGAAGGGTTGCTAGAGTAATTGCAGCAAGTGGGGGACCATTCCCTTATTAAAGAATGTATTATTTCCCTTAAAGCATCACATATTGCTGTCCGGTCCATTATTGTAGGGTAATGTAAATATCTTGCTACTTATCTTAATTAAACGTCACTACTTTCTCTGTCTCAAATCGCTACTTTTTTCTATATTTGACTTTAAAATCTCTCACAGTAGCTCATTGTAGGGCAAAGAAGTTCATCTCCCGCTATACCAGAAGTAATATTTCTACATCAGTGTCAGACTGGTCTGTTTAATTTCAGAGAGTGACGGCTGATTGATCGACAGTTCGAAGCCTGGAAGATCCGTGTGATATATCCCGCTATCGCCTTTTAACCATATCTTTTTACATAAATTGTTGAAAGGTCTGACAAAATGATTTTTGTCTTTGAGGCCCGATACACTTCCTGAATAATTTAAAAAACATCGAGCGATTTAACGCCAGGAACTGATAGGAAGTGTCGGAGCTCTTCATGTGTTGCGCCCCAAAAGAAAGATTTTGGCAGAAATTTTTATTACACTTCAATTAACTTTTATGTCGACTCTATTCGTTATCGCACTCGATATAACGGGGCAAGGTTAAACTTGTGACATTATTGCATTGATGAGATCCAGATAATGGCCCAAGTACATTCCCGCCATTTCAATGCAATATACACATTCAGGATATTTACACTCAGTGTCAACTCGAGGTTAAGCTTGTAACAGTATTGCATCAATAGAACTCAAATTACGTTGTGCTGTCCTCGGATCTTTCACTTAGGAGGTTGATCCCGGACAGTCGTCAATAGCCCGTTATGTTGCTCTAGTACGACGTTAATTAAAATTACCAGCCTACCAACTACCTATCAAATTCAGCTATTGGCCAAAATACATTTCATTTCAGTTAACTATTTTCTTTTGACGGCACTCGATAGCACTGTGGTAGGTAGTAAATAAACGTCACACTGGAGCAACACAACGGGCTAATGACAACGGTCCGGGATCAATCCCGGAGGAAAAGATCCAAGGAATCGTAATTTCGAACCACGGTCAGATGACGAGAACAATACCTGAGCTGGCACACCACTCTCCAATCCTCCACACCACGCTAAAGTGAGGACATTTAAGGTCACGACATATGTAACGTGCACCAGCCGCCGTGTACGCGACGATCTTTGGCTGGGTTGAGTTTCGAACTCGCAACCTCTCTGTTGCTAATCCGTTGCTCTTCCAACTGGGCTACCACATTGCTTGTGGATAAGCTTACGACATTATTTCATAAATGGAGTACAGCAATTGTCTAAAATAAATTAGGTGTAAAAGATACATTTATATGTCAGTTATTGGCCAAAATATACGTATTTCAGTTAACTACTCGCACTTCTTGCGGTACACTTTAGGATGTTAAATTTGTGACACTGTTCTATGGGATACAGCTATTGACCAAATTATATCATTATTGCGTCCTCGGTAACATCAACCGTTTTTAAATTTAAGGTAGTATTGGGCAGTTACAAAAGTCTCAAAGGAGCACTCAGTAAGGAGACGCCAAATAATAGAAAAATAAAATGTGCGTCGATTTCAAAGCATTCAATTGGTGTTTATGGAATTTTTTTTAAACAATTTCTCTAATGAAAGTTTATATTTATGGCAAAAATTAACTTCCATAGTTTCAGGTTTCGGTCCTTTCGTTTATTTAGATTAGATGTTTGACCATAGAAAAAGTAATCATAAATCTTTGTTTGAGGGTACAATAAGAGCTATAGTTCTGGTGAGTTAAAATCCCACCCTTTTCTATAATGTGATACCATAACGGACAGAGAGATTGCGGGGTGACTGATTGGTGGTACGCTGGAGAAAGTACCGGAGTGTGGAACAAAATGTAAAACGCATATGATTATTTTAAGAAACAAGAGCTTGTTTCCTACTATATGCAGGCCGCGAGTTCAAAACTAAACTCAACCTAAGACCCGTTGTGTACGTGGGGGCTGGTGCAGGTTAAATCATTTGTGGCCTCAAATTTCCTCACGGTGTGGTGTGGAAATTTGGATCGTGACTACCAGCTCTGGTTTTTAATTCGTCATCTAACCATGGTTCGACGTTAATTCAACTCCCTACCTACCCACGATTGGCGTCTTTAGCATGGGTTATGGTTCTGAATTTTTAGTTGTGAAATAAATAATTACCTATGGTGATTGCCATACGCGTTGGAAGCTTCTTACATATCCAACCAAAACATTTGAAGATCGCCAAAAAATTTCCACACATAACGATAATTAATTGGAGTGGCTATTGCACCTGGAAGCATGGAGAATTAACTGTCCTGATGGTCAATAAGTGAATTTCCTATTTGAACTCGTTTGCAATACTGCCTTAAATGAATTTTGGTAATCTTTGTTTTTGGTTCTGTTGTCAGATAGATGTTTTTCTGTACATATAAGCAGGGTTTGAGCTGGTGTCTAGCTATTAATTACAGATTCGTGAACATACAAACATTTAATTAGTTGATAAACAGGACAGACAATACAATCCCGGAGAACATAACACATATCTAGTCGTACTCACTACTCTATTACGACAAAATAAAAGTGTTCATCATCCTACCCTTAGTATACCTTCCACATTACAATTGTTTTCTCTTTATTCAACAATTGGTTATGTCTAGGGCAACTTTTTTGTTGCAGTAAAAATGGGAAAAGTTGCATTTATTTTTGATACACTAAAATCTAAAATAAATGATTCGTAAAAAATGAAGAAATCAGAATTTATAGACAATTTTAGTGGTATTTAACAGTATTATTACTCATAATTAAATTCTGAAGAACTATGACGTAGTTGAATGGCTGATCCTTGGCCAGTAATCTCTTTAAAATTGAAAAACTGAGCTCAACAGAAACAGTTGTTGCCTAACGTTGTTGCAGCAGCAAATACCGACTTGGGAGGAAATCATCTCGGGAAAGTGTAGCAATAACCGTCAGGTCATTATTTTTTCAAATCGTCTTTAAGATACGTTTTAAGGTTGCAAAGATTTTCTTTTAAGTCCATCGATCTGATATCTTCATTCACTGTCTCGATGTTGTACGCTTTAATCCGATTTTTCTATTAGACGAATCAAACATTCGTAGCTGCTTTTGATTTTCAGCAAACGTTTTCGCACCTCTGGGTGAACGAAGTTTTGCATTCCAATAATCTGCATTGTATATATACATTCGGAAATATTACTTTACAAAATAGTTATTAAATAGATGCCTATTTAATTATGAGCTAAATTTGAAAAATTAAGTAGTTGCCTATTTAATTTTAAGCTAAATTTTAAAAAAGCTGCACGTGGTTGCATTTATGCAAAAAGTTGTATTTATGTTGCGGTTATAACTCACTTACAATACACCCCATGTAGGAGGAATTTTGGTTTTAGCACTTTACATGCAGCGTAGAACGTGTGAAAAAAAGTTGCATTTGTTGCAAAAAGTTGCCCTAGTGATATCCTTTAGTGTTGCTATTATTGTTTACATTGGTAACATCATCCGATGAGCCAGATGGATCATTGACCTTGACCACTCATTCGTCTGACCTTTCCTTTTACCGACTATTCTTGCCTCATAGCAACAGAAAGACTTTCGGGGTTACCAAAATGACCCCTCATTTTAAGCTCCGGGTCCGTCTTCCAACCACGGTGACGTGTGTTTGGAGGCTCAACTATAAAGGGACCTTTCATTCGATTGGATAGAAACAAGGGGGAAAGTTCATGAGAGAGAACTCTGGTTTGTGTTTTATGGCGCAGGGACCATATTAGGCCATGCTGCGAAAGACACAACGTGTACAATATCAAGTAATGGACACACAAGGAAAGTTTGACTGACACAAGAGAGAAACACATCCAGGGAGGAATCGAACCTACGCCACCTACAACTGGCAGGTTGCTAGCGCAGTGAGCATACCCACTAAGCCACTGCGGCCCCGAGAGAGGTTTGTGACTAAAAGAAAAAAAAAGCGATTGAAAAGGGACATCTTGTGTTTGGTCCCAATAGAAATGACTATCGGTTTAAATACCCAGCATTCTAAATTAGTTTCGAGATGTTTTGTGTTGTAGGTCCATTTTGTACAATGTCTTCAGTAAAAAAGTAAGACATTCCTTACTCTTTTGACTGAGTTCGGCGCAATGTTGAACATCATGCTGCTTATGAAAAGAAAGTGTTGAAGACGTAGTATTGAGTTCCGCGATTTCGGCTTAGATTGGACGGGAAATTGAACAACAAAAATAGGTAACACTATTCGGTTAGAAACCTACTTTTTGAGTGTTTTGATGGAAAGCTGGTTGAATGTAGCACTCCTAAGCATTAAAAGGTTTTGGCTGGTGAATTAAGATTCGTGTGTGTGAGAGAGAATGGGGGTGGTTTTTGAAAATATCCTCTGAAAGTTTTCCTTTGTGCAATAGTTTATTGTAATTAAAAGTGAGCGTAGTTTATTTCATTGCAAACACTGATTAAATATACCTTTTCAGTACAAAATGTGAAGTTTTTGTGTGTTTGGAACAAATTCTTTAGGTGTTCCAAATTACCATTTATCAAATCGACACTTACGTTTCTTTCAGTATTAGTGCTTGAAAATTTCTTAAGTTTGGTAAATTTGCTATTCACTTACAAAGCTTAGTGAATTTTGTCGTGTGTGTGAGAGAGATTTACCGTTTGATTCATTCGGAATAAACATTTATTTTCTTTTGGATATCTTTTAAAATCTAGTGTTTCATTACATTACCTTATAACTTTTACACACATATGTATGTCATAATAGCAGAAATCAGAGTCGTGACAAGAGTGGTGTAAGGCAGTTATCGATAGCTTCCAATGGAGTGTGTGTAGTATTGCGAGTAGGAAAGTAGTTTAAGTACATCAATAAAGTTGACAAGTTAGGACATCAGAGTGTGGAGGGATTCTCTATTGTGTGTATAATGTTTGGGATCGTGAAATAATCAATAGCTAATATTTAGTCCCCGAGAGGTTGAGAATTTAAAGGATTGTTGGGATTAAGGGACCTACTAAGAAAGTTTATTGGGAGAAAAGGTGGAGATTTCTATGAAGTCTCACGTGTATCTATTCTTCCTGTGATCAGAAATGAAGAGTCAGACAACTTGACTGAGAGCTGATACGTTTGAAGTCATGGTCAGCGGGTGTGGAAAATCTCAAAAGGCGAAAATGGTAACAAGATGTAATGAGGGATATGTGGTTCCAGTTGGGGGGGGGGAGGCTATATAACGGTGAGACAAAGACTTGTGAGTAAAAGAAGGAGAAAAGGGGAAGTTATTCGATATTATAAGTTAAAGAACTTATCTGTGGTAAAATTATGTTGTAAAATTATTAATTATATTACATAATTATGTAAAATTATTAATTATAAAATAAAAATAGCAAAACGAAAGTTACAAACTACTTATAGAACAGCGCTTAGAGTGGTAAGAAATAAGAAGAGGGATACAAGGCAATTACTATGTAGGTAAGTATTTAACTAACGTCACACTGGAGCAACACAACGGGCTATTATTTACTACTTGAAAAATTATGAGCAAGCACATCAAAAAAGAAATTCATATTGGCGAATTTGATGCGTAGGTCACAATTTTCCTAGTAATAAAAATGCCTTGTGTTACATATGTTGAACAACTATTTTTTTCAGACTATTCGTCAGAAACAGAAAATATTTTGCGAATGGAAAGAACATTGGTTATCTTTTAGGTCATTTTGATACAAACTTTTTAGTTTAACAAAATTAAAGCTCTGGTTAGGATAGATAGCAGTTGAATTCAGTGAAGTAAGATCGCATTCTGAAATGCTGATACTGGTGCTTATTTGTCCTAACTTTCGAAAGCTTTCTCGAATTCTTAGGAAAAGCTTTCAAAAGCTTTCCCTATGAATCTGGGATTACGTCAATGTCACGCTTGGTTAAGCTATAAGGCAGAGGCGCTAAGCCAGCACTCAGCACATGAACGAGAATTCTCATAGTGGTCAGACCGCAAAGTGTTTTAGTGACCGTTAAGTTATTGTGTCTGCTTCGTATTCCAACTGTGCTCGCGATTAGTCAGTCGACTGTATGGAAACTGTTCCATAGGTAATTCTAGACAGTTTTCTACAGTAAATGGTTTTTCAAGTATTTCATAGTGCTTATTACTTTTTAGGGTCTTATGTGATCTTGTTGCTCGTTTGTATCAAACGTAGATTATTATTAAACTTATTTTAACTATTGGTATTACATTTTGGTCTTAAGTGCTGAGCATAATTTTTAAACATACATAAAATTTATCTTAATCTTCTAACTTTTTCAATGAAAGTGGCGCAACTCAAAAAGTGAATTTTACAAGAGTCAAAAGCAGATTGAAACTCTACAGCATATTTACTTCTGGATTAGATGTGTTAAAATTTGTAATAATTTTATTAAAAAAGTATTACATTTACTGCTCTGTTTTTAAGGTTAGTGAGAGTTAAATTAGAGGATTTTTCCATGTAAACACAAAATACCGGAGAAAAATACTACTGATTAAGAACCTATTTGATTTATAAGGCACGAGTACACGTGTATTTACGAAATTTTCTTGAACAATCTAATTGCCCACTAAGGACTTCCTCCTCTCTTTATTTAATTTTTCACAGTTTCCCTACAGTCTCATTGAATCTCTGCAGTACCACCACCTTCAGTTCACAGAATTTCACTGTTCTCTTCTGTTCTTTTTGGCGTTTTGTTTGTAGCTCCCGATGTACCATTTGTATCCTTTTCCATCATCTAGGGTACTTTGCAACAAAGTAGCACCTGAAAACCGTATTCTTCTTTAAGATTTGCACATTCACGGGAGCATCATTAGGTGTGCTAGGTGCATACGAACCGGAGTGATCACGGAATTCTGGTGATATAATCTTTCCCCGTGGGATTTACGTCTCTGGTAAATATGGGAGTCGAGACATCTAGATCCAAAGTAATATTTCTCAACTTTATACTCTCCTTCCATTTTCCTTTCTTTTCATGAGCCGCGGTAGCCCGGTTCGAAGAGTAAAAGATTAGTAACCGGAGGGGTTCCAGTACGAATCCAACAAATGACCATCTTGTACATGGGTGCTGGTTTGCCTTAAATCTGTCGGGGCAACAAATGACCTCATGTTGGCGTAGTGAGTAAGTTTTGAGAGTGGTGTACCGGTTCAGGTGGGACCTCGTCATCTGACCGTGGTTTAAAATTACGTGGTGTTCTTTGATCTTCTCCTTCTGGTATGATCCCGAACTGCCACCAATAGTCCGTTGTGTTGCTCCAGTGTGAATTTGATTAAATACCTATCTCTACCTCCCTTCTTTTCACAGTTACTTGACGGTGTTTCTTGTATTTGGCGCAGCTTTACCGAGGATGACCCTTGTACCGTAACACACAAAATCAACCAACCTTATCACTTAGAGTGGTTTCGACGAGAGATATCTCGTCATCAAGATATTGCCAATTTTTTTATGATGGCTATATCAAGATCTGGTCAGATTTTATGTCTAATGACGACATGTATCGTCCATCAAGATCTGCTCAGAGTTTTTCTAATGACGAGATGTCGCGTCCATCAAGATCTGCTCAGATTTTTCCTAATAACGAGATATTCGTCCATCAGGATCTGCGCAGATTTTTTTCTAATGACGAGATGTCTCGTCCATCAATATCTGCTCAGATTTTTTCTAATGACGAGATATCTCGTCCATCAAGATCTGCTCAGATTTACTAATAGCGAGACACTTCGTCGAGACAACCACCAAGAGGAGTATGATTTGCACGCCGGGGTGTATTTTATAAGCTGCGATGAATATTTCTAAATTTGGTACATCTGCAGTCTACGTTTATAGAAATAGCTTTAGAAAAATATTAAATAGCTTTCATGCGTTGGTATTTTATTTAACGTCATACTGGAGCAACGTAATGGGCTGTTGGTGACGGTCCGGAATCAAAACCGGAGTGAGAGATTCCAGGACCACACCACGTCATTTTGAATCAAGGTCAGATGACGAGGTCACACCTGAGCTGGCACCCCACTCTCCAAATTTCCACAACACGCCACGTGAGGACAATTGAGGTCACTACAGATTTAAAGTGGACCAGCCCCTTTGTACTCGGTCTGGTTGGATTCGAAATCTCAAACCTCCTATTGCTAATATGTTACTCTTCAAACCGGGCTACTTTTCGAGGAATTACTGAATCGTGTTTTTTATATATTTCTGTTGTAAGGTTCGTATTTGATCGTATTCTTATGCTAGTTTACCAGTTTTCCATTCATGTGTTCTGTTTCTTATTCTTGTAAGTTTTATTGTTCCATTACGCTGCTTTTGGTCAATAAATTATTTAGTCACCTCGACTTTCTGTGTTTTACCTTGAAGGTGTTCTTGAGGAGTTTCACAGACGACTGGGAACACCTTCAAATGCTTTTATCTTTCTTGCTAGGTCGTCATGACTGTCGTCGCTTTGAGAGGAAGCTTTATTCTTTTGTGTTAGTATTGCACTAGCCAAGAGGTAGACCTGTACTTGAGCGTATTAGGGAAAATAATTCCAAATGTGGTATCCGTTTTGTCTTATCGGCAAGACGTATTGCATAGCTACCTTCCTATATGGGATCTTTAACCCTCCTGGTGGTTCTCGACGAAATATCTTGTCATTAGCAAAGCTGGCTGGATCTTGTTGGATGAGATATCGCGTCATAAGAAGAAAACACGATCAGTAGAAGAAAATTGGCCGGATCTTGATCTCGTCATCATCAAATGTTAGGAAATATCGTGATGACGAGATATCTCGTCATTAGCAAAATTGATCCAAGTCTTGATGGACAAGACATCTCGTCGAAACTTCTTGGAGATACTATCAGGATGTTTATGAGTAGTATGCTGAGTTTGCACATACTTACATCATAGTAAAATACGGGAGCCGCTAAAATACAGATGAAGTGATGCCTCCAACTTTAAATAAGGGGCCTTTGTGTCTTAGTGGGTATGCCCACTGTGCTAGCTACCTTTGAGTTGTAGGCAGTGTAGATTCGATTCCTGCCAGGTACATTCCTCTCGAGGTGTATTTCTGCCTTCTGAGTCAGTGAACCTTGGTTGTGTGTGTTTATTTCTTGATTTTGCATGTCTTGTGTCTGGCCAACATGGCCAATGTGGCCCGTACGCCATTAAACCCCAATACCAGCCAACTAACTTTAAACAAATATACATTTTCCAGTATTAATGTTATACTTATTCGTTCTTTGTAGGTTCTTTTTGAAAGTGGTAGGAAAAGATGCCCTTTGAATCTGCATATTTTATTCTTAATTTACATTAGAATATTCAAAACGCACTCATCGAGGTCATGGATGCATCCTGGGGAGTCCCAACGCGGTTCGAATTATCCCCGAACTGGTTTATGTAAGATGTAAAATGTATGCTGAAGTCAGTTATATCAGAGAATACGAAAGTTCCGTAAATCGCATGTGTAAAATACGCGTCTCATTACATCAAGAGTGAAAACAGTTAAAAATCTATAAAAACGCATTGTTCATTTACCATTAACTCTCCAAGTAGTTTCGACGAGATGTCTTGTCCATCAAGATCTGGTCAATTTTGCTAATAACGAAATAGCTTGTCATCAAGATATTGACAGTATTTTTTATGACGACGAGATCAATATCTGGCCAGTTTTCTTCTAATTACAACCACCAATACAGTTACTTTCCTGGCGGTTCTCTCGACAAGGTATCTCGTTTCATTTGCAAAACTGACCAGATCTTGATGGATGCGATAACTCGTCAATAGAAGAAAAGTGATCCGATCTTGATTTCGTCATCATCAAAAATTCCGCTCGTTTCACCAAATATCGTCACCTTCAAAACCTTAATGGTGAGATACCTCGTCGAAACCACTTGGAGCGTTAAGCGTTTTGGGAACTGGGGTCTATCCGAAATTATTTTCTGGGTACATGCTAGATGAAGGCCGTTCTTTTAGAAAAAAAAAATGTTTTCAAGAAAAGGGGATGGCTTGCTGAAGTGTGCACGTGGGCAGCTAATACCTCAGGTACGGCTCTGCGTTGGTTTTTCTATGTTCATATGATCTTGCAAAACATATACCATTCATATTAATTTATATTAAAACCTTTATCATAACCTTAAAAATAGGTTCTTTCAGATCAAACTATTTTAGAAACTACCAGACATTCAACAAATAATAAACTTTTTTCATGTGACCTTCAAAAGTAGTGTGCCAGGACAATTTCGCAGAAGTAATCTGTCACTGATTTAATATCCTTTCTTCCCTGTCATCTGACCGTGATTACCACGTGCAGAGGTGTAGATATACGACGTATTTCAATTAGGGTCTCTGTCCGCCTTAGATGGACTACCATACCTTTCTTCCCTGGTATTATGGCTTAGAAACTGGCAATTAAATACCAGTAGAAAACGATTTGGGTGAGAATTGCCGTTACCGAAATATCATGAGTTATTTCTTTAATCACGATTTTAGATTAAATTTACCCTTATTCTCCTTATGCTTTTAAGGAACTTCAGGAACCAATTTATCTGACGACAATAAGCATACAAGTAAAACCCATTAATACGAAAAACCTAGTTATGAGAAAACAAAGGGGGCAAGTTCTGCTTCCAACCTAAACTACTTAATTGTGTTTCTCGAGTAGAAATCTAACCTTCATGCAAAGAAAGAAATGACTCACCGGACACACACTTCACATCACTAAAGATTACCACATTCTGGTATAGAAAAGCTAAAAAATTCATTTCGTCAGCATGGAGCACAAACTCATTAAGAGATACTGTACAGCTGTTTAAATATAGCTATTAGTTTTTAGGTCAAAAGATAAAAATCATAAGCATTTCGAGTGTTACACATCTTTTAAATAGATTGCGATATGACTATGCATTTCTCATCATGGAAATAAGTATTAGTGTCTTCTAAAAATGTCAGTTAATGATATTTTGCTCTAAGCTGACGATATACTGAAAATTTTAATTATCTAGGTTTCGACTGGCATATCAAGGTTAGAAAATATTGTCAGATTATACTCCTGTAAGATGTACACAAAGAACCTTGGGATTATTTTACATCATCCCCTTACACAATTGAAATTTTTTTCATTGAATGTTGCAATACAAAACTATTATCCCATTTTAGTTCCATATTTACCACCAGACACTGCAACGGAAAAAAAGCAGAACTAAAAACCAGTATTGTGAATTCGCATCGGTAATGTAATAGCCCGTTGTGTTGCACCAATGTGACGTTAATTAAAATATACCAAATACCAATACTAATTTGTAATGTACCTATATTGAGATTGTCGATAATTTCCGATTTGGCATCGCTTACGTGATTTTTACATCGCGAGGAAATCTGTCCTTGCTCTTCACGTAAATCACCTAGGTTATCATCTGGAAAGCAATCTAAAGCAATATGAGCATCGGACGACAAAATCTATGGAAGAAGAGAGATACTAAATGGAAGGTGGATACCCACACGATGACAAATTGTTACAGAAGCATTCAACAAGACTTTCCTGCTATACTACTGTGATCAGAAAGTATCCGGAGAATGCTTCCTTTAAAATACATATCGCACCCCGACAAGAAAAGTGGCGCAGCTCAAAATTGCAGAATTTGAGAAAAAAACACCAACTTAAAGGATACTATAAAACTTATATTGAAATAGTATAAGCTTCTTTTAAATTTTAGGTAAGTATTTGTGGTAGTAACTTCTATTATATTCTATAGAATAGTAATACAACACGCTGGGGCATCTTATACATATTTTTCAATGACATAACATTGATTTTGACATGAAAATTTTTATTTTTTGACGTGTGTCACTTTTTATTGCCGGTGTGCGATACATACAGTAGATATTGTCTGCAAACTTTTATCAAATATTTTTACGACTTATATTAACGTGTGGCAACAATCAGGGATTTATTTAATTTTATCGTCTGAAAATAAATTTGTTTTTAATAAGAGAAGAATTTTCACTTCGTCGATTTTCCAAAATCTCAAATAATGGAACAAAGAACATGCATTAAATTTTGTTTCCGAAAGGGAATTTCTGCTACAAACACATTTGAAATGTTGCAAAAGCTTTTACTGAGGACTGTTTATCAAAAACAACTGTATTTGGTGTACAAAGTTTAAAGAAGGTAGAGAATCCGTCGTAGATGTTTTGCGATCTGGTTGACCACCCACCAAAGTATTCAACAAATACGGCTTCACAAGCTCCGTATTTACCTGATTTGGCGCCTTTGACTTTTCTTATTATCTCGGTTAAAATTTCCTTTTAATGGTCACCGTTTAGAGTCCATTGATGCAATAAAAGAAAATTCGATACGAACTCTGAAGTGGTTTCTCCAAAACGACTTTAAAGCATGTTTTGAGGATTGGAAAAAACGTTGACACAAGGGCATTAAAGTCGGAGGAGATTACTTTGAAGGAGGTGTAATAAATTACCAATGAATTGATACCTTTTGTTGTATGACAGCATTCCGGATACTTGTTGACTGTCGTAGTACTAAAGTCGTAGCTATACGACTCTAGAAAATCCTAAAAATATGCTTTTTGGGTTGAATTACATTTTCTGTTTCATATAAAGTAAATCAGTTTTGAAATATGCTGTTGTTTTAATAGTATGTCAAACAAATGGCATTAATGTTTTTTTCCAAAATCGCATCCTAACTTTGACGAATAACCTCTTAAATTAAAGTATTAGGAGCTGACTGCTATATCTCTAGAACAATATGTGCAAAACTGATGCTATTTGTGGAATCTGCATCCTTAATATCTTCTAAATAAGGCTTACTGTTAGGGCACCAAATTCTGTATTGGCCAGTGTAATATTTCGGTTCATCACTGAAATAGAAGTTGTTTATGCAGTATAATAAAATCTAGGAGCTGCTATGGCAAAATCGGTTCCATTTTTTAATCAATGCCCAAAATATATCCCAAAGTCTAACTTCCGAGGTGCCAGAAAAATATTTTTATTGGCTTTTGGTCATTATTGAAAGGTTTATTATTTTCTTAAATCTTTTAGGGTTTGGTGTCCGTTTCTTAAAAATTCTATTGACTTAAATAACTTTCTTGAAGACCGGATTTTTAAAATGACTGCTTAGTTGTAACTTTTTTTTCTTGCGTAAACGAATGTAGTTTTATTTCCTAGCCCTTTGACATCTAAGATTTCAGAATAGTTCAGTATCGTTTTCTACCTACATCACGTTTAATGACCATAGTCCAGCAAAGGCGAGTTGGCATTTGAGTGATGTGGTTTTAAATTCCTAGTTAAGATTATGTGACTTAGAGCAAACTGATTTTATTACGCACATAAAGAGACTGAACTAATCAATTTCGATTTTCAAGATTGATTTTTAAATCAGAATAGGGGGAAATTATTAATTTTGTTTAATACTAACACTTGTCCCTAAGCACTCAATACAGTAAAACCAAGTTTCATAACAAATTCATTAAAAAATCAACAGGTTTCGTTTAACGATTCGAAATGTACGTCTTATACTGGTGGCGTTAGAGGGTTTATTTGCAATATAAGTGCTAATTAATGAAATTTAAACATCAAATGTCGTAAAAAAATCTGAATTATTTGAGTTCGTATATAGTTTGTAGCATGTTCTAACACATCTATGAAGCACTACTTTTCATTACTGCAAACATAGAGGCGAGGATAAGGGAGGAGATAAAATAAGTTTACATTTTAAAGTGTTTTACCCTAATAAAAATTGTCACTAAACTCGTTTCACTACAAAAATTGGCGCTTCCGATGAAAACCAAAACAATGTGTTTCTTATTCTGAAAGTTTTATCCTATCCGAGACATCAATTTTAAGACATATTATCTTACATCCTCATCGTAGCTCTCAAAACCTTTTTTATACCCTTGTCAGACGCAAACACATTCCTTGTATTCCCAGAGTTTCGTCCCGCTGAATCCTATAATAATAAAGTAGCAATCGCTACTAATAGTATTTAATGATCGACTCTCCACTACCGAATTACACACTACAAAATCATACCCTGAGGTTATACTAAGAGGAAATATTCTCAGACCAAACATACTTTCTGTCCTTTGAAATATTCTTGGAATTACCTTTCCCTCATATTCGTCTCAGCTTACTCTCGTTTCTGTGCTCAGATGGCAAAATATTCTAAGTCACTTTTTTTAATTTTTCGTGACAGCAATTTTAAGATTCAACATGTGGTTCTGTGGTTTTTGACTTATTACAATTTTCCACCTTTGTTTTCTCATAAACTGAAAGAAAAAGACTACGACATTTTGCCACCTTCAAAACATTAACAAACCAGACTCCAGGATGGGACTTACTCAATTTTTGGGGAATAAGTGACTTAAAACATTTTGCCATCTGTGAGCACAGATATATTCTCTATTTTAAACATATTCAATTTCATAAGACGTAATTTTCTGTCCTCTTAAATAGTCTTCGTTAGTTTGTTTCTTCAAACACATTGCTGCTTACTTTTCTGTGCTCTCTCTCTTATTCTAACTCTTATTCTATGTTATCGGAGTTCTTTTCTGCCCTTTCAAATGATTTTAGTACACTGCCTCGTCTTTCAGTCCCATTGTAGTTGATTCACCTGTTCTAAATTTAGTATATCGTTTCAGTGGACATCTTTTCTGTCGATTCAAATGATTTTGAATCTAAATATTTTTCGAACCGAGCTGGATTCTCTTATAATCACATTGCAACTGACTCGACTATTGCTTCACCTTTCCCAAATCTTCTATACTGTTTCATTAGACGCACTTTTCTGTTTTTTCAAATAATTTGAGTGAGCTGGGTTCTCTTTCAGTTACATTGCAACTGATTCGAATATGTTATCATTTCCTCTAAATATTCTGTACCGTTTTATGAGACACACTTTTCTGTTCTTTCAAATGATTTAAGTAAACCACTTTATTGCAGTCTCAAGCTGCTTCACCTACCTCACACATCCTATTCTATTCTATACTATCTATGTCAGTAGTTTCCTACTGCGGAACATGAGGTGTTATTCAACGGTATGCGATTAATGTTATCGTGTAGGTAGATTTATTGCTACACTGTGAGTCAAATAAATTTTCCAACAGCTTAATTTTGTAAAACCTCAGCCTAAATATAATATATTTCTATAAATAATTTTAAAGTATATTTTACTAGTCCATGCATCTGATTGTTAACATTATGCATATTTAAGTAGCATAAAACATTTTCTCTTGAAGTCCTTAGCGTGTTATATAATGATAGTATTTATGATCATTAAAACAATAAAAGTATTCTAGATGATATATATAATGATATAAACAAAAAAAATTATGCTTTCTTCTATAAACTTCTAAATGCAATTGAATTCCTTAAAATGTGTAGAAGGATAAAGCTACTGGATTTGTGTTCATCTCTTCAAATATATATATATATATATATATATATATAATTCTCTTACGTGGCCTGCGACCAACCGGTATAGTGGTTAAGGTGTTAGCCTCTAGATCGGAAGGTTCCTGGTTCGAATCCGGGTCCGGGCATGGATGTTTGTAAGCGTATGGTGTAGAGGCGGCTGGTGCACCTTAAATCTGTCGTGGCCGAAAGTCCTCACGTTGGGTTGGCGTGGAAGTTTGGAGAGTGGGGTGCCAGCTCAGGTGTTACTTCGTCATCTGACCGTGCTTCAAAATTACGAGGTGTTGTCCTCGGATCTTTCCCTTAAGGGACTGATCCCGGACCGTCGTCAATAGCACGTTGTGTTGCTCTAGTACGACGTTAACTAAAATTACCTTACTTGGCCTGCAAAAAAGATGTTATTTGTTATCGCGTTTTGGCAACTCTGTACGATTGTTTGTTTACCACGAAGCCTCGCGCCTCAATTAAATTTATAGCGTTATAAAATGAAATTTTATTGAAAATATATAGATATTAGTCGAGCTGTTGTAGCTTATATACAAACAACATGCTGGGTATTCGATTTCCAAAGCGGCGCTCACGTTTCGAGTCCAAATTTGCTCAAAGTTTTCATTCCAAATTGTTCGAGTTCTGATTCCAGAGGTACTGTATAACTTTTCTGCAGTACTACAAATTTATATTTGAAAAATATTTTTTTGGAGTATCGTATTTTGTAAACAATCCCTTCTGCTAGGACACATGTCTTCATTAATGCGAGCGAAGCGAGTAAGGTTCTTGCAGCGAACCAATGAGGATTGCTTTGCAATCCTCCGGGGGTTGGCAAGCGGCAGCGAGCAGGGGGTGGGCCCCCTAGTAGAAACTAATACACATTTTTAAAATCTTACTACCTCAAAAATATGCTTCCACGCAAAAATTCTTAAATTTTTACAATGAACAAAATAATGTAAAAATGGATATTTAAGATTCATTTTAAAGGTACGTAGGTAACTTAATAAATGTCTCACTAGACACAACTGGCTATTGGAGGCAGTCCGGGATCAGTCTCGACGGAAAAGATCCGTGGACAGCAACTCGTTATTTTGTACCACTGTCAGATGACGAGGTCACATCTGAGCTGGCACCCCGTTCTCCAAACTTCCACACCATGCCAATGTGAGGTCATTTGAGGCCACGGTAGCTTTGCACCACCAAAAGTGTGCTCGACGGTCTTTGGTCCGAGTTTCGATCCCACAGCCCTGGGTTTGCTCTTCCAACAGGTCTCCCACGGCCCTTCCATTTTAAAACAGGTCTGGCCCCTTAACTAGTTGAGAAATAGCTATGAAGAATGTCATGCAATTCTAAACACACATCAACCGAATGAGGAATGTTTTTGGAATGAATACTGCTCAAATTGAATTACGAGGCAAGGTCTTTCCGTATTTTGTTCTAGGTCCGACGATTCAATTGTTGTGTTGCTCCAGTGGTACGTTAATTCAAATGCCTACCTACCGAAGAGTAATTGCAGGAGCGAAAAGTAATTTCAATCTCTAAAAGGAGGTTGAACAAAAATGGTCATGTTTTGGAAATATTTTTATCGTTTCGGGTGTTTTCAAAAAATAAATTCACGCAATCACACTCACACAAAGAGCTGCTCTTAGCTGCATATATTTCCAGTCGTGCTGATTGCAAGGGTCGGTTGTTTTGATGTTTCTGGGGAGGTCAAATGTAGAAGCTATTCCACTTAAAAGTAGTTATGAAATTATATATAAGGACCAGTGAGTTATTTGCTTATTTATACGGTGGCTTTTTAGATCGAATTAAATTGCAGTACTGCTGATGAATAGAGGGCTCGGATGACACGTTTAGAAAACATTCAAACATTCCTTTGAACAATGCTATTGAATAATGACATAAATCAACAGAACGAAATATCAGTTATAAAAATCTGTAAAAACATTATTCTGAATTTTGAAGAAAACTATGGATCTTAAACGTATGAATATTAGCACAAAACTGAAGGTTTGCTAGTAATTCTGAACAGCTTAGATAGTTATTCTAAAGTCTGATGAAAAACAAATTAAGCTTCAGGTATTTCTGTTATACTACACTTCGTTTTTCAGTAACTTCGTCTGCACTAGGAACACAAATCCAGCCTCGAATTTGAAGCGAGTAAAAATTGGTTCTGCCTGGATAAGATATTTGCTGAAGCATCGCCCCAAAGCAATATTTAAGCGAATACTACTAAAGGAGATAAATTTGTATGTGGGGAGAAATAAATTTCTATATGCTGCTTCTGGGGCTTCAAACAGAATGAATTGTGGCCAAACAACTCACACAAATGTAACCACCACTATCGACCTCTGTTCAAACAGTCAACATATTGTACTATCCATAGATTTGAATTTTCTGTACTAATCGAATTCAATATAGTCATCGAATTACATAGGGAAATTCCAATTAGTTGTCAGATTTCTTTTTAACGCATCAAACATTACAGTCCATGCCTTCTATTCAAAAAGTGAAATCCTATTGGACTTCGATTGAAATAGGCACGTAGGTAGATATTTTAATTAACGTCGTACTGGAGCAACACAGCGTGCTATCATATCCTGCAGAAAATAATTTCATTCAGTACTAAATGACAACTTACTCTATCTGTTGTCTAAATCTACTTGACCTGCAAACAATAAATACTGTGACTTTTCTTTTCGATCTCTACACTTTCTCATTGATAATGATAACGCTTTGAACTGGTGTGCATCTGCGGTAGATAGACTTTTGTTACCACTAAAATATCGCTTACACCAGCGGCATGGTAGCGATAGATGTTATCCCCCCTTTACGTCACCGCTAGCACCGATCACCATTTACGAGCTGTCAGCGACTGACCTTCTAGAGGATCACTCCTTGTGTTCGTTGCCCCTCCTCCTTCTACCCTGCCGATCGTGAGGTGTGAACACTTTGTGGAAAGCAGAAAGTCGTCAGGTGATATCTCTTCTCACACCAAACTATACTATGAAAGGAAAGTTACTATACTATGCCACTCACGGTCCTATCTCTCACGTTAGGTAATTAGGTATAGGGGCTCGGAGAATCAGGAGAAAAGCCGTTCTGTGAGACGATTGAAGAAAAAATCTAAGCTCCACAGCGTAAATGTTAATATGCTATTTACAACAAAAATTCAATTGGTCAGTCCCTTCGACATGGCAACCGTCAATACGTCCTTCCTTCCCTGCTTCCGATCCTCGAGTCCGCTTTTACCCTCGCAATACTTTTCCCTCATCTTTGCAACCGGATGGCCTCCCAAGGAAACCCCCACCCTTGAGATCAAATGGTTCCTTACGACCAACATTCTTTCTATTTCGGCGTTGTTTTGCTCCAGTGTGACGTTAAGTAAAAATACCAAAACCATCTTTCTAGTTCGGCCGGAGAATCACAAATATCATCCGTAAAACTGCAGATCTGTAACAATTTACCTCACACACAACAAACGTTCCTTTTTTTCTCTATACAAGCTGCCCTTATTACTTGGTGTACTCCAGGTGTCGATTTCCCAAGTTCAAATTTGACCAGATTGCACTTGGTTACACTTGATTTACACTTGGAATACGTATTTGTACTATCGCACGCAAATCTCGCAATTTTTCTTTGGACAACCTGATCGAGTGCTCAGCACAAATGTCGTTGCTACTAATATTAATGTAGTCGTTTGGGGATTTTCATCCCACCAAATTTCCCACTTTATCCCCTGATGTATTAGTCTTTATCCCCTCCCGCTTATGGAAAGTATATGGGTAGGCTGTGAAACATGAAAACAATATAACTTGAGTTTGTGTGTGAAATTTATACAAATTTCATGACGATAAAAGACGTTGAAGCATTCCTTTAGGAATCTTAACTGAAATTAATGTAGTTACTGAAGATGTCGACACTGAAATGCATGTATTGCTGTTCCAGCCTTTCATTACAGATTGGTGTAGAATTGTTTATCAAACCTGATAGACCTCAACTGATTTTCAAATCAATAGAAATTTAATTATCTTGGTTTCGGGATACGCCATGGTTTGCAGTTCACTAGCGGCGTGGTCTCTAGTGCAGATTTAGAAGGCTAGCTTCGATGCAAATTTTAATCCTGGTCAACTTTTTCATTGAAACGAATTGTTCGTATATCCCAAATACTGCCCAACAAAATTCAGGCCATCCGGCTTAAGGCCGATTACGATGATCCAAACACCTATTTTCTTTTTATTTATTGTAAAGCCCATGGCAACAGCTCCTAGTCAGGAATCAACCCTGCATGTCTTCCACTGATCGCCGGCCTTAAATCTAGAGAGTTGAGAGTCTTTTATACAAGATCTCCTTCCCATCTAGATGGCTTTAGCCCTCCTAGTGATTGTCTCTACGAGGTATCTTGTCAGCAGCAACACTGATAAGACATCTTGATGGACGAGATATTTCGTGGTTAGAAAAAATTGATCAGATCGTGATCTCGTCACCATTAAAAAATCTGAAGTATCTTTATGACGAGATATCCCGTTGTTAGTAAAATTGTTCATAACTTGATGGAATTTCGGCTAAACCACTTGGAGGGTAAATCCTTTTTTACAGTGCACATAGCCATGGGACCCATATTCCTAGACCAGTGTTCTCCAAAGTGGGAACCACGACATACCTTCAGGGTGATACATGTTGTATTGCACTATATTAAACAGAGAACTGGACGAAAAAATCTAATATCATTATTTTCTCCAATTCTTTTATTTTCTAAAAAGCGTTAGATCTAAATATGATTTTTAAAATCTGTTATGAAAGCTATCAGCATGAAATCAGGTATTTCTGAGCTAATTATTAAAAACGGCCCTTCCAAGTATTCAAAATTAGATTACAGTATGTATTTTGATAAAAAATATTATAATTTTGCATGTTGAGAGCTTTTTTAAATTAAAAATAAGAGTCTATATAATTTTTACTGTTTATTCCATACTTCCCCCTGATTCAGAACATTTAACTGTCACCGCAGCCTTCTTAATTTGAAGTTAACTTTTTATAATCTATCGTCACTCAAAGTGCAAAAGGTTGTATGTCAAAAATTCCATTTTTTCTTTTGTTATCTCTATATGTGGCATTTTGTGAATTCCACCTGGTGGCAAAACCACTTATGTCATCAGCTGATCCAATAAAAGTTGCAACCAAATGTAAATAACAATAATGGAATCAAATCATAAGGAAAACGATTAGTGTTTTGCTCTCCTGAAAAATGGAGATTTTAGACATACGACTTTTTGCGCTTTGAGTGACGATTTTTAAAACAGATAAAAGTATTTTACTCCCTATAATAAGGTGAAAAGTAAGGATCGATATGGTCTAATTGTCTATAGACTATTATACTCTACTTTGTCTATAGACTATTATACTCTACTTTGTCTATAGACTATTATACTCTACTTTGTCTATAGACTATTATACTCTACTTTGTCTATAGACTTTATTTAATTTCAAGAGGTCCGTGAAGATTTACAATTTTCAAAGAGGTCCTTGGACTGAAAACTTTGGGAATCACCTGGAACAGACCATAATTTAAATTCAAATGTATATACTGCAAATTTACTGTCTAACAAATATTTATCTTAATTGTATTAGGCTGACTCGCCTTCGCATTGGGCACACGTGATTCACTCATTGACATCTTTGGTTGGGCGAGAGACAATCTTTTTTTCATACATACTCTTTCTATTTTACTGTCAAGCATATTTTAATTGACTGCCCTAATTTAATCATCATCGTTACAAATTTTTAAGAAGATCAATTTTGAATTTCTTTTATTAAGTACCGTTGGGTTTTTATATTTCATATAGTGCTTTTATCCATCATGATATTTATATCATCCTTTATTTCCGTACTTTTTATATTGTGTACCGTTGTTGATCAGCATATTTTAATCATAAAATTCCAGCTTACCGTTTCAGTTCATAATTTTTACTTTTTTTCTTCCCACGAACTTTTTCATACTATCCCTAATCCAGGCCTTGAAATAGATTTTTTAATACAGGTGCACCTTGTTCACCTAAGTTTTTAAATTAGGTGCCCAGGTTATATTTTAAGTGCACATTTAAAGCAACGTAAGATAAGAGCATTCATGTTATGTAAACTACTTTATTAGTTGGGTACGTTAGCACTTAGCGGGAAAAAATTAGGTGCACAATTTCGAGCCCTGTCCTAATCTGATTTCGAAAACGTCATCAAATAAATTTTGTGTTACGAAAATTTCTTGCGCAAGACTTATATCTTCCTTTTATCACAATGCATTTATATTCACATTGATTTTTGTTTTTGTTTTTATCGCGCGTTTTTGCACAGCGTGTCCGCTTTTGTGAAATAAAACCCTGATCACGTACTTACCTACCTTAATTGTATTGCGGCCGCGATAGCCAGGTTGGTTAAACGGAGGGTTTTTAGTTCGAAACTCGATCAAAACAAAGACCATCGTGTTCGTGGGGGCTGGTGTACGTTAAACAACATATCGTCGCCTAGAATGTCTTTACGTCGTCGAAGTGTGGAAGTTTGGAGAGTGGGGTGACAACTAAGGTGTGACCTCGTCATCTGACCGTGATTCAAATTGACGAGGTGTTGTCCTCAAATCTTTCCCTTCCCGGATCTCATCAATAGTCCGTTGTGTTGCTCCAGTGCGAAGTTAATTAAACTACCTACCCTTAATTGCATTTACTATGTGTCCTTAAGCCGCGTTTACACCGGAGTTGCAAATATTTTTTTTTCCTTTCTTGTGACGAAGTCGTTTTACGGCTGCTTTTCGACCCACTCTGGTGTAAATGCTTTGTCGACTTTTATCGGTAACACTAAGGGGTCAGGCCTCTCTCTAAATAGTACTAATAATGTTATCACCATCTCTCGTCCACGCCACTTGAATCGAATAGGTCACCAGCTGAGAGTTAGGCGCTAGAAGTGGTCGAGACAAACGATGAGAGCAAAATGTCACAGAGAGCGAACAAAAGGCTTGAGCGACCACGGGGTACCGAAGGGCTGAGGGGAGCATTTTCATCCCAAATTTCGTCGCGAAGAAATGTCCCTCAAGTTTCTGACCTTTGATCTTTACCGACTCCTGATGGAAAACAAAATTGAAGTTGCATAGTAGCCAAATTGCCACTCCGACACGAGATCTTGACGTTAAAATTAGCGCCGTTTCTCAGAATATCTTTGATGTTTGGAGGGGGGACGTGTTTACAAGTCTGGTGAAAACGCGGCTTTAACAAACCACCAGGCTCAATACGATACAATGAGTTGCTGTGTTTACTACGTGCAGAGGTGTAGACATCCGGCGTATTTAAATCATGGTCTCTGTCCACCTTCCATCGACTCTAAAACATCTTCGTGTCTCTGCTTTTGTTTGACAATGTCAAAAAATATAGGAAAGGATTCCTTCAACGTTTTTTCTGCACGAACTCGCGTAAATTCCCAGCAATTACTCTATCGGCCTACACACCTTGTGACAAGTTCTACCACGGCGAAAGTATCGTCGACGTTTTTTCCTCCCGAAATTGTAAATTCAGCACCCATCTGGCAGCAAACCTTGACAAGTTCCAGCACAGAAAAATGAGGCGTCTAATTGGATGATTGTTTTCGACGCTGTTCGAAAGAGAAAACTGTCGAGCTTTCTTTTGGTCTTGGAAGGCGAAAGTCTCCTCCAAGTGGAACTTCCCCACCGGGTAGCGAAGATCGCACCGTTTCTACTACAGATTGACGCTCTTCTTTTTTTCTTTTTTTTTTGCGCGATCCTCCATTCATAAAAGCTGTGAGCGCCAGATGGCGCTGCGAAACACCCCAACCGTGGAATAATGCATTTGCATTTCTCCACTCCTAGCGTCTCTCGTGTTTTTCTCTCTATTGTTGCGCGGTCCACCTTAAGGATAGACGGACATACACGAAATGGACCGGACTTTTCTTTCTCATGAACTCAGGAGCGGCTATCTGCTCTGGCGACTCGTGATGCTGTAAAATTTGGTCAGACAGTTGGATGCGATTTAGGAGAGTTGTGTTTGTTATGGTGTGCGAAACTAACGGGGTGTCTGCTTCGACACGTGCGTTTATTTTAGCGGTGTTGGGTTGTGTTGGTACATTCGTCTTTTAACTGTGCTTTTAATGTCAGACTATATCTGCTACAGGACTGCAGTATGATACACGTGTTGTCAAAGATTTTAGGCCGAAAATGGTGAGTATCTCTTTGAATTATTTCTAAGTTTAAAAGGCTTACTCCATTTTCTGTTTTTAAATTTAGATCATGACAAGTGAAGGAGCCATAGGGGCTCTGGGGGTTAGAGCCTCCCCTCTCGAAAGTGTTGGTTCCTCATTTTAAAAATGACTCTAGAAATAATGCATGAATTAATTTTAATTTTTATGCTCTTCAAATGAAGCATTAGTAATTTTGTCTCTTAACACTCCAAGAGTGGTTTCGACGAGATATCTCGTCCCTCAAGTTGTGGTCAGTTTTTGCTAATGACAAGATACCTCGTCGAGACAACCACCAGGAGGGTTAGAACAGCTATCATTTTCTGAATTACCAATTCACTACAAAATAGTTGTATTCATTGCGAAGTATGAATGATGTGGTCAAGGACATAGTTTATCTAATAATGACTCGGTCGTCTTATTCATTCACTTGTGCTCGTATCGTTAAATCGCCCAGAAGTCACAAAAAGCAAGAAATGAATTTCTGAAAACAATGTTTGAACATTTACTTTATTTTATTTGATGTAGTTTATTTTGTTAGTATTTTCTGATTGACCATTATGTAGTCATCCGTGTGTACGTAGATCAGCAAAGATGTGTCACTTTTTATGCAGTCACAATAATTCTTTTTAAGTCCATAATCTGAACAAAGTTCATGTAAATTAGCTTTTTAAAATTAATAAGAATCTGAACTTTTTTCAAGCATTTGGTTTTTAGCAGCAATGGCATTTTAATTTGTGATTTTCTAACGAAGTGCTGGTGAGTGAAATATGAAAGCACGCACAACACAACTTTCCTTAGCCTTTTAATATAAATATTTAAGAAGTTAACACATGTTTATAAATGTGAATACATGTGTGCCATAAATCTTTAAAAAGATATTATTAAGAATTTTACCACGAACCGTGAACTTTATTGAAGAAACGAATTTCTTATTTTTAATTTGAAGTTGTCTTTTCTAAATACTTTAACTTTTAGATCTAACAATTTTTATAAAAGTACTTCTTTTTCTTGCTTATGTAAGCTATTTTTCCTTCTATTTTTTATAACTAAGATGGTACATTTCCGTGTTCTTTCTCTTCTCTCTGGTGTAGATTAATTTTATTCTGTAGGTTTTATGCATTATGAACGTGCAAACTGCTTCAATTCAAATAATAATTTTACAAAAACTAAGGCAATGATGGGGACAATTTTGCGGTTTTCTGTTTATAGAATTACTCGTGCATCCATGTTGCTGTTCCTGTCCCTGAGAATTGACGTATCATGGCTATAATTTTTTAAAGTTTTTTCATAAATATTTTGATCCAAACATTTATTATAACTCCTAGCAAAAGTGAAAATTAGACCAAAAGTTAAGTTATCTATAACACATTGATATAATTTAATAGTAAATAGATGTGTTCTGTTTTGAGATGTAAGTTTCTTAAACGTATATAAGACCGTGGTTTTATTAAGAACTTTCATTTATGAAGACATGGCCACTTTTTATGTTTTTTCGCATTTACTGAAAAAGCACGTACATTATTGTCTATTAGAACTGCTATCTAAAGCAAAATGTTTTGCAATTTTCTAATTAATATATCTAAATCCAGATAAAAATTTCTAAAATTCCACACTGCTATTAACTCTTCATTACCCCTCAATTTACTGTACTTTTCATTTCCCCCTGCACTGTGAAAATATATAAATTACAATATGCATATGAGCAACCTTTGTGTTTGTACACTATAATTTAATGTCAGTGAAGGAATAATAGTATAAAAACATTCTTTTTATGGCGCATAAAATTATTGTTTTAAAATTATGAAGTAGTTTACATGCTTTTATAGTTTACATAAACAATGAAATGCATCATGATGGTATAAAAACTGTGAAATAAAATAATATATATCAGCAAAGAAATGTAACTTATAAAACCTGATGAGTTTAAAAAACTTAGATACTCAGAAATTTTGTATTCTTATATAAAAACTATGCAGTTAAAGTAGTTTACAATGCATCAAATGTATTATTTCACACAAAAAACAATGAATCTAAAGTAAACACAATGTAGAAATAGCATAAAACTATAAATTAAAGTAGTTTACTCAAGCAATAAAATATAGTGTTGCAAAGAAATATAAAGTTAGATAACTTGCAAAAACGTGTAAATCTATTTTTAAAAAAACTACATAACAGTACAATTTGTATTTGCTTTCATAAAAAGTATTTGTGTGTGTGTGTTTCACTAAGTTAACTTAATAAAAAAGATTTCGAAAATAATTTAGTGTGTAAGGAGCTTCACTTAATTGAAGTTTTACCTGTTCCAAAAACTGTATTAGTAGAGACAGTATTTTCTTACCGTAAGAAAACTATAATTCAAAACAATATTTCTGTGATAAGGAATGAAATAACAAAGCAATGGAGCCATTGCACTTTTAGTTTTCCCGTTATATAACCAGACATTGTTTATAAATGCTAACTGTTTTCAAAACAAACTTTCTCCTTAGAACTTATTTGTTAGGGATTCTATTATATTCTTTTTGAAATCATTTTAAAGGTTTCAAAATAATATATGGAATCATTTTAAACTGTATTATAATTTTTAAATTTGAATTGGTTTTTCGTGAAGCTCCTTCTGTTTTCTATCATTTCAAGCACAACTTGCAATTATGAGTTGTATCTTAGTTCTGCAGTTTAAAATAAAATGTATGAAATATTGACGTACTTAGATTTTTCCTGACTGTCAGATACAAGCTAATACTTTTTACTCTCAAGTATCAGCTACATTGCATAACACATCAACTGATTTTTTTCATTTTCCCTTTCGTGAAATAAAAATGATCCCAATCTACTTTCTTTAAAAGTACTTATATGATGTCTTCTGTCTCACATCAAAGTTACAGAATAGTTTCTCTTAATAAAATTAAGTTTCTCAATCATTAGCCTAACTATATGTTATACGATACTCAAATCATTCTTCATGTTAGTAAAATTATATTTCAGTCTGCCATTACCTCCAGATAGCGTGTATGTACTGACGATTTTGATTAAATGTAATAATTAATTAGGAACCAAAGCCACCCATTAAATTATGGACAATCCGTCGAATTTTGATGCCCAGACAATCTTTCTTGAAAATAAGTCTTTTTGCCCAGTCCATGGAAGTTATGGTTCTTGGAGGACAGTTTCCATTGGTCCTCGGACCAGAGGATTGGTTTAGGAATCACAGACTGCTCAAAAATTATTTACAATCCAACGTATTTTGATGTCCGGAAAATCATTTCTCTTGAAGAGAAATATATATGTCCAGAAAATCATTTTTCTTGAAGAGAAATGTTTGCGCTCTATCCATGGAGGTTATGCTTCTTCGAGGACAGTTTCTTTGTCGTTGAACCTAAGACACCCGATGATGGTAATTTGACGTCCTCATTTATGCATTAACTTTCTTAAAATGATGAAAATTCAACACAGTATGCGATATCACTGATCAGTAGCATTCTCATCCACTGTGGAAGAAAATTACATGTAGATAGTGTGCGTTCATGAAAGAGAGGCCTTGTACATTCTTAATGACGCATCAGTATAAACAGGAAATCAGCCATAGATATAAAGATTTTTCTAACATTTAAAAACGAAGTAATTTTAATTCTATCTCGCCTATCAAAACCTACCTATTACAGAGATATAGTTGCTGTGGAAATAGCGATGCTCACAGACCAGTAACGTAGTTAGTATTTTATTATGAAAAAAGTCCAAGATGGCTAGAAGTAAAACTTTTTTGCTGAGTTAACCCTTCTGGTGATTATCTCAACGAGATATCTCGTCATTAGCAAAACTGACCAGATCTTTAAGGACGAGATATCTCGTCCTTTGGAAAGAAATTGATCAGATTTTGATCTAGTCATAAAAGAATCGGCAATATTTTAATGATGACGACATATCTCGTCATCAGAAAAATTGGTCTGTTCCTTATGTTTAAGGATCTTGTCACATTTTAGAAAGGTCTTCTTATGTTGTTTTTGACTATCAGGTAGGAATTTTAAAAAGAGTATTGTCACCACATTGTACAAATTGACGCATCTAATTTGGCCATAGTACACTGGTTACGTAAAATGGTTATTCCCGAATATTTACAAAATAAAAATGCATTAAATAACGATTCGCAAATATTAAGTTCTGTTTCTGAAAATTCACCATTTACTTGTGTCGCTATTTGGAGATAGATACGATAGATAGAACTGCTTGGAGATGGTTGAATCAGCACAGAAACAACCAATTCTAACAGAAGAAACAATGTCCTTGTAAATTACTTTCTTGTTTCAGGATGAAATCACCAGGTCACTAAACTGTTAGATTATATAAATAAATTCAATTCATAAAATGATTGCTAATTTAAAAATAAAATAACTGTTACTTCCATTATGAACGAAGAAAAGTATTTCACGCTTTCTTGTATTTTTGAAAAGATTTTAAAAATCAGAATACAACTTTTATGGGGAGGGTGAACTTGGACCCCCTCTGGCTAAAGTGTCGTAGAAAATGTGCATTTACTGAAAATTTTGTTCCAAAATGTTATAATAACGGCCTTATTTTAAATTGCCAGCTTGGTCTACTTAGAGAAAAAAAATGCACAACACAAGACCTGTTATAAAGGGATTTGAAAATTCGGAGTAGAAAAATGTGAATTGCGTGCAACTAGCACCTCTACACTTCCTGTTAAGTACTTCCAACAGGACATTGAGCGAATTTGAGCCTACAGGATCTAACAGTTCTACGTGCAACACAAAAAGTAACATTTCTTGAAGGAAAGTTCGGGGTTACCTTAATACATGAGTAACCCAGTGACCTTTCGATACCTGTTGCCCCATGTTAACCCTCGGCGCTATAGGCCCCTTAATGACAGCAGTAACCCCTATATGTGAGGATTAGAATGAGAGTGGAGCAAGTCACTACTAAAAAATAGAGTAACGTGTGCTTTCATGTACTCTCTGCTGTCATCTATAAAAAATGGGACGTAGAATAAAGTGGTACCTAAGTGAACAATGATGATTAGGATAGGATGTTGATGACTAAAAATTACTAGAAAATGTCCAATAGAAATACATCAATGTCCCCAAAAACTTTTTAAGTAGTGCTGTATTAAAATACAAAAATTTTATTTTCTTGCAAAACCTTTTGCAAAAAAATATATATATAATTTCTTGAACATTTTTCACAAAACAAAAGTTAAAGAAACAACAAAAAAGAATCTAAATATCCTTTATTTGCGACAAAAATACTCTCAACACACAATTCAACATTTCAGATTCTCTGCAGATTGCGATTTTGTCAATAAAAATAGGCCCTATGAAAGAGGAGAACAAACAGAAATACAACTTGCACTTTCTGATAGTTCTTGTGTCTCATCGAAAGCTTGTTGAATTTTCCTACTAAAAGTATTTAGTTGAATATTTTTAGTTTACCACAACTTTATTTCGAGTCTAGCTTTGCAAAGCACGTTAATGAGAATCAAAAGAGAATGGTTTTCGATGGTCTACCTCGATGTATTAAATCAGTTCTATTAATGGTATCTATTTAGTTTGAAATGTTTTGTAACAAATACGTGTGATCTAAAAATTAAATTTTAAGTATAAAGAAAGTAAATCGAAGAGTTTAAAAATTTTGTTTGCTAGACTTAGATAGTTGTTAGTTTTAGAATGTTGTTAGACTTAGAGTGTTGTGTTGGGTTAGACTTTAGAATGTTGATAAATCGGTGATACTTCGCAAGTGTGTGAGTTCTAATTGCAATGCAATCTGTAATATTTAATGAAATAAACACCAAATTTCTATAAGAAGAAAAAAGAACAGCATCCTATTTCGAAAATACTATCAAAAGCTATCGGTGATCAATTTAACAAAAATATTCTTTATATATGCGTTCCTGAGAGTATTAAGGCAATTAAAAAGTCATCCAATCTAAGGCTCTGGTTCTTTCATTTTTCAGTTTCAGAAATTCATAACAAGAAAATTTTATTTTCAAGTGTTTTAATTGTTTTTTTAGTACGCGAGTGCACAAGAATATGAATAAGCCCCCAAACTTCAGGAATTGCATGTTTAAACGGAATTACTTTTACGTTTCTCGCAATCCAATTTCCGGCAAACGTTCCTATAGGAGAATATATATATATATGATGTAATTTCCCTTGCCGGGAATATGCCGGAAATGTGCTTTTCATATTTCAACACGACGGCTTTCATGCTGGATACTTAATCTGGTAAAAGGTTGAGATGAGAAATTTTGATGTAAATCAGAGATTTTCATCCGATTGTCCCTGGCACTGGCGAACCATACGGATGGATGCACAGCGAAAATTGATTGATATTTATTTTATTTCAATGGTTTAGTTTTTCTTATTTGATCAGGGTGTTCATAAATAATTTATCACTGTATGATTTTCAGAAAATTCTTTTTTATCAAACGTTTCAAAGGTTTTTATCAATGAATAAAAATTATACCTATTTTTTCGTCAAATCAGCAAAGAATTGCGCAGCAAGTGCGATGGCTAAATGGCTCACACCAAGTGAAATGCTTGTTGTCTTGTAAATATTCTTCTATCAAAACCAAATAATATTAAAAGATATTTGAATTGTTCTATTGTTATAGGTTATGCAGATACGATAATAGTTATTCTGTCGCACTGTTAAGAAAGAATTGACTTTGACAACACAGCAAAATTGATCAATTGCTCAGCAAGTGCAATGTGCTATAGATCAAAAATACAAACAAGTAAAATGGCCCTCTGAGATTGTAAAATGCTACTTCTTTCGCTTAGTCAAGAAAGCTAAATCACGTAAGAGGATGTTTGAATTGTTCTTTGGCAGTTACGATATGGAGATACGATAATAGTTATTCCGTCGCACTGTTTAAAAAATAATCTGACTACACAGCCAAACTGATCACTTGTACAGCAAGTGCAGTCAATCAAATATACAAGCTAGTAAAATGACTCTCTGAGAAAGTAGAATGCAAGTTGTCTCGGTTAATCAAGAAAGCCAAATAATGTCAAAGAGGTTTCACATTTTTTGTGGCAGTTACGATATGCAGATACGATCGTATTCGTTATGTCGCCCTGTTCAGAAATCAGTCTCTGACAACTTGGCGAAACTGATCAAATACCCAGCGAGTGCTGTCGATCCAAAATATGAGCAAATAAAACAACTAGAGTGAGAAAGTGAAAAGCTGGTTCCCTCTCAAGTGTAGTTGCTTTTTATGAAGGCGAACTCTTCCATTAACTTTTGATGTATCATTCCGAAGTGAAGGGGGATAGGAGTAATGTGGTATGCATCTTTACGAGAGAGTGTGGGAATATATACATATCTGCCTTGTGGAACTGCGGTTGAACGAAATCATAATGAGTTTTGGAAACTGACGCTATTTTGCTCTTACACCTGATGGAATCGGAACATCATTTGCTGGCAGCTTTTGGAGATGACTAATCGAATATCGCTCAAGTGAGTAGACGGAGAACCATGATTCAAATCATTGCTCCCTGTTATCAAGCGCGGTTATAAAAACAGATATTCTCACTCGTGAAGCTGCTAAATTTAAATAAGATAAAAAAGAGAAAAAGGCATGCAGGTAAATTACCAAGTGCCGGGCAATTTTCCACGACTCATGTGCTGTTAGGGCTCCAACATTTGTTTTCACCAAAGCGTGTTTTATTTGGATTTTGTGCCTCGTGCGTTTCGTTTCGCAGTGGGCCGTCGTGAATCTTGTTGGAACATTTGCCATCGCTTAACGTGTTTTGAGTTCAGCCCTCTTTTGATAACGTCCGAAATGAGAAATGAACTCAAATATGTTTTCAATGTAGAATTCGCTTGTAACAAAACAAACTGTAAACTAGTTTTTTCTGCTCTTCTTTATTCGGAATTACGAGCTTGTGTACTTCGTATGGATACATTTTGTGTTTGGAAAAATTCAAATAAAGCTGCACTCGAAGTTGTCTTTAACAGTTTCGATCAGTGGCATAGCTGGAATTTTGTTTCGGAAAGGGGCATTGTTGAAAAGGGAACTTTTTATGTCAATTTCAGATTTTATCATATTTTTAGTCTTTTGTGTTATTTTTGATTCCCGGACTATGACTTTAAACAGAGCGCGCATAAAAATGACGCAAATCTGTCGATTTAAGTATACGACTGACTACGATAATTGTACCGCAAATATTTACGAAATAAATCACATTGAATAGGATTAAGGAAATATTCAAACTTATTTCTTGAAATTCACTTTTTACTTTTGTGTCGTTGTTGTTAGATCGTTACTATGCGTTGATATGTGAATAAGTAAAAAGAAGGTTGAGTGGTCAGAAAAATTTAAATCCGTGATCATTGATTCTCTACTTCACATTGAATATAATTCATTGAAGGATATGAAATAATATTACAGTATTTTTACAGCTTTTTTTAAAAATAAGCTTCAATTGTTTTACTTGGAGAGTAAATAAAAGTATTTTGTGTCTTGCTTTTCTTGATTTATTTAAAAAAATTAAAAGTTGTTTTCAAAAGATCAACTTAAAATGATACAATTTACAAACAAAATCTAAGCAACGAAAAAGTCAACAGTAAAAGATAATGACTCTTGAAATTACTTCTCTTTATAATAATGTAATGTTGTAATTTTTAATTAACGTCGTATATACTAGAGCGACACAATCTATATTCATAGATTACTATATAAATAACTGTAAAAGTATTGTTAAGAGTTTTAAATATGTTCGTCATCTCCACAAAATTTACACGTCATCTCCACAAAATTTGCACGTTTGAATCTAATGTTTGTAACTGCATTCATTCGCTTGATTTAATCTATATCATTCTTGCGGACTGACCATATCCCCTCTGATATCTGCACAATTCACAACAATTTCTGCAGAAAATGTCTCAAAATAGTTCTAGGAAAATCCCTACCTAGAAAAAAATTAAGTTGAAATTTCAAAATTGATTTTACGTGTTGATGATTATAAGACACTCAACCGGCTGTCTGAACAGTTATTTTTTGCTTCGAGTTGTTAATATCAGAGTAGATGGATTTGTTACACAAATTCCTTTTCATTATAAAATACATTACTGAGAACATAAAATATGTGTATAGAATTGGAAAATTAAAAGGAATATGAAATTCTTTTGGAAGTGATTTTATATTTTCTTCAGTCATGTACTAAGTGTCATATTGTGATATTGCCCATATATTAACCAAATTTCGTCTATATTAGTATTATGTCACAATTCACGCTATCTTTATCTTTGCCATTCTAGTCTAGTGCATTTTTAAAATCAAAATGAAAGTTTTTGAGAACTAAAAGAAATGGAAAAAAGAAAACTAAAAAAATCTCACATTGGATCACTGAAAAATTAATTTTGCTAGTGTTTAGCCTTGTAAAATCATTCCATATTCTATTATCATTCGAAAAGGGAAATAGTACCTTACTGTATGCTGAATGTAAATGAATCTTCATTATTCGTGGTCAGTGCTTTGCTCAAAACGTGTTTACAAAACAAAGTTGAATACTTATAACAAGCGCAAACGTTTTCAAGAGTCTTTCTCAAAAATAGATAAAAATTCCACACACATGAAACCATGACATTTTCGCTTACTTGAAGATGATCGAAAATGTCCCAGTCATGTGAGACTTTGTTGCGAGTCAATTGTCCAAGAACTGAAGAGCAAATCTTCGGGAATGACCGGAAACCCGTCACTTCTTTATCTTGAGGACGATTTATCGTCTTTGTGATATTTTAATGAGGTGTAAAAGGCCATGGCTTTGTCCGCCCTATTGTCCACTCTCTACGATTTGAGCCATTGCTTTCAGTCCTTATGGTAACTAGTTAATGAAGTGGCATTTAGCACTTGAGAATCTCCAACAAATTGATGCATTTCCCTTCAACTGGTCTAGTAATTACATTTCACGCTAGTTAAAAGATCACTTTTCGACAAAGGTACACGCATCGCTGAATAGCTGGAATTCGTTGTTATTTGTTTCAGCGCTCATTAACTAGTGAAAATACATAATCCATCCTTACCCAATGCACCGGAAAGGATTTTTTTTCTGCCTTCCTCTTCGAAATGAAAAATTAAATAATGAAGAAACCTCCGTGAAGCATCAAGTCACTCATCCACACCATTTTCGAGGTTTCCAGCACCATTATGATGTTTTGGTAGGTTTCGTTGCTCCAGAGACGATGGTGCATGACGTTTTGATTGCGATTTTTATGACTGGGGTGTTTTTATCAAATGTAGCTCGGTGTTTCTTATTCGTGAGGAGAAAGTTGTTATTTTATTGCTGAGGAATCCCACTCGGCGGGGGAAAAAATAACATCTTATATATCCACTTTTACAAGTACTACATGATTTTACATATGATGTTTTTGGTAGGTGTTGCTTGAAAAGCGATGGCGTATGACATTTTGGTTGTGAATTTCAGTGGTGAAATGCTTTCACCAAGAAAAAATTACACGGCCTCTACAAAAAAATACACGGGATTACAAAAATTACACAATCTTACCCGTTCGGAAGAGAGAGTTGTTAATTTATTGTTGAGGAATCTCATTAAAGGAGAAAAAGAACAATTTATATGTCCAACTTTTATAACTGTTGCATGATTTTACGTAAGTGTTTGGTAGGTTTTCTTGCTTCAAAGACTATGGTGAACATGACATTTTTGGTTGAGAATTTTTTTTATCAGGTTGCAGATTTTATATCGAACTCTCCAAGATAAATATTTTGGTCGACCCTACGATTTCGATTCACGCCAGGAATAACGTTCGTCTCTTTTGATCACTCAGACTACTTGTTGTTTCCCCACTCCTCTGCTTCAATATCTGCTACTTGATCTTATCTTATCCATCAATCTATAAATGAATCGACGAAAAATGAGGGAATACAATACGCGATATTCATAGCCGTAAAAATTGATCAATTTAAGTGCATGTGAGTATTTTTGAGCTTAGAGCTTAAGCTTCTGAATACAAAAGCAAATGTAAAACAAAGGAAAAACATAACGGAGAATCTTCAATTTAGATGTTTGATTTTCCGTACTAAAACTTATTTACTTTTAGCGTCTGTTGAACTGTGAGTGGAACAGCAGATTTCTTTCTTTGCGAACAGAAAACCTAATGAAGAGATCAAAGCTTTCATTTGTTTCTTTCATTAGTCTTACTTTCCAAGTTATGCTACTCCTTTATGCCACTTGTCTTTCAATATCTGTTACGAGTTATTTTTTCATTCTTGGGATTGTCAGTGGGTCAGTATTAACTGAACTTATGATATTTTTTTTCTTTTTAAGAATCCTATGAGCCTTAGGTTAAATCGCGAATCATGATTTTTCAAATCCAATTAGCCGATTTTAAATTTTATTTTCCCTATCAATTTCAATCTGTTCTCTTCTATTTATTATCAGTAGGGCAACTTTTTTGTTGCAGTAAAAATGGGAAAAGTTGCATTTATCATTCCCTAAAGTTGCATTTAAGGGAATAAAAGTTGCATTTATTTTTGATAAACTAAAATCTAAAATAAATTATTCGTAAAAAAGGGGGAAAAATCAAAAAATATTGACAATTTTAGTGGCATTCAAAAGTATTATTATGCAAAATTAAATACTGAAGAACATTTACATCATCGGATGGCTGATTCTTGGCTAGTAATCTCTTTAAAACTGCACTCAACAAAGACTGATGTTGTCTGCATTGTTGCAGTTGAAAAGAATCACTTTGAGGAATATCGTCTCTGTAACGTGTAGCAATAACCGTCAGTTCATTATTTTTGTCCAGTCGTTTTTTTTTAAGATACGCTTTAAGGTTGCAAGGAACTTCTATAAAATCCTTCGATCTGCTATCTTCATTCGCTGCCTCGATGGCGTACGCTTTCGATTCCGATTTTTCTACGAGACGAATTAAACATTCGTAGCTGCTTTTTGTTCTTCAGCAAACTTTTTAGCAGCTCTGGGTCACACACTGCTTCTTTTACGCAACACACTAAAATGCCGTCTCCGCTGAAATCGTCACAATGTCCTTTATAGTGGGAAGGTGTTCGGCGTAGTACAATGCTGCTCGAAGCCACGTAGCCCAGCGTGTGAGTACTGGCTCAGGTGGTTGGCCGATGGTCTCAAAAACGGCTTTTCGGAGCTTGTTTTTTACTGCAAAATATTTATTAAGTAGTTGCCTATTTAATTTTGTGCTAAATTTGCATAATTAAATAGTTGCCGATTTAATTTTGAACTAAATTTTAAAAAGTTGCAGGTGGTTGCATTTATGCAAAAAGTTGCATTTATGTTGCGGTTATAACTCCCTTACAATACACCCCATGCAGGAGGAATTTTGGTTTTAGCACTTTACATGCAGCGTAGAACGTGTGAAAAAAAATGCATTTGTTGCAAAATGTTGCCCTAATTATCAGAGGAAGAATTCTATTTTTGATATTTAATCTCCACATCAAGGTTTCCACGATTTTCTACTTCAACTACTTCGATTATAAGCTGCTTTCCGTGTGGCCATAAACCCTCACGAGGTATCTCATCATTAGGAAAAAATGATCTGGCTCTCTCATTGTCATAAAAAATCGGGATTTATATTTATGACTAGATATCTGGTCATAGCATAATTTGTCAGATCTGGACATCTAATCGAAACGACTTCGAGGGTTATCTATGCATTTGATACCATAGCAAAGAATGACAGGTCCATCGGGAAATCGGAGATTCCCAATGTAGTTAGGTAATTGAATCAACATCGCACTGGAGCAGAACGAGGGCTATTGACGGCGGTCCGGGATCAATCGCGAAGGGAAAGATCCGAGGACAACCCTTCGTAATTTTAAACCGCTGTCAGATGACGAGGTCAACACCTGAGCTAGCTCCCTGTTTTCCATGAGAAATTCCTTAGAGGCTGGTGCTGCCAGGAAGAGAAATAATATGGCATTGGGAAGTATAGTTTATTTTCTGTATGTCGTCCTCTGACTGTTGTTCAAAATTACGAGGTATTGTCCTCGAACCTTTCCCTTCGTTATTGATCCCGGACCTTCGCCGATAGTACGTTGTGTTGTATTGTTTATTAACGACCTACCTACTGTTTGGAGCATCTTGGTCAAATATGGGCCCTTGCGCCATCAATGAATCCATCAACCTATCAATTCTAAGTGGTGTTCCTTTGCCAGTGTTCCGCCCTCGCAAAAAAACTGAAGCAAGTGCATCAGAACGAACAATTCATTTTCTTAATTTAAAAAGTTTTTCTTTGTATACTGTCCCTTGTCCTCCTATATTTTAGATACTTTTCCTTTAAGAAAGACAATGATCTTGCAAATGAACATTGCTATCTACTCTGCTTATCATGGCAGTTAGTTTTCTGTTGTAGTTGAAAGCAAGACTGATTGGGTTTGAAATTATCGCTCAAATCATGTTAGAAGTCTGAAGGCATGGGTCCAGAAAATGGTGGCGTTGGTCTAAGAAATCGCGCGATTATAATAAATAATCGTCGTCTTAATAAACAAGGGTGTAGGAATGACACGTATTTAGAATAAAATTATAGATAATGGCATTGCTGAGAAATAATTCTCATTTGTTGAATCCACCTAGCCTTAAGATTTAACTACTGGGAGTCAAAACATTTGACTGAAGCAAAAGAAAATCCTTCTGACGAAAGGACAATCCAAAAGGTGTTTCTTCTTTGAATTATTGTTGCTCAAACCTTCTGTTATTTTATGACGAGTCAAATTGTCTAATCGTCCAAGTGGTTTTGATCTTTATTCAATCAAAACTGCTGAAATCTTTAAGATATATCTCGTCAGTAAAGATTTCACCAATTTTGCTAATGACGAATTATAATGTCATCAGGATGGTGCCTAGTTTCTTATGATGACGAAACCAAATCTAATCAGTTTTTCCCCATGAGTTTGGATCGTACTTTACACACACAACATACAACCCGCGAAGTAGACCGAGATATCTCGTCCATCAAGATCTCGTCAGTTTTGCTAATGACGAGATATCTCGTCGAGACAATCGCTGGGAGAGTTTCAAGTGCGTATTTTTGCCCTTAACAATTAAAAGTCTTCCCATACCGAGGTTTACAGAAAGCTACATTTTCCCGAGCTCAATCATCTAAGCCAGTCTGTAACTGTACGTGGTCCGGTATTGAAGGACAAACGCGAATTTAAAAACGTGTCACCTCCCACAGATGAAACTAATTATCCTTGAATGTTCACTCCTTACAGTTCCGAGATAAGTCAAAAGAATGCCTATGCGTTTCCGTTTACTAATGCCATTCAATGAGCTCTTATCAAAAACACGATATAATAACCGCTAGGATATGTCACCGACTGTAACCAGGCAGTCAAGCTGTGAACAGAATATTTATTGCCCACACACGTGAGGAAGACTTCCAACTTTTCGTAGTTGCCGTCTTTTTGTTTTTCGGGTAGCTCATATTTGTAACAAGGAAGTAAACGCCATTAGTGGCAGATATACAATATATTTAGGTCTCACTAAGTATCTTCTTTACCCCTATCTTTTAAAATCTCATACTGAAGGAAAAATCAAACAAAAATCAAACAATGAATGTTGTGTGTTCGTGATTTGTTTTACTTTGCGCATTGTTCAAAAATGAAAATGTTTGAAGAGCTACAAACCGTTTTCAAGCTATATCCTTCATATTCAAATTACTTCAAGTACCATGAATGTATAGAATTTTAAACAACGTTTGCTGTTCACCAGCTTTATTTTGAGGTTAAAAAAACGAGAAATGATGTGCCTTACGGATGATGAAAGGTCTTGGACTGTGTTTCATTTCAGTGGTTTAGTTTTAAACTTTTGACAAGTGTATTCACAAACAATTTTAAGTAATACCCGTATAAATATTATTCTTTATTACTGGGTATCACAAATAAATTGTCCCAAAAAGATTTAAAAAGCACTTTAAAAGAAAGGTAGATTATTACTATTAATATTTGTAGATCTATCCAAATTATACCTATTTTTTGGTTTTTGTCTGTGGAGTTTTAGCAATTATTTTATTTGGGCATGTATGAAGAAGGTTGAAAATCGCTAATTTCTCTACCGGTGTTCACAAAAATATTCTATTGCGCTGAAGTTTTACTTAATTTTAAATAAAAAATGAAAAATATGCATTTTTCTTTTTTATAAGTAAACTTCTCTTGATCCTTGGTATATATCACGCCTTTTTCTTATCTCCACCAAAAGCGCGACGACTTGTGACTGGGGTACAGATAACAGAACGTTTTTCATTTCCTAGGCACTTTTTTATATCGATCCCTGTACCACAGAAGCGACAACTCCCAATTATGTGCGGCCTGCAGAAGTTCAAGACGGTTTAAAAAAAGACGCGTTTCCTTTTTACGCTCTGAGGGGTACACACGTATATATCCGTTCCGCAACATTTTCCTTGCATCAATTCAAACCTTCTTGGTGGGTTGATTTGGGTTTTATGGATCAAGGTACATAAGAGGACAAACTGCACCAAACAATTCGACCCAATGAAAATAGATAAAATATCCAACTTACTAATGATAAGAAGTAGATTGAAAAATGTTGTAATCTGCATGCATAAAATATGGAGCTGATTAAACATTCAATCATATGAATAAGCGAGGAGAAACAAGGACTATCTGTTTGGTTGTTTGAAAGTTTTGATACATGATAACATAAATGAAATGATGCAGTTTAAACGACAGATACATTAAAACTTCATGGAATTTAAAAATTTAATGCTACTTTAAGTTTGTAGCATTTGGATGGGATTTTTCGCAATTAAATGTTGCAAGTATCAAATTGTGTTACTAAGAAAGTATAAGTGAGATGATTAAAAACTGGACATTCGATGAAATGCGGCAAATAGTAAAACACATCACGAGTTACTCTATTAAAAGATACCCTGTAAATAAATCTGACCACTATAATCTTCCTTAGGATATTTCAACCAAAATAGATATGGTTATTTAATTATTACGGGGTAAAAGCAATGCTATACTACTTAAAAATTTCGTAACGTCTAGAGTTTATACAAAGAATCGACATTCCCTTCGTATTCAGGAAGATCATTTTTTAATCCGCTATATCATTTCCAAACCTCTGATGTTACCTTATCAAATACACATCCAAGAAAAAAAAAGCTACGATTCTTACATTGCACGAAGATTATCGAAGGTTTACATCACCTACCCGTGTGTAAAAATGGACCGTGAAATGTTCCTCAAGTGATTCAATAGAAATCTGCAAGGCTGTGATTTAAAAGGTTCTGTAGGCTCAACCCAATATTAAATTCCCTTCGATCATTTTTTGAAAGAGTAATAATTACATGAATGATAGGAACGATTCTTGGATTCGATTGAAATCTATTGTTTGGTATATAGCGGTTGTAATTTGTTATGTGTACTGGCAAATTTGCTGTGTGTAGATCGAGCGGATACTGTAATAATCATCATTATGAAAAGAATTTTTACACCAATTTAACTGGGTGCGATATATTCAACTATGAACATTTAATTTGGTCAATCTAATTTTGTTGTTTTGTTTCTGCTGCGGAAGAGATGCTTTGAAAAGAAAAATTCAAGATAGTCACGAGAAGTTAACTTCCAAGCCAATAATAGAGCTTCACTCAAATTATATCTTGCATTGTGGTTGAAATGCAAGGAGTGAGAACTTTTTTCGTGGATTCAATTAGTTTAAAAGTTTATTTTTTACTTAAAACTTGTGTACCTTGCAAACCTAAATGTTTCCAAATCAGTGTTGAAAATTAGAAGTTGAAAGTCAGGCGTCAAAACTTAGACATTGGTTGCTAAAATGTTTTACTTTAGCGCGATTTTAAATTTATATTATTTCTGCGCATGTGATAAATACGCAATGCAAAAACTAGTGCCTGAATTGACGTTTAATACATTCTGTGGAGCCTTTTACTTTTTGGGTCATTTGTTGTTTGGGGGTGCACTTTTTCATTTTCTATCACTTTTTAGTGAAATTTTCTTTTGATTATGTTTTCAAATTGCAACCTTCAAAACCAGGATTAGATTATAACCCATGCAGCATTTAATGTTTGATGATACTGGGAAATGTTCTCTCTGGAACACAATAAATACTTTCTATGTAGAAATCAGCAACGTAACTAATGCAATAACGTCCTGGTCACCACGCCTGTCGTTTTTTTACTTGTATTTCACTGAACATTGAAGATCAATATCTCCATTTGGGGATCGGTGCATGCATGTTCCTTAACCCGGCTTGGAAAAACTTTGGCATCTCAGATAAAAATGTAATGTCCGCGTCTAAGACCACTAATTTTGTAAGAAGCAAATGTGTATGTGTTAGATGAAAAATAAGGAAAATCTTCGTATGTTCTGTGTGTAAAGCACGTCCCAAACTCACTGAGGATATTTTAAAGAATTGCACAGTGGGGCAGGTAAAAAAAGTAAAAAACTTTTGAAGATGAAAAATCGGAGAGCAGCAGAATAGTTCATGATTTTGTAATGTTGACGATTCATTATCTACAAACCTTGTTGCCAGTCGAGGGGAGAAAAAATTGCTCAGAATAAGATCGTCTGCGGGTCAGTGATCTCACTCTTTTTCACTTGTATAGTGCTTTTATTTCTTTTTCTCCCATTTTGCTCGCTCAACTCGATTTGGAGCTGCTTTGCCCCTTGTAGTAGCCAAGGTCAGAGCTTGGAAAACAAGTCTCGCAACAGTAGAGAGTGCCCTAACATATTATTTTACTCGATTAAGTTAAGAAATCCAACATTTCTACCCTATTCTTTCAGTCGAGCATTCAAAATTTCAATCCAATATGAGGGAACACAAAGGCACGTAACTGCGGAAACCTAGCATAAGGGCGACATCCCATTTTCTTGAAATTAACTCAAGACTCGTCTTTGGCAAGGTGTCAAACTCTTTTTATTAGGCTGTGCTGCTGTGGTTAATGGTGCTTTATTTAGATGGCCATGGGAAGATTAGGTGGTCAAGTTGAGAAAATAACACGATTATATAGCTGGGTTAACATGAACTTATATTTCATACCAGACATTAAGTGTTGATTAATTTTTTGGCAGATCTACACAATAACTCCTCGTTATACCGCCGAAACTGGGTGTTCAGAAGATCCTTGTATCAAGAGTTGTCTTGAACTGGTTTAGGAGTCTCGAAAGTGAAGATTTCACAGAAGTTTCAGTTGTCAATAACAAAAAAAAACCGATATTTATTTTGTTTCAAAAGGTTTTATCACCGCGATTTTGAGTTTTATTTTCAGTTTTGCAAAATATATATTTAATATAAAATGTGTGTCTTTTTATTTCTATAATGTTTATGAAACTCGCTAAATCGCCCTTTCAGATATTTCGCATTTTCATGTCCCCAACAAGCGTTGATGTATCGTAGGATTATTAATGTAATATTTTGCAGCATTCTGCGACAGTTTTATGTTATAGTAAAAATACGCTTACTTTATTGTATTATCTATGCCCTTTTTTCCATTTATTATGTTTCCTAATTTAGAATATCGTACTTTTCTTGTCTCCCATGAAACGCGATCTAACTAGAAGTTACCGTTTTTTTATACGACACCAATTGAATTTACTCTGTAAAGTGAGGGATTTTTCGCTCTTTTTGGTTTCTTAACGTAAATGTATATTTCATGTGAATTGTTGGTTTTCTTGCCAAGGAAGATTTTTCTTTTAACTTTTCAATTTGGCTGTGTCCTAAAACATTATTTTAAACCTCATCACAATAGAGTTCTCACAGACTACTTGTAATAAATGCTATAGACAATGCTCCAGTTTGTATAATCGTTTTAGGTATGGACGCAAAGGCCCATCAACGGTTAAAAGCAACGTTCTGAGTTCACTTATGCATCTGAGAGCGAGACTTGTTTGATTTTGAAGTGTATGTAATGTAATAGGTTGTAATATATTTTATTGTTGACATCGTATCCACGCTATCCTAGCTGCTGAATTATACAACATTGAATGCATTTTTGTATCTACTTACTTTAATCAGTTCCTGACACCTACTGTAACGAACTTAATAGTTTAGAAAAGTTTGAATTCCCTTGTAGAATTGGTACCATTTTTATTGCTCACTATATTCTTCACAATGTCCTACCAACAGGATTATACAGCATTGTGTGAATTTATCTATCCACTCGCCTTAATAAGTTTGATCCGGACCTGACACCAACTGAAGCGAACCAAACAGTTGGGAAATCTTTGAATTCATTTGTAGAACTGGCACATATCTGTTTAAATTTGAAGAGGTTTCAAAGTTTTGCTTTGTTTCGGGGGATTCAGTTTCTCCCTGTCTGTAACTGTCTAGGTACAAAAGATTTGGGATTCATCTTATTTTTTGCATAGGATTAAAAGCCGCCACCTGAAAACTAAGCACCATCTATTCTTTCCAGCAGGAACGAATGCTCAGAACCTATAATTACACTAACCAGTTTAATTGAAGACAGTGCTCCGTTCACCGTTGCTCCGGTTCGCAGAGTCAGTCACAGGAACGAATACACAATAGAGGAAAGGAGGCTCACCTAATGCTACTGGAGCCTTTCTGATTCTTTTATTTCTTTTGATTTAATTGTATTGACTTCGTGAGAACGCAGTTAATTTCGAAAAGAGAAGGGAGAAAATGTGGTTTTTTTTCCATATGGATGTTGGTAAGGGAGAAAGACCGCGAAAAAAAATAATCGAAATCTTCGGGAAAGCATAGCTTTATTTGTTTACTTTAAACAATGGCTAGTTATCAAATCAACGTCACTTATTTTTGACCTATCTGATGGAAAATCGTGCTTAGAAAAAAGAAACACTATCAATAAGTAGATCATTGTCGCCAGAATATGAAAAAGTTGATGAATGTGCAAATTTTAAGCCCCAGCGTTATGTATCATTAAATACTCGGTGAAAGAGCTATAGTATAAACTCGCCTCGATTTGAATAGGTTTAATTAGAAGTATAAAGAGTATCATGTTCAGTTTGAGTGAGCTTAAACAAATTCTGAAAATAGTTTCCGAGTAGATTGGTGGTAGCTTAAATCATTTTTGCTAAAAACTTGTTTGAATAATGAATTAAAATAAGTAAGTGTAACGATGATGAAAAACACGTCGTCGCTGAAAATTCTACCTCGCTCACAAATCTACTAACTTTCGCTTTGGGGATGTTTATCTGTTTTTAGGTTATAAAATAGCTCTAACTTTTTATAACGTTACTAGCAGACAATCCTGAATTTTTATTTTTAGATTAAACACGTGTCATGAATTGTTTTTATCTCTTACATGTTACATGAAATATAAGAAATGCAACTAATTAATATGTGCGTATACTTTAAGCAATGTATTTATAATACCAAAAATATTTATTTTCTTTCTCTTAAAATCTCTTGTTAAATCTTTTGTCCCTTCCATTCACTTTTTCATCTCCATTTAGCGTAATCACACACACAGCCATTATTTTTCTAAGCCATACCATACCCCGTTCCTAATTCCTTGCCATTCATTGTCAATTCAGCGGTGCTTGAGTCAGACATTAATCAGATGACTCAATTCATCCAATCTACTTAAACACATCCAAAGAATCCACATGGTTTTTCAGAGCCTATGTTTGTTGTCCAAAAAGCTTGTATACACAGATTAACATCTCGTAAAATGCATGAGATACTCAACTCGAGGTATGTAAATAATTTAGCGATTATACAGCTTTGAACAATACTAAAGGTACACGAGTACACAGAGCACTTATTATGTGTATCAGAATTTATCAGGGGATGCTAAGCTTCTGAGCTTATATGGACCCTAGGCCACTTGTGTTCTAAAACAGTTTTTAAAAACCAAAGCTTTAAACGGATACAATGAGATATTTACTTTCAATCTGAAATCCTAAACTGCTGTTACTTTTTTGCCGCCAAAGACTTTCTCTTGCCTTAGGTCTTTCAGAGCTTTCCGAGGGAAGCAAATTTTTTTCATGGCGTCAAGTATACGCTTGCTATAGCAGTCATTCGTGCGGACGACCGCGAAGAAAAAGCATACCGTTCTCGGCTTCTGCTAGTCAAACCCGTCGCGGACGGTTGCTTCCTTCTTGGCACAGACACTCTTCAAGATAATATGCTCCGATGAACTTGCTCTCTGATGATGGTTGGTAATCAGTACCGACGGGTCAGACTTTGTTCCAGGTGGATGATTTAAGCGTTAATTCGAAGAGCAAAATGAAACAAAGATTGTTTAAATTGGATGAAGCAGTCTGGAGATACGCTAATTTTCAGCCCACAAATTACACCGCTGTACTTAACAACGCGTGCGCTCTCAGTGCTTCAAGAGATACATTTACGATGAATGTGGACCTCAGCGACAGTTAAATGTCAGATTGTTTGACAAAAGAGGGCAGCTCGGGATCACTGCACACTCGTACACAATCAATTACTTCACATACACTTACGAAATGTTTGCCAAAGAGTAACAGAATATAACAACACTTGGAAAACTCCGACCACCCATGAAGTAAACATCCCGGAGTCCATCAAATTCGAGGGTGATATAGGTCAGCAGACGGCCATCTCTTGACTGACCAGTCGAACTTTTGAAATCAATTCCACTTGATCATAGTTTTAAGGTTTTCCCAATTTCCAGACTGCTCCTCACTTGTCAGGGCAACCTCCTTGCTTGTCAAATGCAGATCATCCTTGCTTGCCAGGGAGGTTGGTTTGATTCAGGTTTTATGGCGCAAGGTCAAGATTCACCAGACAACAACGAGCTTGTGAGGTACGATCTGTATTTGAATCCTATTCCTGTCTTGGATTCTTTGAAAGTGCATGAACTCACGGACTTTGTCTTGTTTGTCTAGACCAAATGGGATAATTCAGGAGTGTCAAGAACTCCTGAACACCCTCATATTTTTGTGATAACTATCTTTACACTAATCTTGAAAACAGAAGCAATCTCAGAAGAATGAAACAGATATTATTTGAAACAAAGCAAAAATTGCTGAAATTGAAAATATAGCTGATTGTTTAAATGTGATGAAAAGGTCAAGATACGCTGATTTTTGTCTCGCAAATTATGTCAGAGTACTATAGCAACGCGTGTGTCATTGAATCGCAACCGATGGCTAAACCAAAGGATAGTTTTCTTCATAATATCTACAAATTAAATAGTCTAAATGCTTGTGAACCTACTGTGTTGCTCTTGAGAGACATTAATTCAACTACCTACTTAAATGTTTTTGATAGATTTCATAATTTTCAAAAAATAATTAATATTTATTTTTTAAATAATTTTTCACATTCATTAGCTTATATTCATTACGTCATGATTAATTATTTCAGTACGAACTATGGAAATAATGATTTATGGACATTGTTTTTTTGTCAGTGTATCTTTCACACACTCACCATGTCTACTTAAAATATCAATCACTCGAACTCTTTTATAAAAGTTCAAAGAATTTCCTGAAACATGGTTTAAATATTTGCGCTTTATGCCCCCCATTTAATATAACTTATTTTATAATTATTTTTCAGAACAAAACCATTGTAGTGATTCATGTACTGATATCAACAGAAATGCGTCACTTTTTATGCGTTTTACATTAATCCTCTTGAATTTTATGGTCTGTTAACCGAAATCAACATAACGATCTTTTTAAAAATGTGATAGATCGTAACTTTTTATAAAAATTCCATTTTTAACTTAGCCCCCTCCCCATTCCGAAATAAAATCCTAGCTACATTACTGCTCTAAGCATCAATGTTTCCGAAGCATTTGAAACAGGCATGTTTTCGGAATGCGAGACATGGAATTTCAAAATTATTTTGCTTTTAAATGTTAGAGGTATTGGCATGGTGTGGTATTTTAATTACCGTCGCACTGGAGCAACACAATGTTAGAGTATCTTTCCAAATAAGGCTCATAAAGTTGTGTTTACTGGATGTTAATTCTGCTACTTTTACTCCAAATTGTCTCAAATACTTTTCCTGCTCCAAAAAAAAGCTTTTTTTTCGGGGGGGGGGGGGATGTGCACAAAATCATAAGTTTCCGAAATTTAGTCGATAATTTATCGGTGAAATCATGAATAAAAACTATTAAATATTATTGTTGAAAAATTCTTAAATATTTGCATAGATATGTTTATCGCGATTTTACTTTAAATATCACCAAATCGGTAGCTCTGACGGAGGACTGAAGCCAAGCAGAAGAGAGTATCCGACACAGATGTGCTTTTCCAACTATAAACCTGCATTCATTAGGGCTTTATTTGATGCAAATTTTCGCTCTGCTTTAACCCTTCTTTGCATAATGGTGGAAATTTCCATCATAACATTGAATGCCCAAAAAGTATATAAAAGAACAAGTTCACTTTAAGTTGATCGTGTCTGGATACCTTTTTAATGTCCATTGCATAAAAAAAAACTTAGCTGTCAAAAATAAGCAAGTGTCACTATCAGTAAAACGAGCTTGAAGTTGTCATTCCGCTGTGTGTTGTAGTTGCAATATACGTATGATTTCGTTTTTAATTTTGTTTTATTATATTTGAGTTTCTATTGCTAAAAAAGTGAAAATGAGTGGAAGAAAGGTTTGTAACATGTGTTTCTGTTATTTTTAGAGCAATTTCTGAAAAATTTTGTGTTTAATTTAAAAAATACCACATGATACCATCATATTGTTTTTTGCTAAATTTATACTATAAATATATACTAAGATTTTTTTAACCATTTTTCCTTTAATTTTGAACATGAATTATATCACCCTGATTTATTTCACCAGTAAAGAAAAAATCATGCAAATAAGGGTTAAGAGAGTTGTCACATGCAACTGAAAAGAAATCTAGTGCTGATATTTTTCAACCTTGGTGAATTGGGTAACTTTTCATTACATGAACGTCTCCAAAGATACTATCAAAGGATGCTACTCCCAAGTCGACAAAATACTCACCCACTACAAAACTCATTATTCCTGCTCCAAATTGTCAAAATAACTGCTCCGGATTGTACTCCCAATCATACATCTGCCTACTTAATACGTCCGAACGCGTCATTAAAAATTACAAGAACCCTATTTCGTGAACACACAATCTCCACGTAATTTTTCCACTCAGTGAACACGATATGAGTGCACGTGATATCCCCCGAGACTCAAAATTGTTAATATCCCAATTTTCAAACAATTTTTGACCTTGAGACGAACGAAATGGCCTCTGTGCAATTTGTGTTCCTATGATATAAAAAGGAAAGCGTGGTACCGAAGGCTTGAAAAGCACTTGGTAGCACTAGAGCATCCATACCCAGATTCGTCAAGACCTTGATCTGAAATTCGACCCAATGTATTGGACTGGGCGGTAGTAGGGGGCTGCAGTAGCTTTCAAGGATCTTCGCGAGTGAAAGGCCCTCAACGATTGTGTCCCCGGCAGTTGAGAAGGAATTTCTTCCCGCTGTGAAAATTGAAAGTGGGTGGGGCAGCCGGTCCACCGCCACCACCTATCTATACCTGCTTTTGCTTACTCCACTTTTTATCTCTTGCTTTTTAGTAGAATCGGCTCGTGTTTTCTTTGTGGATTCGTTGGCGATTTTTTACGGCAATGACTCACAACAAGCGCTTAAGCATTCGCGCTGTCATAAAATAATGTGGATGCGCTGAAAAACGCTTTGCCTTCTTTTCTTCTCTCCGGTGTATTATGCTTTGAAGTCGCTTTTATTTGAAGGCATTTTAATGCTAGGTTGGAAAAGACGCGAACCAGTGAGAAAAATGGTTCGGGAAATGATTGAGGTTTAACGCGCTCGGAAATGCCTTCGCACTCGCGTTTGGTTTCGCTTCGTCTTCATTTATCGTAATGTTTGGGTAACAAAGTACTTCGTCCCTGGTTGTTAGGTTTCACTTTAAACTCATTTTACGCAAGAGCAATACATACGCTGATGTGGCACACGTATGCAAATATCGAGAAAAGAAGTGTGAAGCCTGTAAGTATGCAATACTTGAACGCCTCTGAGCATAATATAGTGGTAGGCCACAGAAATATGTTTCGTATTAAAAAAAACATAAACAATTATTAGCATTCATTTCATAAACAGTTTCGTGAAACAACGGAGTATTTGTCTCAAAGATCTTACCTCATAAGCTCGCGGTAGCCGAGTTGGAAGAGTAACGGATTACAACCAGAGTTATTGCCAGTTCGAATCCAGCAAAAGACCGTCTTTTACTAGGGGACTGGTGCACGTTAAATCTGACCTGGCCTATGCACGCTTAAGTATTAACTTAGTAATACATAACTAAGTCATTCAGTGCGACATAAAATGACTTTACATAAAATAAATTAACAGCTTTGACCATAATTCTATTTTTTATTCTGCAACAATTTAATTTAGGCTTACACTACTGGGTACTTTGGAATACAACAATAGATTCCAGGTAGGTATTTTAATTGATGTCGCACTGGAGCAACACAAAGGGCTATTGACGACGGTCCGGGATCAAAACCAAAAAGAAAGATCCGATTACAACACCGCGCAATTTTGAACTACGATCATGTGACGAGGTCACATCTGAGCTGTCACCGCACTCTCCAAACTTCCACACCACTCCGTCGTGAGGACATTTGAGGCCACGGTAGATTTAACGTGCGCCAGCCCCCTTTATACACGACGGTATTTGGTTGGATTCAAAATTCACAACCCTCCGGTTGCTAATCTGTTACTCTTCCAACCGAATCACCGCAGTCCCACTAGTTTCTTCAACGCTAAATAACAACTGCGTATACGGTCTAGTGGTTAAGGTGTTACCCTCTACATCGGGTTCTTGGTTCGAATCGGGGTCAGTGCATGGATATTTGTAGCGTATGGTGTAGAGGCGGCTGGTGCACCTTAAATCTGTCGTGGCCGAAAGTGTGGTGAAAGTTGGTGTGGACGTTTGGAGAATGCGGTGCCAGCTCAGGTGTTGCCTCGTTATCTGGCCGCGATTCAAAATGACATGGTGTTGTCCTCGAATCTTTCCTTTAGGAGATTGATCCCGGACCGTCGTTAATAGCCCGTTGTGTTGTTCTATTACGACATTAATTAAAAAAATTACCAATTACCACAACTGCGTACACTTGCTGCTCATTTTTCTGTGTTCCTGTGTTCATTTACGTTTTGCTTTCTCCTCTTTCATTTACGTTTTGCATTTTCTTGTGTGTTGGCTCTCCCAGTTTCATACCTAACGCCTGTGCTAGTTACTCCGATGTTTTATAACCATGAATCATGAGGAACAAGAATTTTGCTGCCGTTTTGTTATGCTAAATATCCGATCCTGTGGGGTTTTCTAAATCAACTTAGTCTCCAGGTTTCATACGAAATTCATTTGCCAAGATAAGTTGATTGTGGATCAGCATTGCTATGATTGCGTTGCACCAAATACCATCATCCTTACATTTTCCCTTTCAACTGGTAATGGTAATTTTAGTTACCGTCGTACTAGAGCAATACGGGCTATTGACGACGGTCCGGGATCAGTCCCTTAAGGGAAAGATCCGAGTACAACACCTCGTAATTTTGAACCACGGCCAGATGACGAAACAACACCTGAGCTGGCACCCCACTCTCCAAACTTCCACACCAACCCAACGTGAGGACTTTCGGCTACGACAGATTTAAGGTGCACCAGCCACCTCTACACCATACGCTTACAAACATCTATGCCCGGACACGAATTCGAACGAGGAACCTCCCGATCTAGAGGCTAACACCTTAACCACTATACCGGTTGGTTGGCCTCTTTCAACTGTGACTCAAGATTTCAAGTATGAGTGTGCATTTTGTAATGTTTAATACAAATACAATACAAAGTAGCCCAACATATTGAAAAGAGCTTAATAACATATTATGTCAGGAGGTGTGTATGCTTTCAATGTCAAAAAATCATTTCAAATTCATTACTTTGAAGCTCCGTAGAAACATTGCTTTGACAAATAAATTTACTGCCTCATCTATAACAAAGCATATTCGCCTTTGTTAGTTTCTTGTATCAAGTCTTTTGATACAAATAGACCTCTTTAAACATAAAACTTATTTTTCTGAGGTTGAAAATATTTTGAATGACTTTAATTCATTAAGTAATCTGCTTCAATGAAGTGTTTCGTTTTTCCTCTTATCTAACTGCAGTTGTGTTTTTTTTTCTTTCAGTTTTTGTTCTCTATGATTTGATATTTTTCTGTAGAGACAGCAACTAAATAAATAAATTCGTAAATTAAATTAAGTTCTTAAAGCACTCGCAAATCGAAAACAAAATGTAAATAAAATCTGAGTGTGTACCCGTATGCGTAGTTGTGATTTGGTTCAAAAATTGCCCCTAGAATCCATAAATATAAGCGAATCACGCACTTGAAACATTTCACTCACTGCGTTCAGGTTAAAGCAAAACTACCGAAAAGAACCAGTTTGTTGACTGGCATTCTTGACCCTGGTTCACTAAACCTAGAGGAGATTGTACTCCCTTTTAATCAATGAAAGAAAATAAAAAGACGTGGGCATTTTCGGACTGAGAAAAAAATTTCATAGAGCAACGTTAATGTCGCCAGAAAAATGGATCACCATTTTGTTTAAATGACCTTATGACTTCTCTTTTTTGACCTTATGACACTACTTCATTCGAAAGAATTAAGGCTTAATAGATGTTTCCTTTTCAAATGCATGTAGTTGCTGAAATTTTATCCAGCATTAATTTATTTTAAGTACTTTCTCGCATTAATCATTCCGTGTTGTACAATAGTTTTCTAGGGCTAAAGCAAGGGTAGTTAATCGGTGTTTCTGACTTTTCGAGCGTTGTTAACTTTTACGAAAATTCTCCAGACTTGTTATTAGTATCTATTAATCAAGTATTCAACTAATAGTCGTCGATTATTAGAAAAACTATCAATATTCAGTTCTAGGGAGCGCCGGAATACTTAGCTTAGTTATGTAAGTGCTTAGCATTCATTTTCATATAGATTTCGTTATTATTGATTTTTTTAAATATATTAAGTGTTATTTAGATTTGGTATCCTGTCAATTCGGTGATTAACTGCACATGATATTTTCAAGTCTAGTGATGTTACACCGTGTACAAGCGGGGGCAAGTTCTTTCATATATTACTTTACCAATTAAATTGCTGGCTCCATCCAGGTTTCAACCTAAAAGGTTCAGAAATGTAACTCTCTTTGTGGCTGTTTCTGAGGTATTTCGCCATTAGCAAAACTGATCAGATTTTGATGGACGATGTATCTAGTCATTAAAAAAAACTGATCAGACAGAATCTTCATAAAGCAAATCCTGACCTTGTCATCATAAGAAAATTGGCAGTATATTGATGACATCGTCATTTAAAAATTGCCTTTAAAAATTGGCTCGCAATCTCTTTAAGTAAGGCACGAAACTCGCTTTTCATTTGAAAGGCCCGACTCGTTAACCAAGGGCTAACTTACTTGAATTTCTGCTTTGGCATAGTTTCATGTGGGGGATAGATAAGGTCTTACCCCTACGCGAGCCATCTTACCCTTTTAAGCTGGGTGAGCTACAGTGTACAGTCCTGTATGAATCTCAACATAGGCAACTATGATTCCCTCCATCAAATTTTGACCTTACCTGAAACTACACGATTTGTCCTGGTCCGGATGCTTAGACCAGTTTCCGAACCCTAGGTGGAGGGCTGGAAGTCATCTTGCACACAAACTTACCCAAGCGACTCAGCACTCGGAAACACTCAGGGTATTGTGTCAATTCGTTGGGTCGGCCTTTGATGAACTCTAGTCCTATGAGGTGCGTCTTCAGTCTGCAGTCCAGCATTAGTGGAGAGCATCATCTACACCACATTGACAGGTATCAGACTTCGGGTATCCCATTCGGAAGAAATATTCTGGCAATTGTCCGTGGTTAATTAGTAGTTGGATAACACAGGGGTCGTACAAGTGCATTCTGAGATTTGGATTTGGTTGAAATTGGTGTCTAAGACGTCCTACAATGTAGTTGTACCACCTGCCTTCCCACATTTCCAGTGCCCTTTGAATCATCCTGCTTTTGATCGTCAAGCTCGATCTCTGCGTCAATATGTGTACAACCTCTCTCTTGGTAGCCAATTTGGCCACCGAATCAGCCACTTTTTTTACCTCGGTAGCCGACGTGAGCATTGATCGAATGCATCTGAACTCCAAGACATCGCACGACCTTCGAGTACAGAGACTTACCATTTAACACGATTGGGTTTGTATTGTATGGATCTTTTAAGGAAAGGAGAGTGGAGACGGTCTGAGAAAATGTGTGATTTTCTTGGCATTTTACTGGGGTATGGACAAACACAATTCCAATCCCTTTTCCAGAGCTGACAACTCCACTTGGTATACAGTACTGTTGTCATTCATTCGGAACATGTGTCTTTCGACAATGACTCCAAAGTACATGACAACGAACGCTGCACCAAAGCATTCGTTCATACATGATCCATCTGTGAAAATTTCCATCTCTGTACCTTCGGGGAGTGAAACATCGAAGGGTACTATAAAGCAATTTACAGGAAAGAGATGGGTATCCCATACGAATTCTTTCTTTTTGAACATCGACCTCTTCATTAACAACCATCTCAGTTTCGACTTTAGTGAGTAGAAACTGGGCATAGAGAATGTTCGCTTTTATGTCGAGAGGCAGTGTTACAGCAAGGACTTTCATTGCCACTGTGGACGCCGTTCGTAACTTCTTGTAATTGGTATTAAAGCCTGTCTTTGAATCATCTCGAGGTAGACGTGGCACATTTTTGTGTCCAGACGTCTACCCCAAGCACCATAACCGAAAAGAACTATGGGTTCAATTACGCTCAGGTAGATTATTTTCATCAGACAACGCTGTCTAGCATCTTATCCTTAGACATGATGTTTGCACCAACCCCAGTGTTTTTATTGATGAATCTATACCTTTTCAGTTGAAAATGATCTTTCAACTAATCCACGATGAAAGTTCCTTCTTGGATAGATATGTGTGAACCAATCCCTCTGTTTTTATTCAGTAATCCGTGTATTTTTCAGTTGAAAATTATTTTTCAGCTTACCCGTAATGAAAGGTCATCGTTGGAAAGAATGATCCATATCTTTCAGTTAATGATCTTTTCAGCTCACTTACGAACGGGAAAGTCGCAAGGGTCTTAAATACACCTTGCTTTGTCACTCAACAATCACGTTTAGATAATCAAGGACCAATTACACCTGGACCTACAACTTAAATATCAGATGCTATGAAAGCTTCGCGTAATGTAAGAATAATTTATATATTTTGATGGTCAACGTCTTTCAAATCGCTTCACAGACGTCTGCTCGTGCTTGAGCATTGGTACATCTTTTCATTTGGGTTATAATATTCAGGACGATGTTTCAAGTCAAGATGTTCCATTCAGAAGGATTATCCAATTCTTTCGTAGCATTTTGTAACCGTCTTCATTGACATTAAAAGTATATCTGTAGCAATTTGTTTATGGAGATTGCGAAGGTAAAGTTCTCGATATCAGCTATTGCTTAAAGAAAAATTCAGAAAACACAACTGAAGACTATTCTTATTTTACCTAATTTCTGTACGCCATCAACAATCGATACAGTTCACCGCTAAAATCTATGCATACATAGCTTTACATATGCGTGGCTGATAAACAATATACGAGTAACCGCTAAAGACACAATATATAACCAATCTGAATAAAATGATAAAAAACTTTGAACACGAATATTTCCGATATGCCATTTCTAATCGAAAACTGGACAGCAGAGTTTCGGGTTGGTTTTCGTTAAGGAATCGCTTGGGATGGTAATTGACCGGTCGATTTTGACCACCCTGTGTCCTCTTACTTTTAAATAGGCGCATCAAAGTCCTATGGCGAGGTATTACATTGTTTGTTTAAACAAAATATATTTTAAATTACAAACCAGTGGGCATGTGTCTATTTCCCAACCATGCTGATATAAGAAGCATTTTTAGAAGAATCCATCGTGGTAATTTCTAGTATTTAATATTTTAATCTGTCAAGTTAAACCTCGTGTAGCAAAAAAAATCTATAGCCATAGAACGACAAACTAAATCTAACTCTTTAAATGAATTGTGTATAATTGAATAAGAATTATTTTAATTTACTCAGTCTATTCTGTAGATACCTGAATGTAACAGATTTCTTTGTAGCAGATGTATATTCCATATAATTTTTACTTATACATGACAAATTTTTAATTGTGTTACTTTTTCTTTTTCAGGTAAGTGATCTACTTCTCCATGTATGCCATATTTTGTAAATGAAATGGTTGTGAAATTTATTCAAAACCAAGTATTTTACACTTCTTTTATTCCAAATCTTTAAATTACAAATTGTAGCAACAAACAATTTGATGAATCTTTAAAAATCCATTATCTGCCTAAAACGCGTAAATCTAAAATAGGTTTGCTGCACAAAGTTCTATATTTGTTATCGTTTTAAACTCATAATCGCAAGGGGGTGAAATTCAAATCGATCAACGCGATGTGATATAAAATTAAAATAACCATAGAAAATGTTAATTTTTGCTACCTTTCAGCTGAACAGGTGATAGCAATCAAAAGCATTGCATGCAATCAGATTTTTTATCATTTTACATATTTATCAATCATTCTCATTTTGTGGTATTAGAAACCAACAACAATATTATGTTATCCTAAATCATGCATGTTTTTTAGCAATAAAACAGAATTTATGGCGATGCTGGAAAAAGTTCTCAGTACTACGCAACCTTAAAATTGATGTGACATATCTTTATCAGTCTACCATAAATTACGAGGATATAACATATAGACTGCATCATCCATTTATTCATATCTATTCATGATAGTAATGATTAACGATGTCCTGAAAGAAAATGGTATGTTTCTATGTCGGCATGACAATCTAAAAAGTGATGTGATGATGTTAAAACTTAATTTCCCATTAAAACTTTGATATGAGGAAAGTGTTCTCAGTGTATTTACGAAACAAAATTTGCTCTAAATTCCAAGGGCACAATATGTTATACGATTAAGAAGTTTCCTGAACTTGCTAAAATAACAAATCCTCGTCATAAATAAAGCTCTGCCCACGCATACAGTCCTTTAATTGGCACCCTAGCAGGAGAAATTAGAAATACAATTCTCGTGTTCCTTTATGGGACACACCTATGTCCCAGAGACAAGCTTATCACAATTAAAGCGTGGCGCTGCATACCGATTTCCGTCGATTGCATGGGAATCAAGTGCTGCTGTAGGGTAAGTAAACCATAGTGTATGCAATTGCTTCTGAAGAGGTGTTTAACCCAGTGACACTCTCCATAAAATCCCGCTAAGGTTTAGTTTAGTTTTATTGCACGAATTCAGCTGCATACCTATTTCCATCGACTGCATGGAAATCAATGCTATTGGGTAAGTAAGCTATAGTCTGTAAATGCTTCTGAAGAGGTGTTTAAGCCAGTGACACCTTCCATAAGAACACCCCGCTAAGACTTAGTTTTATTGCACGAGTTCACTAATCGTAAAAAATTACCCTCTGGGTGCTCTACAAATGAATAAATCGCATTAAATCACTCAAGAGCTTTGGAAGTTAAACTGCGCATTTCTTAAATTCTTTTGTTCGTCTAGAAAACTTATTGCGTCGCTTGGTTATAACACGTCCTGCGAGGCATAATAAATGGTAGCTTTTATTTATTAACGAATGCAAAGTGTAAAGCGGAATGGCACCATAAATATGCATTTTTTGCATATCTTGCGACAGTTTTATTCCCCTATCCATTATATGCGTCTCAAATACATGATCAGCATCAGGAGGATGGTTGTGGATGATGCTGTCTGATTTTTTATTCGCCATCGGGAAAGAGTGATGCCCTGTCCTACAGATGACAGAAAGTCTAGTCATAGATAATGTTAGCTATGTCACCTGTAAGTATTAATGTACTTAACTCTCTTCACACATTTTTTATGCAGCGTTGTAATATCATTGTCATTTTGTATGAACCGATATTTTATTTCATTTTGCTTCTATTTTAGGTCTAACTTTTTTCTCGTCTGGATGATTCCTTTCTCTAGAAATTAGATTAATATCCCATTCTATTGCCTTTCTATGTGCTCTGAAAAGTATCGCTGCGATGTGATTTTTATTCATGGAACCTATTCCTATATTTCATTCTGTTTCCCTTTCATTCATACTGTTCTGAGCTGATTGCAAATGAGGAATCCGCCGGTATGTTTGATAAAATGGTGTTTATACTTTTTCTGCGCTGTATTTCAATGACTCCAATAATTTGTGGGAAATTCCTACTTGTAATTTATTGTTAAGTTTTTCCTTGGCTTTTCCATTCATCTTTCACAATCATGAATCAGAACTGACACTTGATTCAATTTCTTGTTCCCCATAAAACGCGATTGAGCGAGGGCTGATTGCAAATAATAGTCTCTTGATTTCAATAAGAAAACGTTTAGTAAACTATCTTTATTTTTCTTCCTTATCCACAATATGTCCGCGCATATTTTTTCTTCTCGATATATCTCAAATGAGAAGCTTGATGATATATCTCATCCATCATTACATTGCTTTTGGTTGCTAGTATGCACTGTTAACGCATTCTTCAAATCAGCTTGTTCGCGAAACCTCCGGATGCATAATTGAACTTCCAATCAATCATGCTTGTATTTTGTTGACTCTTGGTTTTTAAATCTCAAACTATCGGTGAAGGATGCGTGTGATACCATCACTCTTATTTTCTCAATTGAAATATGTGTTGTTAGTTTTGCGAAATACTTTCTTGAAATTTAATTTCCAACTAAGTTTCAGACGGAATGGATTATTATCATAATAGCAACGCCGAGGCGGCGACTTTGATGCTAGTTTAATAATAGTTGCTGCTTAACATTCAATAGTGAAATAGTCCCAACAGTAAAACTTTCTTATTAAACTAAACATTCAAACAACTAAAACAACAACCAAACTCATTGGAAATGGTAATTTATTAACATAACGAGCTATTGGCAATAGTCCGGGATCAATTCCTAAGGGAAAGAACCAAGGACAACACCACGTAATTTTGAATCACGGTCAGATGAGAAACTTTATTGTAAGTATTAGAGATGGGACTATTCGAATGCAAAAGTACTCGTGTACTCGATACTTAAAAGTATTCGTTGCTTTCGACTTTTTCTTGTATTCAAATCAGTAGTATTCATCCAAAGAATACGAATACAGTAGTATTCATCCAAAGTATGTGAACACAGTAGTATTAATCTAAAGTATTCGTTGCATTCGATTCTTTCTCGTATTCAAATAAAGTAGTATTCATTCAACCTGTATTTATTAACGTATTATTTTACTCTATACAACAGCCAAAGTATTCTCATTCAACTTATTTTTACAAAAAAATTATAGTATCAATTAGTCGTTTTTTGAATATGTGTTAAAAAACTTATTCGATGTTTGGAAGAACTCGAATACGAAGTATTCTATTCTAAAATGTACTCGATTCTGCCCATCTCCAGTAATCTGGGTCGGAACCCTGGAAACGTCCCTGATTGATCCCTTCTTGGAAGCCGTCATTTTTGGAAAGTACCCGGCTCTAAGGGAGATCTATACGTATGGCTCTCAGCAGCAATTCATCGGAAGTAGCAGGTTGTTCGGGTGAACATATTTTCTTCGAGAAAGTAGGCCTTTGTTGGCAGGTTATGCTTTTCAGCACATGTGGGGGGCACCTGTCTCGGGGTATTTCGGGGGGGGGGGACCTGCACCTGGCTAGGGAAAGATCTGGAAGGGAGCTCACAATTTTTTTTTTCTAGAAAGGGGAACTTTTAGCACTTCGTAGTGTACGCAGGGCTCTATTTTTTATGCTGGAAAATGTAGGATTTACTACAGTTACTTCATATGTCCGATATTTTTTCCTTTCAAGTAACATTAAAACGTCAACTAAAAACAGAAATAGAACTTCTGGGATTTATAGTTACCAAGTCAAATATTAAATATAATATGATTATATACACTAGCATATTGAACAAAATAGATCTACTCTTGGCTAAAGAGAATAATGTTACGGAAATTCGGATTTATTATCCTGAGCTTTATTTTCTTGGAACCTTTCCTTGTTTAGTTCTATCACTATTGTAACTTAACAATATTTTTATTAACTTTTGACTAGTTTAAATTAATAATAAGCTCTTTCTTTGATTTAATATACAACCTACTTTTTCTTTCACAGTTCTAAAAGTAATCACAAATGATTATCACACAGTATATGGTAAGATATATTAAAATTATGTTATTGACTTGAATACAATTTGAAATTAGCATTCCTTTTATATACTGTTGTTGATTTCGCCTTAGTTTGACGTAATTTTTTTGCTAGTTCTATTATAATAGATTAAAAAATGAAAAATCTCCAAATTTGTTACATTTCTTAAACACAAAAGTTAAGAGAAAACTTAAATATGTAGCTTGTCAAGAAGAGTTAAATTGGCCTCATTTATTTAGTATACTATACAGATACACTATTCCTTTATGTATGTTGCTTTGATGAATTTTTCAAGAGCTTAGCAACCATGTCATTAACATTATTTATCTATTGAACCGAGAGGACAATGGATGTAATAAAAATCTAAATTATTTTATATTACCTGCATATAAAACATAATATTAATTTGTAATGGTATGATTACGGTAAACAGGCTCTGCCATTGAGATAACGCCTGAGAAAAGGCTTAAAGTTACAACGGTTAAAAGTTGGTTGTAAAAGTTTCGTAAGCGTCTTTTCTTTTGTACACAATGCAGCACATCGAGTTTAATAAGACGTGCACTATGGATTTCGTTAGATACTGTTTTAGCTACTATGCTATACACACGTTAATTAAATGATTAATATTTCTCTAATACCTTTGTCTCAATAAAAGGGAGTATAGGGTGCATATTCTATATACATTCAAGAGAGCATATTCTATATAAGTAGAATTTGTATCTGAGAAATTTCCCCTACCAAAATTAAGTTGCAATACAGGGGGTGTTTATAAAGCAGGATATGATTTTTAATCTTGTAGCTAGTGCTCTTTGGTAGAATGAAATTACCTGTCTACGGGCGCTCTACTGTGTGTCCATCTAAGTAGGCAATCTTAACATCATTATATCACTAGTTAGGAAATCTGAAATGTTTTGTTTTAGAAATCGGTTTGAAGTTCAACCCCATTTCCATTGCTTCTCATGTTAAAATGAGTAATACTTGATTTCCCTTTTTCTCAGAATATAATTATCCTACCGTCCACTTTGTTGACGTTTTTTTCTAATAATATGATTAAAATATAATAAACACTGCCAAACTTTTTTTTAAACAAAGTTTTCAAAGGATGGTCTTATTTTATGCATGTATTTAAATACCTATAAAAGCTCTGCCTAAAGTATTTATTAGTCCTAAGATTACTTCATAAAAATTCCAAGCGGTTACTTTTGGTAAGGTTTTCTATGAATGGGTACATTATGTACCAAAAATCCTTTTGAGAAATCTCATTTTAAAGAGCTCTCCGTTAAGGAGGTCCGGGACACAAAAATCGTCAAATTTTTTTTTTTATTATTTAAAGAAATTATCTGTGTTTTTCTGCTTAAAATGACGTCTAAACCATGTTTCTATCTTAATTAGAACTAGAGATATAATAATTTTTGTGGTGCGTTGTTTTGAAAATCTAACACTCTTGACAGTTGTTGTCATGGTAACAACATCTGTCTTTAAAACTTTAAATGCGTTTTTCTCCATGATACATTTTTCAAGATTTCCTGTATTCAAATTGCTATAAGTCGAAAACCGATAAAGTTTAAGGGTTGAAATTTGGAATACATCTTTTTCAAACATTATACTTTAATTTTGATTCATCAAATTTAAAACACATATTTACTTTTAAAAATATGACTTAAAAAAATACCTTAAATTTTTCAAAAATTTTCATTCAAATATTTTTTTATTTTTTATTAAATTAATATTTTTTAAATTGCTGAATCACAATTAAAGTTTATAAATTTGTGAATAACTTACTGCAAGAATTTTGAAAATTGATCAAAAATATTTTGAGTTTTAGCAATTTAAAATTACCCCTCTTTTTTTCAAAAAATTTTAATTAAAATTTTTTTTTAAACTTTGTGTTGCTATTTTGCTTAGTAGTTAGATGGGTAATCAGTACAAAAAAAATCAAAATTCTAAATTAATTAATAAAATTTTTTTTTCTATGTGTCCCGGACCCCTTAATGGAATAAAAAAAGGCTCCGGATGGAAATTCATATGTGTCTGTTTTCACTATTAAAATGTTTATATAAAAAACTTAACAAACAGCTACATAGGAATGTAACACATCATTTCAAAACTTGAGAAAACACACTACTTAACTAAACCAAAAAAAAGTCTAAAATTTTAATTTTTAATTTCATTTTCCGGATTATCTTAAGTTTATCCAAATCTAAGTGATTGAAACTTCTCGTGCTAAACCTTTGCAGCATTACTAAACATTAGCAGTCTCAAGAGCATCATTTTCAGTAAGAATTGAGTTTGCCTGAAATTAGAAGGGCGGTCTTAATCGCATCATTTCTAATGGAATGCCTGGTATCCAAATTAGTAACAGGCATTAACAAAATTGCTCTTATTCTAACACGTCTAGACATCTTCCAAAAACCATTAGGTAGTCTCAACAGCATCATATTTCTAAAATGATTGGTATTACATATCCGTAAGAGGCTGCAACGAAATCGCTTTTGTTCTAACACGTCTAGAAAGTAAGTGTGTCAGAAATTAGTAAACAGTCTCCAACAGCTTTATTTCCAGAATGCTTGGTGCTACATATTAGTTAGAGACCTCAACAAAATCACTTACTCTAACACGTCTAGAAAGCATCAGAAATTAGTAAACAGTCTCACCAACATCATTTCTCGAATGCCTAATAACAATATTACTAGGAGGCCTCAATAAAATCGCTCTCATTAGAAATCTTCCAGAAATTAGTAGGTAGTCTCAACAGGGAGGGTCATTTCTAGAATCCTTGGTATTACATATTAGTAAGAGGCCTCAACGAAAAGGCTTTTGTTCTAACACGTCTAGAAAGTATATCAGCAGACAATCTCAACAGCGTCATTTCTAGAATGCCTGATATCACAAATTAGTGAGAGATCTAAACAAAATCACTCTTGTTGTAATACACCTGGATAATATGTAAGAAATTAGTTAGAAGTCTCAAAGCATCGTTCTCTTATGACGACAGAAAAAAATGAAAAGGTATTTTTAACCTTTAAACCACAAAGGTTATGGTTAGTGCTTCCCGTTGATGGCTATTTCAAAGTAATACAGCCCATGCTATTTATCTTTTCTCGCTTCACCTCCTTGCTTTTAGGGATTGGTACACTGATAGCCCAAAGCTCAAGTACACGCACCGCTGCCTTTCCATCTCAGTGTGCAATGGGTGCACTAAGCCATACCGTAAGGCAAGCGTTGCCAAATAAACAGCATAGAAGAGATGCCTCATTATTGTCTTTTGAAGGTTGAAATGTTACAAATCAATAGTGCAAAACCTGTTTGCATTAGATTCGGTGTTCAGTTGAATTACTAGAGATGAAAGTTTAATCGAGGTGAAGTATTTTTAATCTCAAATTCTGAGTCCTTTTTATTCACTTTTAACATAACCCATGGTTTGATAAATGCAGATGCAGTTAAACACATCAAAATACATTCGATGCATATGTTTATCAATAAACTTCAAGTTTTTTTTTCTATATTCCAAGGAAATAACAGATTTGAAATCCGTCTTATTATTCGTTGGTTGTCATTTTCAGCATTTTGTATAGTGTTTGCGAAAATGAGATTAATTACGTGTGAGAAAAATAATGACGTGATTCAAAAACTTGCAAGATGTATATAAACTGATGAAAACTTTTGTCAAAATTGATAGGAAAAATTTAAAACCTTCAAAACAATGACTAATACTGATTTTATGACTTCGTCAATGCAGAAAATGATTCTTGAGTGTAAAAGATCGGCATTGGCCATTTCGAAGGACCAAAGGCGTCCGCCATTATCAGGACAGTCATCGTTTGGAAGAATTTTAAAGTTTTATGTTTACTACCTTGCTCTAATGTATGAGGAAAACTAAAAGTCACTAAAGGTATGTCTCTATAATGCTGATTTTGAACTTTCTGACATTTTCAAATAGAAGGGGGAGACCACTCACGACATTTTCATTCTGTTAGATGAATAACGGCATATGGCTTACGAATTACAGACATTCTCAACTGTACCGCTAAATTACTGGCGAAAAATTTATATAGGTTCTTACCTTTTCAATGTTGTGTTGCTCTAGTACGACGTTAACTAAAATTACCATTACCTTACCTTTTCAAATTTTTGTGTTTTCCTTGGCAAATTGTTTTGAGAACATATCCGAAGTGACAGCAATAGCTGTTGTGGGGAAGGCAATAAGACACGATTTTTATTAACATGTAAGAATCAGCAAAACTTTGTAGAATTTATTTACTTCCAAAAATTCGTTTGAAATTAGAAAACGATCGGTTTTTACTTTCAACGGAAGATGCCAAAATAATGATTTAAACAAGGGGTCCCTAAACTTATTGAGATCCACCTTTGCATAATAAAAAATACCGTTACTCTACTGGTTACGAACGCATTTCTAACCACTGCTCTCATATTAGTTGATTCCTGAAGTAGATCTTCAAATAAAGCTAAAGTACTGAAATATCATTGATATCTACAGGTGATTATCATAATAATGGAAACACCTGTGAATAAAAGTGACATTTAAGAATTCCCTTCGTAAGCATTAAAATATAATCCTAGCTACCAATTTTTTTAATATAAAAAGTACTATACATCATGGGAGTATGAGGTAGCTTTAGTGAAGTTGTATACTTCATGGATTTTTGTCAAAAGCGTAAAATGTCAGACCTCACAGACTTTCAAAGAGGGCAAATTGTAGGAGCCCGACTAGTTGGAGCAACTGTGACCGAAACATCCCAGCTTTTAGGCGCCTATTTTTTTTTTCTAGAGGTAAGGTGTCTAAAGTCATGACAGCGAACACACAGAGCGCCAAGACAAGCTCGGCAAAGCAAAATAATGGACGCAGAGAGAAGCTGAGTGAAAAAGACCGGCGGGTATTGAAGCGGATTGTAATGTCTAAAAAGAAAAAAACTGCAGCCAAAGTGACCGCAGAGCTCAATGAGCATCTGAATTCTTCAGTGTCAATAATTACAGTTAGGAGGCACCTTCATAAACAGCCATATTAGTAAAGGATTCCTTATAAATCCAGTGTGTTTCCATTATTTTGATAACACCCTGTATATTTACCCAATTCCATTTCTTAAAAATGGGTTGAAATTCCCTCAATCTCCCCTACTTTTGAATAAAAAGTTCCTGAACTATTCGATTAACTTGATTCTTAGATCCGTACACAATTTATGTAGTCATGACAATTTTCTTCAATGGGTACGAATTGATACAAAACGTCTGAAAGTGATCAAAAACGATCCAGAGTTAAGTGATGTGTTACTTCTTTCAGCGCTTAAATTTTTGTTTTAGACTGAACCAGTTTAAACTTGACATTATACTGTCAGTTCTGATTGAGTTCTAGGTACGATACTATTTATGTATTGACTCAGGCGTAACATCGCTGCATCACGATATCACTAAAGCACCCTCTTCTGGGGTCCATTGACTTGGCTATAATGTGAATGAGATATTCGACACGGGATTTCATTAAAACACACCTGTCATCCCAAATGTTTTCACCGTCTGTCTCGCCTGAAAAATAAACTCCCTGAAATCAGGAAAGGACGCACGAAATCATTGCCAAACATTAGATTTATCGGCGGTGCCGATATTTTGTCGGCCTAAAAATATATAATGACCTAGAATATGCTTAATAAAAATGTGAAAAAATACCTAAAAATTGTTTTAAACTTTGGCATTATCAAACATTTCAATTAAAAACTAAGATCCGAATGTAAAATAGGATATTTCGCTTGTTAAAACTATTGAAAACTCCCTCCTCTTTTCGGTGTAGAGGATTCACTCACAAATAGAAAAGCGTGGTTTTGTTTTGGGTTGATTACGGATTGTTTGGCACCAGAAGCTGGTAGATGAGTTATTTGCTTTGTCTTTTACAGTAAAAATGAAATCGCGGATAGAAACTTTCAGTAAAAACGTTTTTACACTCGGGACAAAACTTAATGTACCAAAGCGTGACATACATTTCATTATCCCTTCTTGTTAGCGAGATAGCATTCGTCATTAACAAAACTGACCAGATCTTGATCTCTTCAGCGTAAAAACATCGACTCTATCTTGATGACGAGACATCTCGTCATTGGCAAAATTGATCAGATCTCGATGGACGAGATATCACGTCACAACCACTTGGAGAGTGAGATAGAAATGCTGGCATCAATTTCTAAAATTAAAGAAATCCATCTCAACATTGACCTAAAAATAAAAAATATCGAAAATGACAAATATCATCTAAAAACTACATATTTCTAGGCTCGGGTGATTACAGAAGGTATTTCTATCCATGCAGACAGAATCTGTTTAGCAGTGTAGAATGCTCATTTTCTCAAATGGTTCTTTTAATTTGGACACTCTTGTACTACAAAGTACGGACACTACTAATTGCTACTCTAAAGGAACCTAAATAATCTAAATGATTAATGTTATTCAATTCGTGCAAGCTTACACCTAGATTTTTGATATTTTTGTGTGAGGTACTTTTTGTTGAGACCGTCCATTTCCTATTTAATTAGTAATTTGCTCATAAACCTTCCCTTGTTTCGATGAAGTATTGTCCCTATCAAAACTTGCGAGATCTATCGTCCTTCAAGATCATGACGTATCTCTTCATTAGAAGAAAACGGACCACATCTTGATCTTGTCCTGATAAAAATGTTCTTGGCGATATATTTCTTTATTGATCAAATTGTTGAAATCTTGATGGACGAGATATCTCGTAAAATCCACTTGGAGGGTTCAAATATAATCAAATTGGAACCATCATACATTTAAATCTAAGCAGAAAGTGACTAATAATTACATTGTGTAATTACATACTCCATTTTAAAAAGAAATTAAACGTTAAAAATACTAAACACACCCAGTCATATGTTTATTTTATGTATTTCACTTGTTTAAAACCACTTCTGTAGCTCATAGTTTAAATTCGTCTTGGATTTTAAGTATCTCATTTTCGCTCTTTCAATTAATTTTTAAATATGAAGTTTTCAAAGACATTGAGAGATGAGCTTACTTGAAGTTAAAAGCAAACTCGCTCATCATACCCAAAACTCCGTACATAAATCTGTTGGAACATATCTTAATTTCGCTCAATATTTCAACCGAAGTTTAATTGAGTCTTATCAATGCTACAAAAAACACTGACCAAATAATTTAAAATTAATGCATACAGCTCTATTTCACCAAAGCTTTTGTGTCAGTGTTACGCACACTAGTTACTATTTTTAAATACCCACTCTGAATTTCAATAGAAACGGAGGATAAGGCGGAACGAATTATAATAGTACCTTGTCGAACACATTTCAAAATTTCAACCCGGGAATACTATAGCATTAAACACCGTTCGTTAAAATTTCCGTTCCTTCATTATTGACCCAGTTCCAATGACTGGAACATATTTCCGGATGAACCATTTTTTATTTCCATTTATTTACGTTATTAAATTTCGAACGCCGACATTTGATTATCTATCATTATTCTCTGCGATACAGTTTCTTTCTTTGCGCTTCAAAGAAAACTTTTCTCAGATAATAAATACTGATTAAAATCCTTCCATCTCAAAAGGATGCCGAAATTCTTCTGTTCCTCGAAAGCTTCTGCTGAAACTAATTCATCGGGATGAAAGGTTTGCGAGAAATTTCGAAGTTGATAGTCCGATACCTTATGAAAGTTTTTAATTGGAACAACTGTTTTTTTGGGGAGGGGAAGTTTGGGAACAATTGCAGTTTTTACCGAGTAGTGTGTGGCCTTCGCCAAAGATCATGCCGTTCAGCTGAGCTAATAAAAAGAGCGAACACGTTTTTAGTGCAATAAAATAGGTCATGAACAGGGAACTGGATTTGATGAAGATGGAATAACATCGGTCTCGCTATGGGTTTTCTGGGTAGTGAAAGTGGCTGACAACGGCCATATTGAAGTTTCCTAGCCATTTTGGCATTTCCGTTTTGTTGTCATAGAAACATTTCTTGCGGATTGCGTTGCGCTTTCGGTGGTTTCAGCCGGCGAGTGTGGAAAACCGCAAAATGACGAATGTAGATTCTCAACAAACTAGAGCGGCTTTGTGTTTTGTTTTCATTATGCTATCCTGCGGCGAATGTTCTCCGGTTGAATCACGAACATTGCGTTATTCACGGAAAAATCAATATTTATTCCTTTACTCGGCTAGGTACAAAGGAGGGTAAACTTTGCATCAAAATTCGAAAAAAAAATATTGTAGTCTTAACAGCAACAACTAATGTATTTGTATGATATTTTTATACGCTTATTAAACATATTTCAATGCTAGCTTGATTTGTTGCATTCCGTTTTGTAAAAAGTTTCTTTACTAACAGGAAATTAAGACAAAGTTGGAATTTAATGCACTGAGATTCCTTTTCAATTTAGGTATAAAAAATTAAGAAGCCGCTCTGAAACAATCCATGGATGACCAAACTTTCTTAACAGTATTAAACCGTATCAAAGTATTTTGAAGTCAGTTCCAGTATTTTTAAGTACCAGATAGCATTTTATTTAAATTGTTAAGGTGTTGGCCTATGGATCGGAAGGTTCCTGGTTCGAATCCGGGGTCAGGGCATGGATGTAAATTGTACTGTTCTTTGATAGGGGTAAGGATGGTTGCCCATTGGGTGTTCCTTCACAAGTGGTCATCACTTCTGACCTTGTAGTGGCAAAATGATTACAAATCAACAATGCCCGCCATTGGATTAAAATATATATATATATATATATATATATATATATATATAAATTGTGTATTTTAATTAAACATTTAGTGTGTGAACGACGAATAATGCTTTCAATTCTTATAATTTAATAGCAAGTTTCGTATCTTGATGAAAGACAAAAAATTTTATTAATTGAAAATTGATTGACCATAAATCTTTCTTCCAATATTTGTTTGGTTTTAGTTTGGAATCATCTGAGAATCTATAAAGCAAGTTTTGGAAAACAAAATATCTGTTTAAAATCGGGAAACCAAACTACTTAGCGACATCTTCTTATTTGACAGCTCTTCTCTCAAAGATTCGAAGCCTTATATAATGGGGCTAGCTCCATTAGTTTTTATTTGATATAGAATAACACAACGGGCTATTGACGACGGTCCGGGATCAATCCTCTAAGGGAAAGATCTGAGGACAACACCACGTAATTTTGAACCGCGGTCAGATGACGAAACAACAACTGAGCTGGCATCCCACTCTCCAAACTTCCACACCAACCCAACGTGAATACATTCGGCCACGACATATTTAAGGTGCACCAGCCGCCTCTACACCATACGCACACAAACATCCATGCCATGACCCGGATTCGAACCTAGAACCTTCCGATCTAGAGTCTAACACTTTAACCACCAGACCGGTTGGTCTGCAGCTTTCTTACTGAATATCCTCGCAATGCAAATTATCACAGACTATTTCGCTTAATTTCAAGGTTATAAACTTTAAAAATCGTGATGTTCCGTACATTTTGCACGCCAGTGTACAAGTGTGTAAGGTAAAGAAGAAAAAATTGCATTCGTGCAAGTGAAACGTCAAATTCTTGAAACTAGATACCACGATTTCACGTGTACTTAACTACATTGGTACACGTGTATTTATGAATTCATATCTTTGTCCGTGTACTTGGACTTACAGATACGTGTGTTTAAATACACGTGCATTCCAAAGCACGGATACAAGGAGAATGAGGTTATGGATCATTTCCAAAACCTCTAACGTCACGATTCCAAAATTTGAATATGCACCAACTTTTTACTGAATATCCTCGGGTATGTCAATTGCCACTGGATGTTTCATTTAATTTCGAGTTGGGAACCTTCAATGGCGTTCCTTAAGTTCTGCACGTCAGTGTACTCAACAGTTAAAACACTCTAAACCTGTGAATGAACTGCCCAACCTTTCTTCTTATTAAGACTTCAAAGTCAACTGTCCATCTTCAGGTGGAAAGAATCTTTCACTTTGATGATATACTGCTATAAATTTTCCGCTGAAGAATAAAAGAGGTGTCACGAGTTGTGTGTGAAAATCATCTGGAGGGCATCTGTAATGCTATTCATTTTTCATGATCTTTCAGACTGGGCATCGTGGTTTTATGTCCCATCGAATGATGCTCAAGTGCCGCTGCAGGTTTGGATGGTCGTAAAATTAGGAGCGCAAGATTCATTAGTTGTCATTGAACACTGCATTGTTTCTAAGAGCATCATCGTGATGAGCATAAGGTCTTGTCTATTTGCGGGGTTAAAGTTCAAGTGCATCCGAATAATCATTCCTGCTTTAATTCGTTTTTAGAACGGAGGCTAAGCCGTTTTGGGGACTTGGTGTTTTTCGCCTAAGGTGAACATATAACTGACAATATTGGATTTTTTTAAGTTTAAGCTGTAAAACAACCTGTTAAATCATAGTAAAAAAAATTAAACAGAAAGCTTTCCCAATTGAGAAAGAGGTGTTGTATATATTGTGTTATTAAGCTTTACATGGTAACAACTCGTAAATTGCCCGAGTTATGAAATGAAAGAACGTCAGTGCTGTTGTGTTTCATCGAGCATTGATATCTTTACCAGGTTCAACGAGTGACGTCAATGTTCCTTCACTGTTCGTCAATGCTCCCTCACTGTTCGTCAATGTTCCTTCTCTATTCTAACGTTGAATATATCCAGCGTTAGAGAAATTATATTCATGCCGTACATAAAACCTTACACCCTTTAATTTCCTCATTGTTTCAACCTACTCATTTGAATATTACTATCTCAGCGATAATTGTCCCTTCTCCACTGTAGAATGAGATTCTATCAGACTCTTCCAAAATTCAGTATTTTTCCAAGCCTTCTCTAATACATGCAGCATTGTAGACATATGGGGTAAAACTAGGTTCTTCCTGGAAATGACCACCACACCATGTGACGAGCTACTTGTAACTGGACATGAACTTTTCGTTTCAATATTTAATCCACGATTAAAACACTAATTTCTTAAAAAAAGGATATATTTAAAAGTTATTCATGTCTTAAGTCTTTAAGCATGATATTCATATCACGCTAAGCTTATTGGCGTGAATGTGTCGTATTCTGAATAAGTTACTGTACCTGTCTGCTTAGTTATCTTATTCGTTCAATGCCTACATGTATATGGTAAAGTTGAGGATTTTCAACCGTACATTTTCGAACTGTTCGAATAAGTCACGCTTCATGTCAGTGAACCCCCTAACAAAGCGCCTTGATCACCGATTCCAGCGCTAGTATTTTTATGAGCAGGCTATTCCTTGTATCTGCGCACGTAGAAGTATTAGGAAACGATAATAAGAGACCTGATAATAATCAGGGAAATGATCGCTCGGTGTGAGTGTTAAAGCAAAAGTACCTTACTGTTGAGATTCTATTGAAGCAGTTGTAATGATTATAAAGATGTGTTTCAAGTTTCATACGGAACTGCATTTGTAGGGACTTTCAGTGTTCCTTGACTGATATTTCCCTTCTACCCACAGTTGCTTATACCATAGGACTGATTTATAGTGGGAGTAGAAAGTGTTTCTGATACCGTACATTTTGGAGAGTGTATGTCCAGAATTCATCTAATTTTATTGAGCATGTGTAATGATTCTAGATATTTTCAAGATCTGTTCAATCTAGTACTTTGCACTTATTGTTGTTCAATATTCGATGATGGGGCATTTCCTTTAGACACACCATGTTATTTGCTCTGTGACTAATTTAATTAGTTGATTAGTTGGGTTTTATGGTGCAAAAGCATTTGGATCAGATGCTATAAGCACGGCGTTGTCCGTGACAGTTCTTTTCGTGGGGTCAGGCGTGCCCACTCAGGTTCGCTAACCCCCGGTGATTGCTACGAATTCTCATTTGGTTGGGGAATTCGTAGCCTATTGAATGGGAATTCGTAGCCTATTGGATAACAGGCAATACTCATTGTCAAATGTAGCCAAATTCGAATTGCAAAGGGATACAATCTTCGTGACGTCACAATCTCTTGCGACAACATAAATATTTAATTGAAAAATTATTTATTAAAAGAAAATCAAATATATAAGGTATCTATCTGGTATAAAATATCTGGCAGATTTCAAATCCGTTGAAATTTTCAATCTATCGTTAACGATCCCGATTTTACAAAAAAGAACTAAACAATGCCAGTCAAAAAAAAAATTATTTGTTTTGCTTTCCATCACTGGAAGCGTTTGAGCGCAGGAAATGGAATCTGATTTCTCGATCGTGAAGGTCATATGGGAAAAAATATAAAAGTTACAATTTAAAAATTATTTATTTAAAGAAAATCATATTTTAGGTGTCGATCAAATGTGAAATTTTCCGCAGATTTCAAATCCGATACATTTCCAATCCCTCTTTCATTGTCTCAATAGCTCCTATGTTGTGATTCTTGGCTGACTTTGGAAATACTAGGAATATTATTTTCATGTAATGATGCTAAAAGTAGACTGTGTCAGACGTTGTAGGATAATAAAAACAAATACGCATTGAAAACTCACTATTCCCTGTAAGCAATGGAATCGATAACCAACATAATACACCGGATATTAAAAATGCACGCATATATTGACAGCTGGCAGTACACAGCTGTTATTAGCATCTCTTTGTAGCATTAAAGGTAAAAATTCCTGCTTACAAATATTTGTATGGCTATGGTACACCTATTTGGTAGAAATAGGCTCGTTAAGAGAGTTCTTTTAAGGAAGAATAGGAACTTCAACCGCTGAAATTTCAGTGAAAATAGCTAAAAGTTTCCAAGTCCTGTAAAAAAAAAATATTTTTCGGTGAATTCTTTTAAAATTTTGAATTTTTATAGTATGAATATTAAATTTAAAATGGTATTATATAAACCTTAAAGCCTTTATCGCTTATGCTTTTGTGTTCATAAAAAGTTTTCTCCGAGTGTTATTTTTATGATATTGTGGTCCGCAAGATACCTTAAAAACTAATTGATAGGAACCCCTCCTAATTATACTGATCAATTCAAAAGTATTCAAATTATGAGTTTAGAACCTCTTTGCTTACAAATCAGATATATATATATATATATATATCTTTGTTCATAAACAGAAAACCCTTTAAAGAGATTAGTAAAGTAAAAATTTTAAATCTAACACACACATATACAATATAAAAAAGTTAAACATTTGAAAAGTATCTGCCAAAAATAAATTTTTATAGAACTTTGAAACTTTTCTGGTTTTGTGTTTTACATAGCTCAGGTGTCGAGCTCATCATCTGACCGTGTATTAAAATTATTTGGTGGTATCATCGGATCTTTCCCTTGGGGATTGATCTCGAATCGTTGCCGACGGCCCGTTGTGTTGCTCCAGTTAATCAATTACGATTACCTGTGTTTGAAAAACTGATTCCTGTGTTTATACTACGAGTTTCCGGTTTACGTATTATTATCAGTTCATTTATCTGTGGCAATCTTTTTGAAATACAAACAGTTGTAACAGTGAAAGAGTCTTTGCGTTGTTCATATTGTGACGTCTCTTTGTATTTATTCACTGTTTTGTTAGTACTTTGAGTTGCACTCTTATTTCAATATCACAAGACATAACGCTTTTACTTGTTTTCACTGAAATTACAGCATTTAAGGGTTCTATCCCCTCAACACACTTCAAATCCCAAACGTTTTCTTATTAAAAAAAAAAAAAAGAAACATCGGTTTGTTTATCATGCGCATCTTTTTGTAATGCTTTAGAAAGTCGTTTTGAATGACGAAGCGAACTAGTGTGTGTGAAAACAGAAATGTAAATCAACTTTTTTTTAGCTGTTCTCACGCCGCCGAGACTCGTCTGTTTTCGAACCTAACTCGATAAAATAAACAGACCAGGGTTCCTTTTGTTCAACAATCCTTTTGTTGAATGTATTGTTCTGGCAACAGCGCCAAAAAAGAAATTGTGTACAAACAAGAGCAAAAGGTAAGTAAAAAATACATAAATAACATAACTGGGTATCTTCTGGCATGACGTGCAATGAATAGTCACCAATCTTTTAGTGACCGTCCTGTGATAAAAATGTAAATGCATTCACAGTGAATGATGGATTCAGAATATCCTGATCTCATTCAAAAACATCGATGGAAAATTTTTGTGATTGATTCCATAAAAAGCACGTTGTTTATCCCCTGGTCTAAAAATGCTAGACCATAAAATTTTGGTCACCTGAGAAGGAGAGAAGTAACCCTTGGTCTTCCATCAATAAATCTAAGAAGGCCACCAATGCAGTCAAGGACAAGAGAGGGCAAGCGATGCAGTACAGGAGCAAGATGTAAAATCCTTGTCGAAGAACATACTTTTAACAACTAAAACGTATCGCCAGCATTACACAAATCAATTCATTCACATAATGTTATGAAGAATCTTTAAAAGCATTTCCAGACGTAATAGAAAATTATTAGCTTTTAACTAACTACCCTATAATTAAAGTGAATGAGAAGAAAAAATCCGTTTTCTCCATCACAATCCTTTATCTCGGTGATGATGAAGCTTCAATCAATTTCTCTTAATTGATGTACACGAATTGTGCCACCTGATTTATTGAGCAGAAAGAATACCCCAAACCATTCGTATTTCTGTAGGCCGTTGCTCTTGTAGCAGCGCACGTGACACCTGAAGGTCACTCCGTGCGTGTGTGAGCCCAAACTAACCTCCATTCGATTTGGTTTAGTAAGAAAATCCATCCAACGATACTGGCTCTGCTTAAGTGTTAAAGGGGAGTGGAAAAACAAAAATTTGTCTGGGAGAGCGGAATAAAAAAGGCGAGTGTACAATTAGAGAAAACAAGCGAGACAGATGGCGAAGAAGGTAAAAAACTTTTTGCAGATGATCCCTTAAATGGCGCCAGCCGTGTAAGAAAGAATTAAAAATGGCCAACAAACGACGCATTGTCGTCCGACAAGATGCTGCAGAACAAAGAGATGCGTCCGCACGCGACGTGGCGTGTGGATCATGTTTTTCTTCATCATTTGTGGCCGTCATTCCGAAGTGTGTTTAGTGACTCGAATTCGCAGAAGGTTGATTGAGAATTCATTGCGGATTTTTTATGGAATGTGTGCAAAAAAATGTGTCTATTTCCTCCCCCCGCAATAGCATGATGTACTTCGCATTCTTTCTAATAGATGGCGGCAGCGGCGTATGTGTTCTTAATTAGCATTCCTCTCAGAGCAATTTGCATCGACAAAAGAAGAATTTTCGCGTTTTGATTTTGGAAGACGAATGACCGATTGGGATTGTTTGTGTGCGCGGTGAAGCGACTTAGCTGGACCCATTTGGTTTCTTGTAAAAGTGGGTTCTAATCACGTCATCTATTTTAACAAATGAAGAATACCAAATACCAAAATAAATATTCTTGTGTTATTTATTTCTATCTCTGAAATTCAATCCCTCGAACCATTCTGCCTAATGATTTTAAACAAGTACAACCTTGATTATCCAAGACCACATCGGATATCCGGAAACTCGATTATAGAGACGTAGTTACACAAAACATCCTACATAAAATCAGAACAAATCTGATGTTCTACATGCTCCTAAAACAGCTACTAAAAGATTAATAAAGCTAAGATTAAGAATAATCTATAGTACTTGGATTTGTGTCAGCTCGTATTTGTAGTAAATTTTTGATAGTAAATCTGGACACGAGTTCGTCATCTGACCGAGGTTCAAAATTACGAGGTGTTGTCCTGGGATCTTTCCCTTTGAGGGTTGGTCCCGCACCGTTGCTAATAGCCCACTGTGTTGCTCCAATGCGACATTAATTAAAATAACTATAACTGGACGCGAGTTACGCGTACTTTTTTAAGCTCTTTCAAAAAGTCCTTAACGGTTTTCTGTTTCGCAGCACTGTCTCACCTTTTGGGACAAAGGGCTCCACATTTGTTTTCAAAACTTTATTCAAAACTTTATAGCATGATGTGTGAAAGACAGTGCAACTTTGTCTTCCAAAAAATACTTCATGGTGAAGTAGGGTTATACTGCTATACTTTTGTATTGTAAGTTAAATTTTGTAATGAGTTCACCACAATACTCCCCCTCCAAAATTTAGCAGTGACAGAAGACGATTGATGCTTCCACTAGTTGATAGGTTGCTAATTGCATGAGACCTGCATTAAGATCACGAATATACTTCCTTATGCGTGCTCAAGCAATGGGAGATTGCGACAGTAGGTAGACTGCCAAGAGTTGATTATAGCAGTCGAGTTTAATTACAGCCGGCCAGTTTGTTAAAATGGGGCTGAGCAACAACGAATATGAAGCTGCGCTATGAAATAGGTGCGGTGAATGTTATCACTGGGCTTCAGACAGTTGATTGAAGTGATCAACATCGCATTGCAATTCAACTGTTTATTATGAACTAACCATCGAGTGTCTTCTTGTGTTTGCAAGAAGCGCCGTCTGGCTTGCGTTTCCTTTAGTGCGCGTGTTCACATCACATCTAACAGTTACCAATTTAACAGGATGCGTGAAAGACAGTGGAACATAGTCTACGAAAAAGTACTTCTTGGGGAAGTTGCGTGACACTCCCTCACTTTATTGCTGTACTTAAGTTACTATGTTGTAAGTCATTTTTATTGGCTGAGCTTACCACAGCTTATAGAAATCTTGGTATCAAATTCGGCTCAGATAACAAGGATACTCGGTTAATCGAAACTCGGATAATCAAGATACATGCTTGACAATTGAAGAGTAGCACATGAAAATTCATGCAAACTTTTGCAGCATTAAAAGTAATAATTTTAGGAACTGCGTACTGTTTAGCAATTTAGTCAACGCTTTCAGTTGATTAAGACATTGCAATCAATTTTAATTCTAGTAAAAAATAAAAGGCTATTCAATTTTCTAAGCATTAAATCATATGGTCTAAATGAACTAATAATTTTCAAAAGGATTGAAAAACTCTTCCTCTTACGAAATGTTGATGGGCAGTTCTATATTTCTCAGTGCGAATTTATGTGTATATCATTAAAAATAAATTGCAACGGTTTGGGAGCACTGCATGGGTCCGCAAGAACTCTATCATGAAGTGAAGAAATGATTGGAACTTTTTTTTATCTTACCCCCTTTCACAACATGTAATGGTGTTTGCTTTGAGAACTGCTCGATCGCCAAGGCCATAGCAAACTTTTCATACTTCCCCATCAGCTGTCAAAATACTTCTGCTCTTGATATGTTCGGCCGTTGTCTCATCTTTTTTGTCTTGTTTTTGACTCCGTGCCCCCAGTGAAAGGATGAGAATAATCGTCAATATTTAAGAGCGTGTCGGACAAACACGGCTGAAGAGTCAATATTTGAGCGTTTGGTGCGATCGGGCTCGGCGACAATGCTCTGCAAAGGAAGACAGATTCTGAGAAGTGAAGTGCAAATATTACTTCACTCTAAAACAAAAAGGACTAAAAAGAAACGCTATGTGGAGGGAGAAGTTTTGATGAGAATTCATGGCCGAATTTCTTTTGTGCATGTTGCGTTCCTTTGAAAGTTTTCCTGGTCTTTTTTCTATGTTGTTCAGATGACTCGTAAGAAAGACTTAGGAATAGAATTCGGCAAAAAAAAATTCACAACTTCTATTTGCAATTTAAAGTATAAAAGTATAAATTCTGCGCTTTCGCAATAGTTATTAAATTTAACGTGGGAAAGCAAAATATCCTGGCCCGTTGGCCAAGGGTGGTTCGCCGACAGTATTTCGGTGGCCCGTTGAGCTAGCCTATATTGTTTACTTATATAATTTACCTATACGGTTACATAAACTGGCTTATTTAACGGGCAATGGAAATTCTATAGAAAAGCTATCTTGGCTCGCCGGCAGTATGTGCATTGCCCGCTGAGTCGGTTAATTTATGTCGAACGCATAGGGAAGTATTCCATTTCCAAAAATTGTCGCTATCTTATGAAGAAAAATGGATTCTTGGAGAATTAATTTACGTGACTTCCTAATTCCAGTCGGGTACATAAGTATTTCTATGTTAAGAACATAATTGGTGTATGAAAATGGAATGTGTTGGAGGATTATGTGCGGAGCATTTGTATATGACAAGAGCGAAATTTCTGTGTGATGTTTTCTTCGTTCTTAGTTAGGTATAATGTGTTTCACTTCATCTAAGATTAAAGTTTTGCTGTGAGACTCTTGAGTGAATTGCTATTTTACAGGTTCCACAAACAGACTTTTATTTCAACTATTTGTCTGAAGAAAAGTATTTATTTTTCAACGTGATGATCAGTTGTCAAACGAAGTCAGTCAACAGAAATCAGTCAAACGAAGAACAAAAAAATTCGAAAATAGAAACATGTGGCAGATCAACATTTGGATGGCTGACTGAATTTGCATGTCGCTGAAACCAGACTTGGCCAAACTGTGCGTTTAAAGATTAAATATTTTAATTAAAATTTTAAAACAGCAAAAACTGCATTACCATATGATTACCCAACAGGTAATCATATGGTAAAGGGATGTTTTCTTTCTACACTTAAAACCTTGTGCAAAAAATTGACATTGTTTTAAATTTATTCCAAAAGCTTATATGTATATACTGAGTATATTTATGTGTAAATAGCTATTTTTAAATAAAACCTTTCTTTTGGGTGCCTTCGATACTCTTCACCACTACACATTGAACCATCATTAAGAAGCGAATTGTCTGCGAATTTTTCTGCCATCCGAAAACGTGACAATCTATAACTAATTCAGCTCGATTAGTGAAGAAAAAATACGAGAACAAGAAGAGTCGCCAATAGCACACTAAATTCCGATATGGTAGATTCCCCACCACCTCAGTTTTAGGCGAGGTCTTTGAACCGGGCACTTAATGCATTATTCCCACTTCCAGACATAAGCTCCCAGGTATCAAAAAAGAATAGTAACTCCCGAAATTCGCCTGCCCCCCCCCCTTCTAAAAACTAAAACCTACATCTCCAAAGATCAAGAGTTCGCCATCCCTTCCAGGCCTCTTTACAGCGCAACGACGTAAACACGATTTAAATAGCTGATGATAGACCTTGTCGAAGTCTGATAGGTCAAAGGATGCCTACGTTGGGATGATGCGTATGGAGAAGGTTATTATATAGGCATCCACGCTACTACTAGTGTTTACCAATATTGGTACCAACCCTTTCGGTTTTTCTTTCTCCGGGAGAGATAGACGTTGGGGTTAGTAACCTTTTTTTCGGATTGGACGGCTTTCGCTAGGAGGTCCGTGGAGCAGACTGTTCGAAATTACACCGGAAGCAATCCGATAACTTAGTCGAGCTGGAAGCTGTATTGCTGATGATATATTTAAAGCAGCTAATTTGAAACTGGATTGTAAATCATTTTCGCGAAATTAAGCGTGTGGTGTCAGGAATGAGTACAATATATTGTGGGCCCGGGTCACGGTGACGCATTTTGCGTTTTTACTGCTTTCTGAAATTAATTTTTACCTGCAAAAGAGAGACATGAGATTGGGCGATTTGTCCCGATCTGTGTGGATATCTTATATCTGCGCAACGAACGTTTTATTCGTTGACAAATTTTTATTGATTTAAAAAATTGTGTGTGTGCACTTTAAAAACTCTTTAAAACAACATTTTTTTCTTGCTGCCGTCTACATGGCGAAATTGATTCGTCCCTTTCAGATTCTTGGATTAATTTTTACTTCTCCGGTATCACCAGAAGGTGTGCAAATATATCTTTTGTTAATTTTATACTGAGGTATGCATTTTTGCAAAAGGCAAGGTTTACAATTGATCGAGCGCAAGGGATTTTTGCGCTATTTTTAATTCAATATATGCAACATTGAAAATATTTTTTGAAAGAAGGATTTTATAGGAATAATCCACTTTTTAATCGAATTCAATTTTTCGTGATGTGCAATAGATGGAAACAGATTTCGGTGATATATAACAAAACAGATCCACTCTACTGGTATTCAATTAGTTTGCCACTGACTCATTTTCTCAAATTCGTACCATATCATCTTTAACTAGTTTTGATAATGAATGTCAGATTTTATTCGACCGTATACCCTATAGACTTCTATTAATTTTAATAATGAATGTCATGTTTTCTACAGTTCCTTCTACCAAATCGTCTTTACTTTTTTTTAATGAATGACAGATTTTCTCCCATTTCATCTACCTTACAGACTTCTGTTACTTTTGATTATATCTGTCACGTTTTCTAAACCTTCTACCCTACTCAAAACGCTTTACTAAAAATTAGAAATTTCAACAGAAGTAATCTTTTTTTCAGTTTTATGTAAACAAAAGCTTCTTTGTTCTTAATTCATACCCCGATTTCTTCACTTATAAACTTTTCATTTTACCTAAGACGTTAAAAACCTTTCTATATGGGATCTATTGATCTAAAAATATCTCTATATATACCCAAGAAAATAATTACAATTGAAAAGGGGGAATAACTTCAAAATTTTAAAATCGATAAAACACAATCAAAAAGAAAAAAATAGGAGCTGCATGGTGTTTGAAAAAAAGTGCCCCTTTGAATGTTCCGTATCATTTACAGATGTTGAAGATTTTAGTCAGAACAAAAATAAAACTATTAAATATTTTTTGTTATTTCTACCTCCCCATCCCTTAAAATAAACGTTATTAGAATTATTTCCTCTTTGTATTTCACTTGTGACCCTAGAATATCTTTTTTATAATTTGATCACTAACTTTCATTTGCATACACACTTGAATACACTAAACGTTTTGCGATTCAATCATTCGTCGATTTTCTTGATATATTCCTCTTTGCCATCATGCTTCGTTGGTCCATTACCGTAACTTTGACACCGATGACTAACGATAACTTTTGATTTTGATTTTTATCTTTTCAAAATCTTAGTTTTTGTTTTATAGAATTTTAAAAAGCTGATATATTAGTGTTTGAATATCGTATAATGGATAAGAAGTAGAGAACAAGTATGCTAACACACTACAATTAGGTAGGTATGTATTTTAATTAACGTCGTACTGGATCAACACGACAACAGGCTATTGACGACGGTCCGCGATCAATCCCCCAAGGGAAAGATCCGATGAAAACACCACGTAATTTTGTACCACCATTATTATAATTAGGAATGTAAAGAAAATTTGTCAAAAAGTGCATCATCAGTTTCGTTTAACAGTTTGTTCTCGTAATGTAAAGGACAATTTTCCAAGATTTATTTGCCTCTTTTAATGTTTCGTTTTATTTGTCTGTGGCAATTTTTAGCTAAACGAAAACTAGTTGCAGTTCGTAACGTTTCGATTAGTGCGTCGAAAAAGTGAAGATGTTTTCAAAAACATTAATACTTATCAAGAAGCTACATTTTATATGTTCATTTCTTCGATAAAGCAATATGCCCCAATGGCACCAGTATTATTTAAAATCATATTTATTTTTTTCTATTCTTTTCTGCTTCATTTCTCTTTCACGATCCCTGGATTTTATCTCACCTGTTCAAACTTTAAAAGTCTTGCCAACTTCCATAATACTGAATCTGAATTGCTAGATATTTCAAATGGTCGAACTCTAAAATTGAATTTCTTACAACATCCTCAAACTTATTTTAAACTGTAATCGGATGTTCGAATCACAACTGAATGTTCATAAAGGCCTTTGGGCTTAGTCTTCATGTAGACTTTTCCCTTGCTGCATCACTTTAGCATTAAATTTTTCATTCATTATTATGTACACCATGATGTGTATATGGTTCTTAAATTGTGTTATCAATAATTGAGAACTCTTGTTGTCTCGATGTGGTTTTGATGTGAGGTATCTTGTCCATCAAAATCTGACCAATTTTTGCTAATGACAAAATGTCTCTCGTCTAGATATTGCCGATTTTTTTTATGATGACAAGATCTCAACATCAAAAAATTGTCAAGATCTTGATGACGAAATATCTCATCACTAACAAAAATTAGTTAAATTTTGATGTACAAAATATCTTGTCGAAATCAGTTGAAGGGTTAATATGGAATGAAGATCATAGCTTGCTATACATCTAAATAAATTTTTTATGCAGCAAGATATTTGTTGCACGAAGCAAAACATTTTTATGCAAATGATACATGTTATGCTTTAGACTACGTTTGCTAATAAAAAAATTACAAAAATCTGATCTTCCCGAAGTCTGAAGCAATGCAGAGTTCAATTTACCCGAACTTCTGAAAAGCGTAGCATCTGCCCATCCTGTCCTTGCATTCTGTTGTAGGCCAATCCCTTACTTGACTGCACAATCTACACCATATGAAAGCATCCCGTTTTGCCCAAGCTCTAACCTTAACCCCAAAGGGAACAAGTTCGTGCTAGGAAACTTAATTTCTTTATTTTTCCCCTCTCTCCTTGACATTGACGGATACTAGTCTCTCCAATGAAGGCTGCTTGTAGAACAAGTTTGGTAATAATTTCTGCTCTTTCTTACTTTACAATCAGTGACTACACAGCCCCTTTCCATTATTCTTCGTAGCGCTTTCTCTGCAATAAAACTCTGCGAATCTTTTCTTCGACTGCAAGACTTGGGCAAAGTCTGCTCACTTTCTCGCCTTTCTACTTCTACTCTCTACTTCAGTACTAAAATTAAAGTATTTAATATAATACGTGAATAATTTCTACATCTGAGGATGTGACGCATCCAGAGCCTTGTGGGGAGCCCGAGAACCCCCAAAATATTCTTGACGGTATAAAAAAAACAATAGTTGAAGTTTGTCAAGTCGAAAAATCGTGAAGATCTGAAAATAGTCTGCTTAATCAGTACTCGAAGATTACATTTATGTGCTAGGTTGGAATCCGGAAATATAAAAGCAGAGCGAGCAATGGTAGGTAACCTTTTAATGTTCCCAAGATCATGTGACCAAAACTAACAGTAACGTGACCCTTAGACTACTTTCATCTGCGACCATTCTTCATCTGATTAGTCAACGGGACTTGAGAATACGTCCATCCATTGATTCATCATGTGATTGGTCCACACGACGTAGTAGTAGACTTTGGCGATTTCGCCGCTTTTGCAGCCATTCTATATAAATGCGCATTCATACATCTACCCTGTCGTAAGATATTAGATCGCCAAACGAGTTGATTAGATGCCGAATTGGCCAATCAAGTCAGCTTTTCACGCCGCAGTCACGTGAATACTAGTCGGGTGTTGGTCCTACTTTTTGAAACTCCTCTGAACAGCAATACTCTCTCTACTTACATTTCACGTCGATGGCATGAATGAGAATTGACAAGTCCAGAAAACTCTTTTGTCGGTTGACAGCCAAGCATGTGTTCAGTGGAAGGGTATTTTAAAAGTTCAAAACCAATCCCTCCACCCCACCCCCACCTAAAAATGAAGTTAATTTAAATCAGTTGCAATCGAGTTTCGTTTGTCACAAGGGTAAAATATTTGCCTGGTACAGTAAAAACATATCATTAAACGTAATGCTCATTTTGTATTACGGTCTTTTGGTTGGAATGGAAAATCGCGTGGAAAGATTAGGCCTCCTCCGAAGTTATTTTCTGAATACCCGTCTTGGATATGGTACAATTGTTTGCCGTACTATTCTTTGTCGTAAATTTATCGATTTCAAATAAATTAATTCACAAATTAAAATCTTCGTTCAGCCCACCCTTACGTATGGTTCCTCAATCCCTAGGAGACTCAGTGGATTTGTTTTCTACGCTAGCAGTCTGCGAGCAGTTTCGATTTCTGTAACCCTGGGTGTATTTCTCTGTATCAGTAAAACTTCTAGTAATAGTGTGTATATCGATTTGCTTGACGGAAACCATTGCTAGGCCAGACCTAAACGAAAGTTTTGACCAGTTGTTGGTATTTCTCCCATAAACTGTCTAGATACTCGACTTTCAGGGTAACATTGAAACAGGAAAAGCCAATTCAATAAATATCCTTTGAAATTGGGATGAGAAAATAATTCTGAACTGTGATAATAATTATGTAATTGTAATGAGAAAAACTGACCTCTCTTTCTAATGATGTAAATCAGAAATATGTCAGTAAGTATTTAAAGTGCATGCAAAACTAACGAAAGATTTTACGAAGGGAAGTTTAAGGGAAATAGTCCAACATATTCAACTTACTTTGAAAGACAAAAGAATTACAATGTGGTGCAAAATATCCCTAATGTTTTCTTTCTATAATCCTGTAAAACCTATCACTTGAAATACACCAGAGATCACAGATAATATTAAGCTTAGAGGATTCGATGGAACAAAATATCAACACTATAATCATCGCGTACGACATCCTAAACATGCCTCATTTTTAACAACACTGATTTTTTTCATATCAACCTGTCAAAAGAACCTGGCAGAGTGATTCCTCATATAACGTTATGGAAATATAGTTATTATTTTAATCTGTCTAATGGCACATGGAAAGAGTTAAATTTGTCATTCACATGTCTCATTGTGTTCAAACAGCGTCATTAGCGCTCTTTAGATCCTCGTCGAACGGTTAAAGAAAATGTCTCCTGATTCGTGTTTTCTCTCCTTTCAGACGGAAAAATTCCTGTTGATGTTATCTAAAATTCAAATCTCTGCAACGATGTATTGTCGGAACAGCATTCGAGGCACAGAGAGCCGTTTGAACCCGGTTGGTGGCGGGCACTCTTGCGTGAAATGAGATTTTTATTAAAGCAACAGATTATATCTCCATCGCAATGTAAATATGGGATTATTTCAATCACATGTCCTTTCTGACTTTTAGATTCAGGCGCTTGACCAACCCTCTTCGAACAACGGACAATTATTCTAACCTTTCGGAAGTAGAATGTAGTGCGATGGTATTTTTGTCAAGTTTGTTTGATGTCAAAATTTGGGTCGAAGTGCCATGTTATATTGTCCTAGAGACCAGGTTCGATTATATCAATACTGCAGGTTTTGGGGGCATCCTTTCATGAAATCGCAGTTGCTTCGGAAACAATTTGTTTCTTTGGAGCATCTGAATTCAGAAATTTCTTCTATACGGGATTATTTCAATCATGTCCTTTCATACTTGGAGATTCAGGCGCCTGGCCATCCTTCGAGCAACATATAATTCAATCCTTTCGGAAGTAGAATGTAGTGCAATAATATTTTTGTCTAGTTTGATGTCAAAATTTGGGTCGAAGTGCCATTTTTTATTCTCCTAGTAACCAGGTTTGATGGTTTCAATACTGCCGGGTCTTGCAACCCTTCTTGAAATTGCAGTTGCTTCTTTTACAATTTGTTCTGGTTTTTAGCATATGAATTCAATAATTGAAGGGCTCCGGGCAACATAATAATAAACCACAGAAATAATATTCCGTAATGAAAATAATTCAAAACAAATTATTCAAAAGGATAAGAAGAATTTATGATTGTTTGAATTGGTGTTTAATATACCTGAGAGTTTATAAAAGCTTGACTTCTTGAATAGTAGATACACCATTATAATTTTGGAGTTTTTTAAAATTTGAACATTTTTCTCCTGAATATTTTGAAAAGTGGCTTATCATTATGTTGCACAAAACCCTTAAATTCTACTTAGTCTTAAAATTGTCGTCTTTTAACGTTCAATCACATCTTTACTTCAAAGGAACTTAGTTTTATTAACTAACATTAGTTTTTTATTTGATTGCGGTGCTACTTAATAACATGTTTCTCAGCGCTCTGTATAAATTTTATATTGCATAATAATTTCTTTAACTTTTCTTTAACCAAAACGAGATTGTAAAGAGAGAATTCCCCTCAAATATTCTCCAAATTTTAATATTTGGAGAATGTTCACAAAATATTCACATTCTCGGAGAACATTCTCTGGTGAGCCTTCAACTGTACACATACTTAAATCAAGCTCAAGAAATGTCCAATTATAGTTCACCATTTCAATTTATTACAATAGTTTAATCGAGCATGTTCGTTATAAAATAGTGATCAACAACCTGTGAGAAAATGCATCGAGCTTTCTAGGGACTTACCTCATGAAATAACCCTACTTTTGGCTGAATATTTTTATTTGTTCACTAGCAAAATACCCGACCTTACTCGGTTTGAATTCGTTTACTCTAGATTGAAGAGATAACCAAAATATATAATGACTTACGTTTTTTGTAGAATAAAAATTTATTTTAACACCTTTCGCCATCTTTATATTTTGTACAACTTACTTTGGACACAAATCCTACACATGCATATCCATTCATGTAATACATTTCACATTATGACTTATGACTTATGACTTGTAAAGGGGCGACCCCGAAGAGTGCCAGCACCGCGACCAATAGTCTATTGTACTGAGACCCCTACTGATCCACTAAAGACCGATGGCCGAAATAAATTTCAGCATGTACCTGATTGGAATGTTTGACAGTTCCCAGGGTTCGATACAATGGTATCCCAGATATTCAAATCGTTGTGCAGAGTAATGGTCACATTTACATAGAACGTGTACAGAACTCTCCTCTACCATCCGACAACCTCTACATAGTGGGTCATCTAAAACACCCATAATGTTGAGGTGTCTATTCAGGGTACAGTGGCCAGTTAGGAGGCCAATAGCTATCCTGATTTCTTTCCTACTGAAATTCAGCAGCTCTCTTGATCTATCCCATGGAGACTGCTGATTGAGCTCTTTGGCTTGTCTTTGATTATTAGACTGAAGCCATGTTTGGTAGGACTCGGCAAGGAGCAAATCCCTTATAGTCCCTCTAACCACATTGTGAGGCAGACCCAAAACAGGCTCTGGTCCAATAAATGGTGTTTCAGACCCATGTTTTGCTAATAGGTCTGCCGTTTCATTGCCTTCAATGCCACAGTGACCAGGGACCCAAACCAGAGAGACCTTGTTTCTCTCAGCCAGGTCCTCAAGCACATTGTGACATTCCCACACTGCTTTTGAGGAAAAGCAGTGACTTTGCAAAGCCTTTAGGGCTGCCTGGCTGTCAGAGAAGATTTTAATAACCCTCTTAACTACACCTCTATTGAGGCAGTTGTAAGTACAAGCAGAGATTGCCAGAACCTCAGCCTGATATACAGTGGCCAGCTTACCCAAAGAAAAAGATAGCCTTATTTTTCCGATTAGGACAGAAGGCACCTGACCCAGTGCCATGAGATGTTTTTGAACCATCTGTGTACCAAATTTCATCCCCCCTTCCTATCAGCCTGGAGACGAATCTCCATTCTTCTCTGGTGGGAAAGATGATATTATATTTGGCTTTAAAGCAAAATTGCTTTAACATCCAGTCAGATCTCATTAATAGATAGGGATGTTCCTTCACCTGCGGATCGACATTTTTGAAGGCAGGCATTTCATAAGATGACTTCCATAGTCCCATGAGTTTGAGGCGTTGTGAGCATGAAATTGCCTCTAGTTCCACTTGTTTATGCAGTGGTAGAAGCCCCAGAAGCAGTTCTAGACTCTGTGAGGGAGTGGTTCGCATTGCACTAGTAATTGCAATGGTAGCCATTCTTTGTAGACTAGTGAGTTCTTTTTTCACTGTCTCATTACGGGTTCTATTCCACCAAGCGATGGCGCCATAGGATATCATCGGAACAATAATCCCGGTATATATCCAATGCACCATTTTCGGTGTTAGACCCCAATTATTACCAATGGCACGTCTACAAGCCCAAAACACTCTCTTGGCCTTGCTCGTGCAGTACTGGAGATGTGAGCTCCATGTCAAGGTCTTATCAAAGATTACTCCTAGATATTTAACCTCATCCGAGTATGCAAGTGGTGTTCCAAAGAATTTTATCAAATGCATATCTCGTAACCTTTTCCGGGTGAAGAGGACTAGACTAGTTTTGTTGGGGTTAACCGACAAGTTCACCTTTTTGCACCAAAGTTCAATCTTTTTTAGGGCAGTGTTCATGAGGTCTGTTACCGTGTTTTGGAACTTCCCTCTTATGACCAGCGTTATGTCATCAGCATAACCCAGACAATACAGGCCCAAGAAGTGAGTCCTGTTAAGGAGCTCGTCAACCACAAGGCTCCATAGTAAGGGGGATAACACACCACCCTGGGGGCAGCCTTTACAGTTTCCCACAGTTAGTGTGTCTCCCAGTAAGGAGGCCTGAGCCATCCTTGTCTCGAGCATGTTTTTAATCCAGGCGCAAACCAATGGATTAACATTTCGACTGATGAGGGCATCAATAATTACGTTTACTGGAACCTTATCAAAGGCTCCCTCAATATCTAAAAAGGCTGCCAAGGCAATTTCCTTTCCATTGACTGCTCTATCAAGGACCGTAACAAGATCATATAGAGCAGTCTCTGTAGATTTCCCAGGCTGGTAGGCGTGTTGAAATCTCGATAGGGGTTCGGCTTTTAGAACCTCGTCCCTAATGTATCTATCGATCAATTTCTCTAATGTCTTAAGAAGAAATGATGTCAGACTAATAGGTCTGAAGGCTTTTGCTTCACTGTAGCATGTTTTACCTGGTTTAGGTATAAAAATTACCTTGCAGGTTCTCCATGCATGCGGCATATAACCATATACCACGCAAGATCTATAAATCCTACATATGTGTGGTATAATGATGTCTTTGCCATGTTGGAGTAGAGCAGGTATAATGCCATCTACACCAGGTGTTTTGAAGGGCATGAATGAGTTAATCGCCCATGCTATTCTTTTTGGAGTAATTATACTTCTAGCCAGTTCCCAGTCCTCCTTTCCACTACGTAGCAGGGGAATAAGTGGAACTGTCAGTTCATCATTAATATTTGTAATTCTGGAATCAGGGAAGTGCACTCTAAGCATTTCTACCAGGGTGCTCCTACCGTTTTCCGTGAATGTGCCATCGTCCTTTTTAATGGAGCCTAATTGGCACTGGTTGTTTTTGGTCAGTACTTTAGTCAGCTTAGCCGCACTAGACATACTGTCCACTTGGCCACAGAAGTTTTTCCATGACTCCTGTTTAGATTTCCTTATGGCCTTGTTATAGTTGGTGAGTGCTTCTTTGTATCTTGACCACTCACCTGTTTTTTTAGCTCTGTTAAAGAGTCTTCTGCAGTTCTTTTTAAGACCACAGAGACTTTTATTCCACCAAGGAACTCGCCTTGGTAAGCTTGTGGTGACTGCCTTACAATTTAACTGGTAGGACTGGAGGATGGACTGCTGCACAGAGTCAACAGCCAATTCCAAGTCTACCAGTGAGGGAAAGTTGTGACTCCTACCCTCTAAAAGGAGGCGAAGGTCCTCCCTATAGGAATCCCATTTTGTATGCCTGGGATTTCTTTGATCCTGCTGAATATTCATAGCAGGACCTGTTAAAGACATTTGGATCTGTCTATGGTCTGACAGTGTGGTACAGTCAGACACATGCCAGTCCTTTATACAGTTAACTGCTTTAGCATTACAGAAAGTGATGTCAATGACTTCACTTCTGTTGCTGTTGACAAATGTCGGTTTGTTACCTGTATTGAGAATAAAAAGGTCATTAGATAAGAAAAATTCTATTAGTTCCTCACCTCTTTTGTTGCAGTTGGAACTGCCCCAAATGGTGTGGTGTGCATTTGCGTCACATCCCACGATAAACTTCATCCTAGAGCGTAAGCAGTGCTTGACAAATCTTCTGGCTGAAGTCGCTAGAGGAATTTCTTCTTCATATGGAAGGTACGCTGACATGATACATGTGGTATCTCCGTTTTCACTGATCACCTTGATAGCAACATTGTCCCCATCAAGGAAATCAGCCAAAAGGAGGGCATTAAGATTTTTATTTACAATGATACATGCTCTCGGTTTGCTGCATGAGCGATCAAAGAATAGATTCCCACAGTTGCCCAGGCCTAGGATCCTTCCATGATTGACCCAGGGTTCCTGTATTAGGGCAATATCTATCTTTCCTTCTACCAGTCTCTTGCTAAGTAAAGCTGAAGGAGACTGGCTATGGTGTAGATTAATTTGTGCAATCCTTATGGGATTGCCTATTTTCTTAAGGGGTTCAGACATAACCATGTTGTTTGGTTATGAATAGCAACAAGGCTAACCCTTAGAGAGGAGTTTATTAATCGATTAAGGCTGAGTCATCTCTTGTTGGAGAGAAAGACACAGCTGTTTTCTCTGATCCTGAGTCAGATAGCACAAGATCATCAATTTGTTTGAATAGTGACCCAGTGGAGTCACTAACTGAACTGGAAGGAGACTGTGGCTTTTGAGGCCCTGTTCCTATACCTATTGTTGGAGTCATTTCCCCAGAAACTGGTTCCATGACCTCCATGGCTACTGAGCTCACAAAAAAATGCCTCAGGTTCACCACCCACCTTCTGCGCCAGCGGTTCCATCACAGCTTCGTCCGATGCAGGCTTTGAAGCCACCTCATCAGATTCTGCAGATAGTCCCGCTACAGCTTCATCCAGTGCAGGCTGAGCCACATCACTAGAGTCTGCAAGTGGTTTATCCACGGCGACAGGAGGGGGGAGTTTACGAGTAGCATTTGGATCGGACAAGATCTTGCAGAGTCCTTTCCCGAACGCTCCTGTGAATATCTCGAAATTCCACTCTCGTAAGAGCTGGGCTGATCTTTCGTCCATTTCGATTATCCACCTAGTGTAGGCACGATCCCCTACAATGACCCTCTCACGGATTTTCCACTCATCAGTGTTGAGGCCCGGGTTCGATCGGGCAAGCCGTCGAAGCAAAACCTCACCCTCTGTGGTGAAGACATCACGAGTTTTGAGGGCTATTTTCACTGGTTTGGGAAGGTCAGCCGCTTTCAGCACCCTGATTTTAAAGCCACCGACCCTCCCTCCATCATAGTTATCCTGTAGCCATTTCACTGAATACTCATTGGTACAGTGAAGCATGAGGGCACCGTTCAGTACACCAGCAGTTACAAACTGAGGGGCCATTAGATCGAGATCCATTGAGTCGATGGTTCTATCAATGTCTCTCTGAATATCCATTCCATCTGCAGGAGACAACCTTGCTTCTGGGAAGGCCTCCTGAACGATGGCCATTCTCATACCTGCGGCTACTTGACAGTACGACCATGGAGCAGATGTCCTTGGTCGCTTCGTCTGTACCGAGGTACTAGGGGAAGGGGTACCATCATCCGGCCTACCTCTTTTACCGGCTGGGGTCTCCTTCTGCTGCTGTTGAGGCTTTCCAGATTCAGTATGACGAATCTTATTAAGTCGTCTCCTGTGCTTGTATTTTTGTGCACGAGACATTGTTTCCCATCCAGGTACGAGGTCAAGCATAGAGGACTCGACCACTTCTTGTCTTCCGGATGGGGGATTTGTCGACGCGGGTCTTGAGGTACCACATACGTCAAATAGTTTTCTACTGGTCGCAGGCCCTGAAGGGCCACAATCGACCAGTGGTTGAGTGCCAGTCACAGTCTTGCTACGCACCTTAGTGGTAGATCCCAGAGGGATGTAGTCACTTTGGTCAAGTTTTGACTGTTTATGACGGTTTTGGGGGCGGTTTGACCCGCCATGTTTTTTTTCTTTATTATCCATAAAGCATGTAATTACTGAGGGTAAGTAAAGGTCACCGCCTGTATGGACCCTCTATGCAGGCGTAAGGCTTATTACAACGTGGGTCGCCACTTCACGAGGTGAGTTTGAACCCGGTTGGTGGCGGGCACTCTTGCGTGAAATGAGATTTTTATTAAAGCAACAGATTATATCTCCATCGCAATGTAAATATGGGATTATTTCAATCACATGTCCTTTCTGACTTTTAGATTCAGGCGCTTGACCAACCCTCTTCGAACAACGGACAATTATTCTAACCTTTCGGAAGTAGAATGTAGTGCGATGGTATTTTTGTCAAGTTTGTTTGATGTCAAAATTTGGGTCGAAGTGCCATGTTATATTGTCCTAGAGACCAGGTTCGATTATATCAATACTGCAGGTTTTGGGGGCATCCTTTCATGAAATCGCAGTTGCTTCGGAAACAATTTGTTTCTTTGGAGCATCTGAATTCAGAAATTTCTTCTATACGGGATTATTTCAATCATGTCCTTTCATACTTGGAGATTCAGGCGCCTGGCCATCCTTCGAGCAACATATAATTCAATCCTTTCGGAAGTAGAATGCAGTGCAATAATATTTTTGTCTAGTTTGATGTCAAAATTTGGGTCGAAGTGCCATTTTTTATTCTCCTAGTAACCAGGTTTGATGGTTTCAATACTGCCGGGTCTTGCAACCCTTCTTGAAATTGCAGTTGCTTCTTTTACAATTTGTTCTGGTTTTTAGCATATGAATTCAATAATTGAAGGGCTCCGGGCAACATAATAATAAACCACAGAAATAATATTCCGTAATGAAAATAATTCAAAACAAATTATTCAAAAGGATAAGAAGAATTTATGATTGTTTGAATTGGTGTTTAATATACCTGAGAGTTTATAAAAGCTTGACTTCTTGAATAGTAGATACACCATTATAATTTTGGAGTTTTTTAAAATTTGAACATTTTTCTCCTGAATATTTTGAAAAGTGGCTTATCATTATGTTGCACAAAACCCTTAAATTCTACTTAGTCTTAAAATTGTCGTCTTTTAACGTTCAATCACATCTTTACTTCAAAGGAACTTAGTTTTATTAACTAACATTAGTTTTTTATTTGATTGCGGTGCTACTTAATAACATGTTTCTCAGCGCTCTGTATAAATTTTATATTGCATAATAATTTCTTTAACTTTTCTTTAACCAAAACGAGATTGTAAAGAGAGAATTCCCCTCAAATATTCTCCAAATTTTAATATTTGGAGAATGTTCACAAAATATTCACATTCTCGGAGAACATTCTCTGGTGAGCCTTCAACTGTACACATACTTAAATCAAGCTCAAGAAATGTCCAATTATAGTTCACCATTTCAATTTATTACAATAGTTTAATCGAGCATGTTCGTTATAAAATAGTGATCAACAACCTGTGAGAAAATGCATCGAGCTTTCTAGGGACTTACCTCATGAAATAACCCTACTTTTGGCTGAATATTTTTATTTGTTCACTAGCAAAATACCCGACCTTACTCGGTTTGAATTCGTTTACTCTAGATTGAAGAGATAACCAAAATATATAATGACTTACGTTTTTTGTAGAATAAAAATTTATTTTAACACCTTTCGCCATCTTTATATTTTGTACAACTTACTTTGGACACAAATCCTACACATGCATATCCATTCATGTAATACATTTCACATACATCGCACCCTTGTTGTTTGACAAAGCTACAAAATGACGAAAGGTGATACTAAGGTTACTACTATAAAAAACGATTTATAGGAAGATTTGGAATTCCCTTTCTTAAGTTCTTTTCATGTTCAACTCGATTAATTAAAATTACGATTTACGGCGAGTGCTCTCGCACTCATAGTCAACAAAACAATATTTTTTTTTTACTTGTGGCACTCTTGCCTCCAGTATGCGACATTGTGAAATTTTTGCAATCTTTCCCTGTCATTATTACAACGAATTTTTTAATGTTGGAAAAAGTTCTAGTTTGGATTTTTAAACATTATTATTCTTTCAATAACGGCATTATTCTTTAAATAACGGAATTATTCTTTAAATAACGGCATTATTCTTTAAGTAACGGCATTATTCTTTAAATAACGGCATTATTCTTTCAATAATGGCATAACTACACTTAAAATTTACTGAAAATTTATACTGACTTACCTAACATTTTTAAGTCTAATACTTTGTGGTGCTGTTGCGTGTGATGAGAAGGAAAACACATTTTTTGAAATAATAAATATTTAAAACTGGAAACAGCGAAATAAAACAAAATAAAAGATGTCGCAAAAAATTGTTCTAAAGATATTAATTTGTGATTCAATTTTATCTCTTGATCTCGCACAGTTGCCACAACTTACAACTAAAAGTGTACAAAATTTAGAAATGTGAAATTAATTCAGAGCGAAAGAACCAGAAAAAATATCACTGCTCGCGCGATCTTGTTCATTCTCGTTTCATTGAAAAATATCGTCTGTCCCAAATATTCGGAAATCGTTTTCATTGCGCAAAGAATAAAAATAAGACTCGAAATAAATGAAGTATCAGAGATGAAATTCCATAAAAAAAATTATTTTTTGAAGAATAATTACTTTTTCAGCAGTACTGGTAAAGCAATCGAAGTAATCGTAATATTCAATAGACGTTCCAATTTTTACAAAACTACCAAATTATGGTTGATTTAAGTATACTTACTCAGGTGTTTTAGCATGAAACTCAACTAAATATAACAATAAAAAAATGTTTAATATTGCATTCACTAAACTAATAGATAGTGTATAAAATAAAATACAATGCAATCAAATATCTGGAATACAATTCATGTGATGTCTACACAAACACACAAACACAAAATCGAGCATAGAACAGAAAGACGGACAGACAGACTTTCGCAACCAATGCCACTCACTAAATGTAGATAAGTACTCACTGTATGCAAATTTTCATGAAAATATCTTAAACCGTGTGGACGTGTATAGGGCACAACATACAGACAGACAGACAGACAGACAGACAGACAGACAGACACCAAACGAGAAAAAGGCGGATTCGGCATCAGAAGGGTCCAAAACGGATAGAAAACTTGAAATGGGTCGAAAATATTGAATGTACAAACAAACACTCCATTCTTATTTATATAGATAAAAAGAGTCTGATTTCTCCTTTTCCTCGGTAACTGTTCTGTTACTTTACTAAGAGGATTCTGCTATTTGATTTCAACTTCTTTTTTCATATAAAATACAAAAGTACAATAAAAGGTTTTTTAAAAAGGACCTTGAAAAGTTTTTTGAAAGAAGCTATGGATTATTATTATGCATAAAAGCACAACAGCATATTTAAATTCTTGAATTTCGAGGAAACTGAGGTTACATTGAATCTATTTGGTTGGTTGGGTTTTTATGGCACAAGATTGGAATCCATTTGTTGAAACATTGCAAAGGATATCTGTTCAGCACAGTATTAAAATAATTTGCTTTTTTGTAATGAACCATTTTCCTTTGGTTGGTTCAACGACGTGATATGTTCTCAGAAAAACGCGTTGATTTTTATGAGGCGCTTTACTACTACGCGCGAAGATACTTGAGAATTAGACTGGATTTTTTTTTTCTTTAGCAATGACTTGTACTTGAGAAAATATTTTCTTTAAGATTATTCAGGCAAATTATATTAAGGACTGCAAACATGGATAAAGAAACAGCATTTTGGTAATTTAGGTAGCTTAGGTATGTATGTCTAGAGTATTGTGTAAAAGAAGGCATTTTTGTTTCTTTGTTCCAATACTTTTCAGAACACAAGCTTTAAAAGCTTTACGTTTTGGGAATGCAAATAATTTCACCACTATATGTTAAAACATGTGTGCGGACAAATATATTCTCTGAAAGCTTTAAGAGTGAAGAGCAAATTCAAGCCAGCCATTTTACGCTTATTTCTTTTTTCGTTTGGCGCTGCTTGTCTATTTCTGGACCTTGCACCATAAAACACTAACATTCCATGCGATACAATCCCAATTTCTTTTCTAGCTTTCACACGATTTCATTGAAATCCTTCCGTACTATATCTATTTTATTAACAAGCTAAAACTAATGTATCACTTAGCACGTCAAAAGACGAACGCAGAAAGTTGTTCGTCTTAATTTATGTTCGGTGTAATCTCCAAATGAGTGAAAAGGAAAAGATAACGCTCTTTCCGTTTCGAAAACCATCTTCGAACTGATGAGAAAAAGTGTCGAAATCCAGACAACCTTCCTGAATTTTTTTTCTGCTTGCATCTGTGGAGTCTTACTTTTTGTTGCTTCACTTTTTACCTTCCAATGTTTCCTTTTGGACATTTTAAAGGTACCCCCACTCCTTCCTTTCGAAGAACGTGATGCAATGGAATTGTAGGACGGGCCGAACGAGAAACAAAATACGGTAATAAAAACAACACACACAAGTATAGCGAGTCTTCCGAGATGAAAGTTAAAGGGAGGGTTGGCACGACTGGCGGCAACGCGCCGGCCTGACCCTGTAAATGCACGTGCCTGCCAGAAATGACTTTCGCTTATTTTCAAGATTTTTTTTTAAATCTATATGTATATTCAGCCAATAAGAGGAGACTAGCCTTTGGGCAGGCGGCAGACAAGATACGCAGAAACACACCGCAGTGTCCTTAAGCGAAGATGATCCGATTCCGATTAAGTTAAACTTGGCTTGACTTTTGAAGGATGGTACGCTGGCTCTGTACCCCTTCTCCAAGTTGAAAATTCTTCTTGCTGGTCCGGTGAAATAATTCGAGGTATTTAATATTATGCATTGCAACGAGGCAGTGGCGCTGTAGATCTTTTAAGTATAACCGCGTCCGTTAATCTTCGAAGATGAATGGTTTGGTTTGAGATGTGTGTTTCATTATTGTTATCATCATTTTTATTGTTCGTATTTTGAAGTGAGGTATCCGACCGGCGCAAGTTATAGCCTGTGAATCCAATACGGGTTCAGTTCGTTGATTTTATTTCACCGAAATCGGTTTTATTGCTTGTGCTTACCTTTCATAAGACCATCTCGGGATTCCTTTACGAAATGCTGAACAAGTCGGATGGAAATTATGTGTGGAGTACGTACAAGATATATGTGATGCGTGATCATGGCCTAAAGAATCTACTAAGCAGCAGCATCTGTCAAACAGTACATGACATACAGAGTAGTGTATCAGCCGTTCTACAATACCTAGTTGAGTTGGATATTTTCTGCAGCCGAGACGTTTCTAATAGAAGTGCATATTTCATGTAACGGAAATGCTGTATGTGACGATACAATCTGTTGTGATGCTCCAATATCTTGTGCATCCTGGTTTTTATGGGATTGACTTAAGCACAAGTGACAATCTTCATGTTATGTTTCGAATGGCATTGAATGGTGGAAATACCCCTTTTCGATTGACGCCTTCTGCGCGATGAACTTGAGTGCCCAGTCGTTTGATCACTGAACTGGTGGGAATGCATGCCTGATACTGCACTTATACCGTTTCTTTGATCTTGAGGGTAGCTATGCCCGTTGAAGATCAATGCGGAAATTCGGGCAAACGGAGCGGGGCGCATTTCATCCTGCCCAAAAGGAGTGTAAAACAAGAAGTACTTGATTTACAGCAAAGGGGGTAAGTAACAATTTAAACTTAATTTTTAAAGAATTAAATATGAGTGCAAGACGGCGGAATATGACACGCATGTAGAAAATAATTTCGGGGGTGGCCCAGTCTTCTATCATACACAGCATGCTTTGATTAGCGTACCTACATAAGTTTTACTTGTACGAATAATGTATCTACATATATTAATTGTATTTGTATATATACTTGTCTGATTAACCAAACTTCGAATTAAGTTGATAAAATTGATTTCAGCGCATATATATATATTTTTTAGATAAAATATATTTCGAGGAAGGATCGAGTCCCACGTGACACTCCCTTTGACTCCCTGTGTATAGGTGAAATAGATAAACAACCATACGTGAAACAATTTTTTTTGTATTGTCCTACATGCGATAAATAAACATGATTAAAACACATTCATTTTATATTTCACAAATATCTATTGGAAACATCTGCGATTTTCTTTTCATAATCAAGTAATAAACAAGTTGTTTTTCTTTGATTACAATTTGATTATTCCTTTCTAAAATTAACTGTACAACCATTGCAAAGAACTTATTCCCAACTTAAAACGAAGACTTTTCAGAAATAGAAGCACAGATTGGCAACGAAAAACATTTGAAAATGTAGTATAATAATTTCCGTTACAAATTTTTTTTTCTTGGATTGGTCCATGCATGATACACGCATGTGCGTATATTACTTACCCATTCGTATGAATGCCCCCTGGTTCGGTTACAATTTTATTATTCCTTCCCACAATTATTTGTTCAATTATTGCAAAGAACTCTGTTCCGAACTATCAAAAGAATGGCTATATTAACTCCAGGTGCAAAATTATATTCAGTGTTCTGCAACACAACTCCAAGCAATTGCAATTGTTCTGCAGGTATTTTGTCCGAATTTTGAAATATGCAGTAAAATCAAACACAGACGTAAAACACAATTATCGGCTAAATATGTATTACATATTTGTATTAAAACATCAAAATTAATTAACATACTTTATTTACTTAAAACCAAGGCACACTTTCAGAATTTGCAATTCTGTCGATAACTTTTGAAGTTAAATATTTTGTCATTGACATAGAATATGTGTTATTTATAAAGTGTTTGTGGTAATTTGAGGCGGTGTAGGGAGGTCTTTCCGTAGCTAGAGAAGAAAAAAGTGTGGCTGGGAACGCGCTTTGTACTGCAGAACATAGTAACTTTATGATTGAAAAAAAATCGGCCAAAATTTTGATAAAATTAAGGAAACGTTGTTCTGCGACGTACGTCGCAGTTTTAAGCACTTTCTGCTCCTGGGATCTTGACTAACTGCACAAGAATCGAAACACGTTGTTAGTTAATCTACATGCTCTGTTAGGAAACAATCATGGACGTTAGTCTGGTCATGATACACGCTTGGGTATATTATTTACCCATGCGTATAAAAATGCCAACTGGTTCCACGTACTATGGTCATTTGGGATTTTGAATGCCACTCACACACACACACATTCGACAATCATATAATCAAGTGTAAAAATAAACTACAATTTTAGTTTTATTTTGTGCGGGTACACTTTATAATTCGAGTGGTCTTCAACGTAATATTTGAAAACAAACTGTTCATAATTGAGGGAAGCTGGAGACTTGTTTATTGTAATGAACTTCGAAAATGAATAAGGAAAGAAAAAGAGAACAGTTACCTATTCATAAGGTTTTCAATGCTCACCGGTTTTCGGAAGCCACTGGGTGTCTCGGACTGAATTCGAAGTCTGCTACTGAAGACAGCAAGTCATCACTAACGGCATGTAAACTTTGGTAAATGATTTTAGATGACAATTTACCCGCTGCTTTATGTGGCTAGCATGAACGCGTTTACCATACCACTTACATAATGTTCAGACAAATGTTCTTCATTATCTGTGAACTTTTCCTTCGTGGGAAAACTATCTAACATTACTGCTTTTCGAGGAAATTATGTATTTTTGTTTTGCTGCTAAAACCTTGTTTGAAATAACTTATGGAGAAGGGAAACTATAGTCAAAAGTCTGCTGCTGAAGACAGTATGTCATCACTAACGGCTTGTAAATTTTGTGAAGTAGGTTTAGATCGAAATTCAACCGCTGCTTTATGTGGCTAGTACGAACACTTTTACCACGCCACTTACATATATACTTAGGCAATGTGCTTCGTTATCTGTGAACTTTTCCGTTGTGACACAACTAACCAACGTTACTGCTTTAGGAGGAAACTATGCATTTCTATTTAGTTGGCAAAAGTTTGTTTGAAAAGACTTCTAGAGGAGAAAAAGGCCTAAGTTGTGAAAATGCATTGTAAATTTACCAATAAAATTGTTGCTACAAGAAACATTCTTAGGAAAAATAGTAAAAAATAACCATGGAGGATAAAGCTGTAGTAAAGGCTACCATAGGACTCGAAGACCTATGAAAAAAACCTTAACCTCAAACTCATTCCGGGTCTTCACCAGTGGGTCATTTTGCCCAGGTCAGAAGAAAAGCATTGGTACCACGTTCTTCTAGATGTATCAATCGTTGCATCCCGTATTACAAGAAAAGTTACCATTCTTTAGAAGTATACTGCGAAATTTATTTTTGTCTGCAGAAATTCCCCCTTCCCAACCATCCAAACTGCAGCAAAATGGCCTCAGAAACAGGGGCGATTTTTGATATAAGTACCCAAGCTAAGAGTTTGTAGATCGATTTAGCTTTTTTTTTTTTCGGTTTCAGTCCCTTTTTTCTTTCTGAAATCAAATCACGAGGTGGTTTTCAACACTAGAATTGTCTTTAAAAAAATTCTAAAGATATAGTGAATGAAAGCATTCACTTTGTACGCATAGCACTGGGAAATATTTCTGCTTCAAAAACAAAATTGCGTTTGAGTTATATTTCGATTTTGTTTCGGGAAAGACCGCCTATGTCTTCGACCCCTAACCCAACTGATTAAGAATAACTTATAAGATGATGTATATTTTTTAACCATTTGTCAAAAATCATACTTCAAATTAAAAAATCATCCAAAGATGTTGCATCCATCATTCACTTCACAAAAGGTTGTAATGTCCAAAAGAAGTCTCGGGGATCATCCTCTCTGTGGATACCCACTGCAGTACGTGGTCAGGATTAGCCATGCTGTTACACTGACAGTTGTGACAGTCAGAGTAAATCTTATTTTCTACCTCGTATTTCTTAGTTTTGGTGTGAGCAGTTCTAAATCTTGATAATGCTCTGCTCTTCTCTGCATAACTTGAAGTTGGTAATTTCTCCGGGTCTTTGTCCTCTACACCAATGTGTTATGATCCCCAACTTTTTTTTGTGCAATGATTATATTTCTTCAAAGGTAAGCGAATTTCCCTCGGGCAAATTCAAGTTGCAAGTTCGTCCGCCATTTCATTACCTGCTATCCCCACGTGAGAAGGAATCCACATCAATTATTCCGAGAAATGTCTAGAAAGCCTCGACAAAGCCTCCTATTATTAAAAACTGTAATTAAATGTAATTATTAAACTATTAAAATAACTTAAAGCCATTTCTGTTTAAAAAGCATATCAAAGCATAATCTAAAGGGGCAATTACGGTACTTTAAAATTACAGTGCAAATCATTAATTGGTCGAATTCATGCTTTTGCTACAACACATTTTTCTTAAGTAAAACTTTATAGTAAAAATGGTTCCAGATTTGTGCATATATCACGCTTTATGCGCTCGTATTAATCGATTTTTGAATACAAAGAAGTTATACATTTGAAAACTATACTTACACTGAGATTCTTGGCCCTCTTCTATAGAAAAAAGTGAGCGTAGAGCAAAGGTACACAATGCAGTCTCGGATTACGTACGTACGTCTTACATCTCTTCACATTGGACACTGGACTGGACTAGACTAGACAATATTATAAAAATTTTAATAGATTTTTTTGAAAATTTATTTGCGTAACTTTTGTAAAAGGCAGGTTGCAAATTGTCGATGAAATAAAAAGAAATGGTGTAAATGGATATCTAAAAAGACGCAAGCGGGACATTACATTGATTTCTGAGCCAGCAATTGTTTTTCTTAGCAGGCCTAGAGACCAGATGTGCACCGACCCCCATTTAGAGATAATTTATCTGCAATGTTCAAGGACATAAAAGTCACAACTTAAAGAATTTTGCTTAATTTAGACTCCTGCCGAATGCCTTGACAAGCGTATAATTAAAACTTTGGGAAATAATGCCCAGAAAATGTTAAGCATCTTTGGAAGCGTGTGTGTGTGAGCCAACTTTTTCTATGATAAACCAAAATAAGTGTAGATTGCAGACTAATTAAAAACGAGAATTTATGAGATATCTTGAGGGTTTCTACAATGGAATTAACTCCCGACTATTAGTAAGTAAGAGAGTGATGATCCACTTTGAAGAAAATATGCTGCTGTGAATTCTAGAAACAAAATATGCTGAACCATTTACAATTCAAAAGTACATTACATTTTCAAAATATGTATATAATATTTGTTAAAAGTTAAAATAACCGTTCATAAAAAGCTTTTGAAGAAGACATGTCTTTCATTGCTCCTTCTCTTTTTTCAAAATGAAGATGAGACGCGGCACTCTTTGCAAAATTCATACAATGAATATATAATATACATTTGAATAAAATGGGCGAATCACAAAAAAGTTTTAGTACTTTAGTGTCTTTTTCTTGCACTTTTCCCCCCCAACATTGCAATTTTTCCATATGAGGTGCATTTTTCACTATACTTTTTGAAGAACCATAATTTCAATTTATATTACATTCAATACAATCATAGATTTTTAGTAGAACTACAATATTTCCAACTTGAAGTGCGTTGACTTCATATGAATTTTTGTGGGTTCGTGATTCGTCATAAAAACTATCATTATTGCTATTTTTTAGTTATAACTCTGGAGTGTGAATGGGCGTTTAATACTTAAGCTTTCTGCTAACTACAAACTTCCTGTCTTCTCATATAGGCCAAATCTTATTTCTGCAGAGTTTTCCTGTCTTCTCATATAGGCCAAATCTTATTTCTGCAGAGTTTAGAAGAAGATTTATTAGATGCAGATATTTAGATGCAGAGTTTAGAATTAGATTTCTGCAGAACTACAATATTTCCAACTTGAAGTGCGTTGACTTCATATGAATTTTTGTGGGTTCTTGATTCGTCATAAAAACTATCATTATTGCTATTTTTTAGTTATAACTCTGGAGTGTGAATAGGCGTTTAATACTTAAGCTTTCTGCTAACTACAAACTTCCTGTCTTCTCATATAGGCCAAATCTTATTTCTGCAGAGTTTTTACACAATCAACAAGTCTTTGACGTTCTTTTCCTAGAACATCTTTGTAACGAACAAAATAGGCGGATGACTTTGATTATACACTCATGTCGCACCCACCATTTATGAGACAAGAGAAAAAGAGGGACTGAATTGTCGTGGCACTTGGGCCTAATGAATCTTTTAGCAAACGTCATATTTCTCTCTTCGTCCAAGTGTTGCTTCTAGTACACTATATATAAACGCGCTATGCTTTTTTCAAGGATACGCTCCCTCTGATTTTTTCAGAATTCCTAATTTTTACCTGTTAACAAATAAAAACACATATTCCTGTCTCTTTAGTCAGAAAAGCAGCCGTTTCAGGCTCAGAATTTTTGGTTCCAAACTTGCTGTCTGAAATTTTTATCTGTTCTGAAATAAAAGCACTTATTCTATACGATCTTTTTAGTCAGAAAATCAGCCATTTCAGACGAGGGATTTTAGGTTCCAAAGTTGCTGTTTATCAAATTTTTACCTGTTAAGGAATGAAAACACTTATTCTCATTTTTTAAGTCAGAAAATCCGCTATTTTAAATAAGGGATTTTGCGCTGGACGGAAAGATGTCGCTGCTAATTGTTTCTCTACGACTGCTCTTTATGCGCCATTTGCATCGTAATAACTTCCAAGCCTTTCAGATATGTGTGGACTGCAATCATTCGTTAAAAACAAAACCCCTCATTATGAACGAATATGCTAAACTTCTTGACCTCCGAAGGTCGCCTCTCTGACCACTTTCTAGTCATTAGAACTAAAAATGCTATTACGAGCAGCGGATTTCATTCTTTTGAACCCAGCGGTAATGGTTTGACTTGGAGGAAAAGGAAGAAAATCTCATGAGGTGATTTGGGAACAGGTCATTTAAAAAAAAATTCGAAATGAATTGAATTGCATGTCATAGGTCTGAAAATAAATGGTTTTGTTTTACTTCTTGGTAAAGTTGCTTTTATTTTACGAACTCCCGTTGAAGAATCGTTTTGATTTTTTTGTAAACTTCTGTGTTTTTGTTTTAAAAATCCCCGTTTCTGTTTTTATTTGATAGCTGTTTATGTAAGGAGTTGAAAGTGTTCCTGTAAGATATCTCCATGTGTAAAATTGCACGCGACACTTTTGTTAGAGTTTCTATATTAGAGTATTATACAGGACATCAGTAAAAAGTTGTTTTGTTAATTTTATACACACACAAATAAGTGACCTTCTTGGGAAATACGTTATACATGATTTGAATACTTATATTTTCGTATATTTTTTATGTATGTTTTTACTCCTAAAAAGGTAGAGCACATTACATTTAGATACGCAAAAGGTTCTGCACCTAAAACGATCAATGTAACATTTAGTCTAACCTCCTTGTACGATATATAGTTTTGGATTACCCCCCTCCCCCGGAATTTAGACCCATGTGTTTTCGAAAAAAATTCGTAACATCAATTCCGATGGTTTGGTACACTGAAGAGAGATTTTAAAATGTTTTTGTAGTTACAAATAGTGGGAATAAATAAAGCCTCTTTTCACTAAAATCTGTAGATTTACTTGACAACGTAATCTATAGAAAACGCTGGAGAGGTCAGGAATGTCCGGTCGTTTGTGAATCGGACATTGAACCAGATTTCTATTTCTAAACATTTTGAGTTCAAGTCAGCCGTTCTCTCAGCCGACAGCAAGTGCACGCTCCCTTCAAGAAAGGGACATAGTAAGTCTCAATCAATGTTACGAAGTATTTTCGACAACAATCCACGTCAACGACATACGCTGAAAGGTCATGTTTATTGATTAGTACTTTTCAAGAAAACATCTCAGCAGTTTTTCTAGAGTTACTATTTCAATCAAAATAGTTCAGTTCAAACAAATCAAGGAAACCTACTAAATAAAAAGCAATAAAAATTATTTTAATGGTTGGTGTTTTTATGTTTGAAAATGCAGGATATTTTTCTTTTTCTCTCAGGATTAGGTAAGGGCTCAAAAGAGAACGTTAAAAAGTGTATGAAAATATAGATGAGAAAATCAGAAAGAATAGTTACTATTTCTATCAAATTGTGGAAATCTATTGAATGTAAACCAATAAACATAATGTTAAGTAGTTAATTTTTGTTTTTAAAATATAGTGTGTTTTTTCTTTATTTTTCTGTATTATATAAGCTTAAAAGAAAGTCACAAAGTATGTGGCCTAAAAATCGTAGATGAGAATGTCAAAAAGCAAAATTGCTTTTTCTATCAAGTTATGGAAACCTACTGAAATGAAAAACAATAAAAAAAAAATTGTGTTCAATAGTTGATTTTTGTTTTTAAAATAAGGGATATTTTGCTATTTCCCAATTCGGTAAGTTCAAAAGAAATCCAAAAAATCGTGTACGCCTCTTCTTAAAAAGCTATGACATGAAAATGGCACCGTTTTATCAGACTTGTCCTTGCGCCATCAAAATCAATCATCAATTATGTAAAAATTTAGAACTGTTAAAATATCCATTGAATTTTCATAACAATTGTTTACCGATACATTATTGGGGGACACGTTGTTCTCAAAAATCGTGGGTTCCCTAACTCCAGGAGCACCCTCATTGTAATCAGAATCTATACCATGCCATAGTTACTAAAAGGCAAGGAAACTTTTAGAAATATTTTTGATGAGAAAGTGGGTACTTTAAGAACAATTGATCGAAACCATTATTCGAATCGGTTTGGGAAACGAATTTCCAAATACGCTTTTCGTGAGTTTCGATTATAATACAGCTGACCTATTGAACTACATCATATTGACAGCCCAGACTGGCTGTTATCCATCCTAACAAGAAACAATGGTTTTTGAATGATGATAAATTGAAAAGCAGATCGAAAGAAAAATTAAAATTGAAGACAGTTTTATAAAAGGAGTTGTGTGAAAAATAGCGGAGGAAAAGAGTATTGAAATGTGAAACAAATCTATAAAAAATTGTCTATTTATTACTACTCTGACCTGGTTCTTTAATACCAATCATTTAGAAGCAAGATTTATTAAATCGCTGTGCACAAGTTGAAATACTAGTAAATGCTTCGATTAGTTACACTTTAAGTATAATATCGAGTATGAAATTTGAATAGAATATATAATTCTCTGTATGTAACCGATCGCAAGATATAATTTTCTTTTACTCTGAATACAATCCCATTTAGGATAAGTGTAAGGGACATGTTTACGTGGATTTAAAAGTTGCATTGAAAAGCAACTTATGCGTTCGGAGTCATAACGTGAAAACCATTTATGAAAGGAAACTTCGAGCTTCGCTTCAGATTTTCCTGAAACCATCAATTGATGGCAAAGTCAAAAATACGTGTAATCATATAGCACCATACCGAGGTTCACTTTTGATTGTGCTTGAGGACTGTGAATGGAAAGTGATCTGATTTTGATAACCTGAAAATCCACTGCAGATTTCCTTCAACTGTAAAATAAAAGCACATTAAAAAAATTACAATATTTAGAATCGCTTTTCTGGTAAATTGGAATTAAAAGGGTGAGTAAGAAATAAACAAAATATCCCTACATAAAATTCACGCATATATAATAGTCTTTCCCTGACTAAAAAAATCATTTTTAAAAGTGTAAGCAAGTTAGTTTGTCGTATTGAAGAGTGTAATTTTTTTTCACCTTTTGAACGTATAGATGTATTTTGTACCGTTAGATGTTTTGTATTTTGTAACGTATAACATTCCCAAACTTATGGATAGGCAAGGATGGTTCGATATCATGGCCATCAAGATCACCGGGAATTACCCTCTTGATTTTTTATGGGGTTACTTTATGTATAAAGTGTATGTGATACCAGTTTCTGATATTAAAACACTGCGAAAGGGGGAATAATAATCATGCTAAACATACATGATGATATACATAGTTAATATCAAGCCATCATATATGGGACATCTCTGGTCAAAAAGACCCCACACATGACGTCTTAATTATATAGAAGCTCTTTTTTATAGAAAAATTACACATGTATCCAAAGTTGGGATACGATTGCATGAAAAGAGAAGATAGTTAAAAAATGATATTTGATTAATAAAGAATAAAAGAAGATACGGCCATTTTCATGACTAAAATCTGTCTGTGATTGTCCTAAATATGACAGCGATATGCACATTGGGCTTCGATTTTTGAAAAGATATTAGTTCAGAATTTAGCAACAAAGGTGATATTTATCGCTGCCGCTCTTTTGCATGTTAAGGTAGGCCAGAATTTTTAACGAATTGCTGATGTTTCAGGAGTCGGAAAACGTTTTACATACGTTTAATAAAGGTGAATAGTCACGTTGCTCATTTTATCTCTCTTATTTGTCATTCTATCATCGACGAAGAAGAAATGCTACTGGGGGTTCGTGTTTTAGATGATTTGCGAACAAGCTCTTAATCTCTGTTACTGATATTAGGAAAATAGTTTTCCAACATTTGAGAATACTAGTACTTTCACTTTGAAACTCAAACGTGGTCTCCAACCGATTAAACTAGTGGAATCCTATTCTGAAGAAGATTTTGGTAAAATCTTCCATCTTATCCCATGCAAGGATATCCCACGGGCGAGAATAAGTTCCCTGGCGATAATGACACACGGAACACATTTGCCTTAAAATTCGAAGGAAGGATGATGGTTGATGATGCATGTCCTTGTCAAAATCTGTGAAGCGATGAAACTTATTTTCATTTGACTGGCGATGTAAACATTCATAATTATCATACTTGGTCTAACGAAAACCCTACATGTTCTCTAACACATACCATTGCACTCACTAAAAATAATTGTTGCTCTTCCATCGTTCATCATCATTCAACCTTTTACTATTTAAGAGGCTGCTCCATGACGTCCTTTTAATGCTTATAGATACGGAGATGTACTACAAAATTCAGTGATTCCGATACTTCAATAAAGTTGTCTGCAAGTTGTACAGTCGCGGGAAAAGAAACACCCCTCTTCATTCGAGGAATTTTAACAGTAGAGAAAATTCAAAGATGGCGTTTGACAGAAACTAACATCTATAAGTTCAAATGCACGCAATTTTCATAAGGGGCCGTATTTATATTAAATTGATCTCATTGGTCATACCGTTTCGAAGTTATGAGTACAGGAACATTGGAGCTCCTGATGTTAAATCAGTTTCTTAGACCTCTTATGGATATTTTCTTAAATAATATTTCTATGGCGCTGATATTTTGTACCATGTTACTGTTACCAAACAAAATCCACATAATATTTTATTTTTCTAAATAATTATTAATTATAATTTTTTAATTAATTTTAAATAATTTGAAAAAAAATTATGAATTGGAACCTTACTATATTTTAATGGGAATTAATTTAAAAGGACTTCTAATGGCCATGCAAAATTTCAGCTCATTCCGATTATTAGCTTTTGCTCATTATTGCGATTTTAGGGACCAAAAGCTTAAAAAAAGTGTAACAAACCTCCTATGATAATTAGTTCTTGGATTGCTTGCATTTGGTTTGGATGATCGCTAAAAAATACATTTGAAATAGTGTTTAAATTTGAAATTCGTATAGCGATAACTACAATTAATCTCGATCTATAAATATCGATTTTCTATGTGGGGATGATCTCTGAAATTAACGCCAACTTTAGCATTAAATATCTCCAGATATAAAGACAATAAAGTCATGAAGTTTCATATTTAGACTAATTTAACGATGCAGAATCTGATTATGGCATCAAAACTTGTTTTCATTATAAATTTAGTTGTTTGTGCAAAATTTGGTATGAAGGAGGTTCGTTTTATTTCTGCGACTGTACCTTATCATAAAATATTAAATCTGAAAATAAGAGTTTGTACATTTAAATTTTGTTTAGATATAAAGGTACTCCCCTTGTACTTTAAAAAAATGCTTCCGTTTGTAGTAAAAGCTATGAAAATCAGAACTTTTTCGAGTGCTTACGATACGATTACTTTTCTACAGTTTTCAACCTCTTTTATTAAAATAGATCTTTTACTATCAGCTAAAATAGGGTTTTAATATGCATCACTTTCTGAGTTCTTTGAACCGATTCCAACACGTGCATTTGAGTGTTCGATTTGACAAGGAAAGAATGCTAAAGTCTGTCAGATGACAGTTGACGCTATCTTCCGATTCTTCTGAAGAGGCCTCTAAATAAGCCTCGATTGTATCTTGAAAGTGAGAAAGAAGAAAGATCTGTTTGGTGTACGATTACTTAGTATCATCATTTGGTCGTATCTTTTAGTTAAAATACAAGTAGATCCTTTACTACTAAAACGGACCTTTACCCAACATCATTTTCTGAGTTCTTTGAACTCATTTCAGCGCGTACATTTGAGTGTTCGATTTGACAAAGAATGCAAAAGTCTGTCAGATGACAGTTGACAATATCTTCCGATTTTTCTGCTGAAGCCTCTAAACAAGCCTCGATAGTTGGAAATAAATATCTTGGAATTTGAGAAAAAACTTTTTGGTGTACGATACTTATCTTCATTTGGTCACATCTTTGGGTTAAAGATACTTTACTACCAGCTATAATGGAGTTTTACCCTACACCATATTTTCTGAGTTCTTTGTACTCACTTCAGCACGTACATTTCAGTGCTCGGTTTGACAAAGAAAGAATGCAAAAGTCTGTCAGATGACAGTTGACACCATCTTCCGATTCTTCTGATGAGGCCTCTCGACAAGCCTCGATGGTACGTAGGAAAATGAGAAAGAACTTTTGGTGTACGATTACTTATTATCTTCATTTGGTCGCATCTTTTGGTTAAAATAGATCCTTTACTACCATTTAAAATGGGGCAGTCTGCTGATAGGGATACGTAATAACTGAGGCCGTTGCGACTGGTTCGGGTCCTTCGTTTTATAATTACAGGTTTGCAGTCTATAATGAATGGGAGGGTTTTGGCATGATGTGTAATTATTATGCAGTCGTGTTCCCTCCTCGGAATACATTTCTTATCTGCTATCCAAACGCCAGCGAAATTTTTATGTACATAATCTCGCCGATTGAAGATCGTTTTTTATAAGAGTAATCTAACGCTGATGGGATCATTTGAGTTCGCTTCATATACACTGAGGCCAAAGAAGACTTTTATCTCTTGTTACAAAGATCTCCTCCCCTTCAGTGATTTGTGTCTTTTCGATGCGCAAATATTTTTCGAACATGTTACTTTCACTCAACTTGTAGTTTTTTCAGTGTACGAATACCATTCAACAACTTGAAATCAACGATTCGTTAGATTAGAACTGTGCAACGTCTAAACAATTTTACAGTTATTTTCTCAGGTTTTAGATGAATAGCTTGCGTTAATTTAGGTTAATAAACATTTCCCCTTAATTACGTATACCTCGATGGCTGTTCTGATTCCTGGAGTTTCAATCTCCCAATGAATTGAAAATGGAACTTTGCTTGTTGGAAAGAGTGAATGCGAAGACTGTTAACTCTTCTGGCGGTTGTTTTCACGAGGTATCTTGTCATTAGCAAAACTGACCAGATTTTGATGGACGAGATATCTTGTCATTAGAAAAAAAAACACCAGATCAGAATCGGATACTAAATATCTTGATCTCGTCATCATCAAAATCGGATACTAGGTATAGTGACATTAGAAAAAACTACACTAGATCTTGATCTCGTCATGATCAAAATCAGATACTAAATATCTTGACATTAGAAAAAACCACACCAGATCTTGATCTCGTCATCATCAAAATCGGATACTAGGTATCTTGTCATTCGAAAAAAACTCACCTGATCTTGATCTCGTCATCATCAAAATCGGATACTAGATATTGTGTCATTAGAAAAAAACACAAAAGATCTTGATCTCGTCATCATCAAAATCGGATACTAGGTATCTTGTCATTCGAAAAAAACTCACCAGATCTTGATCTTGTCATCATCAAAATCGGATACGAGATATCTAAGCAAAAGTGTTCAGATCTTGATGGACGAGATATCTCGTAGAAAAAGCACTTAGAGGATTGAACAAACATCTGTGTACTTAATATACGACCCTCTGAGACAAGCATTTGATCCAAAATAATCTTTACCGTCTCCATGAAATTTTTAGTCCAACTGCTTATCAGTTTTAAAATAATGTTTACCGTTTTAAAGGACCATATCTACAGGGATGCATTCAATCTGGAGAGGGCTACAGTGTTAGTGTAAGCATTTTTGAGGATAGTTATTTGGGATGATTATATAGAGGAGCCAAGCGGACTACGGATAAATATGTAGAGTGAATTTTAAATTGGACTATATTTCTTTAAAATTTTAAAATGCGCTACATGTTAAAGTGTGACATACAGTAGTTTCAGAATAATTACTATAAATATGGAAGGCAAAAGGTAACCAAATTCCTGTTATTAATAAAAAATACAAAATATTTTTTAAGTACAAAATATTTTTTAAGTATAGGGAGGGTCTACATCACTTATTTAAATCCTCTTAGGATGAATATTAATGACATGGATGTGCACATTTGATACCTTAAATGAAATTAAATTAATCAAATATAAAAAGCAGCCATTTCTTTTTACTACGTTAATTCTTATTTACAATACATTGCATGGTACAACTTAGTCGTGTAACCACAATTAGCTAATGAATGTCTACTTCAATTGCATCCTCACTCACTTGTTCAATTGCGACAAGATATTTTTTGACGTATAAACCTATTTTCGCGATCACTCACTTATTCTTTCTGTGCTGATTTCTATCTCTCAGCTATCTCAAGTCAAGCATACTTAAGTTAAGCGGTGAAATCGAGGAATGATCTATAGCGGTAGATTTTACATTGTTTACATCCGACTCTTGCCTTTCGCCAGAAGAAGGTGGTTGGAAGAGCAGCGCTTTACGAATCGAAGGGTGACGAGTTCGAAACTCGATTCATCCAAAAGACAGTCGAGTATGTGAGGGATGGTGTACGCTAAGTCTGTCGTGGCCTCAAATGTCCTCGCTGGCGTGGTGTGGAAGATAGGAATGGGGTGCCAGCTCAGGTGTGACCTCGTCATCTGACCGTGGTTCAAAATGACGAGATGTCATCGGATCTTTCCCTTCGAAATGGATCGTCACCAATACCCCGTTGAGTTGCTCAAGTACGATGTTGATTCAACCACTTACCTACCTTTCGTCGGAAGACAAAAAATGTCCATTTCTGTGCCACGTACGTTAGTGAAATGTGTTATCGATAATTATTTTGTAAAATATACACATTTTAAATAGTTTATGAAAACAGGAGCTTTGCGTCTCTTTTTTAAGGTTTTTTTTATACTCTTTTTTTTATCTATAATAAAAAAAAAACAATCCCCATTTGCAAATTAGCTTTGTGCCAACTTCAAGCAATATCAAGCAGTTTGTGAAAATATTGGCTTTGCGTCTCTTTTTTTTTACCTATTTTGATCCATGCTTTTTTAAACAATCCCCATTGCAACTAGTTTTGTGTCAACTTCAAGCAAGTTCAAGCAGTTTCTTTTTTTTGAACCTCTTTTGATCCATACTTTTAAAAACAATCCCCATTGCAATTACTTTTGTGTCAACTTCAAGCAAGTTCAAGCAGTTTCTTTTTTTACCTCTTTTGATCGATACTTTTTAAAACAATCCCCATTGCAACTAGTTTTGTGTCAACTTGAAAATGTTCTTGAAATGAAGAAAACGTTTTTATTTGCGAGGAAAATCATCTACGAAGGATGAATTGGACTGAAAAGCATTTTCTTCGTGATGCATTCCCGTGACGAGAGATCCCTGCCTGGGGGATTCATTGACCCCCCCCCCTTACCCTCCCTATTTTTATTTATTCTCCTGTTGGCATAAACGGAAACCTGCTGTGCAGTGGAATTCTCCATGTGCGAAAATTGATGGACACCTGTATAAGACAGAGATCGCTCGGAGGCATCCTTTGATGGGATATCAAGGTCGAGATTTCTTTTTCACTACCGTCGATGCAGATGATAGCTTTGGGATACTCTGGCCGAACCTTTTAATGTGTTGCACAAGTGTCTGCGAGACGCTTCGATAGGAAGTTGACATTAAAAACTCGGCTCACACATTTATCCGTTCGGTACTTAATCTAAGCTGTGATTTACGGCAAGATGACACATCTCGACTTCTCTATTTGAGGATGAGTTTGGGGACAAAGGTCTTATTGTATCGCCCCTTCGGGGTTTTGCTCGTAAAGTTTAGAAACATACGTGCTATACTTGTGTGTAATACCTCCATGACTGCTGCATTCCGGATTGTAAAAGGAATAACGCGGGCATACATATGGGTTTGAAGTAGGGGCGGTGTAAAAGGAAAGGAACCGACAGCAATTATCCGTTTTAAGGGGACTTCAATGTAACACGTTGCAGTTTTTCATTTCCAAGACGCTTGTTCATTCTGTTGTACAAATCTTCCAGATATGCCACCCATTAACATTTTTAAAATTAGTACTTATTCTGTTCATAATTGAAAAAATTTGTTCACACATATGCAGGCCCTGATTTACCATTAGGCCCGTGAGGCACGGGCCTAGGGCCCCCATAATTTAGAGGGCCCCTAAGTTTCAAAAGTATCTAAAATTATAAAAAGTTTTTAAGTAGTTACATAAATTATTGGGTATTTACGTAAATGAACGTCGACCGTTTCCCCCACTATCACATTCTTGTAATTACATTAATTATCTAACTATTATGTTTTTAATTTCCATCTGCTTTATTTTGTTTTGCCAAGAGTTATGTCACGATTTTCTCAAACTTTTTGGTGACATCTGTGAAACGGTCAACAGTCAAATACGTAAGTACCAATTATTGTTATAGAATTAGTTTTTGTGATGAACAAATAATATGAGGGAGGGGCCCCTTCCTGCGTGTTGTGCCTACTATACCAAATTTTCTAAATCGGGCCCTGCACATATGTGCTTCCAAAGATGCTTGCGACTCAACTTGTCCACCATAAAATCCTAACAAACCAATCAACCAAAAATGCATAACATTTTTTTATGGTCGCTTTTCAATTTTTTACTTACTCTTTTCTAGGCTTTAGTTGAAATCGATGTTGCAAACTTCTTTTAATTTCGTTGAACATTCAAGATTAATTGGAGATCCTAGGAGCGCTAGCTCCTACTTCTAGTAAAAGAAACTTGGCTTTCTCAGATGCTTTATTTGCTTGCTTTAATGTAATACTTTGTTTGCATCCTATATGGCAACACCTTTTTCTCCCAATTTCACCGACATTCTTATACCTGGCTTGTAATTACAGATGCCGCCGTAAACGGATAGGGATATGCTTTTCAATTCCCCTCAGCTGAGTACGTTTAGAAGTTTAGGGATTCCTGGTTTTATTCGTTATGTTGGTATCTTCTGTGGGAAGTAAGAACTAACTGTCTCCCTTTTCCAAACCAATTTTTGAAAAGAAATAAATTACGCAGTATATGTTTTGCAAACATCCACGCGTTAACGAAAATTGTGTCTTTTAACAATAGAGGTCATCTTGAAAATAAGCTTTAAAATAGCTAGCTCTCTAAAACCTAAAACCAGGATTTCCATCGGTAATTTTTAGGTATGAGAATGTAGGAAATTTGCAATCCCTAATTAAACCTTAAACTTTGAACTCCCGACAACCAGCTCTGGTGAGGCGACGGGAACTTCACAATCTTCCTGATGATACGTCCTAAAGTTTAAGAGCCCTGTTATTATGGATTTCGCACTCTTATCTCTGTTAGAAGGTTTGTGTTGATCTTCGAAGGAGCTCAACAAAGCCTTTCATGGAACCCTGCCCCATCCCGGAAATTTCCAACTTTGTTCCCCAAATGAAGCTCTTGCAATTAATGAGGCCTTTTGTGAATGGTCATCCAGAACGGAGATTATGCTCTGAAACCCATAGAATAACAATTCAGTTGCTGTCATTTGTAAACTAGGTCATTCCTAACGTGGCAGAATTCATTTTCTGCGCATTTTTTACAAAGAATTGTGGAACGTTTTTCTTTCTTTCTCTTTCATGCAGGCTGTTTTTAGGATTGCTTTGATTCAGGAAAACACTTTGGGTGGGAAACTCTCTGAATAAAGAAATTGATTATCTTTGCAGGAAACTCATTTCTTCACTCCCTCTAAGAGGTTTGACAAATACTCCCGAATGAAATACTACAAAGAGAATGTGAGATTTGCAAAACTGTTCTAAGAAATTCACAAAGAGGAAAATAACAATTGGTTTGAGATATTACTGAGTTATTTTTCATAGGAATAAATTATATTTTTCTATTAACTGTTGACTCAGTTTCACTCCGGAAAGTAAAATTTTTTTAAATGTTCACCACGAATTCCTAATTTTTTTTGTTTAAATAAATAATTTGTACTTATCTTTTTTTATTTCGATAGAATAAATGTAAAAATTATGTGCATTTGTAACCTCTAAATTATGATTATTTTAAGGTATCCGAAGAATCAAATCGTCAAAAAATAATGTGAGATTTTTTAGTTTCAATTAAGTACTTTCAAGTTTTAAATAAGTTTCTTTGTGACAGTTAAAAATAATTTTTAAAACACATTTTTTGCGAAATGTTTTCAAAATGTAATATTTTAAAAGATGTAAACATTCAAATCTGGAGCTTTTTAATTGCCCTCTAATGGCTGATTTCTTTAAAGTGACATTTTACCACATAATGTACCTTTTCAAAAAAAACTATCGAAGGTAAACACTTTAAATTTTTGTGAAACAATATTAGGACTCCAATACACATTTAATAGGTATTAAAATAAGTGTGTAAAATACGAAAACAAAGTTTGCTTTCTCAAAAAAAATTGACGGAGCACCAGGGTTTAAACGTCTACAGCTAATCATTTGAATGATTATCTGGTAATAAGATTCTGTGAAAGCTACATCGAGCATTGCGCATAACATGGAAAGCAATATGGATGATGCTGAACTCCAAGTTACTTTAATGCATAAATTTATATTTATTTAATATTTGTTATATTAATTTTATTTTCTAATGAGTAATTTCAAAATGTAAAAATTTCATTTAACTTCTTATTACGAATTTCTACTGACCTATCATAAAAATAGAGTTAGAAACATTAGTATTGGTAATGAATCCTCCTCACATTAATCAGAAATTAATCTTATTACGAGGGTTTTAAAATTGTAAATCTCTCAACTAGTGATAAACTAGTTCTTTAACTTACATAAAGTAATGATCTTATCATAACTATAAATAGTACTAATTTATTGATAGTTATTGAAGCTGGTTGGTATAGAAGTTTTTGAAGTTCATACCAAAATAGAAACAAAGGGGCAAAAAGTTTCAATGTCTTCCCGACTGCATTTCAAGAATCCCAAACTTGAGGTGACTTGACCATCCCGCCCCATAAGATCAATGGTAAGAAACAAAAATAAAGGGAGTGCTTCTTATCCCCGCTTTACACGTGTATATCAAAACAAAAAAGTGATGGAGAATGTTTCAAGAAGTAAAAAAGAAACTTTTTAAGATGGCAACGATTAATCAGCTGTCTGTAAACACTTCGGAACGATGGCCGATCGTGAAGATAAGGAAGACGGGCATAATTTCATGCAAAGATGTGTGTAATTGAAAATAAAAACAAAAGCTTCGCGGAATCGTAGGAGACAAGAAAGGTCAAACGCTCACTCGATAGAGTAGCTTGTTTCTACAAAAAAGAACTATGAAATCCCGAAAAGCACCTGCACTGGATGGTTGGGACCAGGTGAGTTTTTCATGGGTGTTTGGGACTTCCTATCAACATCGCAATTTCTGCCAATGTAAACAAGGAATGGGTGAGGTTTGAGACTTCGTATTAATATCGCAACTTCTGCCAGTGGCATAAGTCATGGATGCGCTGGTGGAAAGTCTGCAAAAGGACAATAAATGACAAGACAAAAGTGAATGATAGATTTCTTTTATGCCCAGATAGTGTAAATATAGAACTTAAAGTACTTTGATAGAATACTGCTCTGCCTTGTCGATTGAAAGTGTTTTTATCGGTATTAGGAAACAAAAGACTTAATGTAATATGCCTCTGTGTTATTTTTCTTCTTTGTATTTTATGATTGATTGTAAGCTCTCTATTTTCTTGTTTCAATAATTTATCTTTGCAATTTAGTCATGCTTGAAATTTTCGTATCCAAGAATGGATTTTTAACTGTTGTAGACATTTCTACAAAATTGTGCCTAATAAACGAAACTTCGATTAACGCTGATTAAATTATCTTCAGTATGTATTTCTGACTATTTTTTAACATTTTAAATATATCGGAGAGGGCTCGAGACTTATATAAAATTCAGCTATATACTCTTTCATCACTTATAGCTAGGAAAATAGACAAGCCATTTTCCGTATATTGACCAATTCTTCTCATTCAGACATTGCATGACGCATTTCGTATGCAACTAATGAATTCTTTAGCAACCGATGAAAATGCTATAATTTTAAATAAGCCGTTAGTTTGCAGATATTTTTGAACACCTTCCAGATCTGTCCATGGTTTTCTATTTAAGGGCTCATTCAACCTAACTTTATCATTTGTGTTTGAAATATCATGGACAGGGGACATTTCTGCCCCCTCCACCTGAATACGTCCCTGACTAGTCTTTTTGAAACCCCTTTATTGATTTATTTTTATTTCATGTACTGCGGCACCCTAAGAGACATTACATTATGCTCATTTAGCATTACGGCCTTTCGATTGGAATAGAAAACCTGTAGAAAGGATTGGACCCCTCAGAAAGAAGTATTTCCTGAATGCGTGCTTGGAACCTCTGAATTTTTTGACGGTTAGTTGCAGATATATTGGACGTAAATGTATCATTTTTACTGAGAATCATCAAAAATCTGAAGTTTCAATATTCTATAATTTTATAATCATTCATTAAATCTTTCAACTGAGTTTTAAAATATCCCTTTAGAGTGTAACACTTCATCTCGAAAGTAATGTATCGATCTGGTTTTTAAAAGTGTTAAGAATGAAGTTATTTTCTTCTGAATTAATCTCTTATTTTCTTAATAAGCTCTGTATAAAATGGTCGCGTTTTTATCTCTAAGCTCCAGAAAATTACTATGTTTTGCTTGGCATTAAGCCCAAAGAGGTCATTAATAAATTTGCAGGACAAGATAAGTTTAAGCTGTGATAGAATCATTGTGCTTGTAACAAATCTCTAAAATTTTTCCCGTTTTCCCTAATATAATTGAAAATTTTACATAATTTTCTGAGATGAATGTATTTTTAATTGTAACATGGAGTATTTTATGAGTTAAATTGAAATTCCTACTTGGATGCGTCTTTAGTTTACAAGTGTACATTAATATTACCAATGGACAGTTTGAACTGTAAAAATATTAATCGGTTAATTTCATCTGTGAAGGATATAGTACCAGTGAAAAATGAACAACCGATGTTGATATTGAAATAGAGTTGGAGAAATGATGTCAGTATAGATGAAGAAAATGAGTGATAGGTGTTTTTCACTGAAGTTTACTGTGTATTAGTTTGAATGAGAAGTGTTGAGTGAAGAAAGAACTGATAACCGTGGTGCATTTTTAGGGAAACTATTAAACAACTATGAGACACGTTAAAATTTTTTATTAACGAGAGGTATTTTTGGAGAAAACTGCTGTAGAAATCCTCAGATATCCTTCAAATTCGCGTTTTGTTAATCAGCCAACAATTTTTCACTCATAATTGAAAAAGTTGAGTCGCACAATAATGTGCTTTCAAAAAGGCTCAACATGTTCTAGGTAGTCGCTTTCAAACTTTTTAAGCTTACACTTTTCCAGGCTTTGTAGAAATCAATGAAGCAAAATTCTTTAAACTTTTGCGAATATGTCATTAAACATTACAGATCAATTATCTCCAGTTGGAGGTCATCGCATACCTAGTCCTACTTGGAAAAAAATTGTCCTTCTCAGGCATGCGATGTCCTGTCTGTGTCTTCAAACTCAACAAACATCTTTCTTCTTATTTCACCGACATTCTTTTATCTGCCTCGTATAAAAGTTATTCCACGAGATTTTTCAAAAGGTCGATTAAATTTTAAATAATATTCTCTAGTCTAGTGCAGTCCAGTGTGAAGAGATGTAAGGTCTATGCTGGTCGAATGAATCCGGCCCGCAGGCTGTACTGTACTCCCCTGCTCTACGTTCATCTTTTGTTACACGATGACAAAGTATCTCTGTGAAAATATGTTATTTTACATGTATAAGGGGCCGTTGTCAAAAATCGACTAATATTGGTGCATAAAGCGTGGTACATGAGCAAATCTGAAACCACTTTTGAGCATCAGCTCCAATTGGACGTATATGCATACGTTATTCACGAAATGCAGGTCCTTAATCGTCTAGGAAAAGAAACTTGGCTTTCTCAGAGATATACTGTAATGCACCGTCTCTGTCTTCCTTAAACTCAACTTACACCTTTTCTTCTCTTTTCAAAGACATTCTCTCCGTTTTGAAAGTTACGCTTTCAAAATTTCTTTAAAGAATGATTAAAATTAAAATAGCTTTCTTTAATTTAGTTGTGTTTTATAGAAGTAAGGACTTCACGAGCCTGTATGATGTGTATTGATGTATTATGTATGCAGTATCACCAATACTGTACGCATTTTAGTGTCGAACAGAGATAAAGGAAACAAATCATATAAGGCCAGGTTTCTTAATTTTATATCTTGTATCGTTCCGATCAGGCAAGCCAAGCCACTTTCAAATTTTAGTACCTAAAGCAAACTAATATAATTTTCTGTTGGTGGCATGAACTCTATGGTCTCAAGATCATGGTCGCATTTAAGACTGAAAGGAAAGGAAGATATAAATAAAAGCTGATAAATTAACGAGAATACAAATAAAAATAAAAGCACGAAACTGGTTCGATGGAAAGAGCCGTAAAGGAGGTAGAAACCCAAACTAGTTTCCAAACCAGTTCCCAGCTTCATTTTCCGAAACACCTCGTCTGATGTGGTAATGTCAACTTTTTCAGTGTCAAAATTCCCTTCTTGGTCTTGTTTCTTTCAATTGACCCCTCCCATTGCAATTACCCATCAAGACACTGAGCTTTTCCCAGAATTTATGGTCAGTGGTGAAGCAGTAATGATGACATGTCTAATGACCAAGTGCTTCGTCGCAATTAATATCATTTCGTCTTGTAACTGTAAAGGAGAAACGAAACTACGTTTCTTGAGCAGGGAAGAAATGATTATTACAGTGTGCTAACTCTACGAAAAGAAATCTGCATTTGAATGCCGACTTGTTATCACCCAAATAAACTTAGTCGTCCCTTGAATTTTTCCGCTGCCTTGAAATTTCCCACATTATGAAGCATGGAAATAAAAGAATGGCCACATAACACTTAATAGCTAAAGATGAACAGAATCTCGTTCTTTTCTAATCGAATACTTGGCATTCGCATAATTTCAAGTATCGAATATATATTCAAAAAACGAGACTAATTGATAGAAAGATTCAATCACCTGACGAATTAATTTTTTATAAAAATAAGTTAAATGAATACTTTGGAGTTCGAGTAATTTGATATCCGAATGCTTTGGAATTCGAGTACTGTGATATCCGATTACTTTGCTGTTCGAGTACTTTGGTATTCGAATACTTTGGATGAATATTACTGTATTCGAATATTTTGAATTACGAGAACAGAGAAAGAATCGAATGCAATGAATATACTTAAATATCGAGTACACGAGTACTTTCGTAATGGAACACTTCAATCTCTACTATAAGTTTGCATGGTGTGGAAGTTTGTAAAGTGAGATGTTAATTCTTTATTTCTTTAAATATTTTTCTAAATTTTTAATTTGAAATTTAATTTCATTTCATTTTGCGACATAATTATAACACAATATTAATCGATAAATGTAAAAATTCTTGATATCCGTTTTTTATTTTTACTTTGTAGTGTTACGAGTAACTTTTTCAAACTAAACTCATTAAAAAAAAGCAATTAAAAGAATGAAAAATTTAAATTTATTTAAAAATGTTCATAAGAATGAAAGTTGATATTACTAAAAGATAATTTAAGCAATTACTGTGTTAAATTAACCACAAACGTCAAAGTAATTGTTCAATTCATTCACTGACTGTCGTTTGTTGTTTTAATAACTGTTATCGTTGCGGTACCCCAATTAATACTGTAAGTTAAATAACAGTTTTACACAACACAATCGTTTCTGCTGAAAAGTGTGAAAGACAACCAATAGATGGCGCTGTTGGATGCAAAGGAAGAAACCTGAAGAGGTTGGATCCAATAAATTTTCTAATTTGGCTTTCAACTTCCCCATGGAAACGGTTGTTTCCAAGGTCTTTTGTCTCATCCTTTTAATGCAATACGACCTTGATAGTCCTTTGACATAACAGAGAAACTTTGTTAATGACTTGCGCCCGTTCTTCCGAGACACTTTTCACGAAAAAAAGACTAACGAAAACTAAAATTGTATCTCCGCCCTGAAAATTGTATCTCTGAAGGGTTTAAAATTGGCGGTCGTTTGTTGGAAGTTCTTTAACGTTACGTTTAGCTTTGACGACAGTCTGGACCCACTTATTTTTGACACCTAAGTTTTTAATGTCATCGTTTGTAAACGAGCTGTAACCAGTCTTCCTTCTTGCAGTCTGTTCTGATCTATATAAATTATTTAACCATCTGAACCGTAATTGCACGATAATGACCCTAAACCAACAATTTTCAACCAGGTGTGCCTCAATAATGGCACTGGTTTTCGCCACGGATGGTGAAGCGATTTCTCAGTTGTAACATTTATTTCATTTCAACGGGTTTAGTTTTCAACTTTAAGTGTATTTATAAATTATGTGACGTTTGCCCGAATAAATAATTTTAAGTTGTGTTTTTATTACTAAGTATCATAAGTATATCGTTTAAAAATATTTTATAAAAGGTCACTTTGGAGCAAAGAAAAACATATAATCATTGTTTTTTTTTTCAATCCAATCAAAATTCCGCCTATTTTTGTCAAATCTCCGAGAAATATAATACAAAATTTGTGTTGCGTTGCAGAATTTTAGTTATTAGTTAGTGTGCCATGACATAGAAAAGTTTAAAATCGGTTCCCTGAAGCAAAAAAAAAATACTTAAAAGCAAAAGGCCTTTAAAAACTACGAATTGTCACCAAAGTCCAGGTTCTAATCATTAATTACACTGTGTGTACAGTGTACACAACAACGTAAATAAAATCTATATTGAAACAGCACCCCAGTAGGCGTTTTGGGAAGTGCGAAAAAAAACCTTAGGTGCAGTTGCCGCTTCATTTTCTGGTCCTAATTTCCAAACCTGGTCTTGAAAAATTGAGGTTAAGATCTATCCTCGATTGAAAAATGACCCTGTATCATATTCCAATTGGATACCTGACCTCTGTGAGTCCCCATATAGGCGTGATAATGAAATCAACTTTTGATCTTGCAGTGAATAAAAAATGCTATAGTAAGAGCCTGAATCTAAATGCAAAAGACAGAGCACCAGTTTTATATTTTTGTGTTCTTCATATTTTATATTGCCAATAAGGGTAGCAATGGTTTAATAAAAGCGTAAAACAATGACTTTTTATCAATGTTGAACATTAATACAAAGTAACATAAAAGATCTTTATTTCTCAATGTTAAAAGGCATGTTGATTTTGCACATGAGGATGTTTCCTTTCAAATCAAAATTGTTTGTGAGCCTGATTTACTTACTGGACAGTGTTAGGGCAAAGGGTGCAGTGACTCAAGTTTTCACATCATTTGTTCGTAGCCTTATTCAGATGAGTTCTTAGTAGAAACTGGAATCTAATACTAAACATTGTCCATAATGAGATTTAGTTTTCATAAGTTCCTTAACCCTACAGTGCATAGTGTAGCCATTTGGCTACACATATTCTTTCTCCATTACCAGCTCCAATAAATGTTTCCAAACGGCAACACTATGCAGCAAATATGATAAAAATCTCGATTCCAGTCATCAGCTCTTAAAATTGACAATAGATGGAGTTGGAAGTTCTATTTTGAGAAATGTGTCTGTTGCTTCCGAAATATAAGTTAGAAGCAGAAAACGTCGTACTAAAATAACAAAATTCATCGTAATAATAATTTTTTCTTTGTTAAAAAAAAAAGTACTATAAGACCAACTGTTTTTTTACATTTTTTTGGTGCAATAAAATGTTAACAAAATGTCAGTTGAAGTGTGTTGCTGCATGATGTAGCCAATTGGCACAGTTTAGTTTTTTGTCAAAAAAACATAGTAAAACATAGAGTTTATTTTTTATTTTTTAATATTTTTTTATTAACTTACACTGTCATTGAAATCAAATATATTTTTTTCAGATGAAATTAAAAAATCATGCATTGTAGGGTTAATGATAATTTAATATATTTAAAAACACAGCTGCATATATTTTCTTGGATAAGAATTTTATTAATTACGATTGATTGTTACGTGGAGTTGCACATCAAACAGTTACAGAATCTCCCCTCCTAAAGAGCAGTGCCGCTTTTACTGTTTCCGAGCCTCTTTGGGTGACAAACTTTCTGTGGATGGTCCTGTTTATTTGTGTCCTTTCTAACTAGTTTGATTTATGCCTATATATAACCTTTTAGATTTGGTGTCCATTATCACTATGAAATCGAGCAAACATTCGTCAGCTGTGTCAGATTGGGAAAGATAAGCGAAGAGAAATGTTGGACATTCCTACGACCAAGCCTCCGAGGTATTTCACAGCAACACCCTTTCCGAGCAACTTGTATTGTTCATGGCGTCCACCATCCGCTATCAACTCGTTTAGATTGTTCTGTTTTTGGAACCCACCAAAGAATAAGCTCTTAACCTTTGAGATCTTGGGTGTGAACCCGGGAGGAGACCACTCTCTACCCTTTCTTCCAAAAGACTCGTTCGTTACCTTAGCGGTCACTGTCCCAGCAGAGATGGAATATTGGGTGGGACTGATATTTCATTTGTGGAAATTTCGTTCTTGTTTTTTCAAGACGGATTCGTTTTGTTTCTGTTCCTGTATGACTTTACGGGAAAACGGCGATTTTATAGCAGACGTGGACGGAAATACTTCTCAGACAAGTGTTTAAAAATAGCTCGCAATAATCGGATGGCACTTGAAATGGAGGAGAATTATTACCTTATTTAGGTGTCCAGGAACATCTGTTCCACCTCCAACAATTGTAATCCCGCAGAGGCACCAACTGCTATGGGACAAGTACATCAATTGTTTCAAGCGTTGTCCAATCTCCATTTTGTTTATGGAGATCATTACTAACATGTATGATATCTATTTTAAAATACAGAACTTAGAAAAAAATCAGGATGGTGGTTATCGAGGGTTTGTTGAACGTTGTAAGCTACATGTGGCCGTGCATTGCTCTGTTAATATATGGCATCAAAGCGGCCCAGAAGATATGGTGCTACAACATGTCCAACACCATAAGAATGCAACGTTGACTGATCACAGTACCGGTAATAAGTGAGGTTGTCGTGACTCGTGGGTTTGCCCACTGCGCACGATAGATACTACCTGCGAGTTGTAGACGGCTCATGTTCGATTCCTGCATTGATGAATTTCTTTTTCGATGTCGGTAAACTTTCTTTGTATGTGTAGATCCATTTACATGACGTTTACGAAGTGCAGCATTCTTCCCATCATTTCTGCTGCATAAGCCTGGGATGGGATGCTGTCAGTGGTTGCCAGAGCCAATGCAACAAATAACGTTTAACTGTATGTGTTGTCATTTGGTTGATGGTCTAACTGTATGTGCGGTCACGCTCAAAATGACTGCCCTTTCGTTTGTTTGAACGACCTTGCAGTTGAGATGTCTTATATCGCTCAATACATTATTCCTCTTCACCGTATTCTAATCCTCGTGGTCGCATTCCGCCCGGCACAATGCCTTCAGAATAATTCAATTTTTCGTAATCCCACTACTTGCCCTCGATTAAAATCTGAAATGCTATGTTTTTTATGGATCCCTAATTCTTCCAAAGGACTTTCTTGATCATGCAGTGAGCAAAAACTGTGACAAATCATGATTCTAGTGCTTTGGCGGGCTTTTGATCATTTCCATCTTCTCACATGTTCTCTACATCCTGCAAAATTCAAACCAATTGGAGGCTCCCGTCTTGGTGTTGCATTTTTAATCGTCAGCAGCGTATTATCGGATATTTAAAGTATTTATCCCTCGTGTTGAAGGTTCTGTGTCACTATTGCGGTGAACGTGTTTGTGCTCCTTGCAATTGGCGTCTGCCCCCTCAATTCCGAGGATTCCAACGAAATTCCCTAGCAGTCAAACGATCCATTGAATGAAGTCTATCCATCTTACATTTGGGTCGTCGATATCGTCTGTATACTGGGCTAATATTTATCCCTCGGGTTTGAGGGAACCAAGCCCCAACCACAAAAATATTGGGACCTAAAACGATCCGTCCGTAGGTTATTAATTAATGTCACGCTGGAGCAACACAACGGGCTATTGGGGACATTCCGGGATCAAACTCGAAGGGGAAAGATCCGAATGTAACACCACGTAATTTTGAAAAACGGTCAGGTGTCGAGGCAACACCTAAGCTGGCACCCCACGCTCCAAATTTCAACACCAACGCAACGTGAGGACATTTGCAGTCACGGCAGATTTAACGTGCTCCCTTTGTACACGACAGTCTTTGGTTGGATTTGAACTCACAACCATCCGGTTGTAATCCGGTACTCTTCCAACCGGGCTACCTAAGATGATCAAATCCCTAGGAATTTGAGCTCTGTTGGGATATTTAGTTGGAATAACTGTTTACTCATTGGTAGGACATTAATTCTTACCCCCACCTGTTTGGGGCTTCTCCATTCAATTTGAGGGTGCCCTAGGGGCTTAGGCCTCTATTAGTTGGCACCTACCACTAATTAAATTAAAACATCAAACCAACTTTGAGCTCTTCGTGGGTATTTAGTTGAAATCACTGTATACTCATTGGTAGGACATTAATATTTACCCAACCTGTTTGAGGCTACTCCATTCAATTTGGCTGTGCCCTAAGGACTTAGGCCTCTAAGAGTTGGCACTCATCACTAGTTAAATTAAAACGTCAAACCAACTGACCATCTAGGCCACCACACACAGGTTATGCTGACTTTAGTACTAGAAAATGCGAGTTGCTTTTGTACAGTCGGGTTTTTTAGTTTAAAAATAAAAGCATTTTTCATTGCGTTTATAATAATGAAACTACAAGTGAGCAAATAAAAAGGTAAAAAATGACACATCTGTGCAATTGAAACATTTATTCGTATGCCTGTATCTTACATCATCTAACCTCATTCTGATGATCCGTTATCTAACCTGATACTAGGGCTTGTTATTTGCGATATCTCGGAGTTTAATGCAATCCCCGTGTTGAAATGATTAATATTTGATGCTTTTATTTCAGAACCTAATCATCAAAAGCGCATATTGTTTACTAACTATTCATTAGATAGCTATAGATACTTTAACTAGCTGATATTTTATACCAAATATTCATTAGATAGTTCCATATATTTTAACATGAATTTTCGCTCTAGACGTGCATACATATTCAAATTTTAAAATAGTCAGTCATTTTCTTTTGTTTCTTCGAGGCTAGTGTTTTATGAACCTCAATGTTCCTCAACAACGGACTGACGGTTAACAGAAACTGACTGTTAAAAGAGTGACAGTTAATCGAAGTTGCACTGTATATGGCTGTCTTTGTCTTCATCGGTTCTTTTTTAAAGAACTTAAATGTTTTCAGCGATAAATCTCGCCGGAAAAACTTTCATTTTCATGTATTCGTTACGAATCGTTTCAATCGATTTCAGTGTTACATTTTTCAATGTAAGTACACAATATGTGCTCTGTGAAACGCTATTTGAATTTTAAATTAGAATCATTTGAAGGGAGATGTACTATATATCGCTAAGAGAGGAATCTCGATTTCCAATGTTCACGGAATACTGTTTCTACCGGTGTCTAATTAGCAGGAACCCTGCTCCTTTTTAGAAATAGAAAAACAGTGACTCCGCACAGGTCAATTTTTCACTGGCATTGACTGCGACCCCGCATTGCTCTGAGCGAGGGGTCGTGACACACCCATTAAAAGCACCGAAAAAAAATGCGTACCAAACCCTCTTGTTTTCAGTCAAAGGCAGCCCACAGGAGGACTCCTTTTTCTTGACCTAGAATCGGAAGGAAAACGAATCATACTCAGTGCACATCAATTGTTTACGGACCTTGTGTCTAAAATACCTGAAACGGACGAAATGAGCTGGACTTGAATGAATTGCTTCCCTTCCACCCAGTCGTAAATTCCTCCACCTAATCGCATGAAAACTCATTGGTCCAGACCAATCAATCGGTCTTCTACGGTTCGTTACTGTGCACTTTACACACCCAATTGAATTCAATCGCAAAGGCATAAATTGCAAGTTTCTGCTGAGTGTTGGTGCAATTTCATTCGGGCTTTTCCGGCAGATTAAGTGACGTGGGCTCTACGAAAACAAAGTGACCGTGTCCACATGGGAGAGGTGTGTCTACCTACGATAGACGTAGTTAAAACAAAAAGTGATCGGTATATATTGGTGACCGCGATATCAGCCCCGACCTGCATTCCATCTCGCTTTCTAATGGTTATCTATGTCAGCCGATGTTGGTGTTAAGGATTTCGCTTTTATATATAGGGCAGTGACGTGACTAAAAGTGGCGGAGCCGGATAAACAAATTAAAATTTATTAAGACTGAAAATCACTAAAACCTGAAGCAAATACGACCAGTTTTAACGTTAAACAGAGACAATTTCTATTTTATCGTCCTAGAGTTTCACCGCAAAAAGCCAACTAAGGAGTGTGGATGCCCTATCATCTCAGATTCCGTCGTCAATAGCCCGTTGTGTTGCTCTAGTACGACGTTAACTAAAAAAAAATTACCATCTCAGATTCAAAGTGTTTCTTGTGATTGGGCCGACCAACCGGTATAGTGGTTAAGGTGTTAGCCTCTAGATCGGAAGGTTCCTGGTTCGAATCCGGGTTCGGGCATGGATGTTTGTAAACGTATGGTGTAGAGGCGGCTGGTGCACCTTAAATCTGTCGTGGCCGAAAGTCCTCACGTTGGGTTGGCGTGGAAGTTTGGAGAGTGGGGTGCCGGCTCAGGTGTTGCTTCGTCATCTGACCGTGGTTCAAAATTACGAGGTGTTGTCCTCGGATCTTTCCGTTAAGGGACTGATCCCGGACCGTCGTCAATAGCCCGTTGTGTTGCCCTGGTACGACGTTAACTAAAAATTACCATTACTATTATCATCTTGTGATTGGATAATGGTGTTTTAGCATTAGTACTGTGTACCGTCAGCACATACTCTTTCTTCCCTCCTCCTTTAAGCTTTAGAGCTTTAAGGTCAAATAGGAAGCTCAGACCAATCATAGGTTCAAGTACAAGCGGTGAAAATGCTCTGATTGGTCTGCGCGAGCCGCTTTGCGCCTTGCGCTTCCTATTTGACTACGGCTTTAGACAACGTTCGTATAATCCATTCTTCCTTGGACCTTTCCCTTCGGGTTTGATCCCGGAGCGTTGCCAATAGCCCGTTGTGTTGTTCCAGTGTAAAGTTAACTAAACTACCGACCTACCTTAACTGGTATAGTTGTCTTAGCGTTTGTCTGCCATTCAATAGGTCTGGGTTCGATTCTCGGTTTGTAAACGCATGTATGTTGGAGGTTAAGGGAACGTCCGGTTACCCACTTGAGGGGGATGGGGGGGGGGTTTCACAAATCGTCACCAGTTCCCTTTCTGTAATGTCGGAGAGTCAGTAGTCGGGCATTAAATTTTTTTTGCCATTTTCCCTGAGTTAAAATGATTTGGTTTCCATATTTTCTTTTTGGTGGAATGGCATTTTTTTAAATCTGAAATTAATCTCTAGCTTTTATCCAACCACGCCAGTCCATTAAAATATCTTATGACAATACTCTTCCATTTGATTCAAATTGACAATTCTGCTTTTATGAAATACATTTGAATTTCTCCATCAGAGAGTAATGAGCTACAGCAATTTTGTTTTTGCATGAGAATATACCGAGTTCAAAAATGTTTTGGATAAACGAAACATATCTAAAAGATAGAAGCTCATTTGCATGTTCTGAAAAATAAAAACTGAAACGGTTATTTTATTTTTTTCTATAAAGCTTGTTTACATCGAAGAATTTAGTTCATTTTTATAAACATCTTCTACTTTTTCAAACAAACTTCACAAGCATTTTCCCATTTATCATTGTACGTAATACATTTTTTCTGTTATATATAACATTCACAGAAGCGTTTTCGCGAGCCTGTCAGAATCAGTCAAAAATTTCTGATAGAAGACATCTATCTTTTTCAAATATTGACTGCGAAAACTCCTGATTTGCCCTTTCTTTCAGATGAGATATTTTTATATTAGTTTAAAAAAATTTTATGCTCAAACTCTTTGCCGAGCCACACAGTGTAACATCATGCGAATAAGACATGTGTACTCTATTTTGTATACAAAATACATGTCGAAGCGCATGCGTATTTCATACGCATGCGCCCGGATCTGCTGTTGAACCAATGTGTGACTTAACTTTGACACTACGCTTCCCGAAATACATACACTATACTGACAAAAGTGTTTGGACGCTGCATGTTTTTCAGAAAAAGTGCTTTATTATTCTATTTAATAATGGGTAGGCTCTCCTTTTGCTTGTTTTACAATCGCAACACGTCGAGACATACTTTCGCTCTAAGTTCTCTGTAAGTCAGGGCAGGATGGTAATGGTAAGTTTAGTTAACGTCGTACTTGAGCAACACAACGGGCTATTGACGACGGTCCGGGATCAATCCCTTAAGGGAAAGATCCGAAACTCGGGGCAGGAATAGCTCGCCATGCCATGCCTTTTGCAAGGCTGCGAGTAGAGATTGTTGCGAAGATGGGCGTGCGTGACGGTGTCGTACTCGTCGCTTCAGTTTGTCCCACAAGTGCCCGATCGGATTCAGATCGGGACTCTGAACAGGCCAATCAAGCAAACTCATCTCATTTTCAGGAAACCAGTTTGCAGTATGACCTAGAACTCATCCTGTTGAAAGAAACGACCATCATCGCCGTAATATTACCATAATGTAGGCAAGGCCAAATTATCCAGAACGTCGAGGTACACGTCAGTATTCATGGTACCAGGTGCATAAAGCAATGGGCCGAGTCCTAACCACACGAAGATGGATCCTCCTCCGAATTTCTGCAGTGTCCATATAGTGTACAGTTTTTCCAATTATCAATACGAGTAGAACAAGGTATTTTACTTGTCGATTCTGTCTTCACTTATGGGGCCTCAGTGGTTTTGTCTACTGGGATAGTAACCTCGCGTTGTAGTGGCAGCAGGTTCAATTCTTGCCTTAATGTACTTCGCTTTGTTTGGCAAAACTTGACCAAATATGTGCCTTGGGTCTTAGAAAAACAACCAAACCATCTATTTACATCTGTCTTACTGCGTCGGACGTGGCAAAAATCTGAGCTGTCCCTTACTCAATGAGCTTCCAACGTGTGTCCTTTAGAATTATAATCTACTAAATCCTTTACCCAAGCAAGGTGGGTGGCAGAAGGGGAGCTTAGGAGGGGTTCAAAGGACGTAATTTCAGAAACATTTATTCATCTTCTGGTTTTTCTTGCGTGTGAAGGTAAATTTAAAGTCGTGTGCGAAGAAAAATTCATTATATCAAGCGTAATTTATTTGTTAATAGAAGTTATGAAAGTTATTTAAGGTTGGTAGTTGAATGGACGTCGCGCTGGAGTAACACAAGGGGCCATTGTTGACGATCCATGATCCATCCCGAAGGGAATGGTCCGAGGACAACACCTCGTCATTTTGAACTACGGTCAGGTAACAAGGGCAATACCTGAGCAGGCACCGCTGTCTCCAAAACTTCCACACAACGCCAACTTGAGGGCATTAGTGGCCACGACAGATTTAACGTGCACCACCTCTCATGTGCACGACGGTCTTTGTTCCGACTGGGCTACCGCAGCCCTATTTATTTCAGGATAAACATTTCTTTATCTTAATAAATAATTGTTTCATAATTATTTAAAAGCAGTAATTAATCGCAATCGATAATTCATCTTGTAAGTGATAAATAAAAATGAAGAGTCACTGTAATAATTTCTAAATGCTTCAATTTGATATGGGACGAAGACCGGTATCTGCACTCTCTTCAACCCTTAGCGTTAAACATTAGCCACTGCAATTCTTTCATGGCTAATGCGATGCTCAGCTTAATTGACACGTCTGGAATGCAAAGTGTCAGTTTAAATGGACGCTTCAAAATATTTGACTGAAATCCGTTCCATTCCCAACACACACACACACACACACACACACACTTTCCTTCAGTTGGAAAACTCCTAAAAGCCTGCGAATTGTAACTACCTGAATTGAAATTACAAAGGGAAAAATTCCTCATTCCCTGCTGCGCTAAACGGAGAAAATAACGTCTCCTTTTGCTTTCCTCTCAACTTAGTAGAGAAAGTAAAAAACCGAGACTTGTCACTTAATGGCGTGACAGCGGCATATGGATGGACGTGCTAGAGCCAAATGACATTCACCATATGATACTTTATGAGACAAAGCGGTTTACATCCGGGTTTTTTGAGTTTTATTTATGTCGACCCTTGGAGTCGGAGAAACTCGGATTCGATCCATCAGTCCGCGTCTGATTGCAGCTCGACTCACTTCCGTCATCTGATTAAGCTTTGTTGCAAAATTATCTCCATTGTACTTGCGTCCTGGCAGTACAGCACAGCTGCATCCAACCTCCCAGTGGCTGAAGAAGTGGCTCGTCATTATCAAAACTGACCAGATCTTGATGGACGAGGTATCTCGTTCTTAGCTGGAAACTGACCAGATTTTTATCACGTCATCATCACAATGTCGGCAAAATTTTGCTGGCGAGATATCTCGTCATTAACAAAATAGGTCAGATCTTGATGGATGCCTCGTCGCTAGCAAAATTAGCCCGATCTTGATGGACGAGATCCAAGTGTCTAAATTAGCCTTTCCTCTAATGACCGACCAATTGAGCATTTTTCATCATGGCGATACAAGGACGGATATGTTAAGCGTTGTCCTGACGCACCAACGTTACACCTTCCATTCTTTTCACACGTTCTAGGCATAGCACGTTTAAGGACATTCACTCAGTACGGCCCCTCTGGGAACCTATAGGTGTGTAAGGGACTTGACGGATCCTAGGTACTCTTGGGATCTCTCCCGTGGGTTTAATGTCTAGTAAACAGCTCCAGGACTAAACAACGATCTTTTCTGTCCATTCTATTTCCCAAGCCCAATTGAACCTTGTTGGAAAGGGTTGCCAGTTCGTAGCTCGGCCCACATAAAGACCGTCGTGTACACTGGGGCTGATGGTTCGTTATATCTGTCGTGGCCTCAAATGTCCTCACCTTGACTTGGTTTGGACAGTGGGGTGCTAGCTCAGGTGTTGACCTCATCAACCTAATCGTAGTTCAAAATGACGAGGAGTTGTCCTCGTATCTTTCCCTTCGGAATGGGTCATCTGACCGTGGTTCAAAATTACGAGGTGTTGTCCTCGGATCTTTCCCTCAAGGGACTGATCCCGGACCGTCGTCAATAACCCGTTGTGTTGCTCTAGTACGACGTTAACTAAAATTACCATTACCCTTCGGAATGGATCGCGACTTTGCCAATAGCCCTCTGTGTTGTTCCAGTAAGAAATTAATTCAACTACCTGCCTATCTTAGAGACGCCAATCTATAAACCTACCCCACGTAAATCTAAGGTATGTCGGTATTTTTTAATTAACGTCGTACTGGAGCAAAACACAATGGGCTATTGACGGCGGTCCGGGATCAATACCAAAAGGAAAGGTCCTAGGACAACCCCACGTAATTTTGAACTACAGTCAAAAGCCTGAGCTGGCACCCCACTCTCCAAATCCACACCACGCCAACGTAATTACATTTGAGGTCACGACAGATTTAACGTGCACCACTTCCCTTTGCACACGCCGGTTGTTCGTTGAATTCGAACTCGCAACCCTCCGGTTGCGAGGTTAAGGTTCCTGGTTCGGGTCAGTGAATGGATGTTTGTAAGCGTATGGTGTAGAGGCGGTTGGTGCACTTTAAATGGATTAAACGTTTGGAGAGTGGGGTGCCAGCTCAGGTGTTGCTTCGTCATCTGACCGTGGTTGAAAATTACGTGGTGTTGTCCTCGGATCTTTTCCTTAGGGGATTGATCCCGGACCGTCGATAGCTCGTTGTGTTGCTCTAGTACGACGTTAATTAAAAATTACTAATTACCATTATTCCAACAATTAGCTCTAATCCAAATGAATTCACACACACACCAATTCCTATGAAACATTCATTCTATATCCAACTTCTAGTGACATTTTCTAGTAACACCATTTTGCGGACAACTTGAAGCACCCGAGATATCAATATTTCTGTTGTATAGTAGATTACAATTGACCAGCTGTTAGTTATATTATAGATAGTGATTCTTGATGTGTTTGCGTAATCCTAAGATGCTTGGCATTCATTCTTCCACTACAAGCTTCTAGCAGTCAGTTTAGTTCAGTATTGCTTTTAGATGTCTACACTCAGTATCGGACAACTTTGAACAACTTAAAAAGCATTGCTGAAAACTGAGTAATGTAAGTGACAACACCCTAGCTGTAAGTCACGGAGAGATAACGTTGGCCCACATTTTCTAGCTGTAGGTTAGAGCGGGAATAGTTTAGGAAAGACATATGTGGTACGCTTATCACTTTTGTTGATAGTCTGGCTATTATTTCACGATCCACACGATACATCAATTATGTCTGCAGGACTAAATTCCTGGATTCCTAATCAGTTGAAAACATCATGGAATTCTGCTCTCCTATCCTCACAACGATTTCCCTTCGGTGATTGCAATAAGTTCCACCACGTTGAGATCATCCCGATATGCACCTTCTGTAAATGGCAATCCGTACTTTCATTCAAAAAGACTTGTAGCTTCGAGGATGGCATATGCTTTTGGTATTGTTTTCCTCTAATTCAAGATGGCAATTGATCTTCCCTGATGCATTCTATGACAATCGCTGTGGCAGATCAATCAAAATCAAAATTCGTGGATGGAGATCTGTTGGATGTAGGAGAATTAATCTAACTCTTCGGAGGTTTTTTGTGTCATAGATTTTCTCTGGCACAATTATTTTAAGTGCCGACTTGTCTTATTACTTTCGCTTAGGTCAGACAAGCTCAGAACAATCTCGATCGCTTCGCTGAGATGGGCAGTAGGGTTGAGACCAGTTAGACGATTCGTAGTGCCATGGAGTTTCGATCAAAATGGTCTGTGGATTTTCTCGTGCCACAATTATTCAAACTTGTCTTTTTATTTAGGTGAAACTATTTTATATATTTTGACAACCTGACAGTAAATAATATAGATGTATATACATAAATTTAATTCATTTATAAAAAATAGTAATTACCAACTCTTGCGAGCAAAGTGACTTTTTAAAAGATCTTTCTGGTACTATTATTTATATTTTGTGATAAAAAATAAAACTCAAACTTACATGCGTATTACTTGAAATGATTTGATTACACTCTTGTCTAAAGCTCAAACCTCAGTTGTTGAGATAAAATAAACCGAACACAATCTAAACCGCTTCACCATCCGTTAGACGCACCAGTGCCATTCACACCGGTTTAGAACCTCTAGTCTAAATAGAGGGATATTTTCCAACAGTAGTACCCATCGAAACCAATTCTAATTAAAAACTTTTATTAAAATGTAAAACTATTTTAAAGATTTAGTGCAAACAATGGATTTTAAAATGTATGTACATTTTAAGATTGTTTGGTAGTCATGGGTTGTTTTCATGTTAGTAAAACTTTAAAAATGCTTTTGTTATGCTGACGCAAAATACTGATATTAAAATTACTAAATGTAATTGGATTCGCACTTGTAAATGTAACGCGAAATGACAAACCATCATCATATACCAAAATAGCAGGTAAACTAAATACAGGCAAAAATTCAAATATGTACAGATATAGACAATTAACAACCTATATTCTAATCACCTAATCATTTATGATACATTAAAGTATGTTTCTATTTTGCATATTTCATAGTTCCTAATAAATAATTCGCTTATTCGCACTTTCACTTACTCGCTGTTTTTAACCGTCCTTGAAATTCGCTTTCACTTAAACATTCTGCTTCTGGATCTATCTACCTCTACCTTTATCGATGCCCTTCTTTCATCAGTAGAGTTCATTCGAATGACGAGCTCTCTGAAATCTTAATATTTTGTTCCACAACTCTCAACCCAACCCTCTTTTGAACAAAATGACTGATCATAAATAACGCAGCAGTTTATTTGTTTAAAGACGTTTGTTACCTTGCACCAATTTGTGTGCCACGTTTCGGAGAGTGCCAACTCCGGCGTGATCTCGTCATCTGACCGTGGTTCAAAATGACCTGGTGTCAAACCTTTGGGTTTGATCCCTCGCCACTAGCCGGTTGTGTTGCCTCAGTGTGACGCTAGTTAAAATACCTACCTACCTTCTGTGCCACGTGCTTGTGAAATATAAAAGCTAAAGCCACTATAAATTTTGTTCGTCACCCCTCACCGAACCAACATCACGAAATGTGTTTATAAGCGATTGTTGCCTAGCGCCAACATACAAATAATAACTTCTATGCAACGTACGTTCGTGATGATATCGAAATAAGCTGCTCAAACATTTTCCACTATAAATTTTCGAAGTCAGCTTGCTCCCGAACCACCTCGAAATTAGTTTAGAAGCGCTTGTTGCCATGCGCCAATACATAAATAATGGCGAGTTCCGTGTCACATATGTTACATAGAGATCGGCATCATTTTGGGATGTCATTCCCCTCGGGAACCATCCTGTAATTGTCTGAAAAAAGTGCTCGTTTCATCTTTTCCTCATGCGAAGTGAATTCCACTTTTGAGTGAGTAGAATCCGAGAATCGCACAAGAGGGGGAGCTGTAAAGTCGCGGCATCCGGGTCTTTTGAATGTTTTTTTTTTCTTCTCTCGTTTCGTTTAATTGTGCTCGCCTCATGTAGGCTTGCGCCGTAGGAGGACCCTATAAAGACGTGCAAAGGCTAAAGGTACGAACACTTCTTGAAAGGTACTAGGAGTTCGCGCGGAACAAGCCCTGCGACACCAACTCACCTGGCATGAGTCATCACCTACGCATGGGAGTGCTTACATTAAACAAAAGGGACCACTCCAACTCTAAGGAATCGAGTTCCTGTTCGAAATTCCCTTCAATTTGAAGCTTCACTTTTTTGGACCTGATGACTACCTCTGTCTATCGGAAGCGGACTCGATTTGAAATGAAATAAAATAACGTGAAATAATTGACCCTCCTGGTGGCTATCAAGACGAGGCATCTCGTCATTAGAAGACTGACCAGATCTGGATGAACGATATATCTCGTCATAAGAAAAAACCGGCCAATTCTTAATCTCGGCATCCTAAAGTAATTGCAATTTCTTGATATATCTAGCCATTAGCAAACTTGCTCAGATCTTGACAGACTAGGTATCTCGTTTAAACCACTTGGAGGGTTTATATAAATATAATCTTATTAATCCCACATTAATTTTATCAAAAAAACGTCAATCGCAGTATTAGTTTTTTATTGCAATTAATTATTGACGACGCATAAAAACAGCGAAAAGCAGGGTTTTGTCAATGGTTGCTGTTAGGGTCTCGAGAAAAAGAAATAAAGACCCCTGTCTTATTTCGCGCTTACCAGACGTTTGCAAAAAGGTCTTTATTGCTGAGCCTCTTTTCTGAATAGCAATGCGATTTTAGGGGCTTAAAGAAAAGGGAGAATTGGCTTTCCGTGATGTTGTTTTGTAAAAGATGAAGTGCGTGAGAGCATTCACTCACACAACTGTAAAATACTTGTCATAAGGGCAAAATTGTGCTTAAAATTATGAAGCACTGTCCAAAAGAAAAATTGCACAACTTTGTAATAAATATTTCTGACATTCCGCCCTGGTGGACATTGGGAACAGATTATTCCATCAAGGTAGACTCTGGTGTATTAGAATTATGGGTCCAAACCAATTATTTTACAGAATAGTATTGTTATTCTATAGCCACTGTTTCACAAAATGTAACTTCTTAACTTATTACTATGTGCTAGTGACGTGAATGATACAACTAAAAATGAAATTTGATTCGTTTTAAGATTTTCAATTCAGGTTTTATTTGTTTTGAATCTGACGTGGTGCGGTAATAAGAACCACACAGCAGTTCCTATTACCTTTCTCCGAGATTTATTTGTATTTCTATTTACAGTAAACTCTCTCGAGTATCCGCGGTATTGAGTAACGCGGCAACCGTGGATAGTTCGCAAAATGGCTAAAAAGGGCACAAATCAACGCGAAAATGTTTTTGAACAATTTTTATTTACAGGGTAGTGTGCCTATGCACACAATCATGAATTAATAAACATTAAATTTCTGAACATTAAAATTTTTGTTTATTTTCTTATTCACAAAAAAAAAATCCGTTAATTCTTTTTTGTGTTAAAACACCTTTTTTATTTGAGAGATTGAAGTTTTTTTAACAACATTTTGTCTGAAAGTGACCGCGGATAGGCCGCAAAGTGGATAATCCGCCTACGGATAATCGGGAATTTACTGTAGTGTTTTTTTTTTGTTTTAAGTGACTTGGTAGGTCACAAAAGATAATATACCAAACTCGAGAGGGATGTTCCTCAGAGGGTTTGCCCACTGTGCTAAGAAACTGCGAGTTGAAGGTTCGATTTTTCCCTCTCTTCTATGTCAATAAAGTTTCTCATGCTAAGTGTATGTCCATTACTTGACGTTGTCTGCCTTGTGTTTAGCCCAGATTGGTCAAAATGTGCCATATAAACCCAACCAACCATAACTGGTTGGTCAGTGCAGGGCTTAGTGGAGCTAGTTTAGGGAACCCATTGTCCAATTTTGAAAGTAATTTGGGGAAAAGAAGAGGTATTTATTTACTTGCGTTTCTGATAGTGAGAAATTCTAGTTCAAGAATGACCCAAGTTTATATTTTCTTAACTATGATTCAAACTATTTTAAGAGATGTTTTCATTCCGAGATTTGAATGGCATTTTTCATCTTTTGGGGAATTTTTAAAGTTTTAATATTTGACCCTTTTTCCTAACAGACGTTACCTCTTTATAACTGGTTGTTATCGAAACGAATTTGTTAAAGTAAAACATATTGAAAGTATATTTACAGATAGTGAGTCTATAATTTATTATAAAAGGCATTGTGCTAACATAAAATACAAACATATTTTATTAAAATGATACCTTTGTACTAAGAAATTTTCCTGGGAATAATGTTTTTCAATAGCTAGTCAATCAAATTTAAATTTTTTTTCTTTTTCAAGGAAAATATTCCCGAAATATCGGAAACTCGTGTGGCAGTAAAAGACCGTACAGCAACAAATGAAGCTAATTTGTTGATGACAGGCCCACAATACAAATTTCTCTTTAACACTCCAAGTAGTTTCGACGAGATATCTCGTCCATCAAGATCTGACCAATTTTGCTACTGACGAGAATCTCGTCATCAAGATGTTGTCGATTTTATGATGGTGACGAGTTCAAGATCTGGTGGGGTGTTTTTTTGGTGACAAGATATCACGTCCATCAAGATCTGGTCAGTTTTGCTAATGACGAGGTACCTCGTCTATGCAACCTACAGGTGGTTAAGAGGGGCTGAGAAGTCATGGTACTCATGCGATATCATGTTTCTTCCCCTCACATTTCACAATTTATCTCCTTATTCAATAGCCTTCGTCAGGTTTGGATTTCATCTAACCGTAGTTCAAAATGAATAGGTGTTGTCCTCGTTTGTTTCCCTCCGGGATTGATCTCCCAATATTGCCAATTGCCCGTCGTCTTGCTTCAGTGCGATGTTAATCCAACTACATACTTACCTCATTCCGTTTCTACAAAATATGGCATGAGCGTCCCCGTGACAGTTCTTGGTGTTAATTGGCGTAACTTTCATGTACTTGGCCACCGCCATAAACTTTGCCAACTTCTCAGTACCTGATCTCTTGACGTGATTAGTCGATATCGCCAGCGTTTCGGTCCAGGAACCATTTTTGGGTACTTAGGGTAGAACAACTATTTTGTATACTTAGGAAAAACAACTTCTTTGTGCATGTAGGATGGTACAACTTGTTGTATGCGTTGGATAGTACAGCAATCAATGCAAATAAACATAATTAGTCCATCATAGTTTGTTTTTGTGTGAATCCCGACAGGTGTGCTAAGGAATTTTTAAGTTATTTGATTTATGTATGAAATTAATGTACAAAATTTAGAAAAAAAATTCATTTGGACAAAATTCGTCGAAAGCTCGTCTGTTACTACTGGATAAACCGAAATTCATTTTTCTTTTACTTCAGAAATAGCTAATTTAATACCATTCCTCGGAAATGGTCCCATAGGGTGCAACAAATTCCATGTCCAATCGATCGATCTCGTCGCTGTCCGTTCTGGTGCTTCGTTACAAAGACGAAGGGTGGGATTGTCCAACTGGGCAGAGTATGAAGGTCTTCACGATAAGATTGTTTCCTTTCAATTCAGCTAGAATGAAAGCACGACGGACCTAAGAAACCACTAGACAGTGCAGAAGCGAATCAAGTCGTTTTGATGTCAGGATCTCTCTCTTCATGATGGTTTTCAGGATTGTTAAAAAAAGTATGTATCGATAAATTCGTTTAAAAATTGTAGACTAATTTAATTAACCCTCCTATTTATTGTCTTGACAAGGTCATCAGCCTTTAGTTGCAGCCAAACCATTCGCAGATTTTGTTCGACGAGAAATCGAATGGAAAAAGTGACTAGATCTTAATCTCGCCATCCTAAAAAAATCATCAGTATCTTGTTGACGATTTTTCTCGTCATTCACAAAATTGGCCAGATCTTGATGGACGAGATACCTCATGGAGACCACTTGGAGGGTTAAATAAAGTATAACACAGTAGCAATATTAATTCACTGTAAATAAATAATGCAAAATGAAGTAAACGGAAATTTTGTAAGAAATGCTTATTTGGCATAAACATTTTTCCCGTTTGATGATGAGGATCTTCTATTCCAAAACATTCTAAGATCACGCCTAGTGAATGGATCATCGCCACTGAGGTATAGTGAAACAAGTGCACTGTAGCTTTTGTTAACTTTCTACGTGAATCCAAACTAAAACTCTGTTAGGGAAGGCTTGAATTTAGCTACCATTAGAAACATTAAGTTATAACACACCCAACTTAATCAAGTACTTTTTGGTAGACAAAGTTGCACCGTCTTTCACATGCGCCTTGCTAAAACTGAAGTCATCAACCACTCCTTTGTGTGCGATTCTTACTGATCGCTGAACTGTTGGATACCGTCTCATAAGATGCACTTCGATTAATACCTAAGCTTGTATATCGATTAATACCTAATTTATTTTATGCTTGAATACAAAGTAGCTTTTGCTTCGTTGATTTCCAGTTACTAACACAGAGGAGAAAGTGATTTGAGTTATATGAACTTTGATAACTTTTTAAGTATTTTATTTGGGGGTACAATTTTTATTTTGAATGATCAGAAGTGGGAAAATGCATTACGTTAATGGTTTAAGAAAGGACGAGGGAAAAAAATCAAAATTCTTATTCTTAATTCTGTATTGGATGCACATACATTTTGTTTTTGCGTAATTTATCTTCCAAGTTTCACAAACTGTCAGTTGCTTTGCACGAAAATTATGATTAAACCTGTTTTTTATTTTTTATTTATAAGTAAAATACTGATGGTAAAAAAACTTCTTTGAAATCAAAAATAGCTCTGTTTGAAAAATAAATAGTACTTTCGAAAGTATACTTCTTGAAGTCTTTCGTGGCCTTGAAGAAATGCATTTAAAATCGTACTCCCCGTCCCTCATCTCATCGTATGCCTACGAAAAAAATTATTTCTTACGATTTAAGAATGGTCTTAAAAGATTTTTTGAAATTACTGTGGTGCCATCTCTTGGACACATTTGAAACTATTTAAAGTTATAAGGTAACTAATTTTGACATATCAACCAGTGGTATTTGTTTAAAATCCAATTTCCTATGCGTTTTGTTCAAATAATCAATCAATTGGAATTGTTTTTAAATTAACTGCACTAAAGGGTTCGAAAATCTTAGTCAATTTTTTTCGAATGCTGTTTCTTTGCTTTTTTTAAGATAAAACAAAATAATTGAGTTCCATAAATGATGTTTAGGCAGAAGACGAAGTTACATATCACGCCTGTATTCAGAGGGTGACAATAGGAACCTGAGACCTCTCCTCCGAAATTTTCCTGATTTTACAAAAAAAAGTGTTGAAATTCTCTAAATCTAGAAAATTGTTGCTAAACCCATACGTATAAAAAAGTAAGCGGGTTTGAAACTAGTCACATTACCTGCAAAATACTCATTTAGCAATGTTGTGATTCGATCAGTTGCTGAAACAAGCGAAGAACCCATGCATGTGCTGGTTGTCTGTCTCTGGATGAAGAGATGAGACAATTTGGAACATATTCAAGGGTACAGCTCGAATCCTTTCGAAGCTATATTTTATGATAGAAAATGAAAAATACGTGCTGAAACCAGTTAAATCAGCATTAATAGAAGTTTGGTTGATCAAAAAAATAAAACATACGATTAGAGAGAATTATTTTCCGAACACAGGCCTTGGCAGGGTGGATTTTCTTTTCGTTTTCTTCCTTGTTAAGAACCGCCGTGGTTTGAAAGCAGCGTGTCTGTGCACAGCAGGCACAATTGATTCAATGATCATTAATGCATTCATGTCGAGTTAAGAGTCATCTCTTCGAAAGGAACTCCTGACAGCTGCAGAGAGCACGCCGAAGACACCGCTTGTGAAATACTCGAACTACTATGTCCTTGAATGTCGGCTAGAAAAATGGCTAATCGAATCAAATTGGTGTTTTTTCTTAGTCCGACCAAAATAAAAACTGACAACGGCAATGGAAGAAGACAGAAGTGAAGCATGCCCGAGATGGTACTAATGTTTCAAAAATAAAGACCGAAGTTAGCCAAAAATGATGTAAATCGAAATTTTAGAGTACGGCTAAGATCCTTCTATAACGAATTGGGCCTATGAGTAGAAAATTGTTTACAGGTCTGAAAATATTTAAAAATATATGAAAACTAAATGCCCATTTGGTATTATGGCATTTTTATCAGTTTCTTCTATTAACAAGCGAAGCATTCATATATGTACTAAGTGACTGGATGGAAAAAATTGGATGACGAGAAAATCCCGTCTTTTTGCCTAGACCATGAGTGTCCAAAGGGAAAAAAAAGAAAGAAAAATCGAAAAGAAACACTAAAAACACTACCTTAAGCTAATATAATCAGCGTCAGTCGAAGTTTCGTTTATCACACAGCTACAATGCACGGGGGCATGTCTAAAAACAGTAAAAAAAATTCATTAAACGTAGTGGTCATTTAGCACTACTGCCTTTCAATTAGAATGGAAAACCTGGAGAGGAGATTGGGCCCCTCCAAAATTATTATCGAAATATATGCTTGGTTTCCAACCGTCTTCGTCTCGTGCGGATGACTGTTTTTTATTTCACCGTGGCCCCTGCCATAGCGAGGAATTTAATGATCGACAACTCCTGTCAGTTGCTCGGAATGCACCTGCCTCGCTTGGGGCCTTTATATCTATTGGAGTCTGATGTTTAATCCTCCAACAATTCACGCTTCGTATTCTGGAATATATTAAGGTCACTTGCAAATACCGTTTTCTTTTTTTTCATACAATGTTCCTTCTTGATCAGCGCAAAGGACAATCTTGCAACTGTCCGAATGAATTTAAAAGACTGAATTTGTCTTCACTATCGACAATGGTGATTTCCAGCATGAATGAAGTCCTTTTCAAAGATTTTACACCAGTCTTATTTACCAGGATTTATCACCAGTCATGTTTAATGTTATATATCACCAATTTTTCAGTCAATTTCTTCAACTAGGATTAGAAATTAGAGGTGAAAGTTTAGCGTCAATGCTGCTGAAACGCTTTCCCTCAGTTGTCAAAATGCTCTACTTTGACGCAATTTTAAATTTGATTTCGTTATTGGATGTGTACATCAGAGATATGATTAGAGCCTGTCTTGATCATTTGTATTCTGGGGTCTTTTTCTTTTTTGCGGGCAACATTTTGTTTTGGGTTTAGGGCATGGACTTGAAAGATTTGATTAGTTGAATTTGAGTGCCTTTTTTCTCTTTAAAGACTTTTTTCTCTCGGGTCATATTTTTGTACATGCTTACAGATTTTTATATAATTTAGATAAAATAGAGAATAAACAGTTGGTTGGCTGGAAGTTACATCATACAAACGAAATAATTCACGAAAAAACCAAAATAACTACTGTGTCTAATATCTATGTCGTCGAAACAGAATTTAAAGGTACGACGAACGCTAATTTCAAACCCTGCTTCACACAAATTCATCTATCATTGAACGAACATACACAATTTGGCATACCTATACAAAATTTTACTTACATATATCCTCAAATCTAATGACATGGCTATCACTTTTTTACCTGCAAAACATTTTGAGCGAATGAATGCTTGGGTATTAGGTATTAGCACCTAGCGCAGCTAACCTTTTATCAAATGTGGTCAATGCATAAACACTTTATTTAAGTATTATCATTTCTTCGGACTTTTCAACATTCCTGATAGCACTTGTGATTATTTTTTACGCATACGAAAGCTCTTAACTTAAGGAAATCATGGTAACATCCTCGAAGTAAAAACGCAATCGGTCTATCATAAAAGCTTCAGGGTCAAGTAAAAGGTCAGCACTGTTTGAAAAAGGTTCGACTTCCGTGACAAAAGTGACCCAAATAAACAGATGACTACTTTTCAGCGCTCTTACGACATCGCTGTCCGTAGATAAAAGTGCAGCTCGAACATACTCAAGTTCTCCCCTTCAGATCTTAATAGCATGGGAAAAACCGCATTGCACTCTTTCAAATAAAGGACTTCGATAAGAACTTTTATTTTCGGATCTTGCATGGAGATTTCTCGGACGAATTAAGGTTTTCCTTAGAAATGGTGCATCTCTTGTTCCCTCTTTTCTTTTGAATCTTCATCCACGCTCTTGTGATTGATGAAAAACTAATACTAGTTATGAATAACTTAAGAAAAATAATAACTGAAATTGACCCGAAAATGTTTGAAGCCTCTGAAAAGTCCTATCACGTTTCACTAGAACAATAAAAATGTTTCGAAATACAGAAATATCAAAAATTTTCCGGGATAGAGAAACAAATATATGCAATTTATTGTGTTGAATCTTAAGCATTTTAACTACGGTTAATAGGAATACGAAAGAGTGTGTGTCTGTTCATTCCGTGATAAGATACTTCAAGATGATCTCAAAAATGGTTACTAAGGTTTTCGTGACAACTCCAGATTATATCCTGTTGCTTCTGTTCCATGTACCGCTAAAGATTGCTCCATTGTACTCTTAACAGAGATTTCCAATCCTTTCTTTGGTAGCGACTTAATGTGCTTTCGACTTAAGCAAAATAGGTTTGGTTTGGTGTAAAGCTTAACTTACATTCAATATTCGGATATAAGAAATTTTATGTGCTTCATAAAATGTTCTTTAATTTGTCTCAAATCTGGCTATGAGGTTTAACATGACTACTCCAGATTATTTCTTGTTTCCTCTGACCGTTATAAAGATTCCCCTATACGACTCTTCCAATGCGATTCCCAATCGTATCTGCACCAAATCTAAAACAAAATAGGTATTGTCTGATTCTACGGTCATTTCCTGCTTTACTAGGCATTAGATCGTAAATAAAACGTGATTTGTAATGTATTTGATGCGATTCGACCATTATACAGTGAAACATATTTAGGACATAAAACAAACCTATTAGACATAGTCCTTATTTACAAATCACCCTCTGTGTCGTTCTAGTCATAACACATGCTTAAACTCTCCTGAATCTCCTCCTTTGGTTGCCTCGACGAGGTATCTGGTTATTCGTAGAATTATCCAGATATATCGTCATTAGACTAAAACATTGCCCAGATCCCGATCTCTTCATTAAAATAAATCGGCAAAATCTTGATGATGTATCTCGTCATTAGCAGAATTGGTCAGATCTTGATGGTCACATCCGTTCTTGGGTATTTGTTATTTTCAAACAAATATGTCGCCTCCCGTAATTCAGTTGGATTTCACTGACATTTCGTATCTTTGATTTCTGTGAAATTTTTCCTGGAAACTATTCGCATATTCTGCGTCACTGCATTGAATCAGTTTTTACACTTTTCCTTGCATTTCTCTTCCTTCTGCTAAAGAAACGAATATATGTGTGTGATGATGAGACTGATTAGGATTTCTCATGAATGATGAGGTCTTGTTTGATCAGACATCCAAACCCAATAAGTCTGAAAGGGACAAAGAAATTAAGACTGGACTATTGATCACATTAAAGAATAGAAAAAAATGAGTCATAAATCACGGTGTAATTTGAGGTAAGTTAAGGTAATTTTAATTAACGTCGTTCTAGAGCAACACAATGAGGTATAATTTTAGATTTCTGTAGAAATTTGCTTTCAGTGTTTCAAAATTGCAATAAGATGGGTTCATACTGTGCAAACCATTTCGCTGGGACAATAAATGCTTTTAAATTAATACTTTAAAGCATTTATTTTTCCTATAACAATCCCAAAATTTGCCACTTGAGTTGATCAAAAAAAAATCTTTCGCAATTTCGTTTTTATTTTTTTATTTTTTATTTTAATAAATATTTGTGCAATTCTGTTTAAAATTATATATTATTTATGGAGATACGTTAAAAAGAAGTATTTAAATAATTTTTGAAAAATACCTTAACGTATCTGAAGTAAGGTCAATTTTATGCTCTAGATTTCAATATCTCAAAATGTGTACTTTTTCCATTAAAAGAACGTTTTTCAAAGTCTATTTAAGCGAATATAAAAAAAAATTAGTTTACAAGTGTAACATACTGTATAACATATTTCAACACGTGAATTTTTTTCTATCTGCTTAGAAAAGTTCATTTTGATAGTTTAAAACGATGCAAATTGGTCATTTAAAAAAAAAATGAGTAGAAAGAAAAAATATTAAAGCAAATTTTAGGTTTTTTAAAAATCCCTGTGTTAAAGAGTTTAAAAGTGTCTTCATAACCTGTATAAAAGAATTCAAATCAATACACATAAAAGATTCTGAGAAAATGTTCCTTAAAACTTGTCTATTTTAACATTGCGGAGATAGAACTGCTCTGGTCCCATTAAGGCTTACTCAACAGTGTTTTGACTTGAAAATAAAAGAATGATCAGGACATTTTAAGGTGCAGAACAGAGGTTGGACTGAATACTGTTTCGGAGGAGGGTCCAAAGTTAAAAATAGAATTTGTTGAAGCTAAGGATCGTATCATATTTTTCAAAAGATCTTATCCTATGTTCCTTTGGTTACCTTTTAAAAAGTGACATGCTAAATAAATGAGCAAATATTCAAACGCAGCTTCATGTAATGTCTGTTGGAAGATTGATACGATAGGTAGATATGTGAGAAGGTTGATTCCACGGAGATAAAAAACCAATTTCCATAATTATTGCTTTCATGCATCCAAATGAATATTGAATCTTTAAACTGTTTTCTAAATCGTCTCTTGAGTGCAAGAACTAGGTAACTCAATTTTTGGAGTTTTGAGGTAAAGGGAAAAACAGTTTTCCTGCCAATCTCAGTTTTATATATACCTACATTTCACATTAGACGATAGGACTTAATGAGTCAAAAAAGTTACCTAGTACATGCATTAAATTCAATATGATATTTCTTAATGTAAACTGGATTAAACTAATGTAGCATGGCTTTATTAATGAAACATAATTCAAAATACACAATTCTTCGAATTACCTGTCTTGCATTCAGATGATGTTGCGAAATATATTATTTTGCAAAAGAAATTATATTTTTTGAACAAAGAAGAATAAAAAATATTGCCCGTATCATAATATTTTAATTTCGAGGGTTAGTCGGTTGCCCCCTGTGGCCATGACATTGTTATGGACTATAAAATGTAGATTAAAGAACCAGATACACTTTCATCATATAAATAATCGTCATTTCAGGAGTAAAAAATGAAGCTATAAACAGAGTTAATTAATGAGAAATGTAGTTTATTCCTAGTGATGTCGACCCATCAGGGTAAATTCCAGTTGGAGAATGTGTTCAAAAAGTAACAATGGGGGAACAGAACTTGAAAAAAAATACTGGGGTCAGGGAGCAAAAGAATCCCTGAAATTTATCTACCGTATCCTAAAAACCTGTTACCCTAACTATCGGCCGGTGTGAACTCACCCTGCGATCTGATTGGCCGAGCATGCTCCCCGCGCGCGATATTCAGGTGGAGTAGATGAACAGTTTTGGTTGGCAAAGGTAAGCTCGGTGATCCTGTCACTTCGAACATTGCGATTGTGCGCGATCCATGGCAGCTGAGCGATGCCAATGCTGATGAACACCCGCCTCTGCAGAAAGCTCGCTTGGAATCCTAGTCAAAATTGACTCAACATGTCCTCAGATGAATGGTGACACCTGCCCGTCGTGCTAGTGGGGGAGGCCTAACTAGTAACGCGTCGATGATGCAGAGGTAAGATATTTTTCAGAAAATATCTTGTCAGTCGAGATGCACATCACCCAGATGGATTATTTGTGCTCATTTCCTTTGCCACTTATATGTGCCTTAACCGTTGATACAATCGGAAAACCCACTCTAACTGAATATTAAAATACACTATATAATCATTGGTGCTAGTGCAAAAGAACCTTGACTAGTAAAGCATCGACAATGTGGGAAGAAATATCGTCGACTTAGAGCAGAATCTCAGTAACTGACAAAACGTTTTGAGCTCAAAAATAAACTTTTTGATAAGAGATATATTTTTTTTGAAACCGAATGTAATAAAAAAAAATTATCATTTAGCATCAAAAAATGCCTTTCCTTAAAATGTCAGTTAGTGAATTTCTGCTCTAAGTCGAAGATATATGTCAGTCAAAAGGCATATTTCTTTGAATCTACTAATTTCTATTACTACTGATCTATGGGGAATCGGTGACATTTGTACATTTTCTTTCATGAGAATTACATTATTTGATTAAAAGATTTTTTGGGAATCCAGGGGGTAAATTGGGTAGAATTTTCAATCTATCAAGTGTTACGTTTCTTTTTTCTAACTGTTCGAAAATCTATTTTTGTAAACATTTTGAAAATATAAACTTTCCCATCTGGGGCCTTTTAAATCCCCTTTTACGGCTAATTTTACCCAAAGTGACTTTTTGTCTCATAATGAATGTCCTTTTCAAAAAGCTATCATTGTAAATTGATCTTGGAAATTGCTATACAGCAATCAGTTGGTTGGTTTGGGGCTTTTTTGACATAAAGGTCATATTTGGCTAATATGTGCCAAATGACAAACAGATAATGGCGAGTAATTATGAAAAGAAAATCTTAGGACTATAATACATGTTTAAACCAGAAGTTTTATATGTATTTAATGTACTACTTCTATATATATATATATATAATAAAAGTGTTCACAATTAATTGACTGGTCAAAATATACACAACTATGAATTGAATGCATGGTACAAAACTGTTGAGACACTATGGAAATTAAATTGTGGAAAAATGTAAATAAACTATTACTCATTTTTACATGGGAAGCTATGAGGTGATGCTTAACTCCTGCTTACTTTAACATTCTTTACTATCTGAAATCAAATACAAACTGAATATTAAAATACCATGTCATAATCATTGATACTTCTAGTGCTAATAGAAAGAAAACCTTAGCTAGTAAAGCATCTATGATATGAGGGCACATTTTTTTACTTATATAAATGTTAATCAAAGGACACTCTACCTTGTTAAATCGCTTTTATGTGTCTAACTAATTTCTATTTCTACTGATCCATGATGAGCTGTTGACATTTCTATATTTCCTTCCACAAGAGCTGTATTGTCTGATTAGGAGTCTGATTTTAACTTAATTTGCAAAGTAAGAGTAATTAGTAATTCCAGTGTCGAATTCAGAGGGGACCTCGAAAGTTTTTTCTAATTTTTATATCTTTTTATAAGGAAAATTTAAAAATGCAGAGAATACTTTTGTGATATTAAAGTAATGTAACACACTTATCAGTTTCATTAATAATTCATAATTTGCTTTACTAGGAAACATGAAAGTATAAGGATATAACCTATATATATATACATGGTATAAAAGCTTCAAGGTGTAATTAAAAGGGAATTTCAAGAAACAAGGTTTGAATATTTACTCAGTGTTGCTGTTTTGAACTAATGTAATTAATTGCTCTAAATATTCGATAGAAATATTTTGAAATGATTTTCTGATTAACTGAAATTAGTCACTTTTTATGCTTACATAACCTCTTTCTTTAAAGTGCTATCCACATATTCATTTAAAAGGGCCTTCAAAAGCCTTAAGACGGACTGTTTTTTGTTTTTGTTTTATTATTCAATGGATCTGGAAAAGCCCATTTTTTCTGAAAGGCCTTCATTTTTACAGGATCACTCATATTTATTTCATTAACAAAACCAAGGTCAATGTTACTCGTCCAAGGTCAAGCATAACTTGAAATCGATGTCACACTATTTACAGGAGCACTTATATTAATTTCACTAACAAACCAAGGTCAATGATACTCGTCCAAGGTCAAGCATCACTAAAAATCGATGGCAGACTATTTACAGGTTAGCTAAAAATGAATGTTTGAAAACTGAGATCGAAACATAGCACTCGTTTCTTCACAAGTGCACTCAAGGGTAAATCTTTCAGAATGGGGACCCTGATTTGGCATAAAAATTATATTTCTAACTTCAAGTCCCTCCGAGAGGAAATCCTATGCTATGGCTGATTGTCAACGTGAATTTCCTGTTAATATTGCGTAATGTTTTCTTTTCCCTCGCTCTTACATGAACAGTTTGATTGTTCTTAAATTTTATTACTTGCTGTTTCTAATTAGCTTTTAATACTTTTTATGGGTATTGGTTTTCTATTTCAATAGAGTAGCCTGCAAGTTCTTCCTTGTCGTGATCCTATATGAATACCATAAAATCCCTGACGCAGTAGAAGTCGCCTTATCTCTATTTTCGTAATCAAACGGTTCTAACGGGTTTTTTTCAAGTAAATGTGCGTAAAAAATAGAGAATATATAAAGATGCGAAACCGCGTGCTTCTTGATTTTGATGTTGCTTAAGATTTTTCAATTATTCGTAAACGTTTCATTTCACTTTCCACCCTACACGAAACCTATTAAAAAACAGTGGCTTAGTTAAAATAAAAAACATATTTTTCTCAGTGACATAACTATATAAAAATAAAAGATATAGATTAAACATTGATCCGCAGAATAAGGAAAATATCCCAATGTACGTACCTCCATAGTAAAATCTGATTGCTTTTCGATATTTGTTCGTAAATCGGGATGTATTAAAAGACATTAAAACATCAAAAGGAATTATTCGTTATTTGAAATGAAAAAAATTTACCCGTCCCTGAATTTTTATTACCTGTCGCTTAAACCATTTCTATTCATTAATATATTTTAATTTCTTAAAATCTTCAAATACATTATACTTCTGTAAATGTACTGCTATATTAATTTTGTAATTATAACTTCTTTGTAATACAGTATAAGAAAATATAAAATATAAGGTTTATCTAACATATAATCAAAAAATCCATATGGAATTTTTCTTTTATTTAATAAATTTTTCATTTGTCAAATTAGTCTTAATTATTCATTTTTGGAATTTATTTTTTTATAAAATATTAACCGTTTTTAGAAATTTATATAAAATACTGGTTTTTATTGATGTTCACCTGAAAAAATTTGTACTTTTATTTGTTGATGATAGGGTTATAAAAAGAAGTTTTATCATAACATTTTGCTTGTTGACATATCACTTTTTATAGCAGCAAGCTGTTCATGAATGCTGGAATACAATTTCCTTGAAGTTTGCGAAAGATCTTAATTGAAAAACCGAATTCAATCGTTTCTTCAAATGCAATTTTTCTTACGTGTTTTATTTGACATCTTTTTTCTTGCGTGTTTTATTTGACATCTTTTTTCTTGCGTGTTTTATTTGACATCTTTTTTCTGACCTATTATTCAGTGGTTCTAAGACAAATATAAATATTTACATTAAGCTTACAAACGTAAATAAAATACTTTTTATCAATAAAGTATTTTTTTAATTCTTCGCCATTTCTAATAGAAGCTAGAGAATATTTCCTGAGTTTTGCTCCATTGCACTGACAAAATGTGAGAAATTATCGATGTATATCATTCCTTTTTGGCAGTCATTTAAACGTGAAGTAAAAAACCTATGGCCCTAGATGTCTGCGAAAAAGCATTGTCTCACACTTTATGATCTGGTTCAAACTAGCATTCCGCACCAAGTACAAGACAACGGATTTGAAAGAGGCTTGTACTTCCACGTCTTGGTCGTATATAACGCTTTCGAAATCCTTCGTTTGTCGAGCATGTTGCCTCTAAATGCCTCTCTTCAAGTCAAAAGTGCTGAAATATGGGATATGTCTTCAGAGGATACTCCAGGACAACGTTTATGGCTGGCCATACTTGTCGAGTTCCGTCCTGAAGTGAAGAAATTTTTAATCTCACGTTTCCCTCTTTCGGGCGAAAGGAATTTATTGATGTATACGGCGATCAATGGGCCCGTGTAATAAAATGTAGAGCCAAGAGGTCGCAAGGATGTGGCAAAAAAGAAAATACTGCTTCACTTCATGTCCGGGTTCAAAGCAAGCGTTTCGCTTTAACTTAATCCAGATAAGACAAGCTGGCCATTTCTCTTGCACACACCTTTCTTCGCACTGTCCCAGGAAGCGAGCGAAAGGAAAGTGGGGAGAGAAAAGTGTCTTAAAGAATCCCAGATTTTCTCTTTCAAGCAGACCGCCTGTCAGTCAGTTGCATTTTCTCGCCATTCCCCACAGGTGAAATATGGAACACTTCATAATTTTCCCCTGTCTGCCCCATTTTAATGATTCCAAACGTATCGCATCATAACAAGGACCTGTTCCTTTCAACCAACCGTCTCGTATTTGCTCGAAATCTGAGAGATCAAAGTATACTTTCTTCGTAGCTCAGATCGCGAGATGTTGATCTCATTTTTACCGTTATCTTGGGTCTTTATATTTTCTTCGCTTTCGGTTTCGTTTATTACACGCCTTGTGTACCAAGTTGTATGAGAAATGTGATGTGCATAGGTTGTCGAAAATGGAATAAGTATTTGATAATCGGTAATATCAGTCAAACGCCATGCAAACATTTTTGATTCAAGGTTGATGTGACAGCTGTACTGCAAATAAGTAGACCGCTAACTTATTTCCTTCTATTTTGGGGATTTAATTGGATGTTAGGCCCATTACGTTTACCATTTGGCTGCTGTATGACTTTATCAACAGTCCTTTGTTGACGACTGTATAAAATTTTGCACGCCTATTTCACTGTCCATAAAGACAAACCAAATTTTTCTCTTGAATCTTCAAAGCAATTTTTCTGAAAGCTTAGGTTATTTTCTGTTTGAGTGTTGTGAAGAAACCTATTGATGAAATATGAATAAAAGTTCGAAATATTTAAGGAACGTTAGACGTGAGGCGTGTTACCGCAAAAGAGCCTATATCCATTCCCAGTAATTTTCCAGTATTTGATGAAAAACTGTTGTAAATAAATTATAAGGAGTAATAGCTATAAAATTCTTGTGTGTGTGTATGTTTATGTGTTTGACCATCCACAATTTACCAGTATATGCGTCCGGATGCAGAGCTGTTAAAACACCGTTCAATTAATTTCCAACCTAAAATGGATGTAGGCCCTTTTGCAGTGACACACCGCTTGTTATATTTTGCATTTTTGGTCCATAAAACCAGATTGCACCTATGAGGCTTAATTCCCACCCATGCTTTTAAAAAGCTAAAGTGTCCTGATTTAATTAAGTGATCTATTCTGAATGATTTGAGTATGAAGATGTGTTTTTCACATTCCTTCAGTCAACAAATATTTACCCATAACTTTTTATTAAATCTGATTTACATAAGTTTTTCACCATTCATATACTGTAGTTAGATTAAGTAACAGAAAACGCGGAAAATATCTTTTCTTTATCAAAAAGAGTAGTTGAACCACCTTTTACATTCAATACAGCTTCTATACATCATGGGGAGGTAGTTTAAAACTATTCTCTGGTAACATGCACTCTAAAACTGCTATATACCTTAAAGAAATAAATTTGATTTCTTTAAATCACCAAGTCCTCAGTAATAATTCGCTTCAAAAACATTTCAAATTACAACCCCCACAAATAAAGCCTGCGATACCAATGTAGGCAGGTTCCAAGCAACCAGGCAGATTCTGATTACAGATTCGTTTCAGGGGATTATGAGAAATTGCACGTAGTTTATGGTTACTTATAATTCCAATGTTTAAATCACGCGACAGTTTCAAAACTTCTAGAAACCTTGTACAGAGATAAAGCTAAACTTTTGGGGATCTAGGGCAAGAAGGCCAGATACTACCTGTGTACAAAACAAATTTACCCATTGCAATAGCATAAAGTATAATTATTTAAATAATTTGAATAAAATATTATGTGCATTTGTTAATCAATTATTGTCCATGATATCACTTTTGATTGGAATTCATAATTGTCAAAAAGCCGCTTTAACTACCATAGTGTTCATAGCGTTTGTCTTGCCACCCAGTAGGTCCGTATTCAAATCTCGGTTTCGCATGGATGTTGGTGATTATTCAATTAGGAGTAATGGCTGTTTACCAATTGGGTGAGCCTTCACAAATAATCATCAGTTCACCTCTTTTGTAGTGCCGAAAAGGCTTATGGCAGTGAATTAGAAATAATTTATTCTCTATGCTTAAGAAATAGAAAACTACCTGACTTTGAGAACAGCTCCTGTTAATGTGTTCTCTGGACGAAAGTCAGCCCCTGTCTTGTTTCACGTCCGTGAGGAGAACAATTGATGACCTATCTCTTCTCTTCTAAATAGTAATATACACTCCCTACAATAATGGACCGGACAGCAAGATGTGATGGTATAAGGGAAATAATAATAAGGGAAATAATAGGGGGATGGTCCCACACGTGCTGCAGTTACACTAGCAACCCTACTGGGCATACTTTCAACAAGGTTTTGATACACAGCTATGGGTATTTATGTCCATTCCTGCTGCAAGAATGTCGACAGCTCAGTTGTAGATTTCGCACGCGTTTCCCTGGTCCGTAAGCGTCGCTCTAACGCGTCCCACAAATGTTCTATGGGGCTTTAGTCGGGACTTTGAGCAGGCCAGGGAAGACGTTTTACATCCATATCTTGATACCACTGCTTGGAAGAGGCTGCAACATGACATGGAGCGTTGTCGTCCTGGAAGTAACATTCGTCCATTCCATAAAATTGCCACAGTGTAGGAAGAACCTGATTTACCAAAATGTTCATGCAGGCGGCAGCGTTCAATTTACCAGGAACAACATGCAAAGGTCCCAGGCCATACCACGAAAAACACCCCAAATAAGTAGTCGGATTTCATGCAACTCCGCTGGCGTCCGGTCCATTATTGTAGGGTAGTGTACACTTGTAGGGGCAACATGAAAGGTAGAAATGACTTTGAAGCGAATTATCATAGATGGAGTGCATGAAAGCTTCACTTCACCCGCACAAGCACTGGAAAGTACTTATGTAACAAGGGCAAAATTATGCTCGACAAAAAATTATCAAACATTTTTTCAAGAAGACAACTTCAAATGAATTTTTTGTGAAATGACACCCTTTAGTCTACGGTGTTCGAGGTCACTCCCTCACTCTCTTCTGTACGTTCTTGACGTAAACAAACAGAAAAACGGGACAACATATAGTTGATTCATTAGGTAGCATTCGTACTAAAACATGGTGCTTTGATACTTACTGAGACTCTGTCACTGTGGAGTAGGCAACTAAACATCTGCGATAGACTTTCAAGACAAAAAAGAAAACAATAGGAAGTTCAATTGTCTGAGTTTGCAAATTAGAACAAATAAAATTTCTTTTGGAATGGAGAACGCATTGCAGAAGACAGTTGCCTATTAATCCACTAAAGAGGAACGATAAGGCGAAACATTTTTCGCCAACACATCGTCTCTCAAACAAACTCTACCAAAACGCTTAGGAACATTAAAAAACAATAAAAAAACGGAAAACCCCGTGAAATGGGTGGATTTGCTTTTTTATAATCATTTTCTTGTTTTATCATTTTTTAACTCCGAAACATTTGTTGCGGTTGTTTCCAGCTCTTGAGACGTTTCGCGAAACCATCTGTTCTTTTAGGGTTACCATTCTGCGGTTTTCCGCTCTTTCTTATATTTTATTCCGCTCTGAGTTGAGTTCGCAAGTTTATTTTCAAGAATACGTCAGTTTTAAAGTTGGTACGGTCATGGTCAGAACCTTATCCACCAGGATGGGCAAACTGTTACTATACGACAACGGTTTTTACAAATTTATAAGATTTTATAAACTAGCTCTACAAAGCTTTCGAATCTCTTAGCTTCTGAATTGAATGTTTATTATTAAGTGTTAGAACTTGGGATTTACAGTTAATTTTAACTTGCACTAACTGTTTAACTAAACTATTAAAGGACTTATCCCCCAATTCGGCAATTTTAACATTCTAATTTAGTCGAAGATATTTATGTATTTCAATATTTAATTTAAAATTTAACAAAATTTAAATAGCTTCACTATCATTCCAATAACATCAATCAAAAACTTAATACTGTCGATAACTGTTTCTAACTGTTATTTTGCAATAACACTGTTGCTATCATTTATGTATGGGAGTACTGAGCCCTACAGTTTAAATGTCACTTCGTATTGTTAATAGTGACAGTATCATTTTGATTTCAGGTACGGTATAGTGTTCCAATCACTTATTCATGCCTTAAAATGTTTTTATATCCCATGTTTAAAAGTTTCTATCACTTCACATGATGGTTTTTAATTTGAAAAACATTATTTTTATTAAAATGATCACACATTTGGGATCGTTCACATTTTGATTACTGGGATACTAATTTTCACACTAATTTTTGTGGCAATGAAATACCATTAAAAACCAGTTTGAGAGATGGGTGAGATTTATCGTTACCGAAGCATCTCAATATCAGTTTTAATTGAATTATTTGCTTTATTTTTAGGGATCAATTTGTTTACCAGTAGTAGGAAATACCGTTATTGTAGGACAAAAATCTAATATCTATGGAAATTTTTCCAGACGGTGATTTAGGGAAGTTATTTGAGAGGAAGGAGGTTAATGTTATTCCTAAATGTTATTCATGTTCAAAAACAAATACTATAATTAGTTTAATCGATGTAAATTGAAGATTTGTTAAGTTGAAAAATCAGGGATAGTTCTAATAATACTTCTATACATTTCAAACGAAATGCTAATTTCGTATCAGCAATTCGATCAGTTGCTAAGGCAAGTGAAGAATCCACTGAATGGGAAAGAATTAGACTAGAAAATGTATTGTCTATTTGCCTAGACATGAGCGACCACCTACATATTCAGAGAAAAGCTCGAGTCCACCCCAAAATATTTTAAATGTTAAAAAACAATCACTAATACCCACTGAAGTTAATTGAATCAGAGTGAATCTTCTTTTCGTTTATAACACAGGTAAAATGCTCGTAGATAAATCTGGAGACAGTCAAAAAATTCTTAAAAGCAATGTTCAATAAGCATTGGGGCCTTTCGATTGTGGAATAGAAGTATTGGGACTCCCTCCAAAAATCGGCTCTACGCTATACATTTTTGACGAAAGCAGTCAAAAATAGTCGCTGAAGGTTGTTCAATCAGTTCAAATTGGAGTTTTGTGAAACAGACGGGTCAAATACAAATCTGAGAGGTATTTTCTGTCAAGCTAAATGTAGATGGTTGTATTGTTTCTGCGTCCATACGTATTTTCTATACGGATTCTTAAAGTCACGTCAGTTGGCTTGTTTTTCAAATACTATTTCAACACTTCGCCAATAAAAATTCCAAAGCATTTTTACTGTATTGACTGTTCATAGCTGATTAGGTAAACGCCAATTAGATTAAACGCCAAACGTTTCCAAAACGGCGATAAACTACATTTTAAGGTAACTCTGATATGCATCATGAGGGAACATTTGGTAATTGGTTATTTTAATAAACGTCGTACTAGAGTAACACAACGGGCTATTGACGACGGTCAGGGATCAATCCCCTAAGCGTAAGATCCGAATTGATCCGAACAACAACACGTAATTTTGAACCACGGTCAGATGACGAGGCAACGTCTGAGCTGGCACCCCACTCTCCAAACTTCCACACCAACCCAACGTGAGGACTTTCGGCCACGACAGATTTAAGGTGCACCTGCCGCCTCTACACCATATGCTTACAAACATCCATGCACTGACCCGGATTCGAACCAGGAACCTTCCGATCTAGAGGCTAACACCTTAACCACCAGACCGGTTGGTTGTCGAGAGAACATTTGGACAGCAAAGCAAAATCTTAGACCGTCTGGTTTGTGTGTGTGTGTGTGTGTGTGTTTACACTGAAAATCCTTCGCATAAACCATAAGAAAAACAATAAACACATACTACTGCACTTAAATTGAAATAGGGAAACAGGAAAGAAGACACTTTGTTTATTAAAATTAACATGACTATTTTCTGAATACGTGCTTGTCTGTACTAGAGTATTCATTTAAAAGCTACGAAACATTTAAGAACGAAAAATGGTAAAACGTATACACAAAAATAAATGTAAAATTTCTTGTATACCTCGTTTTATTTCCTAATACATTTACTCATAGTTAAAAAGTATCAAGGAAGAAGATAATTGTTACTAAAATATATATTTGGACGCATTTATTTTTGTTTTGTGGTTGATATTAGTTTTGCGTTCAAAAACAAGGCCACACATATGATTTAACTTATCTCTTAGAATGATATGATTATTTAATTTATCTATTTCTCGGCGTTGTTTTAGCTAGATATCAGTTTCCGCACACATTTAATACATAAGAAAAACTTGAAACGAAAGATTTCAAAATGGAAAAGGGGACGATACGTATAAAACATCCGTACGTCCCGATTGATACCATACCATTCAAACTTTTTTGAGAAACCCTATGTCGAGAATTGAACCAATTACGTTTTATAAGTACTTACGTCAAATATATTGTATCTGTATCTTGCATTCTGAATTACTAGTGGTTAAAAAGTTGGTCCCACGAATCCCAGAAACAGTTTTTGCATGAACTCCAGTGATGCATATGCTGGTCATAAGTCTTGTCCATTCAGATTATAAAATATGGTATACAGACAATGGTATACAGAATCTGAAGGCAACCATCCTCCAAGTCTTGCTTTCTTTTATACCTAAAAAAATATTTAAATGCATGATATACTTTTGTTTTTTCTATTCATTTTGAATCCTAGGCCACTGTATTCTTTAAAAGATACAATTATTAATTAATTATTAATTAATTATCAGTTTATTAAATTTATCATTCACCACGAAATGTGGAAGTGTGAAGATTACGAACTTTTTCCTTCATTGTTTCAAATTCCCATAGCGATTAAAGAGTGCATTTCGGAAAACGAAACTAGAATGTTTTGTCATTACAAACATTTAGCGAACACAATCATAATAAAGAGAATTCTGTATTCGTGTCTACCAACACTTTTTACTGGTATTCTTTCTTATTTAAAGCCATATTTTCAATCAACAGACTTTTGTAGCTGATAAATGATTTAAAGTGCAATCAAACCCAAATTTTTGGCATTAATATTGAACTTAAACTTCTAACTTTGGTTCCCTTTCCGAAATGGCCTTTTAAACTTTCACAATATCCAGATTGGACTGAAGTATTTCCTATGTTTTCGTAAAATGAAGTTTTTGAGCAAATTTTTTCGCGAAATCCAATTTATAAGAGCAAATGCTTTTTAATTTGCAGAGCAAATATTTCCCTAATGTTCTGGTTGCATTTCAATCATTCCTAACGTTTTCGTCAAGTGCAGTTTATAAAAGCCAATGTTCGCCAAGAGAACCTTCACAATTAACTGCCTCAGTAGTTGAGAAAGCATAGAGCAACAAAGTCGAGTGAATTGCGGTGAGCGATAACAATGCCAAAAAGGTACTATGTCAAGGCTGTTTAGCAGGTGGCGTTTGTGCAGGGGGTGGGGTACCTATCTGAGATTTAGAAAAGGGGAATGCAACGACCTTTCTCAAGTTGAGCTCGGGGGGAGGGGCAAGAAACGACCTTGCCAAGGGCGACCAGAAGTGGGATTCCATCCCAGACGGCGCCAGAGGTCCAGGCCCTCTTTTTTTGTCTTAGACAATTGTGTTTAGATACGCTGCTCTAGAAATGTGGAGGGCCATCAAATTAGAAGTTTCCTGGTATGTTTCTGTAAAAATGCGAAAAACGCCTGTTTCTCAAAACAGTACTTGAACGTTGGAAAAGTTTGATTAATAGTTCGACTCAATCCCAAAGAAATGAGACTTGTTCACATTTATTTTGTTTTGTACATAAGCACTCATTTGGAATCGCCGAAGTTATGACGTGTCCTCCGCAATTTCGTGTTCTGAAGTCCCAGTCATTATGTGTATTGTGTTTCCGAAAGCAGTAATCTCTTCCAAAATTGCACCAATTTATTGAGACTAAACAAAATGACCTTCTGGAAATCAAAATAGTTTCATGGGTCTGAACAAAAGTTGTGAATATCAGTGAAGAACATCACTTAAATGTGTTGATATTTATCTTTTCGAATAGTGTAGATCACACTGGTAGAAGATGGCGCAATTCCGGGATTTTGAAATAGCCTCAGAAGTTGTGTGTGTGTATGGATTTCCTAGCTGAATTCCTTTTAGTAGGAACTGTCATAAGTGGATAGACAGGCCCACTGAGAAATTGGGAAATCACGAGAGGTCTGTGCTTCTAGGAGGCTTATAAGCCTTACATAAAAAAAACAATGTAGCCTTAGACACTGGTTATTTATTTTAACAGTAATTTAAATGTTTTATCCAAATACCAAAATATAAAAAGGTTACAAGAAAATCAACTCTGTGATATCCAACAGCAGTCTGATAGGACTGATGATCTAGGTAGAAAGAAACATCGGTTCAGATTTAAAAAAAAAAAAACACACACAGTAGTGACGAGACGATAAGAACTGTTCTTTCTTCACTCAAGAAACAAAAGTAGTTTTATAAAGACCGTGATTGTTTCTTGGAATTAAATCTCATTGCGGTCTAGAAATTTCTCTTGGATCAAATTTGAAATATCTGCTAATATTATACCAATATTTGACAGATGAGAATAGGTTTCAGCCGATGAGAACCCTCCCGAGGCCTGTATTTCCTTGAATGATTCTCACCGTTCTCATACATCTTATACTTTTGTATGATGAACGGGGTATTCGAATACCAAAATATTCAGATACAGGTGTTCGAATACCAAAATACTCAGATCCAAGGTATCGGTTATTAGTTACAAGAATATTCAAATACCGGAAGTACTTCAGTAGTAGTAGTACTCGGGATACAAAGCACTCATCCTAGGTATTCGAATACAAGAGTACTCATCCCAGGTATTCGAATACAAGAGTACTCATCCAAGTATTCCGATGCCAAAAGTACTCACTCTGCGTATTCGAATACCAGAGGGCATTTCCACGCTTATGTAAACCAGAAGACCAAAAAATCAAAATGTGTAAAATAATAAGTGTTATACATCAAAAGAAAGGTAATTTGTCTGGCTATTAGAATCAATCAACGAATAGTAATTTTATAGCTCTGTATAAATGCAGAAGACATTTGAAGTTGAATAAAAAAAATATTCACAAAAGCACTTGGTTTAGGCATATTATATTTATTACCATATTTCTGATTGAGGAACATATAATATCTGAATCTCTTAATCTCCAGTAATAATATGATGGTATACTATAAAAAAACTGATAAAAATGAAAGTATTATTTATATTAAATTTTTGGGAAGGAGGAAACTTTCTATATCCTACATATGATGCGTCCGTTATAAATTTTCGGGAAAAAGTTTTCTGACAACATTAGTTACAAGAATAGACGTTCAATATTATTGAAGTAAAGCAATCATAACAAGCATAATAATGTATGATAAAAAAAAAAATTTAAGTATGTAAATATTTTTTTTAATATGCAACAGACGTATTGATATGTAACGGACGTATCACTAGTGCTCAGGGAAAACACTCAGAAAACAAATATCATCTTTGTATGTAAAGAAAAAAATTGAAAGCAATATTAACAACTTGAACGCGAGCGATTTAAAAACATACAAACAATTCTATAGACTCACTAAATCCTCAGTGTAATGGCAAATTCTAAAAATATTGTGTATGTTTCAGAAGTTCCTAGAAAACCTGGAACGAGTTTTGACTTTTTTGATCAAAAACATTTTTCTCATTAGTTAGAAAAAATGCAGCAGACCAACATAATTCTGTATCCAGTAATGACAGTATAACATTCGGCTCATGGGTCATTATAAAACTGACTACAGAAAAGGGGAACAAAAAAGACTGTGGGACACGTTATTTCAGTCCATAGTCCAATCAGTGTAAAGTTTAAAAAAAAAGGACTACGGCAAAAAATCTCTGGGCCGGAAAATGATGACATTTCTGTTGTGAATATAGAAGATGCTGAAGACATAATTGATGAATCTCAATCGATAATCGATTTGGATTACATTCGATATATCATTTAATATGTACAATTTTTTTTTAACTTAAAAAAAATGTTTTGTCATTGTGTAATACCACTAAATTTTGAAATTTTCATTAAATTATGATTTTTTTCCTATCATTTATTATGGTAATATTTAATTAGTATTATATTTCTTTTATTTATGGTAACAATTTATTGTAACATATTTTGTACAGTAAGTAATCATAAAACAATGTACATATTTTAGAAGATGATACGTCCGTTACAATTTGAAATCTATATTAAAAATTCAAATTGTAAATAAATTAGATAATCTATGTATTTTTAATATCTTTGAATCTCCTTTGTAAACATCAGACGATTTGTCATTTGTGTTCAGAGTGGTACAATTTTTTTTCCTTCTAGGGGGGGTACGATTCATGCTCGCTTACCCTCGCAAACCAACACTCCTTTCGCAGAATTAATCTCCTGCGAAGACGAAACTATCTTAATAATTCGTATAATCATGATTGGACTTTCCGGTCCATGACGTCACAGCGAAGGCTTCGCCCGGTGATTGCTACGCAATCCCATTTGGTTTGCTTCACAAACCAACATTCCTTTCGCAGAGTCAATCTCCTGCGACGCGAAACTATCTTAATAATTCGGTCCATGACGTCACATCGAGGGCTTCACCCCGTGCTCGCTGACGCTCGCCAACACCCGGTGATTGCTACGCAAATCAAGACTCCTTTCGCACATTCGCAAGTGATTTCCCTTTTTTTTTACTTTAACACTTAATGCACCCTAAACTAATAGCCGTCATCAGTAAAAGAACTTATCCGTCTTGTTCCCTGTACAATTTTAAATAAACCGTGCTAATCTCGTAATTTTCTGATCTGTACTTTCTGTTTTTAATCGTCTGTGAAAGCTATCCTCTATATAAATACCAAAAAAAATTCACGTATTCGAATTATGTAATTGTGAGAAATGCTTTTATCTTCCAGTGATACGTCCGTTACATATGGAATTGCCCCAGAGGATTCATCTTAAGTAACAGTGTCATATCGTCACTCTCGTTAGTGTCATGTTTTTTGTCTCGATTTTGCATTTCCCACTATAACATATCCTGAAAATGCATGTAATGAATGAAGCGTCGAAAAATTGCATCGATTTTTTGTTGCGATTTCTGTGAATTACACAAATGGTTTTCCTTTTATTTTTAAAAATCAAGTTGAAAGTTTTTATGTTTAATTTTAACTATAATTTTAATTTATGTTTTATTTTGTCAACTTCTTTTATTTAATTTTATTTTCAAGCTTTTTTATTTCTGACATTTAAAATATCTCTTCAATAAAGGTATTATAATTCTTGAAATGTTTTTCTTTTTCATCAAGTAAAATAACGTTATTTTATTTTTAAGTCTTCTTGTCATTTTTTTAAATATCTGACAACAAGTAAAATTCTCTTAAAATATCTGACAAAATCTGTAAAACGAAAACATTACGAAAGAAAAAGATTATGAATATTTTTTTCTACTTAGACTCTCCCTCTTCTCACATCAACGCTCTCCAAACAGTGGTTGCAGAAATAAAAAGTGAATTCCCAGCAACAAGATTTGATTATTTAATGCAATTTATTTTGTAAATACTTACGGAACCATTCTTATACTTACTATCAACCGAGATGTGTCACTTTTTATGATAATTTTACCGAAATAATTTTAAAGTTCCTGGTTTAAAAATAACATTCATACAAATTTTTAAATATTTTTGAAGAGCTTTGAATAAATTTTTTTTCTTATATATCTTCGGGGCTGTCTCCAAAATAAAATTATGGCTGCGTTTCCTGTTAAAAGTGATTATTAACGATTTCTTCAAGATTTGGTAGAAAATCAGGTCTATAAAATGGCAAAACCTAAAATTTAGTTTAATAAAATGGAGATAAATAATAAAGAAAATTCAGCAATTTGTACACATGGGATTAATTTTTGTTATTCAAAATACATTTTTTTTCAAGTTCATAGTTTCATAGTTTAAAAAAAATAAGTGGTTCTCATACTTAAAATTTTTAAAAATTTATATTTATAATTTTTCGGAAAAGAAAAAATTTTAAATATAATTTAGACAAAATATTTGAGTTTTGTAATAATTGTTGCAGTCTTTTCCTTGAGTCATCCAAAATAATCATCCAATCGGTGTAACTATTTTAACTTTTTAATGACCAAAACAAAATATTTCTTTCAACATTTCTTGGAATAACCTCTTCATAAGACTTCTATGTCCTCTGAAGATATGTTAGGATACTTTTTTGACCGACTGCACAAGTGATACAAAAATGCCTCAATGCCTTACCAACAAGAAAAAAACATTTCTCGAGTTTCGGTAGATTGATTTACATTAAGATAAATATTGCTACTTGTATTTGGCAAGGACAATCAGCTCAGATCAAGCGTCGACGAATTGAATAAAACAGTTTTTTCTAAACCTTTTCTCGTGACAACTTAATTGTAGCCATGAGAAATCCTTATTTGAATTATTTCACGCATTACAGAAGGCGTAGGGAGTGACAGACGCGCATTCAAGTTGGGACATTTATTTATGCATGCGCATTTTTTATCCTCCATGGAAGTTCATTCGTTTACGACAGGTCAAAGGCCGGTCTCCAATCAACGAAAGGAAGAAAATGCGCAAAATAAAAAGTCGAAAAGAATGCCCGACACTCACGCGAAATTATTTCATCGCCGATTTTCCTATTACGTTTATCTATGCATGATTGAAAGCCAACTTTTGTATCATGCTCATTACGGACAACGCCGGTATAGAGAAGATGCCATTGAATTTCCTACAGCTCCTTTGACTGGTTGCAGAGACTTCTGGAGCCGAGAGAGATCCGAATATTTCGGCACAGTGATGGATATACTACTACACGTGGGTTTGTTTTCGTCTCGAATGCTATCCTGCATTCCTATCAAGGCCGGAGTCAAATCCACGGTTGACCCCAAAGAAGGCCTAATTTAAGGGCTTGCGATCCACATCTTTACCACATACGAACTTGATTCAAATACCAGGAGAGCATTAGAGTTCATGGATTTTTTAAGCTTTCCTTTCGTCGCTCGTTTTTTTTATTAGATTCCTACCTTGTCAATTTTGGAATTCTTACAGTTTTTGCTCGTACGTAACATGCATAGACCAGCGAACTGTGAAATATACATTTTACAGTACCCCAATATATATAGTACTTCAATCCTAAATATTCTGAACCTTTTACGATATTTTACGCGTTCATAATGGCTGATTTAACTGTTTTGAAAAAGTGATGCGGAGCACCCAATTTTTAAAGGGAGGAATGGGGAACCGTGAACATAAACTCTGATTTTAATTATCATATACTTTACCCGATTTCTTCAATTTTTGGTGACGTGTCTGAAAATGCGCGACTTCTTTGGGGGAAAACGATCTTCTAATCACAAATAGAAAAAGGTAAAAGGAATTTTGAGGACTGGGAAATCTATACACCAGTGTAGAATATGTTTTCCACGGTCACTATATAGAATAGAATGTTTTGTCGTAGGTACTGCGGAGAAAACAAAGGAGTTGGAATCTCTGTAAACACACATTGGATCTCTTCTGAAAAAAATTGAAAATTAATTTCGCTATAAATCAGAGAATTGTACCATCTGTCTATGGAATCCTATACTTTTGATCTTGATCCACTGACCTGATCTTGATATTGTCAACATAAAAAAATTGACAGTATCTTCATCATTCGGAAATCATTCGGCATTTTTTATGACAAGATTACCAATGGACGAAGCAACTATTGTAATTACCAATGGAATTACTTGATGGACGACATATCGCGTCGAAACTACTAAGAGGGTGAAACAAAAACGAGCCATGATTGTTAGCTGTTGATTTCTGAATTTTTTCAGCCGTCGCCATAAAATTCCGTTCAAAATTTGTCATTACCCCCCCCCCCCAAAAAAAAAAAAAAAAAACCCGACAGAATGAGGGGTTGCTACAGTTTACAAAAGTTGTGAAGGGCAGAATCGAGTACTCGAGAGTATCGAGTACTTGGTAGTCGAGTACTTTCAATTATCGAATAAGCATTCGGATACATACACAAAAACGATTAATCGATACTAAGAATCAGAGAACTACGAATGGCTATTATGTAAAAATAACACCCAACTATTGTGTCCTTACTATAGTGGTTAGACCCCTGGAATTATAACATACCGGTTCATGGTTCGAATATGCTACAAGAAGAATTCGGGGAATTGGTTTTCTTATGCGAATGATAATTTTTGAATTGATTTGAACAAATTTATCAAATCAATGATTAAAAATCAAATTGTTTTGATTTTCTTATTTTTATTAAGCTGTATGTAAAAAAAAAGGAATTGTTTTTTTCACAAAAAAAAAAGGGAAATATTTAACATTGGAGTTCTATATTTCAACACCACTCATAACTCATCATAGATTTAACTAAAATAAATATATTTTGATGAATTCTGTTTATTTTTAACGAAGGAATCGGAATCTGGAATAACAGTGGAGATTATCCTTTAAAAGGGAATTGAGTGGATACAGAAAATATAATATGAAGACGGACCCTTAAACAAAGGGAAATGAAAAGCAGATTTATTTATAGTAGACATTATTCCAATAAAATAACATGGTTTGTTTGTTTGACTCTGGAGACGGACGGGTATTACAAAAGGCGTTCGTATATTTTTTTGACTGACTGCACATAATTTCTAACTGATGACTTCTCTAACTCATTTATCGGCAAGTGAAAAAGTAAAGAAAATCGAATGTTTTGCTGTTTATCTAATTAAAATGAAAATGAAATTTTGACAGAAACATCTTTTTACCTGCACATAGGGATGGTCTATTTCAAGTATCCTGATATTTATTTTTATTGTCGATTACTCCTGTTAGCCTACTAGTTAGCACTCTGACCATTGGTTTGGCAAACCAAACCTGCTTTATTAAACTTTGTGGGATTTATTGAGTTGACATTGCCTAATAGAAATCTTTAGTTTCAAGCTGATAATTTTTTAATTTTAGGTACAGTGAGCGATGCATTGAGAACCTAAGTAGCTTACTTCTCAATTCCCTGTTTATTTATCAATATGCCCTGTGGAAATGTCTGGCGACAAGCTTTCAATTTATTTCGAAATAATTTCTCCCTGAGAACATTAGCACTGAAGAGTAAATTGAAAAAGAGATTGGTTTGGTTCTAATTGACCGTACGAAAGTGACTCGTATCTTGACCCTAAAAGCTTTTTTGCAACTGCTTTGCCTCATAAACAGAGTAGACGCGATAAGAAAATGATGTAAACCAAGCTGAGTAGAAATGTGTAAAATAATTCTTGAACAAGAGTGTACGGGGATCACTTATTTCTTTGATAACGCACTAATGGCGCCATGATAGTTCTTGAAGGTCACATTCTGCAAGTGACGTTTAAAAATTGATTGTTTTTGAATTGGAAAGGCGTCTGAAAGAAGAGAAATTTCATTACCACGATCTCTCAAAGCCATTGCCCTTTTCACACTCTGGCCAAAGCCCGCAAAATCGCAACATTCAAACTGTAAAGTAAGGTTTGTAAATTACCGACTTCTACCGCTGACAGAAATCTTCACTACTGGATTCAAGTTCTTGCTTTTAAAAACATTTCTAAAATGACAGCAATAATAAGACTCATTTCTTGTTAACGTGCAAAAATGTTTCAAATATTCGATTGTAATAGGGAGGCAATCAACTTTTCTCTAACAGTTATATCAAAATTCAAAATGACGAATTAAACCAGCTGTTCCAAAATTTACTGAGGGGATGGATCAATAAGTTAAAAAAAACCGGCTATTCGGATAGTGCTGATCTAGGGGACGCCAAATTCTATCTTTAAAATAAAGTTCAAATGATAGTTATCATTGCTAAGAATATCAGTGTTGATGTTTCTGAAACCAGAAATTATCTTACTGGTGATTGAAATCCTACGGGAAAGATAGGCCTCGTTGCCAATCCTCTAAACGAAAAAACGTGGTTCAAACAAAAGCATCGGCTTACAAGCGAAACATACAAAATCAAAAACACAATCTAGGGAAATAAATGGTGATTCTGCTCACTATAGTAAACTCATTAAGTGCTTTTTTCAAGAAGAAACAAAGTCCTTCATGAATAGAAAAAGGGACATAGGGGGTACACACACATTTCACCAGTCTAAAGATCACATTCTGTATAGAAAAGATTTAAAAAAAAAAGCTCATATCTAAAATTGGTACTTAAGCTGTTTTACTTGTGTGTGTGTGTAAACCGACTATATGAAGCTAGAAGTACTTGTGATGTTTGATTCTTCGTCTCTGATGCTCAAGGTTGAAATATCTACGAGATGCTACAAGAGATTCATTTCTGGTGATTGCAGTACCACCATTGCTTTGCACAATTGCGCTTTCCAGCTTCGCCTCACCCAGTCCAGACTCGCAAGGTTGGTTCTCCCCGCTGGCATAAGAAACCATTACCACAAACAATTTCAAACACCGAAATACGCCATAAAATCCCCTTTTTATTATAACTACCTCACACGAAAGGCGTAATAAAATTTTCTCCCGATTACCTTAACCAACATGGGCATTAATGCCCTGCATGTGTTAGTGTGCCTCGAAGTCCTCTCCGAAAACACTCGTATTTCTTCCCTTGCTTTTTCTATGTGGCAATCGCTTTCGTAAACCATAGGCGGTATTTGAAACCGCCACCTGCGAAGGCGTCCATGCTCTGCACGTTAGCCATTGATGAATTAATTATTGCGTCTCAGTCCAAACCCCCCTTCCTCCCAATACGCACCGCACAGCTAACATTTCCTTCAAGATAATTCCCAAATATGTGGAAGGATGGCTTGAATGACCCCGAAGTACACACCTGGTACTATCCTAGAGCCGTTAACTCCTACTGAGTCAATTACCTTTCACAAACCCCAGAATCGCTTTCTTTTAGTAGCAGGGAACAACCGCTTATAGATCAATGATTGCAATTGAGGATTTCCTATTGAATATGGATGGTGAATTAACTTCTCGGGGTTATAAATTCAGCTCAAGAAGCAAATTGTAGTAGATAAAGGTAGGATAAAGTTGGCGTAGGCGTTTGTCGTAGGTTGGACTGCTTGGTATGGAAGAATCTGGTATGGTTTACTGTATGGTGTGATGAATCAATGTACTTACATACATTCCCACAGCAAGTCCATCATTCACACTGAAAAACTAACCTCCTCTATTTATTGTGGCATGCTCATTGGAGAACGAATTCGAATTAACCATTGAATAGGGAATTGCGTCTTTTATAAATTTAAATGCTTAAAATTTGCATGAGACCGTCTTGATATCCGTTTGGTTTGTCACCCTATTGCCAATTTTTTGTCACACGAGGAATAATTATAGCGGGACCTTTGCCTTTAAGTGAATACCGAACCACTACGAACATCCATGGCCTAAACGAGTTTCGAAACCAAAAGCCTATTGAATCCTGCCACTTTGTTGATAACCATTTTTGTTATAATTAAAAAACTCTGCACTTATATTTTTTGTAAAAGCAAATGTTTCAAAATTTCTAATTGTTAATATATATACGACAATAGAATACCCACAAAAGATGCAGTTAAACCGCCGTATTATAGTTCTATGATTACTCTATAAAAATGTCAAGTGTTACCTTTAGTAGCTTTTTTATGTGAAAGTACATTATCTTGCGAAAGTCACTTGATACATCTTGCAGAGGGCATTTATAAAAGACTCCACATATGAGAACGCTTGCAATTCTAAAATATTTTAGTAGTTAATAATTGCAAGCAATCAAAATTGATTCTTTGATTACTGTATTTTCCATGTTACCTAAACTGAACAAAATCGTATCGTTTCCTGATTAAATGTTTGGGGCCATTTTGGCTCAATGGGTTTGCCCACTTTACTCCACGAAACCTGATTTAAACTTTTCTATGCTTTCACTCCCGACCATTTGTATGAATTTGAAAAATCTTAGAAATGAATTCAACTATCCCTTTATTCTTATCTAGTTCTGGTCTGAATGGCAAAATCGCTGAGAGCTAATTTCTCAATGTGTACAAGAGTTACTTTGGTACTTCAACATAGGTTGGATGGCTTATTTTAACAAACTGTAAGAATGATATGAAAAAATATATAAATTATTGATGCGTGTACAAATATCACTCTGTGACTAACCGACATCGATAGTACGTTTCACAATAGCCATTATCTACGGTGTATGAACTTCGATCAGACATAACAAATCAATTATTGTTCATTACTTCGTTCGATGTGAAAAATTATCATTCGAAGCTTTGGAAATCGGTCAGAAAGCATCAATCACTCGCAATAGCTGAAACAATATGAGATTTATCTTTATCTTCGTGATTATATGACACTTCTTATCGTCCCCAGTCTCAGTAATAGTGAAACTCATTTGTTTGAATTATCCAGAAAGCAAACGAATCAAATCGAAGTGTAAGTGCATGAAGATTTGCATTCAGCAGTGAAGGAATCAAATCAAAGGGAAATCAACTTACAAATGCAATGTGAAATAATATTTCGGATGAAGAATGCTTATGTCACAAAAAACTTTTTTACTTTTCCTATAACGTTTGTTAAATACTATATTTTAACACTTGTCTGTGGTTTACTGTGTTTTTATGATGTGCTGAATCTTTTAAATATTCGCAGTTAGAATCTGAAGACATCTACTCCATCAATGAACTTTAATTTCCTAAATTCAATTTAAACATTCTACCGCTAGGTGCAGTGTTCTGAAAAACATCCCTAAGCAATTGCAATTATTCTACAAGCATTTTGTCCGAATTTTGAAAACTGCAGTAAAATCAAAAACAGACGTAAATCACAATTATCGTCTAAATATGTATTACATATTTGTAATAAAACATCAAAATTAATTTACTTACCTTATTTAAAACCAAGGCATACTTTCAGAATTTGCAATTCTGTCGACAACTTTTGAAGTTAAATATTTTGTCATTGGCATACAAGATGTATTATTTATAAAGTGTTTGTGGTCATTTGGGCTGTGTAGGGAGGTTGTTTCGTAGCTAGAATAGAAAAAAAAGATGTGGCAAGGAGTGCGCTTTGCACTGCAGAACATCGTAACTTATGATTTAAAAAATCGGCTAAAATTTTGATAAAATTAAGGAAACATTGTTCTGCGACGTACGTCGAAGTTTTAAGCACTTTCTGCACCAGGGATTCTACCGATGTCGGTTATTCACAGAGCGATATTTTGCATGCATCAATAAATAATTTATGTTTTTTTTCATTTAATTCCTATAGTCTGTTTAAATATATCCTGTGTTGAAGTACTATTGTACACTTTGAGAAATTCGCTCTCACAACATTGTTTTTAGTATTTTTAACTTTCTTGAATACGTTTTCGTATAACATTTGAATAATTATGCAAAATCATAGTATTTGTAAAAATAAATGTCGCAGTAAAATATTTGTTAAACTAATAACTTAATAAAAAAACTATACATTTGGAGAGCATGATAAAATCGACTTTTGTTTGGAAGAATTACTGTTTTGATTTTATAACTAACGGATACTAAAGAACACAAGAACACAACAAAAAAAGTTGCGTTTATCAAAATAATTTACTCTGCAAATGTTTTAATTTCAACAAGTTTGTGTTGCTATTTCTGGCGGGCTGTATTGAAACTGAATGCCGGATAAGCTAAAAGTGTCCCTCACGCAATCTACAGTCACGCGAGATAAGAACACGCACATTTATTTAAGAAATGGTTCGGTTTTTAGTTTGTTTCTGTTTGACAGCTGCTCTTCGGGTCGTTGCTTATCAAAGTTAGAGCCAACTGTGCAGTTTATGGCATCTTTTTAACATCTGCTAAAACGAGCCTCTTCATGAGATTGTTATATATTGCTATGAACTTATACTTTGCGCAACTCACATAATCTGTCCACTTATTCACAATTGCTTCTCGGATTCGTGTATTGGTAACAATGCATATCGGTTAGACACCAGTTTGCTGAAATGAAATAGTTTCATTAGCTTGTTTACGGAGCTGTTCGGAGCCTCAAACCCCAGTCCAGGCATACATGGTTTTGTTTTTAAGCAAAACTGCTGTTTATATGAAATAAATAACATTTTACGTTAATTGAAACGAAGGACTGAATACGAACATCCATCCGTTGGAAGTATTTCATTTCGTCTGAATGTAAATGTCTCAAATATCATGTACACAAAGACATCCGAGATAAACAGAGCATATCATATACACAAGGCATATTCATAAATAGTTGCTTCGAATTGGCTTTAGTTTGTTTACCTTGCTTGTTTATCTCCTGTTAATAGAACTGAACTTCAAACAATACAAATGTTAAAACAGAGCAGTCTACTTGATTAATGGAATAGCTCGCTAGATTACTTTATATTTTCTATTTTATCTATAGTTTTTATACAGAGCGTAATCGTCAGCCATTGTTTAGTGTCATAAGGAAATCAGTTGAACATCTGAATATAGTATGTGTGTGTGATTGTGTGAATGACAAAAAACATCCCACTAACAATAGTAATGAAACGTTCACATTAATAAATGGGCGTTCTCTTTATTTTACTTTAGACAACGCATCATGTAAAAAGTTAATCGTAAATGTGGGTGTTAGTCCAAAGATAGTTTGAAATATATAGATATATATATATACACACATACTAGGGGGCTCCACCCCCTGTTCGCTTACGCACGCCAACCCTTCGGGGATTGCTCCGAAAGCCCATTTGGTTTTCTTCGCAAACCAACACTCATTTCGCAGAGTCAATCGCCTGCGACGGCGAAACTATCTTAATAATTCGGATAATCCTTATTTTACTTTCCGGTCCATGACGTCACAGAGAGGGCTTCGCCCCCTGCTCGCTGACGCTCCCAAACCCCCGGTGATTGCTACACAATTCCAATTGGTTTGCTTCGCAAACCGACAATCCTTTCGCAATTGATTTCGCTTTTTTTTTTACTTTAACACTTAATGCACCCAAAACTAATAACCGCATCAGTAAAAAAAAAACCTTCTCCATCTTGTTTATCCCTGTACAATTTTGAATAAACCATGTTAATCTCGTAATTTTCTGATCTATACTTTCTCGGGTAACATTATGATAATCGAACGGAAAAAGCGAGTTGAGCCTTTTGAACTCCGGGCCTGACGTCTCTCTCACAGCGAATTTCAACTTCCAAATAAAAAAAATTGTTGCTATGGTAATTGTTTCTACGTAATTGTTGCTTATTGCTATGAACAAATAATTGAGTGTGAATTGACCTTCACACACTTTACAAATAACTGAACCATTCTGAACACGAGTCAATTTTGACAAAGTATATTATAGAGAGAGTGTTGATAAACTTTACTTGATTAACTTGATACCTTAAACAAGCATTATTAGTGGTCTAGATTTAGTTTTAATAATTTCTAAACTTTTTGACGAAATCTCCTCTGTAGTCTTATCTAAGTAGAAGTCGTCCTTTACGAATGCGTTATGCATCACGTCTATTTTACTACTTAACTTAATGAAAAGAGCCTGAAGAATCCCCACAAAAGTTAACTATCATTGTTTTAACCATTCTGTGGAAGTCAGAAGAAAAGACACATGAAACATTTTTGAAGAAAACCACACAAAAAAATATTTCGGAAATGCCTCCCTTCTAGACATTGGCCTGCGACCTCACCTGCCCTTAGCTATGACTCAGTTATGAGCCTGTGTATATCCGTTTTTTTCATTGCAATTATCTGTTTGCATGTGTATTTGAAAAAAAAAAGAGTTATAATTATGTCGACGGTTGGTTTAGAAAGATACCGAACCTTTTAATCAAAAATGCTGTTGTGGTGACGGTTTTATTCAAATTTTCTATAAAGGGCAGGTCAGCTATCGTCTGTGTAACCTCCCTTCTCACCACATTATGTTTGATTCATGGTTGAGACAAATTAAGCAGCGTTCCTCATCCCTGCTCGCACAAAATGAACTTACTAGACGCTGTTTTGGCGCAACTTGGCCAAATATGGCCTTTGCGCCATAAAACCCAACCATCGAAATGAACTTCGTTTCACTCGACGTTTGCTTGGCGCGACTTGGCCATGGCCTCTGCGCCATAAGACCCAACCAACCAAATGAAATTCGCACTGAAGGAGCATGTACTTCGTCCTTCTATATTGTGTGATTTCTTAAGTATTTTTGATGGCTGGCCTTAATATCATTTAGTCTATTGTAGACTGAATCGCTATTTAAATTATTTTGTTTACGTTATTCTTCGATTAATTGAACTGCTTCTCACTTCCCACCCACTAGGCTGCATTCACCTTTAGCAAAACAAATGTCTTAGTAGATTACCGTAAGTCAACACAACCCGAACTTAAGATGCGCTTGAGCTCCTTTCTTCAGATTGTTTTTCTGCAAAACTTTCCTTTAAATTCTCAAAAAAAAATAAGAAAACAATCCGTGAACACTTTCACAAAACAGACAGAGCCGTGGAAACTCGACCTGTTTTAGAAAGAAAAACTGACAGACGGAAAGGAAAACAAGCAGGGACACAAAAACATCTTATCCCATATATATATCGATATGCATCACCCCCATAATTCTTACCTAACCCTAATCCAAAATACCCAGTCGAGGTAGCAAAGGTCAGCTGAAGAAAATAAAAAGAGCAGACTTGAAGACGAATCCAATAAGGTTAGCTGCTAGGTGTGTTTCATTTCGAAGAGTTCTCAGACTCAGCAAACACAGAATGCTCCATAATGATAAAAAGTTGTCCTGTTTGAGAGCCATTTTCCTTTGTGCCTTCTTAGAAGCTGACGCCCAAAAAAGTTTTTTGGGAAACATAAAAGTAAACCGTCTCTGACTTCCTCCCTTACGTGCTTTTTGTGATGTTAATGCTCATTGTTTGCTGGGCCTTTTTATCGTTAGGGAGCTTTTTGTCCCAACGAGGGCTTTTCTTCGAGCGGATTTTATAACTTCGTTTCTTCAATTACTCGCAATCAATGATTCCTTTTAATTGAGTCACGAGAAATGGGCGGAATGGAATGAGTTCACATCCCTTTGCATGATTGGGAAAACTTTCGTTGCTCAATAGAGGGTTTACTAAACGGCAGGCTCAGAAAAATACTTTCGGGGGTGTCTTCTCTCGCGCAGTATGTTTTACTTATATGATCGGTGGGAGTTTCACCCACTGTTTGTTTCTACAGTACGGCCACAATAACGCGTGAGTGCCATAATCTCAGTTTTTCAGATTTAGTTTCAAAATGCGATGATTTCAATCAAAACACGGATTTAACTGTTTTTCTATAACTGATTGAGATTTCGTTTTCAATATCAAATCTGCATAACTTTTGAAGAGCGAGTGCTGATCGTACCCTTCGGAATTGATCCCGGACCGTTGTGTTGCTCCAGTGCGATGTAAATTCATCTACCTACTGATGATAATGAACGAGGTATCTCGTCCGTCAAGATCTGGTCAGGATTGGTAATGATGAGATACTTCGTCGAGATAACCACCAGTAGTGTTAAGTGTGGCCTTTTGTGACTGAATCTAAATTTTAAATCACAAATTATTTGTATTTAATATATTTTGTTCAATTTTTAATTTTTTTTACCAAAACATGTCACCAAAAACTCAAGAAACGAGAAAATTGTTCCGGATGTCCTATTAGAGTGTCACAAAATCCCTAAGTCAATGTGTTCATGGTTTCTTCTCAAAATAATTAACTAGCTACTAACATCATATTTGAAAAATAGCCAAGTGAGCCGTGAGAAACACTTAAAATACAATTAACGTATGTTTTTTTTTAATATCTGTGTGGGTCCTTTAATACATTTCACGCGTCTGCATGTAAATTCTAAGATTTCCCATTTGACGTGAGGTGTGCTATCCTTTTGGTAATGTATCTATTTGTCTTTGTAGGTCAGGGAACACTGACAACAACTCCAACGGATCCACTGTTCCGTCGGCGAGGCTCAAAGAAGGACAGTCTATCTGGCAGAAGGCGACTTCCCTTCGTCAATCCCTGCGCTATTCTTCGAGATCTAAAGTAAGTGAGCGTTCCGCTTGCTAACTACGCACCATTAAACACTTCCAGACACTGAATTAAAAAGCAGGATCCTTTTTATTGTTGTGGCTTGTTTTATTTTTGTGTTATTACTCAAGCGAATAAGCCGAAGTGTAATACTCTTTGAATCTCGCTACTTTGATGTTTCAAGATTCTAGAACGATTTAGATATGTGATATCCTATGAAAGCATATCTTGAATTGAGTTGTTACTTCGAGTTGATAGTATCCATTGCATGATCGAGCTTTCATTTCAACAGGTAAGTTGGATGAGTCACTGTCCTTTCAGGATAAATCCTCTATTGCTTTTACGTCAAAGTTAATAGGAAGTTGACATTAAATGAGGATTAAACACATCCATTAACGTTAATTGCAATTATTCGGGTATCGGTAGTTCCACCCATCAGTGATAGTTTCCTGCAATGTCTTGAATCTTTTAAGTGTTAAAAGATTTTTTCACACGTTGAGTAGATTTCTGTTTGAAGCCCTAGAGAGAGGTCGAATGTGAGCCGGAATCGAGATGATAGAGAGGAGGAAGGTTACTTTCTTACTCTTATTATAAATATTTCTCTATAATCACGAATCCTTATGCGTTCTGAGAGATGTGTTCCTATTATTTATATTTTCTCATAGATATTGCACTGCTAATTCCCACTCAGGACCGTGGAATCTTTTTCACACGAAGCACACATTTCTTAAAAGATCTTAGATGGACAATCTCCAAAGCCCCGCATTACGATTTGTCATAACACACAATGATCCTATTTACCACGTCTTTAAAATACATCCAAGAAATGAGAACTTAATGTTTGAATTCGAATTTGGCTACTGTAAGAAACCGGGCTCCAATTTTGTGTTACACTCAAAGATGTAAATCCCCTCTGTCCTCTGCCTGGCCACATTGGAAGCGATCTCTTCCATAGCTACTCTGTAATCTCGGATTTGAAAGGAATATTCTCATTGATCCGTGTAAAGTATCAATTACTGAAACCTATCAAGGGAAACTATGTGAAGATAACTGATTCTGGATCTTTTTATCCTTGAAACTGAATGATGTGCAAAAAGACACCTTAATAAGCGATTGAATTTATTTTCGAATTTTTTGCAATAACACGCACAAAAACATTGATGAAAGAATGTTATATGAAGGGACAAAAGTAAAATCAAGTCCACGTGAATTTAGTACATTGTATATTGAATCATACATGCGTGGTAAATTTTCTTATCCGTAAGCTGAGTGTGTAGGATTTACTTACCACTTACACTACCCTACAATAATGGACCGGTACTCCAGTGGAATTGCATAAAATCCGCTTACTTGTTTAAGGTGTTTTTCGTGGTATGGTCTGGGACCTTTGCATGTTAGCCCTGGTAAATTGAACGCCCACATGATGTTGAACACATGATGAGGAATGATGTTGAACAAATAGGGCATGCGCAGGTTAATTAGTTGATTGGAGTAAGAGCACACTAGAGCAACCCATCGGGCTATTGGAGACGGTCTTGGATCCATTCCTAAGGGAGAGACCCGATGACAACACCTCGTCATTTTGAACCCCTGTCAGATGACCAGGTCAACACCTGAGACAACACACACTCAACACTTCCACACCGCGCCAACGTGAGAACATTTGAAGCCACAATACGGTAACGTGCACCAGTCCCCGCGTACACGACGGTGTTGGGTTGGATCGAGTTTCGAACTCGCCTCCCTCCGGTTGCTAATCCGTTGATCTCTCAACTGGGCTAACTTGCTTCAGACAAACTTGAATTTGGAAAATTCACAGGGGCATTGCGCGTTTTTGGTGGAGTGTTTTTAAGATTTTCAAGTCAATGTTAAATTCGTTACTACTGTGTGCTCTGTTACCATTATGGAAAGAGCGCTTTTGTAAAGTGTGCTTTTGTTTTCCAGGTTGGCCAGAAATCTGGTTTGGAGTTCAACAGTCTCTCTCCCCCTGATAAAGCGGCCACACTAAGCGGTTCAAATGTAGGCAGCAAATCCCAGCAACATCCCATTCGCCGGGAATGGGGATCTCAGAGGAATTTGGCCAGAGAGCGGCGCAGTATGTCCGCGGCCGCTGAAGACCCATCATCGAAGAGAAGTCTCCATTCCCGGTCCCTGTGCATGTCTGGGGACTGGGACGTCGAGCGTTCAGTCACCGAGCCTGTCAATGCCAAACAGACTCGATCTCCCAGAAAGTTGACGAAGGATTCGGGCTACGAGACCAGCGCTCAATGCGATCCAGATTACGCCAATTCCTTATCGGATTGGCTTTCGGAAGAGAAAGCCCTTGACCAAAGTGGTATAACCAAACCGAGAGTTATTCTCCCTGACAAGAAAGACTTCAAGGATCTGAGAACTTCCAAAAATGGCGGTGAAAGGTAAGTACAACCAAAAATTTGAACCATTTCAGTTTAAAATAATTTTAATAATGATCGAAGACGGTATAACCGTGTTCCTTATACCTACTTAGTACACAGATCAGCAACAGCTGTGTGCCAAAAATTGAAAATATTGTAGATGGTAAAATTTTGCATCTAAAGAGGTAATTATGTAGAGCTTTGTTTTTGCATTATATTCTGCATTGACAATAACGGATATGGACATGCAGTCTTGGCACTGCCAACTTATGGTGCGTCGGGTTTAATACTGGTGAAAAAATTACCGCTTTAGAGATTATCAAAAATTACCCAGGGATCAATTGATACGACGTCAGTAGTTGGAAATGTCGTCGCATACCAGTGATATGATTTTATGTATTCAAATATGTCCCCTCCCATTCAATACGTTTAGGGACCCCTGAAAAATTGGTCGTTTTGGTGTCTTTTGTTGAAAGCTCAAACTTATCACTTCCTTTTTCCACGCAAAGTTTCGGATGGAATAAATTTATCAGTAAATTTGTGAAACATTGCGTTGTGTTGCTTTCACCAGAACGGCAATTGTTATCATTTTGAAAATGGACTCAAAAATAACTGCTAAGATAAAAAATAGAATTTTTTCCTATCCCACTTGGTCTAGGCAAGTTAAACCTATTTCGCGAGTTCATACACCTTCCAAACGACCAAGACGAGCATTAGATGAAAATAAAAATCCTCCAGCCCTAGACGAGATGACTAGGAGAGGCTTACTCCATATTGCAGTTCGACTGGAATACACAAACTACAAATTAAAGCCGGTATTGAGAAATTTCGTAGGTTAATTACCGATAGTGACAATGTCAGTTATTTGCAAACCCCTGGTTATCTCTAGCAACAAGTGTTATCTGAATGACAAAACGTCTTAGTTCTCGCAGAATCCAACACGTTGGCGTAGTGTGGAAGTTTAGAGAGTGGGGTGCCAGCTCATGTGTTGCCTGGTCATCTGACCGTGGTTCAAAATTAAGGGTTGTTATCATCGAATCTTTCCATTTGGGATTGATTCCCGAACCGTCGTCAATCGCCCGTTGTGTTGCTCCCGTGCGACGTTAATTTAAACACCTACCTACCCGCAGAATCCGTAACGGCTAAGATCTCTGATCAACAGGACAACTGAATGTACAGCTGCTTCTTTCTTGCTGTACATTCAGAGATACTGTAGAGATAACTTTCCATTTGGGATTGATCCCGGACCGTCGTCAATCGCCCGTTGAGTTGATTCCGTGCGACGTTAATTTAAATACCTACCTACCTGCAGAATCCGTAACGGCTAAGATCTCTGATCAACAGGACAACTGAATGTACAGCTGCTTCTTTCTTGCTGTACTTACAGAGATACTGTAGAGATAACTTTCCATTTGGGATTCATCCCGGACCGTCGTCAATCGCCCGTTGTGTTGCTCCCTTGCGACGTTAATTTAAATACCTACCTACCCGCAGAATCCATAACGGTTAAGATCCCTGATCAACAGGACAGCTGAGTGTACAGCTGCTTCTTTCTTGTAATTAACAGTTCACTGGAAATAATCTCGAAACCTATGTCTGAATGTACTCCTTGGAAAAATATAGCCCAAAAGGCCGGTACTGTATAATGCCGCTCGAGCTGTCTGGGGTATTTTATTTCCGGTATCTCGGCGCAGACGCGGCTCCTTGTAAAAAGAAGCCCATCATAAAAGCCCTCCCGACAGCACGCGTTTCCTGAAAGAATTCCATCCTCCACCTTCAAATCAGCCTTTATGCATGCTCCACTCACCCCTGCCTCGAGTCGGCATTGTTCGCTGCATTCCGCTCATCGTTCGGGGATTGTAGAAAAAATACCAACGACCTCACCTTAAATCGCGTCCACAGGGGTCAGGGAGAGTAGAATCCGGTTATTCTGATTTACAGTGAGCGGAATCCAGTTAGTGGATTCAGAACTTTTCGCCTTCGCTTTCCCCGCCATGTGGTTTCTACGAGATATCTCGTCCATTAATATCTGACCAATTTTACCAATGCCGAGATATTGGCATTGGCAGAATTGGCAATATCTCGTCATCGAGATATTGTCTTTTTTTGAGTATGATGAGATCAAGATCTGGTCAGTTTTTTCGTGTCACGAAATATCTTCTTCGTCATGATCTGCTAATGGCTTTTCCAAAGACGAGATACCTCGTCGAGGCAACCATCAGGAGAATAAACCCTCCGTTAGTAGTTTTGTTTCTGACAGGTGCAAGGTGACCTTTTTCAATGTAACACACTGAAAGAGGAACTGTAAAGATGTTGGTTTATAAATTTAAATAATACATTTTTACGGTTATTTGTTTCAAGTATATCCTTTATAATTTAAAAATGATCCTTTATAATTTAAAAATGATTAACTAATGCGTTTGTAACTAGGAAAGAACACGGCGATCACTTCACAGATGCACAGCTGTATGAGAGAGAAAAAAAAAGATCCGCCACTAAATAGAGGGTTAAAAGGAGGTATTGTATTTCCCTTTGCGTTGGGGAAAGTATTTAAAAAAAATATTTTAACGGTGTAAACATTCTCATCTGGAGCCTTTTAACGGTAGATTTCCGAAAAATCGACTTTTTCCCAGAAAACTACCGATGCTAAAACATTTGAACTTTATATGGCGTCTAATACACATTTCAACCAGAGCTTTTATGGGCATTCAGGTATAAATATAAAATACAAAAAAAATCTGAAAAATTCGTTTTTAAAAATTGGCAGTGCGTCACATATTTTATTATCTCAGTGGAAAAAATGTGAACAAAGTGACTGATTATAATATCTACAACTATCCAATGAAAGTACTGCCAAATATCTTGTGACTTAGATAAATAGATTCTGGAAAAGGTGCCTCGAGCTCTTCTCATTTTAACTTGGGAAACAATTGAAATGAGGCTAAACTTTATCAAATCTGCAGATGGCAATAGTTCAGTTCATATTTTCCAAGAGCGCGGTCACTAGTGAACAAGAACAAAAATTATATACCAGATCTGATTAGAATGAATTAAGTTGAATATGACAGTACACAAGCTAAAAATCCATTAAAATTCATTGGCATGTTTATATTATTTAAGCTGGAAACAAAGTCAAAGATATTTATTTAGTCTCTGAGGAAATGGAAGTTGGAGTAATATATGCGTATCACACCTAATAACGAGAAAAAGTATTTTTTCAAGTAATAATTACAAATCAGTAGCACATCAGTAAACGTAATAACTTTTCATTTGTAATTAGGTAAAAAAGTAGGAAAAGATTATATATATATATTGAGCAATTCTGAAATTCTTCTGAATTTTCATTCTTTATTTAATAAAAATATTTTACTTTCCTAGAGATATAATGGGGTGCGTGATGAATTGTGTTAACGCTTCTCTAGTGCAATATACAGATGACCCCGTACCTGTCAGATGGCTGTAAAAAATCCATATAGTGTATCGGCCTTGCCAGCATTATTTGAAGGTCGAGAGCTTCGGCATTTTCTAAAGTCCGACACTTCGGAATTTGCCGGGGGAAATTTCAACCAATCCCACCTTCTCTCTCTTTCTCTTTCTCGCTTTAAATTCTTTTCTTTTATTGCTATTCATTTCGCCCCTTTCGGAATCCCAATTTCCGAGATTATCCCAGTGAGTTTACTTCTCCCAGTCCAGAGTTATCTGTTTTAAAGTCTTTAGTCTTGAAAAAAGCAGGACATTCGGGGCTCTGCATTAACTTAATAGCTTTTGGACAGATTTATGTTTCTTACTCATCCCTCTTGAACTGGTTGATCTCCCCTTAGGTCCCCATCCTTCCCCCAAAGATGAGTTGATGAAGACTTCTCATAGAGTCCCTGTCGACTCAGAATTAGTAGTAGGAATGGCATTCGTTAAGAGCAAGTAAATCAAGTGTGTGGCTCACCTATGCAATCGAGGGTCACGTTTTCTGCACACTATCACCGTTAGCTAAGACAGCCTCCGGATAGTCACCGCCATGGATTGCGACAGCGTTTCCGGTAGACCTCAATCTGCGAACTTGGGCTTAGGGCGACTGTGAAAGTGCCATCTTTTCTCGCACTCACTTCACATAATGAAAAGACTCATTCCAACAACGACATTGGGTTATTCAAACATTTCATGAGGTCTCTTTCACGTCGGCCTTTCAGCCTCATTTTGCAAATAAAAGTAACTTTCCTTCAATTGATCTTCACACATTTCTGTTTTGTTAGAAGAGGGTTAACAATACGTAATTGAACGTTATTGAAGTCTACTAACACACACATAGCTTCTGCTCTAGATTTCAATTACTTATTTCTGTTTATAGCAATTTCGTTACTCGCATTTCATATCTAATTTAAATCTGTTGAGCATCGATGTGCATATTTCTTTCAAACTGCCATTGAAATTAACCCTCTAAGTGGTTTCGACGAGATATCTCGTCCATCAAGATCTGATCAATTTTGCTAATGACGAGTTTATAGTCATCAAGACATTGCCCATTTTTTGTTGATGACGACATCACAATCTGGCCAGTTTTATTCTAGCGACGAGATGTCTTGTCCATCATGATCTACTAGTTTTGATAATGACGAGATAACCGGTTTCCTATTTTAATGATTTAAGGGTTAAATAAGTAAAATACAAAAACTTATTTTGTAGTGCAATATACTCATTTCAAATAAACACACGCGATAAAAACTTCACACATCGGTTCTATTACCACAATTTTCTTCTGAAAGTCCACTTGAATTGCATCTTATCTTATTCACTTGAAAAAGGCAATTCGATATTTTTTTATGCCCAAACCACAGTTATCGCTTTCGATCACTTTACTTTTTGAGCTAATTTCAATCTTCCAGATTTCTCATTGCTTTATCTCGACTGCTAAATAATTTCATTATTCGAGCTCTTCCACGTAATTTTAATAATATTACGGAGCCCTATAGCACAAATCAAGTATCTAAGCGGCAAAATTGTCAAATGAATCCCGTAACGTTTGATTTTATGTTGTTTCAATTGCCGTAGGCTGTTATACAAATAATGTCGATTTCTGTACCACACCAGGCACAAAAATTTCTCTGCTATTGAAATTATCTCCATTGAGATAACCTGAAGGAATATAACAATTGAACTCCATTGAAAATCTGAGATAAGGATTGTAAACAGCCTGTAAAACTAGACTTTCACGAGATGTATCATTGTATGTAGATAAAAGCGCAATATGTACACACACTCCGCTGTTTACTTTTTGGAGGACAGGAATAAAGCAATGATGCCGCCGAAGATTTTCTGAATCAAGTCATGCGTGGGGTATTTCCCATACCTTGTGTGACAACAAGAGAAGTATTCGCGAGTTTTTGTATTACTCATTACATGCCATTTAGAAGCTAACACAAATATAGCACCACTTGTGAAATAAACGAGGAAGTGTGTCAAATTAAGAGGACTGCATATGCAAATCAAACTGGCATTCTCTGGGCAGTTTGAATGGCATGGCTCGAACTCCCTTCGTTATGTGAACAAGGATTATTAAATCTGCATTATTTTACCTGTCTTTACATATGAGCCAAGGACGCGAGTTCTTATCATTACTCCCATTATTTTACCTTTGAACAATGCACGCTGCTTACGCAGAGTTTTGAAGTTTACTAGTACAATAAGAAAGGATTGGGTTGCGCTGAATACTGATGAGGTTCTGTTTACTCTCAGGCAACTGAGGGTGGAGGAACCATCACAAGTGGGGGAACCATCTTTAATGAAATCACACACACACGCCCGCCCTGCAAACCTTTCTTTAGTTTGATTATTAGGTCTTCCTCTTTGAAGAGGTATCTGATCGCTTTAAAAGGCTCTTCCTGTCTGGGAGAACCTTCGCTGCGGTCATTTTCAATGGATTTGTCGTGGAGAATTTTTTTTTCTTCCAGACCGTGTCCTTCAGGAGCGTAGCGTAACGTCTATAACTAGAGATGTCAGAGATTGGATGTAACTTATCTTCAAACAACCTTATAAGTTTACGCCATTCGCCGTTATTTCTATTCTGCATAGACAATGTAATACAAATCATATTTAGCCATAAGTTACAAAATAATATGGCTCTTGCTCCATGAAAATCCAAGTCAACGAACCTCACTTACAAAATAATACGGCTCTTGCGCGATAAAAACCTACTTCAACAAAGTTACAAAAGCGCCCCCTGTTATCTTGGCAATAGTCCAAACTGTTAGAGCATGATGGAAATCTTACAATGCAGAAGTGAAAATGAGGAGAGAATGATAGACTAACGCGGGGCAAGGACCAGCTGCGCATATTATCTGGACGATGCTAGCCTCAATCAAAGCATGGGCAGGTGCTGAAGTTTGAGACAGTCTTTTATAAGAGAAGGAGAATAAAGGAGAGTATAATAAACCACATCACCTCGCACATAGATGGATTCTTGCATGATTAGCAAGATATCGAATTTTTATAATAGTGAATTAGCGTTTTGTTTGCAAGTATTATCTACTTCTTTCAAACCTGTCCTCGATTTTTCTACTTAGGGACCTACAACTTGAATTTACATCAGCTTAGCTAACTTCCCAGCATTTGTTTTGTAACATCTAGAAAATTTTGTTTGTTCCCGAACCCCCTCCCCTCTGTTCAGATAAAACATGACCCACCGCGTGAAAGGTAAGAAAAGATCACATCAAGTTAGGGATCCGAGTTCTCTTGTCAGAAGTTATTTCTTCGGGAGATTTTGAACCGCATTTCACAATTTGTGTTAGTGTTTACGTTGATAAGAGAGAGAGAGAGAGTCATCGTTGTGCCAGACACTATTTTGTTATCACGCTTTCTTAAGATAATGTTATTCACCCCAACGGTCTTGAAGATCCCGCTCTTGTCAACACTCGTTTTTACTCCTCATTGCAAGTACGTACTTTAAAAGCGTCTATCGCACATCATTCTTTGACATCTTCTCGTGCGGTCAGTTTGTCCTCTCGGGTAACAACAAGGGTTTGCAAATCAGATATTTTCAACACCGGTGAATTACTAACGGAAATTCTCAAACTGGTTTGAGATTCTGCTTTTTTCTTGGGCGCGATGATAGAACTTAAATCTAGTAGTAGCTCAGTATTACACTAAAGAAAAAAATTGTATTGTGTTAGGAGGTAATGTGAAATAAAATATAAAGGAAATTGGTTGGCAATTTCGAATTTTAACCACGTGTTGTGAAAACAAGTTTATAACAAATTTCCCAATTCCACTTTCAAAATAAATTTACAATATTATAACAAGTTTAGTTTAAAAAGGTATAGAAAAAGAGTTATTCAATAACTATGTATTTGAACACTCTTCAGAAATGACAGCAATTGTTGTGACGAAGGTAATAAAATACAATTTTTTGTTTGCACGAAAATATTTACCAAAGTTTACGGTTTCTCTGATAGAGTTATCCTTTTGTCATTTAAATCGTGAAAACAATAAAAATGTATGAAAATCGCTTTTTGTTGATGTTATATTTCCTCTCTCTCCTCGATGTTTATTTAACCTTAGACCTCACGTCAAAAATGTCTGTTCAAATTATATTTCTGGCGGCATCATGTCCCATGCTGACGGCATTGCCGCTACTAAATTGATTCCTGAAAAGTCTTAAGAGTAAAGCTAAAATAGGAATAAAATATTATGAAAAAGATAACCAGTAATGAGATGTAACGGTTATTCTCACCAATTCCCAAAACCTGTAATTCGCTCTCTGTTTTTAAACTTATAAAACTGAAGAAAGGTAGGTATTTCACGTAAAAAGACTGAAACATATTTTGTTTGTTGTACTTTTTATTTTCGCTCGGATCTCTTATTCCGAAGTTACGTGTAAATATTTCCCATTTTCGTCAATAGGCATCGAGTTTTGGTATCTTTTTGAATGCTTCTAATTAATTTGTATATGAAGTTTTCCTTGATCACTTATTCAATGTAACGCTTGCTATGAAACAAAAAAAGGTTAAACAAGCAAAGGTCTAGAAGTAATTTGTTTTTGTCAGAGTTCATTCAAATCAAAATTTATTAACCAATTATAAAATGGATGTTTTTGATTTCAACCGAAAACTAAATGCGAAAATAGAAACGGCATTTAAAAACTTAAAATTTAAATATTTTAATTGTTAAAATTATCATCTGAAATTTTTTACTTGTGGGATTCAACACGTGTTCCACAGTTTAAAATAGTCTATATATTTAAAATGTTTGCTTAAATCATACAAAATTACGGTAAAAGAAAAATGTAATGTCCTATTGTCATCAGAAAGGCTATCCTTATACAAAAGGCTACGTTGAACACTCAATGTCTTTGAGTATTGCAAATGCCAATTTAAATTGATTGGTTTGTCTAGATTCGTCGCCCTACAGTAATTTATAGCTGCTTTAGATGAGATTGGATTTTAAGTTGTATGGCACAAGGTTCAAAAACAGACAAGCTGCTCCATGGGCTACCAAAAATCCATTTAAGTTATGTTACCTACATAACACAATGTTACTCGTTTATGTTCTAGTATATTACCTCCTATTTAATAGTCTTATAAAATATCTTTTATAGTCTCTTATAAAACAACAGTTATTTTATTAAAAAATAACTATTATTTTAGGAGTTCACTTAGTTTGTGTGTGTGTGACATAATATTCATTACGAAGTAGGAAAGAAATCATGGACATATATTGCTATTTCTACGCTGTTTCAACCACCTTCTCACATATCAATGTATAGTATCAACCCGTCCCCCCAACAATGACAGTAAAGAGAATGAATTTTCAAAAGTAATATTTGAATTTTTCACTTTAACTTAATTTATTTTGTAATAAGTACAGTAGAATTTTGTACACTCATTCGTGCAGATCAACGAAGATTTATCGCTATGTATGCCCTTGCAGTAATCCTTTAAAAGCCTGGTAAAACTAAAATAGCACAGAAACATTCTTTTTAAAATGTGATGAAACTACATAAAAAATCCATTTTTTAAATTTGGTCCTCCTGGCTACGTTACTATATTGTTAGTGTGTGTGTGCACCAATAAACAATGCGCGAAAAGGGAGTTAAACTTACCTGAAACATCCAGCATGCTGTCCAGTTTAGCGTTCTGATATTAGTGGGTCAATTTGTGTCATTCTTTATTGTTTGTACTTAATCAAGTCTCGATTTGAAAGTTTGTCCAGAGTGCTTTATTTAGGGTTGAATGCATCTCAGTCTTTCGAAAAGAGCTGGACTAGTATTGCATTGCACTATGTGTTGAGAAATCGGGAATCATCGTTATCCGAGGATACTTGTCATGGTACAATAAGCACGCATCTGAGTGTCTGATACGAAGTTATCAATATCCCAGATCAGACGGAAGATATCTGTGAATGAATGGGATTCCCGATTCATGATGTATGTTCTGGAATACGATGAGATAGAATTATAAGTAGTTTTTTAACTATATGTTTTACTGTATTCATTAGATATACTTCCCTGGGGAGACTATTTTCTCTCCAATTGACTGAACCTCCGACATCTAAGCAAGACTAAAATCTTCGCAAGACAATTAAGAGAAATCGCATTTCGTATCTCGGTACGTGTTTGATCGTCACTGATTATATGCCATTACAAACTGGAATCTTGGATATTTCTTAAGCATTTCTTACTCAAGGTGTTCTACACACCTCTCCTCTCGAATTTCGGGTTATTTTAATTTTCTTAAACCAGCCTGACCTGATTATCTCACATCGCTTTATTACGTCACATGTGTGCGAAGAACAATGTTTATTACTATTAAAAAAATTCACGTTTTATTACTGAAGAGATTCTTTTCAACGTGAAGTTTAGAACAATATTTTTGTATTCCATAAAATCACATATCTATTATTTTACATGAATAGTTATCTTAAAATTGATAAATCTGTCCCACAAAAGTTTTTTATAATACACACGCGTTCAGAAAATAAGGATAGTTCTGAATTCGTATCAACAGATTACCATACATTAATCCAATGCTTGGGCTGCTCTCGGACATCGCATTGCAACCTACACAACTCAACCAAGGACCGCAGAAAAGCAAATACTTGCTGTAGTTCTCATATGAACTCTGCCATAGGTACTTGGACAGGCTTGTGGAAAGCATGTTGTGAGGTCTGCATTATTTTCAGGGGCCAGTACATTCCGCATTAGGTTGTTTTTAATAGAACAAAAATGTTATTTTTTATAATACAGTACTAAGTCCCAAATTCGGACGTTTTGCTAACCGACGTTTTTTTTCTCAACTTTTTACATCTTTCCGACAATTTTTAAAGAACAAGGAGTTACACCTGGCCCTAATTGATGAAACAATGTAAAATAACGTACGTGTTTAGTGTAAATACCACACAGAAATATTAGAAGATTTGCAAGTAAAAATTTTGTTGCATTGTATTAAAAATGTTTTTTTTTCTTTCCTTTTTTAAAAATTATTTATATTTTTATACTACACGCTTTTTTACTATTGCAAATGCGAAATTCGCGTATGTGTATGTGTGTTAGATTAAGGTTTTTTTTGACAATAAATGCAAATAATCCGAAACCCGGAATAGCAGAGGTCCGGAGGATTCCGGATTTGGGATTTTGTATGTTAACTAAAACCTGCCACCCTAAGTATTTATTTTTATTTCTTTAGAACACAGTAGCATCACAAGTCATGTGAGGTTATTCTAAGACTGGAATATTTATTTGTCATTTGAAGTATTTCAGCGCAGATACTCGCACGGGATTTCATCTCGAATTACATAATCCTTGATTTTGGATGTATGAGTACAATAAGTTTCTCCAAATTACAAAAAATCTAATAAATCAAGTTACTGGTCCACATTCATCTTACATGATGCTGATTATAATCACTGAAGACGGTATGTACTCCGTTAATTTTTAAATTGCACAAAGCGAAGTATTGCCCTATATTTGTGCCACTCTTAAATAACAACATGGAGTTAAATTTTTCTCTTGTCACCGATACTTATTGATGTGTTAATTTTGATCTGGAAAGTATTGCCTCTCCTTATGTGTGTACATCAGAAACTATTTTTGTGTGGATTCCTTGAAAGGATACCTGAGTATACATTTATCCGGTTGATATTTTTGAAATTCCTTTTGTACCCATCCTTTAGACCCGTTGCGAAGCGCTGTTGAATTTGAAGCATTTGCGCTTCGTTGAACCTCAATGAACCGTGTCTTCTTATGCTGGAGTGTTTCTCTTGAATGTGAAATGAGAGCCTCAGAGCTATGTGCTAGGGTTGGTCAGTTTCATAAGTTTGTCACGCTGGGGAATATATTTTTCTTTGTACATTTTGGGCACGTACATAGTAAAAATCTGAACGAAATCGTTGAAAAAGACTTTGGATTGTTCGAAGAGGCCCCCAAAATTACTTTAACAGACTCATTCTTTTTCTTTTTTTTTGAATATAAGACGTAACAACCGAAACATTGTCTTGTATTGAAAGTGAGTGAAGAAAGCAAGAGTGGTGATTCGTGAATGATTGCGCTAGAAAGGTGACCCGGGGGAGTAATCATAAATCAATTTAAAGATTATTTGGTTTTAATTACGTTGAGTTTTCAAGTTTTAAATTGACACATTACTTTATTTTATACTTGTTAGAAAAGTATTTAAACCCTCCTGGTGGTTGTCTCGACGAGGTATCTCGTCACTAGAAAAACTGACCAGATCTTGATCTTGTCATCAGCAAAAAATTGGTGATATCTTGATTACGACTGTATGATGCATTAATGTAGACGAGATATATCGTCATTAACGAAAATTGGTCAGCTCTTGATGGACATTAGCTCGTCAAAGCCACTTGGAAAGTTAGCGGTTTCTTTTTAAATACAGCGGCACTCTGAGGGACATTATGTGCTTGAGCCCAAAAAATTCAAGCATGGATAAAATACGAAGATAAATTATTAAAACAAGAACATAATTTATAATCAAGCATAAAAGACTAAATAAAAAGGGGTTACAATTTAGACATTAATGGCAACAATGATGAAAAGTAGTTTTGCTCGACAGGAAAGAACATTGCTATGAAGGGGAGAGATCGTTGGTATCAATAATCACAGCGCCCGTGCAAAGAAGGCACAATGGGCTGCCCAGAATTCCAATACGGTGCAGGAGGGTTGTCCAAGACAATCATGGCCATTAGTCATCCTGAAAGCGGACACTGATCTCGGATAGTCAGGGAAGCCAACAAAAGCTCCTTCCCAAAGTTTCCTTTTATCACTTTCACTGAGGTATGATGTATTTTTAACCTCCCAATCTTCTAGTCGAAAACTGCTTTCTAGTGGCCAGCTTCTGGTGCAAAAACCCGTTGACTTTTTGCCTTACAACCTTCACAAAAATCTATTAAAAGTAAACATCTGACATTTAATGAAATAATCTTAAGACTAATAAGCGTTTTAGTTTGCCTCATAAATATTTAAATATATATAGATGCAAAAACCTTTAAAAGTTTAGCTTTTCCAAAAATGTGGCAGTGTATCATGTATTTTATTTATATTAGGAGAAAAATCTTAATAAGAAAGTGACTGGTTAAAATATCTACATCTATTTCAATGAATATATGGTTAAAATTTAGTACCTATGGTAATTTGATTATGAAAATTGGAACATCAAGTATTATTCATTTTAACATGGGAAGCAACGAGGATGACGCTAATTCCAGGTTACCTTAAGAAAGAAATAGCACGAGCTATATAAAAAACTCACTACTTATATCGTTTACTTTCAAAGTCAATCAAAATACCCGTCGGGGTTCAAAAAAATTCACTACTAAAACTTAGTTTAAAAATTTCGTTGCAGTACGTTGCTTGTACTTCCAGAAACTCTATTTTTGAAGTATGACACCAATAATAAAATTTGGACATAATACAAAATGTACCAAGAAAATCAAAACTCTTGCGGGTTTGAACTCCGACTGCTTTGTGGTAGTTATGAGTCCTTATCACGTAGCAGCTTACGGATTACTGATACAGACCACATTTCACTTGAAGTCTCATTCGACTGTTTGGAAATAAAAGATTTCTTCGATTTCGATAAGTCTCTTCCGTGCAGCGTGAGCTGTCGTTACATCGTAGCTGAGTGTGAGAATTTACTCTTTTTTTCGAGACGGGATTTAGTTTCGTTTTTATATTTGTTTTACTTTCATTTTCTCTGTGGAATACATGTGGCATTATCTGAGCCTACAACTGCTTTTTAGATTCCGTCCTTTGGGTGCATTCGTAGAAACTTGTGAAGACAGGCACGTATTCAGAAAATAATTTCGATCTATCTTTTCCAGTTTTCTATTCCATCGTTTTATTTAATCGAGATACGACAGGAACATTGCGTTTAATGGTTTTACGGCTTTTCAGACTACATCTGCTTGCATTTTACCTGTGCGATATAAGAAACTTCGATTTACGCGTGTCAAATTAGCTTCAGAGTGTAGTTTAGGCTGTTTTACAACTTTGAAATAGTTTGAGGAGGATTCAAGCCCCCTGTGTGCCCCTTTTTTTTAAATACATCCCTGGTCACTCATGTCTAGGCTAATAGACGACTTTTTCTCATCGCTTCCCATTCCTCCCCATCCAGACCATCGATGTAAGTAGACTGAGCATTGCTATTGAGGGAAGCTTCAAAATGTATGACGAGCAGATCTACTAATAGTCACATGACTGCTCTATGAAAAATTGAATTGGTTGTCCCATTTGCATCTTATTGCCTGGTTTGGCGATAAAACATTTAATGACAGGGTAGGATTGCGGATGGACCAGCGACAAAATTGGCGAAATCGCCAGTTTACTACTATGTCGCATGGACCAATTAGATGACGAATCAATGGATTGGGCTTCTACTCCAGCTCTGTGAACCAATCAGATAATAAATGTTCGGTTCCATCCAACTGACAAAAGCAGTCTTAAGGGTCATCGACTAATTTTGATCTCATGATCCTGAGCACAGAAATGTTACCATTGCTCACTCACTTTTATAGTATTTACTTTATGATCCAGACAATCACCTTGTATCGGATTCATTCTTCGTTTGTTTCAACAACCGTATACAAATGAGTTTGTAAATATATTTGGTGATTTTCAGACTTGTCCTCTGGTTTTCCACTTATTAAAGCTTAGTAAAACTTCGATTTCGAACAATCAAGCTCTAACTTGAGCATTTATTTTTGTTATATCAATAACGTTTCGGAGGAGTCTCGAAACCCCAACCCCTCTAAATGCCACCCTGCATGAGGAACAAGAGGACAACCAATAATCTCTCAAAACAAGATAGTACTGGGAAGGATTCTCATAAATTTTCAATGAGCAGCTGAGGATGTTATACCTGAGTTGTTTGGTTTAATGATTGTGGGCGTAAAAAATAGCAATTTGAGCAGAAGATACTTTTTTTTTTCTGATTAAAGAATTACTTTCAGCGTCTAAATTAGTTGGAGGCATCAAATTTGCTTTTATTGGCAATTTTCACGCAAAATAACGTTCATTAAAGTTTTCAACGAAATAGTAATATGGAATGACTTCAAACTTCTTTCTAATAGCCCACGTTTAATCGAACACGTTGGAGTATCACCGGTAACGTGGCATCAGGGTCCTATAATAAGGTGCTAATTTTTTTTTGCATTCATTATACAGTCTATTTTCTAAGTTTAAAAATTGTCATTACATTTATTATAAAGCGAAATAACAAATGAGTAAAGAATACAGAGAAAAATTATACGTTTGTTAAGTTGGAAGTTATATGCTAGGAAAATATCGTATTTGCATTTCATTTTTAGTGACCGTCATCTAATGTAATACGAGGACCCTAAAGTATAGAAATAAGGAGCCTGTTGTACAAATTTGAATTTTTAAAGATTAAAAAAAATTGTTTTAAAAATTGACAGATGGGGGAAGGAATTTCGATTCTGTTGGTTCTCAACAAGGAAGGATGCAGTAATGACGTTTACCAAAATTTACAACTACTATATATACAACAGATTTTCAACACTTACAAATACTTTTTATTCTTTAACTTATGTGTGCAGCCTGTATCAGTTTTTCTTTGACCAAAGTAATGTATTTCACGAAAAAGTATTGTAGAGTTGCAGAATCAGATAATGCTGAATGTTTTTGCTGCGTATGTTGTTGGCTAGGCCAAAAGGAACATAATACTGAAAAAGTGTATAACATTGATTCGGTCTAATTAGCCCTCGTGTAGTAAAAATGAACGCGCACAGCGACAGACCAAAATAATTTGTACTAAACAATGAATTGTTTTGGGACAAAGACTAAACATACTACTATTTGAATGATACGTGAAAGGATACACGTAACTCGTGAAAATTGAGGTACTTTTCAGAATGTATCACTCAACATGGTTGATTATGAACAGCTTTCGTGTATATTAAGACTTTTGTTGTGGCAGCGTTTTTTGGCATGCTTTGGTAGCGAATTGTGGCAGGCAAAGGCAACCCCGCTTTATTAGGATTTTGGCAACCTCAAGGTTATTATTAAGTTTTGTAAATCCCTATCTCTTTTGATTTTACTTTGCCGAAAAACCATGTTTTGCTAGATGATCTTTTTTTACATTCATGACAGAAAGTCTGGTTCCATTAGACTGATAAATTATTTAACTTGGACAAACTTCAAAAACAATATTGCGGAAAAATTTCTCACAAATTTCTCAATAATAAACAATAAAAATGTCTCAAAGATTTTTCACAAAACTTATCTAGTAGAAAGAAGAATCAGCTGCATAGATTTTTTTTTTCTATTTTCAAAATTCATATATGTTTCATAAATATTTTAATTATTTTCCGCAAAGCCCAAAACGTTTTTTTTTTTTTTTGGAAATTCTTCCTTGACGACCTAAATAGTACGCCCAAAGCGTTGCCACTAAAAGTATTTATATCAAAGCTGTAACGTTGGCTGGATTAGTGTTTCCTTACGCAATACAATGTCAAGAAATTTCAGTTGACATGGATCATATCCGAGTCCTAAACTATACCCTAAAATTAAATGCCTGGTGCTTAGAAGCGAAGCTGCTTAAAATTCCCTTATCCTTGTTGATAACCTTGCTTGTTTTGCTCGACTCGACTTCTCTCAGAACCTGGTTTCCCTGCGTTCATCGCAATTATTCACGATTAATTAGCAAACCGTGATACGTGACTTTATTGCGAGATTTCTGAGTTGATCCATTTTCTTTTCATTCTCTTGGGAACAAAGAGAACATATCTTCGGATAGAATATCAATTGATTGCATTCCTAGCAGAGCTTTCGTGTTAAAACTCTAGCGGGACCAACATTTTTACTTTTGAATTTCCTTGAATGGATGAGTATTTTTAGAGCATTTTTTGAAAAAATTATACCACTTTAGATCAAACAGTAGTAGCATGTACACAGTTGTCTGATACCTATATACCCTAAAAGAGGGGTTGGAGAAGTGAATTTCCCCCCACTGCTTTTTAATCTTAAGTCGACATGTATAAGTATTTTTCAAACTTTATTTAGAATTTTTTAGTAAAATCAACGGTATATTTGAATAAATTTTCATATTAAAATGAGTAATACTTAATGTACCTAATTTGTTTAAAACCTAAATATCATAGACCAATATATTTTTTATATATATTCATGGTTAAAAAAGTAAGTTTTTCGAAGTTTATATTTTGTTTCACATCTATATTTAAAAACGCACAAAAGCCCTGGATTAAACATGTATTAGAGTCAAGATTATTTCTTAAAATTACAAGTGTTTACTTTTTATAGTTTTTCTTAAGTACATTATGTGACAAAAAAGTCCCTTTCGAGAAACCTTAGTTTAAAGGGTATCTAAAAAGCCCCAGATGGGAATACTTACGTTTTGAAATATTAAAGAAACACTTTTCTAATAGTTACTAAGAAAAGTTATTCATAATTTTAAAGCTTTTAAAACTACTTAATTAAAAACAAAAAATTTCAATATTCTTTTTTGATGATTTTATTCTCCAACTCATCTTAAGGGACATACATTAAAATGCTTTCAAATGCCGGTGTTTTTATTTTTATTTTCTATCGAGATTTATATTTTTCCAGTTCATAATAAACTTTTCTTTCTATAATGAATGCTTTATTTTTTTTTATCTAATGAAAAAAAAAACATGTTTTCCCACAAGAAACTATTTTATGTTTTAAAAAATATGAATCTCTTTCTATGAATTCATTTTTCTCTTTTTTTTTTAAACTTACAAAAGTGATTTGATATTGTTTCTTTGTAGAATCGCTTAAAGTTTTCTTTTAAGAATGTTCGCGCTAATTTTTAAAATTGAAGAGCAATAAAAAATTGTAAAACGAAGCATTAACTTTCAAGTAAGGAAGACAGTTAAGGCATACTATATGTGTTTACCTTCAGTTAACTATGTATTAATCTACTATTTAGATTAATTGAATATCTACAGAATCTTTAACTTTAACAAATTGGAAGAATTTCGAATTTTAATAAATGTATGAAATGAAACTTAAACATACGCTTTTATCGGGGTTTATATTCATCAAGGTTATAAAAATTATCGTCGATTAAAATTTTATTAGATATCACTATTGCTGTATTCTTACTTGAAATTTATGGAATAGTCTTCAAACTACTTGCTTAAAATATAAAATTGCCTTCGTTTCTACATTGAAGTTTCCTTTTCTTTCTGTTTAAATGCAGTTAGACATGTTTGCGTGCTTTTATTTCCTTGATAGACATCAATACTTTACTTAACAGTAACACTAATTACGACGTCCATGTGTAAAACGAAATCGATGATAAAAGAAACTGAATCCGTTTGTAAAGCAGTTCTAAATACTTGCTTTCTGCGAAAAAATAAACACGGAAGGTAAGCTAAGACAAAAATATAACAAAAATGAACTAAAAAAAAAAAACTAAAATCTGAAGGCTTTTGTCATTCATAACCTTCGATTTATCTGCTCCATTCTTGTGGTAATTTTGATCCCTAATAATATCTTATCATACACAAAACACGATTCATATAATGATAGTAGACAATTCCTGCAAAATTGAACAAAATTCGCACCTCTATCTCTAATCTAGCCTTACTGCCCTAAATAAATATGGTAGTTGACGTGTTTACCATTGAAATGAAGAACTTGAAATTACACACGCCCGGTAGACGATCTGAAACAACAAACACCCATTGCCTAACCTTCGTCAATTGCAAATGAATTTCTTCTCTCCACTTTTATCTCTATTGTTTTTATGGTCTTTTAGTTAGGGTGGTGCGCTGCCTTTTTTCAAACGGAAGGTGGCTGAACTAATTAGGACAAGGCTACACCAGTGAGGCTGAGAAAATCCCATCAATTTTTATTAATTCTGTAATTATGAGAACCAGAGCAATTCCTTTTGCTACCGTTATATGTAGACTGAGAAAGTGTTTTATGATTTAAACGATTAAATCCCTAATGGCAGCCATTTTGTGACACGCAGCTTCTAGGCGTTGATGCCATAGGACTGACGTATCCTAGAGTGGATAAACAGATGTAAACCTTACTGAAAATTGATGGGGGAAATTGTAAAAACTTTCAAAATATTAACTAATTACAATATTAAAAAAAAAAAAAAAACTTCGTCTATGCAAAAAAATACTTCGCCTCTTAGTTAAAAAATTGAGCTTTGTCAAGACTATTCTAGAAAAATATATTTAAACTTGCTTTCTTCTTGTGACTTAGTACTTCTGTCCGTCTTGCTCCAACGAAATGGACATTGACGAAGCATCTTTTGCATTGACGAAGTTTTCAAATCGTGATAAGTCATTATTTTGAAGGTTTTCAATTTTTACAATCCTAGAATAAACTAATCAAATCTTAACAGTCACAAAGAACAGTTAACAGTTAAAATCACAAAGCATTCTCTAATAAAAACTCATTTCGATGCATTAAAATAACATTGCCATAAAAAGGTGCAGTTATCAAAATCCTACCTCGACTACTAGCGTTATGATAGTTGATATTATATTCCAAATCACTCAAAGGGGTTTTCTCTTCTTACAATTTGTGGGAAGTTATAATAAGGAAATTAATGAAATAACTGTATATTAAAAATGTCTCTTTAAATCAAAGTCATAAAACACAAACCGTGTCCTAAACAGTGAAGTCGAAGTTATTCGTATTACTAAATCTAAGGCCTCCCTTCTCCTGTGGAAGTTAATGTTTTATCAAAATATATCAGGAGTATTATAACACTCTTACACTCCTTATTTAAAATAGAAATCCTTCTTTTATAGTTGTTCATTTCATTAAAAATATATCGTCCTCTGCTACATTTTATCTTTGTAAATGTCATCCCAATCGGTTGATTGATTGTATGACGTTTAAAAGGGAATAGTTTTTTATGTGGCTTACTTTTTAGTGCATTTCAGATCCATTTAGAGATTTTATTTAACGTGGTCAATGTCAAAACGCAGTTGTCGCAGTTAAGATTCCGTGGCATTTATTTATTATCACCTGAATACACAACGGAGGATCAATAACAAACGAATGCTCGAGAGTTGCCGTTTTTTGACGCATCCACCTCAAGTGCGAGACTCGAATCTATTGAAACGAGGTCTTCTGACACGGGTGGATTGTGGCTCAGTTTGTTCAACTGACATTGAATAATCAACGTGCCGTGTTTCTGACGTCAGGCGTTGCAGGCCTATGAAACTGGATGCTAGCTCACCTAACTTCCGGCCATACTTTGTAAGGAATTTGGCAAATAATTTTAGAGATTATTCCTGTGCAAGGAAAGAAATAAAGCATTACATTTGACAGTCAAAGCAAATATTTAGATGAGTACGAGTTACAGAGTTTTCATCCAAAGCACATATGAAGATGGATATGAGTTCCATAATTGATGGACTTCCATAATTTCCTATAGCAAAATCCAATTTTGACAACACATTTTTAATCTAGACCAAAATGTATTCTCTGATACCAAGTTTTAAGTCATTTGGCTCATTTGTTTCTGAATTATGGGAATTTAAAATATCAGGTTCCTTATGTTAAATTAGTTTCTCAGCCTTTAATCATGAATTCTAAAACGATCTTCCTATCATGCTGATATTGTTTATGGATATTAAAGAACTCGAAATCTATGTGAAGTTTATTTTTTAACTACAAGCAGAAGCGTCATTCATTTTGAAATTATTCCAAAAATATGAATAACAGCCATAATGATTTGATGGAAATTAAATTTAAAGAGTTTTTAGACCATGAAAATTCCAAAATTTTTCCTCCTAGTGTGAGTTATTTATTTCTTTTGGAAAAATGAATAAAAATATCGATTATTAAATTTATTGTTTTAGAAAACTATTCTGTGGAAGCCGAAATTTGCATGCTCATATAAAAAGTTTTGCTCTTTGTCGTTTTCCATAAAAATATATCAAGATTGCTGTTTATACTTTTTTTCGAAAATTGATTTCAAAATTAATATTACACACCAAAAATTGAAAAGAGCAATTAACTAGATTTTGCTTAGAATTTTTAATAGTACAATAATCAAAAATATCCACGTGGTAGGAAGATTATTAAAGAAAATATGATACATTTTGGAAATATTAACATTAAGAGCTCCAAATTTATGTGCTTGAATCGACTGGACTAAATCTCTCTATATTAAAAAAATGTTACCGCCGCCGCCGCAGGATTGAAAACTGTGTTGTTTAGCTCGATTCTTAGACGGTTTTCCGAGAAAGTACTGATCGGAAAAAAATGAAATTAACATGCTTTGTTCTTCATCGTATTCCCTGCATAATTATTAAGATTTTTTTCCGATGCGGCTGTTAGTTTAGGTTTTATTAAGTGTTAAAGTTGAAGAAGTGAAATTTCTTCCGCGAGTGAGCAAAACACATTCAAATTTTCAGTCTTCAGTCGTGAGTTTTTTTTTAAGAGTACCTCTCAACGTAAATTTTTGCAGCTCGTCGAGTTTTTTTTGAAATTTAAATTTGGTTCTTGATAATATTTTTCTGAAATTCAGGAAAAATCGGGACATTTTTGTTACTTTTTTTAAAACAGCCGTATCTATATCTAATTACTATTAGTTTTTAATTTTTAAAATATCGCAGTATACCTAAGAATATACTCTTTCTTACGGTACTATTATTTTTGAAATCGGTTCATAATTAAATTGGATGCGATCAAAAGTTCGTCATACAAAATTCGGAATCTTTGGATATTTTCGCTACTTATTGTTAAAACCGTTTTGTCTACGGCAAAAACCATTATTTTTTAAATTTGAAAACATCACTGAATACATTACATTACACTCTTTCTTATGGTACAATTATTTTTCAAATTGGTTAATAAATAAAATCGATGCAATTAAAAGTTGGTCAGACAATTTTCGGAACTTTCAGATCGTAACTTCCGATACAAAACTAAAATGGTCATATCTGTATAGTATTACTGTTAGTTTTTAATTTTAAAAATATTGCAGTATACCTCAGAATGTACTCTTTTTTACGGTACAATTATTTTAAAAACTGGTTCGTAAATAAATTCGATGCAATCAAAAGTTGGTGACACAAATTTCGTATTTTTCAGTTCGCATAGCTGCTTCCGCAAGCAGTAGTGGGTTGCACTTTTGACTATCGGGTTTGCCAGATATCAAATTTATCGTAGCAACAGTTGCCATAAAAACGATTTCTTTTTATTTGGCGAGGAAAAAGGCTCGCTTTTTTCCCTCTGTTCTCAAGACAGTTTACCGACAAAGTACAGATCGTAAAGTTTGGATATTAACAATGTTTACTTAAAATTGTACAATGAACAAGATGCAGAAGATTTTTTACTGATGCGGCTATTAGTTTAGGGTGCATTAAGTGTTAAAGCAAAAAAAAGTGAAATCACTTGCGAAAGAAGTATTGGTTTGAGAAAGCAAACCAAACGGATTGCTACGCAATCCCCGGGGGTTGGCGAGCGTAAGCGAGCAGGGGGCGGAGCCCCCTAGTGACTTAAAATTTGATTTGAGAGGTTAGGTCTTTACGATGGTTTGGAATTTGGCGTCAAACTAAGTTTCAGTTTTGGAATTTATGAAGTTTGCTCAGAATTTTATATGTGAAGGACGTCCTTTTATATAAAATTCACGCCTATGGGTATTTGAAGACTTTATTCCCTATCCAAAAGTATTTTTCAGTTTACTTTGAGCGACGCTCAAACAAAAAGAGGGTGATACGTATCATTCACTCACCTCTACGTGTCATAACAACATGCAGAGTTGTTTTGAAGTCGGATGCGACTGAAAAGATACGACGCTAGACCAAAAAAATAATAAAAAATTAACGAATGCATGACAAAAAATAAAGGATAAAATTTAAAAAAACTGAGAAACATAGATAAAAAAATTATAAAATATAAAAAAATTAAGAAATGTAGATAAAAAAATAAAAAATAAAAGAAACGATGGTATGCATAAGAACTAACAAGAACGGAACGGCTTAAGTGTATGAATAAAAAAAAAAAAAAATTACGGAATGTTTGAAAGAAATAATGGTAATTAAATCAAGAAACGAATAAATGGTAACTAAATTCCCTTGCTTTGTGCCTAAAACAAAGGTGTCGTAAGAAAATGTACATGTCAATTATAAGGCTTGCTGGATTGCGGTCTGACTCGAAGCAGATGAGTCAACAGTTATCCAAGAATGAAAGATTCTGATCACCTTGAATTTTGAACTTGGTTTCTGTTTGAGCATGAGATTTCGTCGAGACTCATTATTTTACTTCGGGCGAATGTGGAATTTGAGCTGCAATAACAAGGCCTCAAGCAGATTACTCACTGCGATACCACGTTATATAGGGCCATTTGAGACGTTGCCAAGAGCGTTTCATTTCACATTTCCGTAAGAGTTGTGATGGGCTCTAAATGGGTATTTCGAAGAACACCTGCAATGTTAAGCTATCCGTTTATGGTAGAGCGCTAGCAGTGTTATCATAAATCAGTGTTTTACAGCTGCATACTTGGTTTTACATCTTAAAAATAGACCTAACTGAAGGACTACGATGAAAAGTCCATTCTGACCAAAATTTCATACTTCACTTTATTCAATATTTAGAAATTTTTATTTACAAAGCTGTTTTTATTTTGTCAGTGCGGTGAATAGAAGCGAAGCAATTTGAATGGATATTGACTCTGCTGTTTTTATAATTTGTTTTCAAATCTTTAAATGTAGATTTTTCTGATTGCGATTTTGAGCAAAATGTATTGACTAGAAACACGATTGCTAAATTTTTATTACAATTTTTGGATGAAATTTGGCGAACTGGTTTTTATATTTGATTTTGAGGGTTTGAATAGGATGTAAGAGTTATCTTGAAAGGAAACATTTTAGAGAGATTTCGGTGTTGTGGCGCAAGGAAAAATATTGTCAAACTTCATGCTTCCTTCTACATTATTCTCAATACCTAACGAGTGGAAAGGAATATTGCAAATCTTTTAGTTTAGGCCCTAGCATATATATTTAGGAAATTTTGTACAAATGTTTAGGAAAATGTACTTAAGGTTTTTCAGTTGTAATGTTTTCAGTTAAAGTAATTTCTTTACCAACATTTTCAAAGTTTTGCCGACATTTTAATAAGTTGTAATAATTTGTAGTGATTTTTTTTGTTGTATAATGTGTTTTTATAAAAGTTGTTTTACGTTAAAAAGAAAAAATAGTATAAATTAAACATTTTTGAAAAAAAAAAAAGACTACGAAAAGACTTAAAACAGCATAAACAGAAGCTGCCTTTTGGGAAAAGCTACGAATTTAAAGAACCATAACTTCAAAAACAAATGTTAGTTTTAAAAGTATTTCTTCATATTTTAGATTTTTTTTTTAATATTATCTTTTCACCGATCCATTGAATAAAAGAACATGAAAATAAAAGCATTTCAAGGAAAAACGAGTATTGATCAGTCCATTGTAAGAGACTATCAAATGTTAGCTTCAGATGTGTAACGCAATGTATTCGTTTAAGAAATTTACTAATGGTTAAAACATGAACTTCTTTTGTTAATAGCTTTGTATAAAAGTATTTTAAAATGAATAGAATAAAATATTTATGTTTCTTACTTAAAATCTTAAAACGAGTATTTTGCATCTCTTTTGATTCCATTTGAGGGAAAAGGCGTATATAAATACGTTTGCTTAGCAGTAGAGGGCGGAACCTTATAATGTCTAGTACACAATCCATGATAGGATTTTAAATTGATTGCTGTTTTATTTTTGCGAATCTAATTTCTTTTAATTAGCGTATGTCGCGGAGGTTTTTGGAGGCCAAAGCTCCTTCGAAAATATTGGAGGGGGGGGGGTTAATTTTTATCTCTTTACGAAATATTATAAATACTGAAAATATTTTTGTAATAGATTTAAATGAAAGTAGTAACAGTTGACTATACAAAACTAATAAAACTTATTTAAAAAAACACTACCGAGTATGAAAGCTATCTCATACTCATACTATTTCATACATTTGCTCAACATCTAACCGCGCTTCAAAATTACGAGGTATTGTTCTCGGTTCTTTCCCTTCGGGATTGATTACGGACTGTCGCCAATTGCCCGTCGAGTTGCTCTAGTGCAACGTTAATCAACTACCCTACTTCCCTACCACACATTTACATGTCACATTGAATCAAAGCTTCCAACGTGACAAAGGGATAGAAACTAAATTTCGAGAACAAGATTGCAATACTTGCTAAATATTATTTTATCTCATAATCATTTAGCGAATGCAACCAATACTGATTATGTGTTTGAATCCATCAAGATACATCACTTTTCTGCTCAGTTGTCGCTTATTTCAATATTTAGGTAAGGAACACATTGGTCCAACATCAAACCTGTGACACCAAATAGGCTGAAGTACGCATGCGTACCGATATGTTTTCTGTTCAGTTACAGAGTACGCATACGCATGTCGGAGGTTTAATCGCAATGTGTGGCAAAGTCTAGGATCTGAACTTAAATTACAGAAGACTTGTGAAACGCTTACAACTGTTATAAGATTTAACTTATGAGAACTGTTATAACTTTTATCCAAAAAATGACGTATTCAATTATCTTAATCAACACTACGTCAATCACTTCATCACATGATTTTCTTTTTACATCAGCTTGAGCTTCGATGTGTGTAAACAATAACTTTATAACTGCAACACTGACCGCATAATGCACTTTTATTAAATAATATGCAGTATAATTTATATTGCAAGTGTGTGTGTGCCTATGGAGTCTACAGAAAAGCCATTGGACGGAATCTTGACATTCATGGATATAGTATTTCAGTCAAATTCAGTTATTCGAGTGTTACGTAAAAGACGGTGAATTAGTAAATTTTCAATTAATTAAGCACTATTCATTTCTACAAAGAATGTGAAGTCTATGACAGAAAATATTTCATTGTTACCAAAATATATTTATAAACAAGGAATTCTATATTGCGTACACGCATGCTTCGACGGAAAAGTTACACTTGTTTAAAGAAAAAATGAATTAATAGAAAAAGCGCGCACGAGAATTGAATATTCACTAACAAACGTATATTTAATGTTAAAATACGCAAAAAATATTTACAGCACCTCGAAATGCAAAGATGTTTCTATTTAAAATCAAATTCTAGAACTGACGCTCAAAACAGAATATGCGTACTTTCGACTAACACAGAAGCATTTATGTGAACTAAAATAAATTTCAATACATGCCTGTCCCGATACCGTAGTTTCCTTTCTGTCGTCATAAAATAATGAAATTATCTACTATCGACGTTGTGATTTCCTTGTACTGAATAATCGAGTGAGAGGAAGGAAATGCAATTATGCCAGAGGTAAATACCATCTTCAAAAATTGTAGCGAGTAATCATTTGTTTGTTTTATTCGAAAAGGATCATTTTATGTGTTTATTTCTGTGATTGACTCTTATTAGTCCCCTGTTTTTTACTGACAAACACGTTTTTTCTTCTGCCCTTTTATGTGACATTTTCTATTCGCGTAATAAATGATAGCACAAACCAAAACAAGCTCGGGTCGATATGTCTTAACGAAAGCCTGGGTCACTCACTGGGCAATTGGCTTTTTAGATTACTCCACTTCCTTATGGGATCAGCTAATTACGTTTTTCCAACAAAAATGAAGGGGACGGATTCAGTCTCGGTGGCTCCCGTTCCCGCAATAAGAAGAGCTCTGCCTTTGGGCAAAGAGCGAGGAAAGGATACTCGAATTTTCTTGAAGTGTTTTCACGGAAGTTGTTAATGGTGTTTTAATTAGGTAAATTGACTGCATTTTCAATTAGTGTCTCTTTCTTTGTGTTAAAAGTTGAAGGGGCAAAAAGTTTCTTTGCCGTAAGGACTCTTAAATATGCGTTCAAGAGGGCTTCAATTCAAATGGCGAGTCCACCAACAATGCTGCCAGTAGCTCTGAGAAGTAACATACTCGTGTCCGAACCTTTGGAATTCACTACGGTTAAATTGATTCATGGTGGCATTTATAGCTCTGAGTTTCATTGAATTAAGTGATAAAAAGTAAAACGTACTTTTCCAGTAGCGGATCAAGTTGTTTTCAGACCACAGACCCAAGTAAATTGTAGATGATTGTCCTGCATTATTCTCAGATTTGCTGATCCAAATGTATTTCAATATTTTATTTCTACAATGCAATTTATTTTTTACTTTAAACCAATCTATATTATAACTAATGATAACTGGATATTAAATTAATTATAAGTTTTACAGGATAATTTTGTATGCAAACCTGTTTAGTAGAAGTAAATCAAGCATTCTAATGTTATCGTGTTCTTAGTTTAGAAATGGATACATTGAGATTCACTATATAAGTGTGTTAAAATTTTGCCGCTAAAATAATAACTGATTTTTTGTAAACTTTTCACTAAGTGGAATTAATTTTTAAATTTTTCCTTCTTCGAAAATTATACATTTTTATATGGTACGCGAATTTTCAACCTCTTATAGAAATTTCCTTTGAAAAGGGTTAAATAATTTTTTTAATTTTATATAACCGACGTTTTAAAACTAAATCTCAAAGAACCCAGATAATGGATCTCTTGATACTCTTACTCAATTGTAGTCCTCCTGTAAAAAAGAAATCCGCCTGCGCCTAGTGGATGATCCTCCATTGCTTATTTCAACTGATGTTTGGCAATTATGCAAGCAAAAATGATTAAGATGTATAAGAGCGAAAGGTTTGTTTCCAACTAAAGTATTGTTTTGACTATTGTATTCTTAACCTAGAATTCAACATACGCAAATAAAGAAATGAAATAAAGTTAGCCCTCGATATCAATTCCATCCGAACACACCATTACTCTCGTTTGAAGTATATTTTACGTTTTAAATATTAAAATACGCCCACATTATCCGTTTTAAATGAATATATCCATTCAATCTGTCTTTATCCTTACAATATCTAAAGATAATATGATAGAGAATATAGTAATTAATTAAAACTATTCGCCCTCCCCAGTATTTGGTTTTCAACCTGATGTTATTTGCGTCGAATACGTCTTCAAGTAGGGATACAATACGCATTGATAAACATCCCACTATTATGGGATGCTTTGCTTTGTTACATTCTTATACTTTACACAATCATAAAACCTCTCGGGTAATAATGGGAATGGCAAGTCGTAAAAGTAGAAACTGTTGATGAATTTGAATACAAAACAAACTTCAGGTTTGTATCTGTTGACGCATTGTTGGATTGCATTCCCAAAGTACCGCTCTAACTTGTGGGATCATAGACTTGACTTATCATTGAAGCTGTTATTTCGCTCCCTCACCTTCAGCAGGAATATGAGTCGTTGCAGCTGAGAAGAAAGATCCAGTCGTGACTTGTATCAGCCCACGCATATGACAACTCGTGTCAAGAGGCTTTTTATACCGACACTCCTTTATTATCAATCGACTTCTTCCCAATCGATACGGAAACGCGAATACTCGCAGATTGATGTCAAACGCAATCTTTTAAGTTTCCATACCATTAGAGGTGCTTTTGCTGAAAACGCAAAGTATTTTCAGTGAATGTACGAGCGAAATTTCGTAAATTTTCTCAGAACTTGAAATACGTTTGCTATTACCGATTTTGCAAGGAAAGTCCCATTAAATTGTTTTCTAAACATTACCCCAAAAGGTATAATTCTAACCTAGTACATTAGAGTCCCGATTATCCGAGTTAATGTGGACCAAGACCAACTCGAATAACCAAAAATCTCGGTTAAAGCGAAAATTGTAAATAAAATAAATCGTGTAGGGGTTTAAATGTAAATTTCAACAAATACAAACGTTATATAGAAACTCGTCATTAGCAAAAAACTGACTCATACTCCTGAACAGAGCAAAAAACTGAAAATTATCTCGTCATTAGCAAAAAACTGACCAGATCTTGATGGACGAGATATCTCGTCATTAGAAGAAAACTGACACGATCTAGATGGCGTCATCAGAAAAAATTGGTAATTTTTCGTGGCGAGATAACTCGTCATTACTAATATTGGTCACGTCTTAATGGACGTGATATCTCGTCGAAACCTCGAATAATGTTCTCAAGTTTTGGAACTTTAACACGTTCACTGCCAAAGCTGATATGGTACGTTGATAGTTATTCCCCCGCCCTTGGAAATGGGTTTTTCCCAGAAGACAATACCAGAACAGATTGTCGAAAGCTCAGCCAAATTATTATATTTTTTATTTGGGGGGTGGGGCGTAATAACTAATAAAGATATAAATTCGAAACCATATACCTTTACAACTAGCTTCTAACCTTTACTCCACGCCAATACCACGCCAACATCTCTCATATAAATGCCGATTGAAGCGGAGAATAAATGTTGAGGCGCAGCTCTTACCGCGCTCTTTAGCGTTGACGCCACATCACGCGCTGTCGCGAGATCGGCAGCGAAAGTGTTAAAATCTTCAGACGATGCATGGGTTAAACATATTTTCCTCGTTTATTCTATATTCCAGTTATACCCTTATTTGTATTCTGCCTTCCACTAAAAATGAAGAGATAGCCCCAATGATAATAAATAAATTCATTAAATTATTCAAAGATTTCAAAAGCACCGCCATTCTTTCTCATAGACGACATGAATAATTAAAGGAAACGCCGCATACAAATTGCCCTTAAGAATACAGTATGCAGGCGAAAAAAAATAGATAGCTAGCTGAAATATATTCACAAAATATTCGGGCAGTCGTTACTCTCACACGAATATATTCCTCTTTAAACAAATCCCCTCTCCATGGAATTCATTTGGCCGGTTGGTGGGTCAGAAAGAACGTATTTTTACTCGATATGTCTGAGGGAACAGAGCATGGTAAAGTGTTTGTTAGTTGACCGGGTCTTATTTGGCAATGGAGATGTGGTAATGATTGCTGTAGCTGGAAGGATAAATCACTTTAAAGCACTAGCTTATATACACACAACCAGTATTACAATACAGTTTACATAAAAACGCATTACATAAATGGGAAGAACTAAAACTTTTGTGTGTGTGTGTGATCTAAGGGCTTGATAATCTTGAGAAATTGAGTAGTACAAAAATTAAGACAACTATCGAGTTTCGGAGTATTCAGGTTCCCAAGTACCGATCGACGAGTACTGTTCCAAGTGATGTTCCCGAATCTGATCGCCGAGATATTGAAACATGAGGATGGAAACGGGGTTTGAGAAGAAATAAAGGCCCATAAATAGATATTTCTAGAATATTAAGGTTAAATGAAAAAGAAGGGAAAAGGGTTGGACTCGTACTTTATATCGAGTGATAATTTATTGACACATATTATGTCTCTAAAATAATTTCAACCTAAACTACTTGTTGCAACCCTGAATTCGTTGTTCCAATTTACAGTTCGACTTTTGCATTCAGGTATTTGGAATCAGCGAGGTACTCATTTGCATTGGAAAGAAAAGAAGTTGGCAGAGTTCATCCCGAAGTTGTAACTTCTAATTACATGCGTGCCATGATTCATCGCATTCAAGTCATTTTTTCAGCAGGTGTCACTGGCAGGAATAACACATAACGTGCAACTGGGTTAGTTCAAGGGTATGCAGCGAAATCCTTGCACTTAGTTAACCTGAGCAACTAATTGGTCTCTCCTAGACTCCCTATCCACACGAGTTAGTTATACGACTGCTTCTTAACTTGCTCCACGGGGATAGCGACGGGCATGTTAGTTTTCTGAGAATATATCACGGTATTCGCAAGCTTCATCTCAATTTTCGCCACTGTTCGAATAGAAATGTATCCTTACTTTTGCTGCATAACTTGCTGAAATGTCTTTCCCAAATGGAAGTGTAAGAGTCAAATTTTGTTGCAAGTGTGTTTTCCATTTCAATTGGTACTGGTGGCGGAATCTTTACTTTTTAACCATCAATTTTAGCTGCTAGTTGCGTACATTGCAAAAGAATATCTGTATGGTAATGGCCTTAAAAGGATTGAGTCATGACAATTTGATTCCTGGGACAATTTCATTGTGAGTTGGATTCGTTATTAATTCCTTTTCCGACGGCATGTTTCATTTCCGTTGGAATATAAAAAACTTGAAATGACATTTGATCGATCGTTTTTCTGCAATATTGTAGATCCGTCAATGTGCTGGGTGAAACTAAATGGTTCATAACAATTTTTAAACTTCCCTCTTAATCTCTGAAATGCATATTTGTAAATATATTTATATTACTGTTGTTTAAGCAGAAGATTTTTTAAACTCCAAGACATATCTGGATTCTCCTGTTTGGGTTTTCGCAGAAAGAAATTTCCTATATTCAAAGATACTAACGATTAATTCCGATTCGATTATTGTATGAAAACTACACCATTTATGAATGAAAAATATAGAGATGTTTATGTGGACGAAAATAGAGCCATTTCGAATTGATACTTTTTCTAAGAAATATTTACTTTAGAGTTCTGTTTATCGATAGGAAACATGCGTTCAAATCATTTTCACTTATGAGTACACACACGTCGCATTTAAGAAATCTATAATTTTAAGACCGTTTATCAAAACACAATCGATTCGCTATAATTGAACTCGTTTTGTCGTTTACAGCCATTTTGACTTATTATTTGTCACTTGCATTCTGAAAGAGTTTTCCTAGGTAGGTAGTTAACTAACATCACACTGAAGCAACACAGTGGGCTATTGGTAACGGGATCAACCCTGAAGGGAAAAATCCGCGGACGACACCTCGTCCTTTTGAAACACGGTCAGATGACGAGGCAACACCTGAGCTGGCACTCTCCAAACGTCGACACCACACCAATATTTGAGACCACGACAGATTTATGTACACGACGCTCTTGGGCTGGATCGAGTTTAGAACTGGCAACATCCGTTAGCTAATCCGACACTCTTCCAACAGGGGTCATGGGGTTTTTCAAGAAATCGTGCAAAATGTCGAATTGCTTTTCCTGTGCATGTGTACATACCATCTGCGTTTCTTATCATAAATATGTCTGAGGGCCAAGTGGGCGTTACTGACCTCCAGCTCTACCCCTTTCCTATGCATGCAAAATCGATGGCAAATATGGACTTTTCCCTTCTTTCGTACAGGGCACTTTTATCTGATCCGCGATTCCAGCTGCAAAGCTAATTCCGTTTTGTTTGCAAGAGCCTTTTCCTTCGCCAATATGGTGGGCCAGCACCTCGTATATCTCCAGAAATGTCATACACGTGACACATATTACGCGCAAAGCATCCTTTTCGTGCTGCGAGGGTCTTCTGCCTACACACCTTCTGTAAACCCAAAAGGAAACAGTCGGTAAGGAACAGGGAAAATCTCCGTGCGAAAGATTAGCATCATAATATCTCCAAATGAGCTGATTTACAAAAACGACACAACCGCACCCAAATTTTTGTATTATCGCGGACTATTGGCTCATACGAAGCTCATAAGGAAAAGTCCCCGGTGAGAGCGAGCAGTGCCGACAAACGAAGAAAAACGAGGCGAGGAGGATTAGCCTAACGGCCAACGTCTGCAAATGAGGAGATCATAAGTTACAAGGGTATCCGATCCACCTTAAACTTACGGGCGATAAATTAGGAAGAAACGCCAACGTGGATATCCGAAAAGAATAGGGAAGATAATGTAATTTATTAAGCGCGTTTGAAAACGGACGGAGCAAAGACAAACGAGGTGCAGAGGATTAGGGGGCCGACCATCATCTCCAAAGATGCATAAAGGCGCGTATACATTTGCGAGCCTATAGTTCTCATGATTGGGACGGGGTTTTGGGTGCCAAACGAAAGGCTCGTGAACTGCTCGTGTCGATTCGCCTCCTGTCGGTTTTTCGACGAACACAAAGGCGTTCTCGGTTCAGATTGGGACGGCGCCGTGAGTAGTTCGTTGCTTTTCTTTCTGCTCGCGAACCTCCAGGCTCCATCGTTATCACCGGTGGCTGACAAATGACTGCCTGGTGGTTCGCGGTTGGTTCCTTCCTTTTCCATAGATCTCCGGAAGTTCGTTGTGAAAATAATTTCAACGAGCGGCTCACGAACGGTTGGGCTCTATCGGCTTTATAGGTGTAAAGGCGCGTATACATTTGCGAGCTGAACTGTTCGTGAGCCGCTCGTGGACTGTTTGTTGAAATTATTTTCACAACGAACTTCCAGCGATCCATGAGAAAGGAAGGAACCAACCGCGAACCACCAGACAGTCATTTGTCAGCCACCGGTGATGACGATGGAGCCTGGAGGTTCGCGAGCAGAAAGAAAAGCAACGAACTACTCACGACGCCGTCCAACTCTGAATCAAGAACGCCTTTGGGATTGGTTCCAGACCGTCGTCAATAGCCCGTTGTGTTTCTCCAGTGCGAGGATAATTAAAATATCAAATACCATATTATTTGGTATTTTTTAATCAACGGCACACTGGAGCAACACAACGGGCTGTTGGTGACGGTCCGGGATCAACCCGCAAAGGGAAAGATCCGAGTACAACACCATGTAATTTGGAACCACGATCAGATCACGTGGTCACGCCTGACCTGGCATCCCACTCTTCAAACCTCCACACCACGCCAACGTGAGGACATTTGTGCCACGACAGATTTAACATGCACCAGCCCCTTTGTATACGACGGTATTTGGTTGGTTTCGAACTCACAACCCTCGGGTTGCTACCATATTATTTGGCAAATGCTTCTGCTCTCAACCACTTAAAAATACCATACCAAACCCAAGTTTAATGGACAAAATGTATAACTTAAAAATATTTGTCATTTTTGATAATTTTGTAATTTTTAATTAAAGTTGTACTAGAGCAACACAACGGGCTATTGACTACGGTCCGGCTAATGGTAATGGTAATTTTAGTTAACGTCGTACTAGAGCAGCACAACGGGCTATTGACGACGGTCCGGGTAATTGGTAATTTTTTAGTTAACGTTGTACTAGAGCAACACAGCGGGCTATTGACGACGGTCCGGGTAATTTGGTAATTTTTAGTTAACGTCGTACTAGAGCAACACAACGGGCTATTGACGACGGTCCGGCAATGGTAATGGTAATGGTAATGGTAATTTTAGTTAACGTCGTACTAGAGCAACACAACGGGCTATTGACGACGGTCCGGAATCAGTCCCTTAAGGGAAAGATCCGAGGACAACACCTCGTAATTTTAAACCACGGTCAGATGACGAAGCAACACCTGAGTTTGCACTCCACTCTCCAAACTTCCTTTAGAGTATTATATCGAGGAACAGGCTGTTGTACAATGTTCGATTAGTTCGGTCGGATCTTTCCCTTCGGGGATTGGGACTGTCACCAATAGCCCGTTATGTTGCTCCAGTGTGATGTCAATTAAAATACCTACATACCTTGATTGGTTTGGAATGAACTTTAATCCATAATTCCCGGTCTAATTAAGCTCAGGTCATTCCAGGTAATTAAGATTCGTTATCTGACCGTGGTTCAAAATTACGTGGTGTTGTCCTCGGATCTTTCAATTAAGGGATTGATCCCTGACCGTCGTCAATAGCCCGCTGTGTTGGTCTAATACGTTATTAAAAATTACTAATTACCAATTCCCCGGTCTAATTAACCACTATGTAAAAATAATTTATGTTTGTTTGTTTGAGGGTTTAATGGCGCAAGGGCCACATTTGGCCCAGCTGAGCCAAATACAAGTCAAACTCAAGTAAAAATGTGAACGGGAAAAAAGAAGGGAATTTTAACTAACTTCGTACCAGAGAAACATAACAAAAAAAAGAAGCAATAGGTAACGGGCTGAAAGCTGAAAAAGACCGCTTAGGTAACTGGGGAGTGCGACTCCCGTGTTTACTAAAGACCACATGGGGAAAGGAAACATCGCTAGATTACCTCGGATTCGTGCAGCCCGTGGACACCTAAAGATGTAGAGCTACAAGCACCACAGAAACGAATAAAACAATTTTGATAAACCAACAGGATGGATTAGAAATATCATCAGTAATTATTTGAAATAAAAATTTGGTATGATGCAAACCATTTTAAGTATAATTGAAAGTCTGTTTAGTATTTATGCGCTTCTGCTGCTAAAAGGAAGAAACTATAAAGTTTATGGGCGCATAATCAGCGAAACTGCTGGAAAGGGCAGTAAAATTATAAAATTATTGTAAATTAAAGTTAGGTAATGAGTACATTTTGTGGTATCAAATTATCAATGGGTGAGACAAATGGGTGCAATGGAAATAAAAATCAAATAGAAAAAAAATATCGTCACTTAAAACGGATGTCAAGTTTGCTCTGAGACAGATGAGTCCTTGACTTCAAGTAATATTCTTTGGTGGAAACATTCTTCGAATACCAGGGTCAAAGCGGGCAAAAACTGAAAAAGGCACCAGAAATTTTAACAGAATAACCCAATAAATGACAACTCACATTCCTAACCTTACATAAGAAATCAGTTACTATCACACCTCAGAAAAATTAGTAAAGAAAAGCCATGTCTCGTAAAAGTAAATAAAAGAAATTGAACCAGATTAGAGAGAAAACTTGCTGTTCCGCGTATTTTTCTTCCTAACGAGAGTGGTTTCCATATGCTGTGTGTGTTCACGTTTCCTCACCTGCTCTTCAAGTCGACTCGCCCTCGGACTCTGATTGGTCGAAAGTTAGTCGGTCGTATGAGTACTCCGTCTGTTCGCTCTTGCAATGTGAACAATTTTCAAATGGTGCGCATGCTTTAGCCGCGGAAAGTTGGGTGGCAGTGCGTGCGTTTGTTTTTATTTACTGTGACAGTGCTTTACTTTTGCCAGAACCAATTCGGATTGTTTCTTTTTTTTTTGATGGACCTGAATCGTTGATTCCAAGTAAGTTATTTTTGAGATACAAAATATTGTTAAAAGCAGCGTATTTGTTTAATTTAGTGAGAGTATTTATATTGCTTTTCAAGAATTAGTGCTTTTATTTTACTGGGTTCTTCAAAAGTTTCTAAGCCATTGCGTGAAATGCCACTTCATGTTCTTAATGCTGTTTACCGCTTGAATTAATTGGAATTCCTGCAATGATTTCTTAGTTTAGTACCTTGTAACAACCGGTATAAAAACGATCCTATGCATCCATCATAATCTAGTTGAATTGTATTTAAAGATCGGGAAATGTGTAAAAATCTTCATCAATTGTGCTCTATGTGATTTTTTCTCAATCGTAGAAAAATTCAAAACAAAGAAATGTTAACCAAACAAAAAGAGGTTGTCATATCTTATGACGTAGATAAAACGCCATTTGAAAAATGATATTTGGAAATTTTTTTTTATGGAAGTGATGGGAATTTGGCCAAAAAAGTAAAAACTCCTGTTCATAAAATTTTGGTTCATTCAGTTCTCTCATGGTAGTAGCAGCTGCATAGGCATATTCAGAAGGGAGTTAATTTCCTATAAAGTTATTGATGCTACAAATAGTTTGTTTTGTAATAGTTATTTGGATGCTGAAATTTGCTTGATCCTTGTGAATTTTGTTATTCCTGTCAGAAAAATCCTGGACATTCATAGTATCGCAATTTGAACAGTTGTTAAAGCAAGCAAAGAATCCATTTATGTATTAGATTGAGAAGAATTCGGAAAAGATAGGAATAACCTCCTGTCTATTTTTCGACATGTGATCAAGGATATATTTGCAGGAAGGGTCCCACTAGTCACAAGCCCTCTAAAATATTTTAAATTTCTAAAGCACCTAAAATTCACATTAAAGCAAATTGAATAAGGATAAATAAAATCTCTGACTATCACATGGATAAAATGCATATAGATATGTGTGAGCCTTTCGATTGTAATAACAAACTGGGAGAAGATTTCAAAATTATTTTTTTAATACGTACCTGGATATGACTAATTTAAGCTAAATCGATGTGGTACTATTGAAATTTGACCAGTGGTCACACATAAAGCAAGAACTAATATGAAATTAGCAGAAAGCTATCTGCTTTCACTCCACATTGTTAATGTAATCAATTTTTAATAATGGTGACAGGTTATAATTTTGTAGTTTTTTAACAGAACAATGAATACCCTCTTTTGATTAGGTATAAGATCTATATATTTACACTCAGATTTTCTGAGTTAATATATTCATTAATTGTTAAATCAGTTTAAGATTTTTGATTAATTGTTAAATCAGTTTTAAAAGGAAAAATGACAGTTTTCTTGAAATGCTGCACAATATAAGTTTTAGATTATTTAATTTTTTTGTTTAAATTGTCCTGTTAGGATTTGCTCACATTTTATTCATTAAAAATTTAAAATTTTTGAAGAAAAGTATGTTAATCAGTATTGCATGAACTTTTATCCTAAGTTTTGTCACTAGTCCTTAAAATATTTTGTCTCAAATTTTTTTATACAATCACTTGTTATTTTCAAGTAAGAAGAATACTATGTAAAAAAAACTTGTACATAGCAAATGACACGTAACAGATTTATTGAAATTGAATGTTTTTACCTTATCCCTATTAGAAACGTTTTTCTTTTTATCGCAGAATTGATTGAATTTGCCCATTTGAATTTCAAAACTAAAAAAGCCAATGTAAAAATGTTCAAATAGTGGAAAATTCCAAATTAATTTTTTAAGTTTCTAAATTTCTCCGTAAATTTGTACATAATTTGTTTTTTTTCCTTCATATTTTAGGTGTTAATGTAATGTTGTTTACTGATAGTTCAAGATTGTTGTGTACTTTGAGGTTTATGGTTACGACAGTTGTCGGCTTTGCCTCTATTGTTTAGGTTTCTTATTTTGTTTATTGGTTGTCAGAAGAGTGGAGTTGTTGTGACTTAGAATTTGTTAGTGCAGTACTGATAATTTAACTGGATTTAGTTGTATTTCAAGTTATATTATATTATTTCTTGTATTAATCTCGAATTCAGGAATTTTAGACATTGGTATTAAGCTGTAGTAAAATTTGATGCTGGCAATCAAAATCTCCTTTGTTTTAATCTAGCCTAAATCTAATTAGTTAATTATTATTTATGAATGCTTAATTGTAAAAAATTAAAAGCTCTTATTTGTTGTGACTAGTTCTGTGAGTCGAGGCTACAAGTTACTAAGACATGTTACATGTGCGTCGAGGCATGCATATATGTGGTCAGTTTGTATACAGATAACAGTCAGCTTCTATATAGTTAGGCATACATTGTTCAGAAGATATAGTGTCGCAGGACCGACGTTGGACCAATGTGTGATGTATTTTTTGCTAATGTACAAGTGATGTCATTTAAGTTAAAAATACTTATACTGTTATATATATGTATACTTATACTGTAGCTGTCTTATACTGTTTGATGCTAACATCAAAAGAATAAAAACAGTTTTGAATTTATAGTGGATCATATTGGCTGGTTGTTTTGGGCACTTTATGGAACAATTGCCATATTTGACCAAGCAACGCTAAACACGACAGTGTAAAAAATATCTTGAAAGTGAAAGAAAGAAGGATTGAGGAACAGAGTAGTGGGATGAAAGTAGAAAGATTGCTCTGGAGTGCGACATCAACATTTACTTATTAAAGCCACTGTTATAAATGAACAATTTTACATTTCAACCAGTTATTTAAAAAATCCTGGTAACATTGACTTTTTATTTTTATGACCTACAGATTCGACAGATTTTAAATAAACAGGTTAACAGATTTAAATAAATTGTTGCGAATACTGTTGTTTCCATGACCTGTCATAGCCACCAATTTGTGTTGATACTCGCACCTCTTCGTTTAATTGTGTATAAAGTTATTCTAATGTTTTAATTACTTTTGGAGTGTTGTTTTGGTACTGTGAAATTAAACTGGATTATTTTAAGATTTCTATATGGTTTATTAAGCATGTATGATGTTACATTCCGATTTTTATACCTTTTTTGGCAGTGGATTTTCATCATAAGAAAGATACCATACCAAAGAATCAAATTTCATCATAACAAAGATATTTCTCCAACAAAAATTTTGGAGCTTAAAACACTTTGATTGATACTAAATTCTAAAAAGAAGATTGTATTGATAATTAATGTTTCACGAACATCAATGAACCATACAAACAATGAAAATGAAACAATTTGATGCAAAAATTATATTGCTACTAAAGCATTTAAACCTTTGTATCCAATACTCAGAAAATATCCTTTGCACTGGCTCTAATAATTTGATCAACTTCTGTAATTTATGAACCCAATATATTGCACACATTGACTACTCCTGATGTGGAATAAAACTGACATTTTGTCATTAAATTTTGGTTGGTTTTTGTTACATCTTTAGTAATTTATAAAAAATATGTATTTGATTAAAAAAGTTTTATGAGGGGATGCTTCGGGTTTGGGACACGTGGTTTCACTCTTCTTGGTCAAATTCTCTCAATGACAAACACCAGACCCAGGAAAGAAACATTCCAAAATGTAATTCAATTGTTTTTTTATGGTTTCATGTGGGTGTTTTTAATTACTTTACAGTAGTAATTTATGTGTGCAGTAGGTATATCATCATTCTAGGTGTAATCGTATTCATAAAATTGGAAAAAATTTATCTGGAACAGGGATGCAGAATTTTTAAAACCAAAAGACACAAAAAATTACTGACTTATGGAGGCACCCAAAAAAACTATGAAAATTATTTATCATATTGTTATAAAGAAAGACAATTTAATGTATGACATTGCATTAATTTAACAATTCTTTTAATACTTGATTGTATTTTTGTAGTTTCCATGTGTAAAATTTATTCAAAATTTTCATTAGTCAAGCGGTTTCTAATTTTCGATTTACTAATATTCAAGACTGAAGTTTGTCCACAGATAAATATGCAAGTGCCTGATACCACAGCTACTTTGTTGTTTGCATTTGCAAGTTTTAAAAATTACCGATTGAGCGACTGGTTCAAGTTAAAATAACAGATTGTGAGGTGGGCCATCAGCAAATCAAGGGAGGGCCACTATCTATGCACTCCTGATCTGGAACATGTATAATAGCTGCATACTTTTACGACATGTGAAATACATTTTGTGTTGTATTACATTGTACTTTTTAAAGAAGTCGTGGTTTTTCTCTTCCTCTGTCCACTAAGTTCAAGTGCATCTGTCAATGATTTCCTGTCAGTCATGTCTGTTGTGCATGGGAGACCAGAGCACTTAACAGAAAATGTCAAAGGACTTTTTCTTCCCCTTCACTAGATAGTGCTCAAAAGAAGTGTGGGAGTGAAGTGAAGCTTTCCATTGGCCTAGATTAAAAATAGAAATAAAAGTAATCAAACAAGAAAAAACAAGAACTGCTCTTGACATTTTTAAAGGATCACACTTTTTGCTAAAACATTTTGGAATGAGTAGAGAATTGCTTTTGCTGCTTGGAAGTGTTGATTAAACTGAAATGACCATTCTCATGTTAACAAACTGTTTCGGGCAAATGTGCCCCTTAAAGTTCCAGGAAGACTACATCTGACCATTAAGAGGGTTGGTCTTGTCATGATGACATATTAAAATTGTTGTCTGTAAGTGAAATTTATATACAAAATTTAAAAAAAAACGGATTTGATTAAAATTAACTTAAATTGAAAATTCTTTAACTTAAAATATGCAAACATTCTTTTTAGCTACAGAAACATGATTTCCATTAATCCATTTTCAACTACATATTAAAAATTACCAGCTGAAAAACATTAAGATCAAATTCCTTAATTATGGTGGGTGAGCCCATCATCCACCAACTCAATGCACCACTGCAAACCCCATAGCAAACGTGTCATTTCATTAAGTTGTCACTTTTCATTTGTGAATGAGCAATGGAATGTCAAACCTGAGTATATAAGGAATTTTTTTTTACATGGACTTGGAATAATTTATAAGCCTAGATTTCTATCTGAGCAGATTCAGATGTCGATCTAATTAATCCAATTTTTCTGACTCAGTGATTGTTTTGACTCAATTTATTGCACACATTGACCACTCTTGATATGGAATAAAACTGATGTTTTGTCATTAAATTTTTTTTAAATTTCTTTAGTCACTCATAAGAAATATGTATTTTATTAAAAAAGTTTTATGAGGGGATACTTAGGGTATTTGGGACACATGGTTTGACTTTAAAACAACTTTAATGATTTGACAGCCCCTATGAACACACTGTGGAGATGAGGTTTTATGGCTTAAAAGTTTCCCAGATAATTTTTCAACCCCTTATGCCCTAGAATTTGTATATAAAAGTTTTCTGAAATGCTCAAATTCGCTTTTGGCCATGATATTCTTAATATGCAAGCTTCAAACAGTTTTCCAAAGGAACTTGGTCCTATATGACAATATATTATCAGCATAGTAGAAATCTGATAGACTAAATAGTGTTTAAAAATTGATTACATTGACTCATTTTATGTGTATTTATTTTTCATCGGTACTTGATTTTCTGCGGAATCTCTTAAAAAGCTGTAATGCCTGGTCAACAAAGGTGAAAATTAACGGTCGCCACGTGGCGACTGAATGTTTCAAAGTGGAGAAAATTTTGATACAGTCGCCTCACTTTCTTAAAAAACATTAATTTATATGGTGGAACCTCCGATTTTACCTTTTTTCTTTTCTTCGTAAGGACCTTAAAATAAATTTTACAAAAAAGAAAGAAAAAAGTCTGAACACACACACATTAATAACTTGTGTGTATTCTACAAAATATGTGAAGGCTTGTAAGTGGCCAGGAATGAAACAAATTCAGTAACCACTGGCCTCTTACAAAATTTCTTAATTTTCACCTTTACTGGTCAATAGTTGTCTTAAGTTTTAAACTGTCGTTTACCTTACATGTTTGCAACCAGTAATGCTAAGATTTCGGTGACCTAAAAATAACTGGAAAATGCTATATACAAATACATTTATGGCCCAAACAATGCTCTAGTGATTAAATATGACTTAAAAACCTTACGTTTTTTTGAAACTTTTAAAAAGTACAAGCAGTGCATATATTAATCTCTATTGATATTTGTATTGATGACAGTGTTATAACTCACGTCCCTTACCTTATTAAAATCCACTCATAATCATTAAAAAAATGCAAATATCTTTTCGTGTCAGTTCAAAAGGGGTTAATGTCTGAATTTTTATGGGGTCCTATGGAGTCAGTCACACGTGCAGCATTGATTTAGGAATAATATAATATGCTATGCTTAAAATCAAAACTAAATGAATTGACTAATCTAAATTACAATAATTTGTATCATGGCATGCTTCTTTTGCTTCCTGAATATTTGAGTGAAAGTGAAACATTAAACTCTTAAGATTCTGAGAAGTAACTTACTTAACTTCACCCCTTTTATCCTGAAATGGAAGATATACGGAGGAATATTAACATGTAAATCCAAATGAAAAATAATTGTTCAAAATATAAAACAGAATTTGACCCCAAAAAAATGTACACTGCGAAGGGTTCACATCTCCTTTGAGTTAACCACAATTAGTGTTTGAACATCCACTTATCCATCAATTGCATCCCATTCACTCGTTCAAGGCGATTCAGTATTTTTTTTGACGTCGCAACCCATTTTCGCGTTCGTTCACATTTCCTTTTCTGCTCTGGTTCTATCTTCCAGGTTTTTAATTAATTTCTGTCATCGAACTGCTGAAGAATTTCTTTATTCTGTGTAGTTTTAGCATTATGTAGCTTTATTCCTCGAAGAAAGATAAAAGAAAAGGGACATAATTGGTGAATGAATTCCGTTGTGATTGACTTTATAGTGTTTATACCCTTTCGTTGCCATTCGCTAGTATACAAATTCTGTCGGATTTTATGAGTGAATTATATACAGATTGTAATTGCTATCTCCCTAAGTTTAGAATAAAGAAAAATGATTAGAGTTGTACTCCTTCAGAAAAAATGTGAGAACTACAGTTTTTATATTCCACTTTTATGAACGCTTAAGAAATAAAAGACGAGATTTGTTGACCAGAAAATTCATGAAAGGTCTTGAAGCAATGACGTCTTCCGGCAAGCAATAAGAATGTTTACTCTGCTACATTCGTGGTTTTTAGTACAAAAGTAAAAATTTTTGCTAATGGAAAAAAATTATGTTTTATCAAGTGCGTACTTTGTTTGCACTTTTTTTCAAACTGCAACTGTATGTCCATTACTTTGATGTAAGATGAGTAAAATCTATGGAAATTCATGTTAGAGTGAGATAGCGAGGAAATGCGCCACTCTATATACCGAATCAGATCTTCCCTAGAAATGTTGCCCCTTCCCAAGCAAATACTGAAACGACGCGTATGATCAGGACAGAAACAAAGTCTCGCATATTGTCATCAATCAATGCTTACAAAATTGCAGTTTGTAGTCTAGAGCAATTTTGATTCCAATAACCATCTGGATACGAAAGTCGATGATGGAACTGGAATGTAGTCCTGATTTCATAAGCACTTATGCGCTTTATGGACATATGGGACTCCGAAACTAAATTCGCGATTCAGACTTTGTTTTTTTTATTTGGCCTTTTATTGGTGCTGATTTTCTTTTTATCATTTCTTACGTTCTGTATATTTGATTGACCTATTTAACTTAGCTTTCGAAAAGCTTATCAAATTCCTTGACATCGAAAAGTGTATTGAAATGCTTGCAGCTTTAAATTTCGTTTTTTAGCGAGATGATTTATTTGAAACTTTTTACACAGTGAAAGAAGACATTTGATTTTTGTGCATTTTATCAGTTTGTATTTAGGGACAATTTTTTACTTGCAAAACACAATGCAAACGTTTTTACTTGACGTATATTGGTGTCCTGTATAAAAACTTTGAGAATAAAGAGTTATGATAAATTCAATTCCTTGAAGTTAGACTTTCAATCCAACATATCAGATACCTTCAGGATAGCACTTCTATTATCACTATTTAATGTTTTAATTGTGTTAGGCATTTCTTCGGTTTATTAATTAATTCGCTGAAGGCTTCGACTTTCGTAAGCAATACAGAATTCTAGAACGTACTCATAGTTCTTAGTTTTTTTATAAGTCTATATTTCATGTTTCGAAATTCCTCCTAGACTTGTTCGTTTTTCAGACGCAGGATATAAAAAATAGTCGATTTGTACATTGCATTCGTAGGCTCGGCTTAGGTAGGCTTCAGTAGGTTCACTTATCAAGTTCAAGATCGAAACGTCCCATCTCAAGCAACTTTTCCATCTCTGTAATCAGCAGTGAACATCTACCTTTTCCTTCAGCTGGTCACTGTCACCAGTGCTCTTGCCCAATAAATGATGCATCGGGGAAAAGATAAAACTTTCTTTTTTGTTTTGTAGAGAGGCAAACAAAAGCATCGTGTCCTTGACAATTATGCTTGTTTTAAACTTATATGTATTTGAACGCAAGCTATTTAAGGAAATCATTTCAAGGCGATTTTCGAGGATATGTAGGCGCTCATCTTCCGCCAATTTACTGTGTTCCGTTCCATTGTTTTCCTTTAAGCATTCTCAAGTGCTTTGGGTCACTCACTGGTGGCCAGAAGAATATTGGTATCTGATTTGGGGAAAATTTCTTTGCAAATTTATTCAGAAAATCTATTAATCTTAGGACGCTAAACTAAAATTAAAAATCTGTTTGCGCTGATAAAATTTTATTAGTACGCTGTTTTTTAAACCTCCAATAAACGAGAAATTTTTTCAAATTAGTGTTCATGCCAGAGGGGAAATGTTTACGAATGCCTCTCAGCCTCCTTTCGGTACATGTTTTGATTCCATTTAATAGACTTATTACGTCGCTTCAAAATGTAATGTTCATAAAATTATACGTAAATTAGCATCATGATACAGGTATGGAATGCAAATGAGTTATCGTTTCAAGCATTTCGTGGACCTTTCTAAATGTTATATTCTTTTTTGATTATCTGTTGTGTACCTTTAATGTGTCACTTTGTTAAAGGTCCGACAGTATATTTCCTTAAGTATGAACATTGCATCATTTGAAACGAATCAATAGATGACTAGCGAAGAGACGCAACAATTTTTATTTTCATTTTGTAAAGCGAGTAAGTAGTAACACGTTTATTTTACCTTTAGCAAGTAGAAAAACTCTTAACGCTTTTAAAGAGTGATACGAAATGCTGTAAAATGTTTATCCAATATTCTTATTTGAAAACCTTCTCTTTAAATAAAATGAAAAAGCAATCGTTAATTTGAAATATTTCGCCAGACCGCCACCTGCTTTGAATATAAGTAAACGCAATTCTGCTAAAGTTTTCTTGGTCCCGTCCAAATAGCCCGTTGTGTTACTCCAGTGTGACGTTAATTAAAATACCTACCTTGATCCCGTCCACTCGGGTCAATTGTCATTCTATTATCCCGTGTTAAATCCACTATTAAATTAAGTCTTCCTACCCCCATTCTTTTCCTCCTTTTCGAAACTTTCCGTAAATGGAATACTGTCCGTTTTCAAGTGCCCTACATTTGGAACGCTTTCAAGACTTAACTGCCTTGTGATCACGTGGGAAAACATGTATTGTTTTGTTTCTGAGAGAAAAAGGTTGCGTATGTGGGGGCGTCATAATTATTTTTTGCGAGCCTTGACTCGAGAGAGTGGGGGCAAATGCGCTCTTAATTGAAATATTTTCCAGATCCGTCAGGACTTAGCGTTTGACTCAAACGGTAAGAATTAATTTTCGAAATAATTGTGAAACCTTTTTTCAAAGCGCTTGTACTAAAATTTGTCATTTGAACCTAACTGAATTTTACCAGTTTTTGCTGTGGTAATTACTGAAAAATTCAAAACAAGTGGGTCGGGTTGCTTTCTAAAGAATTTGGAACACTTAATTAACCTTATGTGCAAAGATTTTAAGCCACGCAGGTTTGATTTTTGTAACTTACCTAGATGTATTTCTCTCTTCGGTGTCAGTCAAAAATTTCCTCGTGTGTGTATCCATTACTTGACATTGTTTTGTGTTTGGCGCAGCTTGGCCTAATACGGCCCTTGCGTTGCGCCATAAAACGTAACCATCATCGAATTTGAAAAGTTTTTCTGTATTTATGCATCACAACTGTGCTGAGCACGAGAGCGACAAACAAAATCGGATTATTTAAACCCATGCAATGCGTGTATATTTGGACCCATTTGCGGTAGAGGAAAAATCACACAATTTTTAAAAAGCCAAAAGACTGACAAATAGATTTTGATTTAAGCTGTAAATTACTCTTCCGTTTATAAATATCCAGGAAACTAAACGAACTTTAGATATGACTAGTTACAAATAGGGATTAGGGATGCGACATCGACAACAAAACATCGATGTTTATTAGCATTGTTAGTTATTATTAATTATTTATCAACTTATGGGGGGGAAATAACAAACTTATTTTTTATTTTCTGTAAATAAGAAAAAATGGGGCCTATAGTTATTATGTGCCCCAATATTTGTTATTTATAGTTGTAAAAAAAGAAGTTTGTTAACATTCTCCACCTTAAGCGGACTTCTTTTTGCACTAACTATCCCACCAGTTAGGCAAAAAACTCTTTCTGATAGAACGGATGTCCTCATCACTGACAAATACTTAGTTGCGCGGTTATTTTTCTTAATTTTCAAATTTTTCACTTTTTTTATTCAAAAACAAAACATTGACAACGTAAAAACATCGACAGTGTTAAAACATCAATGTTAAACAAACATTGGCTGCAATAAATCAATGGTAAATACATCGATGTTTTGAAAACATCGAGATCGATGTCGCATCCCTATTTTTCAGACCCTTCAACCTTGACTACTTTGGTCTAAACGTATGTTCAATTTTATGAAATTTCAATTATATTTTTATGAAAATTATGCTACTTGGTTATTTTTTAACTTTTTATAATGGTACATTTTTCACTTAAAAATAAAACATCGACAAGTGTAAACATCGATGTTACAAAAACATCGCCTCCAATACATCGATGTTATAAAACATCGATGTTTTTTATAGAACATCGATGTCGCATCCCTAGTAGGGATGCAACATCGGCAACAAATCATCGATGTTGATAATACATCACCAAAAACCATCGATGTTTTTAAATATCCGTGTATTTAAACTCCCCCCCCCCTCATTTCATAAAGCTGGTTTAGTAACCTCAAACATTAATGTTTGCAGGGGAAGGGAAGATTTAATTTGTAATTTGCAGTGTTTATTAATCTATAACTAAGACTTTTTTTTAGCTGTCAAAACGAAGTTAAAAAAAATTAATAAGAACAATTAACGAATCTTTTGTTTTCAAATTGAATAATACGAAAGAAAATAATATTTATAACAATTTTAAATAGGTACTACTAACTATAAGTATAAGTAGGTACATAACAATAATTATTGTTAGTTATTAATTATTTATCAACGTATGGGGAGAGGAACATAAACTTATTTTTTATGTCCTGCAAATAAAAAATATTGAAGCCTATAATATATGCCCTAGTATTTGTTATTTACAGTTTGTAAAAAAAAAGAAGTTTAACACTCTTTCCCTTTAGTCGAGACTCCTTTTTTCACAAACTGTTCCACCAGTTAGGGAAAAAGCTCTTTCTGATGGAACGGATGTCGCCATCACTGACAAATACTTAATTGCACGGTTATTTTTAAAACTTTTACAATGGTATTTTTTTCATTCAAAAATAAAACATCGATGTTAAACAAACATCGGCTCCAATAAATCGTTGGTAAATACATCGATGTTTTGAAGACATCGACATCGATGCCGTATCCCTAGTTACAAGCAGCATAGTCCATATCCATAAATATTACGGCACTCCTGATAGTTTGTTCCCCAGACAGATCAGTAGATTTCATAATTTCATCGACTGACCAACAACCAAGCACTTTTGAGTTCAAGGGCCGTTTCACACTGTTTCCTTATATCAATGTCTGTCTTGGCAATAATAAGGAACTGGGCGAAAATCATTTTAGTAACTTTCTGATTTTATTTGTATTTAAAAAGCTTCCCAATAATACATTGCAGTCCGTAGTTGTTGACGCAGACATTAAAAGTGATTTGCAGCTAAGAAAAGGTTTATAGCTTAAGATTCGGTCTTGTATATTAGTTAATGATGAGTGGATAATTTTTTTCTGTGAGCAGAATATATTGAGATAGAAAATATTTGTCCGAGAACGCCAGGATCATAAACTTTTACTGCAGGGGATGCTGGCATTGACTTCATACCACCTTCCCCGAAAACTAGTTTTAATTACCTTTCCTTCCTAAGGCTTTCTACCACCGCGGTCAGCAATTTCTAACTCGAAACAGTCTTACTTTTTATTTTGTTTTATTCATAAATCCAGTTATGCAGAGGTTGACCCTTTATGGATTCAAAGGCTCTTCGTGGACTGGTGAGGTGGGCTGTGCTTCACCTTTCAGGTGGGGTGATAGTGTAAATATCGTTTCTCATTAAACGAGAACTTCGATGTGGAATGGGAAGACAAATGCAAGTACATTATTTAACAAGATAATGCGTTTATTAAAACAAGTTTGTGTGTCTTCTATCATGCCTTGTTTTCCCACAATTTCTTAACATTCCTTCTTAATCGACTTCGTATTACTTAAAATGCAGTGTTATTTTCTTTCCTGGACGATCTAAATGTGAGCGTAAACTTGCAATATCTTGGTACCAATACCTTCAGGAATTGGAGTTTATGAATTTTAGTAACTGTTAAAATTCATATATTCGCACATTTTAATGTTCCGTATTTAGTTATTACGCTATCTAAAATAAGAATTTAACTATTCACATTTTATGATTCGTATTCGTTATATTGCGTTGACCAATAGCAGGCTGACGGTTGCGCAATGACACGTCTCCACAAAAAGGTAAAATGTTTAGTGTTGCGACATATTGTACTTTTCGTGAGTTGTATCGTGTGAACGTATACGGGAGTCTAAATCTCTAATAGATGCTTGCACACACAATTATCTCGTAAAATGTCATCAAATCCTTTTCTAAGAACCTAAAAATTTAATTTCTGCAAAACATTGGGGAGAGGCACTAGATAAAAATTATACTCTTTTACGCATTTCTAATTTAATATTTGTAGTTATACGAATAAAAAGATCTGAATGAAACACTGTCCATTATATCGTATATTCAAACCTGGCCTGGTAATCTTTTTTCCCTCTGGGATATATATATATATATATTGTAAAACCAAACAGATAAGTTGGATTTTATGGCTGAAGAGAGCAACGCGTGCCTTCTGTGTAATTTAGTAAACGGCTTTTCATAGCGTTGTAATCTAACCTCGAAGCATTAACTGCTGCATCTTGTCGTCGGGACGGTCCGTTTGAAGCCATATCTGCCCTGTAGAGTCAGTCGATTACAACGTGTTTACAGTCTAGCTGTGTGCGACAAACCCCTTGCAAAATGAAAGCTCCCTTTTTCCACGTTATCTGTACCATGTTTTTCTTTTTTCGTATGGGAACACATGATCATAAATTTCACTATCCTGATAATGCATTGTGGGAAAACCTACCGCTACTCACTAGCGCATTCCTTTCCAGAGATAATAATGGCTGTGCTTCACTAACGGAATTTTGTTGCGAGTATTTTCTCTTTTCTTCTGGTAGGACCTGCCGGTGGAATTCGGCGGTTTCTTGGGATTAACGACTATCGATGGTGGCATGCTTCCACATCGCATCGTTAGTGGGGAGTGTTGCAAATTAATCTGCGACAGCCATTTGTAAGATGTAAGGTTTTTAAATGGCTATGATAAGAAACAATTTCCCAGAATCTCAGTTTTCTGGCCTTAGCATCGCATGTATTTTCACCAAACCAATAAGTTTATTGGCCTTGAACGGCTTTTCGTTTAGGGATGCTTAACCGCTTTCAAATGTATGAAAAATGAATTTTTCATTTGGAACTTTTATGGGAACCAACAGATTCGTCTGTCCCCTGGATCTTGTTAATGCAGTTTATTTTCCTTGAAAAAAGAGAGTTGAGATATTATCTTAACCTTCATGGAAATCTTTTCATTATAATTTAGTTAAGTTTTGCATATATTACTGCTTATCTAGAATTCAATTGTCAAACTTGTTCTAAAATTCGCAAATGAAGTCACGAATAATAAAAAAACAACGAAGGGAATATGGTTCCGCTGCGATACGCCTGGATGCTGCCATTGTTGTTATGCATTGTGTAATGTAACTCAAGGTAAGTTTGGGGACGTCCTATATTTTACTTGCTTACTTAGGGAATATACGTAACTCGGTAAGTTATTACTTTGCTGTACATAGTCCTTGACAACAATTCCGTTTGAAAACACATGAATTTGATGTATGTTGGATAATGCGATTGTTCGAGGTATTAACTTGAGTGATATTTTCTCTAAATATTTGTTAAGGCGACCGTCTTTCGTTTGTTTGGGTTCTTTTTTTGTATCTTGGGACTTGCTTCTCAAATGGCCATCCTTCGTGGGGAGGAAGGATGCATTGTGTGACTGACCTCAGACTGGAATTATCGCGCTCTTGTTTGATTTGCTGAGTAGCCTGACATTCCCACATTTGCACAGACCTAATCCCCGTACTATTTGTTTCGATGCTCTTTAGAAAATCTGGAATGTCGTATACTATGACGGCCATCGTACAAGTTTGCATCATATTTGGCAAGTCTGATAAGCTAAAGCTGCTGAAGTCTGATAAGATAATATCCGTGATGCATTTTACTATCAGCTTTGTGTCTTCGTAACGTATAAAGATGCGAACTCGAAGGGAATGTTTTAACTGTCACGTGTGGTTTTCATTTTACAGATTTGAAAGGAAAAAGTGGCAGATCTCGATTCGATAAAGACATCGAATCCCGTCACGCCTAAACGTTACTTATCAAAAATATTTTGCAATATTAAAGACATTATTATACAACATGCGAATTGAGAGGTTTATGAAATCGTACTCACGGGCAATACAGTAACCGTTTAATATATCGCCAATATTTGCATGCCCCCAATAAATTTTACGTTTGCGAACACAGTAGGGAAAATCTTAATGTTTATTTGGAATTGTGAATTCAAAGGTCACATCTGTTCATTACCTTAACCTTTCCCGTGTGTCTTTCTGCCAATACACGTTGAATTTCATGGGAGCATCTACAGACATCGTCAAGTTAGTGGAGTGGAGGCTCTTCATTGGTCGAACCACGAAAGGAAGGCATTAAAAAGTAAATTATCTACGTTTTTTACAATAAATATTTTTACCATATTGTAGTTTACTTAATTGTTAACGCTTAATATGATGTATAATATGCGCTTTTGTTTTTATAAAATTACGGGATTTATGACAGACAATAAATTTGATTTGTAACGGAAATAAATTAATAAACAAAACTTAAACTCTAACTTCTGAACAATATTTTATATGTGGTACGAGTACCATCGGTATAGAAAACTGCTGAAACTTATTGAAGTATTTTTTTATCAAAATTGAATGAAGCGAAACATCAGAATCGAAAGTTCCTCATTTATTAAAAAGCAATCTTTAACGAAATCAGTAAGTCTTATTCAACAAAAACGCGAATGTATTACCATTATACATTAAAGCTAGAGGCAAAGTGACAAATTTAGTTTATTTCATAAAAATCAATCGTAAATTTTATAAAAACTGATTTGGCATTCGTGTTACAAATGCAACAATCTTGGTGCTTTCCACTGCGATTTTATGTTGATTATCGAACACTCATTAATATAATACTACCGACGAAAGAAAAATTTCAGCGGCTGACTCAAATTTTCACTGTCGGTCGGTTTCGAAAGTGGAATTTTTAAACTAACCCTTGAAGCCGGATTCTGAGGGGAACTGACTCATAACTGTTTATTAGCCAGCATCTCGTGATCGTATCGGACTCGGAGGACCTTCTGTCATCGTGGTGACCGCAGAAATTCCAAGTGACTCAGCAAAACAATAAATCGTTCCAAACGGAAATTCAAGAAACAAGAGATGAGAAGGCCTGATCTTTTAAATCAAGTTGGGTGAAGCGGATGTCTTACAGTAGGGGACCTGGATATAAAACGACTTTATTTCCCTTTGTTGGGAAAAGAGAATTAAACTGGATCCTATTGTGAACCTGCTGTCTTGTTAATATTATTTAACCTTTCTGAGACATACCAACAAGAAAAAATACCTAATACTTGTCGGCGTTGCCCAATATTTCTTGAATGTTTGGAATATTGGTATCTGAATGTTTTGATATTTCGTGTTCATGAAGGAATTGACAACACGTTATATATTACCCTTTAAATATAAAGTTTCAGTGTCAATTTTTTCTGAATGCTTTTCATCGGATGTAAATCCTTGTTTTGAATACATCCTTTAATACCGGGATGCAGACTTGTTAAGGCCAAGGGCTTATGCCATGTGCAAAATTAATTCTAAATTTTCACTTGTCAAGCGGTTCCAAACTGTCGCTTAGTTAATATTTGTGACTGAAAAAGTTTGTTTACATATATATGTTGATCCAATGAGTCTTGCGCGTTTTTAATGCACTATCTAACAACGAAGTTTGAACCTAAATTTCTTCCCGTGCGACTTGTGAAAGGTATAATAACCCAAGAGGCGGGCCACCAACAAATCAACGGAGGGCCACGGTCTGTGCATCCCTGCTTTAATATGTATGATAAGGACATTTTTTGTAGCAGGACTGGTTTCGTAACAAGGCAGCCAGTTTTGTGGCACTTAACATGCAGCTTGTGCAAGCCTTGACGGAGGCAAACTTTGAATGCTGTAGCATCCTTATCATAAATAATATTTACTTTGAAAGATGGATAAATATTTAATACACCGAAAAGACAATGAAACTTGTCCCAATTTTACTCAAACAAACAAGGAAATGTATCTTGCATTTCTTAATATGCGTTGTAATGTCTTAAATATACGCACAGAAATCCAGAAATTTTCAGCTTAACTTTCATAATTCGTGTTACTATAAATTATTTTATGAGTTTGTATTCCTTAAATTTTTAATTTGCTTGCTAAGTAACCTTCTTAACTTTCTTTATTGAGATTTTGCTATATCTTGGTAAAGCATGAGCCCGAAATTATATAAGCTAATATAACACAACAGTGGAAAAATGTTTGAATTTTGTAAAGCCCAAAAAATTCGAGAATATTTCATTTTCAGTTTTAAAAAGTTATACGAAAGGGGTGCCATAAATTTTATAAGAGTCCTAACACGTGGACTGTAAGAAAATTGAAATCTATTGTGCTCGATGAAACCAAGAGTTCATATAACTTACCTATATTTACTAAAACATTTCATGTTATGAATGAATACGAATTATGTACACGAATAGTAGGTATTTCCTCTTTTCTGTCATTACTTGGTAAAGAGAAGCTGTTCATTGAAGTCTAACAACCCTCAAAATTGCAGTCGCTTTTACTGTAAAACAGAAGCCAACATTTTATACAGCGTTTTACTACCTTTTTACGAAACGCAATCGAACCAATCATCCATATACTGAGTATCAGCATCGCTTGTTACGGAATGTCGATGATTTTTGCCTTTTTTGAAAAGTGCGTGCCCACTGCTGCCGCATTGACATTCAGTGGAGGTTGTCTACATTGTCTTTCCGCCACATAGTTCTGCAGCTAAAATAATGACCATTCCTTCTCCCGAGCAGAAAAATAAACCTCCGGACACGCCAATCCATTGACTATAATTTGGAGACTTCTTTCCTGCCCCGAAATCTGCTCCCTTTATTTCTTAAGTGGACTTGGCTTTCTTTTTGAGTCGTGTGCACGAGGACAGTTTATAAAAATGTGGTTCCGTGAAAGGGGAACTCGGATTTAGAAATGGTTTCTGATCAAATCCATGTAATGTAATTGCATTTTATTTTTAATTCTTGGGTGATGCTTTTGAAAATTCGTTTCTGTGAAAGGAGATGGACTGTTATTCAAATACTTTCTAGATTCAAAATTGCGGGATTTCTGGAAATGAACCCATAAAATCTAATTTACGCTCTTTTTTAGCCTGTCAGTTGTACGATTATTTATGAAAAGGTGGTTCACATAATTACTGAAACAATTTTAATCTTACTAAGATTAAAGGGTTCCCACTGGCCTTAAGCCATATTTCCTGGAAGTCCTTCCACAATTTTAAAAGCCTTTATTCTTTTACAAGAACACATTTATTTTACAAGGACGCATTTATTTTACAAGAACACATTATAATATTTATAGGGGTTAACTAAGAATTAATATTTTTAAATGGGGTCACAGTGAGGCCTAACATAGCAATCGTGAAAACTGCACTTTTTGGTTAATCGATGTGAAATGTAGCCTTAAAAATGAATAAAAGCCTTGAAAAGAGGACTAAAATGTTCTTTTACTTGAAGAGAAGAAACCCTGTAGATAAAAACATTTCTGAAATGCAGCTAATAAAAGCGAATTTTTAATCTACTTATTTTGTTTCCTGTTGTTTCAAACCGTGTCATCGTAATTTTATGAATACAATTTGTTCGTCCAGTGGAATTTGAATGTTTCTTTTGGAATAATCACAAGTGTTGCACAAGAATTTGTATTCTCCTCATGGCACGAAATAAGTCGGATATATAACTGAGGTTTTTTTCTCCTTCATACAGCCTTTGAAGCAATCGTTGAAAAGGTCTGGTCTTCTCAAATTTACCTGACTGGTTACGCCCTTAAACTATACCGTAACTGGTTGTGAATTTAAACTTGACTAGAACTTGATAAAAGTATTGCCAGGGAACTTGATTGTTTCTCTTGCATGCTTTATTTTTCTGGCCTAAGGATGCTTTTGTTTTTTTACTGTTATTTTAAAAGGCAAGAAAACAAAGTCTTTTTGAAACTGCATTTTGCATTCGTACTCATTTCTGAAAACTGCTCTTGCGCGACTCCGTATTGTATGAAAGTGCTTTGAATGACAGTAACTCTTTTAATATTATGTTACGTGATGCTAGTGTAAAGATGCCGTATTGATCTGTTTACCTATGAGAAACATTTTCTGTCCAGGTGGCAGTTGTGTTTCTGCGGGGATACGTGCTTCCTGTACCTATTTCGAATGTGACGTCACTGAGTTTCTTTTTCTAACACGCCCGTCACCTATAAAAATTCGAATAAATGGTTTCCGAATCGATATGGTAGTTGATTGGTCAATGCCAATTATGATAAATTAAACACTAAACAGCAGTAAACTGTATTTTAATGTAATCCCCAATATGTATCATGAGCGCATTTGCGTAGGAAATGTAAAATTTTCACTTTTGATCTGGTTTGTTTATTTCGACGAGAAAACTCGTTCATCAAGAGCTGACTAATTTTGCTGATGACGAGATATCGTCATCGATCAAGATATTGCGGATTGTTTTTGCGATAACGATATCAAGATCTGGTCAGTTTTTTTCTAAAGAAAAGACAGCAACCAGGGGTGTTAACGCCAAATTGTGCTTTCATTCGTTTTTAAGTCCAGTATTTTTCTCTTTTAAAAACAAACTAAATATCTGCACTAGCGAAACGATTAGCAAATCTGGTTTCACCCCAAATCATTTTACATAATTTGTATATCGTCATAATTAGCAAAACTCGTGTAATTCCTTTGTTAACGTATAGCAGTTAGCACGACGATGTGTTTTGTTTCTCTCCTCATTGATACATATATTCTCAATTGCTGTTTACTGTTGGTACTATAAATTAAAATGTCGCTGAAAATATTTGAGTCTTTGGAACGTAAGAGATGATGAAATAGTCTTCGTTTCACCGAATTCTATATTTCATATCTACTGCCTTCATCGCTATCAAACCACCAGTCCACTACCGAAGGCGCATTTGTAAAAGGATTCGGTACTCTGCTTTTCCAAGTTAAGCGAATCAATTATTTCCCGGTTGGAATGCGGGTAGTATTGACATCTACGTTGTGGTACGCAATGACCCATGATTGTCACAACAGATTATGAATGCAAATCATGTATAAAACTGGCTTCGTTCCTTCTCCGTAAATGGAGAAAGTCTTGAATGAGTTTTTTCCCCAAAAATGTCACGTGATGCTTTATTGCCGAGTTGTTTGCGGTGTAATGATAGCAATTTCGGTTTTCATATGGTAAGTTTTTTTTTACCTTTTGTGTAAGTGGAACTTTTTCTTGCGACGTGCTTAGGATGTGACGCGATGGTTCTTATTGCTTGTCACAAGAGGTTATTGCATGATCTTTGGCCTGGATGTGTTCGAGATTATGGAATGGATTTTGTGAGGCTCCCTTGTCTCGTTTAATTTGATTCGCTTCCCCATTCGAAGACTCGCTTCTTTGCCCACGTCTGGTTTTTTTTGCTGTCCACTCTCAAGAGACTCCAAGTGTGGTGTCGCGACACTGGGAAATAGGAGTTCTTTTGTTTTGGGATGCGATAGTGATGAAGCTCTTCAGATTTTAGCCAAGACCGGCCAGTCTGATTCAAGTATTTGACGAACTCCACTCTGCGATTCAAAAGGGTGTATTAAGGTGGCTTTCTGTTTAACTTTAAGCTGTGCATTTTAAACCTGAGGATTGAGCGTCCGAAACGGCATCAATAGTAACACTATGGAATGAACTTGTGTCTAAATGGAGAGCCTGTACAACAGAACAATGGCGCGGTGAATTTTTTAATTTCACATGCATTTGACAATACTCGAATAATTTCGTTGGAATTTGTCTAGAACTGATATCAGAAGCATGTGTAACACATTTTAAAAATTATATATGCCCCCACCCACTATACACCTATCCTCCAAGTACTAGCAAAACTAAAAATTTTGGTTAGCTCCCATTCTATTTGAGTTCAACATTCATCGGAGATGGAAGGTCCATTGGCCAATGTTCTCTAGAAAAGAATATACCACCCAGGAATTTTATGTTAAAATATTTAATTTTGAACGTGATGGAAATATTTTTATATGGTCTCTTTATGAACACCTCTTAGCTTCTTTTTCTGGGGTTCTTTTGTTCATTGATGCGTTAGTGATGAGGTTCTCCAGATCTGGCTAATTCCGATTCAGGTATTTGACGAACTCAACGTATCGCGATTCTAAAAAGATGTATATTAAGATGGCTTTCTATTCAACTTTCAGCTATGTATTGCAAATTGGAGGAATGAGCGGCGCTCTGGCTCCGATTTTTATTTGTGGATTCGAAATGGCGTCAACAGTAACACCGTGGAATGAACTTGTGTCTGAATGGAGCGGTGAAAAGAGGAGGGGAGACCAAATTGAGCGTTGAAAGAATAGGTGTCTTTTGTTCGCAAACAAAGACGGAAAGAAGGAAAACGACTCTAAAATCTAAAAATTCTAGCCACATCAAAGCAGCTACAAGTATACACTGTTTCTTGGAAGGTTGCGAAAGCGTGACGCCTCACGGAAGAAAAGAGGGGGTGGGATGAGCATGCAATTTGCGTGACAAGGTCACGAACCTCGCTTCAACCTAAAAAAGCGGGAGAGACTACAAAAAAAAAAAAAAAAAAAAAAGCGCGAATGAATTTTTAAATTTTGCATGCAGTTGGGATTGAATAACTTTCTATGACTTTGTCTGGAACCGATTTTAAAAACATATCTTGCACTTTTTTTGAATTATATATGTTCACAATATTTTATTTTGAGTGGGATGTAAATATTTTTATAGTACCTAGTATCTAAATGGGACGTGTTTGGTTTTCCTGTAAAAAACCACTTTCTAAACTGAAAGGCTTGGCGTGGTGTGGAAGTTTGGAGAGTGAGGTACCAGCTTAGGTGTGACCTCGTTATGTAACCATGGTTGAAAATTACGTGGTGTCCTTGGTCCTCGGAATTAATGCAGGACCGTCCATAAAATCCGGCTGTGTTGCTACAGTGCGGCGTTAACTAACCTTTAGACTACGGCCTGTATAGCAGTTGTACCATGATCGCACCAAGAAAGAATTTAGACAAGCCAGTACACCAGTTGTACCTTGAAAGTTATAAGGATCGCGCTTGTTATATCTATAATCGTAGTCAAAATGTTAAAATACCATACCAAAAATAAAAGGCATGGGTATTCTCTTGCCAAAAACGGGATTGCGCTAGTGTGTCTCCAACAAAATTTCCAGAATGTTCTCGTACATATTTTTACTTTTGACATCTGTCAATCTTAGTTACATGTTACAGTTTGAAAGTATAATCAAATAAAATTTGAATTAATAAGTTCAGTAGGCTAATAATCCGTTTACAATTAATTATTTTGGTCGATAGACAAAATATTGCAAACAATAGTCGACTTGAGATCTGCTTTAAAAAGTTTAAAAAATGCCTTTAAAAAGAAACAACCCTGTTAGAATTGTATACAAATGCGTCATTCACACTCAAATCCAGGCTCATGATCCATATTTCACAAAAATCGACATTTGTGTACTGGTGTATGGCAACGAACGGATAAAGTTGATATAAATTCAACCGCTATCGGACTCGTTTGCCAGTTTTGCCTTTTGCTATAACTAACGGAAGAGCTCGCCGCTCTAATAAATTCTTTAGCAGAAATGTGGAAGATAAAAATCAACACTGACAAGATGAGTTCAGACGTCAATGAAATACCGAATTGTCCTTAAATAAATGCATGAGATGCTATTGCAAGTGAAACTTAAGAAGCTGATTATCACATCAATACGATATGAACTTTTTTGATGCATTTTGTCCGAAATAAGAATTAAAGAAAGCTACCTTAATGTCTCTACCTTATTCTTAAATTTGGGAGTAATTTTATTAAGGTGTGAAAAGTGCATACAATGCTTTTCTTCATTATTATTGAATTTAGACGAGGTATCGATGATTTTTGATGCATTTTGTCCGAAATAAGAATTAAAGAAAGCTACCTTAATGTCTCTACCTTATTCTTAAATTTGGGAGTAATTTTATTAAGGTGTGAAAAGTGCATACAATGCTTTTCTTCATTATTATTGAATTTAGACGAGGTATGAGACGAGATCGTCAATAAGCATTAGCAATTAAGATGAGCCTATAGGTATTGACTTAAGGCTTCAATAGATAACTTGATGTATTATCTATTGACTCGAGACGTCAATAGATATTATAAAAGTAAGTAATTAAGAAAAATGTAAGCGCAGATGGTATGAGAGAGAGCGGGTTCTGCTATAGTTAGTATGAAGTTATCTGAGAAAGGCAGTTCTTGAGATTGCTAAATCCACAAAGGCACAACCAAAGAGTTGTGTTTTTCTTTGTACGTTGCGAATCCTGTCGGGGGGAAAAAATTCTGGATCTACCTATTCTCTCTTTGGCGTCTTATCCTGCTGTCGTCGAGTCACGCTATCCTGTGTTGTCGCGAGCTGCTATTGAATTTCCATGGCTAATTTTAGAATTTGCATTTTATTCGTTGAACCTTCGATAACAATTCTGGAGCATTATTAATTGGTGTCATACTTGGGATTTCTAATCAACTGTCTCCAACGTACAATAGAAATTAGGAGCACTAAGTCAGTTGGCATTGGCATCTTAACATTTCCCCTTGGTTGCCGAAATGTTCTGTTTCGGTGCAATTTTAGTCATTTTGTTTACATGTGTGATAGACATCCAAGTGAAGACTAGGACCTGCATTTGCATTTAGAGGCCCTTTTTTTTCTCTGAAGGGTATTTGCTTGGGACCACTTTTGCATTTTCTTACAGTTCCTTTCTTACAATTACAATCCAAATTTGCATTAAAATTCCTTTCGATTATGCTCATTCGATAGTAACTTAGTCGGAAACACATTTGTTAAGCGGATTATCAGTTAGACATATTCCGACAGTGCTCAAATTTCAGCAATCAGACTAATCCGATTTGGTGTGTCGCTTCCTAACTTAACAGACCTGTTGATGGATCCGTATAACAAAATATTATTATTTTTTATCCCTATTGGTTGCATAAATTTTATATACAACCACATTTTATAACCACACATTTCTCTTTGAATTTATAGTTATCCAGCTTCGGGGAAAGAATTAACATTCTTCACCTTTAAATATTATTTTTAGAGATTTTTCTTTTAGAATAGAGAAAATGTTATTTTATAAAGTGTTATACGTTAAAAAAAATATTCATTGAAGTCAGACCCCCTATCCTTGGAACCCTGACTAAAATGTTCGAAATTTCTGCCTAGTTCTTCTTTGATTCCGAATTCAAACGCTCTTTCTCCCGTGTGCAATTTTTAATTTCACAGTCTGCCGCTCTGTAATTCAATGAATATAGATCTCCAAAACATCCTCACTACATGCACAAATTTACCCTCGGGCATTAGTAAACGAACATTACATTGCGGCAACATTTCTCCCTCGAAATGAGCCCCTTTTGTGTAACCGCGTATCTTGACTAGATAATGACCTCAGAAAATCTTACACTTGTATGCTGGAATCGTGTGGGAAGAGTCAATTTTGGGAACAATCTTCTAAGTGCCTCTACTGTAGAAACAGTGAGCGTTGGTTTTTCAAGGTGACATTCGATGCACAGATTAAGTAGTACGACAATACTGGTTCTCGTACACTAGTTTTGAGATCTATATCTCGCATGACCCTCGTTGTCCACCTGTTTAACACGGTGTAACGAAAGGGAACTTCCAATTCTGTTTCTGAGTGTGTGGGTCCGTTCTTTCTCTTGGACTGTCCCTTAGCATTTCTCGATCAACTTTATGCCAATTTCATTTTTTAATTTATATTATAGAGCTAATTTTAATTTACCACCTCCCCATTTTTTTTTCAATTTTTGGGAATTCTTTTAAGTGAATGTTTCCGGCCATGTATGAATTAAAGTTTTCAGATTTTAATCACTGGTCTGAAGTATTGTTTTCAGGCATTTCTTTGATTTACGAGCAATTAGAAATTTGGAGTAGAAAGTTTGTTCATAATGGCACCTAAAAATTTTCTAGGTTGCCAAAATGTCTTGCAAATGTGCAATATTAAATTCATTTTGTGTACGTGGTTGTGTAAGACACATTAGCCTGCATTGACATTTTAATTTTAGGGACTTTTTTCTCTTAAGGACGTTTGTTTTTATGTCAATTTTGCATTTTCTGTCATTTAAAAAATTGTCTGAAAGATCTATTTGACCAATTTTGCTAATGAAGATATCTCATCAAGAATGGCAATTGAATTCCGAATGAAGATATTGCCATTTTTTGATGGTGACGAGATCAAGATCGGGTTAGTTTTCCTAATGACGAGATATCCAAATTTGGCTAGTTTGCTAATGAGTATACCTCGTCGAGACAAGCACCAATACAGTTTAATCTAAAACCGTGATTGTCACAACGAAGCTTTTTAGGGGCAAAATACAACTAACGATCGCTAATTTTGAAAACCTTGAGCTTAGTTGATTGTTTAAAGGCCGAATTAGTTTTGGGTTGCAAAATACTGTTTATAGTGAATTGATTATTGTTTACTCCAAGACAGAGATAGAGAGATAATTGGCTAATCCCAGCCTCACGACATATATCCAACGTGTTTTTAATACAATCAAACCTCACTATCGTAAACCCCTAAGAGTAAACATTATTAGCAATGTTTCTAAATCTAATTTTCCTTTCACGGAACTCTAAAAAAAGCTACACAATTTTCTGAGATATTGACTATTCTATCACGTGAAATCACGGCTTAGGATTGTGGGGCAAAATTTAACTCAAGCAAAAGTACTGAATTTATGAAAGAATTAATATATAAATTGAGACATTAACTCTAAAATCACTACGCCTTTGTTTGGATAAGCCATTACGGGGAAGCTCTGGTAGAGTTTCTGGACTATCCAATGGTCACTGAAGACCATATAAAGTGTGCCGAGAAACAAGTGAAATTTGAGTCACGCTTCTCTGTTTGTAATTCGAGGTAGAAGCTTTGATGTATCATTAGCTCTCTTTAGAAAGGTTTTAGTGGACAATTGAATGACCATAGCGGCCATTGTGAATGCCATCGAAAATGGTCTGAATCTACGTTTTCCGGGCCTATCGGTTTTTCGTGTTTAGAAATCCTAATGCAGATGTTTTACATCGCTCAAGAAATCTTTTGTTCATCTCTCTTCAACCATTGCCATCGACCTCCTTTGCGTAATTATGTAAATTTGACCGCCATCTTGAAACAAAAACCGCAACAATTCAAAGAGATTTAAGGGAAGCTGTAATATTTGCTAATTTGTGCTATTTCTTATTAAATTGACTTGTGGGACTTTCGGTTGTGGTATTAGTCTCCATGTACCTTTTTAATTTCTTCCACCCAATTAGGTACTTTGAATTTGTGGTTTGAGGATATTTCTCGTTTTCGAATATCTTGACAAGTATATTTTTTCTTTAGGATTTATTTATTTATTGGTCATGTGTCTTTTTACACTTGACTTTCAAACTAATTTCTACCTTTTACATACTGGGATTCATAAGGTTGGAAAAGAAGTACTTGTTCTAACTTATTTTTTATCTCAACTTTGCGTTTTACGATTAAACATTGCGTATTTTTTTGTAAGAATTACTATCATCTCTACTATCATAAATCATTTACTGATTTCCCCAACTGTTTAATAGTTCAAAACATTGATTCGGTGATTTTAAAGTTGAATCTATCGAAATGGGATGTAAATATTCTGACCTAAACTAGTCTCATTGTTATTTATTATCATTAATTTATTTCACGTCATTAAATTTGATATGATCATTTGGCTTTACGGCTTTACTTTACGGTCATTTTTTACTTCTCGGAGCTAATCAGGCGGGAAATCACGGCTTAACGTGAATTCTGAACCACCACAAACATTCAAGCGTTTGAGCGATTTTTGTGATCCATGCTTCATTTTATCTAAGTAAAATTTCTCATAACTTCTTATATTTAACCTTATTTGTATATATTTTTTTAAAACGATATTTTTAAAAGTATATCTTGAGTTTAGCTCTATGCCCAACAGGATTCAAGTACATTAAATAAGTTACCGTGTTAAATATAGAAAATAAGTTCACATCGAAACATTTTTTATGCAAATATAGGGATTTCAACTTTTACAATCCACATCTATATTCGTGCAAGCCTCCTCCAAACATGAATTAATTTATCCATTCATGTAGGCTTTTTACTGTCTTCAATGATTTACCTACTATGAACTATTCCATTTTTCATGCTTACGTGTTTGTTTCACTAAGATCCGAGCCTTGTCCATTCAATGACATGTATGTCTATCGAACAGGCCACAGAAGACTAATGATAGAGAAAGAAAATTTCAACCGGTTTATCCGAGTTTTATATACGCGCAAAATGACGCCGGACAAAAAGCAACTCCCTTTTAGAGCCTCAGGTTAACCGATTTCTAAATAAAACCCGAAGGAATGTCATCTGGCCGCTGTTACTCTTATTAGTTGTCGAAACATTTAGCATTGCTTTTCGATATGAATCTCGCGCTCGAATCCAATTAGTCTGACAATGAGAGGAGGTCTTTTTTGTCTTTTAACTTCTCAACATTGACAGACAGGCTCATCGAGCTTCCCCGTGAGGCCTGTAGGGCTTTCAATGGAAAAAAAACCTCCTTATCTAATGTTATATTACTTTAATTTTATATTGTAATTTAAATAACTTTTCATTTAAACTGTAAACTTATAATAAATTAATAATAAAATCAACTCTATCGCGTAACACGGTTGTAGCAATATTTTCTGTCGTACTTGAATCAAGTCTGGTAGTGGTTGAATTAAGCAGTCAAGTGATTCTGGAAGTATGGAGGAGCAAAAGATGGTAGTGGTAGGAGAAATCTCTTATTTATTTCATAATGAAAGGTGGAATACACTTTAAATATTTTTCGTATCAACAAAAAACTTTTAGATCAATAATAAAATCAACTTTATCGCCTCCAATCAATACCTCTGGGGGTACCTGATCAGGGGGTTATCGGCCTCTGATTGGGATCTAAATTACGATATGTGTGAGTGAATGGATGTATGAAAGGGACCTTCCTGTAAAACGGATGTGTCATGTATGTCGAGCAAAGTCGGACTTCCTCCCAATGGGGCTCAATAACATGGAAGGCGCACCCCCCCCCCTCGCCTCTTGCCGTCTTCGACGGGCCTGGCACTCCTCTGGTCTGCCAGTGTAGGCATAAGAAACAACAACTTTATCGCTTAACACGGTTGTAGCATATTTTCTGTGGTACTTGTAGCTAGTCTGGTAGTGGTTGAACTATATATAAGCAGTTAAGTGATTCTGGAAGTCTGGAGGAGAAAAAGTTGGTAATTTTAGAAGAAATCTCCATCATATTGCTAAAGAATGATTTGATGTTTGTTAACCACTACTCCCGATGCCACATCTGGGGGGTGACGGTCACTTACGAAACAAGACTCGTTCATTTTGAGTACGGGTTTCCGTGAATGTTGGTGGAAAGAGGTAGTTGATTAGTATTGATATCGGCGACAGGTAAAAAACTTAACCAGTGTGTTTCTAATTTCTCGTCAAGTGCGCAATGTGACAATCGATAACATTTTTCCAAGTATCCCTTATAGAAAATAGGATAGGGTCCGTTTCTACGACCACAGACAGGCAAACTGTATGCAGCAGTTTTCATGGTAGAAAAACGATAGATATGTCACATCTTTGGTTCAAAAGTTCGTGCAGTTTTTCAGAAGTAATTTACATTTCGTAAATCGGAATTTATTGAAATCTCACAGGTGAGCTTGGATTAATTCTGTGGTGACGAAAAAATGTAACAAATGTAAACGTTTTCAGAATGTGAAAATTTACTTTTAACAATTCAAAACTCTCACCTGAGGCCGGACTAGTCTGTCACTGCTTCTGAATGGTAAGTGGTTTCGTATTCACCTTAATTCTCCACGCGGTTATGAGAAATATGCCCGCTCCTTTGACTGGTGACGTCCAGCTTGTCTTGTATGTTCAGCTTGTTAATTTCGTGACATTGCTGCCTTGCGTCATTATCCGATGGAACTTCTGATTAGTCTGCACCAGTCCTTGGAATCCAGAGGCTTGCATTTCAATCATGTGCTCATAACAATCGGTCAGTGGGGTGGATTTTGAGCGCATATTTATGGTTTTTGTTCCTGTTTGAGGAATGTGTTTCGGGACGAACGTTTGCGGACAATGTGTGGCAACGTCAGTCTGTGGTGGGGAAGTGAAAGAGTTCAGAATAGTCATCAGAAAATAGTGTATCGTTCCTCTTGTACAGAATGAAACTGAAATTTGGTGTTCATTAAATAAATTATTTCGATGGAGTCTAAAAGAAGGTAGGTAGAAATTGCTTTACATCTTGTAGGTATTGGCTATTTCATGTACAGAGTTCACACCATAAAGTGTTAAAAATATAGCTATTTTTCACTACGCAATTTGAATTACCGCCGGTGCTAACCTTGTCTTAATCTTAACTATTGGCTAAAGAATTGATAAACATGGAATAGATTTGCTACACTTATAAGAATTGACGTGCTAATCATTTAGAACTAAAATAAATATCTAAACCGCAAATAGAATAATATTCATGGTTAAATGTTGGAAATTCACTGTTCGTGAATAGAATAACTATAGACTGAAGATCACGTATAAGATTACTATCTGAGATAGATTTTGTTTCGAACATCTTTTCGTTCATTTTTTCAACTATGCAAAATGGATGCAAGCTTCAAATTATTCAACAATCTGGATTAACCTTTTGTGTCAAAACGAACTAATTAATCAGTTCGACGATCGATTTCGCTACTAAAGCAAACACCGATTTCAAGATCCTAACGAGTAGGAGTATCCATCGATTAAACTGTCTGCATAAATATGTTGATTCATCACATTGACGATTTTTATTTGGCACATTTCGCGGTTTAAAAGTCGTTCAATTTTGTTAATTCACCAAATGAATATTGTGGTCTGATTCAGTGCTCGTTTTAATATTAATCTGCGGTGAAAAATGTTTACCCTTGATCAAATTACAGTAGGTTCTGAATTTTCGGTTGTATTAAACCTTCTATTGACTTATACGCATTATTGTTACAAAAGCAGACTGAACTATTTTACCAAACAAAATCATGGATGTAATTGCATCGTTGGATGGTTCTTTCAGTTATTTTCTAATTAAAAAAACCTAATGAATACGGATACTATGAATGTTGATGGGAAGTTGAAAAGACGTTCGGTAATTAATTGTTCCATCTCTTTCCCGTCGAATGGAGCAAGTTCAATCACTTAATAAAGAAAAGTATATCCTTCATACCACGGTGCATGTAGCTGAAAAATCCGGAAATCCTTCTTTCCATTCCTACATGTTTAGATCACGCAAAGCAGGCAATGAACTGAATATCGAAATAAAAAGTCAGAAAAACGTTTTCACAATTGTTTAAAACTTCACGGTATGTATCGCGATGAATTAATTGCCTAATAAATGTCAACGGGAAAAGGAAATTGATACTTCAAGTGTCTTTTTCCGAAAACAATCAATTTTTGACTTAAAGCATCGCGCCAATTGTCCGATAAATATCGACGAAGTCAATTTCCCTAACAATGTTTGTGAAAGGTTCTCTCTGGTAAGTAGCTGCACACAGCACTTCCTGAAAAACTGATATTGACTTTGATGGATCGATTGTTTCTTGCATCTTGATGTTCTAATCGTGTTTTGAAGTTGAAGCGGGTTGTTACGCTTTCTTTTTCTGTTGAAGTTCCGCGTGTTTGGACGATTCGGGGGCGTGAATCCGTTGACATTGCATTCGCTCGGTTAAACTAACCAACAAGCATTGGTGTTGTCAAAGCAATTCCCGTTAAAAGTAAGTTTGAATCTTTTTTTTTTGAAAATTCTTTTTATCTGCACCTTAAATTACTGTTCTGTTTAAGAATAAACGGGAAACCCAAATTCACCACTTCTAAATAACTGTTTACTTTTAATAACTTACTCTAACACTCATTAAGTATCCTACAGTTTATTTTGCCATATTAGTATTATAATTCTGTAGCGTCAGTGGCTCATTTGCAGAGGGGGACTGTCATGAATGGCCACTGCGCTAGTCCTGTCAGGTACATTCATCCCTAGGTGTATTTCTGTGTCAGTAAAACTCATTGGGCGTGTATATTTATGACTTGATATTGTATCTGGCGCAGCATGGCCCTTTCGTCATTAAACCTCAAAACCGACCTCAGTCACTAAATTATTGAGTGTAATTTCAAAATATATTTTGCTAATGTGGATGTTTTAAATGTCGTGTAATTGAAGACTAGTACCTTATTAGGACCATTTGCATTTTGACGGTTTTTTCTTCTTAAAGGCGACATTGTGTTTGGTCATGAGGTGAAGCTCACCATTTGCCTTTATGAAACTATCTCAACTTGCATTAAGACGTTGACGTTTCATGCACTTGAGGATAACTTCCAGCTGAATCTTGGAACGATGTTTGATACTGACGAGTAATGAATGGGACTGTTATTCAATATCCGTTTCCTTGTTGTATTGAACTTGTGGCTTCGTTGATTTTTTTTGTTCTTCATCATTTGCAGGCCTTTTTATTTTTGTGTCATTTTCTCACACTGAAGTTGAGTCGCAATTAAACGTTGTCTGCATATTTCTAGACCACTACTCACTCGAGCTGCAATTGAATCGTCTCTTTGTCTTCTAAAATCGCTCCGTGGAATTTACTTTTAATGGCGCAACGTACGTCATTGATTCGCTGAAAGACGAGTTTTGTGAACAGGCTTTTGTGTTGAAAAAACGCTTTCTCTCTCCTCAACACTGTCAACAATATTCTTTTTTTTTTGTATTGAGGTTTTAGAATTTTTCGACCAGTAGAATAAGGTTTCTTTTGTATCGATTGAAAATCTGTCCTGATGTAGACCTGATTTACTCCCAAACACTACACATATATGTCGTGATATATATGTGTTTGGACGAAAGTAACTGTCGATTGATTCTGGCATGAGACGGAATAGGAACACAGCATCTATTTGTTACATGCCTGAAGTGTTTGGGACATTTTCTGATTGCTTAGTCATTATGATAATCGCTTAAAGCGATGTTTGCATGTTAATCAACACCTTTATTTTTATTTACCGAATCTGCATTTCAAAAACACTCATCTTTGCGTTTGGAAATCGTATGACTTTGGTATTTTCGAAAGGCACTCCAAATTTGGGGTTATAATTGGCTTTCAGTTTTCACTCAGTTTTATTCAAAGTTGTCTTGTTTTCGAAATGCTTCCGGCCAACTTGAAACAAAACTTAACATTTCTTTTAGCCTGATGCAACAAATGCTCCACCCTTGCTGATTTTGATCTGATTAGACCAAAATATGGCCGCAGAGCTACAAGTCAGACCACTCCTAATTTGAAGCACATACATCAGTGCTCAAAATCGGCATTTATCTGTTTTCATTTGAAAACACTCCTTGTTTTTCAAACTAAAATTAAGTTCCGAAAAAACTAAAACCACGGGAACAATTTTTTCCGCTTCGTTATGCGGTCCATAAACTGCGACTTAAAACTTGGGCACGTCTTCATTGTTCGCTTCCATCTGAGCATCGTGTGTACGTAGCCTATTTAATAACTTCTTTTAGCGCATGAACAACAAAACGAAATATGAACGAGATGAATGAAATTGCTAGTAAATGTGGTTCAGGAGGATCAGAATGCGCTTGCACTTTTATCCGCTATGAATGAATGTTTTCTCTTTTCAATTAGACGTGTCAAAAATAGAATTCGGTCCGTTGTTTTCTCGTATCGATAGCGGCGAGAAACAAGGTTAAGCTGTTTAAGATGCACGGAATCTTGAAACATGTTATTGAACTAAGACGAATCTTGTTCTGGTCTGTTGTTTTGGCCAACTGAGTTGGTGTTAAGCTGCGAAATAAAAATTGCTCTCGCACAGGGTTCAAAATTAGCGGTCTTTTGTCATTGCACCGATGCATTTAGTTTTGACGATTGAGGTTTTGGATCACTTGTCCCTTCTGACGCCTAACTTTTCTGAATTTTTTCACCCGTTTGACGCAAATTCCGTCTGTTCATTCTTCCTTCTAACAATCTTACTCTTACTTTGAAATTGGTGTATCGAAGTCCCTAATGTCTCCAGTCCCTAGTTACTTCCACGAAGACAAAATACATTTAAAATTGCGCCTAAGTAGAACGTGTTTGACAAAGTTTAAGTTGACGGATTTTCTGAACCTAATTTCTAGTCCTGTTCTCACATCATTGATTTGGTTCATTGCTTGTGCGTAGTTAATAAGAGGTTCTGATACTTAATCCTTAAAGTTTAGTGTTGCATTAATTACCGTTTTTATTAAGATCGACGAATATGCTGATATGGTACGTAAAAATGAAAGTGATAAATCTGATCTTTTTAATTTTCTGGTCCAGTAATTTCTATTTTAAATACATTCCTTTTTAAAATTCATTTCTAGGGTTGTATGGTATACGTACAAATTTTCTGACACTTATTACCTAGTACCTACGGCTAAATATTTCTTATAATAATTTCCAGAGTTTTAGATGTTTGTCTTTTCGGATTTACCGTGCAGCGAAGTAACCATTTTCAAATCTGGATTTCTAAATCTGTATTGTTCTACTTTTTCCTGCATGTTAAAGCAACTTCGTAACATTCCTTGGAATGTGAATTGGACATACAATGCATTTACCGCTGTTTTGCGACGCCAATTTGCCCCAAATATCTATTCAATCTCCAAAATACTCGAGATCTGGTATAAGCTCTGTCTTAACTATTTTGTCCAAGAGCACAAATGCGGAATAGTAACGGGTCGCCTAAAAACTAACAATGGCCTTGCGTCACTGGTTTCTCTGTTCCGAGACACGGAAAGAACAGCACCTGCAATGTAGATTACATGAACCGAGAAAGAAAAGAAATGGGTGTGTAAGCAGTTTTAATGTAGGAGAGGGATGTTGTGCATAAATGGCATTGTCTCTAAACTAGAATGGTTAACACTTACAATGATCGTTCGTGAGTAGACTTCTTAGTTATGTTGTCACGCACACAGATCGCCTGACTTTTGGAAAACTGAGGATTTATTTCTAATATATGGGACACACCTCCAGATTTCTGTGTGTAATTCAGTTTCTCAAAAATTGGGGCGTTTGCTTTTTCACATCGTGTTGTCTACATTTTTAAGTGAAACCTTTCTTATCGAATTAGAAAGGACTTCCTTCCCTGAAAGAAAGGCCGGTTTTCACCGCAGTTAGAAATATAAATTCTACTTCAACAATGTAATTTTTATATTTTCCTTTTAACACTCAAAGTGGTTTCTACAAGATCTCGTCCATCAAGACGTGAGAAATTTTACTAATGACAATATCTCGTCAACAAGCGATCAGTTTCGCAAATGACGAGATACCTCTTCGATGCAACCACCAGGAGGGTTAATGGCGTATGCTTTGTGAGAATTGAAAAAATCTCAAAACATTAAAAAAAATTTAGGTTTATATTTATTTTAACCGTGGATTAGACACAGATAATTAGACAACTCAATAAATCGTTCTGTAAAAACTGCTTTCACGTGTAAAAGAATTTCATTCTATGGCACGAAATTTAATTTTATATGTACTTTGAAGGATGTAGAATTGCGATATTTCGTGACCCTTTGCATAACAAAAGAAAGGCCGGTTTGATCGGAAACGTGGCATGCAGGTGCGAGGGAAAATAAAATCTAGAAAAACCACGAAATACATCCCATTGAAAAGGTGGCAGAATGAAACAAAAGCGGAAAGGTAAGCCGGTAAGGGAAGGTGTGGTCATCTAATTGTCAGGTGTCCATCGTATTAAGAAATTACTGACCCCCATTTTACGCTTTTTTGTGCTTTTGTTGCGTCCTTCTGGAAGTCGGATCTGTGCCATTGTTTCTGGCGGCAACTTTCTCTGCTCGATTTGCATAGTTTTCGCAAGGTCAGTTGAGTAGCACGACTTAATGGAACCAAACTGTTGAGCTGCCGAAGGTCGTCTTTGGATCAGATGTTGATTCCACAGTCTTTAACACGAGAACCGCCGAAGGAGCCATTTGACCCCGTTGAATTTCTCTTCACCCGTGAGTTTTTTTATGCGCAATGGTCGATCGGTTTTCTGACTTTTCCTAGAAAGTGTAGATACACCTTCCTCAAGAATTCGTCAACTAAAAATTACATTTTATTATGATTTTTTAAGCTGACTCTGTCTTCTAGTATTTTATCTGGCGTTTGGCGCTGTTTGTCCTGCTTTGGACATTGCTCCATAAAACCCGAACAACCAACCTCAATAAAAATTGTCCTTTTTATCTTCATATTGCAGGAAATATTTCATTGTCTACCTAGAACCGCCACAAGGGTCCTTTCGGCCCCTCTAGTATTTCAACTGTAATATTTAATGCTTTTGCTTTTCATTTGTTGTATTGATCTTCATTTGACAACCTCCAAGAAGCTGTGAGGTCCTCCTTACTGAACCATAGAATTGTATTTAAATAGTTTAGTCAGATGAGGCAGACCTAGGTTCCTAATCAAATGTGCGGGAAATAGTCGATAAAAGCAGTTTCAAGTAGATTGCTCACGTATTTTATATTGTTGTACAACTTGCTGGGTGGATAATGCTGAAAACAATCTTGCGCAAGAAAAATGCGCAAAAAACACAAATGAGGCGCAGTCGGGATCCTTCAAACGTCGAAAAGAAAAGAGCAAATGTCTGTCTAGTCTGAAGTTGACATAGTTAATAGAAGATGAAGAATTTGAGATAGAAGAGAGAAAGTTAAAAGGTACACACAAAGTCACAAGCAAAAATAGTGAATTTGTCTTGAAATAGTGTGCAAGGAACAGCAATGAAGGCACATCTAGGTGGACTACAAGTGATGTTGGATCTTTCGTTTGAAAATTAAATTATTGTGAACAAATTCTTTCATTTACCAAGTAAAATCGTGTATTTTATGTTTTTTAGTCTCAAGATTTCAAAACAAGAAAACATTGCGAAAAACTGGGAAGACGTCAATTTGACCTTTTCGGTGGTTGTAGGTAGTCAAAATGTCAGCGCTGGTAGTGTACTTATCAGGGTTCGTGAAAAATTTCTTTTATCCTGAATGTGTGTGGTCCTGAGTGATACTATACCCCTTTGGGCTCTTGCCAATTTTATTTGCTTTCGATCGACGTTTTTACATATTTGATTAACACTCGTCATGGTCAATATCCTTAGATTTACTGTTTTTTTTTTAATTTCATCCTATTTTTATCGTTGATCAACTTAATCAGTTCAATAATAACAGAATTATTGAATTAGCTAATGAAATATTTTGGATTTAAATTGAATTATTGAAAATACCAAGACTGCGCATAGTGTCTTTTAAGTTCCTAAATTATTTTTACTATGTGCAAACATTAAAAGCTAAATAAAGAATTAAAACAATGTTCAAAAGTATCCAATAGTTTAAAAATAAAAGATAAAATAGTTTTCCAACAGCAGAATGTTTTGAAAAATTTAATACTTAAATGAGGGGATACGCAACGTAAAATTAAAAATTAAACTTATAAATGTGCTCACACATTTGATTAAATCAGTGTCTGCAGATGCCAAAAGATTAGTCAAACTTTATTTAAAAATTAACACTTCAATATACAAAAGCAATTCGACTGGGTTTACTATTTTATTGGGATTCATACTTTTACTTCGTATCTGAACGACTTCCTTTTCACAAGGACAAGTTTATTCTGTGGATTTTACTATGATGCTGTCGACTATTGACACCTCGTTTGTTGTTAGAGCTACTTAGAAATATTTATTGAAGTCTTCCTCAATCCAAAATTGCCTTTATTTTGTCTGAAAATACGAAAACAAATTGCAATCCAGGATGCAAAAGATTTAATCGATATCCTCTAGATGGCGCCACGACTGTTTGACCGAAGGTCGCTGCTCTGAAAAAGTTCTGCGTGGATTATTCGGTCATAATATTAGCAGCCCCTGTATCACAGAATTTTTCACTGAAAATGAATATTAAGAGCCACATGTTCGTTTTCCCATGGTTTTTAAACTGTCCCATAAATTACACGCTTTATTCTCTTAAGTGTGTAAATGACTCGTTTTAAATCCACAAGGTAAATTTTACATTTGAGGATAAAAAATCCCAATTTATGGGGAAAAGGTATTTTTTAGCAGGATAATACTATAATAGGATAATATTGTCTGTATAATACTTCATCCATAATCTTTGAAAATCCAGCACGCACTTAAATTTTGATTTTCGAATTTGGGAAAATACTCGGTGAGGGGGAGGGGGGGGGTTTGTTTAGTCCCTGAATGATTTGAACATTACTTTTACAAAATTTCCAATCAACCAAAATGAGAAGCATGAAATAAAGGGAAGAGTACCTGGTTGGATTCTTGGGGTAAAAATAGAGGACATTAAAAATCGTTTTTGATTCAGGTTTTATCAATGTATGTATTTTTGCCACTTAGTTTTTTTTTTCAATAAGAAAAATTCTTTTTATCTGAGGGTGCGAGACTTTTAGACCTACAAGGATGATCACTGCTTCTGTTAATGAGCAAAGTGTTGTAAAATAATTGTAATATGCGGTAGTATTAGAATTTAAAAGGTTAAATCTTGTAGGATCTTCATTTTAAACGCCATCTAGTAGTAGGAGTTTCCCTGAATTCTGATTGTTTTCCCGTGTGTGCGAAGGTCACTCGAAATTTTATCCGATGCGTGCGAGCTTATGAATTTGAAATGGACTTGTCGTTGCCAGGGCCTTCACCTCAACGGTCACCGGTAGAATTCCGCGAGTTGAAACGTGTGGGATCCCACCTTGACAGCTATCACGTAAATTTTCCCTCGTCTCTCTCTCTCTTTTTTTTTTTTGCCATTTCTCAGAAAGTTGAAGTGGTGGGAAACAACAAAATCGAACAGTGCTGAGTATTGATGCTACAGTTGAAATACTATTGCCCCTAAAGCTAATATTAGCTACCAGGCCACTGAAAACCAGAATTATAAATTGGATCTGTTTGTACAGCAGAAAGATGCGATCTTATAAATTTCTTTCTCTGCTTCTATTACATTCTTACGATAATTTTATTTAGATTTTTTTCTACTTTTACTTTGCAATTTGATTAGTTACTCTATTTACTGTGTAGCATCATTTTATTCCACTCTGAAGAGCTCTGAAGAAACACAAACTTGTGTTTCGCCAGAACTCTATTTTCTTCTTCTGTGCTATGTTGTCCCGGTGAATATTTCTTACCTTCACACATTTCCTTTTTTATTTGTGGGATTGGCATAAAATTGTATTTGTAACGTCTAATAGTGTCCATGCGAAGTAAGTTTCCTTGCTGTACGTGGTATTGGAGTCTTTTGCAAATTGTAGAAAAACATTGCACAGTGCAATTTGTATAAATATAACAGCTGTTAGTTCCGACTTTTGCTGAGTGTAATTGTTGACACACAAGTATGTCTTTTTGATGTCATGGCTTTAAATTATCTGTCTTGTATTTGTCACAGCTTGGCAATTGGGGGCCATGTACCATGGAAACTAACCCAACTAATCACCCGTGACCATCTCAGATTGGTATAAATGCCAACTAATGTGGAATATCCGGACGTATACTCGTGTTTGCTTCAAGGGTTATGCGCTCTTTTCGTTGAAAATGATTAAATCCATTCTTCTTTTGAGTTCTTCCTGAATAGCAATCGGTTAACGATTCATTGCGAGTGATTGGTGAGAGATATAAATTTTTCTTCTCATTAATATGACGAGTGCTTTAGTAAGATATGTATACACTAGAAATCACGAAAATTGACCAGAATATCGATTTTTTTTTTATTGCTTTAAAAATATTTCCCGATTTTTGACCTTTTAAACAATACCAATATCTTGTAAATATTCGGAATACTGTTCTAGTTACAAAGGTTTGTCGTTAGATATAGTCACCAACACCAGTACAAACATGTTTCCAAAACTTTAAACTCAATTTATGAAGAATTGTTTTTGCAATACGTTACTTTGTTCAATGATAACTCAACAATGAATTTATCTATTATAACTAATTTTGTAGAATTATAATCTATATAATACAGTGGATGTTTGGAACCTCAGAGTTTTCAGTTACGAAATTAATTTTTAGTTGATATTTAAATATTAAAATTCCTGAAAAAAAAATCTTTATTTTTTAAACTTTCTTGTTGAAAACAATTGTTAAAAAATAACCTATTCCCTCCAGCAACTTTATTGAGGATCAAAACATGAAGAATAATATTAAGAATAAGTTACAACAGAAATTGTTTTTCTGAACAAATTAGCATTTGAGGTATCACTGTTCAAAAAGCATTTTAATTAACTGATTATATCTGATTTAGATAATTTATAATTAGCTTAATCTGACTTTTTTGTCCCTAAAATTATTTTAAGCATAAGCCAATGACTTTTTGGAAAACTGGAGTTTAAAGTCAAAATTGAAAAACAAAAAATCGTTTAGTGTATGCGTACACTTCAAGTGCTATATGGCAAAAAAAGTACAAATGAGAATTAGTATCTCAGTTTTAAAAAAAATTGTATTTAAGCTCTGCCCAAGTAACGAAGATTTTGTATGCGTGTATTTATGTTTTCAATCCTGCATATTGCTTTGAAGAAGGCTCGCATCTGGGAGTGGGGGTTAAGCCCCTCTAAAACTTTAGGAAAGGAAAATATCCATATTTAATTAATTGAGGTCTAAAAATCGCGTTGATGATATTAAGACTCTACGATTAAATACGATCCATTTCGCCCTCGTCAGGGTTCTCACGGGCATTAACATTTTCCGAAAGTCCTTAAATTTTTCAAAAAAGCCTCGGTTTTACAATAGCACTTTATATTTAATTCCCTACACTGAAAAACCAAAATCGACACTCGTCCAACCTCAAGCGTCATCGAAAATCTTGGACGTAGTATTTATTGGTTTGCTAAAAGTTAGTTTTTAATATACTGGATTCAACTTGGTGATTCAACTTAGCACTTGTTTCTTCACTCACTAGTATAACTCTCAGGATTTCTCTTTCACAATCAACGTGAATGTACCCTTAAAAAGGCCGATTTTCTTCTGCTCATGAAGAAATGGCCGTAGAGCGACAAAGAAAACCTTGCTTAAATGAGCAAGTATATATTCATTTTGCATCTCATTCACAAGTGTCTCATCTGTTATTTACAGGAGTTAAACGAAGGAATTCAAATTATTTTGAAAATATTTTATGTTCCATACTGATGGAATCTTGCTATCTTTTCCCTTTAATGCAGGCAGCCTCCATTCGTCTTGGAGTAGACACTAAAACTGCTTCAAAGAAATCAACTACACTTGAAAAATCTAATCTTCCAGGATTTTTGGTCAACCCCAATTACGACCCTCTAAAATTGAGAGCTAACGATGCCAATGTTTTTCCCTCCATGTCCATCCTGTGGCTGTACTAAAACTAGACTAACATTGTTGCAATAAAAGGAATTTAAATTCTCTGTATTCTAGCGTCTAATTTCTTTATTCCTGCGGTGCGACTTGAAACGAAGTGTTTTTTTCCCGACGTATTTTCAGCTGCTTCTTCAAGGTCATGTAGGTTACGAGTTAGTTTTATACTCACGATTTTTATGAGGCACCTGGAATAGTTTTGATATTTCGCTGATAATGGATTCTGCTTTCAGTCATGGGATTTATCATGTTTTTCCATCTATTCGGACCTTAGATTTATCAAAATAAACTATTTCATATCTGTTTATTGGTTCAGCTGAGAAAATTCTGTGTTGCTGAATCATGTCTAGTGTCGAGTATCGTTTACACCTGTCCGCATATGCGTATCCATTGAACTAATCAGCGACGAGAACAAGCATGATTGACAACTATGGATGTTTTCACCCCGCCTATGGATTTTGTTAGACTTTAATTATACGTACAGAACGCCAATGTAGTTATGGTAATCCGATATTTGGTATTTTTTAAAATTAACGTTACACAAGAGCAACACAAAGGGCTGTTTAAGGTAATCCGGAGAAAAAAAATATCGAAACATCAATTTTGATATATTTTTTTAACTAAGTGAAGTTTTTCAAGCTTTAAAATTGTCCTTTTCTTAAGGTGCCTGCCTACGTTCGGAGACCTTTTTTTTAAATATTTCAAAAATTGACTTGTTATGTGCATTATACTATCAAATACATCTAAAAACTATGAATAATATATAAAATAGCTATATATGTTTTTTTAATTTTCATTTTTTGCAAAAAAATCTCAATAAATTAGCAACTTTGCAAAACAACAAAATTCAAATTAAGATATTCTATTTTTGTAAATTGTATTGTATTATCAAAACCCTCTTCTGGGATCTCTACCCATTTTGTAACTGAAACTTTGTATTAAAAAAGCTTATGCAAATAAACCTTTCGACATAGAAAAAAATTATCAAAAATGATTACAACTTCATATTTATGTAATCAAAAAAACTAAAAAATAATGCATAAACAATTAAAATAAAGGTTGGTTACCTGAATTGAACCCTTTAAAATATTCTACCAAAGTTTAAAATTAATTGAAACATAATGTTATGAGTTATGATGTTGTGCGGAAGAGCAAAATGTAAAAACTTCCGTTAGCAGAACACTGCTTACGGTTTGAAAATCTGTCAACATACTAATATTAGAAGTTCTGAAACTAGAGTTCTAAGTAAGAGAGAAATAAAATTTAAACTGATTTGGAAAGCTAAGAAACTATACTTTTAAAGTTTGGCAAAATTAAAAAATCGTATTTTTCTCCACAAATGCGGTTTTATAGGTAGGCAGGCACCTTAAGCTCTTTTAAAAGTATTTTTATACCTGCAATGTTTTAAAGATGCTAACATTCCCATCCGGATCTATTGAAATACCCTTTAAAGTAGGATTTGCTCAAAAGCCTTAAATATTTCCCCCAGATTACAGTCTATTTTATTTAATCCGCATTCAAAACCAAGATCTTGGATACAAGATCAGATGTCATTGATTTTGGTTTTAGTGATTGCAAAGAAAGATTTATATAGGAAGGGAATCTTTAAACTTCAGATTCTAAGGGGGATCAAATATTATACTTCATTCTTTATTGGGATAAAAGCCTCGGAGAATAAAACTATTTTCAGTAGGTCACAAGTATTTGTCTACTTCACGTTTTGTACTATTTTCAGGAATTTTATAAGTTTTCTTTGACTATTTAAAATGTAACGCTCGTAACCCATGAAATCAGACACCAAATTATTCGGCATTCTACTGTACAAATACATACGTTAATAAAACGTGCTAATCAATGTCTGAAGATAAGATGTAAACTGGGCTTCCATATGGCGAAATTTTAAATCGTCATGTTAGCTACATCCCTTAAAATTCGCGAAAATAGTAAAAAGCGTGAAGTGGACGAATGCTTTTGTGTCCCACTGAAATTTGGCATGACACTTGCTTCATTTAAGATTTTATTTCCTTTACGTATGTTAAAATGTTTGAATTCCGCACTGATCTGTGTTAAATGTAGCCTTTAAAAAATGCAAGATATTCCAACCGACTTGGAATAAAAAAGATTGCTGACGCGCATTGTGCACATTGTAATTAATGTTCGTTTTTAATTGCTTTGCCGAGCCTTGAAGGTTGCAAGCCAGCAAAAATTACTATCTATTCGCTTTGTGTTCCGGTATTCTCGCAAGTATCTGTCAAATGTACAGCTCCCGAAAAACGTGTCCATATCAAGTTTACCGGGTTCTCCCGGCGGAAAGATATCTAAATTAGCTTCATTTCACCGCATTATTTGTTTCCTTAACGGGCACCCTCTATGCTTATTAAATTACTGTTCCTAATTTATTCCTTCTCACCACTGAGCGGTTTAATCATTAGAATGCTAATTGCATCGGAGCCGCTTTGAAAAAGAGACATGTGCCGCCATCTGTCGTTGTACTCCGCAATCGCCTTTTAGGAAATTCTGACATTTGAATGTCTACTATTATTGTAACTAAAAAGCGGATCGTAATTTGTTGAAAAGCCTGAATTTGCAGCACTTGTAAAATGTGAGAAAATGTGGAGTCCTCTAGGGTCTTGAAATATCTTCCAGCACGGTTTTCGACGCATAATCATCTATCTTCGTCTGTCTTTTTGAGATTCGATTTATGGTTTTTTTCTTCAATCTTTAATTTTTATAAACAATTTTGTCGAAATGATTTTTCACAGTTTGAAAAAAAGTAAGTCCAGCTACATTTACATTCTCGGAAAAAATTCCCACTGTTTCATAAGAAATTGCGGATGTTGGAACTATCTTTGAAGGAAGATTTCTGCGTCTTTTTTTTTTTTTGAATACTTTTACTGTAAAGCCTACTTTTATTTTTGTCGCGTTTTCTTTTATGCTATTAAAATGTGGATTGATAGAACTAAATTGAGATGAATTTTATGATACTCAAGATGCAGTCTCAGACCAGTCCAAAAGGAGTGCGGCCATGTAATCAACACCCTTCAATAAAAAAAGTAAAAATATCTACATAATCATCGTTTTATAAAATAAAGTTTTAATACATAGAATAATTAGTTTTATTCGAATTTCGTGGAATTATACTTTCTACTGTTGACATAAGTGCTAAACTTTAACACATCTTAACCGAAATCTGTTAAGCAGTGTTTTGTCTTTAATATTTGTACTGATAACATTACATAAAACAGTTTGGCGCTTCATATGTAGTGGTCAATTCAATTCTTTATGTATATATCTACGGTTCAACACCTAAAAGCTGACAGTATTTTCGCATACTGCAACGCTTCGTAATATCGCTCTCGATGACTTTTCACAGGCAATCTCAATCGGTTCCTTTAACCTTTTGCCGTTTTCTAAATAGTAAAAACTTTTTTTCCATAATGCGGCCTTGATGAAAAGGTAGATGATCTTAGGATAGTTCATTTCAAGATAGGTACTACCGTCACAAAGTGTCCATCTGTTTGTAGGCCTAAAAACCCGGTTTTATGGAATGGAACATTATTCCATTCTCCATAGGGATGCTTCAAGAAATATATTCTTTTAGTCTATCACATTGGTGCACTTAACCTTTTACCTACGAATATAGATATTACTGACGCGCGATTCTTATAACTTTCAAAGAAACAACTGCAGTACCGGCCGCAGTCTAAATTCTTTCTTGATGCGATTCTCATAACTTTCATGGTTCAACTGCTGTAGTGGCCGTAGTGTAAATTCCTTCTTGGCGTGATCAAGGTACAACTGTGCTGTAACGGCCGTAGTCTAAAGGTTAAAATTGGGAGTTTAACCCTCCTGGTGGTTTATCTTAAAGTGCCCTGTAGTGGCCAGCTTCTGGTGCTAAAACCTGTCCCAAATTGTCACCACTGTGTTTTGGATCTCCATACCACTTGGAGTAATAGGACGGTTTTGTCTCGACGAGGTATTTCGTCATTAGCAAAACAGATCAGGTATGGATGAATGAAATATGTTGTTATTAGCAAAATTGATCTGGTCCTGGACGTATCTCGTCGAAACATTTGTAGGGTTAAGTGTCCTACTTTCTATCAGCTGCCTTGAACTGAATCGATTAACAAGATCTGAGTGGAAAGTAAGGTTGAGTAGGAATTTCTGCCACATATTTTACCTTGCTTCGGTATCATTTTAAAAGGTGCAGCCATCAATTTTTGATTTTTAGTTTTACAGAATTCTATAAATAAGAAACCTCATTATTTAACGAATTATTTGTGCTTTTTTATTTCTATAATAAGAACGTCTTTGTGATCGCTATATCGCGTTTTCTTGTACCCCAAAAATGCTATATATCTAGGGGATATTGTATTCAAATGATTTAGTTTTTTTAGATTATGAAAACGTGTTTTGAAGTCATCGTGGTGTGAAATGTTCTTTACAAGTAACTCTTTGGGTTTCATCCCATACAGTCGCCAATAATCTTAGTGTTACTCCAGTACGAAGTTAATTTAATTACCTACGTACCTCAACCATTAGTTACATAATCCGACACTTTTTTGTGAAAGTGCCTGATTTCAAAGGGATGCACATTTTTTTCCAATTTTAGTTTTGAAGCGAATGTTTGTTTTGAAAGGAAAGCAATTAGGTATCGTCCGATGAGTGAGAGGTGTTTCGTAATATTTACCTGTCCCCCATTTCCTTGTAAAAGCTTAAGGTGCCGGCTAAAGCTAAACGCGGGATCTACTGAAGAAGCAAACAATGATTTTTCTTTTGTTTTGTTTGATAGGCACTAAATCAAGAACTCCTTGAGAGGCAGTGATGAAAAAAGTGTGCTGTACTTGGGTGAAGGGGAATTCATTCAAAAAGGAAGGAAAAAAGTATTGGGGGGGATAGAGTTTTTTTACGGCTATGCGAGAGAAGGGTGTCAGAAGATCATTAAACATTTTTTCCCCACCTTCTATTTAAAATTTGACAGCTTGGTTTTTAAAACCATTCGGTTTTGCATGTCGTGTTTTATTTTTCGACTTTATTTTTAGCACCGTGGAATTTGGTGGGGAATAAAACTGTCAAAGATTTGTTTGACTCTTCTTTGATTATGGAATGGTTTATTTTCTTAGAGCGGGCCGTTCCTTTTGAGATCGTGATGGAGGCGTGAAAGGGGTTTAATTAGTGCTCGGGATCTCGCGCGACGACTCAAATTGAATGGAACGGGAAAATTTGGGACTCCTGAACAAAATGAACTTCTTTACTGAGATTTGGTAGATAGGTATGTCACACTGGGAGTAACAATAGGCAATCGGTGATGGTGCGGGATAAATGTGAAAATTTAGAAGTTTTGTAAGTGGTCAGTGACCACAGGCGCTCACATATTTTGTAGTACACACACATATGTGTGTGTCCAGACTTTTTTTTTTTTTTTTTTTTTTTTTTATACGCGCGGTCCTCGGGAGAAAAAAAAACCGTAAAATACACTGTATCACTTTTTGTGAGACTATCAGGAAACTTGTTTTCAAGGATTTTTTCAAGGCACTCGTAAGTAATGCATCTGCATCTTTATTGGGTTATAACATGGAATACAAAATGAATGTACAAGATGCATGTTGTTTTAGACAATTCAGGCTATTGGAAGAATAACTTTTAAGAGTTGTTAATAAGAAAACAAAATGAACATACACACGGTACGTGGATGCTGTTTTTTCAGACACGAGTAGTGCTATTCAATAGCGTAACCAAGAAGAAGGAGCTCTGCCGCCTGAAAGTATTAGTTTTTTAATGAAATAACAAGAAATATTTCTTAAGGGGGGTCTAGGAATCACGAAAAAAAAATCGATCAGAATATATATATTTTTATTAATTCAAAATATTTTCCAGGTTTTTAGCCTTTGAACGATGCCAAGATCTTGCAAATATTCGAAATAGTTTTTTTGTTACAAGGGTTTTTGTTAGGTACTGTCACCATAAAGAGACATGTTTCCAAAACCAAACTCGATTTCTAAAGAACTGCGTTTTTGCAATAGGAAAAAGCTTTATTCAAAACGTGATAACTCCACTATGCATTCACCTATTATAATTATTTTTGTATCATTATGATCTACATGACACAGTGGATGTTTTGAACCTCAATCAGAGTATTTAGTCGAGAAATGGATTTTTAATTGATTTTTAAATGTTGAAATTCCTGCATAAAGTTGATTTTTTTTTACACTTCCTTGTTAAAAAAATTGTTTAAAAAAAAACAGCTTTCTTCTAGCAACTCGATGGTGGTTCAAAACATGAAGAATAATATTAGGAATAATTTTCGACATGAATCGTTTTTCTGAAGAAATTAGAATTTGAGATATCATGTTTAAAAAAACATGCTAATTTGCTAATTATATCTTTATTTGATGATTAATTATTTGCACAATCTGATTTTTTCTCCCTGAAATGATTTAAAGAATACACCAATTTTACCCGTGGTTAAAAAACTGGATTAAAAAAAATCTAGTGTTTACATATACCTCAAATGATGTCTTGATATGATATACATCTATATATGATAATTTTTAAATGATACACTTGATATGTCTTGTGTTTGGTGCGGCATGGCCGAGTATGACCTTACGCCAGAATACCAGAAAACCAACCAAGCGAAATGACATTTAACAGAGAGTTATTAAACAGTTTATTTAATAACATTCAAGACGAAATACAAGAGGATAAAAGATACTTATGAATTTCGAAAAATTATATTTAAATATTTGCTTAAGGTTATTAATTGTCTTAAACAATCGGCGAGCTACCATTCTTGATAATTCCTGTATTCAGATCTCACAAATGCGTTGTTTTTGATGACTACTATTATCCTTTTTGTGAAACCAAATCTGAAGTACAGAATCTTAGCGAAACTTTTAAAAAGGTTCTAAACGTAATTTTTCAAAAGAAAAATGAGCTTTCAACTACGTGTTCCCTCCGAAATCAAATCTTGGCTACGTCACTGGTGCCATCAAATCTTTTAAGGGGACAAAATTGACTGCGGTAGAAAAAATTGCTACCATTTCTCTTATAAAAGCGGCTATTTCGTAAAAAAGGCAACCTACTTGAGAAATCGGATCACTTACGACGGAAATTCTTTTAGTTGATTGGGAGTGTTTTATATGAAATGATCAAGCCTGTAGTTTCAAGTCTGAAATTGTCCTTAGGTCGAGGTACATATTCCAAAGCGCCCACGCTCCTGCAATGTTAACTTCATTTTTTTATACGGTGTCTTACTCATTGTTTCAAAGCTTAACTTACCTGAGGATCTGAAAGCCAGGGCTTCTAAAACTTCGGACCCACCTAGCTTTGGATGTTTCGAAAGAGTCAATTCATATAATTTTATGCCGTTGTACTTCAAAATTGGATGTAGCATGAAATTTACAAATTTGTTTTTCAGGTGCATAATAATGAGACATGGTTCAATGCAATTTTCAAGCTCAAAGTGTTTGACAGTTGTAATTCTTTTGAAAATTTGAACTAAGGACCTCTGGTTTTCGTGAACACCGTGCATAACTAAGGAATCCTGTGTTTCCTCTGGGTCACCACGTAAAATATTTCCCTTAATACGAGGGCTGTTCAATAAAGAATGTTCATAATTTTTTTGAAGGTGATTCAAAGTATCAAGAAAAATAAAATTCATATTGAATGTATAGCGGGATAAATGGAGAATAGATAGCGCAAGTTTCACGGTTATGACGGCCTTGGCCGCCCAAGAATGCCTAGTTTCACTTTCGCCTACGGCAAAAATGGATGTGACACGCGAAGTGCAATACACTGCATTGAAATTTTGTTTTCGCCTTAAAAAATCGTCAGTTCTTTCAAAAACCAATGTCATGTGTGTTCCCCCATCCTCCACATTGTCCTCATGTAGCACCACGCGTTTTTTTTTCTTTTCCTGAATTTGATGAAACACCTCCAGGATAAGCGGTTTTTATCATCACAGGCAGCGGTAAAAGTTGCGTAGTCGATTTTGAAGGACCTGTCAAAAAATGGCTGGGTTTGAAGACTGGTGGGATAAGTGCATTGCATGTAATGGAGAGTATTTTGAGAAAGGCAATACAATTTGGAGGATTAGTACAGGAAATTTTTTTTAGATTAATTTATGATCATTCTTTATTGAACAGCCCTCGTATATCCTACTACAGAAGACTACATCACGCGAATCTTCATTTGAAATGCAAAACCAACTTAACTATTTTAATACAAATCTGTCTTTAATTACTGGCTGCTTTTACAGTAAACGATTTACGATCATTATCCCAGCGTTCTGTTTAAGTAAATGAGTTTTTAACCCTTGTCAAATCCTTCGTCAGTATCATTTGGCACTTCCCAAAATTATTAGCGCTTCGCAACAGGATGCAATTAAAGCGTTCTTTTATTCGCTTTTATATTTTTTTTTTGTCCGGTGCACTTTTTCCGACTCCTGTTTTTATTTCCCTGGGAAAGCTCTTTTGTTCCGCGACTCTTATTTTTGCAACATTCATCGCCATTTATTTGTTCTCTAATTTTAATAATTGGGCGCGCCGGAATGCCTTTTAAAGTTTGAAAAGTGAAGCTCTTATTAAAGTACGTTTTCCCAGTCGCGTCCTTTCTTTTGTGTTTGTATTTAATTTTAATTGCAGACGCGCGCGTCCCGAAAAAGGGACGCGAAATAAAACGTTATTAGAAATGGATGCTGCTATTTAAAAGAACGCATCCTCCTTTTTCGTTGGATGGGAGACAAAAGACCTTTCTTTAAAGCCGCTGTCGTGCGTTCCATTTCTGTGTGATTGTTCGGACTCAGAGAAACTCTTGAGTGAATCAAGTCTTTTTTACTTAATCCAAGCAAGCATTTTTAATGACCGGCCTCGTATTGAATTACGTTCTCTCCGCCAACAAATGGGATTTGAGAGAATTTTAAATTTAATCAATAAGAGAGGATTATGATTTTTTTACGTCGCGGGCACTCGGATGCTGCCGGAAAAGTAATTTTGATGAAGGGTTTCAAACAATTTTTCTAAGAACAAAAGATTAGTTTAATTTTTGTGCTTCATTTCATCTGATTCTTTTCTCCTTCGATTTATTATTTAAGGCTCGAAATGCGTTCGGGCTCTGATTGTAATTACGTTCGGTTGCAGCCCCCGCGACAACCTTTTTGGGAAAAAAGACTTTAAAAATGAATGGAACATGCGTGCAGGTGGTTTCTTAACTCGAAGCTACGTGTTCGAGCCATGTGCTGCAAGATATTTTCACTTTCAAATATCTTTTATCGTGACTTTTTTCACAAATTTTACCACTAGCGAAGGGATAAATGTGCAGCTATTTTTTGAATCAAAAGAACTTGATGTTTATTTTAGCTTTGTTTGAAATAATCCCAACATTACCCATACCCGAATTTTAATTTCAAAATTGAATTAATTAATATTTTAATAGAATGTTTAATTAATACACGCCCAGTTTCAGAATTTGCTTAAAGGTACCCGTTTCCGTGTCCGTGCGAAAATTGAAAATGTAATTGTTTAATCTCGTAATGGTTTTCTGTTTATATTTTTATAAGTTTCTTCGGTATTGGCGCTTGTTCGTTTTCGGACCTTGCGCCATTAAACCCAACTAACCAACCGTCATGAAATAATCTATCCATTAAAAATTAATTTTTAGTTTTAATTTTTAATTAAATAATTAGTTAAATTTTTAATTTAAGGAAATTTCTCAGCAATCACGATCTCCACCCATCAGCACCTAAATGTCATGCAGAAGCTTGTCCATTAAACCCAACTAACCAACCGTCGTGAAGTAATCTATCCATTAAAAATTAATTTTTATGCAAATTTATTATTTCATTTAATGCATTGATTTTAATTCAATTATTTTGTATTGTTTTTTTTTAACATTTTATGTAAAACTGCTTAATGTATAGTTCCGCATTTATTATTGATATTAAAGAATCAGGACTTAGGTCTATAAAATACTAATATCCGAGGTAAATTTTCTTGGGTTAAGATGCTTTAAATGTGAAGATTTTCCCCTTTTGTATCAAGAAGACCCTCTGTTAAAGCCAAAAGAAGAGTTATTTAAAAATTATTTCCATCCAAATACCTATATACCATCCGTAGTTCTCAATCAACTCATGCTGATAAGCCATCTTTTGTTCGTCATTTTACCAAAAAGGCAGTAATCTGTAGCTCAGCAAATTTTAACGTGAATAAATTATTGTGTGTTCACAGTATCATTCAATTATATAAAAAACCATGTTCCCCGTCTTCTAGTCCTAAATTCTAAATACCTCGTCCTAAATACTCAGTTGTTAGTCGTATTTTGCTTTCACATTTTGTTTTGACGCCTGAATGGGATGGATATTTTCGTCTGTATGACGCAAATTCTGATCTGATCCATCAGCCTTGTATTCTAACAACCTACTGTAAATGCTCTACAATGGTCATAAAAAAGTTCCTATATGCAAATAGTCGTGATGCTTAAATTTCACTCTACACCTCCAAGTGAACAAAACGTACTTTAAAATGGCACCCAAGTAGAGTAAATTGCAAGCTACATGTGCCTCGGTTGCTTGGTTTTGGGTTTTATGGCGTAAGGGCCACATTTGGCCACACACAAGACAACAATGAGGGATGAAAGAAAGGCAGACAGCAAAAGTGTAAAATAGAGAGGAGGACAGATGATTCGGGGATGCCGCACACACCTAAAGATGTACCTGTTTTCTATGAAGCTAAAATACTCAAAATGACGACTGGTTCTTTAAACTCTGCTGTCCAAACAAAATTTACAGATTCAAAATACGACAAAAGACCGTACATTTCGAACCCCGCTTGTATTTGTTTATTGGATCCATCGTAAATGTTTTCTATTATTGGTAATGAAGAATGCTCAAAATAATTCTAGATTAATGTTTGCAACACCTGGGAATTGTGGTTCGATTCCTCCCTGCTTGTATTACTCTCTGCGTTACTGAAACTTTCATTGGGTGTGTCAATTATTTGATGTATTGTGTTTGATGCAGCATAGCCAAGCAAACTAGATGGACGTGCCCAGCACTTTCACAAACGTTTGACGCAGTTGTCTTCTGCCACCGAAAGGTTGCCTGCAACTGATGCTTTTCACTTCTGCACCCGATTGAATGCAAGCAAGTCGAAGGAGATTAAATAAAAAAAGTATTCGTTCTCCATAAATTCCCTCTACAATAATACGATTCTATTTCGGTTGTTTCAAGCCTAGCCATGATTCGAATTTCGCTTGTTTTGCGTACTTTCCTTCAATAAAACGTTATATATATGCAAATATATCTTGACTGTATTTCTTTTGGATATTTTCCGTGTTTCCAAAATATGAGTTTGCTCCCCGCAATCCTTGATGTTTTTTGTTCCGCCGCCGCTCCGGAATATTGATGAAAAATATTGAACTTTTTCCTGCCGCGGTGGGGACTAAAACGATTTTCTGCCTTAAAACGCTTTTCGCAAACACTTCGCGTTGCAACTGTGAAATCTGGGGAATTGTTTCCGTTTGCTCTGGTTACCTGCTTTATTTATTGATACAGATCGGTGATAAAGCATCTTGCAACTTAATCCTTTGAATTGGTAGTTGAATTAACGTCGCCTGGAGCTACCACAACTAGCCGGGATCTATTCCGAATGGAAAGATCCTAGGGCAACACATTTTGAACCACGGTTATATACGGACGAGAGGAGGTGGCAGACCACTCTCCAAACTTTAACGCCAACGTGAGGACTTTTGAATCCACAGCAGATTTAACGTAAGGATTAAGAAGATTTGAACTATATTGTTGCTCGGGTAACAATGCGGGCAAACTACTAAAATCATAGAAACTCTTAACATTTTATTGTACGCAACAAAGATGTAAAATAGCAGCATTAAAAGTTTATTTCTGAATTTTTAATGCGGTTATTTGTTTTTGTGCATCCTAAAAACAATCTCTCTATTTTCGTTATTTGAGAATTAGAAGTGCCGTATTTCAATCTGACGATGCCATCTAAAACAACTGGAAAATGTATAGAATTTTTTGTGACGCTATGTGGGGCATATTGAGATTTTGTGTTGCTTACGTGCCAATCCGGTTCGGTCAAAGATCTCGCAAAAATGAAACTTTCTGCGAACATTGACAGAAGTAAGTTTTGAAAGCAGCTGAAGAGAGGGACCATTTCTGGTCTGAGAAGTTCCGGATTTTTCCTTTCCTCTTATCTTCTCCGCGCGCGCGTGATTACTTTGTGACCTCAGCGCTCTTCCCAATTTTCTGGCGAATTAATCAAGTCCATCCACTCGAAAGTAACTTTTCCCAAACATCTGCTACGAAACTTAGCTAAGATTATCTCCCGGAAACCCACCTAACCATCTCTGAGCGTCCGATGGAGTTAATTTTTGGCTTTTCTCTTGCCAGTGGAGTTCCCATAACTCTTTAAACAGTGTGGGTTCCCTTTTTGTTACTCGATTATTTTTAGGTTTTTTAATGCAGTTTTAGAGAGTTCCGAAATCATGCGTTCTCATAACTTTTAACACTCGCATATCAATTATTCGCTTTTTTCCACGTAATGAATCGAAGTATTTTTAGTTTTTTCTATGCAGTTTTAGAAAGTTCCGAAATCATGCGTTCTAATAACTTTTAACACTCGCATATCAATTATTCGCTTTTTACCACGTAATGAATCGAAGTATTTTTAGTTTTTTCTATGCAGTTTTAGAGAGTTCCGAAATCATGCGTTCTCATAACTTTTAACACTCGCATATCAATTATTCGCTTTTTTCCACGTAATGAATCGAAGTATTTTTAGTTTTTTCTATGCAGTTTTAGAGAGTTCCGAAATCATTCGCGTTCTAATAACTTTTAACACTCGCATATCAATTATTCGCTTTTTACCACGTAATGAATCGAAGTATTTTTAGTTTTTTCTATGCAGTTTTAGAAAGTTCCGAAATCATGCGTTCTAATAACTTTTAACACTCGCATATCAATTATTCGCTTTTTACCACGTAATGAATCGAAGTATTTTTAGTTTTTTCTATGCAGTTTTAGAGAGTTCCGAAATCATTCGTTCTAATAACTTTTAACACTCGCATATCAATTATTCGCTTTTTACCACGTAATGAATCGAAGTATTTTTAGTTTTTTCTATGCAGTTTTAGAGAGTTCCGAAATCATGCGTTCTCATAACTTTTAACACTCGCATATCAATTATTCGCTTTTTACCACGTAATGAATCGAAGTATTTTTAGTTTTTTCTATGCAGTTTTAGAGAGTTCCGAAATCATGCGTTCTAATAACTTTAACACTAGCATTGGAATTATTCGCTTTTTACCACTTAATGAATCGAATTGTTTTTAGTTTTATCAATGCAGTTTTAGAGAGTTCCAAAATCATGCGTTCTCATAACTTTTAACACTCGCATATCAATTATTCGCTTTTTACCACTTAATGAATCGAAGTGTTTTAAATTTTTTAAATGAAGTTTTAGAGAGTTCCGAAATCATGCGTTCTAATAACTTTTAACACTCGTATAGGAACAAGCATTGTAGCACTTAATGGATGAATCAAATTGCTTTTAGTATTTTCAGCGCAGTTTCTGAGTTCTTGGGTTGTACTTTCTTGTAAGTCTTGTATTGGGAGTTATTCTTTTACCACTTAAAATGATAAGAAATCTTTAGAGTTTTTTCAGCGCAATTATGACGAGCTCCTGAATTATACATTACTATAGCTAAACGACTCGTATAGATATTCTCCTTATCATTTAATGAATGAATGAATCGAATTGCTCGTAATTTTTTCAATGCAATTCTGAGTTCTTGAAGTATACGTTCTCGTAACTCTTGTATAAAAAGTTTTTCTCTTTTTACCACTTAATGCATGATTTAAAATGTGTTCTTTTTAGCTCAGTTATAAGGAGTTCCTAAATTATACATTCTTTTAACTTTAAATACTCGTGGAATTCTTCACTTTCTACCATTTAATGAATGAAAAGAATTGTTCTTCGTTTTTCATCGCAGTTATGTGTTCATGAGCGTTCTCTTTGCTAAAGTCTGGTTGGATAAAGACATTTATTTTTCTTACATTTGAATTCTTTTTTTTTTCAACGGTCTGAAGTTTGACTGTAATTTGCGTTTTGATTTTATGACCTGCTGGAATTTAAGTTGAAGCTTTGTTGCACGTTGTGTGAAAACTGCATTGTTATTATAAAGTAGGGAAAGATTTAAGAATCAATATAAAGTTCTGTATTCTGGAATGAACTGCACGAGCCCCAAAAAGTATGCATCGGTTGGAAGTTCAACGGACTAGCAACCGGAAGATAGTAAGTTCGAATCCAACCAAAGACTTGTACAAGGGGGTGTAGTGCATGTTAAATCTGTCGTGGCTTCCAATGTCCTCACGTTGGCTTGGTGTGGAAGTTTGGAGAGTGGGGTGTCATCTCGGATATGGCCTCGTCCTCTGACGGTGGTTCTAAATTACGGGGTGCTCTCCTGGGACCTTTCCTTTCGGGGGTTGACCTCGAACCGTCACCAATAGCCCATTGTGTGGCTCGAGTGTGAGGTTAATTAAAAAAATACCATACCCCACAAAGAAGTCCGTCTATTGGATGTCCTTAATGACTTTCCATTTCAAAAAGCGCTGTTGAATCGCATGGTCCGCGGATTGCTCAATTGTGGAAATGGAGACGAAATCCTTTCCCTCTGTAGTCGTAGTGAAAGGATGCATCTTTTAATTTCTCATCAAGTCCGGAAGAATTTCATCCGGCAATTCGGATTATGTGACGCACAAAATGTTTGAATCGGAAAGAAAGGGAAGAAGAAACTACTCTTCCACATGATCTCATTTCTTTGTTCCTTCATCTCTCGATCATTAGGTTTCTAACGAGACGCGCTTGTTAAAATCGAGGAACATTAAATTAACCAAAAATAATTCCGATTCGCGTTCTATGTTACTTCTTTCGTTGTCTTGTCCCGCCTTCTTTGATTACTTAATTAATTGGACGTAGTCTTTTTCTCTTTCTTATTTTTTAAATTCGCGACGAGAAAGAAAAATCTTAAAATGTCTGCGCATTTAATGTGTATTTTTACTCCGCGTTTTTCACAATTGCTTCGTGTTTTGTTTTTTCTGTTTTGAGTGAAGTATCGATTTCGAGTTTTTTAGGCCTCTTCTTTAATTGTCGGTTATGGAACGCTTCAGGTTTTTAGGAGGTAATCCTTCCTCCCACTTCCTTACACTAGGAAAAACCGGATCTTTTTTCTTCACAATGTATGCATTTTGTTTTCGGTTGCGGTTCTCTAAAGTATTTTTTTTACAGCAGATATAGTCTTTATGTGTCACGTTTTTTTGAATGGCTACAAAGATTGTAAAACCAAGTTCAAATTTCATTTTTTTTTATTGATTAAGTCGATTACGCTGACTGAATGTATTTAGTAATGTGCGAGAATAAGCTAAGGATTATAAAGTATGAGTGCAAACGGTATTAACGAAAGTACTGATCACAAATTATTTAAAATATATAATTGAACTTTTTAAAATATAAACTAATTTTTCACATTCATATTAGGTAAGTAAAAATATGAGATGCTCCAGATAAAATGGCATCTATTTACAACTAAATCCTTTTTCGTATTCATGATCAATAATAAATATATTTATTAATGCTGTTTGTTATACAAAATAACAGAAGGCTACGCGGAAAACACTACGAAAAATACACTGAATACAAATACGCACAAAACAAATGAAAAAATCAATTAATAGAACATACAATCTTTCAATTTGAAGAGATACAATTTTAGTTTTTTGGCAGTCCCTCTCAATGATCAAAATTTTAAAATATTATTTTATTTAATTCTTACATAATTGCCATTTTAATATTTGCTTATTACGATGTTTTAATTTGCTTTAGAATCTTTTTGTGTCGTGGAGTACCGATGAAACCTGTTTTTTGACATTCATATTAAGTGCCTTCGTTGCTTACAAGAAAATTCTTTCACAACATCGAGTCATAAAACAGTGTAATCAACTAAAGCTAAATTTGAAGTAATATATTTTTATGGAATTTATTTTGTGTAGCATCCCTTTGTTTTACTTTCCACAGTTTGTACTTAAGGGACATGCAAAACGCGCTGTTATCTCACATGTTTAAGAAACACTTTTTTAATGCCAGCTCATTTGATGCTTTTTGTGAGATTTTAACTCGTTTCGTTTGTTGTGAAGATAATGAAATAATTTTCTTTCTCTTCGAGGGAAAGGAAGGATCTCTGGCGAAGTTACATTTCTCGAAAGAAAGTTGAGCACAAAATATCGGAAAATAATCTCGCGAAACATGAAGCAGAAAATGACCGCTCGTTATATTCCAAGTAAACAAACGCAATATCTCTTCTCTTCCAGTTCGATCAGTGGCGGGGATTTTTGTGCCATTTTCAGGTAATGCTTCGGGATTTACCCCCTGAAGGAACAGATCAACTGATAGAATTGCCGAATGATGCGATTGCAAAAGGGAATATCTAAGAAAGCAAAAAACGATGCTTGGCGTATCGTCCCACTTCTTTGAGTTTAAATTCGTATGCTGCTCCAAAGAATTTTACACAACATTAAAGCAGAGATGCGCACAAAATACTGTCAGCGAGCTGTGCTTTTATCCGGCCCGCGAGTGTCCTCACTTATCGACACTGGACCAGGCTAAAGATATAAGTGATTACATTTCAATAATTCATGAAAAAAAATTGCAAATATTGGTATATTGAAATGCGGTTTGTACATAAAGGAATCTCAAGTGTTTTGTCGAGGAAAAAAAAAACTTTTGTTCAAGTTTTCAGCGACAGACACCCTGTATTGCATGCCTCACGTGCTAGAGATGCAAATGAGATGGGAAATGTACATTTTCAGTGGATGGTGTAGAGGTGTAAGGTTTGTTGCTGTCATTGACGGAGAAGGCAAAGTTGGTGAAGCTGTTTTACTTAAACGGGGAATCGGCAACAGAAGCTTTTTCCAAAGTTTCGGACATCGAAAAGGACAAAGATTCAATCCCCTAACTTCTGCCAGATTAGTCTCTAGTACGCGGTATCTGGAAGTAACTCAGTTCGCCCTTGTACCGACAGACCAGTGTTATCAGAGCTCGTACCATCGCTGTGGCATCGCAGATTAACGATTATTCTTACACATGAAAAAGCTTATTTTTAAAGCCAGTATAGCTCGTCACTAGGGTAAACGTCCCTATTGGTAAAATTTTGAGCTACGTCTTCCCCCTGCAAAAAATATCCTTGAGATTACTTTTCGTGCAGACCGCACTTCTCTTCAGTTTTCCATTTTTTCAATTATTAAAATGTTAACAAACTTGTGGGACACCCTGAATTTTTATTTTAGTCGTTTTTTTTTTGGTGGTAGAAATTTTCTAAAAAGCAAATATAAGATTGACGGTGATGTAAGAAAGGTGGTTAGTTCTAAAAAGAGACAGGACATTACATATCTGAGAAAAAATCAGTTTCTTTTCCTAGGATTAGAGGCTAGTGTTTCTCGGTGTCCGACTTGGTAAACAGCGACCATCAACTGGCGATGGTTGATTTTCAATGTTCAACGAAATGTCAGTCAGCTTAGTTGATTGCTATGGAAACGTGGAAAAGGTTTACAAACTTAATAGCGACTGTCGAGAAAAGGAAGCATATTTGGAAACGCATTTATAAGCTACCTTTTTTAACCACAAACGATGAGTGAATTGCGCAACTTAAATTTTGGGTATATTGGAGGATTTCTGCAAGATTATCTCCTGACTACAAGTCGTTGTTTGCAAGTGTGTTTGGCGCAGTTTGGAAAAATATGGCTCTTGCTTCATAAAACCCAACTCCACCTACCAACCCGTCTACAGGTCTTGTTATGAAAAAAAATTAATGTGCCACATTGAAGCTTAAATAAACAATCCCCTAAAATGGATTAATGTTCGTTCTTTCCTGAACATCTTCTACACCCCTTTTTTAATACTAATACATGTGCCCCGTTTTCTACCCAATCCGGCCCACAGAACTTATGAAGTGGTGCACTTCTGAATCCGAGGTTTTCTCGAATGAAAAGTGAACACGCATCTTGAATGGAAGGAATGTCTGCTTGTTCAGTCCCATCGCATCACAATAGGCTCTGGCGTACTACCAAGTTTCGTGCCATTTATTTATGAACTATTCACAAGTAACTTTTGGACACCAGAGAATACTTACTGTACGTGGTTGCTTTAAGTAATGGAATCAAAAGAAATAAATGTTTGCGTTTCAGCATTTCTTCCTAAATGTTTACAATTTAAGAAGTATTCAACGTTTTCGTCGAAGCATTTTATGCACGTTTTAATTCTTTTGATGAGCTACATTCATTTAACGACGCTATTCATGTGACAGTGTTCGAAATTAGCAATCGGTAGTCGTATTTCGTTGCAAAAATTTTGTTTTGACGGCCGAACTTTTTTTAGATCCAGTTATTTTGGCACCAATGTTTCTGGAGTTTTCGCTTGTTTGGTATAAGTTCCGACCAATCAATTACTTATTCTTTTAACCCTCCCAGTCGTTTCGACGAGATATCTCGTCTATCAAGCTTCGACCATTTTTTTTAATAACGAGGTATCTCGCCCATCTAGATATCACCAATGTTGCTAGTGACGCGATATCTCGTCAAGATATTACCAATGTTTTGACGATGACTAGGTTAAGATGTGGTCGGTTTTCTTCGAATGAGCAGGTATCTTGTCCATCAAGCTCAGCTCAGTTTTGCTAATGACGATATACTTCGAGATAGCCAATGAGATGGTTAAATAGATGCATCGAATTCCAGGCCCTTTTTACACTTCCACGAATACAAAATAAATTTAAAATTGCAAATTGTACAGTTTGGCAAATTGTTCAGATGCCTGACTCTATTCCTAATTTATAAGATTTGTAGTTGTTAAACAGTTTGTTCATGATTATTTTTCTTGTGCGAGTTTCAGTACTCAGCTTATGCTATTGCATTTTACCGTTACACCACCTTTCCACAAATTTCAGTGCTACTAGATTTCGTTCACAACTAGCTCTTCATTTTTAATACTCCGTGTGGTTCCGTCGAGATATCTCGTTCGTCAAGATCTGACAAATTTTGCTAATTACTCGTCATCAAGATTTTGCTGGTTTTTGATGATGACGAGATCAAGTCTTGGTCAGTTTTCTAATAAAGAGACATGTCGTCCATCAAGATCTAGTATGTTTTGACCAAACCAGTGAATGACAAGTCGACAACCATCAGGCGGGTTAAAATTGAAGGTAGGTGGAGATGTCGCCTAAGCTAGCCAAGCGATCTGAATTACAGGACAAGTATGAGGCGCAATTGGATACCTGAATTTGGCGATTTATCGCATTGTTCCGCTCAACTGTTTAGACCATTAATCCAAAGGGATGCAAGTTTGTCGAATAATTTAAGGACAGCATTTCGCACATCCTCGTTTCTTCCGTTTGTGATCTTTTTACCGTCGTTTTCCTTTGCGTGGAAAAAAATGAAGCTTCTGTAATCCTGAGTGACTTAATGAATAATCAATCGTGATCGGTTCCTGTCGGCAAGTGTGATTTTTCTCATTTCGTTCCGCAATAAAAGCGGCTCTATTGATTGCCAGCGACCAAATTATGTCGGTAACAAAGGTTACACGGTGGAATAAATAAACCTTTTTTCATTATTGTTACTCGCTAAGGAAACAGCCCGCAGCCGATCACACGAAGAACCTTTTGAAATAAATAAACGAATAAAAAGGGGCCGAAGAATTTCTTATCTCGTTTCTAGCAGCCCTAGAGATTAATTTGTGCTGTACCGCCATCTAGCGCCGTAAGCGATCGTTAAGTCAACTATTCCTGGAATGTAGAAGGACTGTAATGGGGGAAGATAAAGAAAAAGATTAATTTTGTTGGTGAGATATTTTAGCCCTACACATATACATACATATAGCTTAGAGGTATTTTCAATTAACGTGTGTGCGTAGGGTTTTCTGTTATTGGCATTTCCCCCCTCTTCTTTCCTTATTATATGCACCGGAAAAATTGAGCTTTTCGTTGTGCATGATTTTCGGTTTCTGTTGCTGCGAGAGATCTGAAACAAAGAAACTCCTGGTCACTAATTACCATCTGTGAGGTTTTTGCCCAGGGCTCCTGTGAATGCCGCACCTTAAACCCTACAAGACCTCGAAGCCAAAATGAATTATGAACCCCAATTGTCTGGGTGACTTCTCGGAACGATGCCGCGACCAGAGCAATTTCTATTGGTTGGTTGGGGTTTTATGGCGCATGGCAATATTTGAATAAATGAGGGTTGATCTTGGGATGGCCGAATTTTAAGAAATGATTTAAAAACAAGTTATATAGAAAACACTTAGACGTTCCTATGATAAACAATATAGAACTAGCCTCCGTATCTCATCAAGCATCGGCTCTCAGATTGTTGATTTTGACTAATGCTGGATCTGGATTGTCAGATTGTTATGTCTTATTCTTGAAGAGAGTTTTAATATATCTGACTATTTCATTTTTCTGGCTGGGAGGTTTACTCTATATATTAAGAGTTATCAAACGCTCCACGCGGGAAATATTTCTTTTTTGTTCAATTTGAATTTGATATGTACAGAATTCACAGATAAATGAATAAGACGAAGTGAAAATTAATTTGCTGCAAATAGCATAGAAAAATCTCACTTGCTACTTTAACCCTCCTGGTGGTTGTCTTGGTATCTCGTCATTAGCAAAACTGAGCAGATCTTGGTTGAGATATCTCACCCATTAAGATCGCGTTGTCTCTCCATCATTAGAAGAAAACCGACCAGACCAAGATCTCGCCATCATAAAAAAATTGACACTTTCTTGACGAGTTATCTCGTCAGTTGCAAAATTGGTCAAATTTTGATGGACGAGATAAGGTGAAGGGTTAAACAATGTGAACCAGAAATTGAGTTTTCACTTCACTGTCACAACTCGAAATAATTAAATTCGTTACTACACGCGGTTCCATACAGTTGCACTGGTTCAAGTGCAACTCATGTCACTAACCTTGGGTGTATTTCTTCTATGACAGCAAAACTTCCCTTGTGTGTGTATATGTCTACTTGACGTTGTTTGTCTTGTGTAGGTTGACCAAACATGGCCTTGTCTCCCCCCCCCCTCCATAAAATTCAACCATTCTCCTATCAATGACTTTTGGAACAGTTCTTTTTTTAATAATGTTTACTTCATATCTTTATAATTACGGCGCAATTCTGATTCTTAGGCTAAGCTCTGAGAACGAAAAGTTTGTTTTCGGTTAATGATAGTAAGGCGTGTTTGCAACCATTGATGCTTAACTTGCAGGAATATGGAATCTTCAAACTCGAGATAAAATAACTTTACGCAACCCCAAATAGTTTTCTTTACCCTTTTATATGCCCTACCGTTTGCTTCCACTAAAAATGTCGACGCCTAAATGTAAATATTTTTTCACATTGCGGAATTTCATCTAACAAGAAATATGGAAAACGTAATTTATGTGTATGATTGAGTTCCTACTGTCATTTATCTCCTCGTCTGATTTTTTTTCTTGCTCGAATTCTTTGCATAGAATTTATTTCTCTGGAGGTGCCCTGAGGAATTCTCCTCTGTCCGTTCCTTCTTTTCTTTCCTCTTTCAGACTTATGAAAATGCAACGATGGTGATCCGACGCATTTTATTTTTGAAAGCGAGCTATCTGGTGACTTTCAAGGAGCTCGATTTGGGGATTAAAAGACATTTCTTTCTCGGAAACCATTAAAAACCCCTTTTTATTTCGAGCAATAAGAAAACGCAGATATTACTTTATCAGTGCTTTTATTCTTTTGGAATATCGAGCCATGTTCGCGTTTTCACGATTTAAGAGTGCTCTGTTAAATTTTTTTTTCTGATCAGATGTATCGTTAACATCGTATTCGTATTAGTAATAGAACTTTAACTTTGTTTAGTCCAAGAATTCTAGCTAGACTGTTGTGTTCTGTATGGAATGAACTTAACATAATCACCTGGTGTCTACTTCACAGTTCAGGACTGTTCAACAAGGCTGACAAATTATTTTAACCCAAGCTCTTTTCCGTTAATTTACACTCCCGCGTTTCACGATTGACAACAGTGTACTGTTAAAAATCATTTTGTGATTAGAAGTAACTAGTACAGCATATCGAAACTAAGTAATAGTACAATATACTAATTTGTTCACCACTATAATAGTCCCTCCCTTAAGTATCCAGAATAGTGATTTACTGGACAACCGGTTCGTCAGTAGTCGATCCTTATTTTCTCTTCGCTATTAAATCTTGGGCATGCTTGCTTACACATTTGAACCCTGACTCGACAAAGTGTCTGCTTTCTATGCCATGCTCTAACATAGTACACTCGCTTGAATGAAAGTAGGAGTGTTAACTGCTGCGGTATGATTTGATGCATCCTTCGGATCTGTTATTTTGACAATTTGGAGCTAAAAAAAAATTTTTGGAGCAATAATGAGCTTAGAAGCAAACATTTTGTCAATTTGGAGCAGCTTCAAAGCATTTGGGAGCAGTCAATGAATGATTTTAGCTAGGAAAGGAAAGTTTAGAGTTGGAGCAACCGATAAAACAATATTTAATGCAAAATGGCACCAAATATATGCACATATTACGATTAAAGTTTTTTGTCGAGATTTTATTGATTCATTTACATGCTAATCATCGATACAATTACAATATGGCTACTCATTGACTCTTTTAATCAGAGCTCATGAATTACCGCACATTTTCTAAAAATTTGCACTTTGGGAGCCCCTTGGGGCGGCAAAATGAACACCCCTGTAAAAAGGGCTGCCCCAAAGTATCTATCTACTTCGTATGCTTTGTTTTTAGAGTTCAGTATTCTAAGAGGATTGTTCGCCGACTAATATTTGGAAGAATTTCATTGATCTTTTTCAGTGAATCACGTAGAATTTGCATATTCTATTTTGTCGAACGTTTCTTTCCTCGACGGGCAAAGAAGCGTGTTCTTTTCGGGTATTACTGTAATTCTATAAGGATTGGAGATTTTCGAGGCCCTATTAAGGCTCAGCTGTAAAGAACGAAAAAGGACTGGCTTATTTAAAGTAACGAGGCTATGAATTCCGCCGTGCCTCTGCGCAGGGATCCGTTTTTTGAATAAATCATTTGATGCCCCATCTCTTTTGAGCGCAAATAAGGAGTATTCCTTCCTCCACAACTGAAGGTGGATAGAATTTGAGCTTTACGCAGAGACGGACGGCAAAAGAAAACATTTTTTGTGAGAAAAACGCTGTTTTTCTTCCGCCGTGTCTTTTTTTGAGAGGCCATCAGAGTGATGTAAGCTTTCGTGAAATGTAGTCTGTTGGAAGACGTATCTTTTGTTATTTCTGTGCCCGAATATCAAGTTGGTTGAAAGAAGGCATAAACATTTTATTTCCCAAGAACAATATTGGTGGTCGCAACCTGATACGGATGTCTCACGAAAACGAATATGTACGTAAATGGGGATCATAGTGTGGAAAGAACGCGCTATTTTGTAAACAGACATTATTTGAATGCAGCTGTTTGGAGATTTGATATTGATACGCGGTGGAAAAATAAATATCTTTTAAGATACATTATTTGCGTTTCTTAATTTTACCGTGATTTCTGTTATAAAATTCCGTTTTGGGATAGATTTATGGTTTCGTCCTCCGGCGTATTTTGCTAAACAAACGTATCTGAAATGAATAATCGATTACAGATAAATTCTATCTTCAGCAATTGCATAAACTGGGTTTTATTGAGTCACATGGTCGTAGTACGAAACAATTTCTGAGCACCCAAAATTTCGTCAGTATATTTTCAGTTTAAGTGCGTTTTGTGTTGTCCGACTTATAGATTTGGTTCGTCGCACTGCAGTTATTTTTTTGGTACTTGAAGGTTTATTGTGCATAGAGACACCGCGACTACGTATAGTGCGACTTCGACGAGAAAGCAATCGACCTTATGTTAGTTGATTTTTGAAAAGGTGCGAAAGCGCGTTAGGAAAAGGTTGCCATACGCAAAAGCATAAGTGACGATAGCTGTGGATAGGAAACCCTGCCAACTCGCTATCGATGCTATCACTTTAGGTACTAAACGATAAACGTATAACCAAAACCTACGCGCTAAAGACGCCAGTAATGCAAGCCCTTTATTTACGGTACCAGTCGCCGAATTGAACTAATTCTCTTCCAGAATTACGTGACTCGACTACCTATTCGTAGTCGCCGCTCTATATACTAGTCGATTTCAATGGAATGCAATTAGCGAGTTCTCCATAGGGTTAAAAATTCGAAAAAAGTCTAGCGTAATTGGCATCTAAACATTTCCCCCCAGTTGCCAAAATGTTTTACGTAAGTGCAATTTTATTTTGTTTACCTAAACACGCAATTTAAAGATTATGGCCTGCAGTGGGCATTTTGGCAGCCTTTTCTTTTGGGAGTATTTGGTGGTCCATTTGTAATTTTAAGTGGTTAAAATTGTGTATTTGGATTGTGCTTTCAGAGATCTCCATGAGTTGATCACTAGAAAAATTTTCCTAACCGCACTCCATTATGTTTACTATTTCTGTTCGTAAATCAAAACGCGATATATCGCTACACTTCGGAGAAAGAAGTTAGCTGTAATTTCGCATACGATCCCCCATTTGCACATCACGACATCGTAGGTCACAACGGTCAGCACTTCCATTTACAGCACGCTTCATCGCACTAGCCCGCGAATTGGACATCCTCCTTGACCCTTATCCTTCTTTAGTTTTCTTCTTCGCTTGTATTTGGATTGAAGTTCGTCTTTTCTTTTTGTTAGTTGAATGAAACTTCAGATCTGGGGTACCTTTCATGTTACTAAATGATTTAGATGGTAGAGGAGCTTTTTTACTAGCTTTTTTATATTTTTTGTGTAACATGCTGATGTCCAAGGACTGCGAAAGACAAAAATAAGATTCCTTACGCTAGAAATCGATAATCATGAATATTATCCCTTTCGTAATAAAATATGAAAATGTGGTTTCGGTGTAGGAAATCGACTGTTTTATTGTTGCTAATCTATTTGAACAAAAGACGTTTCTTTGAACCTTGCGTAAATGTAACTCGTTTTCTATGTACTGCAGAATCTTACCATTTCTCGAATAAAGACTAACTTTTTGAATGTGTCTGTGAACGAACAGTGTCAAATATGATCATTTCAATTTTAGTGAAGGAGAATGAATTAAGACTAATTTTTAAGGTACAAGGGATTTTTATATTACGATTTTCTATTTGGTGGGTTTTTGTACAATTATTTGTTCCGACTATCTGCTAATCTGCATAATTTTGCGAAAAATATGCTGTATAAGTTTCTAAAATTTAACCATACAAGCTGGAAATGTATAAATATTTAAAAGTTATTAAACACATGTTAGTTAATGCTTGTTCAACTGTTTCATTGCGTTAAAATAGTAGTCTTTGTTTCATTTTACTTTTTATCAGATTTTACTTTCTCGTGATTAAGATTAAATTTATCTGTGATGAAAATAAACAGGTGAAAGCTTAAACAATTGAATTATATGTTATAATATAATGTACCGCAAATACATAAATGCAATATATGCTAAGATTTCTTTGTACTTACAGTAACGGTAATTGAAATAATAATTTTTTACGTTGTCTTAACATTTACATTAACACAAGTGCTATTGCTCTTCAAAGTCCACGAAATTAATCACGATAATTATTATAGTTATGGAATTATTGTATTTCATCTTCAATTTTAATGGAAGTCCTATACCAGCTAGTCATAAAACCTTGTTTTGAGAAATTTTGGAGCCCTTGAATCATCTACCCAGTTGTAACTACTACACTGTCCTGTACTCGAGTCAAGTTAACTTGATGGTACTGAATACCCTATAGATTGGTAGTCTCACAATCGTAAACGTGGCTCTCTGATTTAATAAGAGTGAAATACACCCAACATTACGTGCAAAATATTTTGTTTGAAAGTATCATGGGAACGTGAGGAAATCAAGAAAATCGAAATAAAACAGCAAAGCCTTTAATTTTAAAATAAATGTTTTCAATTTGTTTTATACAGTGTTAATTTGTTCTAATATAAATTTGTCGCGTTTCAAGAACTTTTTTTTTTATATTGGAAGTATCCATTGTGTAGCACATGAGTATAATCAACTCTTAAGTTGACTTCAAATATAGGTTGATTGGAACAAACTAACATTTATTTATAAAGCTGTCAGAACTTATTAGAGTTTTGAAAATGCTCTGACTGGAGAAATGGCTAATTTTAAGCTGTTACTTCATCAGCGCCTCAATTATTGTACTTAACATTTTTATTTAGAGGCTTTGCAAATGATGACCGCGTTGTAAGCTATAAAAAGCAAGTTGAAATGTAATAAAATGAAATTGAATGAAATGCGACCGAAAAGCTTTATAACCACTACTGTGAAGCGTTCGCTTTCCGAAGCAATCCATCCTTTTTTTAATCCGTTAGTCCAAGCCATTTTGAATCCAGTTGTTGTGGTTGCCAACAACAAACGTCATGTAGATGGAACGAGTTTTAGTTATCCGTATCTTTTGGACTTTCCTTTAATGAGATGTGTCCTGGAGGCAAAAGAAATTCCCTTTCATTATAAACTGACTTGTCTTGGCAAAAAGAGTTGCATCGTCGCGGTTCCCCATACACTAACCGTAAGCATCTTATGATGATGGATGCATCTTTATGTACCGCAGTATGCCTTGGCACACACAACTACTCCCAACCATCTTTCTCCATTGCTCTTTTTCTGACATTTCGTTCAATTTTCTTGACTAAAAACTCGAGGGGAGTGGATTTATTTTGATTAATACGGGAAAGGAAGGTTTGCTATTCCAAAAGTACATTAATATTCGCCTTTCAAGATCTAAAAGTTTACTACAGCTTTCGGTTGTCTAATACTTCTACTCGAGATAACAGTGAAGAGAATACTGATTTGTTTTATTAATGCCACCAATATTTACGTTGACGCGATATAAACAAGATAGAGATATAGAAGAAATATTAATGTATTAAATTACAACCACGCTATTGTGTTGATTATCCGCAAGTAAGTAGTTTTTGTATCCATAAATCATAGCAAATAAATATTTATTGTTAAAAAAGATGGAAAAAAAGTACAAAACGAATATAAAAAGTATTTTTGGACATATTTCATAAGAAATGTTTAATTACCATTTATGAAATTAGAATTAATAAAATTAGGACACAATTATGCTTGACATGCCTATTACAAGTAACAAGTTCAAATTTCATACTTATGCTCTGCGGAATAATCGGGATTAAAACAATATTAAAGTGAAACTTTCTGTACTTAAATTTGCGAGCTCGGATGCGTCCTTTCTTGACTTGCTTTTCTGTCTATTAAGAAAACTGATGCGTTCTAAAAGCAGTCGTAACATCGTATCTATCCCCCCTAAGCCATATTGATGAGCATGCATCGTCGCGTCTTGACATTAGCTATTTTTAAAACTTCGGATGAGGCAGAGTTTGTCTAAAATGTTAGATATACCGTGTGAAGAAATGTGTAAGACACCTGGTGCATTTCGCGTCATGATCGCGTTCACTAAAATCTCATTTTCTAAGCAAAGGCAAGTTCGAAATTGGTGTTGCCCTTCGCTAATCCATGCTAATGAACAGCCTCGCCTGGATTAATAATTGCGATAACACATGTTAGGCGAGTGGCTTTTTCCTTGTATCGATTTACGAGTATTTAAGAGTTAAAACTAAGGTCGTTTTTGGTATGATTGTTTGTTTTATAAGTTGTAAAATATTAATTGTATAGTTATGTTTAGCACTCCGTGTAATTTCTGTCTACGTTTTCTGTGTTATTATTTTCCAGTGGTTACGATAGCGTCTTTCTGAGACATCGAGTCTCAGCAATGGGCTTGCCTCTTGGTACTTAGTGTTTTCAAACACTCTTTGGATGTAGAAACGAGAATTTAGTACCAAAATAATAGTTAAAATCATGCAAGTAAACCAAAATTACTGTGTCATAAATTGCACCAGCATGGTATAAGATAATTACAACGAAAATGCAAAAATGTCAGCAATTCCGATACTAAATATTTGTAAGAAACGTACAGCATATCCACCAAGTTCCGTGAAATCCCCAAAGACAGTCCGAAATCCCACTAGTCAGCACAGCATGCACAATGATCAGCTTAGCACAACAAAAATGACTTCCTATTCTTAATTGCTTAATGCCTCAGCTTATGCAAATGGCCTGAGTCACCCTATGTAGGATACCATAGACGGCATTTGATTTAAAAATAACAATTTTTAATCACGACATAACAACTGCCGCATAAGTCTGCTGCAATCCAATACTCGTGCGCTCCGACCAACCGGTATATTGGTTAAGGAACTAGATCGGAAGGTTCCTGGTTCGAATCCGGACAAGGATGTTTGTAAGCGTATGGCTGGTGCACCTTAAATCTGTCGTGGCCGAAAGTCCTCACGTTGGGTTGGTGTGGAAGTTTGGAGAGTGGGGTGCCAGCCCAGGTGTTGCTTCGTCATTTGACCGTGGTTCAAAATTACGAGGTGTTGTCCTCGGATCTTTCCCTCAAGGGATTGATCCCGGATTAAATAAATAAGGCATTAAATGTCGTTTAAGGGAACTTGGCACCCAAAAGTCGGTCAAAGTGTCGGGTTTTTGTTTATTTTTCCCTCTAAAATTATACTTTATGAACTGAAAAATGTTTCTGCAAAGTCAGTAGCCCGTTGTGTTACTCTAGTACGACGTTAATTAAAAATTACCAATACTCGTGCGATTTCGGATTGCATAAATCAACTGTAATCCGAAATTGCATGAGTATCTAGTTTTAATTTTAATATCTTAAGAATTTCATCAAATCTCTTCTTCCGTGGTATTATCCTAGGATCTTTCCCTTAGCATATTCATCCCGGACTATAGTCAATAGCCCGTTGTGTTGCTCTAGTACGACGTTAATTAAAAATTACCAATTGCCATCAAATCTCTTCATTGCAAAATAAGTTAGCAATTTTGTTCCTGAGCGATGGTTTGCTTACATCCGCAAATTAAATTCTACTATCATAGTATTCTATTTAACAATCCAAAACCATTCTATTTTGCTGTACCATACTATTCTATATAAATATAATTTTTTTCTATTTTACTGTCAATTAAACGAATTATCTAACATTGGTTGGTTGCATGCTGACTTTACTTAGTTGACTTAAGGCATTAAATGTCATTTAAGGGGACTTGGCACCCAAAAGTCGGTCAAAGTGTCGGGTTTTTGTTTGTTTTCCCTCTAAAATTATACTTTATGAACTGAAAAATGTTTCTGCAAAGTTTTGTATTCCCGTGGTAATTTTAAGATTATTTTTGCTGGTTGGGAAAAATAATTTTGTTTTCTCCCTCTCTTTGCTAATCCCTTAAACGCAGTTGGATTCCAAAATTTAAAGTTTAGATCTCATAGTGGGGGTGTGAAACCACAAACTATGAGGGTATTTTGTCATACTAGGGGGTCCGTCGCTCTCCGACCCCCGGAGGATGGCTTTGCAGTCCTCATTAGTTTGCTGCGCGAACCTTGCTCGCTTCGCTCGCATCAATAAAGACATTACAAAATATGATATTCCAAAAAAAAAAAAATTTTTAATATAAATTTGTTGTACTACAGAAAAATTATAAGTACCTCTGAAATCAGAACTCTGTTAATTTGAAATTCAAATGAAAACTTTGAGCAAATTTTGACTTGAAATGTGAGCACTGCTTTCGAAAACGAATACCCAGCATGACGTTTGTAAGCTGCAACAGCTCGACCCAATATTCATTTTTTTCAATAAAACTTTATCCGATAACGTTATAAATTCAATTGAGGCGCGAGGCTTCGTAGTAAACAAACAATCGTACAGTGTTGCCAAAACGCGATAACAAATAACGTCTTTTTTGCGTGCTACGCAAGAGAATTTTATATACAGATATTCTGGATGTTTATCAAAGATAGATTATATATATTTTGAAAAGATGCTTTCGACGTGAATTCCACATTGGGAACGAGTCTACGTAGTATAACAAGTTTCCAAAAGACAAATTTGTAGTTCCATGTATTTATGCTTTGTTCTTGTATGTGTTGGCTGTCTAATAGACATTAATCCATTCAATAAAAAGGGTATCGCGCAAAATTCTAGACTTTAGCATGGTAAAATTTTATTTTGGCATCGTTGCAAAACTACGTATCTACTATCGTTGCAAAAAAAAGTATGAGCTTTATTATACGGCTAAAATTGTCTTAAAACCATCTCTATGAAGGGTCATTTTCAGGCATTTCGTGAAGTGAATATTTTTGATATCAAGTTTTAAAACCTTGAATTTACTTTTTGTATGCAATTTGCATGTCCTGAGAGGTCCCTTGTGCTCCTAACCTTATGGTCGCTATTTTTTTTTGCATCTTCAACTTGATTATCGGAAATGGCTTAATACTTCCGCCAGGACTAAACTTTTTAATACTCACGCGCCTTAACTTTCTATGCCTTGTGGGAAAACTAATAAACGTTGGAGTGAAATTTTCTAATAAAACCCTTTAGAGTGCTCGGAGACTCGATCCGGAAAGTTTTCCATCATTTTAAAAGGAGGTATCTGCGAAGCTATTCAGACTATGTATTGCGTCATATTCGACGACGCGCTCTTTTATGGTCGGTGGGTTTTTGGTGGGCACAATTATGGGGACTATGCCCAAATTACCGACCTTCCTGTCTTCGCTTAACTCGGGTCAGTGAAACTGCACTTGGCGGTCTGTTTCCAAACCAAATTAAAATCACCGTAAATCACAATTTATGCGATCTTTAAATTAATTTATAGCCCCGTGTGTGCACCATGCTTTTGTGTCAGTTACTTTCGCAGGTTGAAGGGTCGCAATTTTCATTCTGTTTACGATAGTTTTGGGACTTTTTAGAGATTCCCGATGGGTTAAATGCCAAAGAATTCGGAAGAGAAGGTTGGATTTCTGGTCTATATTTCGCAGGATTGTATTAGAGAATAAGTTATCTGGGAAGATTCCCGCGCGTTTTATAATACCTTAAGAAGGCCTGATTTGTTTTAATTTTTAAGGGTCCTCAAAAAGCTTTAATCTTTACTGGAAGTCCTTAATTTGTATCAGGACACACTTTATTTCTCCTTGCATTCAAAAACCAAGGTCAACTGTTGTCAAAAATAGCTGGCATAATATTTCGATATAAATATAATAAGTAAAGGCCTATCACGTTCGGGGTAGTAGTCTAGTGATGAAGGTACCGGCATCTGGATCGAAAGGTTCCTGGTTCGATTCCGGGAGGTTAGGTATGGATGTTTGTCCGTCTACGAGTTGTGTCTACAATTATGTTGTGTTTGTGAGGTGTAATGCCTCGTATACCAGAGTAACGGTATAAGAGGTTCACAATCATTTGGTTGTAATGCCATGATAAATAATGTTCGATTGGCCGGTCATTGGAAAAAATATTTTTAAGGTTAGCAAAAATGAATGCTTATAAAACTGGATCCGTGATATCCAACAAGTACTCGTGAAAGTTTCTCCACATGGTCACTCCCGGGAAATGTGCTCTGAAATGTAGCCTTAAAAATGGAAAACAGCCTTGAAAAGGCCCTAATATTTCTTTTACTTTAATAGTGGGAACCCTATTTAAAATTCCCGTTGGTTAAAGAGAAGGTTGTATTCCTGACATGTATTTCACAGGAGTTAAATAAAATAGTTGTACAGGAGGGGATAATTTGATGCTTTTGGAAATGATCTGTACTAAAATTACCGTGCATGTTAGTTGCAAGCAGTAAGTAAAACCATTGATGACACTTTCGAATTTTGATTGCAAACAACAATAATCCGGAGTGTAATTTATAGCTCGTGTTGCTTTGGTTCGACGTTAATTCAACTACCTACCTGAATGCAATTTCACAATTGGAATTCTGAGAGGGCGAAGAAGAGATGCGATCAAGCGAAAGTTGCTATTCATTATTTTAACTGTGATTTAAAAAACAGTATCTATATAAGAGTGAATTTTAATAGGGAAACTTATCACCCCGATTTTTCACTGCAGAGGTGTTATTAATGATGTAAAGAAAGTTTTACAGGCGTAACTATCCAATATCGAGGTTAGTGGAATTAGGTATTCAAAATAGGGGAATTAAGTGTCAAAAACTGCGACCAATCTTTATGTTGGTTAGGCTGCTGGTTTCTAGATAGAAGGCTTCTAGATAGTTCCTCGTTGGAATCCGGGGTAAGGCACGGATTTATCTGTCTAAAGTAAACGCTTGAACTCTAGATGGGGTTGTGCCTTGAATGTATGATTAACCTTTAGACTGCAGCCGGTACAGCAGTTGTACCTTGAAAGTTGTAAGAATCGCGCTTGTTATATCTATAGCCGAAGTCAAAAGGTTAATGTAAGTCTTTGTAAATGCCATGATGGCTAATGTTCAATTGGCCGGACGTTTGGAAAAAATAGATTAATTGAATACTAAAGTTTAGGAAAATATGCTAATAACTATTAAATTGTATCAAATGGCCATTTTGATAGTTACTGGAAAATCATTATTAGCATCTTCCTTTAGAATCGTCTTAGTTTGACCCGTTTATTAATGTTTCTTTTTCGCTCTTCCATCTTTCCTAAACAATTAGTAAGTTTTCATTTCAATTTTTTAAATTAAAAGCTATACTTATCCTATATTAAAGAACAAATCTCGTAGAGCATTGTGGATTTTTCGTTTCATCACTCGATTTCTATCTTATTATGATATTTAAGTATACATTTTCCATACCTGAAGTACGACCCCAATGTTTTAATTGCTGTCATTTTTAAAAGGTAGGGATGGCACTAATTAGTCAGCGGTATAAAAACTCAAAGAACTTCTTATCCCATCCCTTTCCATTGGAAGTTAACGTTTTCGATACCGTTAAGTAGAGTGCTTGGATTTGTCATTAAACAGAAAAATTTGCTATAAAATGTAAAGAGTTCCATAAAAAGATTGCATGCAGAGCGAGTTTTTCTGTGTGGGTGCTCATCGGGGTATTCTCTGGGCTATAAATGTTTAGTTTTACGACTCGGGCAGCTCTTTTCTGAGCTGGTGAGAAGATAACATCTAATACCCGTATTCTGGATCTATTGTCATAAACAATTGTTTAACTTTAACAGCGGGGCAAGGAGAGGTCGAGCAGTGTTTTGGGCGAATGAAGGTATCGATTGTTTTTGTTTAAAGTTCGCCCGTTGCCTTCTGTAGCTTCACTGATTACATGAGAGTTGTGTTGTGTATGTGATAGTATAAAATACTTACATTTTACGAGTAAATTGCCTATTTTCACATCTGAGATTTACGAAGTGCTTCAAGCAATACTCTGTCCCTCAATCCTCCTGTTCCTTTTTCGATATTTTTACTTGACGTTATCTTGTGTTTGGTGCAGCTTCAGCAAATATGGCCCTTGCGTCATAAAATACCTACCAACTTTCATCGGCGTTCCTACCTCTATATAGGGCTCCATATATACGGACCAAAAACGCTTTGTACAAAAGAGATCTAATTATTGTAGTACCCTTTTCTTGAAAAAGTGATCAAGTGACTAACTTATCGGCTTCTCTTTGAGAACACCCACTAGAGAAATAGCAGCGTTCATTAATTGAGATAGCATAGGCAACTAACATTAAATCCCATCCTAATCTATTGGCCAATAGGTGCCTCACAAAGGTGTTTTTTGCATGCAGTTCTCCATTTCCGCCTTTAAGTAGGCAGTCACAAAAAACAGGGTTTGTTCATTTTTTGAAAGGGTACTCTGGTAGATGTATACCTTTATTTGATTTTACTCTTGAAGAATATTCACTTAGGTAAGAGATTGCTTACCAATATGGATCTCGTCAAACAAGCAAAAATCATAACAAATATGTTTCCAATTTGTCATTAAGCTCCATATGACCATCTTCCTATGTGGTAGACAGATAGTTCGCGCCCTGTGGGCTGCATACTTTATCCTATTTACTAATTTTGATCTCGGTGTCATGTAACAGTCCACACTTGCAAAAAAAATATTTTAATTGTGAAACTGATATAATAAAAACATCTAATTCAATTAAAATAAATCCGATTTGATTTAATTAAAAAAAATTATGATTCCTTGCTTTGAAATATCTGCTACCACAATCTTAGAAAGTATTTAGTGTGAATGCAAAGTTTGAGAATTGATGTGTTATTTCTGTTTCAGACTGGAATGGAACTCTCGACATAGGCCTCTCAGCTTCAGCCATCAAGAAGTGACTTCAGAATGTCCCAAAAATCATCGTCAACTCCGCCATAGTTACAGCCAAAGGGAGGTTTCCCGCCATACTCGACAAGCCAGTGTGGAATCACTGGCTAGCTCCTCAGCAGAACTGAAGAATCTTCACGCAGCTAGTGTGGAATCGGTGGGTGCCTGGTCTAGTAACAATCCTTCTGTTACTAAGTCCACACCCCATCTGGTTCCAGGCCGCCCTCATCGTCATTCATCATCCTCTGGCAGCTTCTTGCAATCGGAAGCAGATGATTCGACGGTAAGTTTGTTTCTAATATTCATCTAGAAATAATTACAGTATTCCCATATCCTTTAATTGGGTCACTGAAGAGAAAAACGCATAAAATAATTTTCAAATTCGAATTTTTATTTAAAAAAAAAACAACAACATAAATTTAATAAATTGTTCAAATTTATTAGATCGAAAATGCAATTTGTGAAACCGTCCACACTCTTACCTTTATGTTTTAACTTTTTTTTATTGAAATTGATATCGTTATAGTATTTTTATCTTCCCGGAAACCTTGTTTCTATAGTTCAAATTTTGCTTATTTATTTGAAGTGTTAAGAAGAGTGTTAAGTTTTGATACATTAAGGTTTTTATTTAAATTAGGATTACAATTGAAACTATCAATTTATTTAAAACACGCACTGTAAAATATTCTAGTTGTGTAAATTTTGTTTCTAAGCAATACTTTCCCCCTTTAAACTTTCGCATACCTCCTTTTATGTTAAATCATTTAAATCTCTGGATTGAGGGTAAGATTACTTATCCTGTAAGCTGTTAAAATGCCTGATGCATTGTTCGTATTTTTAAAAATTATAAAAAAACATTCCGTTTACTAATTTTAAATTTAGAATTCTTGACTTGTTTTTAAAACCTGTTTATAATTGGTTCTAAATGCGCGAACTGTCTATTTCCTATTTATGTTCATGAAAAATTCTACGAAATTGTTTCTTTTAAAGATAATTGACGTGTTTTTTAATTCCTTATATATTTTTTGTAAATTGTTATCTGAAATTATATCTTATGGTGTGATCCCCGACTTGATTTTTTCCATGCAGGCGAATATGGTGACAAGGAGGTTTAAGAAAGGCTCGGTTTATGATGCCCTTGCATCTACAAGTGGCCTTGACTTTTCGCCTGTTGTGCAACTGAAGACATATAATTCACGAAGAGATGATTCCAGCCCTTCCATGCCAGGTCCGAAACCTTCAGAAAAGTTAAGGGAAAAGGCAGCAAAGCTACAACATGACGGTAGTCCCATGAAGGACGGTGATGTGCCAGTTTTCAGTGATAAATCTAAAAATGAATCTGTCCACTCTTCCCAAGCGTTCAATTCGTCTCCAAGCATTCAGGAACCTAAGCGAACATCTCCCACTTCCAATTCGGATGGAAACGAAGCAAACAAGTGCCTTGCTGCTCATGAGAAGTACCCATCTTGCCCAGTGGTTGATACCGAATCAACTTCCGTTTCGTATAGGTCGCACTCATGGACTGGGCAAACTGATTATCCGAAAGAAAAGATAGGTTACTCAAGACCGAAGAAAGCGCAACAATATAAGATCTCAACTAACCAACTGCAACCCGTTTTGGAGCGTGCATCCGATTACAATAGTTCGAATAAATCATCCCCAGAGTCCTCATGTCCACCCGAGAGAACTCGTAGCGCAGATAGTTCCAGGCTACAATATCCAAGCTACAGTCCCTCTTCAGAAGAATGTAACGGGAAGCAGTTTGATTTTGAAGCTTTTCACACACCGTGTATTCCCCATTGTTATGAAGACAAGGACTACAGGATCCACTCTCCTCCAGAACGAGATGGTTCTTCCACTCCATCCAAAGCGCCAAGTGAAGCGCATTCGAATGGCTTTATGAGTCGATACGAAGAAGTAATAGGCCACCAAGCTCAGTATTCAGTTCCTCTTTCAAACTGGGATCGAACAATTGAAAATAAGATGGGAATAGCATCGCCGGATACACCGTTCTTGGATCGACTGCGATTGGAAAACGCATGGCAAATGCCGCCACCACCTGCGCCTATGTATCCAGTAGCTGGTCCTCCGATTCCGCAACAACAGTTGCCACAAGGCAATGACTTCGAACTTTCCAGCGAAAATGGTACTTGGATGGGAAGTATGGAAAGCAGTAGTCATGGAGGTGGAAGGGGCATTCCCAAATGGCAAGGATCGTATAGCGATCTAAGCACTCTTAGCACTCAGCTATCCAACCGAAGCTCCTTGTTTGACAGTGGCCACTCTACAATGCCAGAGAGTGGTCGTCTGTCTCCACAGTCCTCTTGCGATAGCACAGCCCCAAGTCTGCTCTTGGAAGGCCCGACCAGGGCCCAAGTTGTTGCCCGTCATGGGTGCCACCGAGAGATTGTAGCTCACAGTGCCCGCGTGCAACAGCCAGAGCGACATGGGTCTGAAAGCATCTTATATTATGCGACAGGATCGTCCAGTAGACCAGGCAATGATATCAAAAGCCCAGTAAAAAGCATGGATGGGGTTGCTTGTGCTAGCCATATGACAGCAGAAGAGGCATTATATCGCAGCCATGCGTCTTTAACACTCTCCCCGACAATACCAAAATCCAGAGAGATTTCTGAACGAGAAAATAAAAGCAATAAATGTCCTTCGAGGCAGGATTCTAGGAAAAGTTCAAATTCATTTTCATCTGATGACTCTTATACTAGACCTCGTGGCCCACTTGGAGATGACACATCTGGTTCCTCGTCCGATGTTAGCAATATCACGTGTATATCTAATTATAAGGGTGCCGCCAAACCTAAGAGCTTAGACCAAACTTCGCCTGTGAAGGACAATATGAAGAATAAAAATTTAGATCAACTATTTCATAAGTATAAATCTGGGTACGAGCCTCCTAAATCTAAGAGCATAGACGAAACGTCTCGCAAATTTATGTTCCCTGAAGTTGATAAAAGGCAACGAGTGTCTGATCCAGAGTTGAAGGCTATCCAGAAGCAAGCCGTTTTGTCGTTCTACCAAAGAATGTCCCTTGCTGAATCAATCAAGTCTGAACCCCCGAAGCAGCTTTTACATTCACCAGGAGCAGACACTGAGCCGCCTCCTCCCTATGAAGCTCATTCTGCCATGAGAATAAAAATGCCTACTCCTAAGCTTTCTTTACCTCCTAAAATTATTCCAAAGCAACGGTTGCCTAGGTCTTCCAATCAGATTTCGCCCAAATCTGAACTTCCTACAAAGACTTCGGAAATGGGACTTTTAAATCAACATAGCAAGTCGGTTCCCAATCTGGTGATGCTAAAGGGTCAAAGTTTAGATTTGCCAGCTAGTCACCCGATTTTTCAACAAACATATGTCGGACCACAATGGGGAGATCAGTACAGAGCAGTCAAGAAGCAGGGCTCTCCTTTATCGAAAGATGAAATAATATCTTGGGATCAGCTACCAAACGTTCTGGAGAAGAAACGAGAAGCGATTGAGAAAGTGAGTACTTTTTCATGTTTTCTATACATTGCTCTCTTTATTCTTTTAACATGCTGATCACTCGCCACTGAAAATTTGACGGAACACAGGTGAGGTATTGATAATTTAAATCAATTATTGGGTATTGGGGGAGATGAACGAAAACTAGCCTGTTAAAGCCCATGGGAATGTCTTAAAATTAAAAATTCTTTGTCTTGTTTCCTATATCAATATTTTATATTACTGTTACAGATACTAACACCAGCATGTGCCCTTATTTCTAAATCTGTTGACTTCTTACCAGTTTTGTGCAATGCATTATAACAACTGGATTGAATTTGGGGGCTATATATGCAAATGAGTCGTAGAGGAACTGAGAGAGAGAGACAAGAGTAGCGTTGATCACCGTATTTGACACTGTTCAGTAGCAACGCTATTATGTCCTGTAAAATGTCTTGATGTTTCCTTTAACAACCCAGATATCTATCTCGAATTGAGATTCGGATCGAATAAAAGCCGTCTTCGAAACGAAGATGAAGCCTGGTATCTAGTGATTACCAGGTGGTCGGTAATATTACTCGAGTATTCAATTCCGCAATGTATCGCCCAATTGGTGACCCATACAACCTATCAAGTCAGGCCGAGTTACCTTGTAAATTTACTCATTTTGTAGTAGATATAAACCTTAGTATTGAAATAATTTAGGTACAGGTATGAATTCTTGAATTTTGTCATTCTTTCTTGGCGTTTCTTCTAGGTCTGACATTTTTTTATCAGATCGTGTAGAGTAAAATACATTTGGAAAATGAATTCATCATTACAATCTTAATGAACTTTTTGTGCCGCAAGATTTAACTAAAATGGATGTAGTCCGATTCTAGCAAGTTGGCATGTGAGTAATGTGGTTTTGACCAAGTGCTCTATGAGTTAGGGGGCACATGAACGAAACCACGATTGGTGTCTTTGGTGTGGTTTCTTTCTCTAAGTTCATCGTTCGGTGCCGCAGAGATAGTGAAAAATAGTTGGTGAAACACAAATAAGGAAGGCTGCCCTACATGATTTTGCTTATGGCAGCTCTGTCCTCTTGCAAATTTAGCCATTTTTATACAAATGTACTTCTCTAAGGTCATACACCTTGTGTTGCTCTAGAACGACGTTAGTTAAAAATTACCAAATTACCAAGGTCATACATGCAGGTTATCCCTATCTTTGTCAGCCACCATCTCATTGGAGTTGCATTATAGTTATGTTTATTTTTCATAACTTCTATTTTTCCATTTTCGAGACTCAAGTTTTAAAAATTTTAAGTGATTTCTGACGTTTCCTTATATTTTAATAGAACATTTTTTAAACCGTGAAAGGGCGCCTGTGGTGAATGAGGCAGTGTAATTGAGTTTATTCACATTTCCTCGATAAATGATAAATTAGCTAACGTAATTGATAAGTTTTATAACATCCGACCGAATAACCCTTTTGAAACGACGTGTACTTCATGTATAAAATTGGTTGTGGAAGCCTGTGAATTTCTTGTTTTGAGAATTGCAGCTACCATAATGCAAATTTCTGTTTTAATGTATTTTCTGCGAAACTTTCTTTACGCTACGCCTATTTTCCCGCTGCATTTCGATCAACCGATATAAAAGAATGTCGATTTATCACGCGTAGGGTATCAAATGTATCGAATATGAACAACTTTTCATTATTTAAGCGACATTCGCGAGTGGGATATGGAAGCAAAATACTGTGAATTTATTTACGATGGATTGTCGTGTGGAAACGACAGCTGAGATGAATTCCACCTGAAGCTTTGTATTAGACCTGGGTCTGGACTTTCCTTTAACTAGCGTAGCTCTGTCTTTGTATGGGCTTTTCACTTCATTACTGGTTTTAGAGCTTTCCCTGGATGTATCGAACACAATCTCAGCAATAGATCCGGGATCTATTCAGAGGGTATATGCCTCAGCTCCGCTTTAATATCCCTTGGAAAACGCTGCCATTCATTCTAGATGGCGCGTATATAATTCCAGCCGTTTCTGAATGTGGGCGATCTATTGTTCTGTTCTTGTAGTGTCCGTGTATGTTTATGGCTGGATCAAGAGAGAGTTGGCTAATCTATGCAACTGTTTCGATCGCGCTGCTTCTGGATATATATAGCACGGGGGTTCACTTTTCGCAAAATGTTATATTCCTACTCATCCACTATCGAGCGATGTTACATAGATGCTGAATAATTTAATTGTTTTCAGGTATGTACTAAAATAGGCCCTCTTGGTTCTCCTTTTACACCCCTTTTCACCAATTGATTATAATAATTAATAAAGCCGCGCGTGGATTTTGCGTTTTCGATCTTGAAGGTGACAACTATTTAGTGCTTATTCAGGGTTTATTTGTGCTTATTCAGGGTTCCCATGGGCCTTATAAAACCTTAACCATTCTTGGTTTTTATGAGTTATTTCGTCCATCAAGATCTGATTTTGTTATTGACCTCGTCATCAGGATATTGCCGAGTTTTTTTTAATTCTGAGATCACGATCTAGTCAGTTTGCTTCTAATGACAAGATATCCCGTCCATAAGGATTTGATTTGTTTTGTTACCACGGCGAGACCAACCACCAGGAGAGGCCTGATTTTTCATTTTTGTTTTTAAGAGCCCTTAAAAAGCCATTGCGTTTGCAGTACATTTACATTTTAAAAGCCTTAATTTTTTACAAGACCACAGCATATTTTATCTCACTTGCATTCGAAAACCAAAGTCAATGCTACTCTTCCAAAGTCAAGTGTAATCAAAAATCGATGGTATAGTATTTCTAAGATAGCCTAAAATTGTTGACTGGGTCCGTGATACCTAAACATAACACTCATGTAAGTTTCTTCACATGAGCACTAGCTTGTTAATCTATTGTGCTGTGCTCTATGTGAAATGTTTGCCTTAAAAATTGAGGAAAAAGATTGTGAAAGTTCTTAAAAAAGCCTTAATTTTTCCTTTACTTTAAGTGTGGGAATTCTGTTATTTCCTTTATATTTTTAATTAAAAGGAAAAACGAATTTTTGAATTCATTAACATTGGAATCAATGTATTGTTTCTTTTTAACATGTTTGAAAAGAAACTATATTTTGGCATTTCGCACAATCGATTAGCGATATCTGAGAGTAACTACAATTTTCTGAGATTAACTATTTTTAACTAGTAGCAGGCGCAACAGTATTTTTTTTCTCTAATTTTTGGAAATAGTTTTGATTAAAATTGGAGATGAATTAGGAAAGAAACTTTCTTCCTATTTCCGTCCAAAAACTTTATAGTTTGGACGTGGTAAGAGTGTTCGCAATTGCTTTTTCAAACAATTACTCTTATATGGAAAAAGGTTCCAATGCCTGAAATAATCATACAATGGAACATTTTTCGAATAATTTTTGATAGAAAAAATGCAAGCATTTAAAATTCCTTTGAAGAGAGCAACGAAACAATTCAAAACGTTTCTGAGTTTCGATCGTTTTGTTTTTATTGTCAAAGCTGGCTGACAACCAAAGTGTTTCTGGAAAAAACGTTTCGAAGACTGACAAAAGAAAAAAAAGGAGCAATTTGAAAAACAAAATAAAACATTTTGATTCTTGGGGCGCAATGGTAAATGTTTCAAACTTAAAAATTCCTTTCATTCTGGAAGAATGAAATCCGCTTTTGTTTACATGGCTTTCATTAACTACTATCGTGGAAACGAAAGCTGTAGCTGAATTAATTTGTAACTATGTGTTTTGCTCGTTCTTTTTTTCAAACTTTCTCTTTCAAGTTGCGTTCGCTAACTTGACTAATCTGCATTTCGCACCTCGTCTGTTTTGAATGAAGTTTTCGCTTCGGGAAATTCCGCGCGTAGAGATTTGCCTCTCAAATAATTAGAACTTTAAATGGGATTTCTATTTAGGCCGTAGCACTACAGATGCGGCGGAAAATATTCCGCCTCTTTATACACATTTCAAAAATGTGATTTAATAAACTGCCACCTTGCGCTTCAAATCAATTAAACTAGCATTACCCGAATATTTTTCAATTTCCCTCAAAATTTCCAAAATGCATATCCGTCTTGGTGGGAAGCACATTTGGTTTCGGAAAGCTCTCAAAGTTTTGACTTGGCTATTTGGGTTACGACGCCTAATTTAAGAATCTTCTAATTGCAGTTCATGCTAGGAATTTATTAAGCGTATTTTGTAGAATGCATTGCATGACTGGGAAAGACTATAACTATATTGTTCTGCATTTTAAACGCAACTAGAGATGTTATATATATTGCGATAGCAGTTAGTCATTTCTATTGAAAATATTAACAACAATCGATAAATATTGAGGTAGCGCAGTGAAGCAATTTAAATTTAAATAAATTTTTTACATTAAAAAACCGCTATGTGTGTTGAACAAAATAAAAGTTCGAAATTATTTAGCTGAAGTTTGGTAGTTAATTAAAAAAGTTAATAACTTCGAGTTAACCATTATTGTCAATTTCTAACAGTTAATTAACCTTTAAAAAGAGCTTAAATTATGTCGACATTTTGCTCAGGATTACATTTTTCTCTGGATTACTTTTATACCTCTGAACGTGACCAGATTTTCCATCCAGAAATCTTCTAGATTGGTCCCGGACCGTCGCCAATAGCCTGTTGTTGTTGCTCCAGTGTGACGTAAATCAACTACTTACCTACAATCCCAAAAAATGTCTTTGGAGTTTTTCTTCTGTGAGAGTATATAACTATGTCAGAATAAGTTTATTTTTCTGGCGTGAATTTTTGGCGAAAAAATTTGAAAACTATAATTTTTGTAATATTTTTAGTTTTTTAGCCATAAATGGCATTTTTTTTAGCATTAAACCTTTAAAAAGCGGTGGAAAGCCATATTTCATCCCTTTCCTGAACGGGTAGAGGGTGCTTAAAAGGTTCTACTTGCATTTTAAAAACCATCCCTGTTATTTATGTTATTTTTTTAAAAGAAAGTAAATGGAATTGTGCGAATTTTCAGGAATACTTTTCATCCGTCACAAGTTTTGTAAAAGTTGATGTGCCTCAAATCAGTAGTGCTCTCTCAATCAACTGATTCTAGCTGCAATATCTCCCGGACACCCAACATTAATGGAGAAAAAATATTTTAAAACTTTTCATGCTTTACAAGCTCAAAAGTGGTGTCAAATTCCATCAACAATTTTAAAATTTCGTCTGTAGGCTTCGAGGAATTCCCGTCTATTTTAAGAATTTTGTAGTCGGGTGATTTGTTACAGCGATTTATATTTCTGTTTTGTTTTCTCATTTTATTTTATACTTGCTTTTTTACGTTTGCATTGGATCGATCCACACGTATGGGATTCACTATCACTGTCTTGTAGAACTAGATATAAAAGAATACAATGTACAACACAATTTTGATCTCAGCATCAAATACGATTCTTTAGCTTTCTATGAAATAACAGTAGATTCTTCATATTATAGATACAACGAGACAGAAAGAGAAAAATTCACCATTTTGATTTACAAGAAAATCGCATAGGCAGTCGGATACTTATAAGTACAAGCGATTAACTTTTTAACTTAACAAAAAAACGGATCCAAATAATTTGGATCTCAAATTTAATCTGTAAAGCGAAAATTAATGCTGGCTCCATTGATTTTAGCAAACAGTTAATTTTACTAATCTTATTGAAAATAGTCAATTACTGTAATATCGCCAAACACGCAAGCATTAATGTTCCGATTGCTTTATCAGTATTCCTATTGCAGAACTTTTTATACCTCTGAAGTTAGTTTAGTTTAGCTAAGAAAAGAAAATGATGCACCTAAATCTAATAACTGTACTAGTGGTTCGAGTCGATTCTCGTGAGTTATCTGTTTAATAATATAAGAGGGAGACGGATCTTCTGAAGCTGTCTGAAATGTTGAGCCATAAAAAAATGAGATTGAAATTGTAGAGAAACGCGCCCTCGATCCGTTTGAGAAATTCGCAGTTTCCAATCACAATCCAACGTGAACTGTGGATGAGATTCTCTAAACTAGCTGGACTGGGGGTACAATATCTTCTGAGAAATATTGCTTTGATTGCCCTGAGAACCGACTCCTGGCAATCTTACAATCGTCTTTCTGAAACGTAAGATTAGTGTGTACTTCATTGCTGGGCAGATCTACGAAGGCTTTCATGTTTACAACGTGCTTAAGTCCAGAAATATATTTGTGAACATATATGTAGGACCGGAATTGGATTTTTCGAGCGTTCTTGCAACTCGCTGTATCGTGTCGCTAAAAGTGGTGTAAGTGGGATTGGGGATCAATAACTTTCTTCCTAGTATTTACTTTTGGAATAGTTCTGAACATACTTATCGTTACGTTTATTTTGTCGGATGGGAATATATACGAGATTTGTCGGAATTGCATCGAAATATTTCTTTTGGAAATCTTAATTGAAATAATCTTTAAATGTGTACCGTATCAGCAAGAATGTATTGTTTTCGATGTTATCGTATTTGTCCGATTATTCTTTCGTACAAGATATACTTATTAAAGAGGAGGAACAATTCGTTTCAATTCTTACCGAAACCGCCGTCAACTACAGTCTAAAACCGTACCTTGTTTGTAATCTTTAAACTTAATGATCCATTCTTCGATCCCTTTCCTTTTTTGCTAGACCGTTTTAAAAGGCTCAATTCCCCGAAGAAAATCTTGGAAAAGCAAAAGTGCTCTACAAAGGTCTTCCCCTCACCTTTATTTCTTCCCAAACTCAAGATTGGGAGATCAGAAAGAAAAAAAAAATCATCATTATTTTTTGGAATCTTGTCGGTCTGTTTCGAATGGAGAAAATAAAGACAAATAAAAACCTTTTGCGAGAAAGTCATAACTTTTTATTTGGTTTACATCGACAAATGCAATCTCTTTGTTGGCAAATTACATTTTCCTCTCGTGTGGCCCGTGCGTCTAGTTAGGGAATAAAAGGGCCTACGAAAGTGCCTTTTGGATGTTAAAGGGACTTCGGGGACTATATACACATATATGAGACATCCGACAGCAAAGTAGTCCCCTAGCGCACGAACGCGTACTCTGAAATATGACACCGCTATAAATCTCGAATGTCCCTCTTTTGTATTCCTAGTCTTCCGACGGAGAAAACCGAATCCCTGGATTTGATAGCTTATGAAATATACCTTCAGGCCGCTTGTTTCAAAATTCTGGTCGCCTGTTTGCATAATACCAGCTCTCCACTGGCAACTTTGAATAAAGGAAGAATCCTTCATAGCTTTTTATTCGGATATATCGCATAATGTTCTTCATATCACCTTTTCATTACTTACAAACCTTTTCATTACTTAAAACATAACGTTTTAATTACTTAAAACATAACCGTTTCATTACTTGAAACATAACCTTTTCATTACTTGAAACATAACCTTTTCATTACTTAAAACATAACCTTTTCATTACTTAAAACATCACCTTTTCATTACTTAAAACATTACCTTTTCATTACTTAAAACATTACCTTTTCATTACTTAAAACATTACCTTTTCATTACATAAAACAGTCGAGGAAAATCTCAACCGACCCGTGGTTTAGTTTACATCGATATTTCGTGAAGCCTAAAGAGTTCTTTTTAGAAGCAGTGGAAATGTTGATGTGAATAGATTAACCTATGTAAATCCAAGTTTTCTTTAGCCAGTCAGAAAGACAGTCAACTATGGAACTTGCAAACGAACTTCACACTTAGCATTAGAACAATTCGATTGGTTGATAAAGCAAGCGAAGAATCCATTTATGTGCTAGATGACTCCTTTGAGCCAGTCTCGCTAGCTTTCCGTGTATTTAAAATTGACCGCAGACTAAGCTATGTGAATGCTTAGGGGATTGGGCAAGATGCTTAAACATGATATGATAATCAAGGAGACCCCAAGTATTTTAAATGCTAAACGATTGAAAAAATATATACTGATGATCATTTCGTCAAATAAACACTACGGCAACAAAACAGTAATGGATAAACGAAGGTGGAAAAATTCTACACCCACTTAATGCGTGTTTTTCAAGAAGAAATTTAAGCTTCATGCATAGAAAAACATAACTTATTGGACTTGACACTTTTTATCACCGCATTCTAGTTTAGAAAAGCTAAAAAAGCTGGTAGCTTGAAAATTTTTGTCCTGGTGTGTTTCATTTGTAAGCCTACGATTTAGCATAACTAACCAGATCTTGTTGGATGAGATATCTCGTCATTCGAAAAACTGACCAGATCTTGATCTCGTCACTATAAAAAGCGGCAATATCTTCAGCATTCGGATCTGAATCCGCATTGATGGTCAGTGGTTATTTCGTCACTTGCAAAATTGGCCAGATCTCGACGGACGAGATATTTCGTCGAAACCAATTGGAAGCGTTAATGATCGAAAATCTATCACCAAGGCAAAATGCACCTAGATGTCTATAACAGTAAAAAAATATGTATTGTTTCATTTAGTATAACACGGCCTTTCGATTCGAATGGAAAACTGGGATAAGTTGGACACCCACCGAATTATTTTCTGAATTTGTGCCTGATGTAAAAGATCAGATCAAAAATATCTAAAAAAACATAGATGTTTTCGATAGGACCGAAGACTGTCCGAACAATTGAATCAATACACCATTAATTGAAACTTGTGTTTGCAGTTTTCTTTTTCCCTGAGAGGGAGCAATTCAAGCAAAAGCGTCCCTGTTATCTGATATATCCTTCCTAGAGTGAAAGGCTACTGCCAAAACGATGGAAACGCGAAGCATCGGCTTTCGTCCCATTTCGAATCGATCCAGGTGAGTACAGATCAGCGGTTAATCCTGATGGTTGTCAGCGGCCCAGCTCTGCAGGACGCGGGCGATGGTTCCAGTGCAAAATCCCTGTTTTCTCGGAAGAAACTCACCGACGGATTTTTGCCGCATGAACGCGTGACGGAATTAGCTTGGCAAAGATATGGGGTTTTGCGAAATAAAGGAAGAGATGATTATTTGCCATAGTTACTAATCAAAGGTTAGTGGAGGGAATTATTGTGTGTGTCATCTCCATTTCGGAAGTTGGGTAGTTAAAAGTAAATTTTCAACTTCCGAATCGTTATGGAGATGAGTTTTAATTTGTTTCTCGCGAGATCTTAACTGTTCGTATTTATTGCTATATTAAAATATCTTTCGCTTCCATATTGCTATTTAGACAACTTGGATTGAATTTCAGTCGGTTGTTGAACATTAGACTTCGCTCTCATATCATCGCATATTATGCATTAACTGGAGGGTTGGGTTGAAAAAATCGGCAAAAAACGCTTATTGTCTTTTTCTACTATCTACTTCGTATTCGACCACATTACATAATACAGTCGAGCCCACTTATTGCGGGCTCGGATACAGCGAAATATAGGTTATTACGTCTTTTTTTCTGTCCCTTTGTAGCTGCTATATTAAATAATGTTAAAAAGATCGCGTACAGCGAAGTATTGCAGCGTGAATATCGGATACTGCAAAGTTTTAGGGTTCTGGCAACCCCCCCCCTTCCCCCCCCCTTTTTTTTTTTTTTTAAGAAACTGTTCTGCAATTTGTTGCGGACGTTAAATTGCTTGGTAAAATTTTTAGATGATTCCTGACGTTTGTTTCAGTTGAAAATCATCCAAAACTGCTGGAAACATGCCGGATTTTTAGAGAGACTTAAGGACTCAGATTTCATTTCTGAGAGCCTGATTCTGAAGAAAGTTCTCTGTGAAAAAATTTATTGGAAAAAAGAATTTGAGATAGTGATACACTTTTGCTGATTTTGTTGCTAGCGATTACAACGTAGAAATCGTAGCACAACAAACAGACTATGACATCATTGCAATGGTGTTACAAAATACTTCTGATGATTCCGAAGAGGAAGACATTGAAATTGAAGTAAATAGACAATTAAAGACATCAAAATCTGCCGTGGACAGTCTTCAAAATTTGCGTGCGTTCTTCGAATCGCATAACATTGACTGCCGTGATAATTTTAGTGCACCGGAAAAAGAATTATGCATCTGTATTGTAAATTTAACTGTTCAATAGAAAATTACAGACTTTTTCCCAACTATGAAGCAAAGTTTTAGCATTCATGTGAAGATTCTTTTGCTTTAGAACATGCGAGTAAATCCATTTTTTAATACATCTGATGTAACGAATATCGGATATAACGAATACTTTTCGGTGTTTCGTGCGACATCGCTATATGCGGGCTCGACTGTTATCGAATGACAGTTCTTTCTGGGAGTAGAGTTAACTTGGCACTGGAGCAACAGAAACACAACGGGCTATTAGTGACGGTCCGGGATCAATCCCGAAGGGAAAGAACGGTGGACATTACGTGATTTTTAATGTCAGATTACGATGTTAACACCGCAGCTAGCATCCCACTCTCCAAACTTCCACACTACGAACGTGAGGATATTTGAGGCCATGGCAGATTTAACGTGCATCAGCCCCCGTGTACACGACGGTCTTTGGTCGGACCTAGCTTCGAACTCACTACCCCCCGGTTGCTAATTCGCTGCTCTTCCAACCAGGCTGTCAGTTCTTTCTGAAATCTAATTAAAGGATGACCTTTTTTCCTTGATACTGTATGGGAATCCTATTTCCAATATATTCGTAAACCATTCTGATCTATTGTACTTGATATATCCTCTTGAATTTCATCGAACTCTGTCAAGATAATAAAATTTTGTTTACTATATGATCCCTCAACTCTCCCACGAGTTCTTTCGGTTTTTGTAGAGATACGAGTTCTTGGAATATTTTCCTGCGTCGGCTTCCATTATGGTCATTTAATATTAAAACCTCTCATTTACGATGACAGACTTAGAAGAGGTTCTGTTGTGACATGTAGCGGGTGAAGCCTTTTAGCATTGTGCTGCGCAGATGGAGTGCATATTCGGTTCTATGGCCAATTGCATTTGAAGCTGCGCTATAATGTGATTTGGCTTTGTTATCGCAGGGGCGCTATTTTTAAACAGGGTTGACAGAAGTCGAAATATCGTAAGATAAAATGTATTTGGTTTCAAATTCCATCGAGTGGTATTTTGAGAAAGGTATGGAAATCGAAATCGCTTTAGAATTTGCTTAGAGTTCAAGATTGCATCCTATTTTCTGTTTAAGTGCTGTTGGAAAAACTTCGTTTGTAGAAAAAAAATAATAATAATTTGTCGTAAAATAACTCAAATGATTTTCCTTATTCCTAATGTTTTTAGTCATTAAAAATATCGTTGAAAGGAACTCGCTGATCCACGTTCGAGTTGATTCCTTGTCCTTCCTGTTTTGTCGTCCTTTTATTTCATTAATATGCCATATGAGAAAGTGGGTTGTTTGAAAATGCTTTTATCCTTCCTGTCAATCCCGTTGTGTTGCTCTAGTAAGACGTTAGTTAAAAAATTACCAAATTACTTTCATGTCAAAATAATTTTTTCTTTGCATTCTTTCTATTGATTTGTATGGATTTGAGATGCATGGTGTATTTTTTTAATATGATTTCGCTTCTTGTGGCTGTTTACAAAGTACATGAAATCGTATTTCAACATCCTAGAAAATGGTAGCTAGTTAAATCTGGCGCTTGGTCATTAAAATATTTTTACGATACCACACAATTTGCCCTAGTGATTTGTACTCTCTTCATTGTTACCTTCGACACTTTCCCCCCTCGAGATCGCCATGGGTTTGCTCACTGTGCTAGCAACTGGCGTGTTTCCAGTCGCAGATTCAATCCATCCCTGTTTCATTTCTCTCTTCTGTGCCAGTAAGATTTTCCTAGTGTGTGTATCCCTTCAGGGCACATCTTCTTTAAGTGTGTAAGGACGAACACGAAGTACCCTAATGGTATATTCTTTTCCCATGGGGTTTACTGCCCCTTGTAAACATGGGGTTCGCGACCCCAGGCTTGTGGTCATATAGCCCTTGTGTCACAAAACCCAAAACCAACCATGTGTGTGTATATTCAATGTTTGACATACGGTTTGGCGGAACTTGGCCAAAACCCCCGAAAGCAACCTTAAAACACATTCCTTGGTCTGGGAGTGCCCTGCCTTCGAAAAAGGGATTTAGAGTAACTAGATAATTTGACTATTTAACTGAATTTTAAAACTGATTAGATAAGTCGTCTTTTTCAATCGTCAACATTCCCATTATTTTAAAAGAAGACATCGATACTTGGCCTATTTTATCCTCATTACATATCCAAACTGCGGTCAAACATGGTGTTTACAGAAAATCATCCCCCAGGCCATGTGCACATTGATTAAAATACCATCTTCCAATACATAAAGATGAACGCAAGATAAGTGAATTCAGTTAGAGGGATGAATAGCATCATTTTTCTTCTGGGAGCGATGTTTTAACTTTAACTGTCACGAGAGTTCACCTTGTAACTTTACGCATTGTATTTTGATTCTGCCCATTGTCTGTGTTTGGAACTCTTCCAGGCTGAACAGAATAGGTGACGGAAAGAAACGGTTTTCGCGACACTGAATGGGTGGCTTTTTCCACATTATCGGCAAAAGCGTAACGGAAAATTATTTAATGAATATTTCCTGCATGACGAAATAAAGCTTTTCATTTGGAACACGAGGCAATTGCTCACAATCAAGGGAATCGGTGGTTTATTCACTTCGTTTTTATGTAATGGATTGCATTTTCTTTCCTGGACATTACTGAATGCGCACTGTTTATAATATCCTCAGTGGTATTTGGTGCTAAATAATAAACTTTCTTTTACTTTGAAAATTCCGTATTTTAAATAGAGATATTGCCAGCTTAAATTCTTCCCAGCTTATGTTCAATTCGGGTCTGAGAATTCGTTAATAGCGATAGTGGTGAAGATCCCTTGGGAGGATTAGCTTTGGATGCCGAAACCTTCTCGTTTCAACCAACGAAACAAATAAAGGATGTTCCTCAATTTCTCCTATAAGTTTAGGAAGTTACAAGGTCTAATTAGACCTCGTGAAGCAAAGGAATTGATCCTAGAGGGATAAACCAAACTTTAGTTAAGTTGCGTATAAAAGATAGAGGCGTATGTTTATAAAATAGAAATAATGTTACGAAATGCCCCATAATGTTACTTAACCCATCTGGTGGCTGTTCGGACAAAGTAACTCGTTATTAACAAGTGACGAGATTTTTATGGACGAGATATCTCGTCATTAGAAGAAAACGTACCAGATTTTGGTCTTATCAAAAGATTGGCAATATATATCTTGATGGCGCGACATCTCGTCATTAGCAAAATTGGTTAGATCTTGATGGTGAGACATCTCGTCATTAGCAAAATTGGTCAAATGGACGAGATATCTCGTCGAAACCACATGGAGGGTATGTTTATGTTGGATCGGGACAGGAATATGGGTTCTGTAATTCGGAATCCTTTTACAACTGTCATATAAATATTGAAAAAGAGTACAGAATAATCTTTGAGATGTATTTATTTTAAAGAATTTTTTTAGGTTGTTCTCAATTTTGAATTCATTTCGGATTTATTACTTTAAAGTACGAAACCCGAACCACGAATTTTCAATTTATAAAAACTCAGTTTGCAACTCTTGGGGTGTGTCTCCGTTGTCATTTTTTGCTACTCGAGCGCTAATTTGACCTTGCTACTCTTGGCAAGTGCATTTAATTTATTCACTTCCAGAGAATGCACGCCTCCAGAGAACAATTTTCCCTTTCTCTGCAGAAGTTTCGTTAATACGTGGTGATTATTGTTCTTTAGGCCTTAATTATAGCATTAGATTTGCATTAAAATCTTGGTAATGTTTCCTTTAGACGGGGGTTGCGCTAATTGCTAATATCATTTAAACTCGCTCGCTAATCTAGGCTAATAAAAAGAATACGTTCTCTTTTCTTTCTCTAGTCTATATTTCGGTCTAATTTTTGCCCTCGTGTAAAGAAAATGACCATAGAGCGACAAACCAAAGCGGTCAATATTTTCTCTTTTATTTCATTTTACACTAGCCTTTATTGTAAATCTTTATTGAAATACTTACTGCAATAGTGGGCTAACCCACGTTTCGAGAATACGGAGAAAATGAACTTAAGCAGATTGGGGACAAATTCAAGGGTAAGCTGGTTGGCAGCATATTCTTATTAATAGTAACATCGAGTTAGCCCAATATCTGGGGGGGACTAATCTATATTCTCTAATAAAACCCATGTGAGTTAGCCCATTGCAACATAAAGCCTTTAAATTCCAAGGTTCATACATGTGCTCTGCAAATATTGCCAAATTAGTCGTACCAAGTTCGAACTTCAGCCAAACGTGTAACAGTTTCATAGGTTAGCTTTTTCTGGTGTGAATATTTTGTCCATGAGGGGAAAAATATAGATCACATCGTCTTACTTTAGTTTTTGGGGTCATAAATGCATTTTTAGCAGGCATTATTTAACCAGTTCAGATGTGGCGGTAAGCTATATTTTGTGTCTTATGAGTAGGGCAACTTTTTTGTTGCAGTAAAAATGGGAAAAGTTGCATTTATCAGTCCCTAAAGTTGCATTTATTTTTGATACACTAAAATCAAACATAAATTATTCGTAAAAAATGAATAAAATTCAAAATACATTGACAATTTTAGTTGCGTACAACAGTATTATAATACATCATTAAATACAGATAAACGTTATATGACCGATCCTTGGCCAGTAATTTCTTTAACATTGAAAAACTGCGTCATTCGCAATCATATAATGTGACGTATCGGATAGCAGAAGTGCAAAATCCTTTCGCTCAACATTTAGAGATTTTAAAACGTCATCTACAAGGCGAACAACATATTGATGATCGACACTCACCTCGCAAACTCTGCAGTCGATTACGCAAGTTTCCTCTGGATTATCAAGGGTGCGACCAATGTGTTAAAGTACTTTGTGCCATTTATTTCACTTTCGTCTGTTAGGACGGACGCCTTCTTTCCATGAACTTCTTGCTTCGGCGTTCGTGTGGCGTTCACACGTGATCAAAGGGTTGATTCAGAGTGCAAAAAATTAAATAGTAATTTCATATTAATTTATTTTAAGCTAAATTATAAAAAGTTGCAGGAGGTTGCATTTATGCAAAAAGTTGCATTTATGTTGCGGTTATAACTCACAATACACCCCATGTTGGAGGAATTTCAGTTTTAGTATTTTACATGCAGCGCGGAAAGTGTGAAAAAAAAGTTGCATTTGTTGCAAAAAGTTGCCCTACTTATGAGTGAAAAGTTGCTTAAAAGTGCTTAACTTTCCTTTAACCCTCCAAGTGGTTTCGACGAGATATCGACGATTTTTTATGATGACGAGATCTAGATCTGATCAGTTTTCTTCTAATGACGAGATATCTCGTCCAACAAGAGATTAACCCAATCTAAGGAATGACGGTATTTCTAGTCAAGACAACCACCAAGAGGATTAAAAATACTGTACGAATCCTGAATTCCAGTACACTAAGAAAACATGTTTGAGTTTTTAGTCGCTTCGACTGAATGGCATGTTCTGCCTGAAGTTCGAAGGGAGATAAAAATGGCAACCTCCTAAAAAGGCAGAACTTTTTTTTAATAAATCTGGAGACCATGAAAAAAGATTTTTGTCGAAATTGAGGGACGTGATTAAGGTTTCGAATCCCCTCGCTCCCCATTGGCTGTTTTGCTTGATACCTGTTTAAAAGCTCTTTGAAGTGTTCTGCAACTGATATCTTTCCTCGAAAAACATCCGAACTACAAATAAAACTCCCTGATCTTCACTGCTTATCCCTGTCTAAGGATCTTCCACTTGTCTGTCAGTCTGTTTCAAGCGCACTTCAGTGTACGCCATATCCTCTTTGACAACCTGATTTCTCCTCCCGTTTTTTTCCCTTTTCCCCCTACCCTGCTCCCTTTCATCATTTTTTATCATTTGGCTCCTTTTATCTTATATTTTCTCTTTTGTACCGTAGTTTCTAGTTCGGTATATCTGGTTGCTTTCGTCAGCATATTTACTTTTATTCCTTCCCGCCAGGGATAGCTGGAGTCGTTTAAGACGGTACGGGGAAAAGCCTTTTTAATTTTTTTTTACTATTTGTTTTTCCCTTTTTTATTTGAATCGTATTTTCCGTGTCGGGGGTGGGTTTTCGAATTTTTAAGTGCAGCACACTCAAATGACCTTGTTTGTCTATCGCAGAAGTATTGTAATTGTGCAGTGAAGCCGTTGGGTTTCGCATCACAATGCTCTGGTATTTCGTTCTTTTTGGAAACTAAAATCTTTTCAGCGAGACATTTTAATTTCTAAGTAATTCAATTTAGATTGTGTACATACCTTACATCGTCGCCGCCGCCGGGATTTGAGACATACTCAAGCGAATGCCATGGAACTTACAAGTTATCCTTGACCGTTAATTGCTATGAAGAACCTATTTCAGTTTCAACCAAGTAAACATTCAACACCATTTCATTTTTGTAACCTACACATACTAAAGTCAGAAGGAGTAAAATAAAGCAATTTCTAATAAAGATATCTGGACAAGTGAAGGTAAAAATGAAAGGTAGAGATCACTGGGGGTTGTGATGCCCCTTAGGTTGACTCAGAACCCCCCCCCCATCTATCTGTGGGCCCCGTTGCCAGCTGAAATGACGGGCCCCTCTCACCCACGTCTCTTTTACTTTGTTTATGTTGGAACAGAGACATTTTGAATTTCTTTTTTGAAGCATTTTCCATCGTTTAATCCTAAAACATACTCCATATAGGTGTATAAGAGTGACATATGCGATATACCATATACCAAACAAGACATTTAGGTAAAAAAAGTATTGAATAAACAAAAATAAACATTTGATTAATAAGCGGTTACTAGTAACATAGTTTTAATATCTGGAAAATAAAAATGTTATTTGTATATATACAGTTCTACAGTTGAAATAAAAAATCAAAGCAACGGAATAAAGTAGAATTCAAACATTTTTACTTAATAGAAAAAGTATAAGTGTCCATCTTGAAAAACAAACATAAATAAATTATTTTGCATTTTTCTTTGGTTTCATCATGGAGAATGTTACATTTTAGTGCTTTTTACATTTTAATTTGACACGTGAAAAAAGTTATTTCCAACATCGTTGCCAGTTTCATGAAGTTTATTTTTTCAATCACATTTGTTTGCCCCTTTGCGGGGCCCCTGACCCACGGGCTCCGTTTCCTTGGCAACGGCAGCACCGAATATGTGGGGCCCTGTCTCGACTACACTTAGAAATGCTTAAGTTAAGTTGTTTTTATCAATTTTAGCCAATCGAGTTCAGAGTAATGAACTCCTTGCAAGAAGGCGGGTTTTTTTGGTCTTCGGGACGGAAACACGCAGGAAAGTTTTAAAATGCTTGAATCTTAGCAAAGTATCAGAAAATTTTTGAGCGAAACTAAAAATGTTTTTAATAATCGAAATAATTAACCGTCAGCACTGATTGTCAAACGTAAAACGAAAGTATGATTTTCGGAACCTTGTCTTGGGTAACATCATGGTCCATCCCATTTGAAACAGGACCCACACACGTGAGTGTATCAATTGCCGCAGCATTGTATGAAAAATCGAGTAGTCCTCTGGCGAAATTTCTGAACGGGTTCTTTTATTTAAATGATCTAATTGAGGCATATCAATCCCATCAGTAAAATATAAAACCTGTAAAAAAATGGAAAGTAAAAAGTTTGAAGATTGCCTCACTCATAATTGGAATATAAAATCCCTTGGCGAGCCATTTCCTGCGCTCAAAAATTAATCCCATGTCAAAAATAATTGACTCGACGGAGGCTATTTAGTAACTTATTCCAAATGTAGTGAATTTCAATAGAATCCGTTTCCAGGGATAGTGAATGAAATTCCATGAAGTAGTGCAACCATGGAGTATTAATTTAAATCATTCGCGTCGGTTAAGCATTTATTGGGCCGCTATATTTATCCATGTTACAGCTATAGGGAGGGCCGAATCATCGATTACAAGTTTTCAATTTCTACGCAAGGCACTTTTTCTCTCTAATTGGTTCTTCAATTCGAAAACTAATCGGTTTAAATTGCGGGAAGGAAGCAATTAAGGCTGTACTATTAATCCCATCGTGCTTTCAAATTGTCCCGTAAAATTCCAAGATACTCTATCATCCATTGTTGCAGCTGCCTACTTTGCATGCTATTTGTACAAGAGGTAAACCCGAGCCGTCAAATATAGATCTAATTAATTGTTAAAAAGTGGGATATGTCAGACCTTGTAAGAGTAAATCAGTCAAATACAATCGTAGGCGAGGCTTTAAAAGTTAAGTTTCTTAACTTTTGTTCATATTTGTGTTTTCCGCTGTTTTTTCAAATTTGAAATACATCCGAGAACAAAAATTTATGAATGTATAATTTGGAAACCTTGTCTTAACCATTGGAGAACTAGAAAAAAAAATGAAAAGCTAGGCATACGAAATCGTATTAAATTAATGTATTTTCGTTCTGTTTTTATAACTATTCTATTAACTGTTTGTCTTTGCATTGTCGTCTTACTTTTCATTCTAATTGTTTCCATTTTTCTAGTTATTCATTTTTTGATATTCATATCACGTTTGAGCATTGCTTTCAACAGAGTAAGGAATTTTTAATATTCTAATAATAGAATTTTTATAAATATATTGTTTCTGTTTCATCATACTTTAAAAGTTTGCCGAAACAAAAGTTAAAATAGGTAATTTTATGGCAATTAGAGAAAGTACTTCGAAATTATCCAGTTAATTTTTCCATGGCTGGCAGCAAGCACGGTTGGGCCAATGCATGGATTTTATCTGAATTGTAAGATTATACGGGCGTACGGTAAGATTGTACAAATTTTCTTCAAATTTACCGAAATCCTAAATTTTGAATCTTATTTCCAAGAGATACGACACATGTTTAGAACTGCCAACTATCGCTGATTCTCCGAAATTTCGACACGAAAACATACCACGGAAAATGAACTTTACTTCCTCGAAGTTTGAGGCTGACCCTTGGCTGTGTTGCATCTCAGACAGACCAGGTCAAAAGTTACCAAAAATTCAAGAAATGATAAAAATGTTGCGTTCATGTTTGTGTCCTCAAATCAAGGACAAGTTCATGGTTTCCCGTTTCTTCCCCTCAAAAAATAATTGAGTAAAAACGTAATATAAACTATTTTTGTAATTTGTTTTGTTGGGGCACCTTGAGAACACGCTCTTATCCGTTCTGCAACCTGCAGTGTTCCCTGCCATGACTTCAGATTTTACCCTATAGTAACATAGAATGTTCCTATGATTCTTTTAACAACAGATGTTGTTATTTTTGTCATTAAATGTAATGTCGAGTAAATGCTTACTGCGTTACAATAAAATCTCGTGACGCTTAAAGGGTTAAAATGTATATTGCACATTTGACACGTCTGCGTGTCATAAAAATTGAAATTCCAAAATGAATAGCTGCTTGTCATTGAAAATAGTACTATTTCTTTGCCCAAATGTAACACTGATTATAAAATGTAACAGTGTGAAGGCAAATATGTCTGCTTTTCTTGATCATCGTCATTTGGATCTGGCTCATTAGAAGTTAATCACTCTGCGTATAGCCCCCCTTTTCCTGTTTTTCCCGATTGCGCGGAAACCCTGGGAACGGAACAAACTACCCTCTTGTTAGACTTTAATTAAGACAAAATACCGGCCTTTCAAGATCCTTCGGGATCAGTGGGCCGAGTGATTAATTCGTGGCTGCTTTCTGCAAACAACTTCCTTTTGGTAGAGGAAATTTAGGCTCTCGAATTCGGTTAATAACACCTCGGGTATTAATAGAGGGAACCCCTCTGTGAAGAAATGTTCCGAGGGGGAATATTCAATGTATTGTGGGAAATTCGATACGAGGATTTTATAAATTTTTCCGGACTTGATGAAATATTTATGACGCAATGGCCGTTTTTGTTGACTGACACCAAGACTCTTGGATGGAACCCAAGTACTACTTTCTGCTGATCTGTATGCGGTTTCGGAGGCTCTTGGAGGAGAACCTAACCGAAGATATGGAAATGCGGGACAAGAGTAAATTCCAAAAGTTGAAGTTGAACTTGGACTTGATATTTTGCCGTGGCTAATGACATCGGCTAGTGAATTCTACTGCATCGTGAACCCGAGGGATATCCTCTCTCGATCTCAGTCTTCAGTTATCTGAAGGTGAATTATTACCTGTCATTGCGCATTGTATCGATACGTTGCGATCGATAAATCTTGCTTAAGTTTCGACACATTCTTACTTAAAGATTCTGTGAAAAAGTATTTGATACTTTGAAATCCCTAACCTTTAGCTTGCGCTCCTGTATTTTATTTATTCCCACGAAATGCATACACTGAAGTGCCATTATAACTTGTACACTAGTCTTATACTTAGTGTGCCTCCAACGGAAGCGTAGAACTGTAGTAATACGACGAGGTAAGACTTCATGAACTTGCGGAAGTATTCTGTTGGCGTTGAGCACTATACTTCCTGCAAAGCGGTCAACAATTCTATTGTATTCCGAGGTGTAAGATTTCTGCGTTCCACAAAGTTTTGCATGGCATCCTAAATGTATTCAATAAGTTGAGATCTGGTAATTTAGATGGGAATTGCAAAAGCCCAAACTCTGACTTGTGTTCCTCTAACCATTATTTGACGTGTCACGTGTGGCGGAGCGCATTGTCCTGTTGGAAGCGGCTAAATCCATCAGAATAAACGCAGGGCATGAACGGGTGCTACTCGTCTGAACAGATGCACACTGTGTCAGAGACTTGTTGACGTGCCATAAGTTCCATTGACTGTCAGCTAGACAAACCCCATGGAGCCACCACCAACCTTTACAATCTCTGTTTACTTGTGGGATCCATAGCTTCATTGGGTTTTCTCCTCATGGATTCTTCCATTTACCCGAGACAGTTGGAAACATGACTCGTTAGACCAGGCTACCCTTTTATAAATGTCAATTGGCGGTGTTTCCGAACCCAGGCGTGGCGTATAATTGTGCGTCGAGTATTCATCATGGGTATTCGTTGACTCCTAAAGCCCATATCTTTGAAGGAAATCTGATGTTAGACGAGGGTCCAGCATTGAATTCCAATGTTATTTGAGGCACTGAGGACGCTGTTCACGTTCATCCAGTCTTTGTGGCCATACTGTTGTCGTGAGTTACAAGTTTCATCAGAATTCTTGTAGTATCGATACACCCTCTTGAATCTGACATGTATTAAACCGCATAGAAAAATCACTTTAATCGTAGTAACCTGCCATTCTTACCGCGGAAATAGCTCTAGATGCTTTCACAGATATCTATCGCTTTATACATGTGCTGGCAGACACAACCAATGACGTACCTAGGTTCCCTTGCTATAAATCAGGGGTGGGCAGCTACACTATCTTTGACAGCCACAATTCAGGAAGGAATATTTGAAAAAGTCGTTTTTTGTATTTATCTTTAATAACAAGACAGTGAAAAACTGAAAATTAGTTCAATTTTTTTAAGTTTATCCACATATCCTCCCGTCAACTGTTTGAGCTACTGGAGCTTCAAGAAGATGAAAGATGAAAACAGGTAAAAAACAAAATGGTTTTAACTATTGAGTTTTGGAAACAAGGGGTTCCGGAACCAAAATATACTACAAACAAAGAGTGCACTGAGACTAATCTCAATTTTGGCTACTTCGTACTGTTGTGAGTCTTTGTATTCAGCACTTAAATTTGTTTAAAAAAGCATCGGTCTGTTTTAACTGAACTTGTGTGAACTGCCCTAACAAGTCATCAACCAAACCTTCTGCTGCTAAGATGGACAACATTCGTAAAGCATCCACAAGTAAATCTAATTTAAAAAAGTTTTCTTTACAAAATTGTTTAATAGAATCAACAATATTTTTTTGAATAACATTTTTTATTTTTGAATTGCTTTGTAACTTTTATGTTTTTGGATAACTTTGTAACAAGAAATGAAATAAAACAATTACTTTTGGACATTGATCAGTTTTAGTTTACGAATAACTTTGTAACAAGAAATGAAATTAAATAATTACTTTTGGATATAGATCAGCTTTAGTTTACCATATTTCATGCATACATTTTAATTGCATACGAGTCGCACGCAAACCGCGCTATGGCCACCCTTATTATATATTTTGCATAGGCTAGTCTGTACCAGTGTTTCTTGCACCTCATTGTATATATGAGCATTGCTTTTGTTCGATAGTGTATTTGTGTAACGATATTTCTTTGCATGTTCAAGATGAATTCGTTTTTTTTTATCCGTGATTTCAGTACTCAATTCTTTTATCAAATTTAATTGGATGCACATAGATATATTTTCTATTTCCTTAGATGCTGTTGCTACAAAAGCGCCTTCTTCTTACTCACTATACTATACTTGATTTTATTTAAGTTTTTTGTCCTATTTTTACTCACGAATTCGGCAACATTGCTGAAAAGTTGTAGATACAACGTTTAATTTTATAGTTTCCGGCAATTATTTCACTTTAAAAATATTTACATCCCTCAGTAGTTTGGCTCAAATACTTTTTGAAATTTTTAATAAAGATTGGATATTTTATATCTTTGTAGGTATTTGATGTGTGTGAAAACTTCTTTCCTTTGATTTAACGAATTATTTCTTCTGTGAATAAATTTTCATTGCATTCGACCTGTATCGCAACAAATGATTCGGTTCTAACATTTTTTACTCCACGAACCCATTAAGAAATGAAAAGAGCTTTTCCAAAACCCATCAACGCAAGCACGCTTTTTCTGAAGTACTTTTTTTCGTGTTTCGCTCGTTTGTATAATTTAAAAATATTAAGCTCCCACACAGCTCTTGTTTTATCGTTCTTGAAATTATAAAAATTGTTTTTTAAAACTCACATTTAATGTCTTCTAGTCTTAATTTTAATCCTGAAATCGCTTATTGGAAAGGAATTCGACTGCAGAGAAAGAAACGTTGTCTTCTAAGTGTTATTTTTTTTGCAACGACTTGTTTCCGTATATTGTTGGAAAATTATTCACTTGATAGTTAAAATTTGCTTTCATCGAATTTAGTATTTATTACCCTTGATTAATATCCCCTAAAACTGATTATATTGCGTTTACATAAATATTTAGAGTGGCAGATATCTTTGATTAAAGAGGAAAAAAATTTCCTTGAAACAATAGTTGTCAAATGCTTTTTTCCCTAATGGCGGGCACTGGACTTTTTCCTTGGCCACTACGAGGCCGGAAGCGATGGTCAGTACTTCCAATGGCGGACACTAAGGACTTGTCCTTGGCCACTACAAGGCCGGAAGTGATGGTCACTTGTGAAGGGGCACCCAGTGGGTGGACCATCATTGCCCCTAGTTGTCAAATGTACGTATATTAATATTGTCATCCAACATAGATACCATGCATAAAACCCTTTTTATGCGGCCTGAAATATTTTAGTATAATATTTTATTTTCGTCTACCTTTCAACATTCTCATTTGAATATTAATGTCTCAGCGATATAATTGTCACTTCTCCTTTGCCAAGAACCCAATCGCGACATCAAATCCGTGCCACAAAGGCTTTCTCAAGCTCTCTTCGATAACACCCTTAACCAGGGCCCGATTTAGAAAATTTGGTATAGTAGGCACAACACGCAGGAAGGGGGCCCCCCATGTTATCCGTTCATCACAAAAACTAATTTTAAAACAATAATTGGTACTTACGTATTTGACTGTTGACCGTTTCAAAAATTGTTGAAAAAACATTCCAGAAAATATAAAAAGTTATTTTTGTTTAAAATTTTTAGATACTTTTGAAACTTTGGGGCCCTTTAAATTATGGGGGCCCTAGGCCCGTGCCTCACGGGCCTAATGGTAAATCAGGGCCTGCCCTTAACCCCGTAGACATATTGTGTAAAACAGGGCTCGAAATACCCGGGTGCACTGTGCACATGAAATTACAATTGTACGCCTAATTTTTCCCCGCTAGGTGCACGCAATGCACCTAAAGTTAAAAAAAAAGGGGGTTGGGAGACGTGTTTTATGTTATTTGGATGTTTGAACAAAATATTAGTATCGACCAATCTCGGTCTAAAGGAACGTAATTAAAATTCCTAAATACACACTATGTGAAAACAAAATCTCTGGGCCATAACAGGTTTATACAAGAGGAAGGTTTACTTGTGCTATGCCACCAGAACTTTCCGATGATCGAAACATTTTCCAGATGGCTCTGTTGAAGCGACTGTCGCGACAGCCATGGGACGGCGTAGGGAGAAATTAGATGTTTAAATATTTTTATTAACTTTATACTGCTAACCTATCTAAACATACCCAACTAATAAAGTAGTTTACATTATATTAATGCTCTTATATTCCTTTTTTTTTAAATATGCTCCTAAAATATAACCTGTCCAACCTAATTCAAAAACTTAGGTGCACCTTGTGCACCTATATTAAAAAATCTATTTCGAGGCCTGGTGTAAAAGCATGTTCCTTCTGGCCATAGTCACCATCCTGTTGCTTCTTGTAATGGGGTGTTTACCCATCCTAATGGCTCAGAGGGCTGCTCTGGCACCCTTCGAGTTGTAGGCGGCGCAGGTTCAATTCCTGCCAGGTGCCTTCCTCCCTATCTCTTCAGTGTCAGTAAAATCTTCATTGTGTGTGTCTATTACCTGCTATTGTATGTCGTGCCTGGCGCAGCATAGCCAAATATGGCTCTTGCGCCATTATACCCAATACCAATCAACCCATCCCAATATTCTTCTGGGTCGTCGTGGCTCAGTGGGTAGTCCACTGCCCTAGCAACCTGCTAGTTGTACGGGCGCAGGTTCTATTCCTTCCTTCTGTGTTAGTAAAACTTTCCTTGTGTGTATGTCCGTTACTTGGCGTTGTGGCCAAGCCTTTGTGCCATAAAACCTAATCTACCAACCCAGTGTTCTTCCCGCGACTGCAAAATTAATTCTTTAATAAATTGCAAACTTTAACACTAATCATGGTCTTAAGCCTGGTCTAGATTTACAACAACAATGGCGTCTTCTCCAGCGCATCTCTTTCTTTGGTGAACTTCAATGCCACTCGTTCAAAATGGGTCCATTACACGAGACTAACTCATTTTTGTTGCGTCGAGTTTCTGGCCTCGAATTGGTACTTGGGAAGTTATTTGGAGCAATAAATTCTGTGCCATTTATTTTTGAAAGAGTGCTTTATGAAATTGGGGATCGAAATGTATTCCGAAATGAAATTTGATTTCCAATCTCCCTCTTTGTTGTCGGGCTCTGTTTTGTCGCCAGAGAACGGAAATTGCGAGTAACCGGAGAGAATCCCGGGAAATTAAATCTGGAAGAGAAATGAGTACTTATGAGACTTTGTTATTAATAATAGGATCGATTACTTTCGCTCGTGTGAATGAAATTGCTTTTTCTCAATTGGCTCGTGTGTTTGTTGGGACTCCTATCTTCGTCGCGGCGTAACTCGACACTTAATTTCTATTTAGAAATTCGACGGCTTTAGAATGATTTACCTTGCCTGCTTCACTGGCGGATTTAGTATCCACTGTAATTAAAGCGAAGCTGAAGTACTTAGGATATTGCGATTTCAACGATTTTTCATTTGTCAAAATTTCCTCTCTGAGTGTAATTAGAAACCAGGTCCAGCCAAACTTCCGGAGCGAATTTAACGTGCATTAACTTCCGAGTACACGGAAGCTGATGCACGTTAAATCTGTCGTGGCGTCAAATGTCCTCACGTTAGCTTGGTGTGAAAGTTTGGAGAGTGGAGTGCCAGCTCAGGTGTTGACCTCGTTACCTGACCGTGGCTCAGAATTACGAGGCGTTGACCTTGGATCTTTCCCTTAGGGATTGATCCCGGATCCTAGCCAATAGCCCGTTATCTTTCACCAGTGCGACGTTGATTAACTACCTACTGTTCTTTGTACGTATGTCCATTACTTGACGTTGTACGTCCCAGCTTGACCTACGCAGTATTTGGCGCAGCTTGACCTAATATGATCATTCGCTCCGTAAAACTCGAAACCAAGGAGACAAAACCTTTAGAACGCATAAAGGGTGTTCTGGTTTTAAAAAAAATTGTATTTTTAAAAATTTACTAATAATTTTTTTTTAAATAAACGTGAACTAATTCCCAAACGGTACATCTCTGAATAACTAATATGAAATTTGTTTCTACTACTCTTCCTCATTTGGACATGAAATGCAATTCGTATTTATGCACTCGATATTACAAGGGGATTTTCGTAAGTCCCAGTGTATAGCTCTTGTGTAAAGTAAGAAACAGCAAACCAAATTTTGCTTGTCTGTCAATGAGCTGTATCAAAAATTCATTGCAAATGGAAGCATATTCCCTGTATGCTAACTGAACGCATTAAACTATTTAGGGTATCCGGATTTTCAATTACGTTCAAGACTCTCAGCCTTTCGAAAGAATACTGCAAAGTATGTTTAAAAGTTTTCTCTATTGTTAACCGATTCCAGAAAGGATTATCTGTGTAGCATCCCATATCAATTTGCTTTTACTTTGCACTGGAGCTTTTGAAATGTTTGTTAACTTAAATTTAATTGAGTTGGTATAATTTTTTTGCCTTTCCGCCTTAGTATTTCTATTAAAAAATTATCAAATGCATCGCACAGCGCGTCTTAAAAGCTTTGAAATAAATATTTGGGCATGAATCCAACTTTTGAATTTCGTAGGAACGGAATAAGGCCATGATTCTTCCGCGCGAATTTATTTATCACGCGTCTAGAAAAACCCGACTCAAGCGTGCAATATTTTCAGAATAGTGGAAAAACAGATTTGAGTGCAGTTTTGTTGAAAAAATTGTGAGGCTTTTACAATTACAGTCGCGATCTATGGGTATAACAAAATTTGAAATATTCCTGAAAAAGCTGGTCCTTCTAGAATAGTTACTTATTTACCAGGAGTACTAGATTTGCATTTTCTTTCTGTTATGGGACAAACCGAAAAGCTTTGCTGTTGGCAATAATTCAATTAAATTATAAAAAAAAAACTATTTTTACAATTACACTACACACACACAGTCGCCATCAATGGCTATATTCCTTGGAAAAGCTGCAAAGTTTGTCTTTCAAGAGCAGTTGCTTATTTTGTAGGGTTACTGAATTTGTATCTCTTGAGATGGAATAAACAATATTTTTTTTTGCTGTTGACAATCATTCAAGTCAATTAAAAAACTACTACAGTCAATTACTGCGGCCGTCGGTGGTTATAACATTTTTTAAATGTTCCTTGGATAAGCTGCAGAGTTGGTCTTTCAAGAACAGTTACTTATATTATAAGGTTGCTGTATTTTCAAAGGATAGGATAAACTAAAGAACTTTTCTATAGGCACTATTTCAAGTCAATCCAAAAAACGTATATCCGTCCGTTGAAAGTTCATTCGGATATATTTGCAAGTATTTCGTTTGAATGTGTTCCCCGAACTGATCGATAGAACCTTTTATTTCCTATTTATTGCTTGAGTTTGGAAGATAAAAGCGTGAGATAAGCCGCTGAAAAAGTTTTGCTTAGTTGCTCTTCGTTCTGTGTCAGCAGTGTACTTGCCAATTGCCATGGAATGTCTGCCGCTTCTAAGGATTCGATTGTCTGAAAACCGAATTACGGAAACCTTTGCAAACAGCGCGGATTCTTGCCATCGTTGCTTTGCTATACCGACATAAATGTAAACAGCTTTCACTGTTCATCAACAGTGAAGATTCTCTGGCGATTTTATTAAATTATATTTCATCTTGCAAGTATTTAATTTGGTCGGAATGAAAAATGAGATTAAGTTTTAGCGTTCCAAGATTTTTCATTTTCAAAGTGCTCTTTTTTTTTTTTTTTTAAATTATTTTTTGTTGTTGTTTGTGTTGCCGGTGAAATGGGCTGTAAAGGAAGGGTGGACTTATTTGTTGCGCTCTTCAGAACAGAATTTGTAGCGCGGTGTTGGGATTATGGGTTACGTGATAACATCTTGTAGCGCCGCCATGGATAACGAATGCTGCTTCGTGTAAGCCAGTAAAAATTTGCCAGGAAGCAGTAGCTTAACGTTTACAACTGGGATTCCGAGCTTGATTTTATTCTAAGTACGATACGCGAATAAAAAGGGGTGGTTCATTTTTTCCCGCAGCTGTACTTCTAGTCAGCCGCGGGAACCTCTTATACTTTATGATAGATATTCATGTCACTACTTTTACGAGGCATCTAGCATTTGTGGGAGTCGTGGAGAAGGAAGGAAAGTTCGGTGTTAGGGCTATCTATTTGTGCATAACACCACTAACCAATGAGATACAGATATATGTAACACCTGAACGATCGGGTAAACGCGTGTTTCTGTTGCTAGGATCACATAGTGACAACTGAGTATGCATGAAGTCGAGGTTGAAGTCTTGCTAAGAATTGTGTCCAAAATAAACCTTGTTTTGAACGGGGCTTCCACGAACGTTACGCCCCTACCAGATATATTTCTAGATTAAATGTTTTGTGCATGCGAACATTTTATTTGTAGTTAAAAATGCTTAAATAAGTTGAAAGTTATTCTGAAATATTTACATTATTTGAAGTCTCCCATGACCAATTTTTTTTCTCGACTTCACATAAATTCATCTAAATTCTACCATCACCTCAAAAAACATGTTTTAAAACTTCCTGATTTTTAAAATTTGACAAATTTATCTTGTATTTATTTCTTTGTCATTTTCTTTGACTCTAGATTTGCATTCTAGTGTTAGATTTATCGAGCATATTCCACGGTTCTTGAGTTAGTCTCATCTGTTAAAAATGAGTTATCACGGATATCAGAACACTGTTAAGGGGTTAGGTACCTTTTAAATTTTCAAAAAAATCAAAAAAATTATTATGATCTAATTTTAATGCTCTGTTTTTTAGCAACGTTTTAAAACAAACCTGGTGTAAAATTTCACTCTAGAACGGAAGTTATGGTTAAAAGAGTGAAGCCCTTAATCAAACATTTAGAGCCAAATGGTTTGTTTACATTTTGTACTTCGTCGATATCAGTGTTCACAAAAATGTAATTTGACTACGCTCTATATTGCTAAAGCCATCTCCATGTACATTGTTTAATTAATTTTATTTTTTATCTCGGAACAATGTATTTGACTTTTACTTTTCGGTTCATTTGTTTCCTTCCTTTAATGCTAAAGAATTTCACAAGCGAATTGTTTTTAACGACGATATCTCAAAACTGTGATTTTACCACTTGCGCGCAAGATTTCTCTGGAATGGTTGGTTAGAATTACATGAAATTTTAATTGATTATGTAAACCATATATATGTTTAAAATGGCCTACTTTTTTGTCTATCCTGTTGAAAGTTTTTGAAAAAAAGTTAATTTTGTGTGGAAAAAAAAAAAAAATTTCAATTTTTTTTTTATTAAAATGATTTTTGTAAGAAATAAAAAAAAATACAAGAGTTCGTCATTGTAATTATATTATATATTTTTAAGTATATAAAAAAATTCAGCTCAGAATAATAATTATTTTGCCCAGAATACTGCGCGCAATGCACCATATAATATTCTAACACAACAAAAACAATGCATTTCATTTTGGTCCAATTTACAATATATTTAAGGGGTAGAAATTAAAAAAAAAATAGTTTACGAAAGATAAAGGTAGTTAAAATCTGCTTACAAAATTTCATTTATGTAAATAATTTATTCATGGAGATATTAAGATTCGAAATGTAGTGATTTTTTTGCATATTTTGACATTTAATACCTAACCCTTAATCCATTCACAATGTATCGCTTCTAAGACATATTTTAGCAGATGAGACGGGAAAGGCCCCTATAAATTTGCATGGTCGTTACGAGAGTAGGAAAAATAGCTGTGACTAGTGTAATTGGATACTCCCATAATGTGGCGACAGTGTAAGGAAAAATAGGAAGCGTTTCATCCCCAAGGATTTCAATCGAATCCTATCATTCCGACTGTCTGCTGGTCAGTAATTGGATTCGCGACCTCGGGGTGAAGCTTTGCAGTTATTGACATTATTATAATTCTCATCGCGTAAGTGGACGAATCTCCCGCGTGTTATGTGATTTGATATGTATGTGCAAATAGATGCGTTACCATTTAAGTGTAGAAATCCAAAAGGTAGATGAAGTGATTCATTTGGATCAAATTGGCGATCAACATACTACGGGGCCCCCGAACAAGGCTTGATTGCTGACATCACATTATCGAATAGTATATGCATTTGGCTTCTGTTGAAAGGAATGGTTCAAATCATCGTTTGTTTGCCCACAAACACAATGCGATTACAATGCTAAATGTAATTCGAGAGTTGTGGGAATTGAATATTCGTAATATGCAATTAAATATGAATTATTTCATTTATAATATTTAGCATTCTAGGCATCAATCATTGTGATGATAAATTATTTTTGGTAACCCGAAGAAACTTAGTTTTGTGAATTTTCATTTTTAGTTGTGCAGATTTTCGAAATTTCAAATTATGCATTGCTTTTCTTCGAAGCTGTTCGGAAAGCTTTTTTAAGATGCAAAAATTCTGATCTGGAGAATTTTAAATGCCCCTTAAGGACTAATTTCTCAAGTGACTTGCCATATAAAATTACCATTTAAAAAACTCTCAAAGCTTAACACTTGAAATTGTATGAAACAATCTTGAAACTGCAATTTTAAGCAGAGCTTTTACAGGTATTTAATTATAAAATAATTAATTAAATTTTTATTATATACAAGTATAAATTAAAAAACTAGCTAAAAGTATGCTTTTTCAAAAAATGTAACGATGCATCATATATTTTAATTATATCAACAGGAAAAAATGTTAACTAAAAGAATTGACTGGTTAAAATTTTATCTACGATTTTAAATATCCGAGGATATATAGTAAAACTAATAGAGTGCATAAGATCGATTATGAAAAAAGGCACATCGAGTGTTATTCATTTTAGTTTTAGTCTCAAGAGTCTAATACACGTTTTATAACGAGCTTTTATGGATAGTTACGTAGATAGATGTATAAAATAACGGAAATAAAACTTTGTTAATTTTGCTTTCTCAAAAAAAATTGACTGTATTTATATTTTAATAATAATAGAAAAAAATACCGACAAACGAACGAAGTGGCTCACAACTTTCTAATGATAACACACTGTGTCTACTGAAAAGTGGTACATCAAATACAGCCCTGAAAAAAAGTATAACGTGTCGGGCGAAGAATCGTGAAATATGGAAAACTACTGTGATTTTCCAAACTATGCAAATTTTTTACGACTTAAATTAATGCTCCCGAATAATAAACTAAAATATATTTGTTAAAAAAAAAAAAAAAAAATTATTTTTTTTTAATTTTTTTTTAATATATAAAAATCGGCGAATGGCAGCTTGGAAAAAAGTATGAAGTCGTCTGCTGATTACATCATCTGAAAGAATAAATAAACTGATAAAGCATTTCTCTCTTATTCTAGATACGAATATAAGTTTTGTGGATACATAATTGTGTTATTCTTGAGTATTTTAATACAATGCCGAGAGGAGATTATACTTATCAGAAACTGAACAAGACAAAATACTAGCTTTTCAAGATGCTGGTTACAATGGTGCTAAAATTGCATGAAAAATTGGAAAATCAAAGGGTGTAGTTAACCACTTTCTTGTTAATCCTTGTAGCTATGGAACAAAACAGTGAACAGGAAGGCCAAGGATAATTTCTTCAAGGCAAGAGAGGCAGATCCAGAGGCTCGCCTGCGAGCAAAAAATATCTAACTCGCAAATTAAAGATGAGATGCAGTTGCCCTGTACCAGCCAAACAATAAGAAATGCACTGCATAGAAATCCTAATGTTGTGTACAATAAATTAAAAAGAAAACTTCCACTTTCTAAGCGGCATATTAACTCACGTTTAAAGATTACCCAGAAACATTAAACGGTTGGCACCAACTGGAATGATGTGGTGTTTTCGGACGAAAAAAAAGTTTAATTTAGATTGGCCAGACGGATTTAAGTTTTCACTGGTATGATCTGCGTAAAGAACACCTTTTTTCAAAGCGCGTTTTGGGCCGCATTTGCAGCCGGAAGTTGAACTGAAAATGTATTTATCGAAAACAAAATTAATTCAGTGGTATATCAGGGCATGCTGACAGATATTTTGTTACCGGTTGCTCCTCTAGTTACAACAGGCGATTGGACAACTCAAGAAGACAATGCATCTGTGCATACTTCGTGCTCCACAAAAACCTGGATGTAGGCGAACGAGGTAAAAAAACTTTTCAATGGCTATCTCGATGTCCCGACCTGAATCCAATGGAAAGCCTTTGGGGCATTCCATCTCGAGATGTTTACAAGAATCTGCGACAGTACAACAACAAGTCTGATCTAAAAACCGCAATTAGAGATTCGTGGCACATTGCACCGGACACCTTCCAAACTCTGTCTAATTCTATGAACCGACGATTAAAACAATAGAAAAAAGAGCACCCCCCCCCACCCCACATTACTTACTAAAGAATAAATCATATCGACTCTATACTTTTTTCCAGTTCAACTGTATGGTAATTTATTTAATTTCTTATAAAATTATAGTTAATATAACTAAACTTAAACGTATATTTGCTGTCATTTCACTATCATGAAAATTTCTTTACATTTCATAAAGATGTTATATATATATTTCTTGTCTTATGTCATCTTTTTTTGCGACGTTATACTTGTTTCCACGGCTGTATAACCACATTGTTCTAAAGTGAGAAGTAATGGGATGGCGCTAAACTTCATGTTACCTTTATAAAATGTCGAAAGATTTTCATTTAGTATTAAATTTTTGAGTCTAGTATGTGAGTGAATCGCTTTAACTGATAAATTGTGTCGTCAGAAATGCGATGTCGTTCAAATTTGTAGATGTCAATGAAGTTGACTTGCTAGTTCTATTTGATTCCACTCATTTCTGTAAAGTAAGATGGACACTTATTTAATCTATTCCTCGCCAACTTTTGGCAGACTTCACGTAGACCCGATAAACTGGAAAAATCCGGCTTTAGAGAAGTTTTTTGCATTGAATGAGGAATCGAATCGATCGGCTTTCGTATTGTGTCACACCGCTAGCATTCGGCCGGAGCTTATTGGAATAAATTATTTTCCCTCTTCAAAGCCAGATGCTACTTTCTAAAAATTTCTGAAAATCACGTCCGCCATGCTTATCGCCTTCTCCTATCTGTTCGCGGTCTTGTTTGTCTCCTTTGACGTGATTCATATTGATTAAAATGAATCTCGTTATGCATGAATAAATAGACGCTTTTCACACGCAACGGACGCGCTTTCAAGCTCGATGAAAAGGCGAGACTTAATCTTCAATGCTACACCTTTAGAGTGAGATTTTAAAAGTTTTAGTTTGCTTAACCCGTGTCTAGCTGTAGCAGTAAATCAAACCTAATTCTAACGCGACTAAAACTATTTTCCTTTGAAGATATCTTGGCGGATCTTACTGAAGGTTCAAGTTGTGCAAATCTTATTACGTTAGTGTAACATTTTCGACGCTGGCAGTAATGAGAGGTGTGATTTGAATATCGCAGGAAATAATACTTTTTTACTCGACATGGTACCGGGATGATGTGTGGGCCGTAGAACCTAGTTCGAAGGCCTTGTATCTCCTTCTGAATGTTGGAATTGCGAGAATATCTGAATTACGGGATTAACAATATTTTCCAAGATTCGCGTAGACTTTAATTCGATTTTACTGAAGAATTCGTTCTTTCCGGATTTTAACGTTCCTGTAGAACCAGGGATAACCACTGAGTGTACGTAGGGTAGAATTTTGAATACTTTCAAGTTTATTAATGTTAGTTTTAGATGCATCTCTCTCCCCCAACATGATACCTATATTTAAATTAACACCCTCTATTTACCGAAGATTTCGGTATTTCCTCCTATAAAGGCACCAATAATAGCAATAAGTGTTGCATTATTTCGTTTTGAAACTTATCTGTAAATTATGCTATAGTATAAATTATCTTTCACTGTAAATCTCCTTTAAGTGTTGCATTTATTCCTTTTCGTAACGTAATTGGAAATTGTTTTGTAAATCACCGTGTTGTGAAGTTCGTTGCTAGAAATTTCTTACATACCTTACATTCTGTGTAAATAATTATCTTCCTGGTTGGTTTTATTCCAATTTGGATACCATTTATAGAGCATTTTATTACTGCCAAGAATTTTCCTATTCTAATAAATTATTTTATTCGATGAAAGCGGGATCCATACCCAAAGACAATTAAGTCTTTTTCTTACGCCATAAACTATACCTGTCTCATTATTACTGGGTTTGTAACTCAGTACTAAGGATATATGACGGGAATCGAACCTGCATTGCCTACAACTCGTCAGCGACTAATGAAATGGGGATAGCTCCCGTTTTAAACCATGTAACATGGTTTATATAAATATGGAGTTTCATCTAAATTGATCCTTTTGTATGTACTCAGCCGCCATATCTTAATAGAAAGATTTTCAAACCTTATCATTGGTAAAACAATTTTATTTTTAACTAAAGGAAATATTATCCAATCCTTTTAGTACCATACCTGTTTGTGTCAAATTAACGATTTCACTGAAAAGCTTCAAAATAATTTCAAAGCGTCTCTAAAATTAAAATTCGGAACTCCAAAATTTACTTCTCCGCGATAGAACTGGAATCTTCTATCAAGCATGACTTTGTTGTCGTCTTGTGCGCGTAATAACAGCTCTGGTGCTGAAACTCATTAATAGTTCTCGATTTCTCAGAGACAAAAGTTATAAGTTTTCTATTGCGTTCGCTGTGTTGGCGATATACATCACCTTCCTTGGCTGCGTCTTTATAATTTGCTATCATTTTGTCTTCCTGTCTTTGTGGGTGGTCTATTACTTTTCGGGATACATTTACTATATCATAGATTTGGCGACGAATCTTTCGATTGGCATTTTCCAACGCGGTACCTGAGGAACTGAATTCTCAGAGAAAGAACTGGGGTGTGTTCAAAGTTTTCTGGTGAAATTCTAACTTATGCTTATTTTAAAAACTAATTTTAATTACGATACTTTTCCAACAGAACTCTAAAAGTTTGGTAAATAGCTCTGAAAACCCGATTTCATCACTTTCCTACTATTCAGCTTAGATTCAACTCCGAATTATTTTTTTTCTTCAAAAACTTCAAAAATACTTGAGTTTTATCGGGCCATAGAAATTTTGCTAAATGCCTGTATAGGATTAATCTTCAGACTATTGTTAGGTGCGAGTGTTCAAAAAACAGCCACAAGATGTGGATCATTTGCTTTTTAGCTATCCAACATTTGAGAGTTCCAGAAACTGCATTCATGATGATTTGGGAAGATTGCGTAGAAAAATACAAGGAGGTAAACCTGGACCTCTAGTTGATGAAACAACGCAAAAAAAAAAAAAAAAAGCGGGCATTTGCAAGAGCAAATTGCATTGTATTAAAAAGGTTTTTTTCCCCTTTAAAAAAATATTCATATTTATATATCTACTATTTTACTATTGCGAACGCGAAATTTGCTCAGGGGGAGGTTAGATTATTATTATTATTATTTTTGACAAACAATGCGAGTAATCTTAAATACGGAGAAGTCCGAAAACCGGAATGGCCCAGGTCCGGAGGTGTATATATATGTGTGTGGGGGGGGGTAAAAATATTATATATATATATATTATATATATGTATACACCTAGTTTTGAAATGTGCAAATAGGATGTAAATAGACTTAAAGTAATCCAGGTGGTACCACCCGTAATAGCAAAGAAATAAGTGGTCGACTAAGGAACATGCATGAAAGCGAACAATTCGCAGACACGGGCATATTATTTATGCAAGGGCCGCCTCCTTCTTCATCAGTTCAAACAACAGATTCGTTTGGCCTCCGGTAGAACATATTTTTCTTCCGTTGTCATCGGGCAGAGAAGCCACAGTTACAGAATAGTAGTATTTGTTTTAATCATGTCAAATCTCAATAAATAATTATCTCATCGTTTTTTAAATATGTTCCTCTCGTGCTTCAAAAATGATCAGTAGAGCGATTGAACTTTAAACACAAGCGTAGCAGGTAAGAATTATTTTCCAGTGAGGGAATGTTTTGATGCACTCTATTTTTGGAATATGGTTCTTTCTTTCACGTAGCCGCCTCCACTCGTATTGCTATTCACAAAAGATACGAAGCTTAAAAATTATCTTATTACAGGAAATGAAAATTTTCTCACTCTGTCCTGGAGAGCCAGTATAGGGGGGGCACTGACTAAGTCCTGCTTTTGCTACTTTTCAGAGTCAATAATTATAGATGGAGAAATTAATATTGCGAATATTAATTTTTTTTGAAAAGTATCATGTTACTCTAATTTTTTAAAATCTTAATTTAAATAAGTGGCGTTATCCTCTTTCACAGTTCTCCGAAAGTTTCTTCACCTCTGAACTAATATTACTAAAATTAATAATGAAGATTGAAGCTGAAAATCAATATTGCGAACATTCATTTATATTACCAAATTAGCATTTTATTAATTATTAGATTTTATCGTAATTAAAATTCGCGATACGTTATCTCATTCGCCACAGGTCTCTTCGCCTCTGAATATCTTTTGTAAAATCAGTAAAATTTCCTTGCTGTAGAAAAGAGCTTAAAATAGAAAAGTCGAGATTAGAATTTCACTTTCGACAAACTCCGTGTATGCCTTTTCTAACTGTTCCTTATGTAAAATTGTTAAATCCGTTTAATAAGTATTATAAAAGCATACGTTTTTTTTTTAATTTTTAAAAACAATGTATTTGCATGATGAATCTTGATATTCACAAAACGGCACAACTTGTGTCACGCGTTTCCCGTCTCGCATGTTTCTGACAACTTTAAACTCGAAATCACCAAGCTCGTTCATCTATTAGATTATGGCAATTCTCGAAGTACCTTCTTTGCTTTAACTGATGGAAATTGGCGTTATTTATTTCATCTCTTGTGAATGTCAGTTTCTTTCTACGGTTGTAGAGCAGTTCAAATCAGGTACAGGTGACCCTCTTATAACACGGTCAAATGATGCCGTGTTATAAGATAACCGTGCTATACGAAACATGGGGGTCATACAATTTTGTATACTTGGTACCGTGTTATTTGGAAACCGTGTTAAGCGAAACTTAGGAATTATATAAAAGTAAAGATTGCGTTCCGTGTAATAGGGAAACTAAAACCGTGTTGTACGGAGTACTAAACACATAGAAAAAGTTGACATATTTATTTGTATTTTAAATAAAGTTACGTAAGGGATTATTAAATAATACTAGTGTTAGTTTCAACTTTGCAAAATAATTTTTCGCACGCTTTTTAAGAATTTTTGCATGGAAACTGTTAATTCACGCCCTGTACTCGCGACCGACCAATCGGTTAAGGTGTTAGCCTGTAGATCTGCCTAAAAGAGGAATTTCCCAGTCATTCACTTGGCAAATCTGATATACCCAAAGTTAAAGGGTGAGACAGAGGGATCTTCCTCCTCACTAGAAGAAAGAAGCCTCTAAATCTGGAGGTTCCTGATTCGAATTCGGGTCAGTGCATGGATTTTTGTAAGCGTATGTTAAAGAGGCGGAAGTCTGTCGTGGCTGAAAGTCCTTACGTTGGGTTGGGTGGAAGTTTGGAGAGTGGGGTGCCAGCTCAGGTGTTTCCTCGGCATCTGTCCGTTTAAAATGACGTGGGGTTGTCGTCGGATTTTTCCCTTGGAGGATTGATCCCTGATCTTATTCAATAGCCCGCTGTGTTGCTCTGACGATGTTAATTCAAATTCCCTTACCCTGTTCTCGCGAGCCCTTTCTTATACATCTTATTAACAACATTACTTAACAAATTATCTTTCTGATACACATGTATTGTGTAGATTTCTTGCAAATAGCTGGATCGTGGTAGCCCAGTTGGAATAGTAGCCGATCGATTCAACCAAAGATCGTCGTTTGCATGGTGCTGTTGCACGTTAAATCTGTCGTGGCCTCAAATATCCTCACACTGGCGTGGTGTGGAAATTTGGAGAGTGGAGTGCCAGTTCTTGTGTGACCTCGTCAACTGACCATTGTTCAAAATGACACGGTGTTATCCTCATATCTTTTCCTTCGGGATGGATCCTTAACGTCACCAATAGTCCGTCGTGTTGCTCCAGCGCGACTTTTAATTCAGTACCTCTTTTAAATAATTTAAAGGAACACGAATCGCGTAATTAATTTGAAATGAGAGTTGACAAGAAAAAATTGCTGAAAACCTATTTTTGTATAGAACATTCGTTACAACTCTTCAAATACCTTTCTACCCAACAAATCAGTTTTATTTTTCGCACTTGTTTCTCTTTCCAAATGGGAAAAAAAATCATTTTTTTGAGGAGTTTTTTCTCCGAAACCGGAGAGTTACGAATATACGGAGATATATTTGCCTGTCTCGATGTTTGCTCAAGTCGGGCTGAAATGATACGTTAGTTTTAATTGCGATCGGCTCTAAATCAAGTCGAGCAGCGAGCGAGCGAAAACTACCTTGGCGACGCGGGCTGAAATTGTGGTCGCCAAGCAACCGCCACCTTAGTTCGCATCCTCCAAAAGCCATCCGCCGCTCAGTGTGAGGTGCATCCAGCGGCGCACTCGCCATCACTCAACGTTTTGTGGATTTTTCGCGCCTTGCTTCAGTTGGTGACATCTGACACATCTGCTCTTGCAACATCGGTTGTGACTTTACGCTGAGCAGTTGGTCCGGAGGTATTTTGTGTGTGCAATGTTCCCTATAAGTTAGCTGTCACTTTGATGAAGTTGGGACAGCCCCTGCTCTGATGTTCGCTGGTTTTTTCGGTCCTCTTTTTCTCCCAAAAACGGGACTCGTTAATTGGATCAGTTTCGGAACTTGAATGGTACCGGAAGAAATAGCGTTGTGTTGCATGCGCAGTTTTGTTTAGATCCCGTTCGTTTTCTCGTGTAACTTGTTTCGCCAGAGATGTATCCGTTCCTGTTCCCTACCTGTATTCTCTGTTCTCATTTGTTGATAAGTTTGCGGGTAGTTTTAGAGCTAGGCGGTAGTTCTTAAGGGCATGTTGGCAAAACTGCACAATAAAAGTAAAATGTGTAACTCAAAGTAGAGAAGAATGTCGGCCGATTAGATTCGGAGCTGTATAAATCGTTTCTTTTATCGATAGTGTTTGTAAATGCTGTTTAGATTATAGTACCGATGTCAATTTAGTGTGTAGTGATTTTTAATCCGGGGTTTTTAAAAATGACCGATAGTGAAGAATTTATATAAAAATCAACCGTCGGATTGAATTTAGAAGCGATTGTGATGTCTCGAGAAGTATACCAACTTTAACTGAATATATTTTAGCAACGCTCGGATACAGTTTTTTACATATTTATGAACATAGCAATGACATTTAATACTACAGTAAGCGCATAGTTCACCATGTTTGACAATCTCAATCTGCTTAGTCGAAGGCATTTCTGAAGTCGGAATTCTAGATGACGCATTTGAATAACCTTAAAAAGCCGAATGAAAGTATCTACATTTTAACCTCATGTGTTAAATGTAGCTTATAGTTATTTATAGTGTAGATCCCATACGGATTTGACTGCATCTGCTGTTGAACTGACACATATCGAATTTGCAGCGAGGAAACTCCCATGTTTTAAATATCCCCTCGTTTCTCCCGTTGTACCGAGTTTCTCCATTTTTCGACTGAAGCTATTTTTTTTAAAACCTAATCTGACGCCAAAAAATTGTCGACGAAGATGAGTACGTAAACGTTTAAAATTCCTCGACTTTGGGAGAAAATTGCTGCGGAATCTAAAAATCAGCGAGGAAGGGAATTTCTGTAATACGTTTCTCGAGTTTGGAAGACATCTTTTGAAAAGGGGAACTTTTTCATTTCACTCGAAAAGCACTTCCAGTTCCCACTGCAAACGCAATCCCAGAATTTCCGAATGCTAGCTATTGCCACTTTGCAAACTGCTCGATAAAGGCTTTACAGAGTGGATTTTTAATTTTCAAGTTGTATTTCCCACGATCGCTCTTAAGATTCCACATATTTTAAGCCTCGATTTCTATTCGATTTCCTTTTGAGGCTCGTTCGAAGCATTAAAAACCGCGTAGCTTTGTTAGAAAGGTAATTTGCTCTCCAAATCGTTAATAACTTCAGATCTCGTAGAATTTTAAATGTTATATCGCTGCTGTGTCAAATATATCGACCAACCAATCTGAAAGTTGTTTTTAGGTATAGAATTGTATGGAGTGATCTTGATCTGTTTTCGAATGGTTAGTACCCAAATGAATCCAAATATGTGTGGAGTTAAAAAGTTTTTTTTTACTACCTTAACTTAATTGCGAGATTGCTTTAAGTACATTCCACCCATAGCTGTAAAGATAATCGGTCTGGGGAACCCTCAAATCTAAAATGAAAAAGGAGCTTTTCGTGCTTTAGTATTCATTGCAATAATTACTTGACTACATATTCTTTTTGTACGCATCGAGTATTGCATTAGATAAAAGCATGCATTTACCGTTGCTTATTCTCGAAGAACAGTTTTCGTAGCTATTTTTATGACTCGACTGTTTTCCTTGTAAACCAAGCGAAAAGAGTAAAGCAAATGTATTTTCAAAAGATGAGATAGATGCTTATTAGAGCCCAGCAATATTATTTTACAAAGCGCCAATTTTGAACTTTGCCTGTATAAAGTATCAAGTGACATATTTTACTGAAAGTATTTTGTGCCCTAATTTATATGGCTTAAATTCATAATGAAGTCAATGAGAAATAGGATTTTTAAAAACCAGCTAACATATCAACTTTTACAATTGTTTTTGATAAAAAAAGAAAAGGATTGTTCTATAGTATTAGCATATCAAGAATAACAATTTGGACATGTTTTAAAAATTGAAAGAACAATCAAGATACATTCGACCGAAAAGCATTTGATGTAGCCATGTTTCTAATGTCCCTCTACGCCGTCGCTATCACTGTTGGACTCTGTTTGTACTGGTTTCTCCATAGTATCACTACTAAGAAATCTTCTCCATTCCTAGAGGTAAGTTAATCTTAAGTGACATCTCTTTCCTAGTAGTATTTAATTTAATCAAAATAGTATTGGGCCTTAATGCCAATAGATATTTATAAATAGCTCACCTCAAATGCAAAGATGTATGATTCGATTGGATTTTATGGTGCAAGGTCCAAAAGTAGACAAGCTGCCCAAGCAAAGTTGCGTGATCTCAACACATCAATACGACGTGTCAACGTCACTGTTGTCATCAATACGAGTAAATGTTCATCACAAACGAAAACTCCCATATAATGAAAAAATCATGTTTTGTTGCAAATTTAAATTCAGCCAGACACTAGTAATTGAATACTAGCTAAATGTTCTCAAATGCAAACTCATGCCCTGGCTGAATTTTTTCTTATACGACAGTATCAATAGATGACAACATCAAACTTACCAAGGTCTACCGATGAAATTTCATTCAAAAGGCAATCTATGTGTAATTATGCATTCATGTATAACTATGCAAACTCAGGAACTTTGAAAAAACTTTGGTACCTTAACATTGTGCACATGCTTTTGAAAACTTCCGTACACACTCAATTCGAAAAGCGGATCGTAAGAGCGAAGAAAACTTTCCAACACAATGTATCAATTTCTTAATAGCACGGGATAGTTTGGACAATTTTCAGAAAGCAATCGTTTACGGATTCAAGTACGTTACTGGGATTATGTTTTAACCTTTTCAAACCCGAACCTGATAATGTTTTCTTTTTAAAGGAAGTTAACGCTTAGGAATCTACTATTGTGTGAATCAAGCTATTATGGATTTCATTAACTATAGTGTCTAATTAGTGTATACATTTTAAAGGATTTGTAGATCTCTAACTGTACGGCATTTTAATTGAGTTCTATTCCCTTAATGGATAGGTTTGATGCAGCTTGGCCAAATATGCCCCTTTCGCCATAACAATCGACCCCTTAATGGATAGACGCTCTGAATTCTGTCGATTACAGAAACTTATCGGAAATAGCTATCAAGTGAAACGAATAGGACAGATGATACTGGGCATTATTGTCTGATTTATTTCAAAGCATAAAGAACAGGGTTCTTTTCATACTATCCAATTATTAGTCTTACCTAACATCAAGCTAATATATATGTATCATTAAGAATGTTAAGCGTCAAGAAATCTTAATGTGAGCATTATATTACATACCGCTATTTTTTCAGTCTTCAGTTATAACTCGGCCATTCTTTTTGATTTATAGGACAAGGAACCTTTGGGTTTTAGGAGCCAACAAAAGTTCCCCATGATCCTACGAAGATCCTACGAGAATATTATAATGTTCCCTCATAATCTCTTAGTATCTGAATTCGTACCCATTGAACGAACGAAAAAGAGACCATTTCGTTCATTCCCAGAGGCATTTTCCTCCATATATTTTCACGTAACAACTCAACCACACTGAGCTCCGTTAGTTCGCAAAGTAATTTGATTTTCAGTTGAGCTTATTTCGTTAAGTGGAGGAATAATGCGGAAATAACATCTGAAGCAGATAATATCAAAGGTTATAAAAATGGTTATGTACTTGTTTTATCACAAAATAATACTGGTGTAATACAAAACTGAATACCCTTCGTAAGAGTTTTTAAGGCACAAAAGTAAAATAAGTGCTTAAACACTCAGCTATATGTTATGTATATGGAAATGGGTTTCTTAGAATTTATTCTAAATATGTGTAGTAAGAGACGGCCATCAATAAAAATTTTGAGTATACTGAACTAACGTTACTATTTCACTAATAGTGCTGTAAAACTTTCCTAGGTTCGTAAAAAAAAATTTCAGTTTTGCATACTTAATTTAAACGAATGGAACAGATCAGATGAAAATTTATAGGCATGTATAAATTTCTTTTTTTTTTAAATGGAACCTTACAATTTTCAGTCAACTTGAATTTCAAATTGACTTGCATTATAAAAACTGCATTAAATGCAAAAATATTACCGTGGAAATACGTACTTTTTTACGTGCTAGTTTTTGTCTGATTAATATATTTAAAAGGATTTTCATCCCTAAAGTATCTACTGAATTTTATACCTCGTTTTAAAAATTTATTATTTATCTTAAACTGCATTATATATAAGCCATGTTTAAATCAAATCTGGCCCTAATGTATATTCACAAAATCTACTGAAAGCTTGACTCGTTTAGACGTGAGGTAATGCTACTTAGTTTAAGCTGTACGGTAATGCTATTTAGTTAAATATGATTGGTGCAAGAATGTCAAGATTTTAAAAAGTATTTGTCAAAGCAAGAATATATCATGTCACACGGAATTATAGTAAAAGGTAGATGGTAAATTATAACATAAAACTCGAGACTTAAGCATATTTAAAAATTATTTTTATATATGTCTAATCCTTTGTAGTTTTACATTATATGTAATTTTTAAATTGGGGGAACAAAATGAAAGCTTTTAAATTCATTTCATAAATAAATTAGTCTGTTTATTTTTGCGGCTAATCCCAGCATTTTCTTTCAAATGTTCGTTTGGGAGAGTAAAAACTAATTTGATATAAAAGCAACTCTGCATTTGAAATCGAAAATAAAACCATGGTTAACTAATTACTTAACGTTAATTTTCAATTTAAGGCATCATTTCTTTCGCGTATACATTTTTATAGTTATAGACCTAACAGCTGTTACTTTGTATCACATTACTCAGGCTTCAAGACAAAAGTGGAACCTAATCGAAAAATTACGATTTAAGATTCATTTTTCCTACTTTTAACTTCTGTAACAGATGACATGTTCCCAATGTAAGATATAAATAACTAGAAAAAGTATTCATATTATTCTCGTGCTTATTTTGTGCGTGTGTGAGGACTGATACTTATTTCCTGAAGTTAATATTTTTGAGAATGCTGTCAAATTTTAAGTTTTAAATTCTACTGTAGACAGCAAAATTTGGTGTACCAAATTTTGCTGTTAGTGATAAAAAAATCCTTACATCAAGAAAACTATTTAGACTTTATAAAGCTGAAAAATTCTTTTTCATGGTACAAAGCGTTTTACATTGCCTTACAACGCTGCCTCCTGTCAATGTGGTATTAGAAAAATACGAGCTGAATTTAATTTAAAAAACCCCTTGTTTTTGAATCTAGTATGCTAAAACTCGTTTCCAGAAAATTTTCCACTTTTTAAGTTTAAATATTTTAAGATTAATAATTGTTTTTTTAAAAACCAAAACTTTTTTGTTTAAATTTAAAAGTTTTTTGATTAGATTCTTACTGGAATCTCTAGAGAATCCTTTCAGTATGCAAAATGATTGGACTTTAAATATGTTGTTTTGTTCTGAGGTTGGTAGAGTTGGTAAGAAACCTAAATAAATACAAACTTCCCTTGATAGCTCGAAAAATATTATTTCCCTTGTATTTTCAGCGTTTAGTCCATGTATTTTCCAAAAGCTTATTTCGAAGTGCAAATGCTTATAATCAGGAGGAGGGCGAATAGTTATGTGCCTTTCCTATGAGTACCTTTCGTTGGAAATACAGAAGGAACGCAGTCTATTGACTCCTCTTTGGGCAGGTTTTCCCCTGAGGTGATCGGTCGTTTTCTGCTGTAGAGCGAGTGATTGTGACACGACAAATCCAAACATATGGCGTATCAATAGATGCAGAGATTCTCGCGAACATAAACAAAAGGACCTTCAGACGAAGAGGATAATGAAATGGGGGCTACATCGAAAAGAGTCTGAGAAGCAGAAAAGGCTGGAAACAGATTGCGTAGTTTGGTAGAACCCCGAAGTTATTCACGTCTGTAGCCAACATAGAAAATCTTGTTCAATCGTACTAAGTCTTAAACAGGCACCAGATACCTATGACCAATTATTTTTACTTTTAATTCTCTAAAGATTGGTTTGAGTGTATTTCCAAAACTCATTGTGTTGCATTTTTCTCTTCCCGTAAGATTCGGCATATCGAGGGTCAAGTGTATAAACCGCTCTGGAAGCACTATTGTTAATCCTGATTGGGGGGAGCTCGCGTAGAGTAAGCGATACAGGTGCATATTCCAGTTGAATGCTGAGTATGGTCTATCCCAAAATAACTGTCTGGGATAGTTGAAAACGCCCTTTTGAAATAAAGTCCAATAATTCCCTGGAGTGCGGCGCTGCCAAGCGACAAAGGTGGGGCCATCTGAAATTGATTACTGTGTTTCCTTTACCCGCTCCACACAGTACTCCGCCCAACATTTCCATTGGTCATCTTTCATTGGCGATTTTGTTTTTCACCTTAATCGAGCCTCTTTGCTGAGGCAAAATATCATGCTGGACGGTTCCTCAATGCGCCCTAATTGCCTTGGTCTATCGAACATTTCCTAATTCCACTCTGAAATGTTTGTTAGTTGATCGAAAATGTTTGGGCATCGAAAATAAGTTATTTTGGGAAAATGTTTGAGCATTTACTGGGTTGTAATTTTTACTTTGCACTCCTTTATCGGAAGTTAATTTTCCCAGACATTTTACATTGATCGTCTGTCACTGGCGATTTTATTTTTCATCTCAATCTAGCATCTTGGCTGTGGCAAACAAATGTGCTGAACAATTCCTCAGTGCGCCCTAATTGTCTTAGAAAAGAAAACGGTTAATATTCGATAGACTCATTCTGAAACTAATAAAAAATGTCTAAGTTGTTTAAACTAATTATTCTGAAAAATATTTTAGCATTAGGGCTTGTTTATAATACATAACTTTTAGAAAAATTTTAAAGATCAGTCGGTAGGTTCAGATATGAATTATTTGACATCAGATTAATAGCCATAACATACATAATGCCAAATAAATATATTTTGCCTAATATTTCCATAATGTCTTTCTTTTTCTGAAGTATACTTCTCGGAAAGTTAATGAGTAAACATTTCAGTCGTATCCTTTAAATCCCCTTGGGACTTATTTCACGTTCGTAAACATGTTTTACATGCAGTTTTAGAAACCTTTCTAGGGTCAAAGTTAATATTCCTTGATCCGAAAAGAACATCTGGAATAACATTGCTGTATACGTATCTTCACAAGATCTTCCATGTTAGTTTAAAAATCCAAAATATCGCTCGTCTTACACGTAATAAAGAAGCTTTAGTAAATAATTTATTTGATTAGTCATAATTAATTGCAAACAATCCGTATCTAGCGTTCTCTAAAGTCAAATCTCATTTTTTTCGCTCCATGTAATATTTTTACTTTACCACTACCAAAAAATAATTTATACCAAAATTAGTCTTTATCGTAAATTACTTTTCATGTCTTTATATGAATGCTTGTTAATTATTGTACTGTATTTGGAGTTTTAAGTCTTGGACTTGCATTATTACAATGAAAGATCTAGTTTAGTGGCCTTGGTTAGCCCTCCTGTTTTTTGACGATACATCAAAATATTGGCGATTTTTTGTTGATGACAAAATCAAGATCTGGTCAGGTTTTTTCTACTGACGAGATGTCTCGTCCATTCAGATGTGATCAGTTTTGCTAATTTCCACAAAGAAGGTTAAGTAGCACAAAATGACCAATCCATAGGTAGTCCGGTGTATTGAACGTTACTTACCAGTGAAACAAATTCCCAAATCTCTTGCCACTCTTATGGAAAGCGGATTGATTTCCTAATTCCGGTTGTTTTTAATTACTTGGCGAAAGATCTTTTTCTAGATCATTTCAAGTTTCTATAGCTAACGAGATTTTTTGGAATCAATAATCAACTGAAATGCATAAAGTTCCGCTTCGGTACTTTGCTCTTTTTGCAAGTGCGATAGATTACATGGAAAACTTGATATTTTTAAATCTCCCCCTTTAATTGAGACGCTCCTTTCCAATCCGAAGCGATTCCTGCATCAATTAGTTCGTCTTCCTACAGCTACTTTCTCTCTCTGCCGTTGTGTAATTGCACTTTTAATTATTTATAACAATCGGACTGGGATGAGAAGTGGGTTTGTGCCGTTAGAAAAACACATCCAATTCGCAAGCTTTTTCGCCCCACAGCCCGCCGGCCATGCTTCTCTCATAGCCTTGACATGCGCTAACGATGTAGATTTTTTAAAGTTTGTATTTCATTCTTTTCTTGTGGTATTTTTTTTGTGCCTTTTTTCGATTTCGTTTTGTTCGTAACTTGAAGGTTATTTCACGCTTGAACGATCATTTCATTTCAGTTCTCCCCATCTCCGTGTTTGTTTGTTTTCGAAGACTAATTCGAGAATTCGATGTCTCTTGTGGATTGTTTTGTGTGTGTACGCAAGAAAATTTTCTAAATGCTTATTACCGCTCTTTTGTTCTTTTCTGTAACCCCCCCCCCCATCTTTCCTGTAAAGCACTTTTTCGAGGGGTTCGATCTCCCGAAATTTTCCCTTTTCAAAAGGAGGGAGGGAAAGTAGGGATCGAAATTTGTTTTCCTTTTCGCGATTGGGTTTTTTTTCTTTTCATTTTGTTATTCTAAATGAATAGGAAAGTAGAGTGAATTATACCTCCGGCAATGAATCTCATATTGGTAAACTGAGCTAATGACCCATCTTGTTTTCGACTCGAAACTCTTTACAGGGTTTCTTTTCAAAAAACTATATTCGGGATTGAAAGGGAAAATTATCTTTCTATCAGAAAAAAAGAAGAAAAATGTTACATGAATTATCACCACTTGTGTTTCTAATCTGTTACCATGGAATGTGATTTGAATATTTTTTCTAGAATTCCTCCAATGAGTTTGTTATTTGTAGTTTATAACCAAATGTTTTTAAAAATATTCACAGCTGAAGAAATCGAAATACCTCAATGCCATTGTTCGATTGAATTGAAACTTATCATGTGTTGATGTACGTGAATAGATAAGCAAACGGGATCACAGTGTCAAATCTAGAGGACTTACTGAAGAATTACATCAGTCATAAATTAATGAGTTTTGAAGCCCCCCTCTAGTGGGAATACATGCCGCTATACGGAGTGAGATGGAGTCCAACAAAACCCCATGTTACCTTTCGGCAAATTATTTCAAGCATTCTGCAGCTCCTGCTCCAAATCCCTTATATTTCTGTTATGATGCAAATGACAACCTAGCATATCCCAGACATGCTTAATGAAAGACAGATCTGGGGATCTAACATGCCAAGGAAGGATTTTAATACCACAGACAATCCTGCGAGTGGCGAGTTTTGGTGTGGCTGGCAGTTATCGTAATGGTAAATCGTCCCTTGGACACGTGACACGAAAGGTAAAACAAGTATGGGTGTGCAGTCAGTAGAACTTGTACCTTGGGGCTGATGATCACCGCATTCATGTGTGGCGGAGACTTGGCCAGCGTTACCATTCTCAGTTTACTAGCAAGCGACACAAAATTGTAATTCTTAGTGAAATTGTTTGTGCAGTCATCGCTTACAATAGCTGGTCTCCTATAGTAATGGCTCGAGGTAGGTCGACAGCACAACAATAAATTTTGCATATCCTCCTGTTTTGTCTTTCAGGTCACGTGTCAAAGGGCTATTTACCAGTACAGTAAAACCCGGCCATGTGGTTACTTCTTTCAGGAGTGCCTCCATGTTATGAAACCCTTCCTTGGCCCGAAAGATTCCCAAATCTATGTATTTATGATGTTCTGAGGTTTTAAGTATTTTCAATCGTACTCGTGTTTTAAATATTATTCCTAACTTTATCGCTAGTGTATAGATAGCATCTATTTGTTTTATGAAAATTAAAGAAAAACTAAATTCTTTTGAAGTATCTGGATTTTTTCCATTTTCACGAGCTCTACGTAACTAAAAAAATTGCAGTACAGGTGGATACATGGCGAAACCGTCGTTTGGGTTTTAGAATTATATCTTGCGCGTCTATTGATTTCTTTCTGAAGAAACTACAAAGCCCCGACTTTTGATATTTACTAAGTCAATATTATCTCACCCAAATTATGTTCATAAGGTATCTTGTGACGACAGCTCTTCGCCTTTGTCATCGTATTTATCCTTTTGCTCATGAATTTTCTCCCGATAATACTTGGATTTATCCTGTGTTACCGTCCCTTTCCAGAACTCGACCTGTAATATTCTCGGGAGTGCAGCGGCAATATTTAGATGGTTGATTCCGGCATTAATTGTATAGTGCCACTTTCATCAAAGCTACCGTAATCAGTTTAACATTAAAACATTTTAATTAGCGTCGCTGCCAAGCCAGTAGTAAAAGTAAATTTGCGGGACGCGCCGCTGATGTATCTGACGAAATCCACTTTGTCCGACTGCACAATAGAGTAGGGCTCCGAGATTACGTCGAAACGCGATATTTGTTTATCTGATTTTCAACGGCTTCGACAACAGGTATTAATAATGTTTGTTGTCCCTTCGACATGAATGTCCCGTTCATCTCGGGTTTCTTTGGTGCAATTTCCCGATTCTCCGATTTGAAATATTTACTCGCGGGAAAGGTTACATTAATATTCCCCCCGCACGCAACGCAATCGGACATCAGGAAAACAAAGGATCACCCTGGCCCCCACTTGTGCTAGGAATGAAAAATGCTTTCTATATTCTTTTGACGTTCATTGATTACACGAAGCAATTCAAAAGGTTTGAGGCAGAAACTGCTGAATTATTTATAAAGGCTCGGATGGGAAATATTTTGTTTTCAGTGTAGCCGAAACGGTAGCTGCAAAAAAATTTGGATCGCATCGAAATTGTTTTAAATTATAGAAGAAAAAATTTTCCACCACAAAGCGTGCTTTCTCTGCGCTTTACATTTAAATTGGGGATTATCATAATTAGCTTGTGTTCTCTGGGAGACTTTTTGTGGTTTCTTTATTTGACTCCGAAATTCAGTAAGAGGAGCAACAGGGCTGCTTTGATTGGGAGAATACCCTACCCTCCAAAACGACATATTTTGGATACTGGTTTTCCGGGAATGGAAGACATTAAAAATATTTTCTATCTTTGAACTGAAAAAGCTTTACATTTTCTCGAAAACAAATCGAAGCATGCTGCAAATAAAGCATCTTACAGAGGGACATTCAGGGACGTCTTTAAATGCGACTGTGCTGAAGAGTTTTTCCAGATTGTTGCCTTCCGATCGATTGACTTTAAACTATTAACTCATAAATGGCTTATCATAGTTTGTATTATACCAAATACACCACGAAGAGCAAGACTGTTTCCTTTCCTCAGTGCATCTTTTAGTACTCTTAAACTATCGCCGTTCCTTCTCGTCACTTGCTTGGCCAGATCTTGCGTCGTACGAAAGTAATCTGCTCCTGAGATGTAAAATAGCTGACAAAATAAATTTGTAGTTTTGTACTGAACTCTTCATGGGCACATCTTTAGATGTGTGTGTCCTAGACATCTACTCTTTTCCCGGGGGATTTATTCCTCTGATGAATATGAAGGGAGATCTCCATCCTTTCTTTTCACAATTGCTTGACATTGTTTCTCTTGCAGCTTGGTCAGATATAACCCTTGTGCCCTAAAACCAACCTACCATGGGTTTCTAAAAGGGTAGTTTAATGTACTTTTCTGGGACAATTTAAAGTGTGCGGAATTCTTTATATTTTTTATGTAGCCTGACATTCAAAGACGAGAAATTGTCATCGATCAGTGATCAGCTTCGCACAAATCGGTTCGCGTAAAAGGAAAAGGGGATCTTTTCTGTATCCTCTCAGAAACCATATAAAATTTAAATTTTTTGTCCATTTCAAAAGCCTCTGCAGTGTTTGAAGCCAGGCGATAGGAAAATCGTGTCACAATTTTTTATTCCTCAGATGCGTTTTGGAATGGAATCGATTTTTAGTTAGGAAATCCCACGTAAAGGTCGAAAAGCGGGCTTAAAGTTGCAATTCGTCTTCTCCGTTCGAGACAAGCCACCTTGTTTTGGAGGATTATGGAAGGAGGTATAAGTTCTTGTTAGTGTCATTCAGTTCCAGGATGATTTGAAATATTTCTACGCTCAAATTGTTTTCCCTTTGTATTCCCAAATTCTCTTAAAGTAAAAAGAAAATTTCAAAATTGATGTTCAATTTATGTACTGCCTTTTCAAGTTTTCTAACTAGCCCATTCTTACTTTTATTAAAATGCCATTTAACGTCTATTTCTAGTACTGTTTAACGTTGCATTTATTCTGTACCTTAACTTCATTGTTTTGTGCGCATGATACTAAACTATTGGATATTAAAGTAATTTCAAAGGCATTTAAACGTAAGTACCCTTCTTCATTGAATGCAATAAAAAAATTTGATTGACGGCAGTAAAAATGGCTTGTAAATGTTATTTTAAGATACTTTGCGGTTCTGACATCCGCTTTTTGGATGCAGCTTCACCACAAGACCTGTGCGTACTTTCATGCGCTCATTTTTAGTACTAGTAACAATTATATTCGTGGAGAAAATAAAATTTTTTTGGTTGAGTGGAGAGAGTGCCCCCCCCCCCCCCCACACCATTGATATATGGGTAAAAAGCTGGGATTAACCCTAGATGTCCCGTGTGACAGAGGCTCCCGGACTGCTCTTTCTAGACTTACTAGCTGTCACATCAAGTGCCTCTCATTCTTCGAGGGTAGGAAGGTCTTCGTCACCTGCACCAAGTGCCTCAACCATCAGAGCATCTAATGGCTTCTGCAGAGCATCTAATGGATTGCATGGGAGGACATCCATGGCAATCCACTTTTAGTGCTCGACTTCTTGCGAGTCAACGGTCTTATGGATCTTGCCTGACTGCGGCAAACGCTGGAGGATAAGCAACAACATCAACACTACTGACAATGCAACCTTGCCGCTGAAAGTTCTAAATAAAACAGTAACAAAACGAGGTGTGCACCTTTTTCATGTCGGATTATATCCTTCAACTGATCAATCGATGTCAAAAATCTATTTTTTTTTATAGACAATACCCCCAGACAACTATCATTCTATGATCAATAATTTGAATGCAGTGTATAGTATCGGATCGTTTAGCTGAATGCATCTAGTGAATATAATGTAAATATTTATCCCAGTAAGGGCTATATGTATGTATTGATTACTCTATCGACTATCAACTCGGCACTATGTATCGATTGTTACCGTTGCATTTTGTATGTTTGATGCTATAGTAATTCCTCACTAAGCTATTAGTTCCATTTACCTCGCAAAACTTCTGCATGGGATACGTTTGCTTATATTTATTAATGGGCTAGCTTGTAAAAGGATTGTCATTTATCTTATCGTTTTAGACTTCATGAAATCTGATCAAATGTGTGAATCCGTTGTCTAATTGTGGGTCTTATGTTGGTTAATTCGTTAGTTAATCATTAAGTTTATTAAATTAATCGTTCACCTCAAAGTGAAAAGATGAACTTTACGAATTTGTTTTTTCTTTGACTTAACCACCTCGCATACCTACAAGTTGCGCGCTCTTCAGAAGTGACCAAAAAATTGACAATGAATTTCGGAAAATAAAATGAATGGTTGAGTGTTATAAGCACTTGTTGTGAACTTACCATTCTAAAGAGAATTATGTATTCTTATGTATACAGAAGTGCTTCACTACATGCAGTAGTCTCTTACTGTAAGCCAATCACAAGACGAACAAGACTTTTATAGAAACTTGTAAAAAGTGCAGCAAGACCTAATCTTTATTTGTCATAGTATTGTATTTCTAACATTGGGTCCCCTCCGAAATGAATTCTAGGCTTCGTTGCTGGATCAAACATGATCCTTGTGCCAAACCCAAAACCAACCTAACTGGCTTCACTTCTGGAAGTTGCTCCTAGGAAACTCAAGTGTACTAGAAAAATACCGTTTCTAAAACGTATGGAAGTGTCTATTTTTTCCAATTAATTCACTCCTTTGTATAGTTTAGTAATGCTTCTTTTATGCATTTAAAGATGTCTAAGTAATTGATTTTACTCAGAATGCGCATTCCTACACAATCCCAATATTTTTAAACGACTCGCCATATCTCCGTTACTTTCAAAGCCTTCAACTTTCGCGTAATATTCTGATGTATAGCATCTCCTTTTTACGTTTCCGATGTGCAAAAAAAAACATTTTCTGGCGTATCACTATCAGTTTCCGTTCTCTGATAGGAAAGGAGCGAATGAATGGAGCTCGCGAAAACTGTTTTGCTTTAAGCGATGTGCGAATTAGTTTTCAATTTTCCATCATACTGCAGCGACTTGACTTCAACAGAGCTTCCTTTCAAAGACTTCTCTCCTGTCAAAACTATCCAAGTGTACGTGCTTCTAGCCCTGGGCGCGTTGCTGTCAATAGATGCTTCATTTGGGGATTTTTGTTCGGGAATATATGCTGTCGGGAAGGGGGGGTAATTACCTTTGTGTGATGGCTGTTATCAATTAAATGTTACGCATTTAGTCACTTGTAGTGGAAACAATTCGGGTAACCTTTTGCGTCGTTTCTTTTCCACCTCAATATTTTCGTAAGACGGGTCTCGGTTTTGAATTTTCCGCCTCTATGATTACGGTTTTCAACAGAATCCGGTGCTTTTTTGAACTCTAGAATCGGATCATGTGCATACATTCTGGGATTATTTTCTTCCGCCCATGCTTCCATGCATTGAGGAGAACACGCTTTCTTGATCAGCTAAGTGGGAAGATTATTCTGGTATCGTCTTACACTAGAGTATTGTCTCGGCTCTGCATTTAATTTTTTTTTTCGTCTTTTATCAATTAAATTAATGCCTCAAAATGTGAGGTATTTTACGCGTGTTTGACATTCAAATAGGGGCAACCGAATTTCGTCATGTTCTGTTATTTCACAATTTCACGCATTATAAATGAATGTTTACGTTAGAGTGCCGAATTGTGTTATCATTTCAACTGTGTTTATCACACACACACACATATATCACGGCGTTACCCGTGACAGTTCCAAAAAAGGTCGAAATCGTTGGTTCGAGGGAGAAAAAAGCTGATAAATCTGTTGAAACTAATTCCCCATTTGGTTTGCGAAGCAAACCAAAGGGGAATTCGTAGCCTATTGCATAACGGCGTTACTCGTTGTGTTGGTTTGCATCGCAAACCAAATGGGAATTTGTAGCTTATTGGATAACAACCACCTCGGGCAACGCTCATTGTCAAATGCGGCCAATTTCGTATTAAGAAGAGATCCAATCGGCGTGACGTCACACTCTCTTGCGAAAATATAAAATATCATATTTTTAGGTATCGATCTAGTGTGCAATTTTCCGCCAATTTCAAATCTGTTAAAAATTTTCCTCTATCTTCAACGGTCTAGAAGATAGAAAAAAGAACTAAATAACTCGAGTTAAAAGTTTATTTGTTTTTATCATCTGCTGGAAAATCCTTCCTCTGCGCAAAATGAAAATGAAAACGAAATAAATAAATTTAGAATATGTGTTCTTTTATGCTGTTGCATTCAAGTTAAACAGTAATAATTGAATTCCATTAAATTCATTTTAAAATGTTCTAGATTGAATTTTAAAATTCGCCGCAACCCAAAAATTGCAAAAGATTCGGACTACCTGTATGCCAAATCCCATTACTGTAAGTGCTATAGGTTCGTCAGGACTTTGTGTGCAGAAAACAGACAGGCAAACACTTTCTTTTATATTAGAGATATATATTTATATATATATAGATTTTTTTCCATAAACAAAAATAAAGTTAAAATAAAAAATTATAAGGAAAATTTCGAAAATGAAAGTGTTGGTGGATTAGCGAGAAACCTTGCCCAGACAACACAAAATGGTGTTTTCAAAGTGTGAACAGCAATACCCTAAAATATTTTAAAATGGTTTGTGTTATAATTATTTATATAGTATATATATTCCGGCCATAATATCCAAATCAAACAACCACGCCCATTCTCATTTGAATACTACAGAATTAATCGTCGCTTGTCATTGCCCAATAATAGCACTATCCAATCCATAGCACAGATGCTTTCCCAGGATCTCTTCGTCTTCGAGAGTATATATTTCGTGTAAAAGTATGTTCTTTCTTCTGTCTGTAAACATAATATATATTAATCGCTGTTAAATTTGCTTGTGCTCGTACTGAAATCGTGTTAAAGTTCCTGAGGCGCTGTCTAAGATTTGGATAATTTCACTTTTGTTGAAAATGTCGTTTAAGAGGCAGTTGTGTTGTAATTAGCTAATTTAATCCCTTTTTATTCCAGAAAACAATTGAAATAGCGATACAATTCAACTCATGCAGACAGATCACCAAGTCAAAAATAAATAACTACTGCACGTCTACGTTTCTACGGCAAATCTCTAGCACACTATCAGTTAAAATTGCTCGTTTCTTTCAGAAAATTAATCGCCATTTGAAAGAAATCCTTTCTTTTTCAAATCCCCATTACAAAATTTTTTGACTATATGACATCAAGCTCGATTAAACTATCCGAATGACGAATTCTATCGACTAATTGTACTAGTCAGGAATTTTAAATTTTTTTCACATTACATGGGTGCTATAAGATTTTTCTAATTGATGGTGTTGAATTCACGCGACTAAAGAAATATCCAGGTAATTTTGTCTAACAATTATTATATTTCTAAGTATGCATCCGTTATTGACTCGGCTATCTTCTCCGACAATTCAAAGTGGCGTTTCTTTGACCATTAATGGTCCTCATATAAGTACCATGAAATTATTCATTCGCTGTTTTGATCTCTAATGCACGCTAATTCTCGGAAAGCACTGTCATTGGTAATCCATTAATGGAGCACACGTGTTTATTCTCTTCGCTGCAGCATCATTCAGGTTGGAACCCCAACAATTAAAACCGTACATAATGAAAACTGCATTATGATAGCCTTATTAAATATCCGCACTAAAGGACCAAGGCTTTGGCTGTTTCCAGTAATCCCTTTCAACGCTGAATCAATATCGATTGTTGAAATTCGAATTTGTTCTATCCATGTACATGAAAGGCGATTGTCATGGAGTTCAGGAACAAGAGTGGTTCGAGTGAAGGAAGGTCTTGAATGTTCCCGAAAGCAATTTTGGGGCACGAAGGCTGTCTAATTTCTGAAGAGATGTCACCCAATTTAGCCATAAAACCCTTTCGTAATGTAAAGTCGTCCTTGAGAGCATTTTAATTAAAGTCAGTGGGCTGTATCAATGTACGGTAATCAACGTGTCCAATTAAAAGGGGGGACTTTTGCAGGTTAATTTAGTGTTCCCGTCCAGCTATCAGTGCCTTTCTTTTCATTCCTTATCTTACTTTCTTTTGTCTTAATGCCCGGATTTCAAAAGGGGCAGTAATTAACCTAGCTATTCGTTTCTTCAAATTGCCGCTTGACGAGTTGGGGGATAACATTTTTTTTTCTCTCGTAGCCCCAATGTTCCCATTATGTAAATGAGGTGGGGAAGAGTAAGTCTTTTATAATGGCGGTAAAAGAATTTCCACGAAAAGAAATGAACTAGCCACTAGTTTTGCGTTCGTGATTATCTTTGGGAGAATTCAAGGGCATTTTGGGCACACTAATAATGCTAAGTTAAAGTAGTGTCATTTCTGTTACTCTGCTCCGAAGCTTATGGATGCGTTTAAAGCGTTTAAAAAAGGGAAAACGGAATTTGCCGTTGATTGCGTACAAAAGAGCAGCGAAAGGCTTTCGTAAAAATGTTGAGTGTTTTTCCTTTAATCGGGGTTGGAAGCGTTGTTGTAATACGCGAACAACTGGAATTTTAACGCATTTTACGACTGAAATTCGTGGATTATTAAAGGGTTTTATACATATCTTAGTGTATACTTTCAGCTTAAGTATCAACACCTTATAAGGCATTTTTTGGGATACGTGAATTCACCTTCTCAGCGTGTTTTTTTTAACAAGATCATTGATTACTTCATTTTTTACTTTTTGATTACTTGAGATAAGCTCTCAGTTCCATCTATAGTTGATAATGAATACACTAATTTCTATTAAAATTCTCCAAAAACTTTTGCATTTATTTATTTCCCCGACCTATTTCGGAGAGGGGCTGCTGTGTTTAATAAAAATGTATCATTCACTAAAAATGTTAATCACCCCATTTATTTTTTAAAAAATGACTAAACACAGCATTCCCTCTCGAATTATAAATTCCATCAATTCTTATTTTACCTCGAGAAATATCAATGCTGACAGGGTTTTAGCAATTTTTGTATTGCAGTGATGTTTTGCATTTTCCAGTCTGAAACGAAGTAGTCTTAAAATTACGTGATATTTACAATTAGCGCATGAGTTTACTTGTAAAACGGTCCCAAAAAGATTTTGCATTTTATTGAAATCCAAATTACTGATACTAAGGTCGAATGCAATCGGCCTTATGTTATATGTAATATCCTAAATAATTTTCAAAGTTTAATTTTGTGTTGGTGTGTACAAATTTGTATAGGCTTGAATTTGCTTTTTAAAATTGACAGCATTATAGCACTTTCCATTGCTTTTAAATGATACAGCTCCAAATCACTTAAATGAAGTGCTTGTGATGAGATGCAATACATAGAATCTTGAAGAGTTGAAACCTAAAAGAAATCCTGTGTTTGACTGTGCTGCTTTATCGTTGATCAGACACAATGTACGGAATCTTAAGCCACGTTTACACCGGAGTTGCATATACATATCTCGCCCTTTCTGTGGCGAGGATGTTTTACGTTCCCCTATACTGACCCCTTTTCGTCCCTTTTTTCTTCTCACCCCTTTGTAGATAAGAGTGATCACTTTTCATCAAGATGTCGAGTTCCTCACCAATTTCACCCCATGCATTGTTCTTTTTGTCTTTGTTGTTTGTAGTGTGTAGTTGTAAACGTGTAGTTTGGTCCCAGAGGACAGGCCTCTCTCTAAATAGTTCTATTAATGTTATTGCCTGCTCTTTCGTCCACGCCATTTAAAACGAATAGGTCACTCACTGGCAGTTTGGCGGGAGATGTGGCCAAGGCAAGCGATGAGGGCAAAATATCACAGAGAGCGATCAAAAGACGGCTTGAGCGACCACGGAGGGCCGAAGGGCAGAGAGGAGCGGTTGTTGTCAAGCAGTCGTCTCGGAGAAATCTCCCCCAAAAGTTGCAACCCTTTGATCTTTACGGACTCGGGGTGAAAAACAAATTTGATTCTGCAAACTCTCCAAATCCCGACTCGAGATAAAATGAATGCCGTTTCTCGGAATAGCTTCGATGTTTGGGGGGGGGAGATAAGTTGTACAAATCCGGTGTTAGGAGACAAGAAGAAATTCCGTGTTTGACTGTTCTGCTTTTCTCGTTTATGCGACACAATGCACGGAATCTCGAGGATAAATTGTGTTTGGCTGTTTAAAAAAACTGCGCTGTCGCGAACAAACGCAACTCTGTTATCCCTGCTCGTCCTATTAAACTAACGCTTAGGAAGTGGCGAGTTTAATATTGCAGACTGGACTGGTCATACCTGAGTGAAATGTGACAGGCTCTTCTCTTGAGCGGCGTTCATTTATTCACTCGTTACAGTGGATTCAATTTAAGCTTTTCGTTCAAGCGTTAATGGCGCTCCTGGAATGTGAGCATTATTGTTGCTGTCGAACATCGCGGGCAGTATAAAATTCCCCGCTGTCACATATCAAACCTCTTTGGTCCAATCATTGCCCTCATTTCGCACATACTCCTCCCCATCTGTTCGCATTAATAATTGATTGGACAGAGCTTGACCCTCTTGTCAGTGTAAGTGATTTAAATGTAAGCTTCTCCGTTGGCAGTGAACCCGCTTTGATCGCCACTCTTGTTCATTTAGAATTAAGGATGAGATAGTGTTGAATGACTTATTCATTACGCATGCCATTTGTGCTCAGTTTTATGACCTTATCCTCTAATGACGCGACTACTTTCGAAACTATGTTGGAGGTCAGCATAATGAACACATTAATTTTTCTCCAGGTTCTGTTGGTACCACTGGTGCTTCCGAAATTTTCGAAAGCTTTGTTCATTTGATCAAATAAGCTCCTTAATTTCGTGTTTCGCAGCACGCGCGTGCACTGATTAGACATTTGCTGTTAGCATACAAATGTTGGCACGTTTTCCTCGTGAGTCCATTTTCATATTTGAATTGTGTGCCCCCAACAAAGTATCTACCCTCCAAATCGAAATATCTAAACTCTTGGTTAGGTTCAGTTCGTCGCTCTATGGTCACCTTTGAACGCTTTGATTCAAATAAAAATCGATATATTACTTCAAGGGGTTTAATTACGGCCTTATTAATGCCTGATTTTTAGTTTTAAGGGCATTTAAAAGCCTTAATTTTTACAAAAACATTATGTACTTCATTTCGTCTGCGATGTTCATTTCCTTACACTCGCTAAAACCAATATCAATGACACTTGTCCTTTGACAAGAATCATTGATATTAGTTTGTCTCTTTGTCAAGTATCATTACGGGGTCTGCAATCTAACCATAATACCTAGGAAATTTTCTCCACCTGTATATTCACGAGTTAAGCTCTTGAAACATTTTTAAAAGTAGCCTAAAAGTTATGCGTAAAATAACCTTAAAAATGCCTTCATATTTCCTTTGCTCCGCGTCAAGCCTGTGAGATCATCCATTTATTTTAATACTTGATAGCCCAAATTAAAAAGTTCAATCCTAATAATAAAAATTACGTCTGTTCTTAATATTGTTAATATTTAAATTTTATAGATAACCAATAATGAAAGAGCCCAAACTGGGGTTAAAATACATAAATAAAAAAATTAAAATGCAATGTTACATTGGACAATAACGAGTTCTTCGTAACGTCTGTCAAATTTATTAATGGCAAACAAATGTTTCAAGTCTATAAAATAATCGACGATTCAATCCTATTCTCTTGCTTGTTTTTATGCAATGATACAACACAAGTCCTCACTGCATTCATCTTATTATATTTGTAACTGAGTTTTTTTTTTTTTAATATAAGTGAAAACTACCACAGTTCAGTGCCTGTAAATTGCAGCTTTAATTTCTTATGGTCACAATTGCCGTCTTTAAATTCTTTGTGTCTCCTTTATGTCGTGGCACGTATTCTTCGGAGTACATTTTCTACTCAGGTTAGAGGGAAGCTGAACGTCAGACGTCAATAACACCTAAAATGTTTTCTTTGTTGTGAAAATGTTTTTATGAGATGCAATTTCAAATTTATTTTGTTTATCTGGAGCCTGGATTATTATTGCACCTTTTGTCACTTTAAGGAGGTTTCGTGATGAGGGTCATTGTTTTTCGTTTTTGTCCTCTTTTAAATGAGAAACGTCAAATTTTCATTTTGATTGTGCATTCAAATTGCACATAGCACTGATATCCAGGATTGATGGTTGACTTATGTAAAAGCATTCAATAGCTTAAGTCTAGGAACTATTATCTCTGAAACACGGTTGACTGCAAAGTTTAGGAGACAAATAATTTACATTTTTTTTCTTGTGAATGTGATTTTCAGGAGTCTAAGGGGTTATAACAGTGCATTTCATAAAGACGAAATCCTAGTTTGATCGCCCAAATTTAAATTCACTTAATTTAATAATTTTGAAAAGATGTAATGCAAACTGTTTTGCGAAATGTTTCTCTTTAAACATAAGAGGGCAGTTTTTAAGAATTTTTAAGAACGGCAAAATTAGGGGGTCTGATATGACGATTGGATCGACACCCTCCAAGTTTCGACGAGATATTTCGTCTATCAAAATTTGATCAATTTTGATAATAACGAGCTAAAACCAAGTCAGAGCAAGATTTCGTCAGCATCAAGAGATTTTTGGACGCTGACGAAGTCAAGATCTGATCAGTTCTGCTAATGACGAGATTTCTCGTCGAGACACCACCAGGAGGGTTAAAGTCGTGGTCGTCGAAATGAAATTGATGGGGCGCAAAATCCGACTAACTACTGCTAATTTCGAACCCTCTTTATGAATCGCTCGTTTCAAGTATGAACCTAGTATAAAGCATAACAAGCTCACTAAGCTCATCCATAGATGTGTATAATTTGAATTATGCTTTCAAGATTAATCCCTTCTCAGCTGCAATTATGTGGCCCTTAGAGTCTCGTATTTCCACGAAGGTAGTTCTGCATTATGGCTACCACATTTGTGTCTAGAATTTCAAGATTCGCCGCCTAGTCACAATTGGTTGAATAAAAGAATTAGCGGAAGGTAGTTCGCCATCGAAGGTAATTCATCATTACCGATGTCGAAGCCTGTTTAGTTAATGTATTGAATGGATCAACTTCCCGGGTTCTGCGTGTCTTTAAGTTGAATCGATTTTGAGTCTTGTAACTTATTCTGTGAGAAATCAGTTCTCGATTGATTATATTCAACTACTCTTGCATGGACAAGTATATTTTTACGTACTATATTTTTACTGGTATTTATATCTGGAGCTTAGAATATACGTTTCAACGTTAAAATTGCCGCAATGAAACTGGAGATTTTTTTTTATCATGAGGAAAAATTAAGTTGGATAGTTATCCTTATGATTTAACTCTTCAGGTAACCTGGATCCTCAAACGCCCTCCCCAATTTCAACCCAAGTTAAAATGAGTAATACTTGATGTAACTTATTTCAAAATCTATAATTGGCAATCTATTATTTTTACCGTATACTCATTGGACAGTTACAGCCATAGACATTTTAACCAGCCATTTCGTTGTAAGCGTTTTTACTGTTAATATCTTTAAAATATGTGATGCACTGTTATAATTTTGATCAAACAAAGTTTTCAGTTCATTTTTTATTTTATACAGTCGTAAAAGCCCTCTTGAAATGTGTAGTCCTAAGATTATTCCATAAATCTCAAGTGTGTTTAACTTTGATAGTTTTTAAAGGGTGCATTATTTATGGCAAAAAGTCACTTGAGAAATCATCCTTTAAAGGGTATTTGAAAGGTTCGGAATGAGAATGTTTACATTTTTAAAATATTAAAAAAGCATATACTCCCTTACTCAACAATTGCAAAGAAAAGTAAAACACCAATTTAAAACTCGAAAACGACTTAATTTAAAAGAAAAATTTCAAAATTGATTTTATTCTCCCGGTTATTTAAAATAACTAATTGGAAAAAAGAAAAAAAACATCTTTTTCGAATCTTCCTCACATCCAAATCCATACATGCTTGGTTTTGTTTGCTGTTTTAGTAAAAACAAGTATTTATGATTCGCGAATAACATCTTGCATCTAGCGTTTTCGATTTCACTAATTAATTTCCAATTAGCGTACCCACTTGAATGAATTTCTGTTTTACAGCATTTTAATTAGAATGCATTTCCTTTCTAATAGTTAAGACTTCTGAATGCAGTCAATTCATAACTTAGAGGTACTGATTGAATAGGAATATCCATCGGAGTGAACGGGACTGAAGAGGTTGTGTAAACTGTCTTTGGGCTGTAACCTGAAGTGTAAAGTAAGAGCTAAATAAGACCAATTTACTCAACGACTATCTACTGTGTGCTGTAATTATCTTCATAACTGAGGATAATTCTCTAGCAGTCCAGTTTGCAAATTACTTGCATCTAGCTTTATTGTGCATTTGACATGTTATCCAGATGCTCCCCTGCAGACATCAACTCTTGGCCAGTGATGGAACTCAGGAAGTGAAGATGGACGAATTTCCTTAACGGGGTTTCATGCCTGAATATCATCAGCAATTCCTATTCACTATAACGTTTAGTGTTGAATAACAATGGACGAAATCCTTGCATTTTATTTTGAAAGTAAGCTTTGGAGTATGACCGAGGAACGATAGTAAATCCAAATTCTTGCAATATTAAATTAGAATTATCATACTAGAGATACAAATGAGTCTGAAAAGGATCTTGGCATTTCGAAAGACCTTGATTTAGGACGAAAGGGAAAATGAGTTGAGAAATCTAGTACATAAATAAGATTCCCTTGGAGTTATTGACATTTGTCTATGTAAGCCTTTCCATTAATTTGGTAAAAGTGGATACCAGGGTTCGAAATAAGCGGTCGTTGGTTCTATTTTACACCCAAACATTTAGTTTTGGCGATCGAGTTTATAAATCCAGTCATTATTTTGGTGCCATACTTTAATGAATTTTTGGCGTGAATTCCGACCGATCAACAGTTTATTATTCCTCCTAAAAATCCATATTCTTTTACTTTAAATAGCGCATCAAGATCACCACACTCTCGCTCACTGTCAGTCATTACTAGAACCTATGTATGCTCTTAAAAAACTCCTTAAGTGGGAAAGAAATATATCCTCCTGAACAGTTTATAACATGTAATTTTTTCGAAATAATGAATTACTAGCCATTGCGTGGCTAGCCCGGCGTTGCCCGTGCCCATGGTGTAGGGTATTAATCTGGTGTAAAATTTTCCGCAGATTTCAAATCCGTTGAAGATATATTTAATTTAAAAATTATTTATTTAAAGAAAATCATATTTTTAGGTATCAATCTAAAAGTGAAATTTTTCGTTGAAATCCGTTGAAATTTTTACTCTATCTTTAACGGTCTAGGAGTTAGAAAAAAGAAATACATAACTAAAGTTAAAACTTTTTTTTATCCTCTACTGGAAAATCATTCCTCTGCGCAAAATAAAAACGGAAACGGGAAAAATAATTTTAGAATCTGTCTTATCTTTATGCGGTTGCCATTCCAAAGAAAACAATAATAATTAAATTTCATTAAATTCATTTTAAAATGTTCTAGATTGAATTTTAAAATTTGCCGCTACCCAAAAATTGCAAAAAATTCGGACTACCTGTGTGCCAAATCTTTTTTCTGTAAGTGCCATAGATTCGTCAGGATTTTGCGACCCCCAAACAGACAGACAAACAAATACTTCCTTTTATAATATTAGCGAAATCAACTTTGCAGTGTGAACTGTCTTTGGATTATAAATGCGCTGTGAAACCTCCAAAAGAAAGTCACAGTAATGACTGAAAACCAAAAAATATGTCCATAAAGAGGAAAGCCCGCAAATATCAATCTGTCCTAGTCATTACAAGATTTTACTTCTGCTATCCAAATGTTCTCGCTTGATACATGTCACCCGGTTACCTTAAAATATAGTTTATGGCCGTTTTTGCAACATTTGACGCTTAATCTACTATAATGTACCAACTCCTGTTTCATGCTTTGGAATTTCATTTGCGACGCGCTGAAATCGTATTCGAAAAGCATTGTCTTGCTCCAGTGCGACATTAATTAAAATACCTACCGTATTCGAAAAGCCAACTAACTCGAGTTCGGAATACGTACTGGAAACACGTACGTGTCGCCCCAGAAACACTATTGCCACCTACATTTCATTGAACAGAAAATGCCTCTAATTATATGAAATAAATTTGAAATTGTATCCAAGTAGAATATTTTGACAACTAAGAAAAGTTTTGTTTACTATTGACGCTTGACTTTATGCTCCCAATTTCTAACCCTGGTTTAGACATTAGTATCCGCAAAGGCAAAAATTGATGACTCTTGTCTATATAAGAATAGATTTGAGTATTGGTTATTTTAGCATGTCCCTGTTTTAGCTTTGAAAAATAACCTTTCTCCCCTTGTGGTAAAAGTCAACGGGCTTTATGCGTGTCATTCGCTACCTATGCCTCAAAACCAATAGAATTTTAGGTTTCCCCACATCTATGCACATTTTAAAAGATCAAATGCAAAAAAGACCTTTGTAAGGACACAACGTTGACAGGTTTCAGTGGAAGATGAATGCTTTCCAAATGCCTGTAAAGACTTCTCATAACAATTCTCTCTAGTGCTCATGTATCATGATTTAGATAACTCTCCGCTCTGATCTTCGCCGCTGGAAATTCTCGAGAACTAGGAAGGAATCTTTTTCCATCTTGATCTTCCGAACTAAACATCCTCAAACACTGCAGTCTCGGTAGAAAGGCAGTTTTCTTGAGATCGATCCGGAAATGTGTCCATAATCTCTAAAATGAAAGTCTTGTCTCAGCTATCAGTGATGACTTGTGTCCCAAGGCCAAGCTCGAAGGATTTCGTAGTCAGCATTAGATGAGTCGAATACCGGAAATAGGTTTATTTGCTATATATAGCTAAGACTGCTCTCTCCATTGTTGGGAAGTGCCTTACGTTTCAAGTAAGGTGCTCGTCTGTCTGGAAGATTACTACTAATGAAAGTGCTCCGTTTCTGATGGCTGGGGAAAGGTGATTATGCTTTAAGGAGACAGTGGACTTCAAAATTTAACAAATTCGATTTTTGATTTTAGCGTTAAAAATTAATTATTATCAAACTGGATAACAAAATGAATTTTTCAATTCCGATCATTATTGACGGTTACATATACAACAACATAAAACAGAGAAAATAAGTTTTGTAAATGTACTGCCTAAACGCTTTTTTCTTCTATTGCGATTGTTTGAGTTTACTGATTTCGAAATGTGTTCTGCGCATTAGGTCGCCAAAACCGTTGTATTGTTCCAGTGCGACTTTAATTAAATATCTACCTTTTTAGCTCATAATTTCTAACCCTCTATTAATTCATAAAACTAGCGTTATGAATTGAAGAACCCAGCCGAATCTGTAGGGATCAAAATGTTACAACTGAGCATCATTTCATTGCACTAAAATTGAAATTGTAATTCATAATTGGTTTGAAAAATCGACGATTTTTCCGAAAATACATTGATTGAAAGAAAAGTAATATTAAAGTGTTTGATAAAAACACTGAAATTAAGTTGGCTCAATTTTTTCTTTTACCAGCATCTTTTAAATACACCTTGTTTCAATAACTTGTTTCGAAATGTGTTTTTATAGTATCTACGTATTTTTATAGTATCTACGTAATTTTAATTGAAAAAATGACATTCACCTACCATTACTGATAGTAAGGAATTATGAACACTGCACTGTGTTCCAATTAGTGTAATTTTTCTAGTATCACACAACCCATTAATAAGTTCAAAACATAATCATAAAAATAGGGACAAGGTTAATTAGAGTTGCACAAAAAAAAAATTAGAAAAACAGTAATTACTATTACGGCTTCGTAAAGAGTGTTTCTACAAAAAAATTTGGCTCACAATATTAATTCTGATACTGCATGAAATAAAAATGATGAAATGAGATGAAATGATCATCTCCGTTAAATAGCCTTTACTCGATGAGATGCGTTTTTGCCCAGTATTTTATTTGCGAAATTTGCGCAATGAGCTGTTTTTCGAATGCATAAATAAGGGGACCAAGCTAATTGCAAATCTACTGTTAAAAATAATCACCTCGCATAAAAGTGACAAAAACAAAAACTGATTTAAATACATGCTGGTCTCGAGTGCATCGTTATTGTTGCTGTACAGTATTACAAATCACAATTACACTTCAAATTCTAAAAACAAGCAAAGCGCAAGCTGAAATATGCTGACAGGTTCATTTTTTTCTTTATTCGTTTTTTTTTTATATGTGTACGTATGTTAAAAAAAAACAACTATCCTTTATGAAACTTCTTGCCTTCTTAATATATTTACTTAGAATTCGATGGTTTTTCAAAATGTGTCCTGTCCTGTATTTGTGAAGGACGTCAGTTTGACTTAACTTCAGCTGTCTAGTTCAATCCGTGGTTTTTCCTTTCTTAATTTGTTACTAAATGCAAACGTCACATTATGAAGTTTTCCTTTTTGAGCTGTCAGTATTTTACTTCATTTTTATTCCCGTCCCATAGCATTGAAAAATTTGTTTTCACATTTCCCTCTGGTTTGTTTTTATGTCGAAATAAAATGTTTGCGTCGTGAATGTCACGTTTCACATAGTAATCGCTAAAATGTAAACTATTTTATTCAATGGATTTCGACCATCCGCATTCATCACTCTTCCTCACGCTCAGGAGTTACCTCATCATCTGACCGTGGTTCAAAATTACGTGGTGGTGTTCTCGGATCTTTCCTTTAGGGGATTGATCCGTCGTCAATAGCTCGTTGTGTTGCTCTAGTACGACGTTAATTAAAAATTTACCAAATTACCTTTTAGCATCACTCGGGATTTCTATCACATTTATAATCAACATCTTTTAATTATATCTGATTTTTAATTTTACTTATAGACTAAGATGGGATAGGTCATCTTAGCACAAATGTTTTTCGCACCTTAATTTCGAGTTTTCATGGTTTTTATCCCTCATAATTTGATTTTTCGAGGGTGACTTATCTTTTATACATTTCATGTTTCCCCCCGCAGCTGTTGTATCACTTAGACTACAGCATTCATATCATCAAGTATAACTAACTCATCTTTTAAATTCACATTTTAATGTTGGTTACATTTTTAACGTATCAAATTGTATTAGTTTAAGTCATGTCTTACATTTGGCGCGGCTTGTCCGTTTCTGGACCTTGAGCCATCAAACCAAAATCCACCAGCCATCAGAGTATTTTGTATTTTTAGCTATAACTTCAAGCTAATGCATTGATTCACTTGTATTTGGTGGTATTCATTTCCTTTTTAGGAAAACAGCATTCGTACTTTAACGAATTGAAAACAACCGTTACTCCGAGTAATTGTTCTGAGCACTTTTGAGAAAGAGTCGAGCTTTCTTTTGTGCCATGTTAATCCATTGCATTCAGAACCTTTAAAAGGGCATTCTATTAAATAATTTTTATTTAATAAATTGCGAAAAATGGTTAGTTGTTTCGCGTAAGTGTTAACGAAGTAACCCACCCCTTTTGTGCCTCATATCAAAGTTTAGTCTTCTTTGTGACTCTGGTTCATGGATCTCGCCTTTCTGTGCTCCAACCTAATCAGCATTTGTTTTTCAACTTTTCCACCATCTGAATGCTAGGAATAAAGAGCGCTGCGACTCCCAGAATTTCATTTCACAGATTAGAGTCGAGTGTAGAATACGTAAAACCCCTTTGTTTTCTTTTCTCTTTTTAAGCAGATTGCCGAAGAAATGCGGTGCGAAAAAAAAAGTCTTTTTTAAAGATAGTTTCAAACGCTATCCTGCCGGCCAATTCCACAAAAATTTCTTTCCGTGCCATTTCCCTCCTGAGGACCATTTTATTTCCTGTTCTAACCCTCCCCCTTCCATTGCATTTCGTTTCGCGTCCAGTCGTAAAAATCGTCACCGCGCTCTGCAGAATAAATATATCTATATTTTTTGTTCCCCTTTTTCGATCCGAATGTGTCTTGTGTTTAAAGGCCTTTCAGTCGTTGCGCATTTCACGACGAAGCTTTTTGATTTTACGTTCAACCGTGTTTTCCGATCGCTACGTTTTCGATATTGCAACTTGAACGTGGGCTGTGGTGTAACTCTGCTCTCCATCCTCCTGTTCTTGCAGTATTCTGAAAGTGATTACCTTTGGTATTCAATCCAAAATTAATGAAATAGTCTCTTGGGGAAATTTCCATTGTTCTCCGGTCTTTCTGCACCTCGGGGGCACATCTTAGGCGTATGCGGGTTTCACAAACCCAGGTACCCTAGTGATCTATTGGTTTCCCATGGGGTTTACTGACTATGATAAACATGGGGATCGCCACAAGATTCCCAAGCGATCTTTCTCCGTTCTTTCTTTTCACAATTACTTGACATTGTCTTGTGTTTGGTGCAGCTTGGTCAAACAGGGCCCTTGCACCATAAAACCCAAAGAATCAACCGATCGGTTTGAATTTTGTTTTAGGTATTGCTGAATAATGAGAACGTAAAGAACGGTGTGCTTTGGTGTGATTGTGCTCAGTTCAGAGACGAAAAATACGATAACACGAACCACTTTTAAATATTAACAGGTGTATTCACTTCTACTTCCTTTTGAGCATAGCCTATCAACCTAACGCGATGTTTTCAGTACCTCTTTGTTATTGCTGTAACGCATTCGAGGGAACTAGTTTTACTTTCTAATCAAATAATTCCTTTTTTTTGTCGAATTTACTAGCAACCAGCGAGTAGGTGGCTTGATTCCTGTAACTTACGCTGAATTTTTTCTCAGTAAAGTTTTACTGACTCTCTTCAGTGTCGGTAAAACTTTACTTGCGGTGTTTGTTCGGAACTTGACTTTGCTTGGCTTGTGTTTCACCGCATGAGACCATCCAAGCCCACTGTCGAATTTATAGAAGTCGTAGATAACTACTTTGGTTGGAAAATAAATGTTTTGATGAAGGCACATGGTGCACGACGAAGAATGTGTCTTGTCAAACTGTTTTTTGGTGCATATTTTATTTTTATTCCTCATATTCACCATGTAATATATAGCATTTGTGGTGCAGTGTTTGAAAGGCTTCCTTTACTTAAAAGACCAGAGCGGCAGCGCGATGGTGCGTATATATTTCAATTAAAATGTTGCGTCTATTCACCGTTAAAAGTTCAGTATCCCGTTTGTAGAGTTGGTAAGCCTCTTTACACTCCATTCTGTTATCAGCGCTTTCATTTAAATTTCGTCCATTGAGCAAAAATTGTGGAAACCCGGGATCCAAAGTCATTGAAAATTTCCCCCTTTTCAAAAGATCTTTCCGCTTCTCAGAATCTAATTCGCTCTCGTCCTCCTTAATTTTATGTAAGCGGATCGAATTTTAATGATTATGTTCCGCTCAAAATTCTCGCTCTCAAATGTTTTATTTTCCCTCGACTCTTAAATCGCTTTAAAGAGGCGGCGGAACACCTGTATGCTGTGCTGCATATTGCCGCGACCATCCAGCTAAACTCTCCCTGCTATAATTGCTGTTTCCTGCCGCCATACGCTAAAAGCCCCACTCCAGAACACTTTATCCGATGGAACTCAATGAATATTTAAGCGCAGTGTCGTATTTAAGTGATTTTGGGTGTTGTGCCTCGGAAGGAATGGTTAGATTATTAGATTAGTACGCAACAAAGATTTACGAATCGCGCGAGTCCCAGGAATGCTACTTTGTGCTACCCTCTTTGTTGCCCCTTCGTAATCCATCATACTTCAGACCCTCTGTCAGTTAGCATGAAAGACCTTTAATTCGATTCAGTCTCCTATGTTTGCGGATCTGAACAAAAAGGACGTTGCTTTCTTTTTGAATAAACTTCCCTGTTTTCCTTGAAATATATACGCAGTCTTAAGGAAGCGTCTGTAATAGGTTTGATGTGGCTTCTCTCTAGAAATCAAAATTTTCTTTTCTTGGTTTTGTCGCTCTATGGTCAAAAAGGATATTGGTTCATTTTGCCTTGTTTTCCTTAAGGTATCCGTGCTTTCTTAAGGTAGAGTCTATTCAAATAGAGGTGATGTGCGTGACTTCCAGAAATCACATAATTTTCTTGGAGTGATTTTGTCGCTCTAGGGTCATTTTCTTAGACCCTTGTTAGTATACGATACTTTTAATTCTTGCGGAATTCGATTAAAAAGTCTGATAACAGATCAGAACAAAAGGATGTTGGTTTCTTTTTGGATAACTGTTTTGTTTTCCCTAAAACATTTTGCGTTTTCATTACTTCCCATGTTAAATAAAACGTGATTGATATATTAGAGTTATTCGTGAACTAACCTAGAAAACAAGCTCCATTGTCGTGTCAAAGTTGTAGTGTTCATGAGATTTTTTACAAAAGTTTCCAGTTAGATATTATTAAACTAGTTTTCAAATAAGAAATAGATTCTATATTGAATACTTTTTTTTTGTGCCCTGAGCGGAGAATTCGTGGTAACATTTCCTTACACTTCGTCATAGCACAATCATTGGATAAGTTGGTTGAAAATTGGTCGAAGCGCTCACGTTGTTTTGCGCTCAAAGAGAGTCAATTTATGTATTTATATTTATCCATGTTTTCATAGACATGCATCGTAAAATAAAAGATACGATAACCTTATTATGCTGCTGAGAGTGTGTCGTAAATATTTTGAATATGAATTAAAATCATTATATTTACGTTCAAGCTTGTGTTTTACCGTAGATTCCTTTAAAGTCTTTCTAAAACAGAAACTTGGGACGTATCTAATTCTCCCATACTTACCACATAGTAAATCGCACCATGAACCGCTAAATATTAAATAAGCAAAAATAAATTTGGATGTATGGTGTAGACAGAATTTTTTGAAAGCTGGACTGAAAGGAGACTTCTGCAATATTTTTTTTCTTCTTCTGAATCCATTGTTTATAAAAAAAAAAGGCAGAAGAAAAATGGTAAATAAAATGCTTTTGAGGCTTAATAGATCAAATATGAAGAGCAGAATTTTGGCCAACATGAAGAGACGTGGTAAAACTTGTTTTTCTTCTGTTAAGAAGAAAGGAACAACTGCTGTTGACAGTTTAGTTTAGTTGAAAAATTTATGACTTGGGCTTTCATGGAGGCTGAAAGCAACGTCTAACAACAATATAACCTGAACATTCATTAGTTTTTCGTAACTATAGCTTTTAAAAATTATTTTTTTATATGAATTCAGATATCGTAACAAATGAGCTACAAGAAAATAAACATTAGTTACAAGTTTTAAAGTAGTAGCTCTCTTATTGATCACACAAAGCCATGCATATAAGCAATCTTTTAATTAAACTTTACTTAATGTTTGTTCAAATTTACAGTTGTCACTATTCTGCGACGCGTGTATTGAATTGGAAGTTTAAATTTTATTTTGAGTAGGTTAAAGTAACATTTTAAGTAGGTACTTAAATAATAAGTGTTGACTCAAAGAAATTACTATAAAATGTTCTTTCATGATTATTCTGGAGCAATTTTTAGGATTTAAGAAATTTGCTTCACAGTCTAAATTCATCTTGATTGCGCTGTGAAAATATAGTTTAAGTTGTCATCATTTTTTTTACACAGTACTATGTAAATGCAAAGTATTATTACTTGTGTTAACTGTGTAGCATCAATACCAACAATATTGCAGGAAGGCGCTCTTAGTAAAACTGACCATTAAAATATCAGTATTACAACTGTGGGTATCCCTGGTGTAAGCGTGAGCTGTTTTGTCTACTTTTTGATAAAAATTGAAATAAGGTTGAAACTATACTTAATTTAGTGTAGTTAAATGGGTTTGAACTGCCTTCCTAGTTTTTATAAGCTGGTTAATTTTTAGTCTTGGCTCAGCTTGTCCATTTTCGACACCTCTCTTGCGCCGTAAAAAAAATCCAAATAAACCAACCAATCTAATCAAGTAAAAATAACGTTGCTCTATTTTGGTAGTAAATTTATATTACAGTATGGCTGCTTTCTTTCCCTAAAATATCCCCACACTTTCATTTGTTTCTTATACGTTTTGCTTTAGTCCTTACAGTGTTTTAAAACTTAACGAAGACTTTAAAATTTTGCGAAAAATATATGTTTGTGTATGATTATTAGATATAACTTTATATCCCAGATTTATGACTTGTGAAAGATAATTTCGCGACTAGTTAATCAAGACGCTTATTCGCCATAATTTAGTGGCCATGAGCGTAAAAGGCCATTTGCAGTCTGATCACGTTTTGGATTAAAGATGCGGTGTGTCTAAGAAATATGACCCACTTAAATCTCCGACTCCTCCAACGATGTTGAAATGAATTTGAATTCGCGGCCCTTGGTGGCCGAAATTTCATAGCTGGCATGTTTCATTTATAATTAATGATTAACGAACTTCAAGAATATTCTCTTTGAGCATTCATAATCTGAAATCATTTTCAAAATCAATCGATTTTCAAAAATATGATGTCCGATCAAAGAGCATCCTACCTTTGGTCAGAAAATTATAACTACTTTACATATGTAATTCAAAATAGACCTACTTCTCGACTACTGTGGAGGCGTTTTTAATTACTTTTTAGGACCTCTGTCACGGGCTTCGAACTTTTCTTTATTTCATCTGTGTTCTGAAATCTTTGTTTTCTTGAGCCTAAAAATCCCAGCACTTTGAGGACTGGAATTCAGCATTAATGAACTAGATAAGTTTCTAAACTGTTTCCACCTCCTTAAAAAAATATTGTTTTCTTGCAGCATATTTCTTACTTCTTGCACCGTCGCTATAATAAAGACTGCTTTTATATTTTCTCGCAAAAACTAAAATGTGCGATGGCAATTGATTATATTAAATCCTAGTCCTGTAAATTGTCAGGTTTAATTTCTCTTGTAATAATTTCCCAATTAAACGCTTTTTATAACCTTTTTTAGTTGATCATTCTCTTGTGTTGTGAGTGATCAATAAATCGGTGTATCTTATTTGCTGACATCGGCAGCTTTCGTTTACCAAATCTTTAATTATTTCGCAACACATTTCACTTGCAGTCCGGCTAATCTAAAGTAGCTGGGATCATTAAAAGCACGATAACGAACAATGGAAGAAAAATACTTTATTCATTAAAAGTTTCCTAATAATTTCTTTCCGTCGTTAAAGTGCACGGCACCCAGCAATGAACTGGCGAAGAAAATAATTAAAAAAATATATTGAAAATGCGATGGGGGCGCGGTATCTTTATAAAAGCATAATAATTACTGTTTTGGTCTCCTACTGGAAAATAGGTTTTTTTGCATTAAAATTTTTTATGATCTTCACAAATTGTTATTTAGTATGCAAACAAGAGACGAAAGTGAACTTGGGTCACGTTTACCTAATCGCAGCGCATTTTGCTTAATTTACTGTCCACTTTTTGCAGCTGTTGCGTTTAGAGGTGCAAGACTTAGGAACTATACGGCACGCAATTAACTCCGCTGTTTTTATCACCTTATGCCATTAAAAAGGTTTCATTTTGTAGACGAGAGAATTGAATTAAAGTGTCTCTTTTTTTTTCTTTGAAACAGGTGCGATTAATTTAGAAAAAATGAAAGAGGCTTAACAAGTTTTCTTTATTAAAAAATGTTTTCTTTTGTGTCGATTGGAATTTAAAATAACTTGATTATCCTTCTGACTTTAGTATGTGTAAATTTCGAAACTGATGTTAAATGTTTGCACTTGTTCTAAAGAATACGAGCAGAGATAATCCAGGCTATCTTTATTGTATTTAACATAGTCAAGATAATTATTAATGAAAAGTTCAAAATGTGCAATTCACTGCGGGAGAACATTTCGCTTTCAGTAGCATGCTATCCCCAAATTCCTGGTTACGTCAATATTAACGATGTGCCAAGGAATGTAACTATCTTTTTAAGTATTGAAAGTGAAGTCGCGTATTCAAATCGAATAAAGGAATATGCCACGTATGGTTATTCAGATGCGTTCTAAGCGTACGCCATTACTAGAGTATTGTGTGGAATCCAAGGCGGTTATATCTTGAAATGCCTCCCTTAGTGTCTTCCAAAATTCTTGTTCATATTTTCCGTACCTTCGTGGGTGGAAAAGTTGCGAGTTGCGTTCCTTGAAGGAGCCTCATCCTTTTAGCTTCAAGTCCATTAACGCTATCGATCTCGAAGAAAAATCCAACTTCGGCCTCATTTCCTGCGTCACCTTGAAATGACCAAAAAGCTTTTGCCTTGAAATCACGCTGCTCTTCTTCAAGTCTCCTTACCTTTAAGAGGAAGGTGTCCGGAGGAAGATCGAACTGTTAAGTGTCTTCCGCAAGACTAATGAATTCTTCTAGCCGTTAAAAGCTCTGTTGAAGAATAAAAAAAGGTGTGTCCGCTTTTGTGAAATGTTAAATTATTGACGCGTGGCTTAAGCCTGCTTGAAGTCAACAAGCCCCCGAAATTGCTCACCAATGGCCCAGCACTTAACTAGTTCCATAAAGTTCTACGCGCGAGATTGCATCTTCCGATCCTTTAATAGGATTACATAGGCCTTTCAATCTTTCACGTCAATTTTCTTTTGTTTTTATAGCCTTTTCTCTATGTATAACTTCAGTGGAGGTCGATTCACTACGAACGACTCTTGCGCCATTTTGGGTCATAATCTCGCGTACATATTTAAATAAATCTGCGTGTATTAAGGTATAATACGCGCACGGTGCCGATTTGTATTCATTTACACAATGAAGTAATCGTTGGAGGAGACGTTTACCAAACTGTTGAAACTATGAAGGATTATTACTGGATGGTTGTTTTTAAGTTTTATGGGGCAGGGGTGATAGTTTTCCAAGTTGCGCCAGACACAAGATAGACAATTGCTATTAATGGATGCAAACGCATGTTTCGCGTTTAAGCAAGCACTACTGGAAAATTAAGGATTTTAACCGATTCTATTTTTTTCTATATGCAAATCTGAACAATATACGAGTAACACCAAATATTCAGGATTTATAGGAATTAAATGAGGGAATTACAATTTTGGCTTTTTACTTCTAAATTTGTGACATTTTTCGAGTCTTTTGGATGGATGACAATCTAAAGGATTCCTTCTCTCACAAAGGACTGACAATTATCAAAATTTTATCTATTTTGCATTCAGCCATGTTAATAGCTAAGGCTTTTTTTACAATCTACTCGAACTGTACTTAAAACTCACCCTCAGTGCTCCACCTTTTTCTCTGTATAAAGCGACTCTTTTCTTTCCTTCTGAACAGTTTAAAATCTACGTTAACCTTATTTTTAGAAAATTTTCTGAGAACTATTTCTACTTATCACATCTCATTGTGCAATTATTAGAAATGAGAATCTTAGTTCAGTCCTTTTATGAACTCTGAGTCGTAGAGGATTGTATGATACATTTTACAAGTGAAAACGTAAAGTTCATTCGATCTTGGAAAGAGAATGTCAAACTTGGTGCAAGTGGTCAAACATGGCGGTAGTGTAAGCTCAGTAGCGTAGCACACCTCAGACCACGCTCTATAGTCTTAAAGAAAAGCCAGTGTCTAATGCGATGGGAAAAATTGGATTAGACAGGCAAAGGGAGAAGTTAAAAAATCCATAAAAAAAAATAGCGAGAGAATATGAAAACAAAGTCTTTTGAATTCCGGTGCAAATGGATTTACCAAAACCTCGTTAAATTTCAATAATCCTAAAGTCTTCGTCGTCGTCAGTAATTTGTTTACTCTTTTCAGCCATGTGGATGATTTAATTCTACTTTTTCCCCTGCATTTCTTTTTTCTCATCTCCGGCGTTTACTAAAAGAAAAATTCTCTGCGTTTTAAAAGACATTGATTTCGACATGCATAAACACCACTCCACCGACTCCCCGATTTAAAAGCTGCTTTTGATTTGTGCAAAATTCGCTGATGGAGTTTTGAAAAGAAATGTTCCCCTCCGGTTTTCTTCTTGATACGCGTGTAAAAGTTGTTTTCGAAAATGAATTTGGATCCACACCGTGAGCGGGAGGGGGACAGACAAAAAGTATTTGCTTCCAACCCAGCTTGATCGTTGAAGTGAGCACTCGTTGGAGCACTGTTCTGCGAGTGTGAAATTTCCCTCCGTCGTATTTGCAAACGGTACGTCCTTGCCAGGGAATGTTTGATTTGTGACTGCCTCTTTTTAATCTGATTTTAGAAAGGCAAGCACGTAGACATTCATTCTTTGATTCCCATTCCTCCGAAAAATGTCCCCTTGCTTATTCATCCGATTAAATGTTTAAATAGCTTTACTCCATAGTTTATACACTATATGGACAGACGTATTTGGACACTGGAGATATTCGGAGGAAGATCCATCTTAGTGTGGGGTTGTTTTCCTGGTTATGACTAGGCCCTTTGCTTTATGTACCTAGTACCATGAACGCTGACGTGTACCTCGACGTTCTGGATAATTCGGCCTTGCCTACACTATAGTTATACTACGGCGATGATGGTTGTTTCCTCCAACAGGATCGAGCTCCATGTCATACTGCAAAACGTATGCTGGACTGGTTTCCTGATTATGAGGGGAATTTGCTTAACTGGCCTGTTCAGAGCCCCGATCGAGCACTTGTGGGACGAAGTGGAGCGACGAGTATTTCACCACCACACACAACCAGCTTCACAACACTATCTTCTCACAGCCTTGCAAGAGGCATGGCGAGCTATTCCTGCCAGACTTCCATAGAACTTGTGGAAAGTATACTTCGTCGTGTTGCAGCTGTAATCCAAGCAAAAGGACCTTTACTAAATCGAACAATAAAGCACTTTTTCATGCAGTGTCCAAATGCTTTTGTCCAATAATAGTGTATGTACCAAGTACTTTGTGTTGGAAATCTGTTTTCTATTGTTGATTAGTTTGAATATTTTATACATTAGGTCATACCTTCGAGGTCACGTCTTTTAGTATGCATCCTAAGTGTCCTAGTAATCTGGTAAACTCGGGGGTCGCGAATCCAAGATACACAAATAATCTTTTTCTATATACTTAACCCTATCCTTTTCCACTTTTGAACCTTGCACCATAAAACCCCAATTACTGAACATTGTCTTGCATTTGGCTCAGTCTGGCCAAATATGAACCTTGCGCCAAATAAAATCCAAAGTCAACCATTTGGTCACATATTGTCATGTATTCGGCCTCTTTTATAAATTTAGAACAATAAAACCGAAATCAACCAACCTCCGAAAAATAAATTGTAACATTATAAATTTCTGGGGGAAAATCAAATTTTCAAAACCTAAAAGATAGTAAAAAGTAACTGGCAAAAAATGTTTTGTCCTAGATATATGGGTTTTTGAAAATTGTACAAGATTGTGGATATGAATGCAAATGTACTGAAACATGTAAAGCATGTTATCTGTCGATGTCATCAAAATAATTTTGTCCCTTAGAAAAGAATTTTAGGCAAATTAACTGAGGACCGTTAAACTGTTACATGGAGAATTCAAGTTTTATGAAACCTAGAACATATAAATAGAACCTGTATTCACCTGAAACGCTCTTTTGCGTTTCTTGAAATTGTGTGGGATAGCTACGTGTTTTCTGTGAATATCATATTTCGTTATTCGATTTTTGTCCTCCGAAAAAATGTAAGGGAAAACGAATTAATTGTACTTTTTCAATTTCAAATCTAATTTTTAGTTACAAGATTTTCTGTAATCTGCTGTTCTAGGTTGTTGAAGTGACTGCCTTCTGTGAATGTTCAGACTCTTCTGTTCTTGTCCCTTGATATACTGGAAAAATGATTTTTATCCGTGCCATTTGGATTTTTAACCTAGAAAATTAAAATTGGCTCTGCTCGAGTAAATATTATGTGTTGATATCTAGTTTATTGTTTGATTTTCTGAAGTTGAATTTTAGTTTGATGTAAATTATTTTTAACTTCTAGTACATACGCTGATAATTGAAGATTCGGCGTTTCCTCTATGCTTTTAGTGCCCTTGGGGCATATCTTCTTAAGGTGTGTACGGTCTTCTCGAGCGCGAGGTGCATCAGTGATCGTTTCCTTTCCCATGGGGTCTTTACTGCCTCTGGGAAACATAGGATCGGGACCCCTGGGTGCCCAAGTTATTTTCTTTTCACAATTACTTAATCTTGTGTTAAGAGCAGCTTGGCCAAATATGGCCTTCACGCCATAAAACCTAATCCAGCCAACTATTCTTTTAGTGCTGTGTAATGTCAAGAAAAGACCTCGGTTTTCATAATCTCCTTATTAATACTTTTGGTTTGGATTTAAAATTATATTTATTGCAGAAAGGAAGTAGTATTTTAAATCTTCATTTTGAGCTCGGATTTATGTCCCTTGGGATTTTGTTATACATTTAGAGACGCGGTATGTAATACAATGTTTCGTCGTGTTTTCCTTAAAAGCGGGCAGATTTGAATTTCAATGAAGAGGGATAATAGTTTGCGCTATAGTGAGGGATTTTGAACTATGGCTTGAGGTGCCTTTGTGCGCTTCATAAAAGATAATATCGATTTCAGCCGTGCTCGAATATTTTAGAATTTCGATTAAAATGCGAATTAATCTTTCGTTAGAAATATTAGGTTTAAAGCACCCTCTACAGTCAGTCAGAAGTATTGGGGCTCAAACAACTTTCAATAATTTGAAAAAAGAAACACGCTTGTTTTTCCTTAAGCGCAAACTTTTCTCATTATATAAAATATATTGGAACTAAACGATCTACCAAGAATAAAATGAAATAAAAAATGCTACATAAGTATGAACGTTTCTACATCTTGTGCTCAAAATAAAAATATTGATCAGAAATATTTGAACACCCCGAGTTTTCAAGTAGATTGAATTTCTCAAATACCTAAACATAATATCCTTGTTGGGCCTCATTTGTGTTAATTACTTCTCAGTCTATTTGGAATTGATTTTAATTGCTTTCATAAAATATCAGTTTTTTCCCCTTTTTACAAGGAACTTTGCACTAAGAAAGTTTTGTTTCAAGATAGTTAATTACATTAATATGTTAATAATGTTCATTTTACACTCAATCAAGTACAATTTTCCACCAAGAAAAGTGATCAATCATGCAACCCCAAACCATCTGCTACCACCATTTGTTTTTCTGCGGAATTAATAATTTTTTCTGTTCAAGTACGGTATTAGGCCTTCGACACACCTGCTTTCCATCACTTTAAAAACTATAGAATGCAGTCATTTACAAATATAACCTAGTTTCGGAATTTTGCGACTAATTAATGCCCTTCATTGAATTCCCCTCTGCGAAAACCCATCGATTCGTCTAATTTGTATATAGATTATTCTCGATATTTTGATCACAGAAGTCCTATTTCGTTAAAATATTACAATTTTAGCATTTGCGGACTCTTTAACCACCTTTGTGCTTCAAAATTCAATTTAACTTCACTTGTTTTAGAATACCAATGATTCGCCTACACTTTCAGTATACCACTTAATGCCTAGTTCTGTAGGTTTTCCTGCGGTACTACTACTACTACTACTAGTAGTAGTAGTAGTACCATAGGTTTTCTTAAATTTGATTTGTGTTTCGATACTTTAAGATTGTATTTTATGGATAATAGATTTACTTACATTCAACACTTCACTGATTTTCCTCATATATTTCTTCTTAGTGAAAAATTACGCGTTTTCTGATCTTACTTTCAAATTTGTTGGGAATACTTGAACTTAATCTCGGATTTGAAGTCTATTTTTAAACACATATATAGTTTTATTAAGTAATTACTTCAAATTTACCTATTTATCGCATTTTTTTTATTACAATGCCTAATATTTTTAAAATCTTAAATCGGAGTATTTTTTTTTAATGAAATAATATGTAAAATAGTTTCTGATTGGAAGCTTTATAGTCCATTTAGTGCAGTGCTAAGATACAGCACTGATGAAAAAGCGTTTAGTTTAGTGTAATAGTTACTTATTCTTAATTAAATGATTAAATATTTGTTGTGCCAAATGTATATGCTCCGTCTATTGAACAATCGAATTCTTACCCTTTTTGTTATCATGTTGACTAACATGTTTTAAATGAATTAATATTTTCACTTTAATTCATCTTTTTCATCTTGATTTGCATGTTATACCTTCTACATTTAAATGTATTCATGTTGACTAACATATTTTTACATTTTCTTCATATCTTCGGTCTATTTTTATTCTGCACTTTTATTCTTGTTATCCACTATTTTCTATACCCTTTGTGCTATAAAACTTTACCTTACCTTACTTTTTTCTCTGCATATCATCTTCTTGATAGAAGTGTCACCAAGAATGAAAATAAATTTATTTGTCTTTTAACAATTAATTCTAATAAACTAACATAAACCATGAAAATCATATCAGGAAACATGTTCACATTCTTAAAAGTGTGAACGAATTCTACAAATTTCTAATTAACTAGTGAAATATGCTTAACGATCTTCAATCTTTTGACTTAGATTTTCAATCTTTTGACTTAGATTTTCAATCTTTTGACTCTTAGATTTTCAATTTTTTTTGAGTCGTCAGTTTCCTCGAGCAGGTGCGATGCCCGCTTTTAAAAACTGCTTCGGGACTTTCGAACCAGAAGTGTACGCCCTCGAATAAAATTGAAAATGAATTCTTCTAATTTCTGAATAAATCGAAATGTCTGAAAACCTACATTAGTGATCGAGTGAAACTGGAATTTCTTTCGGAATCGAATTGCGATTGCTCTTTTTCTACGGTGAAACGTTTTTTTCATTTGAGGTGGTTTGCTTGGAGTACATTCCATGCATTTTTCAATTCAAACTCTTAAAAATTTGTATAATTTACTTGAATTATTCCGAAAAATATTTCAAGAATACATATTTTTTAAAAGGTTTTATTGCTTTTGATTTTTTTTAAAATTTGGTATTAATAGGTATTGTCTATTAGAGAGAAGTAATGGACGAGAGTGTTTTAGAGATACTGTTTATCTCCAGCGTGTTTTCTGTAAAAAGGATTTACAGTTCTAAATCACCCTTTTAGTTTTAAAAAAATTCCATTTTCATATACTTAATGGACACAAGTAGTTTTAGCTGATAAGATCTCTGTTGATTTTCAACTTTTATGATTCGCAACTTTGTTTTTTGAAGATAAATAAGCATTTTCAAAACCACTCGTTGACTAAGGTTTTCCCATTGCTTCCCACTCTAAAATGAGTAATATTTTATGTACTTTTTTCATAAACTAATTAACATTGGTGCAGATATTTTAACCATCTTTTTTGCTATTAACATTTCTTTTCTGCTGATGTAATTAGTAAGCAAATCTTTCAAAGTTGTGTAACTTCAATGTATATTCAAATACTCAAAAGCTCTGGTTAAAACGTGTACTAAAGTCCTAAGATTACTTCATAAAAATTTCAAGTGTTTACTTTCAAAACGTAAAATTTATGTTTTGAAAATTTTAATCTCAAAACCTTAATATTTTTTAGACCGTTTTTTTCAAATGAACTGGGGAAAGTCAAACCTTTTTGATTCTGTTGCATATGATGCAGTGAACCGTCTATTTTTGGAATAAAATTAGGTTGGTTGTTTTCGTGTTTTATGACTCAAGGACCATATTTGAGCAAGCTGCGCCAAACACAAAACAGACTACACAATGAGGGCGAAAGAAAAAGCAGAAGAAATTTTGGACATCGTTATAATTGATCAAGCCTTATTAATTCGTGAATTCGACATCTCTTACAATAGTAGTTCATTTTAATAATGCCTGAATCAACATAAATTTGTCCCCATTTAAATCAAATACTCGTCAGTTTACCTCTCCGTATTTTCAAAATGTTAATGATTTGACTCTGTTTGGCAATAAGTATCGTCAATTGAATGTTTAGGGAAACAATTTGGGGACTAATGATTTGTGCATTTAATTTTTATTTTGTAGCAGACTCGTTATTTTTCATTTCTTCCTCGCATAATGGTCCGTAAAAATGCTCCCAGACTTTATGCAAATGATTATCACAGCTAAACGGGAAGGCGCATCATTAGTTTCAATTTATTCCAGGAAGCAATGAAGCGGTCGTTAATTTACTTAACTAGGATTCTTTCCTGAGCGGATTCTGGAAGAAATTTGCCACTTTGATTGGCTTTTGATTCCAAGAGCACTTCGTCCTTTTCTTTCTGGGCCCTCGGTAGAAATCTCGGAAAAGTATTTGTGTGTTCCTGGGATCTTTTTTCTTCAAAATTTGCCGAGATTCTTTCTCTCAGGTGAGAGTAAGAAGTGGCCGATGAAAATTACAGTTATGTAAAGTATTTTCACACAATCTTTTACTTGATTTAACCTCCAATTACGCAGGTTGATGAATTTATTTTGAGAACCAGTGAAAAAGGGATTTTTATGTCAACATCTATAAGGACTAAATGCAAGGGACCTGCAGCTGAGACCAATCTCAAATCACATCATTTTTGAGGTTGTCTTTGCTGTATTTTACGTAAGTCAACTTTAGCTTTATTAGCGCAATGTACCGCTCTTCTTTTGCTTTTAAAGTTCTGTAACATGGTTAAAATTTATGTTTAGGGTAAACATTATTTTGAAAAATTAAACGATTAAAGAAGGTAATAAATAGGCTTTCATGTAGGACCCAAAAGCTTCAGTTATCTTATCAAGGAACGTAGTTTTTTTTTGCTAATTTTATATAACCTATATTTTCTCTTTATAACCTTTTATGTGCACTATTATAAAACAACACGCATTAAATATCCAAGTTTACGTTTTGTAGTTGAGTGACCAAACTTTTATTTAGTTAATATACTAGATTTGAGATCTGACATAGAGAATTGGCTTTCCGCTGTAAAACCTGGGAATTGTTTTGTGAAGTTTGGAGCTGAATTGCGATATTAATTATTAGCTTCCAATGTCTGGACGTTCTGTTTGTTATTTAGCGAAAAATAAATGGGCTCAGTCCTGGAACCTCCCTGAGCGAGGCTATTTTTTCATTTAATTGATAGAAGCCCCCTTTTCGCAAGTATCACTTTCTGGAAAAGTATCAGCCAGCTTTTTTCTAAAAGATGATGCTTGCGCCGATGATGTAAGTGCATTGTGGCTCTAATATCCTTCACACGAAAAAGCTTACCACCCCTTTTTATATATGTTTTCTCTCTGGTCCGACATTTTTCCATTACTCACATTCAAGGATAGAGTCAGGGATCATTCATCGCTATCCGGTAGAAACATTTTCGGATTTATTTCCGAAAAAGAAAACTAGTCTAACTATCACAAATGTGTAATGTATTTTACTGAGATTGCTGATTGGGCTACCAGCCAACGCGCTTTTATCTTTCTGGAAATCCTTGCTTCTTAGCCGTTTATCATTTCCATTCGATCCCCGCAGCGTGTAGAAATTCTAAAAATTTGTACCAATCAATACAATAAAGCTTAAATAAGCCAATTAGAAACTTTATTGAAGATGGAATTTTCCACTAGTCTTAAATTTTATATTTAAAACTATTCCTGGAATCAGGTGCACTTATTTATTATCCTGGACAGTAAGCTCGAAATAACGTTGTAGTTTTGCCACCGTTTTATTTCCATGCGACGAGTAGAGAAATTCACAACAATTTGCAAACAATTAGAAACATTCCTCAAGGTGATTGTGTCGACTGATATATTTCATTTTATATTTAAAACTCATTCCCAAAATCAGGTGCAGTATTATCCGATAATAAGTTCAAGTAAAACCATTCTTGTTTTCCCGTTTTATATTTCCATGCGGTGAGTAAAGAATTCACCAATTTGCGAAATGGTTGAAATAGGCCAATTAGTCGTGGAAACTTTCCTCTGACTGATCCGCAAACATAGGCCGGAGCACGGATGAGGCCTTAATAACAAATTGAGGTAATCCTTTCCTTACCTACATCTACGAAAGAGCAGTGAGGATTGTGTGGGCATCTCCTTTTACTTTTGCTTTCGGGTACGGGTAGTTAGCAGAAGCATTCTGTTGCAATTAACAGCCACCTCGAGGGGTATTGGGAAAGATCTCTAGGATTGCTTACTGACCATCTGCAAAGATCCTTGCGCTGCTTCAGTCTTATTTGGATGTTTTAATTGGACTGGTGGGAATGGATATGTGTGGAAATTTCTCACCTATCATTTGATACTTAAAAATCTTCATTTTATTAAAGAAACTAGTTTTTTGGTCGTGGATCCAACCGTGGAATGATGGGTTCATTTCGCGTTACAGCAAGTGACTCGTCTCTGAGAATTTCACATGATGATGGCCTATTTCATGGATTGACATGATATGTTTACAGCTGAGAGTATTATTGAAGATAGTATGGGAAGGTATGTCTCTGGTATGAATTTGATGTCGCTATTATTTGGCAATGGAGAAGTGACGATTATTGCGGAGGCAGAAATAATCAAATGAGAGTGTTGAAATTGAGTATGAGAAATGAAATGAATAGTGAATATAACACATTGCTGATGGATTTAAGCTGTATAAAAAGGGAAATGTTTTATGCATAGTAAACGTATGCTGTACATTTTTTGTTCTTTGAAATGACTGCTGATTACAGTAGAAACAATTTAAAATTCTGCGAGTTGCTGAACGCGTTCGTAAGATGGTTATTTCCCCTGTTGATAAAATCCACTCCCAGTTTAAATCATGCATCCTTACAATTTTTGTTAATACTTTTAAAAAACTTTGCCATTGATTTTTTTTTAAAGCAGTTCTTAGTACTATTAAGAGTCTTTGACCATTGACTAAATTTTCTCAACCATATTAAATTCGAAATTTTACCAATTTAATCAATGAACGAAAAGAAAATGCTCTGCAGTGAATTTATGAATCATTCGGTTTCGGTGCAGATTAGCCAAAGTTGACTCTTGTGCCTGGTAAATTCTACCTACCTGAACCATTCAGCATGATCCAAATGTTTTATTCCAGCAATTCTACTTACGAACGGCATAGATAGTTTTATTCTTCGCAAATAAACATCTGATTCGTGCACTTAATTAAAACCATTTTTTTTATGTGTAAGGGACGTTTGATTAAAATGTTCTACCCAGAAATAAACCTTTATGTAAACCATTAATTTTTTTTAAAGCTAATATTCATGAAAATAAAATAATTTTTATGTACTTTACACGCACATTTTTCGCATAAATGTTCTACTTCAAAAATTTCTTGTTTATTTGTTGAAATCCCAAACATATTCAAGATGCAGTACCATTTCAATTCAAAGTAATACATAACACACTACGAAATCTAGGAACAAATAAAAGTTACTAAACGTTCCGTGCCATCATTTATAGTGTGTAAACACGATTTGAAGGGGATGTTATTTCACACATGGTTGCAACAAGCAATGCAAGTTCGTTAAAACTTGCGGTTTTCTGTGTTCAAACTTATAACTGAATAAATGAATAAAACAGTCTAAAGATAACGTTTGACAGTGAAAAAAGTGCCGAAACACACAGCAACCAATTAGAAACCAAATCGGGACTCGACATAATCAATCACCAATAGTTCGCATTCTGGCCGCAGTTGACACATCCCCTGCACCTTTTGCAAGCAAAATCAATAGGACTAACCACATAAGGCAGAAGTGTGCTCCTCCCATTTTGTTCGTGATGCGGAGAGGAGGCGAAATCTGCCAAAACATCATGTCATCGCCAGTCCAGAAGCTAGTACCAGGTTTCTATTATTAATGAAGTGGACTGCCCTAGTAGCATCCTCTCCCTCCCTCGGACGATAGAGCGAGACATAAATGTATCGAGAAATATTGCGTTTCTCCTAAGAGGCATAGCTCGAGAAACCCGAGTTTCTCTAAACCCTGCTCAATCCTTAAGGAAGAAAGAAAGCACTCTCCGCCATACCAGCAAGAAAGGAGGGCCATAAAAGTATATTTTACTTTGCTAGCATGTGTCGTATGAAATAAATTTAGCGATGTTTTTTGCAGCGGAAAGGATTCGGTTCGAATATTGTTCTCGAATGCCATATATATTTATTTCTGATTCGTTGAGACGATGGTTTTTCCGATATTACTTTGGAATTCATATCGGGAGCTTTCCTTTCTTGTCGATGGCTGATCGGAGCAATAAAAGAAAATATTTCATTTTAAATCGCTGGGTAATAAATAGAGATTAGGGAGTTGCAGCTAAATACATACCTTTCGTAGGAATCGAGTGGCGCCTTCAACTTTGTTTTCATTTAAACCACTTTTTTAGAAGACAAATTTACTCGTTCCACATTTTCATTCATTCAAAATAACACACATCATCAACTAGATTATTGGTACATTTAGGTACGTGGTGTGGTATACTTGTCAAAGTATAAAATTACATTTAAATTAGTTATCAATCGCTGAACTAATGAAATCTTGTAGCGAAGAGTAATTTCTTCAGTTCTTTATCATTTAATTAATTTGAGCTGGGGTTTTTTTATTGGCATACTTTGTACTGATCACCCAAAATTATTACGTCACAAACACTTTTCAATGCGAGATTTTTTAAACAAAATTAATCGAACTTCAGTGTTTTATTCATATTAATTATTAAACACCTCAATTAACTTATATCTGAAGGCCCATTACTTTTTTTAAAAAAACCCGTCATTCAAGTTTTGAAACAAGCACTTGCACACAGCAATGCGAACTTGAGAAGAAACGGTGTTCAGAAAAAATTGAGAACTTGATAAGGGAAAGGGGAACTGGTCTTGATCTTCAATTTAGATGGGAAAATTTTCTTAAAATTTCTTCGTCCATTGACATTTTCTACACTGATGTTATTTCGACGTTCTTGATATGAACTTTTAGGTACATTTAAATATTATTCTCATCGGAATGTTTTAACTAAAAGTTTTTCGTCATGAAATTAGAGTTGCTTATAAAACATTGCTTATAAAACAAAAACTACCAATTCCAAGTGCTCTCACGGTCCAGTACAATTGATGGCGACGGTTAAAAAACACTGGTCTAGATATTGCCTTTGATGGGGTTTTCAAGAAAGTCCTTGGTAAAAATTGATGTTACATTCCTTTTTAACTGGAATCGCATGGAAAATTTTTGCTATTTTTGTGTCTCTGATAGTGTTTAGTCTCGACTTACACTGTCTCTTTTTTCTTCTTCTTCTTCTGAATTTTAGATACTCGGTCTCATTCGCTCTTCTGGCAAAAAAAAGTGACCTTAGGCCATTTTCAATCCATTGTATAGTGCGAATCCGGTGAGAAGGCGGATACCATGGGGAAGTATATTTGTAGAAAGGTGGTAAACTCCCCAGGGAAAGGGCTGCCTTGTTCAAAAACATTTGACAACCCGTGATCACTGCTTTTGCTTCAAGCACCGAATGATTAAGCCAGGAACTACGCTAAAGACGCCAATTATGGGAACATTATTTACGTTTCATCTGCCCCCTTAAGTTAACTTGTTTGATATCACGTGATTTACATGCCAAATCGCTTACATCAGACTAACCAAGTTTTACCTCCTTATAACCATTTTGGTATACATAAGCTATCTTATTCTCGACTTATATCTACAGTATGAATCGTTATATATATTGAAGCAGAAAACTTATATTTTCTTTCTTACAAATGCTCTTAAATTAATATAATTCGTTTAATTAAGAAATACTAGACTTTTGGAAAAGACGCTTGGAGTTTCAGTTTCGAAACTGCTTGACCTGAAATTGTGAAACGTCTTGGATTTCTCACTACGATAAAGGAATCTTTCTTGATTTTCTTTTTTACTTCTAATGCGTTCTTGTTTGAAAAATTTCGAAGGGGTTTATTTTGTTTCTCTTATAGAAGTTACCTTTCTTGTAAGATCAGCATGCTTATTTAACAATTTTCGATACAGTGTAACGCCAAATCAAGTTTGATAGTTGTTTCGAGCTCTTAATTTTCATGATTAGAAGTTCTACAATTCACCAAATCCTAATTTAAAACTTTGTGGACTCAATGTTAATAGATGCTTGTTGCAAATAACATTCATATTCTCAGCTCAGATTAGAAAAAGAAAACCTAAGAGTTCTGTGACAATGACTGCGATTTTCAATTGGAGGTCATAATAAAAATTATTACGGTACATTCCATCATGTCGAGTGATACATTATGAAATTTGTCGCATTGCTTTTTGTCATCAAGTTAAATTTGCCAATGGTAAATTTTGTCAATTCAAATTGTTTTCAACAATCACAGACTAACCCGATTTGTAGTTTCTTATCCTACCCACAATGACCTGTTGATGAACTGGTACCACAGCAACTTATTTTTTATTTATTAGCGACATTTGTTTTTATAAACTTTATATTTTTAAAATTTGACTTGATTTGAGTTTGGATTCGTAATTTTCTGTTTTATATTTGATTTTTTTTTTTATATTGATGCTCTTGTTTAAGATATAAGTATTAAATATATGCATTGTTGGGCGCAGTTTTGCCATATCTTGGACCTTGCACCATTAAAAACAAGCAACCAATTTTATTTATTTATTTTTTACTTTAGTCTAATTTAAACCCTGTTCCAGAGACCTTGGGTATTTTAATTGGTATCAGATTGAGTGGATTTTGTTTTTTAATCGGAATCATCCCAATTCCTGCTGGTATGAATTTTCGGAGTATTAAATCCGATTATGACTATTTCAATTCTAGAGCCTGCTCTTAGTTTTTAAAGTTAGTACGTTTCGAAGTCAAATCCAAGATTCGAAATGAGCATCCAAAAAAGCGTGCATTCACCGTCGCAGGGTTTTATTAAAAATAATGAGCGTTGTGGTTTGCAAATATGCTAATCTGTTTCAATTCAGATGAAAAGCAACAAAAAGTTAACGAATCGAATTAAAATTCGCAGTGCTAAATACTCCTCAGTTGATTTATTAAAGAAGTCTTTGGGGCTGTTATTTTCCCTCTCGTGGATTTGCGTTAATTAGAATAATTTATAGCTGTCGGGAAGGCGCTTACTTTTTGCATGCTAACGAGAAACGATTGTTGACCTGTTTAAACTTTCATTAAAAGCCTAATAATTCCAATTTAATTTCAAATCGAAATGGAAAAATCTGCTTGCTGAAATTCTTTTAGTGGTTTTCAACAAAGTATTTGCTTTATCAATCCTGTTTGCGATAACCTTTTAAAATTAAAACAAGTTGGATGTACCTTTTCGCTAGGAATCCTGCAACTATGCGAGATTACCAAGCGAGAACGCTTTTAGAAAAACTGTTCCTCAGCAAGTCTGAAACTGGGAGAAATTGATAACTCCCATGTATTAACGCGTTTAAAAATGAATTACACCTAGAAACAGCTCTGAGTTACACGCTTAACGTCTAACAACTTATTAGGGCATGAAAAATCGGATGAAATAAATATCATTTTTTGACCCTCCAAGTGGTTTCGACGAGATATCTCGTCTATCAGGATCCAACCTATTTTGCTAATACGAGATATCTCGTTATGAAGATTGCCGTTTTTTTATGATTTCAAGATCTGGTCAGTTTTTCCCAAAGACCTAGAGGGTTGAAATAAAAATCTTTTCTTCACACCCTGCTGGTTACCTCTCAGTATAGTAGTACATACATACTGTAACCCTTTATACTTCTGAATGTATTTAAAAATAGAATAACCGCGCTATTGAAGAATTTAAAAAGCTCGTTCTCTACTGTAACAGAGGTCGCTGTGGCAACCTGCGAATTGCAAGCGGCATAAGTTCAATTCCTCCCTATGTGTATTTGGGACCGTCGTGGCTCAGTGGATATGCCCACTGCGCTAGCAACCTGCAAGTTGTGTGCGGCGCAGATTTATCTTCTGTGTCAATAAACCTGTCTGTGTGTATGTCCAGAACTTGATATTGCATATCTTGTGTCAGCATGGCCAACTATGGCCGCCATAAAAACCAACCAACCCTTTGGGTATTGCTGTCTTCTGTGCCAGTAAATCTTTTCACTTGACGTTGTTTAGCGTTCCTCCGTAAAAACGAACCAATTACTGTAGTATTCACTCGCATAATAATGTCTGAAGTCTTAATACACTCCCTTTCAATTGAGTTTTGAGGGGAAACGCTTTAATTCGCGTGTCTATGAGCTTTTAGTACGGTTTCTCCGCTATTTGCCCATTCCGCAGAGAATTTGAACGCTTTGCTTAACGCAGAGCGAGGCTCAATGCAATCTGGTGTTTTCTTATAATTGTCTATCCAGCGCTTAGCACTTTTCCGCATTAAAATAGAATTCCTTCCACGCAATCGTGACTTAATTGATACGGAGCCTCGAAATGACTTTTCTGCTCGGGAGATAGGTTTGGAAATTAAGTTTAAAGTATATTATCTCCTATTCAATTAGAATATTTCTTTGGTCTTAATTTTGTCTTTTCTTTTGCAGGCTGCGCCATCTAGTGAGAGTAAAGATCCCCCGGAAGATAATGGAAGGTAAGAACAAAAGTATTTTTTCGTCATTGATCAAGTTGTTTAATGGATTTTTTGTGTTTGATTAAATGCAGCAACTCTGCGTTTGACGGGATCTATTCCCCCGCTGGAATATAGCATTTTGCATATTTATACAATTTATCGATTATCCCGGTTGCAATTTTAGTGAAGTTATTTTCGATAGTGAGAGTGCAAGGAGTACTGTAATTAAGGTTTCCTTTTTGTGCTACCCTTCGCATCAACCGCACGGTTTTCAAATTTTAATTTACTTTCTTGCTTGATAAATTGCGTACCTACGTGTTATTGATAACTGCTTACAAGTTCTTATTAACTGCTTTTTACTTTGCGCGATTAATTTGCTGTCTGCTCTTTTGTTAATCTTGTGAGCTTCCGCGCCAAAGTTAATTTGTTTATTACTTGTACCTATGAATTCTTGTGAATGTATGAATAGCGTTCGTATTTGAACACGATATGTTCAGTCGTATAATAATTTAGACGGTGAAACGTAAATATCTTAACTATTTTATTAACTAGTATTTTGTTACCACATAGTGTATGGACCTCAAGAAAAATCCAGTTTTTGAAAGCTGAAATATATTATGCACTCTCGTATGCTGTTGAGCATTCGAATTAATCAGTTACTGCCCCCCCCTAATCAATCTGTGGGCCTCGTTGCCAGCTAAAATGACGGTCCCTCTCCCCCTCTCCATGTCCCTTTTACACTGTTTATGTTTGAACAGAGACATTTTGAATTTTTTAAAGTATTTTCCATAGTTTAATTTTAAAACATACTCCATATAGGTTTATAAGAGTGGCATATACGATATACCATTTAACAAACATGGCATTTAGGTAACAAAGTCTTGAATAAACAAAAATAAACACTTGGTTTTTAAACGTAGTTACTAAGTAACATACAGTTTTAATATCCGGAAAATCAAAATGATATTTGTATATGTACAGTTCTACATTTGAAAGTAAAAATCAAAGCATCTGATTATAATAGAATTCAAATTTTAATAATACTTAATAGAAAAAGCATAAGTGTCTTTAAAAACAAACATGATTAAATTATTTTACATTTTTCTTGGTTTCATTGTGGAGAATGTTACATTTTAGGGATTTTTATATTTTAATTTAACAAGTAAAAAGGGTTTTTTTTAATAACGAGTTTAATTTATTTTTTGAACGTGTTTGATGAATTTTTTTAATCGAATTTTTTGCCCCTTTGCGGGCCCCATCAGTTTTTAAACATCGAGTAAGACGCCAAGATACGAAAGAAGTTACTAAAACATTTGCGCCTTCTTTTCGTAGGTAGCTTTATACAAAAATTCCCATATACAGTACAACCCCGGTTAACCGAACTAAAGAAGGATAAAGCCGTTTCGCATAACGATTTTTTTTTTTTTTGTTAAGCCTGTGACAACTTTTACTATGTAACTAGTTCTGAAATGTTTTGAAGATCAAGCAAATTCAAAACTTTCTTTGTGGGCTACACTTGTGTTCTTTATTAAAGTTAAAATTGCATTTTTAGAATTGCAGTGCATCAATATCTAAATACTTTGTAATAGTTTAGCATATGAATTACTTATTCAAAAAATTCGATATTTTTTGTTCGTTTCTTGCTTCTATTCCAACGTTTTCGAGTATCTATGTCCCGCCATCTTCTCTTTAGAAGAACGTCAGCCGTCGGCGTTACTTGGGTCAGTTAAGTTTACCTCTGGTGCCCTAAAACCATCGTCAACTGTCGTTGATTTCGGATAATACGAGTTCGGTTAACCGGGGTTTTACTGTAATTCGACTCACAGTGTTTGTGATAGTTCCTGCTTTAAACTCAAATTTCTGACGGTTGCCCATTAGTTCAATATATTGCTACATTAACTGTGCTGACATCTATTGTAGAGCTAAAATATTACATTTGCAAATTCGATATGGCACTCTTTTGTATCGGGCCGTATAAGTGTTTCTGAAATGCCTCCCCTTATACATTGGCGTTAGGGATCCCTCCTTTTGCTACGCCTTTTCGTGCAGACTGTGCTTTATTTTTCAATTTCTCCAATCTTTTATTTGTAGTCTGTGCGAATGATACCTGTACTTTTTGTAAGCATAGTTTGTTCCTTTGATTACTCTTTGTAGAAATTAAAAGCCATTGAGATATAGCGTGAGCTTAAAATTTGATTACAGTTCTTATGGGGTTCGCCTCTTAAAACGTTCAAAATACTTCATCAGTGCGAAATCGGTAGTAAAAAGGTTACGTAAAAATTAATGCTTGGCAAACACCACTGCACAGTGTTGGATTGTGTATGCAGAACATCTTTCTTTTAAAGAAAAACATCTCTTTATTAGGTTGATGCAAAAGTTCGTCCCTTTTTTGGCGCTAGATGGCACTCCATTGCAAAACCGAAGTGTTATCTACTTCCACACGTGTAATGTTTGGATATTTGAAAGAAGAATTTTCAGCGGGTACTTAGGAAAAAATTATATTATTACATTTTGTTAAGCTTTCAAAATGGCAGAAAATAAGGAGCATTTTGACATACTTTTTATTTCTGATAATGCAAGAACTTCTCCAGTACTGAACCTTACGCAGTGAAACCCAAATCAATCAAACAAGCAACCGAAAGGCGAGAATGTTTCGCAGACGCACAAGAATATATATGGAGTGGGCGAGGGTTCTGCTGACGTTTCCATGTACCATTTCAGGTTCGGAAAGTTTCGTCACCTGGATCAGTTCTTAAGCCTTAACTTCAATGAGCGCGGGATGATGCAGTACTAAAGAGATGGATATATGTCACGGAATAGAACGTCAGATACTACATTGATTAAATGTAGTTTTTGGCAAATAAAGTAATTTTTCCTCAATGTCCAAAAAACTGGACGAACTTTAGCATCAACGCAATAATAAGTATTTCTGAAATGCCTCCCCTTATTCATCAGCGTTAGGGCTCCCACCTTTTGTGCAGACTACGCTTTATTTTTCAATTTGTCCAATCTTTTAGAGAATTTTTGTTGTCTGGGCGAATGATACCATTACTTTTTGTAAGCCTAGTTTTGTATCGTGGTGCTCTTAGCAGCTCGGACACTGGTGTGTAATAGAATGAAGTAATGGTGATATATAATAAAAAATAGATTAAGTGACTTGAAAATTAACCCATCATATATAACTAATTATTTTTGTGCGACATGGCAGGGAACGAGATCTAGAGATAGCACCAATTTTGTTTCTAACCCTAGTAATCCATAAGTTCCATCAAGTGACATTGGATATGTTTAGTTATTAGATGCGTCGTATAAGTCTTAGAAAAGTAATTGTTACGTGCAATCAACAATAGCTTTCTAGAAAAAGGTCTCCCTTTTCTCAATCTTCGTCAGCTGTAAATGACAGTCGAATGGAGCGATTCGTATTCTGGAGTTCCCAAGTGTAGCTAAATCAATTATGTTGAGTTCTAGGCAGTATTTGATTTAATTGTTTGTTAAATTTATCATTTTCAAGTCGAGAGTAATTGAAAGGGGATACATGTATTCGCACACAAACTTTTACGAGTTCTCACTTTTATGTTATGTATTTAATAACTTCCTACCTCTTTAAAATCTCCGAGGCAGTCTTTTTTTCTCTGACGGGTTCCTTTGATTACTCTTTGTAGAAATTAAAAGCCATTGAGATGTAGCGTGAGCTTAAAATTTGATTACAGCTCTTATGAGGTTCCCTCTTAAAACGTTCAAAATACTTCATCAGTGCGAAATCGGTGATAAAAAGGTTACGTAAAAGTTAATGCTTGGCAAATACCACTGCACAGTGCTGGATTGTGTATGCAGAACAGTTTGGAGACTCGATCCGAGTTGAAACTGAACATTTATGACAAGATAATTGCAGTCGTGATGAGCACGTAGAATCCGACTTAAGGAAGAAAATCACCTAGAAAAGAAGACATAAAAGTGTGTTAAAGAGGGTTGTTATTTTTTATTTTACGGCATTTATAGAAAGTACTCTGTTTTGAAAAATATTTCGCTTTGATTTTCATGTTCCGCTGTTTATTTTTTTGTGTTTTACTGAAATGTATCTGTACCTTGCTAGAAAAAGGGCCGATGTCCATTTTGTAAGTTTTCGATAATACCTGATTTAGAAATTTTAAAATTTGTAATGCAGTCTACACAAATACTTTCCGATGTTCTGATTCTTTCATTATGTATCGACAGAGGAGGAGATTGGCACTTTTCCCCCATTGACTTTCAATATCTTGTGATTTGTGTGGACATACTCAAAATCAGCTAATTTTGACGTTTGCTTTTCTACCAAGGTGCAGATATAATACTCGAATTGAAGCAGAAAATGGATGCTAGCACCTCTTCTCAAAACAGTCTACATCCACTTTTGCAAATCTTTTCTTCCCTCAAGTTATTTAATGTTTTTTTTCTCGTGAACAAACTTTAAACAAGTTTCCTTTCCCAAGATACCCGAGCATTCGAGAAGGGGACTATTTATTTTAATACTCGACACTTCAATTTTTGTCCGCTGGCAGAAAAAAAAAGAAGTTTAAAACCAAAGTCTACTGAATTAGAAGCTATCAACAGATGTTTTTGAAAGGATAAGAAATATGCGTGGCGGAAAAGAAAACACTCTCCTAGGGAAAGTTCCATTTTTATTCATGATTTACCATGCCCCTCGTAGGCTCCAGCGTGGCACAGATAATTTCCATGGTCGATGTCGCTGCCATTGGCGTTAATACTAGATGCAAGAATTTAATTTCCCCCTCTATTTTTAACGTGACAAAGCCCGCCTTTGGTTTTGGGAAATCGTTTGTTCTCCGAATTGAAAACGCATCCATGGGAACTGACATTTCGGGATCTGCTCGTGGACAATTTGGGCATCACGTGGTTGTGAGCGCGCCAATGGGAGAACAATGCACCTTTCACTTGGATGTCGTTTCCGCTGTCCATTATTCGATTGCGTCGGTCTGGAAAAGAGTTGAAATTATTAGGGCTTCGAATAAATCTTGATGGAGCTCCTCCTTTAATGATAACTGCTTCTGACACATTGAGCCCTGCCAGCAAAGATATGCAACAGGCTCCAGATAAGCTTAGCGACTTTCTTTTCAAAGAAGGCTGCCGTCTTTTTGACTACGAAGCCTCTCCGCAATAGCGTATTTTTTTAAATCTCATTCCATGGAAATGTGTTTGTATTCAAGTTAATGTTGTTACAACTTTGCGAATTTTTTTTTTGATTGAAGTTTAACTGAGATTATCTGTTATTAACAACTTTTGAAGAGCGAAGCTAATTTTTGGAACCTGGTGTAAATGACTGTTGCCGTCCTCTCTTTTAAACAAAATGTACGTAAATAAAATGAAAAGAGAATTATTGTTTCAATTATTAGGATTAAATATGCTAATTAGTGCGAAATTAATTTTGTAACTATTAATTTTGGATTGCATCTAATTATTGCCTCCTAGCAAAAAGCCGGGCTTTGTTGATGCGTCTTCAGAACGGAAATAAGAAAACGCGCCGTGTTTTGTGGTCCAGACAGAAGTGCGAAGAGACTTGCTTTTCTCTTTTCGGGATAGTATTAGCCAAGCTGGAATCGCATGCGATAAAACAAACGGCATGCGTTCTCCGTTTCTTTACAGAAAATATATCGGTAGGCATGCGTATTTCAGCCACTTTAGTGTCTCCAGACTGATGCTGGACCAATGCGCGCCTTGCCTTGGATTGCAGGTGGCTACACGAAAGAATGACTGTAGCATTGCATTCCAAAGATGGAGTGCATGAAGGTACCGAGATCACACGCATCCAAGTCGAAAATATTTGTGAAACAGACATAATGGGGCTCAGAAAGTTGTTAAAAAATGTTGCATAGTCTTTCTTTTCAAGAAAAACATCTCTATTAGGTTGATGCAAAAGTTCGTCGCTTTTTGGGCGCTAGATGGCACTTTATTGCAAAACCAAAGAGTTATCTACTTCCACACGTGTAATGTTTGAATATTTGAAAGAAGGATTTTCAGCGGGTACTTGGGAAAAAATTATATTATTGCATTTTGTTAAGCTTCCAAATGGCAAAAAATAAGGACCATTTTAACATGCTATTTATTTCCGACAATGCAAGAACTTCTCCAATCCTGAACCTTGCGCAGTGAAACCCAAATCAATCAAACAAGCAACCGAAAAGGCGAGAATGTTTCGCAGACGCACAAGAAGATATATGGAGTGGGAGAGGTTGCTGTTGACGTTTCTACGTGCCGTAAGTGGTTAGGAAAGTTTCGTCACCTGGATCAGTTCTTTAGCCAGAACTTCAATGAGCGCGGGATGATGCAGTACTAAAGACATGGAGATAGGTCATCGAATATAGAACGGCAGATACTACATTGATTAAATGTAGTTTTTAGTAAATAAAGTAATTTTTCTTTAATGTCAAAAAAAAAACTTCACGAACTTTAGCATCAAAGCAATAATAAGTGTTTCTGAAATGCATCCCCTTATCCATTGGCGTTATTGCTCCCTCCTTTTGCTGCGCCTTTGAACAAGCCCTATTCACTACTATGAAAATAAGTGGCTATTTCTTTCTATTCAAGATTAAGTACCAAAAAAGTAACTCATTGCTCACAGGTTGAGTTTGATAATTGTTTTAATCTGCAAGAGCATTTGGTCATTAAAATGTTCACAGCCCACTATTTGGGTCAAACGTTGATGATTGCACCTTTATGATCTTCCCAATTTGAAGAAGCATTTTTTATTGTAGTCTTTCAATTTCTTGAAAGTACGGGAAATCGTCTACTGTACAAAATTGCCTATAAATTAATTTGATTAATTATTGAAATGCAAGACGGTGGTTTTACTTGGTCTCAAGTGTTGTGACAGAACAATCTTTCCAAGCATATAGTTAATGTATGTATACGTTCAAAATATCTTCAGTCCCCAGAATTTTGTCATAAAATAAATTTAAATCTGCTCCTGGTCAAAGCTGATTCAACATCACTTGTTTTCTCAATTTGTTACCAAACATTCAGCAGTTAACATCCCTGAACAAAAAGTATTGCATAACAATATAAAAAATGTTCTGAGAATCGTATGTCGTCAGAAAATAAAAACCGAGCCAATTTTATGATGAATGAATAGCACATAATCATCATAAACGAGGATTATTGCTCACACTACTTGTAATGAAAGAAAGTACTTTTCTTGTTATCATTAACAGGGAAACTAATTAATTCGTTTCTAAAAATTCTGCAGATCCAAAGGTGTAATATTAATAATTCCGTGGAACAAATATTAGGCGGCGAAACTGTTCCCCCATCTTGCAGTTAGTTACGTGTGCTCGGTGATTCGTTGACTCCACATGAACACGCAAGCTGTAAAAACATTTTGTTGGGATTTTGGCTTGTCCTTCTACTGTCAGTTTTTGTCACATTAAGGCTAATTATGAAAAAGAGTCGTTTGTGATCATAGCGAGATGTACAAATAGAAGATACATTTTTCGAAATGTCATCTTAAACGATTGGCCTGTTCGGAATGAAATTAATTGAATGCATAAATCAAGTTGGAAATGCACTAAACGCTCTGTGTGTTTTTACTCGAAAAGGAAATAAAAACGGACAGACGATATGGAAAGATAAATGTTAAAATGTTTAATTACGCTTTTAATTAATCCAATGAATGGACTGCCTCTTCTAATAATTTCGTGTTATTGTTGGAGAAGGTTTAAAAAACGTGTCAAGATTAACCCTGTTTTCTTTTTCAACAGCGTTCTGTGTTACACATCATTAAAAGAAGAAAAAATGCAGCAATTTAATTTTCCGGTGGTTGGTTTTTTAATATTCGTATATCTGTTTTAAATATTTTTTATAAACGCCGCGTTCCTTTCATAAATGATTTATTTAATCCCTAATGTTTGGAATTCGTTCTGATTAATGACTGCTGGTAAAAAAGATAAGCCCGAGGAACGGGAAAAAAGGTTTGTGAATTACTAAATTCCATGCGTCAGGGGAAAATATGCAGAAGTATAAAAAGAGGCAAAAAACGATGCTTTTCTATTTTCCGGTCTTTGTGTGTTAAAGAGTGTTCTAGGTTTAAAGCTCACGTTTTATTCCATCTCCCTCCTTGACTTAACGTTGGAAAATGGTATATTTAGAATAGTTTTGGGAATGTCTGCAAGGGATGCGATCGATGTATTGATGTGCCAGTGTATCAAGCATAAATTCTAGATCAGCGGTGCTGTGAATTTTTGTATGGTTTGGGATTGGGTATGTTTGCTCTTGTAATCTGAAACTCCAATGTTAATCGAGTTCTGCAAACCCTTCTTTGTACGCAACCATCCTCGATTGGATTAAACGCGGCAATATTGAAATCTGTGCGCCTTTTTGGAAAGAATTTGCTGCAATCTCACGAAGCGTCATTTTTATTTTCGATGATTCCTGGTTTAAATATTCAACTGGCAATTACCTGTGCGAAGCACAATAATTTTCATTTGCCTAAGATATCTCTCGTGACTTTCAACTAAACCATCGCCATTCTGTAAGTACTTGGAGTATTTGAAGTACATTCCCTGGGCTGATTTTCGATGATGAGTTCTTTACGAAGGTATTCCATTTTTACACTCGCGCTCTTACAGGAAAAGTGAAAGATTGCGAATATCACTGAGACATTTTGCCAAACTACTATTGAATTTCAGATTAATGTTCCCTCTTTGGAATTTACAATCAGTCAGTTCTTTAACTTTTTTTATCCGTATTAACGTTGTACGTTGCATTTAAATCGCTGGGTGTTTGTAGGTGTTTTCTATTTAGCAGTGATTAAAATTATGTTAAGTTTCATACAGTTGTAGATACATAATCGGAGTAAGCTTTAAAAAAATGTAGATAAATCTTTCTCACATCAAATTTAAAACAATATTATGAGTTCTTTGGAGAGAATTCTAATTCATTCCTCAATTGGGTCTTCATTTTGCCCAATGATAAAGTCGCCAATAACTTTTGGCCTTTTTTTATTTGTAGAAACTTTTCATCTAACAATGGTAAAAGCTGTCTATGTTTTGGGTATTATTAAATTTTGAGGAGATATATGCTGAATAACAATACTTTGAATAATCTTGAAAGAAATCGGTATTTCTGACATCGACGTTGGTTACTAAACATTAAAACTTTTTTGTCATTTCCTAATTACTCTGGGCTTATTCTTGGACACGTACTTTGACATATACCCGCTTGCCTTTGTTTTATGAGTGATAGGACTTTCTCACGAGACATATTTTTAATAGAAATTTTAGACATCTTGAAGTGACTAACTCAAGGCCAAGAAATTGAAAACAAAAACAAAAAATTTAATGATACTTGCTTGTTATTTTGTATGGGAGTGGATACAGCGATATTGTGGATGAATTCAAGAGTTGTTTGGTTGGACTATAGTTGGGCTCAAGGTTTTACTTTTTCATTCTCTGGGCTATATAAAAAAGGAGATAAAAATTACTATGATGAGAAGATAACATCCTATGATATTCTTATTTTTAAACGTTTAATCTTCTTGTCTTGACGCGTTTACAAAATCTTTATGACACCAATACTTCACTATACCACTTACAAATCGAACCTTCGTCAATAGCCCATTGTGTTGTCACCAATAGTCCGCTCCAATGCTACGTTGATTTAACTACCTTCCAACTCTGAAAATTTAATAAACTTCATCGTAAAAAATAATCTTATTTCTAACTTTGGTCCCCTTTCGAAATGAAGTCCGGATTTCGATACGAGTTGGAGTATCTGCAAAATCAAGAAAAGTCAAGAATCTTCCCAGGGGTTTTTGAGTGCCTAACTGATTCCCAGTGTTTTCAACTGGATCTCAAGGATTTGCAGTCAGAATTGAAGGCAATTTGTATTATCCGAATTCATCTTAAAGAAACTATTATTGGAATACAGGCTGCAGGCGGAGATATTTAGAAGACTTTGTAATGATAATTGATGAGTTCTCAACGAGGTTCCTATGTATCATTTCTGTCCCCAGTTAATTAGACACATGACATGCGAGTTTATGCTTTGATGTTCGTTAGATGCTTTGATTGGTCCATTTGAAACGTTAACCTGTCGCGGTTCTTTTTCTCATAAGCACCATTTGCAATGCAAACCACGTTGCCGACCAAATCATTGCTGGTTATCTGCCGGGAGAGCGTTTCATTAAAGCTGATATTCCCTACTATTCTACGAAATCCTCCGGAAGATTCTCGTGGCTTCAATCGTGGAAGAGGTAAAAAAGGAAACTCAAATGAAATCCCGAACCAATCCGATAAAAAATAAAAGGACGTGATAGTTGGTATCGACTTTGTAGCTAAAGTCAATATTCAAGACGACTCAATAAACTTAAAATTCGGTGTTTTTCTCGAAACCCCATTCGAAAGTTTATCGGAAAACTCATTGGTGCTACAGTTCGGGGAGGTAGTGGTGGAAGGCGGGTGAATGAATAAAAAATTGTGTGTTCTTTATTCTTCTGCGAACAAAAGAAATGGTCGATAAGGAGAATTTTTGGCTTTGCTTTTAACTCTGTTGACGTATAATAGAAAGGATAAAGAAAACGAAAGATGTAATGTCTTTTTCCTCCTTGTCTCTGCCCTGGGTCTTGTTTATGATTGAAAGGTTGTTTGGGGGATTGAGAAGCAGAAGAGGAAGAAACGCAAATTGTTGTTTTCTGCTAGTGCGGTTTTTTGGGAGCCTTTTTCCTGGATATCTTTTCTGGATTCCCCTTTCTGCTCGGGAGATAACCTCGACCCAGCAGGTGCTTTGTGATTAATGTTGTTCGTGATAGGTCCCTGTTTTATTCCAAAAATTGTTTTGTCTCTATCTCATAACTGATGGATGTTACGTCTTGAACTTCCATAATTGCTGTCTAGTACGGTATTCTCTATTCCATATTCTATTTTTACTTTAACCTCCTCCGTCACTTAAATGAATATTTATCCTCAATCATTCCTATGAATAATCGAGGCTCGAGATTCCTATCAGTTATCCAGGCAATAGTCTAATCCCTATTTAATAAACACGGGGGAAACGAACCGTTGCAGTCGGCGACGTTCGGGGATTGCAATATATTCCGATACTTAGTGACAACCCAACTGGAAACTAAAAGGTCGTCTCATCCTTTTCCAAAATGTTGTGGAATTGTCTTGTAAATGTTTTATTTTATTAATTTCCGTCTACTACATTATAATTTGCCAATGTCTTCCGTTTAACTGCATGCACTTGTCCCAGTAAGAAATTAGTTTGTTTAGTCCTCCAAAAAAAAGCTTTTTAACCAGAGGTACCTTAGTGATCAATTCCCGTATGGCTTCTTGCCTCTAGCAAACAGTGGGGTCGCGACCCCAGGATGCGCAAGCGAGCTTTCTCTTCGTCCATCCTTTCTTTTCGCAATTACTTCCAATATCTGTCTGGTGTCTGGCGCAGCTTCGCCAAATATGGTCCTTACGCCAAACCCCAAGTCTCTTTCAATCTGTATTTAATACTGCTCGTTTACAAAATTTAAATTGCACCACCATATAGAGGCCTTTCAATTCTGAAAACAAATTATAGTCTGTGGACCTCAATGTACCTTTTCCCATAGAAATGAAATAATCGCTATGACAGTTTAAAGCGCTTCGCTGTTACAAAATGAACACTTAAAAACACGTTTATACTCGCCATGCGACTGAATTATACTGATCGGAAGTGACTAACATCGTTGGGAAAAGCTGTCAGGAAGCGTCTGTACCTGAAAGCATTAGTCATTAGCCGTGCATTATTCAGCCAGACCGAACTTCGGAAACATCCCGCGTGGTATCTTCGGCTCATAGTTGCAGAAAGGTCTTCATTGAATGTATTCGAAACTGTTATCCATTAAGCAGTTGGACAATAAAAGCGAAAATGAGACTTGGTGAAATACAGGGCGAATCGAAACTCGTGCGACCAACTTCAAGGGGAGTTGGATCACTCTAAAAGAATGGTTTTTGGATAACGATGTATGGGTTCGAGTGACGCGTTTAGGCGCAAAGACAAGAATTGAGCCCAAAATGAAACAAATGTTTATTTGCATCATTATTTTATAATTACTTATTCAAGCTGTTATTACTTATTACTTGCTCAAAGGTGCTACTACCACCACTAATGCAAGCTTGGAAGCGTCGATGCATGGATTGACGAACTTTTTCGCCTCTAGAATCCATTGTCTGTTTCGCAAATTTGACAAGCTTGTATTAATGTTGGCGTGGCACTTTTTGGCAGTAATTGTACAAAATTATTGTATGTAAGTAATTGTAAAATAATGATGTTATTTAACATTTAGTTTCATTTCTGGTGCAATTCTTGTGCTTGTGCCTAATCGCGTCACTTGCGCCCATGCATTGCTATATAAAAAAATGATTCCTTTAGTGTGCTCTAACAACCCTTGCAGTTGTTACGAATCTCCCACTGAATATTAGATTCCTGAACTCTGCAAACACAAAATTTGCATTTGTGGGGATTTAGTGTGGCTCTGCGTTCATATTTTGATGCACTTGACTAATTAGACTGGGGTTATGTGAAACAGGCAATAAAACCAGGTGTCAAAAGTTTGTCAAGAGGCCAAAATCTATTAAAAAATATGAAGCGATCGAACTTTTCGTCTGTTTTTGCTTTGAAAAAGATCGTCAGCGCGCAATCCTAATTTAAGTCCAATTTTTAATTTAAGTTCATTTCTGAGTGCTTGGCAAACTAGCAATGTTTCGTAATTTGTATTTTCGAAATTCAACTCACTACTACACCTTTAACACACCCCGTTTTCCAAGCTTGCGTCGAATTTATTCCACGTACAAAATTACTTATAACTTACTTTAGGTAAGGGTTTTTTTTTTTTTTTTTTTTTTTTTTTTCAAATCAAAATAGTTTTTTGACTGATAAAAAGTGGATATCTATTTAAAAGTTAGTTAAAAACTTGTGTAAGGATATTTTCAAAATCGTTGAGTTAACGTTTTTAAAACTAAGAGATTAAATACGCATTTTCATCACTTCATTTTCGTGGTTAATGTATAGCATTCTGCTTTCTTGATCAGACACCAAAATGAATTTTTAAGACAGAATTATGAAATAGCAAATCATAATTAATGTGGCAGTACATCCGCGCAAAGACATTCTGTCGATCTTCAAACCTCTGGAAAGAAAGTACTGATATTAATATTTAAGCAGTAACATTTTGCCTTATGAAAAGTCTGATTTAAATTTTCTGTCTTTACTTTCTGCCTAAAAGTACCTTTAGTCGTTGCAAAAATATATAAGTTTTCTCACCCGTTACTCCTCTTCTCCAAGTCCCAGCAAAACTATAAATGCTCTGACCAACTCACTTCTGTTCAGTCAAGCTACAAATTTCGCAGGAGATTGAGGATATGTAGGCCCAGGTTCTCCATGCACCCCGAAACCATCCAGTAGTATAAGTTCTCGGCTGATAAAGGATCTAATTCCCCTTCATAATTTACAAAAATACAAATTTTGAGTTGCGTAAAGTTTGCAGCTGGGGTGCGATAAGAATATCTGCAAGTGATAAACACGTCCGGCTTGTTCCAATCTATCTGTCGTTTGGCTGATTTGCACAGGCAGCTTGGCACATTCATGTATCCGTCCTAATTGCTCTGAGCGGACCGTTTCTTTTATCTCGCTTCTGATGTGCTACTGAACTTTCCTGCCGCTCTAATGACTCCTGCTATCCACGCTCCTTTTTGCCGGAGCGACTCAAAATGCGGGAATCGCGCCAAGTTGCGTCCCGAATAATTTCCCGGACCCCTCCAACATGGGGGACGTCTCTGTTGTACCTCTCCTTTTCTTCTATTACACGGAAGAATTTGGCGGTCGATAAAAACTACATTTCCCGTGGCTCTTCATCATGATGAAAAGGCAAAAATAAAAAGGCAACTTGCCCTCGTTGCGCGCGGCTTAAGGGTCGACAACTCCATTTTTTGCCCCATCATATAGAGTGATGATCGAAGGTACCCTTGGGGAAAAGAAAGCTACGCGTGTGGTAGCTATATTATCTCCGCCCTCCAGTTTCCGCAGAATAGCTGAAACGTGTCAACGGATTGATAGGAGGAAAAGAAAGTGTATATTTTTAGTGTTCAAACATCGCCTCTAAATCGATGCCCGTATATTTGTATGAATCTCGTTTGTCCAACTTTACCCTTTCCTCCTGCTTCACTTGGGTTTTGCTTTGTTGTTTGTTATTGCTCTCTGAATACGGTCGGGGAGAATGTTTCAAAAATGCAATGGGTGAGATCGTGTTCCTAAACCCACCTATGTAATTGACAAGTTTACGTTTCAAAACCTCGTAACATTTTCTTTTTTTATGACATACTTATGTCGACTTATTTTAAATAGATAGCTGGCAACACTGTTGTTTTCACAACCTGACATGCCCGCCATCTATTTTTACCCAAAACTCAAAATTGTCTTTTTTTTATGATTTCATCGCACTGTAAATGCTACTAAACTAACGCAAGTCAAAGTTTTATTAAGCCTAAAGTAGAAAAACCGTGGGCGTCTGAAAATATATTTGCAGCGAAGTTCATATTTAGTATTATAGTAATTCGATCAGTTTTCAAAACAAAATTTTCTTTTTTTTTTCTATGATTCCATCGCACCGTAAATGCTGCTAAACCAATGCAAGTCAAAGTTTCATTAAGCCTAAAGTAGAAAAATCTTGGGCAGGTCTGAAAATATATTTGCAGCGAAGTGCTCATTTACTATTATAGTAATTCGATCGGTTTTCTAAAACAAGCGAAGAGTCCATCTCTTCTAGGTGACTGGGTGGGAAGAGATTGGATAAGAGAAGACAGTTCTCTTGACTTGAGAGACCAAGTCCTTATTCGGAGGAAGTGCCAAGAGGAGCCCTCCTAGAAACAATCAAAATGCGCACTGAATCTAATTAAATCAGTTTCCTTTGTATGCACGCAATGAAAATGCACGTAAATGTATCTCAAAAAGTCAAAAGATTACTAACCATAATAGCAATTTAGCATTGGGGCCTTTCGATTGAATTTTGGAGAGAGGTGTAAATATCATTTCAACCCATACGTCATACCTCGTTGTGACGAACTTTGATTAAACAGTATTATCAAGTAAAGTAGTAGCCCATAAGAAAACTGAGCAAAACCCGTCGCATGCTCAGTGAATTAAAGTTTTATTGGTAAAGTATTCGTATAAATCCAAGTTCAGCAGTGTTGTGTAAACGTGGCCCAGGGATCGTTTTTAAATTTTGTAAGTACCCTTGAAATTAAAAGCAATCTCTTAAATTGTTTATGCTTCAAACGGTTTGATGGGGCAAGCAACAAACCCATCCAAAAACGTATTAAACACATCTTAAACTGTAGTAGCGTTGTATAACATTGATAGCTGAGGATAAAAACTTTAGACAACACTTATCTTTAGACAAACGTTTATTCCTCTTGATTTTACTTGATAGTTTGGGATTATTCAATGTATCTGAGTTCAGGTTTTTGTTGTTAATAAGGTTTTTAGTTAGCTTCACATTGACGGAGACGACATAACTGACACTGCCTGAGTTTATGGGTGTAGGAGGTCTTAATATGTACTGCAATTAATGTGATCGACAATTGTAATTGACGAGATTTGGTTTCCCATATCACAAACGTCTTTTGCACAGATACAAGTTCAATAATAAAAGAATCAACCGCAGTGAATGTTAGATACAGTTCCACTAGGACTGGGGCGATGCATCTAGTGTCCTGGTATGACGATCTAGTCTGACGAGTGATCCTTTATTTGTATGCCAATCGCTTACTGTTTGCACGATTAATCCGATTAACACCGAGAAAAGAAATTCGAACTCTTTTATGAATTTGACAGTCCTTAAATGCTCCATTCAGCAGATGTTGAAAGGACGCTTTTCTCATTCCAAAATGCCAGTCCAATCCAGCTGCTAACATTGAATGGAATATGCGCTTCATTGCACATTCTACACACTTCGATTTCTGTATGGCATGGATTCAACTTTATCTCTGGTCCTATTTATTATATGATGGATTGAGTTCTAAATACTGTTTAAATCGTTTTTAAAATTCGATCGTTATGAATATCATGGACTCCTCGAGGTGAATCATAATGAATCTGAATAAATTTCAATGTCTCATTCTTAATGCTTTAGAAAACATCTATTATGTAGTCCCTTCTGCGATATACATGTTCCCAACATTTGAGAGGGGCCTGGTACCAGGGCAAAAGAAGGCCGGGAAATGCGTAGTTCGTTTTCTAAGTTTAAAACATTAATAAATCTTCACAGTATACTAATGAAGAGCCATGTAGTAAGTGTAAAGGTATAAAGAAAAATTAGGACTCCTAAGTAATGAGTACTTCGAATACATATTGGTATTGTAGGAGCGTCATCATATCTACTACTGGACAGGACCGTTCCTGACTGGGAACCACGTAGTCACAAAAAATAGGGCCTGCTGAAATTCAGGCGAAGTATGCTTTTTTCCGACATTACTTTTATACTTCGGTCTTTGTAGCTTCTTTTTTGCGATTGTAATAACAGATGCCTTTGAATTTGCGCATTTTGTTATTTATTTATATTAGTATGTTCAAAAAGAACTCGTCATTCATCAAAGACGAGGATATTTTGTGTGGGAAAGCTTATGGCGCTCGAATCTTCCTTGAAATGATAGAAATTAAAAAGGTATAATAAAAGACATGCTAGTTATATGAGAGGAAATCGAAATTTTAAACATTGCAGGTAAATATACGTCTGAAAACAGTCGGGAAAAAATCATGAAACATAAAGCTCATGGAACGTGACTGCATTTAGGGAACCGAGAGAAGGAAGACTGGATCGTTAATTATGCTCTGAATCTATTGTGTCTGAAATTCTGCATTAAATTTTCGGAAAAATAATTCTTTGTAGTAAACTAGGAGTATTGGGTCAGGAAATGATACATCTCGTCTTTACCGTCGGTCGGTTGAAGTTTCTTTAGATTATGAATAATGACCCCTGCTGCCATCTGGTGGGAAATGTTTGAACTATATTTTCCAATTTATGTATATTTATCTTGAAAACGCTTTTCGAATAATAATGAAATTACTTTTTGGAGCAATCGCAATAAAGAAACGATTAAAAAATAAACACCAGATAAATGGATAGGGGAAAATGCTATTTTTTATAATAAACCTTGAAACTTATGTAATAAACCAAGGGAAATAAAAGTATGAAAAACACTTTTGTTAAGTTGGGGAAATTGTATTTTGTAACACTACCGTAGAATGTTTTACAGAATAATTTAATTATCTTGTGACAGCTTTAGAACTTGGGATATTGGTGATATTGATATGAAATTATGATATTGTTGACCTGGGCACGTATTCCTAAACTAATTTCGACGGGGCCCCATCTCCTATCCCCATTTTCTGTACCAATCCAAAGACCGTAATACGTGAAATGATTTTTTGACAGATTTTGGACATATCTTCCTGTATTTTTTTCATCTGTGGGGAACTGAAACGATTTCAAAGAAATTCTGAAATAAATCTGCACGCACGTGTATCTCGAATTTATTAAAATGAAGTTGTAAACATTTTCATCGTTATTCAAATTCCTTGTTTTTATTGAAGTTGCGTTCTTTATTTTTTGCATGGAGCCGCGGTCTGGTGGACGAAAAATGTTTTGTCGCATCAAATGCCCTCACGTTGACGTGGTGTAGAAGTTTGGAGAAAGCGGTGCCAGAGCTCAGGTTTGATCTCGTCATCTGATCGTGGTTCAATATGAGGTGTTGCCCCCGAGGTCTTATTCCGGATCGTCGGCAATAGCCCATCGTGTTCTTCCAGTGCGACCTTAATTCAACTACTCGTCGTGGTTCAAAATGACGTGGTGTTGTCCTCCGATCTTTCCCATAGTAGATTGATCCCGGACTGTCGTCAATAGCCCGTTGTGTTGCTCTAGTACAACGTTAACTAAAATTACCATTACCCTTAGGGGATTGATTCCAGACCGTCGTCAATAGTTCGTTGTTACCTAATTCAATAGTTACCTAATTCAACTGCCTACCTCATTTATTATGAAAATGTATTTATGTAGGTAAATGCATTTAAAATATTCCTTCTTGCCCTTCCTTGCTGTGATATAACTTAGGACAAAAATTACTTGGGATGTCTTCTAACAAAATTCGACCTCCCGTGACATTTTGATGTCAACTATCAATCCGTGAAGCATTTCAAGTTCTAATTAATTATCTCGGAGTTTGGGTTTTATGGCGCAAGGTTCGAAAACGGACAAACCTCGCCTGTGAATCAATGGATAGCTGTGCTGTAGTTAGGGGTGCGCATGTTTTCGAGTGATGTGCTGAGTACACGTCTTTATAAAAAATAAAACCGGGCGGCCGAAAATAGATTGGGTGTGTCTCCAACTTAAAATAAGTTTTCTAATACTTTATAGTCTTGCTTTTCTACATTTTTAGTTCATTTTTGGTACTGTAATAAGACTTATCAATCTATGCATATTTGGTAAGTACTTAATATTAGAGTATTCAAAAAGCGTATCTGTTTTAGATATTTTTTGTGATGGGGCTTGTTTAGGTTTTGACGGGAGCAGTTAACACCTCAGGAATGGCGCCTGGCAGTAGTCGGTGTTTTTAAAAAGTATCTACTTTTTGAAACGCGTGCGAGAATTTGTTAAAAGGCCTGAATAGTCGAAACCAGTGATTCGAAAAATGTGTAAATCGTGTACATGGTGCATGTGAATAGATATAAAATTTATCACCAAATTCATGTCTTGTTTCAACATAATATCCTTTCCGTAGCAGAATTTTATCTTGTATTTTTATCTGGTCAATTTTCTGTAATATTGCTGCAACTTTAACGACCCGAGAGAAGTATAAAATCTTCCACGTGTACTTTTCTCTTTGTAAATGGGCATTCATTCTTCCTGTACAGGTAAGATTTGTTGCGTGGCTTCGCTCATAACGTAATTTCAAACAGCCGTTTTAAACGAGACTTGGTCGATTTGAAAAAGGTAAGAGTCATACACTGTCTAGGATCTTTTGACAGGTTTAGTATTTAATTTCTTAATTTGGTGGTTTAAAGGATGTCGAAGTACACGAGTGATGTTTTTTTAAATGTATTAATAGTATGGTTTCTCTTTTCTGTGTTGGAGCTCATTCCAGGTTGGTGTTTGCTTTTGAAAAATGTGTAATTATATGCATGGTGTTTCAGATTTGCTGAGTAGCTTTTCCAAATAAAAATTAGGATTCCACTTCACCACAGGAATTTCTTCATAATCTTTTCTCGAAAGATTTTATTATTTTTTTCTTATCAAAATGAACGGACTGTTCAAGTGCGCTTGAACTGCAAGTGCATTTTAATGACTTGGAATCTGGAAACATCAATAAGGTAAGTGTAATGTTCTGTTTTGACTTTTATCTACTAATTTATACTTGCATTTACGATTAGACTTTATTCCTTTAAAATGTTCAGAAAAAGGGCTTCCTTTTTGTCATTTTTCAATTGCTAAAATTGTACTAAATAGTAATTTTTAACGCAGTATATGTGTTTGTTTTTGTCATTGAGTCAATCGTTGCAAGTTTCTACAGTGCTCTTTTCCTTTTTCTTTTTAGTTTTCAAAATTCTGACGTCCTCTCTGACAGAGTGTTTTGCGTTAGAGTGACAAAGAGTCATCTGTGTGGCTGTGGCTTATTAAAAAATGCCTTTGTACAAGGAGATAAATCTCGATTTGGACTCTCTTCACATAATAAACTTAGAAGACAATCTGACTTTGGGTCTTTTTGGAGAGAGCTGGCTTGTGGAAACGTTTCGGCTCTTGTAGTCGTGGACAGTGAAGAAGTCATAAGTATGAATCCGAATAAAGTGCACAAATTTTCAACAAGCCTCCAAAATATTTGGATAATATTTTATCCAGAAAGCTTGACCATCGATTGGCATCTTGGTGATCTTCCTGAAGATTCTGTACGACTGAAAAGAAAACAGCACAGTCGGAAAGATGGCAGCAAATTGTTCGAAATGCGTCCTTTCAGTCTGCCGTGAAGTTGCATGATCAAAGCAGTCTCCATCTTCCAAAACATGTTTTGAAAGTGAAAACATTGTCTATTTTTGATTAGTCCTGATTACCACGCTGGGATCTGGAAGTGAGTAGCAAAGCTGAACATCAACTATGTTGCGATTATATATAATTCGGCTGCGATGCTCTCTTTTTTATTAGCACATTAATTGAATAATATAGCTTTTCTAACACTATTTTTTGTATTGGAATAAAATATTAACGAGTTTTCCTCAACTTATTAAAGATTGTAACTCTACAAGGTTTGTGTAACTTTATGAAATGAGATAGTACCTTCTAGCAGTTTAGAGTAAAAAAAAGTAAGCATCTAATTGTAGTTTTCACATGAATTTTTATTGTTTGCTATTCAGACCATTCAGCAATGCCATAACTGATGCTCTTGAAAACGGTAACATTGCCTCGATCTTTTTCAAAATCAGTTACAACTCGATAGACTTGTTTTCATTTTTACCCGTCCCGCAACAACCACGTAGTCAGTTTATGCTACTGACCAATGACAGGAAAATTATGGACCAATCTTTATCTTAACAGGTATGTTGAAATGTTAATTCTTTTCGGAACTTAGGTCATTTGTTGATTTTTGGTTTTAGTCTTGTAAATTTGTGCGTCGCGGGAAAATATCTTACACCCTTATTTCTAATTTGGTTAAAGATTTCTTCTCTGAAAATCGATTTTAATGGCCTGCTTTACTCTTATCAAGTTGCTTGGAGGTGATCGAGTGCAGCCGAAGGTAAACGGTAGAGTGATCCAATTTATTATAATGGTAGAGTGCAACGTTCTTGGAACTGCTGGGCGTAATTAGTTTACCTATTTTGTCACAAAGCTTTTATCGCAAGTAATCCTATTTGGAATTGTCTGCAGAAGCAAACCATCAGATGTTCAAGCAGTCGCGAAACATAAATCAAAGTATGAAAATAAGATGACAACCATTAAGCAGGATCACAATTTCTTGAAGAACTTAGACTAATGCAAACATTTCCTACAGCTTTAGCAGAACGCAAATGTATTTAAATTTATTTTAATGTGCTACGAAAAGTTATTTTAGAGGAGCCGAGAAATAATATGTAGTTAAGCAAAAAGCAATTTAAGATAGCTATTAAAAATATCCATAAAAAGCCATATTTAAAAAACAAATGTACCATTTTCGATTTTCTCAAAATTATGTGGAGTTGGATACGGTTTTGTTTTTCAAATAACCGTTTATGATTTTGAATCTTTGTAGAAACTATTCTTGCTTTGTTTCTGAGGTCCAAAATTTTACTTTTTTTTTATTCTGGCCATAAACAAAATAATATGGGGTTAAATTTCCGTGATTGCAATGCTTCAGAGGCCACTTTTTCGTATCCAGGAAGTGTGATGCAGTTTGGTAGCTTATTTTGGTCGTTGGTGGTCCACTGGCTCTATTATATTGCTAATTTCTATCCATTGGTTTGGTAACTGATCTGCATGTTCATATATATATATATATATATATATATATATATATATATATATATATATATATATATATTAATGTACGAAATTATCCCGTACATAATCGGAGGCGTGTCACTGTTAGTGTAGCTATCCTTCTTGGCCCATTTGTCTTGCTACGGTCTTTGAGTTTCCCTAACTTAATGCAATTACTTATATTTTGGGGAGCGTTGTGGGTATATCCGCTGCTCTAGCAACCTATGAGCTGCGTAGGTTCGATTCCTCCCTGTGTTTTCCTCTCTTCTGTGTCATTCAAACTTACTGTCGTGTGTATATCCACCTCTTGGCGTTGTCTGTTATGTATCTGGCGCAGCAGGGTCCTTGCGCCATAAAACCCAACCAACCTTATATTAAGACTAAGGAATAAAAACAAGACTCTTCCCTCAAATTTGAATTTATTCGTAGTGTTCGGGCATGCCACACGGAAATGAACAAACTGATAAAACTTAGGTGAAAACTGAAAATTTCGATTTGTCGAATTCTGACATGTGCAAAATTGCATTTGAGGCTCCTGAATCTTGGGGGTCTGACCCTGAACTTTGGTTTGGTAACTACCGAAGGGGACGAGGGCCGGTTGAACACGAACCACTCTAATATTTTGTGTGTTAAAAAATAATCAAATGCTGAAGCTTGTTAAATCAGCTCAAATATAAGTCGAGGCTTCGGTAAACATCCCAAAAATAGCATGAACCTGTCTGAAAAATCTCATGCAACATCATTAGCAAGTTAAAGTAAAAAATGGCTTAGAGCGACAAACCGAATTGATCATTTAGCATTAAGACAGTTCCGTATGTATCCTAGAAAGCAGGGACGTATTCAGATTGAGGGTACGGGGTTATAATATGGAAAGAATCCAGGGAAATATAAATAATCTAGAAAAATATCCAGGAAAAATAAAAATAGTCTGGAAAGAAATCTTGTGAAATGTAAATAATCTGGAAGGGAAAAATCTAGGGATTTCCCTCGATTTTTCCCCTCCAGATTATTTACATTTCACACGATTTCTTTCCAGGCTATTTTTCATCTTTCTGAACCAACCAATATTCTGAAACATATCTAGAGAAATCAATAAAATTGGAAGAAGGCTCCTCTATTTTTTAAATTGATTTTCCAAAAATATGTACTGAAGTTAAGCTTAATCGGTGGCGATCGAAGTTTTGTGAAGCTCATAAATGGAAAAATTTTGGACAAATCTGAAAATATTCAATATATTTAAAAAGGCATAGTACATTTAAATAGCAGATGACTGAATGGGAACAGACATGAGGAGAAAAATATCTTCTGTATTTGCCTAGACTTCGTACGTATTCCTCAGAGATTTTCAACTGGTATGTCCCAAGAATGGCGCTAATATGCCATTCTCGGTTGGTGATACGGTTTACATTTCATTAGATTTATTTCGTTTCAACGGTTTAGTTTTTAACTTTGACTGTAAATACAAATAATTCTTCGGGATGCTCATGTTTTTAGTGCTCATTTAACTAATAGTTTTATTCTTATATTACTAAGTATCAGAAATAAATTGTTCCAAAATAATTTTTAAAGGCCACTTTTGAGTAAAAAAGGTGACTACTATTTTTTTGAAAAAATCATTCCTTTTTTATCAGATTGGCCAGAAATTTTTATGTTTTTTTGGTATGCCGCTGAATTTTAGTTATAAGTGTACATTGAACTCTCGATTATTAGAGGAATTGAGTGACGCGGCTACCGCGAATAATCCACAAAGTGGCTAAAAAAGGCACAAATCAACGCGAAAATGTTTAACAATTTTTAGTGACGGTAGTGTGCCTATTCATACAGTTATACCAATAAACAGTAGATATTATCAATAACAGTAGTTATTATCAATAAACAGTAGATTTATGTTCTTAAAAGTTTGTTTATTTACTTATTCACAAAAAAATCAGTTAATTGTTTTTGTGTTAAAACACCTATTTTTTATTTGAGATGGGAGTTTTTTTCAACAACATTTTGTCACAAAGTGATGAATCAAAGTGAAAAAAAGGCCGCTGATAATCGTGAGTTTATTCTATATGACACGAGATGAAAAGATTGAAAATCGCTGGGGCCTAGACCACATGTACGCGTTATTCGAGGAGCTTTCCAGAAGTATTTTAACCTTTCTTGTGGTTGGCTCGACGAAATATCTCGTCCTTAGAAAAACGGATCTTGTTGGACAAGATACGTCTTCATTAGAAGGTAAAACTAACCATATCGTGATCTCGTCACCATGAAAAAATCGGTGATATCTTGATGAGATATCTCGTTATTGACAAAATTGGTTAGATCGTTATTGCCGAGATATCTCGTCGAAATCACTTTTTTTTTCGGGGGGGGGGAGGGGTTAAATGTTAATCAAAAATACGTGGAGCTAACTGAGTCCGCGTAAACCCTAGCTTCGTTCATCACACGGATCAAATGGACTTGTGTATGCAAACAGTCTAAAAAATGGTTTAACGCAATGCTCTCCGCGAAAGTAATTTCTGAATCCGTGCCTGCTCAGACGCCCGAAGTTGTGAGCATCCTTTCGGTGAGGGATGGTTTGAAAACAAAACCCGCCCTCTGTTCCGGAGAGAGGGCGCCCTTGTCGTCTTTTGTGTTCCCGTTTTTCTTCTCTCGCTTCGAGTGAAGAGTTTCGTGCACAAGATAGCTCCGTCCTCCCGCACACATGCTGTGATATGCCTGGAACCTACACAGAGAAACTATCAATATTCAAGTAAGCCGCTTTGTCTCTTCCTTCTTTGGGTTACTTGCTTTTTGATTGCGACAAAATAACTTGACAAGATGAAAGCCTTTACGATTTGATTTTGAATTTTTCACGCTGTCATGCTTCAGGTACTTTCTGCAACTTTTCTGTGATGTACTTTATTAATTGTTTAGTTGAGGAAGACTGTTTTTTATTAAACTTCCCTGTTTAATTCATTTTGTATGCTTTCGTTTCTAGTTTTTATGAATATTTTTTAATTTAATAAAATAGTGAAGTGATAGAGTTGCTTAGTTTTTCCCAAGTTTTGTTAAAAGGTAAATACTATAAAGTTGTAGTGCATGTTATTGGGACTGCTTCTATTTCTTTATACATGCAAATTATAAGGAATTATCCAACTAAGGTTAGGTAACGAAAGAAAATGTATCACATTTTTGAAATGTTGCACTAACAATTAATTGTATTCTTGCATAGCACTATGACGATGTCGAGCCCTGCTGTTTGTCTACTTTTTTAGCTATAGAAAATTTCTGTAAATGTCTGGTATATGTAAAATCACATTGAGGAATGTGAAGCGATATGTTTGTAAACATAACTGAGCAACAAGACAAACCTCTCAAAATAGACATTGAGACATTACAATATAAATCGAGTATAACGACTGTATAAATTGAGCGTCGTGAATTTACCTCCAGAAATATTTACGCAAATTTAGATATACAGATAGCTATTTTTATATCTAATTTAAGCTAGTGATAGATCCTCTATCGTGCATTATCTATAAAATGTTGCCATAGTTTTCCTTCTGAAGTACACAAATAATTCCTACATTTTGCTTAGTTCTTAAATTTGCGTTACTATTAAGAATAAAAATGTTTGATCTTGCTCTCTTTTAAGATTTTCTATATATTCTGATGTTCGAAGCTCCCCTGAAGAGCTGCAAAATAATATTGATCCGCGACATATTTGTCGATAAAAAACTTTCATTCAAATTCATGTGTTTCTCGATATACGATATAAATTTTTTTGTCCCGAGTGAAAATGTTAAAAGAATACAACTCTAATTTTAAGGCAGGAACAGGGGGAAAAAATTTGTTTTTTCTTTTTGAAATTTTGAAACAGGATTTGAACATTTAACCGATTTTTTCACTTCTAAGTCACTGCATGTATAAAGGATTTCCATTTCAAACACAAAAAGCGCGACTTTTTGACTGCCTTTTTCCACTTCAATGTTATGTAATCCCCGAATTGAATCCATGTTCCTGGAATAAAGCTACCTAATAATAGAGCTCATAAAAGACGTTTTTACAATTACGTATATTTCTACAGCCTCAATGCAGAGTTTGTAATTTTGGTAATCAAATCCTGAGCACGCGACCCTACTGTATGCCCTGTTCGTTTTTGAAATCCTTCGAAGTTCCTCAAATTGTGCGAATATGTGAATGCATGTCTTGCTTCCAGTAACGAGCCATTGTTCTTTGTTGTGTTTCGTATCGTATGGAATTGTGGAGAAAATGGAGACGTGAAATAAGTTCCGCTTTCTTTTTTTATTTATTTGTGTGGGTTGAGGGAATATATATATGGTTTAAACGTACAGCTAGCAACAAGTCCGAGAAATGAAATTCATTATCAAGTATCGACTTTATAATGTATGTCAATGGTGTTGATTTTTAAACTTTTCTTCCGTTATTTTATTTTTGACAGCGATTACACTTTTTATGAATTGTTTTTTCAGCAAACTTTTTCTTCGCATATTATTTGAAAAATCAACTACTAACACAGGTTGATTAAACGATCAATAATTTCGCCAAACCCCTTTATGTTTTCTTTGACGATGTATGTATGCATTTTTGTAATTTCATAACTTTAAAATGGAAAACTTAGTTTATCTGTAGCTATATTTCGGTCATACATCTTTGTAATTTTTTGTTTTGTGTTGATATGTTGTATAATTGGGTGCTTTTATTTGCCTCTTACATGTTCAGTACTTTTGATTTTATTTTGATGTCATGAAGCAGGAGTAATCTGTTTGACAGTATGCATAAATAAATAATGTCATATACGTTTGTAAGGTATAAGCTTTGTTTTGAAGGTTGATAAGCAAGATGGGACATTTATAAAATGGTTTTACTTTTTATGGTCCATTTATAATTTAACACATTTGTTTTGCCGCTGTCGATCGTAATTTTTACCATACTATAGGCAAAACCGCAAGTTTAACGTCAGTGCGATCTTTTATGTTATTATTTACAGTTAATTTGTGTATCGATATTATCACCAGTTATTTTATATTTCTCGTTCACTGAAAGGATGAAATTTTTAGCTTAGAATCTCGACATTTTCTTCATCATCTGTCTCCTTATATGAAGGATGTGCAGAATGAGTCAATAGAAATTCTGTGATTTTATTTTACAATTATGTGCGGATATTTTTAATTTAGGAATCAACTCTAACATAGGGTAATGGTTTTAATTCTATGCTTATTATAAAGGGATACAATAAAAATCTTACATTAATAAGAGCCTTGACAGAAGCTCAATAACATTGATTCGATAGAAGTTAATATGGATTCTCGATTTAAATATCTCATTTGCAAGTTCTCGGGGTGTGCTACAGTACGGAATTTTATTGTTTAAAACGGAAAAAGTATATCTGCCTCAGTGTAACATCCTTCCCTCTTGAAGTGTTGAAAACTTGTATCACATTCACAAATTACAACTACTTCCCACCAAACAAATTGACTGGATTCCTTTAATAACTAACTTTTGTTGTCAGTTTTCATGATTGTGGGAAGCTATTAAGAGGAAACCGAAGACATTTCTGAAGGGCTATTGCGCAATGCAGCGAGCTTTCCTGTTCCTAAGACGTAAAATCTCATCTTTCGAGTTGAATGGGTGATTGTGAATCGTTTCAGTACTGCACATGATCACCGGCGCAAGTTGTTGGAACGCATCACTACCTCCTAAAGGTCGGTGTCTTCCTGCGTGAGCCGAATGCTGTAAGAAGTGATTGTTACAAGTACTTTCACTTTAATGAACATTCGGTTCTTGTGCCTGGAACGCTGACTTTTCCTCTGATAACTGAACAGGATGCGCGGCTTCTTTTCCCATATTTATGACATTGACTAACTCTTGTCGGACAAGCTTTTGCCCCAGAAATGCTTTGCATTTTACTTCGATTCTAGAGACATGGAAATGAAAGATTGAATGTTTAAACCTTAATGGACAACGATAGAATTCGCTTGCCTTACTTTTAGCCTTATTTCCTTGTTATGCACATTTCTTACACCATTTCATGTTTGCTGTCATTTCCCCGACCTTTTTAAAAATCAACCTGTTATATTATTTTATTAACCAACATATTTAATTTTTTTGAGGTAACCTGAAGTTTAGTGCCATCCCTATTACTTCCCTTTATATCATATTTTAGAAGCTAATTATCTTAAGTGCTACATTAAATACATATTTTGACCCGCTTTGTTAACTTTTTTGCTGATATCATGAAAATATGTGATACACCGTACACCGACAAATGTTTTGAAGGATAAAACTTTTCAAAGTTTGCATTTGTATATGTAAAAGGTTCTGGTTAAAGCGTGTTTTTGAGTCCAAAAATTGCTTCTTTAAAATGTCAAGTGTTTACCTTCGATCATTATAGCCATTGAAGAGCTTTTAAAAGGATCCAGATGGGAATGTTTGCATCTTTAAAATATTCGCTAAAAAATACTTTCCGAACTGCTACAAAAAGTAATGCATCCTTTTAAATCTTGTAAACCAAATATCTCAAGATTGCGTTTTTTTTTTTTTTTTTATTTTTTTTTTAAATATTTATTTATTTATGATTTCATTCTCTGGGATGGGGTTCTGATAGTTTCATGCTGTCCACATCAACACACAAAAAAAAATACATTTCTAGATCTTTGCTTTTGAATTGAATTTCTCCACTTTCCTATTTAAAAATGGAAGGTAAATTGAGGTATATTGAAAATCAGGGCAGATTTTTGTAGCTACCTGCTATTCCCCTGCTCTTCGCGATTCTTCCTGGGCCGTTCCGTGCGATATAAGCTGCTACGTGCAACCATCATTAACACGCCCCCTTTTCTCAGAAACGTTTGATTTTCTCGAAGAACGAATTTCCTTCATCACGTTTTCAGAAAATAATTTCTGGGCTGGCCCGCTTACTCATGCTTAGGCTAAATAAGCATTGAATTTAACATCTTTTAAACGTTTTTTTTTTTTTTTTTACTGTTTTCAAGACTATTAACGTATATTTTAATTGTGATCCAAGGAACTGGTTTTCTGTCATAACCAGCTTCAGCTTGCATTTTTCATGGCTTTTTAATTCCAAGTCACTCCGAGAAGAATTCGATCCCCGTGGACTCCCTGTTTGAAAAAATATCCTGAATCGTAATATTGTCCATTACATTAGCTAAACGAACCTACAGAGAAAGAATTTGTATAAAGATATCAAAAAATTTATTGCTGGGCATGTTTATTCAAAGTTGGCGGCATACTGCCCCATCTTTCAATCGCCCCTATTATTTCTGATTAAGAGAATTCTCTTTTTTACGCTAATATTATCGCTTTTACTATCATTATTTATGGACGAAACTATGCAATTAAATAATTCCAAACTTTGTAGGTCTGCTATCATTTCAGGTATTCACAAAAAGCTTTTGAATAATTTTCTTGTGGAAGGTTCAGTTGGTATCCTCACTGCCCTAGCAACCTTAGAGTTGTAAGCGGCGCTAGTTCGGTGTTGCCTGTCTTGTGTTTGGCCAAATATGACCCCATAGAACCCAACCATGTGGAATCCCACCTGCTAACCCTCCACGATGTTCCGTAGTCGATGGTTGACATGGATTTCTCAACTCCTAAGTAATCTTCAACTAAAACAATTGAACGGCGTTTTAAGTCATACTCATGAGGCTGAAAAATATTTTAGGAATCGTGACTTATCAAATCAAAAAACATCGACTTAGCTCGAGAAATTGGCTAAATTTTGCTGTTAAAATGCAAAAACTTAATATCACTTTTCTGTCCCATTAAAGGATTAAAAGACGTTACCTTACTGAAAATTTCAAATTGATCCAATCCGATAGTTTTATAGATATACCAACCACTCGCGAGAAAGCTGTTCCGAGAAAAACGCGTGTTAGGTTTCAGCACAATTAACGGAAACATATTAAGTACTTATTGTATTTTCTTTCTGATTTGCTATACTAGTGCCATACAGTGCTGCAGATAAGTGTGATGAAGTTTTGATCGTCTTCTGGTTGCATATCGACTAAAGATTTGCCATCTTTATGAAGTGGCGCACGCTCCGAATTCTACATGTCTGTTATATATCTTATAACTGGGCCAATTTTGCGAATTTAAACTTAAAATGTGGTGCACATATTCATGAAGCTGAATTAAAATAGGAAGAGCAACGCTATACGCGCAGACTAATCGGAACGTTTTCACCCCGCGCGCCGCAACCTTTGATTGGTCTGTGCGTGTCCCCTTGCGCTTCCTATTTGAATTCAGCTTTTGACTCCAAAAAAATAAAGTTACGTTTCAAAAAATACAAAACCTATTTTGTTTCGGTCAAAAAAAAGTACATTCATGGATTTTTCCATAATAGTCGAGAGAAAGTAATATTTCGAAATATGAAGGCCTGAACAGTGATTTGCTTCGTGCTTGCATCCTTCAGTCTAACCGAATTTTCCCCTCATGCACCGTAGTTGAAAAATTGGCGTGTTTGTTTTATTGTCAAGGTTTTTTAAGGCCAAGGATGCGTAAAACGTATTCGATAGTTGTAGAGATCGCGGTGACTTCTTTCCTTCAGTTGTTCCTTTTCCTCTATTTAGTGTTCAAATTTCCTACCTTCGTGCGTTGCTTCTTCGTATAGACTCTGTATCTAAAACAATTTATCCTTACATTATCCTTTACAGATGGGCGAAACTGCTATTTTACGGTTACAGCCTTAAGGGTTACTGCGTTGTGTTGCTCTAGTACGAGGTTAATTAAAAATTACCATTACCTTATGGGTTACTGCTAATTTGCGATAACAGTTATTAAGTGCTAATGTTAAGAGATTCATTAACTGTTAATAACTAATACTGTTTGTGCATAATTTCAAGTTAACTGTAAAAAATTGACAGAAACGATGGATTTAAACAATAGTTTATTTCTTTTGTTATTTCAACTTGAGCGCTGTATATACTATATACACACACAATGTCTTATCGAGCTTTTGACGAATTTTGTTTTTAACTTTTCAAAAATAGAGTTAAAATTGTTTTGTGTTATGCATACAACGTGTTCCAAAGTGAAACGGTGTGTTAAAAAGTTTTTTATTTAGAAAGTTGTGAATGATATTTTAAAAAATAGGTTTCGAATATTAAAAAACTTTTCTGACTTAGTGTGCATGAAAACTATGGGTCGCGTCTTATGTAGCATACTACTTGCTGCTTGAAGAAGAATTTTCAATTTCTATCGCTTACTTCACGCTATCTATTTTTAAATGTTTTGCCATTTTTCTATGGATCGAAATTGTCAGTGCAGCCGTCATCGGTTCCTGCATCCTTCTTTTTATTTAAATTGAAAATATTTGGTTGAAATTTTATCATCATCGATTTCATGTACTAAATGCGCATTCCATTTTCTGCACTTTCAATTTCTTGAGAATACTGTTACATGTAACTGCATGAGATCCCATTTTCTGCTTTTTGTTTCAGACTATGTTTGTAATTAAAGTATAAAGGCGTGAAAATTGCAAAATTCCATTTTTCGAAGATTACGAAAGATGAAAATAAGAATTATTTCTTTACATTACAAAGCAAGAATTCAAAAACTTAATGGTTTTGTTCTTTTTCTCTAAATGCTTAACTCTTGGCTTTATTATTTTCCGTGCCAAACTTTTTGTTGTACCTTGATTTCCATTTCATTCTGTAGCGTTCCGCTTGCCAAAAAAAACCTCCTATACTTACAAAAGATGCTAAAATTAGATTCTTTTCCTAAATCTAATTCTTGCTTAGCCGGCTCGCCTGAAAATAGATTCCTCAGCGTCCCTTCGATAACAGAGACAATTTAAAAAAATAAAAGGAGAAGAAAAACTGAAATGAACGTACACAAAGGACATGAAAGAGTCGGTGATTGAAGCTAAGTGGCTCATCCGTGGTATGAAAAAAGAGCATATAAGAGGTTTTTTTGTCTCTGTCCCTTGCTGCATTCCTAAGAGTATTTTGGCCCGTGGTAAAGAATTGGAAACCTTTTAGAATTGTTGCTGAAGCTACACAAGAACCTATTTTTGACAGTTGATAATCGCCATGCAGTTTGTTGGTGTCTTAAAATGTAGTAGTTTCTTTGATGTTTTTTCTTTTGCATGGTTGGATGTACTGGCGGCTGCCTATGCCAAGTGTCGGAGAGAAAATATTTTTTAAATGTTGTTAATACTTAGCGGGTTGAATATTCAACTGTACATTCTTAATGCACCGGGGCTGGTTAGTGATATTTTCAAAAATGAACTTTGTAGAAACTTGCCACTGTCAATTCGCGGCATCTTCTTATGTATTATTTTGTAGGAATCAAATAGAGATGACGACGGGTTTTAAGGGAATAACCTTTTATGAATAAACTTCATCGAGTTAAGAAGCATATTTAGCTTCCATTTGTTCATCTACCTCGTTGGAGTTTCATTTATTCTTAATGACTAAAATTAAAAAATAACTGCCACACATTGCCTCTTAAATCTAATACAAGCATGGATTAACTTACAAAATGAATGTGTATATCTACTATTATAAAAAGAAGTGTTTCTCTGTCTGTGTATCTGTCCTCCTGTATGCGGTGTCCTGACGAGTCTATGGCATTTACAATAATGAAATTTGGCACACAGGTAGTCCAAATTTTTTGCAATTTTTCTATCGCGCCCGAATTTTAAAATTTGATCTAGAACGCTTTAAAATTAATTTATTGGAATTTAACTATTATTGTTTTCCTTAGAATGACAACAGTATAAAGAGATCACAGATTCTAAATTTATTTTTGCCGTTTCGTTTTCCGAGTAACGATTTCAGCGGACGAACAAAATAAATAAACAGTTTTAAATGCAGTTCTGGGTTTTTTTTCCTATCTCCTAGATCGTTAAAGATGGAGTATAAATTTCAACGGATTTTGAAATCTGCGGAAAATTTTACAATGTATCAATGACTACCTAAAAATATTATTTTCGTTTATGAATAATTTTTAAATTGTAACTTTTTTTTTCCAATGCGAATTTGGACTTTGCGATCGAGAGATCAGATTTATTTCCTGCGCTCAAACGATTCGAGCGAAAGGAAGCAAAGCAAATAACAAAAATCTTGACTGGCATTGTTTAGTTCTTTTTTGTAAAATCGGGATCGTTAAAAATGGATTGAAAATTTCTACGAATTTGAAATCTGCGAAAACGTTTACACCAGATTACCACCTTACATTTGATTTTCTTTAAATAAATAATTTTTAACTGTAACTTTTAAATTTTTTCAATACGAATATGGGCGCATTAGACAATGACGTCACGACTTTAACGTCCTTTGGAATTGTCTTCGCGATTGTTTTTGGAGGTATTTAATTACGTCGCATCGGACCAACACAATGGGCTATTGCGATCGATTTTGGAATTGCGTAGCAATCAACGGGGATTGGCAAGCGTTATTGCTTTTTTCTTTTTTTATCCCAGCGATCGTTAAAGATAGAATACAAATTTCAACGGATATGAAATCTTCGTAAAATTTTACATTGGATCGATACCTTATACGTTTGATTTTCTTTTAATAAATAATTTTTAAACTAAATATTTATATTTTCGCAAGAAATTGTGACGTCACGCCGATTGGATCTCTTCGTTATTCGAATTTGGCTGCATTAAACAATAACGAGGCCATCACGGCGTTGCAATTGGTGTTGGTTTGCGAAGCAAACCAAATGGAAATTCGTAGCAATCACCAGGGGTAACCTTGCAGTGGTCACACTTGACCCCACGAAAAGAACTGTCACGGGCATTGGCTAGTTGCTTTATAATTATGTTCTGTGTTAACAAACTCTGTCATTTCCAAAAAGAGATTAGTTGTCTCTCTATTACTAATTTTGAAATCTTAGAAAAGCAACTTATTTTTTTTGCAATTTTAGCCGTATAACTTTGAAAATTCATTCCTTCTTTCAAAATAAAAAGCGTTAATTATCCTTATTTGGGTATACAAATTTTTGAAATGTTGTAAATTTAATACTAGTCTTTCTGATAACTTTATAACTTGTTTCTAAACTAGTAACTGAATATTTTTATATTAGACACGAAATTTTTCTGAAAACGAGCGATGAAGTTGAGTAATTCACGATCGTTATTTGAATGTAAACTTAAGAGTTGGGATAATTTTTAGTGCTACTTCTGTGTCTCAGCTAGGAACGAAAAATCGTACGATTTGAATTCCACTCGCAACTTCACTTGAATTTCCCCTAGGAAAAAAAATGTTTTGCTAGTGAAATTGCCGTAGCCCATTTTTTCCGATTCTTCCTTGATAACTTTGAGCTAGAATCACTGGTGTTATTTCTATGTCCATTGTTCTCCTGCCTCTGATCAGGATGGCTGGGTGACAAGAAAGAAAGTCACCTGGGTTAATGCAATGAATCACTCTTATCTGGGCAGCTAAATCAATAAACAATGTGTCCATTTGACAACTGTGGATAGGTGATGACAGCTTCGATAACAACTGGTTTAGTTATGCATTGGAGGCACCACTAGTACTACAAGCTTATGGATATGTGCTCCAATGTTTTATGTGGATGAAGAAACAAATTAAACTATAGATTTAAGTTTTAGGAAGCGTCTATTCTACTCTCCTGCATGCAAAAATTATTTAGTCTTTCCTTTCAAAGTTAGTCCATCAACACTAATTCTAAACCATATGTAACAAGACATGTTTACACTACTTGTTAAAGCAATGCAGTGGATATTTATTTGTAAAGCGATGATTCGATCATAAATGGTTCATAAATTGATATGAAAACTCAATTTTCAAGAGGTTCTAAAACATTTATTCTTTATTATAATTTACTTTAACAGTTGTAAGTACATGGTGTCCATAAAAGAATGTCCCAGTTTCAATGTTTTGGTATATTATAACAGTTTAATTTAGACTATTTACAGCAAATCATCTATCAAATTTAAGGTAAACTCACCTAGTTTGTCTTACTAATGCTCAATATGTGCATCTTAAGCACACATCCAACCTAAAGTCCAATTCTTCGCACACTTTGGTTAACAAATCCGGAGCAATAGCATCTTCAATTCTGTGTCTCAACTCTGGCAAATCATTAGGTGGCGGCGGAACGTAGACAGGTAGATATTTTATAAATCCCCAAAGGAAAAAAATCGCATGGCGTTATATCAGGTGAACGTGGAGACCAGCGAAAAAGAGCTCTGTCGTCTCGACCATTACGACCAATCCAACGGTCAATGACTTCGACGTTCAACCACTCTAGTACAAAGAGTTTCCAATGAGGAGGGGCTCCATCCTGTTGCCAAATAAAGTTTACAGGTTCACCCTCTACTAATTGGGGAAAGAGCCATTCTTTCAACATATCCAGATAAGCCAACCCTGTTACGGTAAGAATTGGACTTAAGGTTGGATGTGTGCCGTATAAGTGAAGGTGCACACATCGAACATTTGTAATAAAAACTAGGTGAGTTTACCTTCAATTTGATATGTGATTTGTTGTAAACAGTCTAAATTAAAATGTTATAATATACCATTGAAACTGGGACATTCTTTAATGTACACCCTGTATTTATCGCAGACAGTTGTAGTGAGCATCACAAGACACGAAAAACAATATTTAATGAATATCGAACGAGAGATGCGTGTTTTATCATCGGTTTACATCGCTTTTATATACCCAAACTCTACCTATTTCCGTTCATGTTCAAGAAATCGCAAGCTTATCTTTTTGTAAAATGTTAACTTTTTCCGTTTGAAGAGGATTACGACTGGTGACCAGCTCGCTGTCTTTCGATGGCTCCGAGTATTTTCTATCCTTGTTGAATCAGTAAAGTATGGGCGATTTTACTAGCAACAAAGTTCCTCCATTTCGACCATTCGAAAATAATCTGTGGAACTTAAATTTTCAAAGACAAGAAAGCCGTATCTTCCTCTTGTTCGAGAAGGGAAATTGAAGACTTAATCAGATTACATTCTGTAAGATAACTCCCCTCTTCCCGAATCTTGTTCTGACGGAGGAAAAATGTGTTCTTTTCTTTTATCTTCGAATCCCATTTTAAGCTCCGGATTTTCTTTCTTTTCTACTGGTATCTTCGATTTTCGTTCGAATCTGGGCTTTGCTTTCGCCTGGAGGCTAAAGGAGCTTGTTAGTAAAAGAGATCATAAGCTTATCTTTTAGTTTCAGCTTCTTTTATGGACGATGTAATCCATTTTGAAGAGCTTGGTTTGCATCTAATAATGAATCTTCTACGGGGGTACCATTGAATCCAGAGGAATGCTGGCTCATAGCATTCCTTTTGTACTTTAGCTGCTGCTTCTACTTTGAAGTGGGTACTCTTGTTTTGGCATCTCATTAAAGTTTTTGGACGGCATGTCCTTTTATGTAGTTGCAGAAAATGATTCAATTTCTTTGTTTAATAATTAATGCTACCAATTTTGGCATGGGGTGATGTTGAAGCTGACAGAATAGAACCAAATCTCGGAATGCGTGTAGTTGAGATTGTGTCTTGAACTTCAGAGCTGCCTCTGAAGCAAAAGCTTTTAAGGCTGAGACAACTGGTCTCGCTTATTCCTGCGAACCTTGTACATCTATTGAACTGAGAAATGTGTGCATCCAGAATTTTACTTTGGAGAGCAGGTGGTTCTACGTATGGCACTGCTGTAGTTATTTAAAATTTCCCTCAAACTTCATAATCATCCCCTGGTTCAGTAGTCGCCCCGTTTAGGGCGTGTGGAATTTATACACAAATTTTATGTAATTGAAAACATTGAAAATTCGTTCGGAAAAACAAATACTGTCATCCTTTAGAACATATTTAGGGCATTCCACTATCACGTATGGGATAACCACACATTGAACGGCAGTTTTCGAAATCTTTTGGTTATCGGCACTAGCATACGATTGGTGAAGGAAATATTCATGGGAATATTGGTTAAGTTAAGCTTTTAAACACCAGTGTAGATTGCCTAAAAATAAATTCTGAAAACTTGATATACTGTGCAATGTGACACTAATTCATTCTTTCAAGTGTCGTAACTCCAGGAGCTTCTCGGTGCGTGATGTGATGTTTTTTCAAGGCCCTCAATGGAGGCAGTAAAATGGGAACAGACGATCGATAAATGTTCTGTATGTTTTATTAATAAATATATTCTTTATGTGTGTCTGCGCATATACCCATGTTTTTGAAGCTGTCGATTTGATGATGCATCATTGCAAGTTTCGGAGCGTTTCATGTGATAGACAAGTAACAATTTTTATAGCGGTGCATGCTTAGTTTTAACGTTAAAAATTTTTCAAATTTGTTATTTCACTGTAAAATCCCGAAAATAAGTCGTGTGAACAGTCAGAATTTAGTTGAGTTGAATCGGGATTTTTTTTTAATTCCGGTTTTTTAAAATACTCAGGATTAAAAGTCTAAGGATTATCCATTCAATTAAATAAATTTATAAAAGTTGTAGTTTTTCTAAAAACCCTTAAAATCACAAGTTTTGTGGGGAAAAACCATTCGTGGGAAACTTTTATGACACATTTAGTTGCTGAGATTTCATAAGATTTTATCTGCATTTCTTTAACGTAGAAAACAGATGAAAATCTTTTTTCCTGTAAAAACTTCTACGTCATCTACCCGTGGTTCAAAACTCCGTGCTCTTGTTGTTTTGGGGAACTTTTCCCTTCGGGTTTTATCCAGCCAATAAACCGTTGTGTTGTTCCCGTCTGACGTTAATTAAAATACCTACCTACCTTTAAAATTTCTTTACAAATTTTCTGAAAACTCGCGTCCATTTTCTGCTTTGATTATTTGTTTCTTCTATGGTTTAAAAGGCAGTTATAAATGAAAAGACCAAGTAAAAGAGTCATGTTTGAGGACCGATAGCCATTTTGCAAAGAAGTCTTTTCCACCGAGGCTCTTTGGAAATACTTTCCCCATTTCTGGCTCAAATGGACTGAACTTAAAAATGCAGAAACCTCTTATGCCTATAAATAATAATATTTATTATATTGAGAACGTAATTTTTTCAAAGCTTCCTTGAGCAGCTGGGTATATGCAGCCTCTATTTCCATGGTAGAGCTTATGCTCTATCACCAGGCCCGAATCCAGAAATTTTCTTTGAGAGTGGCAGGGGAAGATGGCCATTTATTTATTTCAAATACCAGACGTTTGACAATTAAGTCATTAGTCTTCTTGCTTCCCAATATCCCTGATCAAAACCATTAAGTGCAGTACACATATCTAAACGTTCCGTCCAGAATTACATAGAGTGCTGCCTTGCACCATCCAACCCAACCTATCAATCACATTGTCCATTTTGGTTGCCAGAACTGGGGTTGTTTTTTCCCTCACGGTAAGCTTTTCCTGTGGTCAGACATCTGAAAAAAAGCGAAAAGAAGCCATCGTAGACTTCCTATGGATCCAGCCTTTCATTAGACTGAAGTAAATTTTAATAGCAAATACCTTAAACACCACCAATTGATGCTTCCGAATCGGTGGAAATTAAAATTTTCTATAACCCTGGGGGGATGAGTGATCGGCAATCATATTCTCATCTTATGCGTCTTCATCTTGTTTGTCTACGCACGTTGTAGTTCGTTTTCCAATACACGTACAATGATCGTGGTCGTTGAGAGCAGTGTATCTTCACTGTAGCATGCAGTTCTATTGTCTCGGAAGAAGCAGCGCTACTGATTACAAATAGATGAACTGGTTCAGGAAAAAACTGCAAATACAGAAACGGAGAACTGAAATGTATTAAATCCTCGGATGATGAAATCGAGATCTTGAACGGGGCACTTTGGCCGTGATCCAACTCCGATTGTTTATTTTCACTGGGCTGTTTGTTTTCTGTTTAATTGCTCTGAGATGTTCCCGTAAACGTCTATTCAATTAACAAGTGCTCTGCAACCGATGTCTCAAGTTTAAGTGGTCAATTCCTGTGCAAACTCCATCGTTCTCACGCTTGAAGGCTCACCGCCCCAAATTGTTTGATCTTCGCGAGGCCGTTGAGAGAAGCGTAACCGCTTCTTTCAATTAGTTTGCTCGCAATTAAGATCCCGCCTGTGAAAAGTTGTTTCAGATGATGCAATTCAAACTTTGGGAAACTGATGATTAAAACTTTTGAACAGTTGTGGGGAATTTAAATATTTGTATTTATTCTTTCCCGTCCTTGCGAAAAGGTGCTCTCTAAAAGGGAGGGAAATCTGCGATCAAACACTGAATGCACGAGATAATAAATATTTCGCTTTGAGTCTGCTGTTGATAAAGACGTTGAATATGTGCGAAGGTAATCTCTGGATCAGTTGTGTCTGATATATGCTGCTTCTAAGTGCCCATCTATTAAATTAATGTGTGGTATTTCCAGTGACGTAGCACCTATGTAATCCCGGAAGCCCAGCATTCCCTGGCAATGAAATTAAATTCAAGACTGCATCGATAAAACCTAATGCAAAAACGGTGGAACTTTACGAAAATTTGAGTGAGACTTCACTTTTGATATTTAACGTCCTTGATTTTCACCGTAAGATTTAACCACGCCCGATTATTTCAGTTTATAATAGTGTCTTGCTATGATTGGTTAATGGTGTTTGTCATGCGCAGTAGGTATCTTTAGCACAGGCTTGTTCTCACTATCTGCTATGGCAGTCAGTCGAAATAATATGCCATTGCTCATGGTCGATCATTTTCCTTTTCTAAAAGACTGCTTCAAGACAGCGTTTGGATCATCCATACATAATTGCCAAGATCGGGCCCTTTTAAGCTGCTTTTCAATTTGAGCTACAAATGTTTTGTATTGTCCTTGCAGAAAAATAACATCGATGAAAGGAGTTGACACAAAGGTTGTCTTAAAGCTTTGTGTAATTTTGTTTTGCTTTTACTTCAATCTCGGCATCCTCGGTTATCAATGGCTATTACTACCCCAACAGTAGTTTCTTTTTGCTAAATTTTTCAGTTCAATCAGCGTAAACTTAAATTGGGAACTTGTTAGGGAGACGATCAGTGTGTAAGGAATAAGTATGTCGGAGGTTTGAAAATTGCGTGTTATTGAGAAGTAGTATGCATGTTTTTGAGTTGAAGCAATCATTTAGTGAGATCCGCAACGCCCAAATGACCATACAATTTTCTACAGGACTATCACCATGCCCGATGTTGGTTTGAAATTACCGCAATTCCATATCTGGAAAAGAATGATTTCTTAACTTTCTCTTGATTAAGGATGACATCTGATTTTTCTGGAAAATGGTTAACATTTAGGTAGGACTGAGCTACCTAAGGAAGTGTCTAGTAGAGGAGCGAAGGTATTGAGCCAACGCCCTCCTTGGCTAACGCCCAAAAACATTGCCAAACGTCTGTCTCATCAAATTTCCAGTCTATGATAACAGTGCATTATGCTCTTAAGAGTAAACCGACAAAGCGCACGTCACCTTGGAACTGAATAGTCACCCGTATTTTCTCTAAACATTATGCGAATTAAAAAAATAAACTAATAAATACACTTGTGAATATTTTGTGAAACATCTCAGAATGATGCAAAACTTGATATAGTTTTGTTATACTGATACATCAATACAACAAAGTAATGAAAAATTCTATTTCAAAATTATGTAAATCCAAAAAGTTTTCGTTTGTGTCAAAACAAGAAAAACGGGTGTATGGTTGCAGCCACGCTTACTCTGGCATGTGCATGTGGCACAACGACCTTTCAGGCTCCGTCGTGATAGCTTCCCTAAACACTTAGAAATTCTTGAAATTTCTATGAAATAAATTACTTTTAAGTTCCATGGAAAACCCCTTACTTACGGGGGAACTCCTGGAAAACTGAAATAATTCCTGAAATCTTTTTTTCCTCTTTCGAATCTGATTGTACGCAGCATAAGAAATCTTTTGCTCCGCAAGGATTAATCAGATCATGTTAAAATGAGAATTGCTTTATTAGACCACAAGTGATTAAGTAGGACACAGCCGTCAAACAAGTGATTTTGGATTCGTAGTGGCTCTGAGTCCATTTTAAGCCTTAGATCCCGGAATGATTAACACCCTTGTGGCAAAATATTAGTTCAGCGACAAACCAAATCAAGGAGAATATTTTGCATATTAGAGGAAGCCCTCATATGCACGGCAGTGGGGAAGAGTGATTACTTTGAGCCCGACCACACACGAGCAGCATGCACACTCTGTTCCTTCACCGAAAGCAAGTTGATACGCATGCTTCTTTCAGCCAGTGTTACTGATATTAGACCAATGTGTGACTGATCTTATGATTATCAACCTTCTCTACTCAGATCATTGGGTATCTACAGTTGGACCATTTTCACTCATTGATAATCATCTTTCACTTTGACCTGTACAAGGTGTGTCAAGGGGAGATAGGAATGCGACATTATTCACAAGATATGTATGTCTCAAACGCCAACTAGGATCTCGATTTCCTAGAGGGTGGTGGAATGAGTCCGAGTAATAACAAGGGGTGCCGCCGGTAAACGCAAGTTTAGCCGCACTAACGAAACATTCGCCTTTGAGAAGTAATCTGAAATTGCTAACTGCCACTAACTAACAAACCACTAGCCAATTTAGCCCTCTAAGTGGTTACGACGAGATATCAGTTTTGCTAATAATACGAGATCCCTCTTCGACACAACCAGCAGGATCGGTAAAAGTTTTTATAAAGGGACTCTGCTTTGTCGGTGACATAAGCGGGCTGCTATGGCAGTAGGGCATCACTCAGGCAGACTTTGCTGTCGGTTGTCGCTACTTCGAGCATCTGTGGTCTACCAACAGGAGGGTTAAAGGCTTTTATAAAGGGATTCTGCTTTGTTGGTGACATAGCTGCTATGTCAGTAGGGCATCAGTCAGGCAGGCTTTGCTGTCGCTACTTCGAGCATCTGTGGAACTAAGTGCGTACAGCTACTGTGATATTTTAGGATTCAAAATGTATTTCTTTTGTACACAGTGTGGATAGGCTATTTTTGTGTTTGTTAAATTGTTATTTATGATCCAATAACCACTTGAAACTTTGTTTTCTCTTTCAGTGGCATGCACTATCTGAAGCCCCACAAGTCTCCGAGGAAGGTGCAACTGAAGGAGGTGCACCACGCCAATGAGACTGCCTCCGTCAAGGTGATGACTCCGGACGGTGTGACTTTGGTGCAGACGAGCGAGCGAAAGGGGGCGCACAAGCGTAGGCCCGCCCCGCCGCCGCCCCCCAAGCAGCCCCCGCGCCGGCCGCCGCCCCCACCACCGCCTCCCTCCACGCCACCACCGACACAGGTGGTAGTGGTTGTCGACGAGGATAAACTCGCGGACCTCAAGTGAGTGACCCCCACATCTAGACTCAAATGTAAATAAAGTAAAACCTCGATAAGTCACTCGAGGGATCGAGAAATTTCGCGACTTTAGGAGAGTACTCGGTCTGCATTGCTGTAACGATCGTGTCAATTTTGCGCGGTATTTATGGCAACAATATAAGTTATTAGAAACACTGAAATTACTTAAATGATAAAAAAAGTTAATCCTTGAGCTATCTTTTTAGGCTTTATTGCTACTTTACATGCGTATTGTATTGCCAAGTACTTGTCTAATTTTGACAGAACATACTGCAACGTTGGTATCGGTATCTATGTCATCATTGATGTCAGGAATAGTGCGCATTCATTTTCATGTACGATTTAAAATCACTTCAATAAATGATCACGGTCAGTCCTCATTTTGTTAGCCTTCAGACCCTGCATGTTTAAAGGCCTTTCAACAGTGTCGACTTATCTGGAGTAGCATTTGTGAATTTACGACGGGTAAATGATTTTTATAATGCTTATCTTGGCTAGAAAAATTGTAAAGTTCAGAGTTACTTTAAAAATGTGTTCATTAATTTATAATAGCTCTTGGCCTGTCTTTATTTTATGGTTTACTGTGTGTATCCCAAATATGCAAATGCAAGTTCGAACCATGCATGCATTGATTTACCGGTGCCAATAAGATCGCTCGCCACGAGATTTGTTCCTGTGTTCTGGCGTGCTAGTATTGGAAGCTGCTACTGTCTACCATCAGAATTGCTCTAGCCGCTTAATCTACGCCTGTTGTAGAAACAAACCTTAAGGTATCCGACTAGATTCGAAACAATTTTCTTGAAAACGATTCTTAAATCACAATTTAAACATTTTTTGTACTAGATAATGTTTTGAAAACATGAAATAAAGCAAAAAATAATGCACCGACTCATTATGTTTTTGTCAATTGGGCAAATTAAGGTAAAATTCAATCAAAATGACTACAATATGGCTAACGCTCTGTATAAATTTCTGTTAAATTAATTTTAATTTCCTTGAAGCACCATATATCTGATATTAGTGACAACAATATACTACAATCAAAGAGATATATTGAAATGTTAAGAAGTATCGCTTGTTATATGTAGCTAAAATTTTAATTTTACAAAATGTCTACTTGTCGTTTAAATTAAACAGCTATAAATTAAAAAGTATGCATTGTACAACTCAATCTATAGTATATTGTCATTACAACATGTTAATAAGTAATAATGTTTAATTTTGTAGAGATATCTCTGCAACTTTTTGAGAAATCATGTTACGTGTGTGCAATATTTGCTTAAAATCGTGTTTTCCAGAAAAAGAATTTAAAGTTTACCTTTGTGTTTTTTTGCCATTGCCAAATTCTTCGCACAATTTCATCGAAACTTGATGTAAAATGTTGAGGCTGTTTTTATGTTTAAAATTATTTTTATTTTTGAAAAATTAGCGGAAAATCTCCCAATTTTCGGTCATTTCAATCGTACTTACTGTTTCGATTTCTGTCGTTCAGTAATACTAAAATTGCTATAATTTTATTTCTATTTATTGTAGGCTTAAAACAATTACAGATTCTGAAACTTAAGAAACTGGGCTTCAATATGAGAGAATAAAACAAATTTGAGAATTTTGGTCAAAATTACGTTTAAACGTAGTCGGGGGGATACCTTAACTCATTTTCTATAGGGAATGTGGAAAAGAATGGATTCAAGTTATGATCTATACTAGTACTCCTCTTTTCGCCGACTTAAATGTTCCTATACTGCCACCCAAACTTAGTGGCAGTTATCTAACTTTCATAAATAGTCCTGTGATGGCTGTCAAAATAAAAGTGCTGATTCAATATTTCAAATTAAGATTTACAGGCATGAGAATCTTCCGCGGATTTCCGCTTTTTTAGATTTTTTCATGTTTTTCCGCTTTTTAGTAATTTTTCGCGTTTTCTAACGTGATTTAGGCCGTTTTTAAGCATATGACGTATCAGTGTTCCTAGCCAATGAGAGTATATTTCAAGCTTTGAAGAACCGGATGTCCTAGTGACGTTTTCATGTACTAGTGGGTATGCCTGGGCGATGTATCGATATATCGTGAAAAACCGGTGTGAGGACGACAACCACATCAGTTTCACGATGGCGATGCATCGTGACATCGCGATTTTTTCCGATCTTACTCAGTCATCCCTTAGCTAGCGCAGATCTCGCGGTCATCGTGACATCGCGATTTTTTCCGATCTTACTCAGCCAGCTTTAGCTAGCGCAGATCTCGCGGTCATCGTTAAATCGCGATTTTTTCCGATCTTACACAGGCATCCCTTAGCTAGCGCAGATCTCGCGTTCATCGTGACATCGCGATTTTTTCCGATCTTACACGGGCATCCCCTAACTAGCGCAAATCTCTCGGTCATCGTGACATCGCGATTTTTTCCGATCTTACACGGGCATCCCTTAACTAGCGCAAATCTCTCGGTCATCGTTAAATCGCGATTTTTTTCCGATCTTACACAGGCTTCCCTTAGCTAGCGCAAATCTCTCGGTCATCGTGACATCGCGATTTTTTCCGATCTTATTCAGTCATCCCTTAGCTAGCGCAGATCTCGTGGTCATCGTGACATCGCGATTTTCCCCGATCTCACGGTTTTCCGGTGTCGCGATGTTATCGCTCAGCGCCAAATTAATAAGGAATTTCTCAAAGTCATTTGAGTCCTGAAGATGACTTTCGATTCCAAATTACTTTTTTTAGCGAAATTGTAATTCAGTATAGTTTAAACAAAAATGATTTTACACAATGAAGTTGAATTCCAAAAACCCATTCTTGTTTCTTGATGTTACAATCAATCCGTTTGCATCCTTTTTTGTTGCGAATTTCTGTGGCAATTTAGGTCACATATGCCGTCGTCATTACTTAGAGGAATCAAATGCCCCTTTATTTCTATTTATGCTGAAGTTTTTCTTAAAAGCTAATTTTGAATCTCTACTTGAGCATATATGGTGTGTGGGGGGACACACATGCACACGCACACATATATTAGGGTTTGTCCCCAATCTCAAATGTTCCATTTCCCATAAAAAGTTACCATACCAATTCTTTCTGTTCTTTCAAACAGTTTCAAGGGGTCCACGACAACTTTGAAATTTTAGATTTTCTGTTTCAGCATCATCAATTACAACCAAGATAAAGTTGTTGCCAAAACCATGTGGTAACACTGACTAGGCTAGTGACTGCAGCTTTAACTTTGTTTACAATACATTTCCTGTTAATTTCAACTTGTGGTTTTCATTATGAACTGATTTTCAACTTTTGTTTATTGCTAGTTTGATTCTGATTTGGACAGTGTACACTGGCCTAACTTTAACTGAACTTTTTGTTCTGATTTCCCTATGGAAACCAGACTGACTTCAAATATTTTTGGTCTTGGATGATAACTTGTGATGATTCACAAATAAATGGCTCCAAACTTCCAGCTAATTTGCAAGTTTTCAGGTGTATGATGTATCATATTAAAGAAGGTGTCCAAGAAAATAGGACTAAATGGGAGTCTGCAAAACTAGTCCTTTCCCAAGCAAAGCTGTTTCATGAAAAAGCAAATATCCCAATAATCAGTGAACGAAAAGCTTGTGAAAAACTTAAAAAACTTCTTGATGACAGCGTAAAATTAAGAGGAATACCCCTTTAAAAAATAAGCCATCGCTAATGCTATGCTAGCTACAAAACCAAATTCCATCAATACTGCTTTTAAATTGCAAGGTAGATATGGCATGTGGATTTTGGAAAACCCAAATTTCCTAAAAAATCTCACTCTAAATACAACTCTTTCTGATTTACTTGGATCATATTATTGGTTTTTATTTTATCTGCTTGAACTAGACTCAAATTTTTAAATAGAAGATGTTTCAGAATGGTAAAATTCTGCATCCTATACCACATCATTCACAAAGTTACAAGCATTGAATGTTGTCAATGACTGCAGAAAGAGGGATCAAGCTAAGTACTGATCATGACTAACAGATATATATGCAAAATCTACAGTCAGCAAAATGTGAAAATCGTTACCAAAATATTCTGCAGGTTGTCGAACAAGATCGACAAAAACAGAGAAATCTGCGAAAACGACCAAAATTGACTGATTCTTAAATTGAGTGTACTTGTATGAATTTAAAATGAAATTAGAAAATTAATAGCATAGGATAATAAAAATTTTATTATATCACAAAACAATCTTAATTGCATTATTTCATGAGAATATATGTTGAAAAAATTTGTTTTACTCACGATGCTTTGTGTATCAGAATTTCCACTTTTATTGTACATTCCTAGTACAGGTGGACCACATGGATGTTATACAATTTTTCAAAACTTTTATGTGTAATATTTTTTTTTGCATTTAGAACAAAAATAACAATGACAGACCATTTCCATGAATTTTTTAAAAAGATGGGGCATTTGATGCACACACACCCTAACAGATATATATGCAAAATCTTGTTTTAAATCATGCGTGTTTCTTAAATGTTCAACGTAGATCTATACTTGTTATTATTTTTTTTCCCTACCGCGATTTTTAATAACCAAGAGAAAAAGAAATTAATAATAATTATATATATGGTGATATAGGAACAAGGTTTTGCTTTTACTATATATAAAATGCATGGTTAGCATCACGATATTGCAATGTTAGAATGTCGATGTATCGCAATGTAAAAATTTGAACATCGCCCAGGTTTACTAGGGGGTCCGCCCACTGCTCACCAACTCCATAGTGTACAAATTGTTCCTCGAGCATGTTCGAGTTGTTAATTTTAATTTTTACTGTTGCGAAATCCTGTGCACACAGACCTGACTCGTATGTATTTAATTTCACATTTTGGTTTTCCTCTTTTTTGAAATTTTGCATTCTCATGCCTGGATTTAATAATAGAAAAAGGATGGGAGAAACTATAACATCATCTATAAATCCATACTCACAAATTTTGCTCGATGAGTCCCACTGACAACACCCAATTTTGATCCCGAATTTCCAATTTTTTTCGAAAATTAACTCTAAATATCACACAAGTTTCCGTCTTTTGGTGCAGTCGTTTCTAATGGTTTGTTCCTCTGTGGTCATTCTTCGCTACTCGAAGGCTAGTTAGACCGAGACCTACGGCTTATAGTGCAAAATGTTTGAAGCACCGAATGTTAAATTAGTTTCATTCTTCTGAAATAATCTTCCTTTCCACACTGAAATTTTTTATTATGTTACTATCCAAACAAATTAATTCTTAGCGTGCAAAATATGGAAATAATTAAATTAAAAAAATTATGAACATCAACCTTCATATTTTTTATGTAAATCAAGTTTCATACTTTTTCTTATAACAGAAGTTAATTATTTATGTTTGCAAAAAAAAAATAGCGCATACTTTAATGTATTACAACCGAGTAAAACTGATATTTTACATAATAGGTAAAAATGTCCCGAATCGATTTCCCTCAAAATATGAAGGTTGATATTCATAATTTTTCGCGAATTTCCGACTTTTGTGTTTTATTTTTAGTTTCCATTTTTCTAAACTTTCCTCAACATTGATTAATTTTTAATGAATTGCAATCATAATCATGAAAATCTCGTATTTTTTTAAACGGCTATTTGTAAATTTTAATATATATATTTTTTAATTTATCAGTTATGATGCCCACTCACAAGATTTTTGAATGAATTCCCCCTCTTCACCAAATGTGAACACATCAATTTTTCTACATGGGTTTCTCAAAACCTATGGATCATCTAGAGGTCCATCCAGGGGCGCACCCATGATTTTATCTGGGGACAACCGAAATATCCTGAGCTTTCTTTTTTGGGCGATAGATTGAAATAATTAAAATTATTTCTTATAACAACAAAATTAAGTTATAATTAATGTTCATAATTATTCATAAAATTAATAATTAATCGTTATTAATTTTCTGTTACACCAATGAACATTTATATTCATTTTTCTCAAATTTAACCTTGCAATGTATATATTTTGAATTTAATTTTAGAAAACGTTTATAATTAGCAGAATGCAGAATATTATGATCTATATTATACAAGAAATGTTTAAACATATTAAACATACCTTTAAACACCATCGTCAATCACATGTTTATACGGAATATTGCAAACAAAATATTGTACTTTTTGGAGGTGTATGGGAAAAGTATTTCCTAAAAGCAGTTCACATTTTAACACATCTTTTTATGGTTTTTTGATTGAATGTATGGTACAAAAATATAGATTATAAAACAACTTTTCCATTTCGGTGGGGCTTAGACGTTATGATATAGTCATTAATAACAGTGAAATCTAGGATTTTGGCGCTGGTATACCAATAAAGGTTTTTCGTCGATTTCAAGTCGTTTTAGATCTTTTTTAGGCTCTACAACCGTTTTGGGGTTTTATAGGTAGAAACCCCCAAGTATTGGGCAATTTTAGGTGTTATAAAATTGGCATATTTCATTCGAGTTCCCAAATCATATAAAACATTAACTTATTTAAAACGAACTAAATACGTAAAACTTGATGACTGCTAATGAGACACAGTTGCGATACATCTTTTTTCAAGTGGTGTGGGAATCAAAGCGAAGTCACATTTATCACTTTAAAACTGAACTGTAAGGGATGATTTAGTTGTTAGATGGTATTCTCCTTAACGGCGTATATTTTACTTCTGAGTAGCAACTTAACACCTGTCAATTGCAGGGACCATCAACAAAATAGAAATCTGGATAACTGAATGACCTTCCATTGACTGATAGATGATCAACCTGAACGTTATTGTGCAGCTCCGACGAGAAGGCAGTCGATTTTATAATAATTGTGAAAGTCTATTAGGTGGGAGCTGCCATATGCAAAAGCATGAATAAGTATTGCGTGGTGGTTTAAATCAGCCAACTCATCACTGATATAGCTTAGGGCACCGAACGATAGACTTAGTACCAGAATCCACTCCAAAGACTCCAATTGGAGAAGCGCTTTTTGCGTTTCAAACTATTTTTTATTTATTTATAGACACATCCATAATTACATATTTCGACTGTCTTCATGCGCTGGATCTGGACTATACCCCCACTGGACACAGAAAAGGAACCAATGGCAAAAATATGAAGGGAGGAATACTAATGGTTCATATTTATTTCTGTTGTCCGAAATGCTGACCACCCCAGTCCTTCCCCCCACCGGTTATATCATACATCTCTACCTCCTGATCTTACTGTGTAATGGATATCAATGTAAAGTAACTTATCTTAATTAAACCTGTCTGCTGGAAGTCAGAAATAGCTTAAGTCATAATTTAATAACAGTTTGATAAATCAAATAAAGATGAATTGGCTTATTACAGGTTTGAGGGCTTCCTTCTGTGGGTGCCCCCATGAACTTAGGATATTGCATTAAAACAGGATGTATTGCTTTTTCTGTTCTGATGGTATAAACCCCAATGTATTGGCCCAGTTATTACAAAAGAATATGTGTGCTTTTTTCCGATATAAGAAGCTTAAGTACCCCTAACCGTATATGCGCACACAAATTAAAAATAATATATTTGCTTATTGGGGGGGGGGCTCTAAGGGGCTTAAGCCCCAGCAGGTGCACCCATGAATTAAAGAAAGGATGCTTCTTCAGGTCTAGGGGGCTTAAGCCCCCAGCCCCTTGATATACCTATAAGTTTAAAAGAAAGATATATTTGCTTATTTCAGGGTCTAGAGTGCTCAAGCCCCAACCCCCTGCGTATGTGTACCATTTTTAACAGGGTATATTAACTTATTTTTTGGGGTGTAAGAGGCTTAAGGTTGAAAAATGCATCCATGAATTTAAAGAAAGATATTTGCTTTTTTTCGGAACGTGGGTGGGGTTAAGCCAACCCCCCGGCCCGTAGTTGCGCCCATAAAGTAAAGGGGATATATTGGCCTATTTCAGGACTAAGGCGTTTAAGACCCCCTATGAAGCAACTATGTCTTGGGGCCAAAGCCCCAAGACAAAGTTGCTTCGTCGGTCTAGGGCAGTGGTCGGCAAATTCATTAGTACAAAGAGCCAAAGATCAGCAGTACAACAATTTAGATTTCTTTTCTACAGCCCTGTTTTTAGGAGTCTCGGTTTAAACTAGTTACTAACATTAAATAATACCAGATTTCATTTGAATAATCTTATTTTTTTACATTAAATTAAAAATATGACAAAATACTCATTTAATGTGAACAATGACCTTGCATTTCCTTGGAAAGTTTGGATAAGTCAGGTTTATATGTCGTTGTTTTTAATTTCAAACAAGATTCCAGGTTCTCATCAATAAGACGATTTCTCCATTTACTTTTGATAAGGTTCATGCTTGAAAAAGATTGTTCGCATGAATATGTAGAGCCAAAAAGTGAAACAACAGAAAATGGTAGTTTTTTTTTAATGATCGTATGAGTCAGGTATACTATTCAGGGTGTTGAAAATTACCACGTCTTCCCTCTCCTGGTCTTTCAAAGCAGACCACTTTTGCTGTAAACAAAGATCACATTTATTTTTCTCCAATTTTTCCATATCAGCGTTAATGCGTTCAACTATGGAGCTCCATTATTCTTTGTTTTTTAACTCCAGTAATTGCATTTCAAAAGCGCCAACGTAATATTAAAGGGAGAAAAATTTAATTCTGTTAGGTCAGCACTCAGGTTTTTTAACAAAAGCTAACGTAAAAAGGTTAAAACAAAGGTACTAAACAAAGGCTAACCTCCGTAGGAAAAGCTTCCTTTATATTTAAAATTGTTGTTCTGAAATAGTAAATGTCATTTACCGAGTTATTTTCTTGGTGATGTGTTTGTGCAGGCTTGGAGAATGAATTAATGTTTCTCTTTCAAAATCTTGGACAAAAAGGGATAATTTGTTTTCGAATGAAATTACTTCTTCCAACATAGAAAGAGTTGGGTTCCCTTTCCTCTGTAGTTTACAATAAAGATTATTTAGATAAAACTTAACGTCTACCATATAATAAACAAAAATTTGGATCCACTGATCCTCCGGTAGTTCAAGTATAGTCAACATCCTTCTCAAGGAGAAATGCTTTAATTTTAAGTAATAAGGAAGCGAAACGTTCTTCTTGAAAGCCAACGCACCTTAGTGTATAGCAGATCTGTGTATTCACTCTCCATTTCAACAAAAATTCTTTAAATAGGCGATGATAAAGAGCTTTAGCTATAATTGAATTGTCACTCTTGATCACCAATTCCATAACATTGCAAATTTCTTATGGAAATGTCTGCGCACAAAGCGCTTCTGATGAATGGTGCAATGGTAAACAGGTATCTCGGGATTAATATTTTTCCTTCAAAATGGAAACTAAACCTTTTCTTACTCCGGTCATACTTTTTGCCCCATCTGTTGAAATTGAAACAATTTTATCGAGTGGAATATGTTTCTCCATGCATTCAATGAAAGCATTTGCAATATACTCGCCACGTGTTTGACCTTTCACTGGCAATAATCCTAAAAGTTTTTCTTTAGGACGCAAAGACGAAATAAATCGAACAAAAAGTGAAACGTGCTCTGTGTCGTTTATGTCACAAGATTCGTCAACAGCTATTGATAAAGCTGAACCGAATTTAAGATCTTCGATATGCTGATTGTTTATATTCTAATACATTTTGACTGTTTTACTGTTTTAGCAAACAGTGTTAACTCTTTAATTTTTTTAAGAGTATTTCTGCCTTGTTCCTAAAATTCCGGAATATAGCTTTTCGGATGCATTTATAAAACAACTTTGAATGTATTCACCATCTGTGTATGGTTTGCCTCTCTTACCAATCTCTTGACTAACAATAAAGCTTGCAATATTAACATTGTTGGAAGTTTACTGAAGTTCCTCAACTGCTTTCTTCCTCGCATCACTGGCGGGATATTTACATTTTACCAGCATTTAGTCTAAATCGATTCGTGGCAGAGCCGCACTCAAGTGATTAAAGAGCCACGGTTTGCAGACCACTGGTCAATGGAAAAGAAGCTTCAAAGCGTATCTGCGGCTTGCGTCCCCCAAAGCTCCCCGTACTAAGCGCGTATGGATGCAACAATGTCTCAAATCACCCTAAACATCTGATGGCAGTATTAGAATCGTGGTGGGTTTTGACCTTTTTATGAGACATTGAGTTGATCTTGTGTTTTTCTTTGGCAGTATTGACGTGAATGTTTCATCTGGCCAGCTACTCTCGTCAGCTTCCAGTCCCCAATTGTTGCAGGGCTACTCTAGCAATTCGTCCTTCCATGGAGACACAGACTGTCCTGCAAGTCCAGAGCTGCCCCTGCCACCACCGCCCTCTGCAGAGGGCAATGAAATCATGATGGCCTGTGATGAGCCCTTACCACCCCCTCCAGATCCTGTAGATGTCCAGCCGAGGATGTTGGACAGCACAGCGCTGTAAGTTTTGCCTTTTACTGCTTGCAATTAACAGTTACTCTTATTTAATGCACATTTGAGGTTTCAAAAATCGATTTTTCGTTCCAGAAAGTAAAGTGCTTTTAAAAACTAATCATATCAAATTCGGCCACAAGTTTTGCTCGTTACAACAAATTGGCTGTTATTGTAAATAGCTTAATTTATAAATGAAAAATTTTAATGGCCTCCTTTCTGTGATTCTAACTTTCTCTCAAGATTTTTTTAAAGAATTTCTTTTATAAGTATAAATGCTGTACTTTAACATTCCCTGGGCAAGAATTTAATCATTTGATCCAATACTGTGGAAATTTATTGTTTTTAAAATACTTAATTCATTTTTCCTATAATCCTAGTTTACAAAATGATTGACACATTTGCGTATAAGAAGTTCTTTCTTTTGTATGATAAAAGTTCTTTCAGGAAATTTAAACACATCTGAAATAAAATGTATTTTCCATTATTTACTTATCCATCACTGTATAACTATATGATGAAATTGTTCCACGAGACTTAATTGATTTCTGTGTATTGAATGACTGTAAGTTAGCATTTAGAAGTCATTGCTTAGTGAACTTTTCTTAGTGAACTGGCTTTCGGAACGACCCCAAATCTGGTTTGCAGCAATTGTTTATTCGCTGCTATTCCAACATATTACCAACTGTGCAACGAATACATTCCAGGAACAGGAAAACACAATTTATTCAATCCTAAACTTAACAATAATAAAATCCAAGAGATCTGGCATTCAGACCATTGAGAAAAGATATCTAGAACAGAAATTACAATTTCAATTGGGTGAGTAAGAAAATGATATGTGCGTGTGCGACGTTATAGCAGAGCTGTCAGAAGACTGGAACGTGCTTGAAATTTGCCTAGTGACTGTTGCCATAACACCCTCTCCCAGTTGTGATCCAAGGGTTTATAACGACGAATCACACAGCGAAGGTCACTTTTCTTCGGATGTAGAGTCCTGCGATGCTTGGACTTGTCAGCGAACTCTGGAGGAGCTTGCACCAAGAGAAAGGCTAGTGTTAAATGGCCAACACTGATACTGGAGTGTCACTTGCCAATCTGGATAGTGTAGTTACGTTCATGCCTTGCAAGAACGTGAAAGGGACATTCGTATGGCGCTTGTGGTTTTCTCAATCCGTCTTGTCAGATAGACGTGAGAACACTTGTCGAGCTCCGGATGCCAGCAGACTTTAGATAAAAAAAAACGAACCACCCCTCTTCATTTGATCAATTTTAACAGTAAAGAAAATTCAAAGATGGCGCTTGACAGAAACTAACATCTTCTAAAAATTCAAATTAGAAAAATTTGCGTAAGGCCGTCTTTGTATTAAAGTGAGCACATAAACTTCATAATTTCCAATAGGAACCTCCTATTTCAACATGCAATTTCGAATCTTTAACAAAATTTAACTTAAGATACCAAATATCTTGTCATTAAGTCTTACCGTTTCGATGTTATGAATACAGAAAGATTGGAGCTCCTAATGTTAAATTAGTTTCTTTGAATTTTATGGATATCTTCCTAAATAATATCTATAGCGCTGATATTTTGCACAATGTTACTGCTAAACAATCCAAACAAGATACACTTAATATTTTATTTTTAAAATAGTTTTTAGTATGCAATAATTTTTATTAAATTAATGTTTGAAAAAATTATGAATTGAAACCTTATTATATTTTTATGTAAATCGGATTTAGAAGAACTTCTATTATGGCCATGCAAAATTTCAGCTTATTCCGATTATTAGTTTTTGCGCTACATTAAATTTTCCTCATTAGTGCGATTTTAATGGGCAATGAAAAGTTTAATTAAACAAATCACAGATAATCTGACAAACGTCAGATAATAATTTCTTGGATTGTTTGTACTTGCATAGTTAATATAATTATGTAATTCTGAAATAGTGTTCAAATTTGAAATTTGGGGAGCTATAACAACAATTAATCTTGATCTACAAGTAGTATTGTGGATCATCTCTGACTTTTTGTAATTTGTTTGCTTTTCCAATGGTTCTACACACCCATACATAGACAAGACTCTCCTTCTAACCTAAGAACATTTGTAAATTTATGTACAAATCATATTTGTTATTGAGTGCAGATTAGTTATTGGATTTAAAATAAATTTTACTGAATCATTTAACATGGAAAAATCTCATAATTCAGGCATACTTCCAGTTACGTTTATGGTGCACAGGAAAAAAGAGAGCACTGCCCACTACTCTACAATTAAAACTTTTGTATACAAATCAATGTAAATTATTCCATACATTATTGCTTTAAGTTTCTTAATTGGAGATAAAATCATTTGAATGGTTGCTCTCAAAAAATTTGTTTTACTTGATTATTTATATTTTGTTGACTATTAAAGTAATTGTGAAGCCATAAATCTATGTTTATTAGGTAGTTCACCATTAAATATAATTTGCACCTGTTCTAAAAATTGTACATTGAAATTTAGTTAAATTATATAATTTTTGCTCATTTATACAAACAGTTCTTTGAATGTTGGTTATTGTTATGGTGTTTTATTGATAAAATTGTTTTGAGATCCACTTGTATTTGTTAAAATAGAATTGTGCTTCTTCAAGCACTGCATTACTTGTTCTTAATTGTCAATTTTCATTTGAACTAATTTGCTTATATTTTGTAGGATTTATCCCAAAAATTCCTATATGTCATATAGAAGTGAAAGAAAGCTTGGAAGACAAGGATTTGATGGTAAATATCGACGATCGTTCCACACCTCTGCATCATCCATGGATCTTACAACTTTTGACTCCAACTTTCAGGATGAAAAAAATGTGTTTTCTCCTAACAGTTGGGAGCAAATACACAATATTAGGCAGCATAACACTACAGTTATCTTTCATTCAGATTGTCTGCAGCAAGCCAGTCTACTGAAAAGAAGCAGCTCTCAAGACAGCATCTCAATTGAAGAGACAGCACACAATGAGTCAGATCACATATCAAATGTCAACTTGCAAAACTCAGAAAATAATCAGTCATCCAATAGTATTAACAATCAATGTTGTGAAATACCAGATCATCAAGAACAGTCAGTGCCATACCAACCACCTAGTCAAGAGAGAGTTGCCTTTGAATTTCAAAACTCATCTTCAAACTCTCATCAAAACTCATTGTCCACCAAAGGAATCTTATTAAAATCAAAATGTTTGGATGATGTCATTATAAACTGTGAACCTACAGGTATTCATTCTTTGGATAATGAAATTTTCACAGATGGTAATATAAGTAACAGTGCAAATGATGCAAGTGTTGATCTTAATCAAAATTCTGTGAAAAATAATAAACGTGAAAGAGAGAGACCCAATTCTAAAATTCTCAATGGAACTGATTTTATAAACCGAATTAACAGTGCCACTCAAACTACAGATACTCCGAGACTACATCGTAAAAATGGCAAAACAAAAGAAGAATTGGAATGTGAACGTTTGTCAAAGGATTTCATTCACTATTACGGAGATGTTGCACTAAAAAATCTGTTAGGTATGTTGTGGTTTTTTTATTCTACAAAACAATTTTGTTTGGTGATAGATTGGAATAGTTGAAACCATTTGAAACGTGGATTATGATGTATCTGATATGCCCACTTGTTGTGTGACACTAAAATTGTTGCTGTATAAGTAAGATATCAAACTATAAAAAATTAACTAAAACTGCATTCGATTACAATGTAATATTTACGGAGTTGTTAGAAGCTCCACTTTCTCCTTGAGTTGTCTTTGATTCATACAAAGGCGAGGAAGCACATGGGATCGAAGGAAAGGGCTTTGTTAAATAAAGCAAGTGGTGGCAACACTATTCAAACTCATGTTTTCTTGTTTTTTAATTTGGTCTTGATGGTGGATATTTTGTTCCACCAAAATAGGAATAGACCACTTTTATGATCTTGTTTTCATATTTATTAGTCATTTGTTAGAGCTTTTAATATCTGACATTCACTTCATTTCGCTTTAAAATTGTGTGAAGTAGCTCTAAGTTTGAAAGAAAACTGCCAAAACTAAAACTGACGTATATTTTTATTTTATATAATTTAATTTATTTAAAAGTAATAAATACTAGGATATTATACCAAATCTATTTGCTTTGCCACCTCATTAAATCAATTACCTGAACTATCAATTGTCACTTTTAACTAGGGTCAAAGGAATATGGTGTATTTTAATTATTAACAAAAAATCATTCTAGTTTAAGGTACACTTTAATGAATGTATGTGTATTAAATTGGGAAAAACTTTAGATTCAGTCCCACTAATAAACAGTTGAAAAATATCCTAAAATTATTCTTAAAATGAGTTCAATTATAATTAATTTCTGGGTCTTGAATGAGATTCTCTCATAAGTATTTAAGTTTGAAAGTTGTAAACTTTTATTATCTGGTAAAAAAAATGAAATTTGTTGTTCATTCAAACATTTAGCATCTATATAAATAGCTTTCTCTGGCAGTTTTTCAATTTTTATATGTCCTAATTCAAACTACTTTTTACTTATATTACCAAGTAGCAAAGGAAACTAAAGAAAAACATAAATAAGTTATTGAAAAATTATAATAAATTCTTAAAATTTGAAAATTTTCCCTCTGTTATTTATGCCATTCTACTCTGTAGCCCTTCTTTTTCACACCCTCATTGTTGTATTGTGTTTGGTGAAGCTTTGTCAAATATAGCCCTTGTGCCATAATTGCCCAAAATCAATCATCTACACTGCTACCTCTTTTACATGACTCCAAACCTAGATTCAGCCTTGACCAACAAAAGTTTCCAACGATTCTTTCAACCAATATACATGGTTGTTTTATCAAGTATGTGGGGGAATATATACAACATTACTTCCTCTTTTGGCAATCTAGTAACCCTCAGACGATTGGATTTAATGTGAATTATGTTAAAAAATCATGTTTCTTACTCTACCAATTTTATGTTTTTAGAAGTAATATATATATTTTTTAATTTACAGTCCCAACTCCTAACCATAAAACAATGTGTGATTATGTCGAAGGTCTTTTGAACTTAGAATCAGAAAAAGGTGGACATCCAACTCGCAAAGCTTCTGGTGTGGCAACTAGGACTCAAAGTGACCAAAGGCAAGTATTTTTAAAGTATTATAAGACAAGAATTTTGATGTAAGAAAAATCCTAGTTTCATGCTACAAATTTAGATTTGCATGATTTTTAATTCTTATTCAATTTTCTTTTCTTTATCACTTGTCTTTTAATCCTCCTGGTAGTTTATCTTCCCATCAAAAACTTCCCTGTAGTAACTGGCATCTGATACAAATACGCTTAGAAATATTTCAGGTTTTCAGTTATATTTTTGAAATTTAGTTTTAAAAAAACGTGAAATTATGATTTTTTTTAGTTTTAAAGGATCTGAACCAACAAAATTTTTACATTTATAAAGAATAATCGTTAATATTGAGATTATGAAGCAGCAATTCAGACTTCTAAGATCAAGGGCCACATAGATTCACTATGACATGGCAGGATCACCCAAAAAAGAGCAAGAAAGTTATCTATCATGTGTTATTTATTTTGCTTATATTATTTACATTTTGTATTACAAAAGAGGAAGGTAAAAAGTAAATATAAAATTTAATTTGATGCACGACATTGTATTGGTTTAACAATAGTTTTTATATTTGGTTCGATTTTTGTAATAGCCAAGCTCAAAATTGATTCTAAATATTCATTAGGCAGTCTGTTCCAATTTCTCACTTTGTTGATATTCATAACTGAAAACGTTTATTCACCCTAAAGAATTATTGACCCTGATAGGCTTTGCGCATTTAAATGCATTTTCTGGCAACAAATGTTTTACCAAATTACCGATTGTGTAAATTGTTAAGTTAAAATAACACATGGTGAGATGAGCGACTTTCAAATCAACAGAGGGCAGTGATCTGTGCATTTTTGTTCTAAAGTATCTCAATTTATGAGAAACATTGTTTTTCCATTGTAAGATTTATCATATTGAGATTAATTGATTTTTGAAGATTTCAATGATTAAAAGGAAATAATCATTACATTTATAATGGTAAAAAGTACATACATTTCTTTTCACAAAATTTGTTTTTGTAAATTTGTTTAATAATCTGTTTCTGCAACTTTTTCTAAATCTATTATGATGTAGCACTATTCAGAAGGCATATAAGCCTGTGAAAAGGGCTGCCATACACTAAAGCTGACACACAATAAACTCAAATCCATGGTAAAGATGACTGTTATGAAAGAGCATTGTTAGTGTCAATTTTCACCTAACTTAAGTAATAGACACATGCAAGATCACATAACTCATTTCAACGTACCAATACTGAATTGTACCTATAATTGTATATGGTTTTACAGAGTGTCTTTATTGAACTTCATTTCTCTTAAGATATATTGATATATGTAAATGTTAGTAACTATTTTTTTAACTGAATGATGTTTTTGACTTAATGATATTCAATGAACCTTAAATTTTCTCTTGCAAATAGATGAAAAAATCTCATTAAAGAACAATTTCTTTATTTCAGAGAGGAGAATTGGGCTAATACTGAGAAATGCAATATTTTAATTGATTCTAAATCGAACAATTGTACAGAAGTAAATGAAAATCAAAATGTAGACAATGATTCAGATTTGAAGAATAGGAAAGTAAGTGACATTCTCTTAAATTTATTAGCTAAATATGAACATATATTCAAAATACTATTATTCCACATGACCAAATATAATTAATTCAATATTTGTATTTTGTTATTATTTTAGCTTTATTTCGTATGAAAGAATTGTGATCTTACTGTTACATATTTTTATACCTGCCAATATATAAAATTATCAATCTGAAAGTACTGCATATCATGCTGTCACTCAGTATTTCTGTAACATGAATGCCGATTTTGTTACTTGAGATACTAACTTTGAGATTTTTCTTTTTGACTTTGATTATTTCAGTCAGTTTGCAAAATATTTAGGAATAAAAAGTTTCATCTGTTTCCCATTTCTACTCAATGACTTATTTTATTTTTTAATAAGTTTAATTACATTTTTTCCCATTTATATAAGAAATGGAATTATTTCATAAATCTTCTCTGGATATTTCAAAAGCATCTTAGACAGATGTCATGATGTAGAAACTACCAAAAACCTTGAGTAGTAGTTTTTTTCTACTTTGAAATATACCTTTATCAGCGATCAGGAAATGTTAAGAAAACAGAATACTTAAATTTTGACAAACTTATTACACTTCTAGATCTAGAAGTAAAAACCAATTTGTTAATACTTACCAATTTTTTTTACCTTTCTTAGCAGAAATAAATTACCAACACATTTTTTTACAGTTAAAAACTTGCTCAAAATGAATTAATTGCAGCATGTTTATTGCACAAGGCTTTACATAAGCTTTACATACATGTTTCTGTAGAGTTGTAATTAATGTTTAATTTAACTTTTTAAATAACATACCTATAAATTTGTAGTTTTTATTTGGGTTGACTTTAAAGATCTTAAGATCAAAATGTTTTTTAAAATATTTGAAAGAGTATATTTACTTATATACAGTAAATGACCTGTACAGAACTAAATTTAAGATTTGCTGCCTATTTTATTTTAAAGTTCAAATTCATTTTCATGTGTTGTTTTACAACTGATTGAAAAAGAAGCAAAATCTGATTACAAATTCTTTTGTGATGACATTATTTGCCTGTTAATCGTAAATATTATTATGATATTGGCCATTTTCTAAACAATCTGTTTAGATTAGTCTTGTCAATATTTTATTTTTCGCTCTATTTTTCTGTTGTAAATTTTGAAGGAACAAAACAGAGCCCTTAAACACAACTCTTTTTAAAAAGTATCGTATTCCTTTCAAATTTCAGGGTGTACTGGTCCCGAAAATATGCTGAAAAACGGAAAACTCGTCTCGAAAAAGGCCCTAAATCGTAAATTTTGTCCCAAAAAAATTTGTAAGGCGAAAATACAAGGTGGCTGCCGATGGACTTAAACAGAAGAAAAAATTAAAATTGCTAACTGGGAATGATGAAATTGAACAATTAGACACAGAAATTATTCAAACTGAAAAGAAAATTAAAATGGTGTTAACTTCCCAATACAACCACATTCAGGGACAGTTTTTATTTAAATACAATTTGATATAAATAAAATCGATTAGATTTTGAATACAAATTAATATAGTATAATTTTTTTACCATTTTATTTAATGCATAAAACATAAAAATAAAAATTTTACCTTACTAAAGGTTTTTAAAGTAATTGTTGATTTTTTTCTTCACTTTTTATTAAAATGTCAAGTATTCAGAAAACAAAAATAAGGAATCTAATATAGAGTATTTGTTTGATGTTCATCTACTTTGACATGATTTATGGCCTTTATTTTTAAAATTCTATTTAGAAAACATCTTATTAAAGCTGAAATTTGATACTAGAGTCCTCTTTTCTTGATATTAGATTAAGCAATAAAAATGTGAGATTTTAAAGTATAATTGCATCTAATTCACCCACATAATCTTGTAAAATCAGATCATGCATTTATTTTAGAAAGTCCCTAAAAGGTCCTCAATTTAGTAGACACCCTGATTTTTCTCCTATTTCATGTGTTTTGTTATATCCGAATGTGCAATGAAAATTCCAATTGTTTGATTAACTTTATGATTCACAAAAAAAATTCCTTTCTGGACCAGTAAATTTCTTTTATATTAATGTAATCTAGTAGAAATTGGGCTTTAATGATAGAGCATCTTGCTATACATAAGATTAAGAGTGAAATTAATTGAAAGTGTGATCCAAACTTATAAATTTTCATTTTAGTTAGGGTTACTTTAATTGGTCAAAACTCATCCATGACTTTATGTCTTCTCAGATGAAGAATTTTTTGTATGTCTATAGAGTGGTGTAGCAAAGAAAACTTCTCATGTTGTGACTGGTAAATAAATAAATAAATTGTTAAGCAATTGAGATACATGCAGTAATGCTCAGAAAGGTAAAAAAACAGAATGGCTGTTTTGGAACAACTAGGCAAATTTTGCAAGGTCTCTTTCTGGAAAAGGAATTTAAAGGTAACTACTTAGAGGGTTAATATATGTGTGCATTGTACAGTAACAAATCTGCTAACTAATGCAAAATGTTCCATAGTTTACATTTTCTGCTAGCTTGTTGCAAAATTTGAAGTCTGTCTAAAATTATATTGTTAGTATTTTTTGTCCGAATTGTGTATTGTTTTAAATTTAAATATTCTCTCTTCTAATATATTTAGTTAAATGTCATTGCTGCAAAGTATTTCATATTTCAAGAGAGAATTAAGTGAAGTAAACTACTCAGTTTCAGTTCGCTTTTCATAGGTGTATATTTTAGTTCCTTGTCTGCTTGTATGTATTTTTGATTCTGTTCTGTTGTGGAATGTGTATGTGCTGTTTTGAATAAAATAACTAGGAAACATAACAGAAACATAAATCTCAACCATCAATTCAGAATTGCAATCTGAATTAATGGTTGAGATCTGGCCAGCAAAAAGTTGGTATCACATAGATATAACAAAGCTGGAAGGTGAAGCCTGGATTAAATTTGTCCCTTGCCGTTTCTGTAATTAATATGTTCGTCACATTTTGCAATAAATTTAATATTTCTGCTTTTAAAAAAACTAGTTACGTAAGGATTGGCGAAATATGGGCACTAAACCAATAAACCACCTGATATGTATTCTAATTGGTTTGTGAATAAATTTACCAAGGGCAGTTAGTGCCTATCTTTATGTTTATTTTAGCATATGATAAACTATATAAGGTGAGGAGATTTAAGTTAAGAAATTATTGTCATACTCCTATCCGTGCTTAGTGGTCAGCTAGTAAACGGATTATTAGTTGTAGATTAATTTTAGGCTGTAAATTTGGGCATCCTCATTACCTAATTTATTAAATTTTGTGCTTGTTGAATACCAATTTATAGTAAAGCATCTGTAGCGCAACTACCTGTGAATGAGGCAATCTCATAGAATCAAGAAAAATAGCCTGACTTTGTTCATTTAATTTAATCATAAATACTTGCATCTTAATGCAGTCTTACTCAAACTCAAGTTAATGCATCCTTATAGCAAGGATATCATCATTTTTTACATTCATATTTTCTAATTTGGAAATTATTTGGTAGAGTACTTGAATCATCTTGTATGTGTTTGATGTCAATAGTATATGTAATGTATGTATTTATACTTTATTCTGATAAATGTTTTTTATAGGAGGAGTTAATGGTTAGCATTGGAAAGAAAGTTGAAAGCCTTAAGATGGAACAGACAAATATCAGAGCAGAAATACTTCAAAATGAACTGTTGGGACAGGATATAGCTAATCGCTTACAAGATTTGGCAAAAACTAATGAATTAGAAAAGTATTCTCTTCATGTGGAAGAAATGGAAAAAATTGTCAATTTGTTACTTTCTCTCTCTGGACGTTTGGCTAGAGCTGAGAACTTATTAAAGAATATGCCAAAAGATAGCAGTACTGAAGAGAAGGTATGACTTTAACTTTTATTTGTAGTGCTTAAGAATGTTTAGTTCTATTCAGTCTATACATATTTTCTATTTTTAATACATTGTGTACTATAAATCATGGATATCCAACTTTTGAGATTCTTTGAGCCATAACAAGCACTCAAAATTATTGCCGGGCTGCACATAAAATCAAAGTTGTATTAATATTTTAGTAATAGTTCAACTACATTTAAATGTTTAGTAAAAAAGCAATTGCAAAAAGTTTAAACAAACCAATAAGACAATTGAGTTTATTTTTGTAAAACTGATTCGTTTATAATTAAATTTCGATGGCATTTACCTGATGGTCGTCATAAATTTTGGTTCATACTTTTGTATGCGTTTCATTCTGAAAAAAAGTTTATATGTATGCAATAAGTATGGATCAAATAATAATCAAGAGCTATTAAAAGTAGTACAACATTCAATTCATTGATGAAGAATTTACAGGATAGCCAAGAGTACAGTCACTCAGGTCTCATCTGTGTGTGTAGTGTTAAAGAGAAAGAAAGATATGCATCTTTTCTTTTTTAGTGATATTTAATGTCAATATGAGTAACAAAAATTGTATTTGATAAAATATAACTAGCAACTTTGATATATTTTGATGGAAATTAAGAAAGACAACTTCAATATCTCCCTTTCATTCAACTTCATCTTAGGGTTAATTTAGGAAAATGTTTTCTCATGTATGAAACATATTAAAATGTTATTATTTGCTTAAATTGGGACAATTGATAGGAATTTCCTAAAAATTCAGCGTAACCAATCAATGTTCTGGGTCTTGAAGCTAGGGATTACCCTTTTTCCTGAGATATTCTGTTAAATAATACCTATCTTAAAACTAATCCTAATTGTATTTTATTAAAAGCTGAAGTTAAACTTGCTGTTTAAATCAAACAGGAAGGAATTGAAGAAAAATTTGAAGCTTTCTAGTAGTTTATTTTACAAATTCATGTACAGTTTAAAATGTCAATGATTTGTTTTAATGCATTTTATTTTTTACAAGGGATATATCTACAACTAAGCCACATTAAAATGAACTCGCATTATACGAATTGCTGATAGTATGAACTAAATTCCAATCCCCATTAGAATATTTATTCAGATGTTAACTCATTTATTAAAAAAAAAAATTCAAGTTACGCTAATCTCCAGTTAAGACTAGCAAATTTTCAAAACTTATGGCAAACAGATTCCTTTTAATCATATGTAAATCCTCTTCAGCAGGTTTTCTTTATGTTACGAATTTGTTATCATTCCTTCTATTGTTCAGTTAGGGAAAGATTGTAAATCACTCGTCTTCACAAAATGTTTAGTTTTAAAATCAAATTGCAACATTAAATTTATATGATGGCATTGACAGCAAATACCATCATTCTATAATAGTATCCACTAGTTCAGAAATATATATGTAATGTTTAAAATTGGCCCTCAAAACTTGACAAAAAAATACTAAATACATAACTGCAGCTTTTACTTGTAGTATATTATACAAACTAAAATTTATCATTCTCTAACATTAAACAATTATTACGAAGCAAACCAACACCACATGCAACGCCGAGATGTAAAGTATTAATCTGGTGTACAATTTTCCGCAAATTTAAAATCCGTTGAAATTTTCAATTTGTCTTTAACGATTCCAATTTTACGAAAACGAACTTAACAATCCCAGTCGAAATGTTTTATATTTTTTTGCTCTCATTCGCTCAAATGGAATAAAGCAGGAAATGTAATCTGTTCTGAAGGAAGGAAGCAATTGTGTATTTTGTTAGAATCTTATTTTAGTCTTGTCAGCACAGTGTATACATCTCATAAATTGAATACAACGCTCTCAGAACATTGCATGGCATATTAGATCATTTTCGAAGATCTCGTGTATTAACCAAAAATATTTTTTTCTAGGATTAGTATCATACCCTCAAAGAATGAGGATTTTAAAGAAACCTTTCATCTCTGAACCACTTTTTTCTTTTCATAAAATTTTAACTTGGGCATGTAACTGGTTCCCAGGCAACTTATTGAGGCTATCTGCTTTCTACTGCTACGTTCTTGTCTGATATTACTGCAACCTCAGGTTTAATGTATCTATCGTCTATCTTTGAATTTGAATTCAGCTTTTGGCAAGCTGGTGTGAAACAGTAACTTTGTCTACAAAAATGGTGTTGAAACCTTTATTCTTCTGTTAGAGAATAGTCTAATAGGATGGTAACTAATGTAGTTATATATTCTCAAAAGATACTAAAGACTGAATGCAATAATATTCATTTTTAGAGTCGTATAGTAGATCAAAACACATTCTTTTTAACTATTTCTGTTAGTTCAATAAATCACAAACAAAAATAAATGCATTAAAAAAGAATGTTGGTGGGGGTTTTTTATACTAAAAATTATTAGGTGTGTTCATAGTATTCACGAAGCACATTGCTCCAAATACTTTTGATTGCATATCAAATGGAAGTTATTAATAGGAGCAAGGTTTTTTTTTTAGAAAAATTTATATAGCTAGTTTTGTATTATCAGTTTTATAAGTAGAAAGTTTTCTCTTGAATTGCTAAAATCTTGTGCTTGTCTTCTTATCTTTGGGTTCCAGTACCAGTTTTGATGATTATGTATGTTGGAATACTTCAGTTTCTAACTTGAAAACATAATTTTTTTGCTTTAAAAACTTTGAGCATTCCTTGCCCCAGTCCTGATGCCTCTATTCCCAAGTATATAAAAGGTTTTTATTATTGCAAGATTTCTCTCTCTCCTACTCAAGATTTGTTGTGTCCATGACCTAAATTGTACTTCTGACCAACATTATACATGCATTTACTATCCAGTAATGTAACAAATAACAAATTCATTATTTTTAACAAATAATTAATTGTTTAGATTATCATAAGATTTTTCTTTTGAAAAAAAAAAACTTTATTTTTGTTCAATTATTACTTTTTATTTTTAAATTAATTATTCAGTGAGTCCTTGGTATTGCTCTCTCTACAGCTTCCCTGACTAGTCATGTCTTTGAAAGTCTATCTCAAATCCAGTTCTGATTGTAGTATGTGTTTTTAGTCTTCATTTATTACTACAGCATGGGAAAACTTTGCATCAATGTTTCAAAGTCACAGATGCTTGTACAGAAAATACTTATGATGCATTTGTGGGAAATCTATGTTTTTCTATCGAAACATGATGCTGAAAACCCTTTCTAAATGCCATAATCCACAAATTAAAAACTCTAGTACTATAGGACTACATTACTTAGGCTTCTAGATCCCTTTTAGCATGTTAAAGTTTATATATAGCAACAGATAGAGTGCTTTTAAATTCTTGTAAACAGTCTAGGAAATTGTCTTCCTTTTACTAGTATATTTATGGGATACATTGCACACTGTTTAGTGAAATGACTTCTGGTGAAACAAATGTTTTATCATATATATTTTATCATATATTATATATAATTGTATTTGAATTTGAAATTTTAACTTGTCATGAAGATTAGTGGATTAATGTCAATCCACTGACCTTATAAAACTCAAAATTAATTTAAAGTGTTGGATTTTCAACTAAACAAAATGTTCTAATTAAAATATCAATTAAACAAGGTACCAGCTTTTAGGGGACAGACCCTCCCCATATTTTTAATATCCAGGTAACATTGATAAAGAAATCAATTTTTTTCCAAAAACACAAACATGTGAAACCAAAAGGAGTCATATTTTCCCAAATTAGTGGTGTTGAATTATACAAGTTATTTATGAGAACACTTTTTCATAAAACTATCTACATGTGAGTCAAGTTTCAAAGTATCTTGTAAATGTTTGATAATCTTTACTTTGTAAAAGCATACTGATACAGCACAATTTGGTTATTGATTGGGTTGGCTTTTCATCCATAACCACCTTTTTAATTTCTCGTAAAAAAAATTAACCTTAACAACTTAAATAACCATCTCCCCTTTTCTAACTGAATAAATATTAATTTAGTTCATTCCCAAAAATGATTAATGCTTTTGATCTTGATCATTTGTGCTCAGTTATTTGATTCTAGACATTAGTGAAAATCTTTGATTTTTAGCAAGTGGTGAATTTTATTAACTGGTGATTGTAACATATTTCATTAATTTAAATATATCCTTGGTAAATTTATTATATTAAAAGGCTAATTTTATTTACTATTATTTTTATCAATTGTAGGCAAAACATGATACTTTAAATAATTTTAACATGCTTTAAAGAATGTTAAAAAATTGGTAAGCATATGGAATTAAGTGTAGTAGTTGCGCAGTTAAAAAGTTTATGGCTTAAATTTTCTCTCTCTTTGTTATGTTTCTCCACCTTTAGTTGGGTAGGTACCATTCTAATTTGTCCTTATGCAGCAAAAAATGACTGCATATGGACAAACCAAACTACTTTGAGTTGGGTATTACAATATTGTAATTGAATATATGATCTTGCATTTAAAAAAAGACCAAATACCTTTTAAAAAAACTTTATGCTCATCTGTATGATATTTGAGTTTATTCTGCTTGTAACCTTGATTTTTTTTTCTTATAGAGGGCCTTAGAAGCAAAGAGAGACAAACTAAGAGAACAACATGAAGATGCTTGTAGACTTAAAGAAAGTATAGATAGACGAAGCAGCCAAGTTTCAACATTCCTTCACAGATACTTATCTGATAGTGAATATGCAGAATATGACCGTTTTATAAAAATGAAAACAAAACTCATAGTTGATATTCGAGAAATAGATGAAAAAATAAACTTGGGTGAAGAACAGTTGGCTGCATTAAGTGTTGTAGCTCATCTTTGGAAAAGTGCCAATTCATAAGATTAGCTTTAAATCAAGTTGAATTACAGATATCCTTTTGTATGTTTCTAACAAAAATGATATCTGGTTGAATATATGGATGGTAATTAAGTTATGAATCTCCTATTGCTTGGCGGTATTTGACTGCTGCATACAGGCCAGCCAACCAACAGTGATGATGTAACAATTTATGAAGCTGTCAAAATCTGTAACTACTTAACATTATGTAAGATTAAGGTGTACATGAAATTAATGTTCCTCCCTACTTTACGTTCCAGTAATTTGTATTGTTCAAAATAACTTGCGTGATTTTGCTTTGTATAATTGTGCAATGCTGTTATAGATACCATACATACAACATTTTTTGAAATTATATGAAGTACCAAGGACATAATTTCAACATCATGTGTGATAGTACATACTCTCAGAATTGTGCCATTTGAAGATATGAGCTACACATCTGTTTGGCTAGGCTGTGCCATTACTGTCATTAAGAATACATTGACACTGTATATATGGAAAACTGATATATATTATATATTTGTGAATGATGAATCTCGGCTAATTGTGCATTTATGCCGGACATTGCATCTTTACCTACCTGCTTATGTGCTTGTTAAAAATGATTACCGGTGATGCATTAAACTGTAGTTTTCCCAACTATGTATATCCAGCATTTTTGAAAATATGGATCAATTTGTATCATTGTGTTTTAGTGTTGTTATTCTTCATAACTCAGAAATTGTGGTCTCTTTTTGTATGCATAACTCACTGTTCAGAAAGTACAGTTCTTGCTTATAATGATTATTTCTTTTTATATAAACAAGCAACAGTAAAATAAGCAATGAAGTGCTTTAATTGTGATTTTTTTTTATCATTTGTTTTATAATATGTAGAATCATATTTAAATTAGAAGACATTCAAAATATTTTCATGAAAATGTCCAGTTGTTCCAAAAATGACTGATTGTAAACTAAACTAAAACATTTTGGTATGTATTTTTAACTATGAAAACAGAAATGTGACTAGTTTCTAGACTGAATTATCTTGAAATATGATTGAAAATAACTTGAATTTGTGATGAAAAAGTACTGTAATATTTTCTTATTAAAATGTTATGCTTTGTTTAATGGGAAATACAAAAATACAGTTTTTTTGTATTGTTTCATGTTGCATTAGGGTTGTTTGAAGCAATAAATGTACATACTCATAACATTTTGCTATTTATTTTTTCAAAACTGATTACACTCCTCTTACTAGGATATTTTGTATCGTTAATCATCCTGATAATATTAAGTATGCTTATCTATTATCGATGATTAATCATAAAAATGTCATAATTTTTCATATCTTACTATATAAGGCAGTGGATTATGTTAAATGAGCAATTTGCATTTGCAAATTCCCTTAGAATTGATTAAGATACCGAAGAGAAAGAAGAAAATTCTTTGCTAAACATATCCATTTTAATCAAAACTCGAGTGTAAGATAATTACGAAAATTTACATTTTTCATATTTTTACTTTGTATTTTACGAACAAAAGGTATAAAAATAGTTTTTATCATCCTTGTCTTCACAACTATAATTCCTGTTAGTGAGAAGCTATTCTAAAAAAAAAGTAATGTTGACTCTGAGTAATCATTAAAATGTAATGATTTTTTTCTTTGATATACGTCTAGAATTTTTTTTGTTTCAGAAAGAAAGCTTATAAAATACATTTTTAATTGCTTTATTTGTGTAGGAAAATAACATGTCACATTTATATTAAAAAAGGTACAAAAAAATTATTAAAAAGGATTTTTAAAAGTTACATATTTACTAATGTATGCTGGGAACACAATAAATCCTAACATTTCAGTCAAGAGTAAGTGTATAACACGAGACTTAGAAAAGCTTGACTCTACAAATTAATCTAGTGAGTGGCGTCAATACATTTTCTATATATCACTGAACTCAAAAAAATATTACACTAACATGGTTTAACACTGCTTCTACATATGAAATTCAAAGTTGATCTATAATTTAACTTATAAATGTATAGGCATCTAAAACTAAAAATGTAAATACATGAATCGAGAAGATGAGAATTTTCTTCAAAAGACAAAGACTATGTAGTCGTAAAGACCAGAATTCCAGTTAAGTAAGGAGAGTAAAAAAAAGCATGCTCAGCGTGTTTTTATTTGCATTTGTTTTATGAACTTGGATTTTTAAGTTGGGAAAATTCTGTTCTGTTTATATCTAAATGTTATCAAACTCTATGTATATTTTCAATGGCGTCATTTATGGAGGGCACTTGTGTCTATCCCTGAGTTTATGATTTCTTAAAATTCATAATTTAGAGCACTACTAAAGAGGAAAACGCGAGGTAGGTAGGTAAATTTATATATCTATCTAATATTATAAAAAGAAGTGTTTGTTTCCTGCAAGCAAAGTCCCGACGAATCTATGGCACTTAAAGTAAGTGGATTTGGCAAACAGGTAGTCCAAATTTTTTGCAATTTTAGGGTCGCGGTTCAATCTAGAACATTTTTAAATGCATTTAAATATTGTTTTCTTTTGAATGGCAACAGTATAAAAGATCATATTCTACATTTTTTTTTCGTTTCCATTTTTCTCGGAGGTTTGTGATGCAAACCAACACCACGGACAACTTCACTATGGCTGTTATCCAATTTGTGTAGCAAACCATAGTTCAGGCCTCGAAATACATTTTTTAATACAGGTGCACTTTGTGCCCCTAAATTTTTAAATTAGGGGCACAGGTTATATTTTAGGTGCATATTAAAAAAAAAACGTAATATACGAGCATTAATGTAATGTAAACTTCTTTATCAGTTGGGTGTGTTTATAAAGGTCAGTAGTAGATAGTAAATAAAAATATTGAAACATCTAAATTATCCCTTCTCAGCTATCGCAACAGTCGCTTAAACAGCGCCATCTGGAAAATGTTTCGATCATCGCAAAGTTCTGGTGGCAGTGGCACAAGTAAACCTTCCTCCTGTATAAACCCGTTACGGACCAACAATTTTGTTTCGCATAGTGTGTATTTAGGAATTTTAATTACGTTCCTTTAGAGGGAGAGAGGTCGATACTAATATTTTGTTCCAACATCAAAATAACATAAAACACGTTTCCCTCCTTTTTTTAACGTTCGGTGCACCTAACGGCAGGCCCTGATTTACCATTAGGCCCGTGAGGCACGGGCCTAGGGCCCCCATAATTTAAAGGGCCCCAAAGTTTCAAAAGTATCTAAAAATTTTAAACAAAAATAACTTTTCATATTTTCTGGAATGTTTTTTCAACAATTTTTGAAACGGTCAACAGTCAAATACGCAAGTACCAATTATTGTTTTAAAATTAGTTTTTGTGATGAACGGATAACATGGGGCCCCCCCCCTTCCTGCGTGTTGTGCCTACTATACCAAATTTTCTAAATCGGGCCCTGCCTAACGGGGAAAAATTAGGTGCACAATTTTATTTTCATGTGCACCGAGTATTTCGAGCCTTGCCATAGTACATGATGTTCATAATTTGGTTTGCTCGCAAACCAAATTGGAATTCACAGGGAATTCATTCCCATAGGCTACGAATTTCCATTTGGTTTGCGAAGCTAACCAACAACACGGGCAACGCCATTATGATTGTTATCCAATGGGCTACAAATTCGTATGGGAATTCGTAGCAATCACTGGTATATAGGTCGGTGTCTAGGGGGTATGAATTTACTGCTTAAAATGACAACGAACTTCTTAAAAAACAACAAAACATTTATTCACAATTATATAGTTTAAGGGGGAAATTACTACAACAGATATTTACATGAAGGGTTAATATTTTACATACTTCTGTTTCTCTCTCTCTCCCTTTTGGCGCCCTATCACAACAAGCGACGCAGCCGTAAAAAGCGTCTTCGATCTCCCCTATTCTAGAAGGAACATTCTTATCGCAAGAGCGCGCCAAAAGAGAAGTGTTAATACAGGACTAGTAGCTCCATCTATCGCTAGATATTGCAACTGGTTAACTAAATCCTACTTATATATTGCCACTTTTTTATAACCACCAGACAGTTTTAAGCAAATGAGCTACTCCTTCACAGTGTTTCCGCTAGAGGGCTAGGGAAGTATAAAAAAAAGAAAGAAAACTTAGTTCCTGAGAGGTGAATTGTTTGTGAATAGATGGAGGAAAACGTGATTTGACGGACTTTGAATGTGGGATGATAGTAGTGATGCAAAAAACTCGGAAATTTTGGAAGAGGGGAATAAACATGGGAATTTTGAGGAATAAACCCGGAACATTGGGAATAAACTAAACCAACCATTTTTTCACATTGTGTGGCTTCTTTTGGTTTGAGATGCTATATATATATATAAGTAAAACTATAAAGAGAAAACCCCATAAATATAAAACTACAACCTGGAAAATTGTTTCAATAAAATTAAAATTTTCTTTTTTGAGGGAAAATATCGGTTTATTTTTATTGTATAAATAACATCAGCATTTATATCCAAATTCAGATGAATGTTGTTATGAATGGTTTTGTTCCGAGACCTAGCAGCAAAAAATAAGATGAATGTTTGCATCAAAAACAATACTTTTTAAACATTTCATATTATCTTTATATAAAGCAGCCATTTATTGCCATGACCAAACTCTGATGTGAAATGACTCCACACTGTTGAAGTTGGTCTTACCATTATCTAGAACACAAATCATCCCATTAGTATGAAATAGAACACTAAATTAAATTTTAAATGCTTGAGTTCCCAATTAAAAGGGGTTTTTTTTTTATCCTAAGCCCAGCTCAAGGCTTTTCGGCCATACGCTGTCTTGCCGTCCAATATAGCGAATAAAGCCCTTGGGGAGAAGTATCCCTGGTGTCAAAGGTACAAAACATAGCAGGTTAAAATTCACTAAGATGCTCTTAGCATTGACTGCATTATAAGTATTACTTATATAGATTGATCTGAACTGATGAAATTCAATGTTTCTAGTGATTAATCCTTTCCTTACATTAACCGAACCAGAAAACTACTGAACATTTTTATTTGGCCTTTTTAATGCATGACACAAAATTTTAATCCACTTAAATTTAATTTTTGTTTTAAGTTTCATCCATTTATACAAGTCAAAAAACATGTAATTTCAAAAATTGTTAACACCATCAGTACACATTTGTTAAAAAATCTATCACATTTTCAGATGAAAAAATAGAATTAACAGATTGAAACTATACTGCTGTTTGTAAAAAGATGCAACATCATGAAGGAGTCATCAGAATTTAATAAAATTTAATACACAAACGGCTTGTATTAGTACAAATAAATGAATAAATTTTCAAAGCAAAAAAACAATCTTAAGTGTCCGAAATCAGTATTTGGTGTAGCCACCACGCGCTGCTATACGACGTGGAATGGAGTGAAACAAATGTTGAATGTCTGCTTGTGGAAGATAATTCCATATTGTTTGTATGCGCACCCAAAGTTCGTCTTTTGAAGCTGTAGGACGCAGATCACGAGCGAGACGCCAACCAACCAAATCCCGCACGTGCTCAATAGGCGACATATCCGGTGAATAAGCAGGCCAAGGAATAAGTTGCATATGTTGGGCTGAAAAGAAGTCTCGAACATTCCTTGCAACATGTGGGCGTGCATTATCCTATTGAAAGATAGCTCCAGGGATGCCTTGAAATAAGGGAACGACTTCGAGCTCTAACACTTCACGGACGTACCTGTTGCTATTCAGATTACCCTCAATTAGTAGCAGCTGAGATCGTCCATGATACGAAATCGTACCCCAGACCATAACTCCGGGTGTTCGGCCACTATGACGTTCGATAACGCACTCTGGAAGGCAGCGTTCACCGGCATAGCGTCTAACACGAACGCGGCCATCATGGTTCCACAAATTAAAGCGGGATTCGTCAGAAAAGACAACTTATTGCCAATCAACCCGCCAGGCTCTCTGCACATGAGCCCATTACAGACGCAGCCGTCGATTGTTTGTCGTGAGGGGGATCCCGTATAAAGGAATCCTTGCACGCAGTCCATGGTGCAGCAGACGTTTGCGAATCGACGAAGCCGACATTAGTACACCTGTAGCAGTAGACCAAAGTGCTGCCAACTGCCTGGAGGAAGCTGTACGGTCATTCACCGCCATGTGGACCAGGTGTCTATAATCGCGCGCTGACGTCACCTCCCGTCGTCCACTCCCAGTTTTTCGAGTTGTCCGGTTCGCTTGGTCAACTGCTTCCAAACTAGCATTACTGTGGATCTGTTCCGCTGCACACGAGCTGTTATTGCGCGATAGGAAAATTTTCCTTCACAAAGGCCGATGATTATCCCCCGTTCAAACTCAGTAAGTTGTTGAAATTTCACCCTATTTCGTCGTGGAGGCATACTTAGGTCTCACTAAACGTTCGCCACTCAAAAATAACCATACACTATTTTCAACGTCCCGCTACAGCCCTCTATTTTTACGCTGTTAGCATCAGTTCAGAGGGCGCTGCTCACACCACGCAGGTGGCTCTGAAACTTTACTACTTTGCATAACATCTTGTAATTGACAGTTGCTGCAAATTTCATTTAATTCGGATCATTCCTTCATGGTGTTGCATTTTTTACAAACAGAAGTGTAAATTATGAGCAAATATTGGCCTAAACATACCAGAATAATCTCTAGATAAAAAATAATTAACAGCATTTGTACGCATTTACACTCATTGCCATAAAAATTTGCGCACCAAGAAATAAATGTGGGATCGTAACGAAACTTGGCATGAAGGTACATGTCGGCCAGATATGCAAATGATTAGAAATGCAGCGTGATTGCGCATTGCGTAATGCCACTAGAGGGCGTTGAACTTCGTTCTCCTTGGAGTATAAAACAGGCAAGCAGAGATTTTTTTGAGTGTACTTAATCTCTTTTGCAAAGGAAACTATGAGGTAGACATGCCGTTACGCCACCATCGAAGACAATATGAGCAGCTGTCAGAGTTCGAGAGGGGAAGAACCATCGGGATGATGGAAGATGGGTGGTCAGCTCGGCGAATAGCTCGTCAAGTAGGCCGTTCTGATTTTACTGTGAGGAGGTGTTGGGACCAGTGGACAGACGTCATTCACACGGCGACCCGGCTCAGGACGCCCTCGACAGACCAGTCGTCGAGAGGACCGTCACATCATACGAAACGCACGCGTAGAGCCAACAGCCTCATTGGCCGCTATCCAGACACAGGCAGCACCTTCACTACGGACCCCTGTGTCTTCCCTAATCATCGCAAGGCGCCTGGCTGAAGGACATCTGGTATCTCGGCACCCATTACTTATGTTGACAGTGACACCCACCCACCGACGTCTCCGTTTGGAGTGGTGTCGCGCACGACGGGATTGGACTGCAACGCAATGGAACCAGGCCGTCTTCAGCGACGAATCTAGATTCAATTTGAGCAGTGATGACAATCGTGTTCGTGTGTGGAGGCCCCGTGGTGAACGCCTCAGTCCTGCCTTCGCTTTACAGAGACACACAGCTCCCACAGCTGTTGTGATGGTATGGGCTGCCATTGCTTACGATACACGGTCACCCCTAATATTGATCCATGGCACAGTGACAGCCCAGCGGTACGTCCATGACATCCTTCAGCTACATGTGATGCCACTCATGGCAGGGCTCCCAGGAGCCATTTTTCAACAAGACAATGCTCGGTCACACACAACAAGGATGTCACAAGACTGCCTCCTCCACATTACCACCCTACCCTGGCCTGCTCGATCCCTAGATTTGTCACCAATCGAGCATATCCGGGATCATTTGGGATGGCAAGTTGGACACCCTACGAGTTTGGTCGAACTAGAGGCGCGTTTACAGCAACTGTGGAACGAGATGTCTCAGGACATCATACGGAACTTGTATGCATCAATGCCCGCTCGTATCACATCGTGCATTCCAACAGAGTACTAAAACTTCCGTTCATTTGTACTTTTTTCTGCAATAAAAATGATCCTTTTTCTTTGATTTTCTAATCACTTACTTATATCAAAGTAGTACTTACATGTGTAAAATTTCGTTTCATTTTGTCGATTTTTTCTTGGTGCGCAAATTTTTATGTGTGGCAATGAGTGTATATCCAAATCCACAGATTTATGTTGATGTGGTCGTTTTGTTCCGAGACCTAGCAACACTTTTGAAAACATTTCTTTTATTCTTTTGATATAAAGCATGGCTACAATTCACTCTCTGCTTTATTGCTGATTAAATTCGGTATAGGCTATTGTAAATCTTTTATAAGGGAACAGCTAAAAAAACAACGCATTATCAAAAGTTTAAAACTTGCTAGCTGCCTTTGGCGCGATGTTTACAACGCCAAAGTAGCGGGAAACACCATGTTGTTCAAAAAAACTATTTACTTAAAAAGTATTCAAATTTCTACTGACAAAACACTAAAATAATAATAAATAATCATTCTAAAACACGAAATAGAACATGAAAGACGATATTTTCTTCTAAATTCAATGTACACACGTTTTTCTAGTACACATAAAAAGTTCCCATGTTAAGTCTACGTGAGCTTGGAAAACTTGGACCTTTTCTACCGCCTCGGGCGGTAGAAAAGGTAGTATATTTCTGTAACTATTTTATTCAATTTCAAACAAAAAAAAAACAATATTTTCTTTGTGCTGTCATTCAGAAATGTCATACAGTGGCTTATGGCAGCTTGCTTATTAGTAGTGATGGGAGTACTCGAGTACAAAAGTACTGATGTATTCGATTCTTAAAAGTAACCGTTGTACTCGATACTATTATGTGAATACCGGAAGTACTCAAGTAGTTGTTGTTGTACTCATCCTAGGTACCTAGCGAATACAAGAGTATTCATTTGAATACCGGAAGTACTCAAGTAGTAGTACTCGTACTCATACAAAGTACTCATCCTAGGTATTCGAATACAAGAGTACTCATCCTGGGTGTTCGAATACAAGAGTACTGATCCTGGGTGTTCGTATACAAGGTACTCATCCTGGGTGTTCGGATGCCAAAACCAAAAGTATGTCCCTGCGTATTCGAACACCTTATTCATCTTATTCTTAAGTAGCAGCCTCACATTGTATGGATATCCATGATTCTTTTCTCGTTAGAGTTATGTTCTGCTTTTATGTTAGTGTAATTATACAACGTAATTATCGTTGTATAATTAAAAACAATTCTAGTTGGTAAGTGTAATAGTTTTCCTGATATTTAGCCCGAAACGTATATATTACGAGTTTTTTGTTTGTTTCATAATGAATATTTAAAGCCCAACAACTCTTAAACCGTTAAGAAAATAAAAATAGATCAGATTTAAAATGCTTGCTAAGATTGTGGGGATTTAAAAAATGTCATTAACATGTCTTTGGATCCATAACGAGATAGTAAATGGCGGTTATTGTCTTACTCTTGAAGCCAAAAGCTGCTAGACCAGCCCGCTGTGGTATAGACCTTGAGAGTTAGCACTGACCTCTCTGATGTTTTAGTATGGACTTATAATCTCTACTATTATAAAAGAAAGTGTTTGTTTATTTGTTTGTCATTTTGGGGCCGCAAAATCCTGACAATTCTGTTGCACTTACAGAAATGAGATTTGGCACATATGTAGTCCGAATTATTTGCACATTTTGGGTCTCGGCGAATTTTAAAATTCAATCTAGTAGATTTTTAAATGAATTTCATAGTTTTATTCGTCATCGGTTTTTCAAACGCGGAGAACTTTTTCTTCTCATGCGACCTTGCAGTCAGGGTTTGGAATCATGCCAAGTTTTTTCATCCGCAGAACGCGGAGAAAATCATTTTTTTCGTTTCCGCTTTGATTTTGCGCGATTGATTTCCAAACCAGACGATAAATTTTTTAGCTGAAGAAAAAGTTCTTTTTTTTATCTCCTAGACCGTTAAAGATGGAGTAAAAATTTCAAAGGATTTGAAATCTGCGGAAAATTTCAGTTTAGATTGATACCTAAAAATATGATTTTCTTTAAATAAATATTTTTTTATTGAATATATATTCAACGGATTTGAAATCTGCGGAAAATTTTACACCAGTTTAATACCTTTCTGATCTGTACTTTCTCGGGAAACCGTCTGTGAATAGAGTGAAAAAAGCGAGCCTTTTAACTCTCCAAATTAAAAGAAAATCGTTGCTATGATAAATTTGATACCTGGCAAATAAGTTATATTAATATAAAAAATTTAATCTTCCTCTTTTTACGGGGAGTACAATTTGGGGTACAATCGAAACTTTTTGAAAAGACCTCCCCCCATTCAACAACCCTAGTTACGCTCTCACTCTCTGCCTCTGCCCAATTCACCCTCTCCCCTAATCAAGTTTTCCCAAGATTTCATCATCATTTCATCATTCTCCCAGGAAATTGCTTCAGAATGAGTCATTACTAGGGCAACGTTTTTGTTGCAAAAAAATGGGAAAAGTTGCATTTATCATTCCCTAAAGTTGCATTTATGGAAATAAAGTTGCATTTATTTTTGTTACACAAAATTCTAAAATAAATTATTCGTAAAAAATGAAAAAATTCAAAATATATTGACAATTTTAGTCGTGTACAACAGAATTATAATACATTCTTAAATACAGAAGAATGGCCGATAATTGGCCAGTAATTTCTTTAACATTGAGAAACTGCGCCAGCCACAGTCATATAATTAGTGTGCTGTATCGGATAGCAGAAGCGCAAAATCATTTCGCTCAACATTCAGAGAATATAAAACGTCATTTACAAGGCGAACGGCATATTGATGATCGACACTTGCCTCGCAAACTCTGCTGTCGATTACGCAAATTTCCTCTGAATTATCAAGAATGCCAAGTAATGTGTTAAAAGTACTTCTTGCCATTTATTTCACTTTCGTCTGTTAGGACGAACACCTTCTTTCCTTGAACTTCTTGTTTAATCTGCAATACTTCGGCGTTCGCAGATCAGACACACGTGATCGAAGGGTTGGTTCAGAGGGCAAAAAAGGAAATAGTAAATACATATAAATTAATTTTAAACTAATTTTTAAAAAGTTGCAGGTGGTTGCATTTATGCAGAAAGTTGCATTTATGTTGCAGTTATAACTCACTTACAATACACCCCATGTAGGAGCAATTTTGGTTTTAGTACTTTACATGCAGCATAGAACGTGTGAAAAAAGTTGCTCTAGGCATTACTAATACAAAGGGGCGCCATCTAGTGGCTAAGTATGTTACTAATTTTAAATAAGAATTGTACAACTCGGCCATCCTGCTATATCACTGACCTCAGTGATGACAGTTTAAAATTAAAATGTTGCAAATTTCTAAACACGATGCAATAAGATAAATCTCACCATAATACGAATTAAAATAGCACAGTATATACAATAAATTCCAATTAAAATGCACAATATATCACACTAAAGTACTATTTAAACAGTAAGACACGATAAAATCAATAATAAAACACAAATGCATACAATACTGATTAAATTACTAAATACACTTATTTAAACACTTGGCACAACGAAAATAACAATAAATATGGAATTTCCACAATTGATTGTGAAAAAGGTTTCATTAGATCAACTGAGCTGGTAGTGATAGTTGGACCTGGATGATCTCCAACCTTTCTCATTACATATCGATCCTTGGGGTTGACCCTAACAACCTCATACGGACCAAGGAATTGTTCCCTTATTTTCAATCCAGGACCGAACTGTGTCCTCTGAAAGGCAACTAAGTCACCAACTTTGTAGACACATCCTTTTTTCCTTTTTTGTTGTATGTCTTCATATTTTCTTCTTGGACCTTCTGAATGTTCTTCTTGGCTTCAACCTGTATAAAATGTATTTGGTCTTGGAAATCATCTTTCATTTCTTCCATGAGCATATCCTAAATGGAAATGTCCTCCTTGTTTCTCATTTTAACACCAGTTAGAAGTTCAAAAGATGACCACATCACTCTTTGTAAGGAAGCAACATACTTAAACCATTTTGTAGGATTCTCCAGAGAAAATTTGGTTAGAATTGGAATTAATGTTCGCTTTCCACTTGGCCATTCCCTTTGTGCACTCCAGTAGTTATTTTAATGTGTTGTATACCTTCCTCAGAGAGCACAGTAACCCTCAAATTCTCTAGAGGTAAAAGTACCTCTATCTGATATTATATGTATGGGATTCCCAAATGTAGCTTGTTGTCTTAGCTTTTGCAAAGCATCTTGGGCAGAAGTGGACTTTACTGGGTAAAACCAAACAAACTTTGTAAATGCATCTATCACTGTGAAAATGTGATTGTAATTCTTGTTTGTTGAAGGAAGGGGACCTATAAAATCAACGTGACACGTCCCAAAAGCAGAATCTTCTTTAGATATGGGGTTCAGAAATCCTTCCTTTTTCTCTGCTTTCTTATTTGCCAATATACACGGTACACAATTGGCGATTATACTTTGTGTTAATTTGGTCAAATTTGGAATGAAAACTTCCTGTTTGACAACTTCTTCTGTCTTGGCAGTTGAAAAATGTCCTTTCTCATGGGCCATCTTGATCAATTCAGCTTGCATATTGGGTTGACTCAGTTCATGACCATTTTCAAACATGTAGACAATATCATGTCTCAGAAAGTACTCTTCGGATTCGCTATTAGGTAATTATGCTTTGATAGTACAAATGTGATCATCTTTTAATTCATCTTTTAACACAATCCTTTCTGGATGTCTACTCAGAGCATCAACATGTTGCATTCGTTGACCCGCACGGTGCACTATTTCATAGTTATACTCTTCCAGAAGTAAAGCCCATCTTGCGATCCTAGTAAGTAAATCTTTTTTGTCCATGGTTTTCTGAAATACTGTACAATCAGTGAAATTTTTAAATTTATTGCCTAATAGGTAAACTCGGAATTTTTTCAAAGCCTCAATGATGGCAAGGGCTTCAAGTTCATAACAACTGTATTTTTCTTCAGCTGGGCTAGTCTTCTTAGACATGTACTGGACAAGGTGGAGTTGTCCATCTTCGCCTTCTTGCAAGAGTATGGACACCATAGCCACATTTACTTACATCAGTATGCAACTCGGTTTTTCTCCCTTGTTGGAAAATGTGAAGCACTGGGCTCTCCGATAGCATGTCTTTGAGTTCCTGAAATGCTTTCTGTTGTTCATTCCCAAATACAAAGGGATTACCCTTTCTGAGTAAATCGCTCAGTGGTTTGGAAATCTTGGCATACCTAGGAATGAACTTACGAAAGTAACCTGTTAAGCCCAAAAAACTTTGGACTTGCTTCACCGTTGCTGGAACAGGAAACTTTATGACTGCCAATGCCTTTACCATATATGGACGAATAGTTCCTTCCTTTATGGCATGACCAAAAAATTCTACTTCCCGTTTTAGGAATTGACATTTTTTCATCTTTATTTCGAGTCTTTACTCAGAGGCTAACTCAAATACTGTCTTCAACTTTTCTAACCCTTCTTGTACATCCACAGAGGGGATTATTAAATCATCCATGTAGATTATCACTATTAAAATCTCACACTTTCTTACACAAAGATTAAGATGAATTTATTCAGCAGAGCAGTGGTTATACCGTACACACAGTACAGGAGCAAATCAACAAACTGAAGTTAGCATTGCCAGATGCAAGAGGTAAATCAAAATAGCCTTGGTTACAGTTAACACATAAATATAAAAGCAATATTCTAGAAAAAGATATACGTTAGACAAGAAAGAATTAAATCATTAAACTCAAAACTCCGTCCAATTCTTACTTGTCAACAAAAATTACATATAAATAGACAAATAATAAAAACACAAATATGAAATATCAAAATTAACACTTATAAAGACAGTTTATCAGAGTTCTAAATTTTTCGAATTTGTCTCTGTCTATCAAAGCCTTTGTGAGAATATCAGCTAATTTTTCATTAGTACTAATATATTCAATGTTCGCAGTTTTGTCTTAATACTTCTCGCGGATGAAATGAAATTTCATATCAATGTGTTTTGTACGCTTGTGGTACACTGGATTTTTGATCAACTTTATGGCACTTTGATTATCAACATGTAACGTAACGTTTTTGTCACAAATTAATGTTTCATTTGTATCACACAACAGTTGACGGAGCCACACAATTTCTTTAACAGCAGTAGATGCTGCTACGTACTCAGATTCTGTAATACATGCTGACACAGTAGGATGTCTCATTGTGCACCATGTAATAGCACCACCTGACAATTTAAAAACATATCCAGTGGTAGATCTTCTGGTGTCCATGTCACCAGCAAAGTCGGCATCAGAATAACCCACAAGGGTAGGACTTTCATATTCTGACATGTACTGAATACTATGATGTGGAGTTGCTTTTAAATATCTTATGATTCTTTTAACAGCATTCCAATGTACTTGATTGTAGTTGTTTTGAAATCTACTAACAAGATTTACAGCATACATAATGTCGGGACGTGTGGTAACTGAACATTAGTGATCCAATGGCTTCACTATATGGTACACTTGTTTCCACTAAGATTATATCAGGTTCGGATGACAAAATAACATTGGGATCTGCAGGGACACTAACTGGATTGCAGTCTTCAAGATTGAATTGTCTTAAAATTTTCGTAATAAAGGCTTGAGAATGGATAAAAATATGCCTATCTTTGTTTTGATCAATCTCAATCCCAACAAAGCAACCTGATTTACAAATAGTGGCTTGAAAGTTCTTATTTAAGTTTTTCATAATATCATTCAAAATTCCTTCATCTTCACATAGTAAGAGAACATCATCAACGTATAAAATAAGAAACACTTTCTTACCCTGGAAAACACCATAGAATGAACCAACCATAATACACCAGCCACACCCTGTTGAAACCCGAAATTATTCAAGAAATCACTCAACTTCCTGTTCCAGCACCTTGATGATTGTTTTAAGCCATACAGGGATTTTCTTAGCTTGCATACTAAGTCTGGTTCAACAGCCAGACTTGGAGGAGATTGCATATATATTTCTTCATCAATATCGAAATGAAGAAATGCCGTTCTTATAACACACTGCAAGATTTTTAACTTCTTTTGAGCAGCAACTGCCAGAACGGTTCGTATTGTATCATACCTTGATTACAAAGTAATTTGCACCACCCACTGACATTGTTGACATTGGACCACACAAGTCGCTGTAGATTAATTCACCAGGTTTGCTGGATTTGTATTTCCTATGGTTGTTTAGAGAGTTTATGCTGCTTACAATGTTGGCAGCCCTCACAAAAGAATTTGTCTGCACCTGAGAAGTCAATTTTGTCAATGATTCCCTTTTCACTTAACTCTTTTAGAGCTTTGAGATTAATGTGGCCAATTCTCTCATGCCATAGTTTAATGCTGTCTACAGCTGCTGTATTAGCTGCAATGGGCTTTATTGCTTTGAACAACATCTGATATAGATTATTTGATGTACGAACTGCTGAGGCAACAAGGTTATCATCACGATTAAAAATTTTAGCAACATTGCCAGTTTTGAGGATTTTCATATCTTTACCTGTCACAGTTCCTTCAGAGAATTAGTTTTTTTTAAACCTGGGACAAACAGCACGTTTGTTATCAAACCCTCAAATCCATGTATTGTCAATGAATTTTAAAATTCTTACATCACCTTTCCCCTTGATTGGGTGCTCGGTATTATCTCCGAGATGAATGCTGTCATTGCCGTCTAACTTTTTAAAATCACATAGTGAATGGAGATCAAATTTCATATGTGCAGATGCACCACTGTCAAGTATTCACTGGTCTTATTGACAGTTCTCCGTTTCTTGCACTTCAGCATTGAATGCATTGTAATTTATGGAGTTACTACTGGAGGTACCTGGATCTTGATAGTAGTCCCTACCCCTTCTCTGTTGTCGTGAACGGCACTCTTTAGAATAATGTCCTTTCTTGCGGCAGGAGTAGCACATTATTTTTGACTTGTCTGGCACTCTACTGTTGGCTCTTGGTTTGTTCATTCTATGATTTTTGTGGTTCAATGGTGGCCTTGGCATCATGTGGTTCGCGAAAAATGCAGCGTCATCTTTTTCACACTGGCTCAGATTCGTTTCTTCGTCTATTAGCCTGACTGTCAAATTCGAGGCACTATGCTTGCTCTCATCCATCGACAGCCATGCTTGTCGGAAGTTGCGGTATGTCGTTGGCAAAGTTCCCAGAATTTTCGTAATGAGAGTGATGTCACTGATGCTCTCACCGGAGTTTTTGATTTGATGAGCCAAGTTTTCTACCTTGGCGATGTACTCCACGATTGTGTCATTTGGATTCGTTTTGACCTGGTGGAACTTGTCCATCAGCAATATCTTATTGTAGTCCGAATTTTGTTGGAAAACAGAATCCAACTTCTTTAACATCTGAGCAGAAGAACTACAGCTTTCAATCAAAGTGATCTGCTTCATTTCCATCGCTGCAGTGATGGTAAACATAGCGATAGCATCGTCCTTCTCCCATTTCTTTATCTCCGCAGCGACGTCAGGCTTAACTTTTCCTCCACTCGCCACGCTGTACACTTATTTCGCTTTTAAAGCACAGTTTATCGGAAAACGCCATTGGGAATAATTTTTCCCATTAAATTTGTTCATGGAAGAAACGTTAAATCCAGCCATGATCTCACGATATTACTGCTTACGGTTCAGGTTGAGGATACGAAGTATTAGGCTTAACGATCAGCGTGTTTTCCAATACACACGATAGCAACAAATGCTCCAAAAATATTTACTTTTCAAATATTAGGTATGGGCGTTAATCTGGGCCTCATAACTTATTAAAATCTCACACTTTTTTTACACAAAAATTAAGGTGAATTTATTCAGCAGAGCAGTGGTTATGAAAGTTTCTTTTGGGTGCGAAATGCAGCGCCTAGGGGCACACTAGGTTGCTACAGATTTTCGGAGGTTGCTATAGATTTCGCCGTCTTGGCTCAAAAACTTTTTTGGCATGGGAGCCAACTCAGTTTAAGCCAAGTTTGGAATGCATTGTAGTGGAAAATCACGCCAGTCGCTTAGGAAGGCTCGGTGCCTGTCTGTGGATTTGATTACGCTCCTTGATATCGCGAAGCTTGCCTGGAATAGTTTATCCTTTTTCTTACAAAATATTTTGTTATTTTAAAAGTTATTTTGTTTGTGATATTCATTTTTGTATTTCTTGTGTATGTCAGTTCTCAAATATTTTTTACTTTTCGCTCGTTGTGTTTCCATTGTTCGCTTTCGGGATTTTTACTCTTTGTTGAATTATTTTATGAGTTCATTTTGCATTTTAAAAATTGAGTGATAGCATTTGTGCTGCAGTCTTTTTTGATTGTTTCTTCTTTGACTAGTTTCTCTGCCCTTCTCTTAATTGCTCTTCCTGTCTGTAAATTGTCCAAAAATTGTAGTGCAACTATGAAGGATTTAATTATTGGTGTGGATTCGATGGTCAAATACGTAGATCAGTATTTACCATCACAATTACATGGTAATATAATACATGTTCTAGCTTTTCCAGGATTCACCATTGAACGTGTAACGAATAAGGTTTCATCTTTAAAGAATCGTGACTTGATTCTGGTTCATGTAAGTACCAATAACATCTATGATTGCCTTTAGAAATGCTTCTCAAAATTTGAGGACCTGTTGCAAAACATAATAAACTGCAACCAAGAGACGTGCATTGTGATTTCAGCCATATTGTCTCGCGATAACTATCTCTCCCTTGAAAAACAAGCAGAGACTTTTTCTGCAGAAAGTGAACACAAAAAATTATCTTCTAAACCACAGGCTATTTTTCTACTGCCAAAAGAAGCAAAATAATTTTTTTTGTAGATCCCAGTCACTTGGAAAGGTAGTATTTCAAGGAAGGGCCTTCATTTTTAACAGGAAAGGAAACTTTCATCTAGCATTTAACTCTTTGTTGCAGTGCTAAAAGAAGCTGGCATGCTTGATGACGAAAAGCTACAGGTTTTCCATGACTTACCTGCTGCTCAGTTTCCATCTCTCAATTCTTCATCTGAGAGTTTAATTCAACCTGTTGATCTACCTGAGCCCAAGGCTGTTGAACTGAATTCTACAATTGTTACAGAAGGTTCTGTTCAATGCAGGTATTAATCTCCATATGTTGTACATAAAATATTATTAAATGTGTAACGTTGTTTCTATATTCATTCTCTAGATGAGGCTTGGATCACAAGTTCACTTTTTTTCACTAAACTTCCAAGTGCTCAATATAACAATATAGCCTTCCAACTTTCAGCAGTAAGAACCTTGGAGGTAGGATCACTGTTTTGTCAAAGCATTCCAGGATTGAGGAATTTCTAATTTTCTCGAGTCTTATTGGTGGATTTTTAATGATTCTTTGTGGTACGAATTCTTCAGCTGCCACGAGCTTAGAAACGGATTATATCTATAAGACTGATGAAATATTATCTCAATTGGCTGGTGAACAATTTGCCCATAGTGAATATTTATTTACACCTTATACCTTTAAATAAAACTAATCTGGGTTCTATTGGTTGAAAAAATTTGATTTCTATGAACCCTGCAGTACAACTTCTGCTCAAAATTACAAAAATTCCATTCAATTACAGAAAAATCAGATCTGTAAAGCTTTAAATCTTCTGAAAGATTGATTAATTTCATGCCATACTCACTTTAACCAGACAGATAGAATTAAACTCTGTAGCTACTGATTACCCATCTAGCAATAAATTATTTCCTTAAATATTGACAAGACAGCTTCTGGTTGTAAAAATTTACTTCAATAATTTGCATTTGCAAGATCATTAGATGTAATTAAACTTCAAGACTTTATTGAATAAAAAAAATTGTTTTGTCAAGAAATATTTCAAATAAGTATGGATACAGTAGCCTTGCCTATTCTTAAGTCTAGCTACTGCTAAGAATTTAAGTGATAAATTCGATATGTAGCTATTTTAAGCTATGAAAATCATTTGCATTGTGATGATTATAAGATGTAATGAGGTCAAGATTGTTGGATAAAATTGTCAAGAAATATTTCACAGAAGTAGCAAATGAATACGAATGATTTTAAAGTAACCTCAAACATTCATAAGGGTACGTCCATAGTGCACCGCTTCCAGCTTCCTGCTTTACCGCTTAAACCGCGGCAGTTGCAAACAGCGTTGTAAAACCGCGCGATTCTAGCAGGGGGTGGTTATAGTGCAACGCGCGTTGGACCGCCTGTCAGTTTGCAACATGGAGCTATCACACGAGGATCTATTGCAGGGATGGCGAACCTATGACCCGCGGGTCACACTGGCCCACGCAGGCTTTTTAAATGACACACGCGTTGATTTTTATAAACTTATCATTTCATCATATACATAAATATTTGATATTTTTCGAACCCTTCTTTTAAAAAACATGAAGAAAATATCAGTGTTAATAAAAAACTTAAAATTGAAAAAAAAATTGCACAAAGGATTTTTATGAAATGTTTTAGACAGGGTGTAAAAAAATCATGATTAAAAAATAAATCAATTGAAATTTTTTATTTAAATCGGATTTTTTTTTTTTTTTTTTAATTTCTGTAGTTTCTCAACTGTTTTTACAAAAAAAAATTATAAATTTTTAAAATAAAAAATTGAGTTTGTGACATGGTAAATCAATATTTACTTAACATTTGTTTAACTTTAAAACACAAGTTGACATCCTACATAGTTTTTCTTGAGTAAATTACATCATCATGTTAACAAATTTATCAGTAAGAGTAAGTGACAGACCTGAACTACAGTGTGAGAATTAGAATAGAGGACAGAGAAATAATCATACTATAGTAAATTCTAATAATAAAACTGCCGAGCAGCAATAATAAATGAATTTTCACTTACATTTAATTCATATTGGATCTTTCTTTCTTCCTGCTGACATTTTAATGGCTGTGTGAATATGTATATTTCTACTCTTTAATCTCTATTGCACACCACAAGAATAAGCTGAGCCTTAAAAAACTTTACTTCGAACTGTGTGGTTTTTTTTGTTTATGAAATCAGTCACCCCTTCAGTTTATAATTTTGAATCAAACTGTTACGTACTTCCTTTAAGTGTTTACATTATAAGTGTTGTTAATCAGGAATGTTTATACATTACTCTTCCTGGCATTTAGATTTATGATGTCATGTGTATTTACATTACTGTTTCCAGTATATAGTATAATCTAAGTTACAACTGGATGTTGCAATCTTTTATAAAATGCAGTAATTGACCCAGTTCCCTCTTTGCTGGGTGTAGCCATTAGTGCTGAAATCACCATGAGTGAAGAAAGATTAAAGCACATTTGACCGCTTCTGTGATTATTCTGTGGTGCATTTACTTAGTTATAAAAATGCGTGTTTAGTTGTAATTTAAATCAGTGATTAAAAAAAATCATTTGATTAAAATCATGATTTTAATTGTTGATTTAAATCTTGACACCCTGGTTTTAGATTTATTGATTATACATACATAATGCTGTTTTAAAATTTATCTGAATGCCTATTGAGCAGAATATGTAAATTTATAAAGTACCGCATGAGAATGAACACATATGGTAAATACTAATAATAAAGACATATTTATTGAGGCCCCGTTCATATGAGGCGCGTAAAACGTGCGTTTGGCGACAACATTTTGACAAACAATAATGTTCGATGGCTCAGTTCGGGTCAAGTTCTTAATCGGTTTGTCATTTATTAAGAAGAAATTACGCTCTTTTTGAATGAAAAAAACAATAATTTTGACGAATTTTCAAATATAGATTAGTTAAATGATTTTATGTTTTTATGCGACATCACTCAGCATTTTAATGAAGTAAATAAAAAAACTTCAAGGAAATGGACAAATTGTTTTAATGATGTTTGAGAATATTAGGATATTTATGACGACACTTGACATTTTTACAAAGGATTTGGAAATGAAAATCATGAAATATTTTCCTCAGTTACAAAAACATTTTTAAAACACAATAACAATGGAAAATACGTTTGACATTCAAGAAAATACAATAAAAAAATATGTAATGATTATATACAGCAAATAAAACAATGCCTTTGAAGATAGATTTAATCAATTTAAAAACATGGGAAATGCATTTCACTTTATTTTATATCCATACAAAACGAAATTTGAAACAATGGAGTAAAACGAATTTAAGTGGCTGGGTATCCATGATTTAGAAATGGAATTAGTTGAATTTCAGAGCAGTATAGTTTGGAAAAATATATTTGATAACTTGATTTCCGAAGTAGAAGGAAAAATATCTGAAATTAGTGCAAATTAGAATGAACCCGCACTAATATATTAAACGTATGGGATTCTTTACCAAATAATTGATATCAATGAAGAAAGTTGCAAATGCTCTTTTATCGATGTTTGGATCCACATAATCACGTAAAAAATATTTTGTCCCAAATTACACTTTTTAGAAACACTTGGAAATTAAAACATCTTTGTCTGCTTCCGTTTTGTTCCAACAACCAAAGAGCGTAGAAGTGCAGAACGGAATAACACAACAAACTAAACGAGCGAGTCAAGCGGGTAAGCGGTTCAAGCGGGAAAAAGAATTAATAATTCATTTCGGAAAAAGCGGGTGGAAGCGGGTAAAGCAGGCGGAAGCAGGGAAGCAGGTGCACTATAACCGCACCAATACAGTTTACGCTACTTTTCCTCCCCGCTCAACTTCCGCGATAAAGCCGGAAGCTGGAAGCGGTGCACTATGGACGTAGCCTAAGACTAGTTACTGCTATGATTTTAAGTAAGAAATTCGAGATGTAGCCATTCAAGATTCATGTAGGTGAAAAGCATGGCAACTACTTGAGGATAATTATTAAAAAAATCAGTGTATAGAAAGAAACAATTCTTGTTTTTAGGATTCTGTTGGAAAAGTTTGTATCGTTGTATTTTTATGTAAGAACAAACATAATTAATTTTTCTCTTTCAGGATAAGGGTAAACAGAATGGAGTTGCATCCTGAAAAAGAAAAATTCAGAGCTTTGTATCATTGTATTTATGAATAATAAATTTCCTTTAGTTACGAGATGGCTTGTAAAAGATTATACAAATTCAGAAACAATTCACCTGAGCCTGTAAAGAATTTCCTTGCACCATGATTATAAATTCACATTGTTAACTTTTCATCAAAACAACTGTTATGTTTCTTGATGACTAAATGATGTTTGTTTTTGGTGATCATTTCATATGTCATCAATAATGAATTTCTTTTGGTTCAAGTAATCATAATGGAAGTGCAACATTAATGAACATCTGATCATTTAACCCATTACATACTACTCGGCAGAATATTATTTACTCATTTGGTTTAGGGACCCGGCAGCTTACTGATTATTATTAGTAGGTGGTATATTCAGTAGGTTTTATATTTTACATGTAGCACCTTTTCAGAAATACAAAGGCAATAATGGTTTATCACACAGTAGTGCGAAGCTTCAAATTGAATAAGTTATTTTAGAAAGTAAACTTGGTGCAGCTTTTAGCTATAGCCCCCTGAATCTGCAACTGCATATAGCATGTGTTAAGCAGTACAGATGTCAAATAAAGAGTACCAAATTTGTTGTGAATTGCTCGAATTGTGATGTTAAATATATATATATATATATATATATATATATTATATATATATATATATATATTATTCCAATTTGGATCACAGAATTGTTTTTTACCCCTCTCCAAACCTAGAAAAATAGAATAGGGGTTAATATATAATAGCCAATGTTTTTTACAGGATGAATGTACCTACCATATGGTTGGTCTGAATTCTTCAGTGATAGTAAAAATAATCTAAAATTGTTATTCCCATGAGGGATTTCTAATTGTTTTTAAATCCCACTGAACACGTAGGTCAAATAGAACTGGGGTAATATGTTGCCTACGTTACCCCCAGAGTTGTGAAGAAAGTGTTGGAGTGGACTGGTCAAACGGTGTAGATCTGTATAGAGGACAGACAGACGTCAACTCTGCTATATATACATATATCCCTTTGATGCATTATGTGACATATTGATCTTGAAACATATTTTGTTTCTTATCTGAAATGTTTATAATTAAATGGTAGTATATCGCAGAAATAAAATAAAAAAAAGCTATACACTTTGATTTGGGGGATTCAGATTAAAAAAATTTAGTCACCTGCTAGCAGCATAGTGTTAAAGAACCAGTTTTTGGTTTAGTCACTTCTTATAAGTAATTTGTATAAGTTTTTAGTACAAGACTGGTAAATTTTATTAATTTTTAAAATAAAAATAAATTTTATACAAGTACTCATCACCCTTTAAAAAATTAATTTAGTTATATACAAATTACATTTATATACGTCTTTATCCAGTTTCATTGTTTGCAAAAGCTATTTTAATGATTTTCAGGGTTAATTATCCATTTATAATAAATTTTTGTGAGAAAGAACAAAATTCTTTATCGCATTTCTGGCTCATTGGTCATCCGCTTCACCAAGTCATTCGCACTCCACCAATTACCGCACTTCATTAAGTTTTCAGTACGTATTGAAATATTAAACTAATCAGTTTGTGCGTATGCGTATTTTAAAGCGTATGTCATATGGTTTTGATAGAAACGAAAACGATACCTTTAAATTTTTTATTTCCGATCTTTTTCTTAGAATTTACGTCACATAATTTTATTAATTGCCTTTCTTCTTTTTTTTTTTTTTTTTTTTTGTGTGTTTCGTAAGATTTTAATCGTATTTCAGATTAAACAGTTTGAAAAGTTTTCATTTCAAAAAGTAAAGCAGAATAAGAATAATAATAGTTTCGAAAATGGTTCTAAATTTTCAATTCAACTCCTTTTTTCGAAGAGAAAGATTTTCCTGTAGACGATTCCAGTGGGCAGAGTGCAGCTTACAAAGGAATCGCAGGAATGCCGTTTGGCGTTTACTTTATCTTTATTCTCAACTAACACGCCACAGGCATACGCATACACTGTAGGGATGGGACGAAAATGAGTGATTCGTTCAATTGAATCGAATCTTTAAAATGAACGAATCGGTCAAACAACTCCTTTCAAAATGAATCGAATCATCGATTCCCTAGTTTTCCTCATGTGCGGTTTTTTTCTTCTTTTTTGTCTGTAGGGTTACTAGTTTCCATTGTATGGCTACTACACTTTCAGGTTTAGCGGTAATCTTTTCATTGAAAAGTGGTTGAACAGGTTCTGAGGCACTTACAATGGACGCCAAAGCATATGATTGAGCATAAGAGTGTCTCCCCTATCGCCAATAGGAGCCAATTGATTCGGTTCGTGAACGAAATGACCCGTGAACGAAATGACCCGTGAACGAAATGACCCGTGAACGAAATGACCCGTGAACGAAATGACCCGTGAACGAAATGAACCGTGAACGAAATGACCCGTGAACGAACAACTCTTTAGAGATTCGGCTCTTTGAACGACTCTTTGGGATTCGGATCTTTTACTGATTCGGCTCTTCGAACGACTCTTTGGGATTCGGTTCTTTTACTGATTCGGCTCTTTCAACGACTCTTCTGGGTTTCGACTCTTTGAAAGACTCTTTTGGGTTTCGACTCTTTGAGTTACGGAACATTGAGAGTTTATTCGTTTGGTTTAGAATAAGATGAAAGTCTTTCATTTTTTTTTTTTTTTTTTTACATTGATTTTTTTCTTTTGTGTTTCTTTTTACAATTTATTCACAAAATATGGAATTTAAAATTAGGTACCACTATTATTTCCAGAAATGAATTTTTCTTTTCGGAAACAAATATTGTTTTTCATAAACATAAACTTGAGTTCGTCAAATATCTTCTAATTTAATATTTTTAAAAAGAAAATTGATTAATTATTTTGAATTTATTTAAAGTAGTTTTGATGAAAATTTTGACAACGAAAATTTTCTTTCAACATTTTATTCATTTTCCTAGAAAAATTTCGTTATTGAAGCATTTCTGTATTTTACACCGTTTTATTTTTTAAAGCAATCAAATTACATTTTGCGCAATTATATTTTGAGGACATATATTTACTAGTTTGAAATTGTTTTCATTCGTATGAATCATCAAAAAATCACTCATTCTTGTGAGATTTTATATAAGATGTTAGATTTTTTATTATGTTAGATATAGACTTCGTTGCAATGATAATTAGTAGTTTACTTATAAGAAAACAACTTCAATCTACTTCACTGATATCTATACTACTAAATATGTGACAAAGAAGAAAGTCATTATATAAATCAGCATGTTAACCTTTAATTTGAAATTAATACAGATGGATATAAATTTTCTAATACTATTTAATAGAAATATATTTCCATGCTATATCATGTGGTCTATCAAGTATACAACAAATGTATCTCGAAAAACCTTGAGAGTAAAGTTATAACGTGCGCTAAATTGAAGTTGTGAAAGGTATGAATGTTCAATCTTGAAAAAAAACAGAATCGATTTCAAAGTTACATATTTAAAATACATTTAAAGTGCTTACTGCTGTTTTTTATTTTATCGTTATTTATTATTATTATTTTATCGAGGACGAACAAGGATGTTATTGAATTTGCGTGTCACTATAGCAACATAATGGTTTGGTGACAGACGAGGAAATTAGACCAATCTAACAAATCTTAGGTAAGACTTTTAAAATGTTAAAAGGTTGAATTACGGTCGCTTCGGTAGTAGAGCAACCCAACAGGCTATTTCGAGGATATTAAGGAGTCAACTCTTGATTCGGTTCGAGTTAAAGAACTTTCATTTCATTTTTCTTGCTTTGATTTTATTCTTTATATTTCCTTTTAGGAATTTTTTCATATTTTACGAATTTAAAATCGGGCAGAGGAGATAAGAAGGAGCAAAGGGTGTTTGAAGATGAAGACACTCTGTCTGGACACCGAGGGCGAATAGAGCCCAGGCGTGTTTCATATCTTGCAACATCAGATATAATACGCTATGATAGACAAATCAACTATCTCTTTTAACCCTCTGGATACGGGACCGTCAGATATTTTCGTATCCCCTGGTTACGGAGGGGTCGGATTTCTTTCAGACCTCAAACTTCTGAAGAAACGGCCCCCCATTAAGATTTCCATCCGTTCTTCTCTGTGCATTCGCATTATGAAAGAGAGACCAGAGAGTGAATAGCCTATCTCCGTAGACAGAGATATCGGGGCTCTCGACGCATTCATTTCGTCTTGCAAATCGTTTCTCCTCGAGCGTTTAGAGTGTGTGAGTGTGTTGAGTAAAGGAAAAGGGATTGAAGGAAGATACTCTTAAAAATCAAAGGAAGTGTTAGTTTAGAACACGCAAAGAAGCATTTCTTGACTTGCAGTGAGCTTGTGAAATCTGTATATTATTTCCTAATAAACTTTAGACGCAGATAATTTCATCTAGTTATCACCGTCTCAGCCTAAGCCATTCGTTGTATAGCCGCGTAATTTTGAACCATGGCCAGATGACGAGATAACATCTGAGCTGTCACCCCACTCTCCAAACTTTCACACCAACCCAACGTCTGGACTTTCGGCCACAACAGATTTAAGGTGGACCATCCGCCTCTACACCATACGCTTACAAACATCCATGCCCCGACCCGGATTCGAACCAGGAACCTTTCGATCTAGAGGCTAATACCTTAACCACCAGACAGGTTGGTCGGCTTGGATACAAATAAAGGAATCATAAAAAGAACTGTAAGAAAATTAATACAAGGTACATAAATAAGATAATTATAGAAAAAATAGTCAATGATTACTGCAATATAGAATTTCAAATTTAAAAATCCTACAACTTCAAGCCGACCAACCGGTCTGGTGGTTAAGGTGTTAGCCTCTAGATCAAAAGGTTCCTGGTTCGAATCCGGGTCGGGGCATGGATGTTTGTAAGCGTATGGTGTAGAGGCGGCTGGTGCACCTTAAATCTGTCATTGCTGCAAGTCCTCATGTTCGGTTGGTGTAAAAGTTTGGAAAGTGGAGTGCCAGCTCAGGTGTTATCTTCAGCTGTTTTGTTTTGGGTTACATCTGCATAGCTCAATCCTTTTTTAATTTTATTTTTGTGAGCAAAAGTGGTTTTATTTGTGCCACTGTGGAATAACTGTTATCCCCTCCAGGAGGCAACATGGTTCTTACCACAGCTACACCATCTAGGCACCGAACCTTTGTCGGTCTTGCATTCGTCGGATCTGTGTTCGAGTCCGCAACGGACACATTTGGGCCGCATATGGCAATTATCCGAAGAGTGGTGGAGCCCTTGGCAGTTAAAACAATGTATGAGGCCGTTCTTCCTACAAATTTCTCAACTTTAATGCTGAGGAAAAATAACATCCATTTTACAAAGTCGACCAACCGGTATAGTGGCTAAGGTGCTGTTAGCCTCTAGATCGGAAGGCTCCTGGTTTGAATCCCGGTCCGGACATGGATGTTTGTAAGCGTATGGTGTAGAGGCTGTTGGTGCACCTTAAATCTGTCGTGGCCGAAAGTCCTCACGTTGAGTTGATCTGGAAGTTTGTAGAGTGGGGTGCCAGCTCAGGTGTTGCCTCGTCATCTGACCGTTGTTAAAAATTACGAGGTGTTGTCCTCTGATCTTTCCCTTCAATACCCCGCTGTGTTGCTCTAGTACGACGTTAGTTAAAATTTTACCATTACTTATTGATGGTAATGGTAATTTTAGTTAACGTCGTACTAGAGCAACACAACGGGCTATTGACGACGGTCCGGGATCAGTCCCTTAAGGGAAAGATCCGAGGACAACACCTCGTAATTTTTAACAACGGTCAGATGACGAAGCAACACCTGACCTGGCACCCCACTCTCCAAACTCCCACACCAACTCAACGTGAGGACTTTCGGCCACGACAGATTTAAGGTGCACCAACCGCCTCTACACCATACGCATACAAACATCCATGCTCGGACTCGGATTCGAAACAGGAACCTTCCGAACTAGACGCTAACACCTTAACCACTACACCTGTTCCATTACTTATTTAAATATAAAAATAGACGAATTTTACCGGTTTTTTTAAATTAAGTATACACCTTCTAAATTTCGTGCCCTTTATCAATCGTAATTATGTAAATTAAAAATTTGTACGTATTTAATGGTCTTTCCTGTACGTGGCAAACTTTTTATACTGTATGAATTCGATTGAACAAATGTAGTTTATAGCACGAAAAGTTTGAACCTATTAACTACTGCTGTATTTTATGAGTGAAATTTATTTTGTAACATTTTTTTTTATTCTTTCCATTTGAATAGTATTGCACGATTTATATTATAGTCACTAGCTTTCTAAACTAGCTTACGGGATCCGAGTTCTGGCATTAGAAATAATTTTCTTATAGATTGATTCACATATACAAACAAAGCTTCTAATGTAAGAAAAAAATATTCATTATTTTTCTTTAGTTAAAAATACATTCTTCATTTTAAAATTAACCTCAGAAATGAAGAGTATAATAAACTGAGTTAAACATGATAAAAATCTTGAATAATTGAAGTAAAGTTTTTTTTGAATGTGTTTAATTCAGTTTATTATTATTTTTTTCATTTCTGAGATTAATTATAAAATGAGAGAGAGAAGAATGTATTTTTTACTTTAGAAATAATGAATATTTCATAGATTGGAGGCTTTGTTTCTATATGTGAATAAAGCCATGAGTAATTAATTTCTAATGCAAGACTAAAAAATAGAACTCGGATCCTGTAAGCTAGAGGTTAGAAAGCTAACGGCTATAATATAAATCATGTAATCTTTTCTAAAATTTGTGAGAATTTCACAGACACATCAGTAGAATGACAACAGAAAAATAGGATTTGTCTATAAATACATAGGATTAACAAAGAAAGCGCGACGAAAACGTCACACCAAGTCGAGTAATAAGTGTTTCTCAGAAAGAAAAAAAAAAACCACGAAACAAGTTTTACAAACGTTCCCCCCCCTCCAAGAAATAAATTCGGAGAAAAGCCGAGATAGTACGACAGTTCAACACCAGGTGGCGCTGCTTGTACCGGAAGTCCAAGTGAGTTGTTTCCGGTGAACGACTCTTTTGAACGAATCTTTCAACTGAGTCGATTCAAAAGAATCGAATCTTTCAAAAGAATCGATTTGCCCATCCCTAGCATACAGTAACTTGAACAGATGGGATCTTTATCTCTTCTAAGATCCGGACCCCTCACATAGTGGGGGTTTCCAGTCATTCCACCTGATTACAGGACACCGAATATTGGAACTTTTGTGCGAGAGAGAAGAGTGAGCTATTGCCTACGGGGTTGGATGTCCGCTGCTGTCTTGACAAAAGGCTGGACCGCAGTCTCCCATAAGTAGACACTTTTCTGAGAAATCTTCTGTACCCCCATTGTGAAGATTCCAATGGTATATCCGGTCTACTGAGGGGCAGAACATGAAAAGACAGAACATACTCTGCATCTGCATCAATTTTGGAGTGGAAAAGGAATGAACAAACATCAATTTATTTAGAGTGGATCTAGGTCGTTTTTTGAACGACCTTTTTTCTACGGTAGTCGTATCAGGGATTTGGAATAAATAGCTTCTTTATTATGGTTGGAGAGTTTTGCGTAGAAATTTAATAATTCGCCTCCCCTCAGTCCCCTTTCCATAGAAATTGATGGATGGTATAAACATGGCCATCCTAACCTCAGGATTAGTTAGTAAAGTTTCAATCGCATTTATTCTTTGAAGCTGCTTTAGTTAACGGGTAGAGGCATTACAAACAACAACTAATGACGTTTTATAGTATTTTTAAAATAAAATAAACTTAATGGATGTGAGATTTCAAACAAATGTACAGAATATTTAAGCACTACTCAATGTGGAATAAAATCTCAAAACTAAACTTATTACTCTACGTCTGGAAAAATTACACAATTCTTTGTGAGTTTGCGTTACCAAGAACTGTTGTAGTGTCGGCGAGTAATGAAGGAGCGTAACTGTATCGAAAATTGGAATAATCCCTTATTACGCACATCGTCTTGGTCCTTGGTTCGAACCCCGGTCTGGGAAGAGATGTTCGTAATATTTCGGAACAGTGTTGAAACACAGGGTGTGAACACAGGAATTTTATTATTTCAAAACAAAATGGAGCCAGTTTTCTTATAAATTCTTCGTTGGAAAAAATGATTGTCCCAATGCTATATTTCGTGTAGTGTTTTGTTTTCACACTTTCTCACGTTCTTTTCAAGAGAATGCACGATAACTATGACACACCTTACTGTTCTATTATTTTAATGTCCCCCGATAGAAACAAACCAAAGGGAAAACCTCTGAAGAAGCCTTTGGTTGGTTCGAGTTTCAAACTCCAAACCTTTTGATTGCTAATCCGCTCCTCTAGCAAACAGGCTACCATGGCCCTTGGTGGGAGAATAAGATATGTATACATCTTTCAAATTAATTTGCGGCCATACTGATCACTTCCTTTCTTCTGGTGTTAATAGTAAAAAGTAATAACTCTTGCTCCATGATAAAATTTCCTTTTGATTTGAAAGATAAGACATATATGTAATGTTCAAATTCATCTAAAAATAGTTTGCAATTGTTTTTTGTTTATTTCTATTAGTACCTTCGTTATGGATATTTTGGAGTTATTGTTGTATGCTGTTTAAAATAAAGCTCTTTTTCAAAATTTAATTTGACTATTACAAATGCACATACTTTCTACAAATGGTTTAACATGAATCTAATGATTAAAGAATATATTTTGAACAATATATATATGTTAAATAAGTTCTTAGTGATACTAATTCAAATGAGAGAAATCAGAAAAATTTTACTTTCCATGCAATCCATTGCTTTAGTCACAATTTGTCATGCATGGAGCTTACATCTCTACTTCTCCACAAAGGAAATAAATATAGTTTTGATTTTGATTGTTTTAAAATTTTATTTATGGATTATTGAAGCGTATATTTTCTATGAATCGCTAAACAAGACTCCAATAACTGAAGAATTCAACACACACACTTCAATGGAAACCTCTCGAAACTCTAGTACTCCTCGCAATATGTCTTGGCGAAATAATAGATTGTAACGTACACTTCCGGAATATCTTTTAAATGTTATGATAATATTTCTTTTTCCTTATTCCAAGATATTGTGATACTTCCTGTGTTTATTTATACTTCTTATTACTCTTGGAAAGGATATCTTTTCTTTTGACATATTTATGTGAGCTTAAATGGTTTTCCCGGAAGTTCATTTTTTCTTTTATGTGTATAACGTTGGTAAAAATATATTTTTTTGTAACGGCTTTTAGAGTCGATTGGATGCTTCGTTGAAGTGTGGACTGAGTGCGGTGTTCGAATGGCATGTTTCAGCCGTTATGTTAAAAACGTATGATGAGAGGTAGTTGTAACGGTGATGTCGCTACCATATTGTAAATAAATTTTTCTTTAATTCTTTAAAAAAGGCTATTTCTTTTATCACGACGTTACAGCTACCTATTAATGGTGGCATGCACTGTGATCGTTCCCATTAAATTGAAGTCTTGGACATCCCGTCCTGATTTGAGAATAAACTGTGGACATCTCGTCCTGTGTTCAGCGAAAATTTGCGTGCGTCCTGCAGCAACGAAGAAGGCCATCCGGTCTGAAGTTTTTGGACATCCCGTCCTCGTGAGTGGAATATTTGCGTGCGTCCTGCAGCAACGAAGAAGGCCATCCGGTCCGAAGTTTGTGGACATCCCGTCCTCGGTGAGTGGAGTATTTGCGTGCGTCCGGCAGCAACGAAGGGGCCATCCGGTCCGAAGTTTGTGGACATCCCGTCCTCGTGAGTGGAGTATTTGCGTGCGTCCGGCAGCAACGAAGGGGCCATCCGGTCCGAAGTTTGTGGACATCCCGTCCTCGTGAGTAGAGTATTTGCGTGCGTCCGGCAGCAACGAAGGGGGCCATCCGGTCCGAAGTTTGTGGACATCCCGTCCTCGCGAGTGGAGAATTTGCGTGCGTCCGGCAGCAACGAAGTGGGCCATCCGGTCCGATGTTTTTGGATATCCCGTTCTGTTTCTGTGTATGAAACGTATCCTGTTACTGCGTGTGTCCAGCAACGAAGCTTAGTCCGGTCAGTAGAATTGGGACATCCCGTCCTGTTCCTGTGTGTGAAACGCGTGTGTTCAGCAGCAAAAGGGCCATCCGGTCCGAACTTTTTGGGCATCCCGTCCTGTCATCGTCAGCAAAGTCCAGTTCGAACTTTGGGTTCCTGCTCAAGGACTTCCTGTGTACCATCAAGCAACTATTCCAGATAAGTGGTTTCGGTTTTAAGTCTAAAGTTTTATGCACTATTATATTTAATGAACAATTTTACTTCTGTTTTTGTGATAACTTCCATTTATCGTAACAGGTTTCGAAACAAAAAATTTCTTATTTGCAAATTTTGCCTTTATAATAGAAATTAGTATTGATTTGGAATTTATGTGAAATAGAAATTTAAGAGATTTTAGTTGTCGTAGATGATTATTTATCTTAATTAATAATTTAAATTTGTTTTGTATTTGAAATGGTGTTTTGATTAAATTTTTTTTTTAATTAATTTTCTTTTTAAGGTCTTTTGGGTTACAAAATTGCTTTTTGTACATTTATTTCTTTTCTATTGTTCTATTGTCTTTGAGTTATATTTTTTGTGGCTTGGCTATAAGGTAAGTCAGAATTCTGGACAGTTTCGGTTTCGAAAAGTTTTCATTTTGTACCTTACGTTATATTTGAGTCCAAAGGGGGAAACTGTTTAGAATTTAATCATGACTTATTTAGTTAAAGGAAAGAAAGAGGACTTGATCAAATTGGTGGAGGAGATAGATTTAGAAATCACCGTAGAAAAATCCATAAAACAATTAGTGAGTCTTATTACTTCAAGTGAAGGATATGATGAGGAATTCACCAAAGCACTTTTTGGTAGAATTATAGAAACTCGAAAGACAAATGAAGCCCTTGAAGTGGAAGAAAAGCGGAGAAATGAAGCCCTTGAAGAAAAGCGGAGAATTGAAGACCTTGAAGAAAAGCGGAGAATTGAAGCCCTTGAAGTGGAAGAAAAGCGGAGAATTGAAGACCTAGAAGTGAAAGAAAAGCAGAGAGAACGAGAGTATAAGTTGGAAAAATTGAGAATAGAAGCAACTAGTCAAACCCATCGAGGTGCAGTTGATAATTCTAGACCAACGAATCGAGACTTGACCAAGATCCTTCCGAAATACGACATGAAAGATGATATGAGTCTTTATTTAATCTTGTTCGAGCGACAGGCAACTTTGCTGTCGCTGGGAAAAGAAATGTGGGTATCTCACCTATTACGTTTGATCCCCCAAGAGATTGCTCATATAATAGCCCGTGAACCAGCTGACCTAGCTACAAATTATGATCACATCAAAAATATTCTGTTAAAAAGGTTCAAACTAACACCAGAAAGATTTCGACAGTTATTTAGTTCACACCATAAAGCAGTTGATCGGAACTGGAGGGATTTCTATCATGAATTGTCTACTTATTTCGATGGATGGATTGCAGGTTGTCAGGTCCTTACTTTTGAAAAACTGAGAGATTTGGTCATCACAGATCAGATGAAGAAAAAAAACACCATCCGAATTTAAGGATATGTATCTCAGAGAATGGACAGAAATAAACTCCCCTACAGAAATACACTCCCCTTGGTGGAACTGTTGGAGAAGTTTGAAGACGTTAGACGAACTGTGAAACGATACCCTGTCTTTGCGAAAGACAAGTTCGAGGGTCGAGTTCAAAACAAGTTTGAAAAGACCGATAATCCACCAAGGAGAAGTGATACCATAAATGGTAAAGGGGTTAAGATAGAACGAAGATTTTCCGAACAAGACCCAAATCCGGAATTCGACCGCAGGAGACAGATGCGGTGTTTTCATTGCAATCAGCCTGGTCATATCCGACCAAATTGTCCAAAGTTGAAGAAACCTTCGGAAACTGTAAATTACATTTCGGACAAAGAACCTGAGAAGTACCTGGAACCGTATATCATGAAAGGAAAAATAAACGGTCAGGATATAAATTTACTAAGAGATACCGGAGCGACCATTGACATTGTGTGTCGGAAATTGGTGAATTCAGCTGACATGACGGGTGAACATGTTTGGGTACAGCAACCTTTGGACTCCAGCTCAACTTGTTTACCTCTCGCCGAAGTTTTGGTAGAGTGTGAATTGGGAAAAACACTCACTAAGGCTGCTGTGATTCCAGATGAACTAGACCGCGGACGATATCTTTTAGGGAATCGGACTGCTGCCTTGTTAAAAAGGGAAGATTGTCAATCTGTGGATCAAATAAATGCAGTACTGACAAGGCATCAGAAAAAAGTGAAAGAAAGGGAAGAATCTCAATCTTTAATTAAAGAATCCGAAAACCCTATCCCAGCCGAAGAATTCATTACATTGGAAAAAAATGAAACGGAAACAGGGGAAGTAAGTGACGAGTTCACTCATGTGGCAGAAGATCAAGATATCACTGTATTGTTAAAAGTGGACACTGAGCAGCTAATCAAGGCTCAAGGTGAAGATGAAGAGATGAGCTCTCAAGTAAAACAAATCCAAAATGGAAACCCTCCTAAAGATTTTGAACTGGAGAAGGGCCGACTTTTGGTAAAGATCAAGAAGGACAAGAGTGGTATCGAAAGGAAACTCATCGTCGTGCCCATAGAGTATCGAGAAAAGATACTGAAATTGTGTCATGAAGGCACGTCAGGTCATCTTGGGACCACCAAGACCAAAGACAGAATGACCAAGTACTTTTTCTGGAAAAACTGTTACAAAGAAGCAGAGGACTTCGTGAAGGCTTGCGATTCCTGCCAGAGAGCTGGAAAAGCAAGGGACAAGAAAAAAGCGCCCATGACTCTTGTTCCAGTGATTGCTGAAGTTTTTTCCCGTATTAATATTGACGCTGTAGGACCTTTGCCCGTGAAGGACTCAGGCCAAAGATACCTGATTACGGCAATGTGTATGTCGTCGAAGTACCCAGATGCTGTGGCAGTTCCAAACATAACATCTAGATCCGTAATTAATGCTCTCCTTCAGATTTTTAGTCGAATGGGTTTTCCTAAGGAGATTCAACACGACCACACAGGGAACCTCGTTTATGAGCGAACTCACATCGGAATTTTTTGAACGTTTCGGCAGCAAGGTGGTACTTAGCTCTGTGTATCATCCCTAGAGCAATCCGGTAGAAAGGTTTCATCGTACCCTGAAACGGATTTTGAGAGTTTTGTGTACCGAAGAAGGACCAGATTGGGAGAAGCATGTCGATGCAGTCTTGTTCGCCTTAAGGACAGTTACTCATGAATCCACCGGATTCAGTCCAGCTGAATTGGTTCATGGAAAAAACTTACGGACTCCCGTCACTCTTCTGTATGAAAACTGGTTACAGCCGGAAGAAGGAAATTTTTCAGTTGTTGAATATATCATCAATCTTCTCAGAAGATTGGAAAAATGTCGCAGCCTAGCCATTGATAATATGGAGGAAGCTGCCAAGAAAAGAAAAAAATGGTACGACAAAAATACCGTGAAACGTGAATTCAATGTTGGAGATAAAGTACTGGTACTGGCACCCTCACCTGTAAATAAGTTAGCGGTTCAATGGCATGGTCCTGGGACCATTGAAAGCAAGATTTCGGAGACGAACTACTTTGTTGCCGTGCCCAACCGGAAAAATTCGTCACAAATATATCATGTAAATTTATTGAAGCCTTACTACCAGAGGCCGGGATTCATATATCTGGTCACTACTTGTAAGGATGAAGAATCAGAGTTGGAAGAAGAATTTCCGCCTGTGGAAAACAATCCCAATATTTTTTATCTCGAGGAGATATTGAGAAACAATGAAGTGAAAGGAAGGCTGGATGACCACCAAATTGACCAGCTCAGTTGTATTATATGTAAATATTCCAAGTGTTTCTCAAACGTGCCTGGCCTCACAGATCGTATCCAGTTTGATATCGAACTTTCTGAAATAAAGCCCCTTTGTGCTAAGCCATATCGAATGTCGGTCCGACATTCGCAGATTTTGAAAGCCGAAAAGGAATGTGCCGCTATTGTGTTTGCTGTCAAGAAGCTACGATGCTACCTGGATGGACCTACCAAGTTCTTTATCCAAACTGATCATCATCTTCTAGTATGGTTAAAAAAGAACTCTGGGGTAAATCCACGTCTCATGAGATGGGCTCTTGCATTGCAGCCCTGGAACTATGAGGTAATCCATCGTCAGGGCAGAAAACACCAGAATGCTGACAGCCTTAGCCGACTGTTCTGAGTTACCAAAATGTCCTTTGAGTTTATTTTTATTGTCTTTTTTAGGTAACTCTCTTGGCAGTTGTATATATGTTTGTAAATATTTGTATAAAATTTTGTAGAATTTAGTTTTTCTTAAAGTTATGGTAACTTTTTACAGGGTAAAAAGTTATTCTAAGGGGGGAAGAGTTGTAACGTACACTTCCGGAATATCTTTTAAATGTTATGATAATATTTCTTTTTCCTTATTCCAAGATATTGTGATACTTCCTGTGTTTATTTATACTTCTTATTACTCCTGGAAAGGATATCTTTTCTTTTGACATATTTATGTGAGCTTAAATGGTTTTCCCGGAAGTTCATTTTTTCTTTTATGTGTATAACGTTGGTAAAAATATATTTTTTTGTAACGGCTTTTATAGAGTCGATTGGATGCTTCGTTGAAGTGTGGACTGAGTGCGGTGTTCGAATGGCATGTTTCAGCCGTTATGTTAAAAACGTATGATGAGAGGTAGTTGTAACGGTGATGTCGCTACCATATTGTAAATAAATTTTTCTTTAATTCTTTAAAAAAGGCTATTTCTTTTATCACGACGTTACAAGATACAACCTGTGCTTCATTTCTATTCCTCTCTTCAAATTGTTATCAAATTTGTTTTAATTAAAATACTTTCAACTACGCCACATTAGGTATTCTGTGGAAATTGTGATAAGCCCCTTTAAACTTAAAGTTAATTGTAGAATATTTCCAGTCACGTCTAAAAACTCTTCCGGCGGTTTGGTTGCTCTAATTTGCAGTTTTTCATAAAAACTCTAGTTATGTTCCTTAGTACTCGTACTCATGCACTTTTCAAACAATACTGTAGTTAATTATTTCCAATTTTGCATAGTTGTCCTGTTATATTTCACACGGGATCTGCACATGGTGAGTAAAGGTTAACAACTACGATGACACTGATTTTTTTTAAAGAATAAATCCTCTAAGAAATCTGTAGTTGCGAAACCGGTTATTTTAAAATAAAATACGATGTCCTTAATAGTGTTAATCGCGTTCAATGGGGTTGTGGCAAAACAGAAGTTATATAGAAAACTAATGTATAGCCACCAGCCAAAATCATAAAAGGGTATGAAAACTTTTTCTGGACCTTTCCGAGACCTTTTATAGCCCGTCGGGCAAAAAGGTTAGAAAAATTCTGACACATTTTTGTCTTTTCTGATCGGATATCAAAGGTCAAAAAAGGTTTTATTTTTTCCGACGGGATATAAAAGGCCAAGCTTGACATGAATCTGGACACGGACCATCTGAGTCACCCATCGCTTGACATGGGGGAAAACAAAAGTAGAGAGTGCATCGGGGTTGGTGCACGTTAAATCTGTAGGTGTCAATTGAATGGGAAAAATACCGACCCATTTTGATGAAGCCAGTGGCCTCGAATTCAATTTCCGATCCAACCAATTAATCCTACAGACGGTGTTCAGATTCTGCGATTGAAGTGGTTAACATAAAGTTCTTCACACCAAGATTGACTACTTTTACATCAGCATTCCTTTTAGAAAACTAGAGTTTCACTGTATCAGTAACCCTTTGCAGCTCAGAGTACATGTCCCATGTGTTCTTTCAAACTATGGAGACTATGGAGTTCTTTCAAACATGTCACGAGGTGTTGTCCTCGGATCTTTCCCTTAAGGGACTGATCCCGGACCGTCGTCAATAGCCCGTTGTGTTGCTCTAGTACGACGTTAACTAAAATTACCAAATTACCATCTTTCAAACTATGTGATGGTAATGGTAATTTTAGTTAACGTCGTACTAGAGCAACACAACTAGCTAATGACGACGGTCCAGGATCAATCCCTTAAAGGAAAGATCCGAGGACAACACCTCGTAATTTTGAACCACGGTCAGATGACGAAGCAACACCTGAGCTGGCATCCCACTCTCCAAACTTCCACATCAACCCAACGTGAGGACGTTCGGCCACGGCAGAGATTTAAGGTGCACCAACCGCCTCTACACCATACACTTACTAACATCCATGCCCGGACCCGGATTCGAACCAGGAACCTTCCGATCTAGATCCGGTTGGTCAGCTCAAACTATGTGAAGATGTCTCATTGAGACAATTCAGATTTTATATTCAGGCTTAGAATGTTTATTGCTCACTTTACAAAACATTTCATAGCAAGGATGATGATTGGAGTGCATGGGGTCATTCACAACCCCTAGTGGGGGACTGGTGTACGTTAAATCTGTAGAGACGCATGAATCCTATCAATCCGGTGAGGGTTTCACAATGGTGATCAGCCAAACACCTTCATAGGTTTACGTTCTGCTCATGATGGTATTCACATGATTCATTCTTCCTGGTGGAGTCCCACTGAAATCATTTCAAGGCAGAATGACCTTTGAAGAAATGTTTAGTTTCACGCCAATCGTTTGACACGAATCGCTTGACAGGAATATGGGACGTGTTGGATAGAGTCAACAGTCGCTTGACATGGGGGGAAAACATATCTTGGGCGCACCTTAATTCTGTCGTGGCTTCTATCTCGAGAAAAACTCAGCTCTATCAGAATGTGTTCAAAGCGTTGACAGACAGGAATGGAAAAGATACCGGCCTCGAATTCGACACACTAAATAATCCGATGAAGGGGTCTGCGATTGAAAATGAAATTTCAATTGGCTCATTCGATCGACATCCTGAAATTTTTAACAAAACGTTTTTCTCACGACTCAAGCATACTGAGGCACCGCATGATACCAAAGGCTCTGAAAAGGTAGGCATGCCCTTTTCAAAGTCGATCATTTACGATTGGTCGGCCGAAAACATTCAACACAAAAAATTATGCAACCGGTATAGTGGTTAAGGTGTTAGCCTCTAAATCGGGAGGTGCCTGGTTCGAATCCGGGTCCTGATCAGTCCCTCGAGAAAAAGATCCGAGGACAACACCTCGTAATTTTGAACCACGGTCAGATGACGAAGCAACACCTGAGCTGGCACCCCACTCTCCAAACTTCCACGCCAACCTTCCTATCTAGAGGCTAACACCTTAACCACTATACCGGTTGGTCGGCAATATAGATTATAGAGACAATTAAGAAGTGGTTTTAGATTATTAAAAAGTTATCGATATTTTATTATTTGTAACTTGATTCAAGTTAAATTTATGTGGGTTCAGGTTTAATACATTTTAATTTCCTGATTATGCATAACTTTTATTTTCGACTTCGAGGTTATGCATTGCATTTTTATTTAATTTTTCATTAATTATTTTGTTATGTCTCATTTTAGAGAGTTGGTATCTGATCAGGTAATTGGTAATTTTTAGTTAACGTCGTACTAGAGCAACACAACGGGCTATTGACGACGGTCCGGGATCAGTCCCTTAAGGGAAAGATCCGAGGACAACACCTCGTAATTTTGAACCACGGTCAGATGACGAAGCAACACCTGAGCTGGCACCCCACTCTCCAAACTTCCACGCCAACCCAACGTGAGGACTTTCGGCTACGACAGATTTAAGGTGCACCAGCCGCCTCTACACCATACGTTTACAAACATCCATGCCCGGACCCGGATTCGAACCAGGAACCTTCCGATCTATAGGCTAACACCTTAACCACTATACCGGTTGGTCGGCTGTATCTGATCAGGACTCCATTGCCTCTCCTAGGTCAAGAATACGTGCTTTTTATGTTGACTAGATAACTTATTTTTATGATTAAGGCAAATATTTAAATTATTAAAAAATATTGTTATATCAAGGTCACCTGATAATAAAGACATTAATTAATTTATACTATGTAAATATACACTGGAAATCGAATTGAATTGAATTTATACACTGGACATTTAATCTCGGAATTTGTGAAAATAATTCGAACAAATTTAAAACGTCATAAAAAGTTAATTAACCGACCGCTTAGTCCATTTTTCAATCAATGGAGGTTTGACCATTTCAGTCTGAAAAATGACTATCTCCGTAATTAGTTATATTTATGGAAAATGTGTATGAAATATTAAAACCCCAACTTTTGATACATTAAATTTACCTATTTGATGCTAAATTTACCTATGTCTAAACTCAAAACTTATGAATAATTATTATTTATAACGTTTGAAATATTTGTTATATGACCAGCTAACGCTAATGTTATGCAAAATTTGAGAAACACGACATTTGAAATTGTCAGTACTAATTCATCAATTCTAAATGTAATTACAAAACGCGAATACACCAGTAAATGATTTTTCGACATAATTATTAATTTTATCTCAGTAAATAATGCATTTCCAAATATATAAAGACAATTTAAAATAGTTCAAATTCAATGCAATACAAAATAGTTTCGAAAACGATACACCCACTATGTTAGAATTTTAGATGTTCAAACAGTTTTATTTGTCCGAAAAACACTTGATAAAATTTTTCTTTCTTATCAGTCAAAAATCTTGCGAGGGCTGGAAATATTCCTGTTTTCAAACCCGTGAAAAAATCTGCTGTCACTGCTTCTTGCAAAACATTGGTTTTAGTGTTTTTCCCTTCATGTAAATTTATCTTTGAAATAAAAAAAAGGAATTGCAAGTTTAAAACAAGAAAGTTTTTGGACACCTAACAATCAAAATTAAGCCAGTTTTGTCAGCATTTTGTATTTTTGCTTCAGTTTTGTATTTTGCTCAATCAGGTGGGTTGTAGCATTTTGTCCATTCCACAATTTAAAAAAAAAATGGAGATCTGCAGTTTCTCCTTTTTAACACAAAAACCCACACCGTTCTACAAAAAAAATGATGCAAGGTTTATAGAAGACCCCGATGGCGTCCCCACTCCCCAGCAATTCTTCGTATTTCGAAGGGGGGGAAAGACGGGGAAAATATGACTCACTAATGACTTCCATGAGAAAACGTCTCAAAGAAGCCAAAGCCAAAAATTGAGCCAAAGTATTTGCCAAAAAAGCGATAACTAATGAAATGTAATAGTTGCAAATAACGATAACTCGCCAAAAAAAATTACCATGAACACACACTAATTACCCGCCTCGGGCGCTGCATTTCGCACCCGTTCGATAGATTAGTTGACAAGCGATTCAAAGGAGATCGTTTCAAGAATTCATAAGTTGTTTCATAGGCTGATTAAATCACGTGGTGTTTGGCGTCTTGAAAGCCTATCTCTACACAGATTTGGCAATTGCTCTTTGCTTTGGCATCCATAATAGATCCGAAGACTTTTTCACAAGACTTGCAGGGGAAACTTTTGTTGCTGCTTTTTTGCAAAGACACCCCATGAACTCTCGCTTCATGAGCCTTCAAATATCGCTTGACATAAAATCCCGTACCACAAATTTCGCAATTAAATTCCATACTTAATGAGATCTATTGTGCACGTGGTTTACACACATATAGTGTTTATGGGTGGGTAAAGGTGGGAGCCGAAATTGAATCCTTTTATTATATAAGTTAATAATTATATAAGTTAGTGTTTTATGTATGCTTTTTGTTACATCAGAATGGTCCTAAACCAGGGGTGGATACGACACAATCATCCTAAAGCAAAGGGGACGGAAGAGGAGCGGAAAAATATCAGCTGGTAGTGAGTTCAGGAGTGTTTCTTAGATTATTTATGCAAAATCAACGGAAGCTTGGAAAAATATAAAAAAGAAATATATTAAAGCTTGGAAATATATTAAAAATTAGGAAAAGTATTTTAGTATCAAAAAGAATTAAATTGGAATTTTTTTTTAATAATTTGGAGGATCTAAAATTTTTTCCGCCAGCTGGGTTCGAACTCGGGAAGCCATCCTCCGCTGTCGACGTCAATTTGAATGTAGGTGACTTTAACCATTAGGTTATCATTGCTTCACGAAAAGACGCTCTTTAAAAGAACACATCATTTTATTTTTGGTTGATTTCAGTCTCATAGGCCGTTAAGGTTATTGGCGAGAAATACTACTAACAACAACCATACAACATATATATGAGGAGTCAGTCAGTGTCAACTTGTCGGACACTTACGCTGTACGCTGAGGCGCTAGAGTGTTGCCTAGATTTTGGCGAAATAGTAACCCTAGCAACCTCTTCACTGAATTACTACGTCATTCTTTTCGACGAATCAGATCAAAGACAGGTAACTGAGACAATCTGAATTGAACCGCTTGTCAACTGTTGTACGTCCTTTAACTTTACGCATGCGCAGTTTGCTAGCTCTTAAGAGTCAGACTGGGCATATTAACCAAATGGACGGTTCATTACTGACGGTAGACGCAAGTCATTCTTTTGTACTCTGAAGTTCAAGATTATTGGGTGCTTTGATCTGACGTCAGAAATGTGCAAAATTTGGACTACCTCGAAAAAGTTTAGTTTTACAACGCATTGCAGACAACACAACTCCCCTATTTGGTGGCTGAACAGTTGAATACCCGTTTCGTCTGGTGGCTGTGAAAGCAAAATTCTTTATTTAAGGAAATTCTAATCCAATTTGTGAACTCCACTTGTTTCAAACTTTGTGCTGATTCTTTTTTTCAAACCACCACGAAACACAATTTTTTTTACAAGAAAGTTTTGACTGGTCAGTTTAGAACAATGTGTTCACAATGTATCATATGTGCTGATATATTCGATGCTGACGAGCGTGTTATGGCTGCACCATGTGGTCATGTGTACCATACAAGATGTTTGCTGAGGTGGCTAGATGAACAGAAATCCTGCCCTGAATGCAGACAAGAAGTTTCAAGAGAAAAAGTCATTGAACTTTTTTTTTATTTCAATACTACACAGCTTGCTAATGAAATGAAGAACCTGAAGACTTCTTTACAAGAAAGTAGAATGAAAGCAGGTAAGCTTGAAGATAAAAATAAACAACTTACTGACATTGTAACGAGCAATGCAATAACTATCAATACTCATCAAAGTGTCAAAGAGGAACTGGAAGCACAATTACACCACTTAAAACACTGTCTTGATTTAAGTGAAATGGAAATCAAAAAGCTTAAAAAAGAGCTTTCCCTTTTGGAAAATATAAAAACAGTTATGACTGGGGCACAAACCGATGCAAATGAAATCTTAAACCAAGTTATAAATAGTGCCACACATGGAAAAGACTTATTAATAGCCAAAAGATTGGCATACTGTTGTTCTCTTACTAAACAAAATCTCAAGCGAGCAATTGATGATAAAAATGAGCTCCAAAAAAAGTCTATTGAAATTAACAAAAATCTGGTTTTCACTTCATCAAAGTTGAGGCTTTCAAATACCAAAGTGAAGGAGCTTGAGAAAAAAGTTCAACAGTTGGAGAGTGCTGAAAAAAGAAATATTTCCAAGAATGATTCTGAACCTTCTACATCAAATGATTTGCCATCCTCTGAAATTACTCCTATTGCAGTTGGATCGGAAAACAAACGAAAACGAAAAATAAATATAGTAATAGATTACCAATTACCATCAAATGATTTGCCCTGCCCCAAGCAATCCTCTGAAATTACTCCTATTGCAGTTGGATCGAAAAACAAACGAAAAATAAATATATCTATAGATAAGGGAAAGGAGGTGACTGTGGCATGTAAACGAAGTGTCTCTCCTGTACGTTTCTCCCCTATTTTTGCTAGTAAAGAGGGAACTAATTCTGCGTTGAGAACCTTGTACAACAGCGTAGTTTGGCATCGTAGTATTTTTCAAGCTGAAGACGGGTCAACAGTTCGTAAATCCAAAAAGTATTTTATTACATTAAAAAAAGAATTCCTTAAACAGTAAGGAAATGAGGAGCAGATTTTATTAGATTATTGAAAATATATAGAACATTTTGTTGATCCTTTAAGGCAAAATATATATTCAGAACATTTTTATCCTGTATACATTTTGCAATAACATTGGATGGTGTTAAATATAATATGCAAGAATTTAATCGGTTCTACTTTGGCGGTAAGGACATTTTTTCATTAGACAAAATGACCTATTTTAGTTCAATTTCAAAGTATATTTTGTTTGCAAGGATGAGAATTAATGTCTAGGACCTGTACTTTGGTTACTTTGTATTAGTGGGCTTTTATTCTCTAAAGATTTCTCATTATTTTGCATCTACAAACAGATTGTTAGAAGGAAGTGTGTGTCATACAAGTGCAAATATACATAAAAACTTGGAAAATGACTGTCTAAAATCTCTGCCAACAAAACTTGGAGGTGCAAAATTTCTGAATTATCACTGTTGCCATTGTTTATTGTTCTTTGGATCAAATGTATTTTTAATAGTGGACTTTTATTCTCTAAAGATTTCATTATTTTGCATCTACAAACAGATTGTTAGAAGGAAGTGTGTACTATTGATTGGTGGGAAAATGTGTGTCATACAAGTGCAAATATACATAAAAACTTGGAAAATGACTCTAAAATCTCTGCCAACAAAACTTGGAGGTGCAAAATTTCTGTCATTTCTGAATTATCACTGTTAAAATTGTTTATTGTTCTTTGGATCAAATGTATTTTTAATAGTGGGCTTTTATTCTCTAAAGATTTCATTATTTTGCATCTACAAACAGATTGTTAGAAGGAAGTGTGTACTATTGATTGGTGGGAAAATGTGTGTCATACAAGTGCAAATATACATAAAAACTTGGAAAATGACTGTCTAAAATCTCTGCCAACAAAACTTGGAGGTGCAAAATTTCTGAATTATCACTGTTACCATTGTTTATTGTTCTTTGGATCAAATGTATTTTTAATAGTGGACTTTTATTCTCTAAAGATTTCATTATTTGGCATCTACAAACAGATTGTTAGAAGGAAGTGTGTACTATTGATTGGTGGGAAAATGTGTGTCATACAAGTGCAAATATACATAAAAACTTGGAAAATGAGTCTAAATCTCTGCCAACAAAACTTGGAGGTGCAAAATTTCTGTCATTTCTGAATTATCACTGTTACCATTGTTTATTGTTCTTTGGATCAAATGTATTTTTAATATTGGGCTTTTATTCTCTAAAGATTTCATTATTTTGCATCTACAAACAGATTGTTAGAAGGAAGTGTGTGTCATACAACTGCAAATATACATAAAAACTTGGAAAATGACTGTCTAAAATCTTTGCCAACAAAACTTGGAGGTGCAAAATTTCTGTCATTTCTGAATTATCACTGTTGCCATTGTTCTTTGGATCAAATGTATTTTTAATAGTGGGCTTTTATTCTCTAAAGATTTCATTATTTTGCATCTACAAACAGATCGTTAGAAGGAAGTGTGTACTATTGATTGGTGGGAAAATGTGTGTCATACAAGTGCAAATATACATAAAAACTTGGAAAATGACTGTCTAAAATCTCTGCCAACAAAACTTGGAGGTACAAAATTTCTGTCAGTTCTGAATTATCACTGTTGCCATTGTTTATTGTTCTTTGGATCAAATGTATTTTTAATAATAGGTACATAATTTAATTCTATCAGTAGTTGGGTATATATTGCAACTGTGAACTTCGTTTTATAAAGTGCTATACCTACTTTCTGACAACCAAAGATATACTGCTTTTATTTCAGCATGTATTACATGCATTTTTCAAACTCTTAATATAAACAACAAGTTTACAAACTCTCTTATAAGCTGATAATTTAACATTTGGCATGCAATTCCATCTTGCAATTTCATAAATAGCTTTTATTGAATCATTATTTTTATATGAATCATGTTATTTCATTGTTTTGTGTTGATAAAATCCAAGAATGGAATGTGAGGCATTTTTACTATTGGCAAGATGTTATTGCTATGCCATATTTTTCCTTGCATATTATGCAGTTAAAATATGAAAGGCCCTAAAAGCAGGATAATGCTGGAAAACTTCAATAAAATTACGTGTGGACTATATGGAAATATAGCCATGCTGTAAAACTACGCATGCTGCAATGGAAAAACTATTTTTGTTGAAAAAATTCAGTGTTTTCATATAGTTTCTTTGATGAGTTTGACTCTTGTATTTTTAGATTTCATTCTTGCAATCCTCAACCTTTTTAAAAGATTTAATCTAGGAATGCATATCTAATTGCTGCTCTCTTGTGTGAAGACAGATAGCCAAGAGCATATTTTGCTCTACATTAATGATTGCAATGTTCAAAAAGATGAAAAGTTTTGTTATGTGAAGTCTAATAAATAGCAGGTAACGTGGAAATTTTGTTAATGTAGAAAGTATAAGTTTTTGTACTAATATATTTAAGGTCGCGTTTAAATGTAAGTTTGTGCATTATATAACATTTAAAGCCTGTTTTTGTGTATAAGTATCATTGTGAAAAGTACTAAGTGTTATAACTCCATGAAACATTATTTTTAAGAACATTTGTTATAATTCATTGTGAAAAAGTGTGTTTGAAAAACCTCCTCGACTTGAATTAACATTCTAGTTCCTGGTATGATTTATATTAGGATTGGGCTAACACTTATAATAAATAATTAATTGTATTTGAAAAAGCTTGTCTTCAGTTGTGCATTCATTCTTTTCTGTAAGTGGGTATATATATAGGGCTGGGCTAGAGATGGTAAAATTCTTGGTAATAAGACGGTGTTGTCTGATAGAAGACTGTGTTGGGAGATTGTCTGATTCAAGAATTGTAATCAATTTTTCAATAGGGGCCAATACGTTATGGACTTTAGTAATGCGGACCACAGTTAACACTAATGTTTTTAAAGAAACACTCACTATATTCATTTCTGTTTTTAATGCTTTCCAATTTTGATCGAAGTGTGAATTATTTACTTTGACAATATGTTTACAATTTTCAAGCTCGTTCAAAGAGCTAGTTTTTATTATATCCCCACACCAAACTAACTTTAATGTGTTTGCTTCACAACTGTATGTTTAAATGTGGAGGTATTTGTTGGCTTATCATATCTTTGGATTTCACCATAGCAGCATTATTAGTAACTAGAGGGCTAACGCCCCCTGCTCGCCAACCCCCGGAACTGCAAGCAGTTCCCTCCGGATCGCTTCGCGATCCGAGCTCGCTTCGCTCGCCCATAGGACACTACAATTCTTTAGTCTAGCTTAAAAGGGGCCCTATTTAGTCTACATAGACCTGAAAATTGATCTGATTATGTATTGCTGAACGATACAGCTACAGTTCTGAGAGAGCAGCAAGAAAGAGGATCTCTGGGGACCACTATGTACTAAATTCACTTTGAGGTACAGTATGGGTGAGTATTTACACTGATAAATAGATTTTTGGGACAATATATAACTGAATGTATTTACAATAACAACAAATTCTGGGTGATATGATATTTGAGTATTTACACGGTGCAAAACAGTTTATTCTAAGACCCTTTTTATGTATTGCTGAACCATACAGCTAATGTTCTGAGGGAACAGCGAGAAAAGGGAACTCTTGGGACTACTATGTTCTAAATTCACTTTTAGTAACAGTGTGGGTGAGTATTTACACTGACAAATAGATTTCTGGGATATGATATGACAATGTATTTACAATAATAACAAATTCTGGGGTATATGATATTTAAGTATTTACACGGTGCAAAACAGTTTATCCGAAGACCCTTTTTATGTATTGCTGAACCATACAGCTAATGTCATGAGGGAGCAGCGAGAAAGGGGAACTCTTGGGACTACTATGTACTAAATTCACTTTTAAGAACAGCGTGGGTGAGTATTTACACTGACAAATAGATTTCTGGGATATGATAGTACAATGCATTTACAATAATAACAAATTCTGGGGTATATGATATTTTAGTATTTACACGGTGCGAAACAGTTTATCCGAAGACCCGTTTTACGTATTGCTGAACCATACAGCTAATGTTCTGAGGGAGCAGCGAGAAAGGGGAACTCTTGGGATTACTATGTTCTAAATTCACTTTTAGTAAGAGTATGGGTGAGTACTTACACTGACAAATAGATTTATGGGATATGATGATAGTGTATTTACAATAATAACAAATTCTGGGGTACATGATAATCGAGTATTTACACGGTGCAAAACAGTTTATCCGAAGACCCTTTTTACGTATTGCTGAACGATACAGCTACGGTTCTGAAAGAGCAGCGAGAAAGGAAATCTCTGGGGACTACTATGTTCTAAATTCACTTTTAAGAACAGTGTGGGTGAGTATTTACACTGACAAATAGATTTCTAGGATATGATATTACAATGTATTTACAATAATAACAAATTCTGGGGTATATGATATTTGTGTATTTACACGGTGCAAAACAGTTTATCCAAAGACCCTTTTTATGTATTGCTGAACCATACAGCTAATGTCATGAGGGAGCAGCGAGAAAGGGGAACTCTTGGGACTACTATGTTCTAAATTCACTTTTAAGAACAGTGTGGGTGAGTATTTACACTGACAAATAGATTTCTGGGATATGATATGACAATGTATTTACAATAATAACAAATTCTGGGGTATATGATATTTGAGTTTTTACACGGTGGAAAACAGTTTATCCGAAGACCCTTTTTATGTATTGCTGAACGATACAGCTGAGGTTCTGAGAGAGCAGCGAGAAAGGGAATCTCATGAAACTTTTAGGAACAGTGCGGGTGATTATTTACACTGACAAATAGATTTCTGGGATAAAATTATTAATTTTAAAATTGATGAATCATTTGTTACAGTGAGAATAGCACGATTTTTGAGCTCTTCAGGCGTCACTGTTTCAAAATCTATATCATTAAACAGTTGTTTGGCAGCATTTTGTGAATTTTTTTGAAGAGTTCAATTCATCAGGCCAATAAAAAGCTCCACAAAATGAGCATATTTCTGTCATGAATCCACAGTCGTGTTCAGAAACACTTATTTCCACTTGGGAATCGGTTCTATTACTTAAATGTTGCTCCATCGCGTGCTCTGCCCGCAGTATTTCTAGCGGTAATTCTCTGAATTCGTACGTCAAAAGATTCCCTAGTTCGCTGCTCTCTTCTTCGCAAATTATATTGAATTTGACGCAAAGAGCAAATTTTTCTATCAAAAACCTCTCACAATTATCGGGAAGATTGATCAAGCGTCAAATCGATGCGCTTCCCGTTGGTGTAATGAGGGATATCAATATTTATTTACATTCGTAAAGGCCAAACCCGTTGCCACAACCGGGAGAGAAATACAGGCCATTTTTGCGCCACGCATAAGCGTATTATATATATAGATGATGGCACTGAACCTTTCAGGGCTTACTTCTGTTATTACCTCATCCATAATCTGCTGTATGTCATGTTTCTTTAGTTGCTATTGTTTTGATAAAAACAGGGTTTGGTGTTGGAGTGAAATCGAAAATTGACTCATGTCTACAATTACTACATGCATCACATTGTAATCCCAATGATGTAATATCAGCAATTTTTCTCTTGACATCTGCTTCTACACAACAGTACTTGGTATCCTAGAGTTTATTTGATAAAGTGTATCTTGATGGCAACAGAAAAGATGGTCCAAGTTTCTGGAAAGGAATCTTCCACTCTTCCAGTTCCAGAAGCAAATACTGCTCTTACAAACAACTTTTTAAGTTGGTCATTTTCAGCTTCATTTGCGAAGCAAACCAAATGGAAATACTAGCAATCACCGAGGTTTGGTAACCGTCAGTGAGCAGTGGTCACACCTGACCCCACGAAAAGACAACAACAACAGGCAACTCCCACGCAGTAGCTAGTTTACTTATATAACTGATGTAGTAGCTGAAGATTCCATATCATTAACTGCAGGATTTTCAAACATGTTTACTAGAACTGGAGATTTTTTTAAATGGTTTCGCATTCTTCACATTCTCTATTCCACGGTATTTGCATTAGTACAAAGTTTCCTCTCTCCTGTTTTAACAAAATATGGTCCCAAACTAAACTTTTTGGTTTAGTAAGTTTTCTTACCACATAAAACATATCTTTTTTATAAATTTTCAATTAACTATCTATGTAAGCATTTCTCTGGGAAAAGAACCCAGAAAATGGAGGACTAATGGTGGGAAACAAGGCACTGGGATAGTATTACCTTCTCAGAAGACTAAAAAACCAGATTCCCCCCCCCCCCACCAAAAAAAAATATTTGAACTAAAACTACTAAATTTCTGATTTAAAAAAAAAAGCAGAAACTGACAATTTGATTTTCTTTAAAGAATTTTTAGCATTTCATTTAATGTTTATAGGCAAGAAAAACCATATTTTTAGGTAAAAAATTGATAGATCATAATGGCTATAAATCTAATACTAAATATACTTTTCCTAAGGATGAAAAATCTACACAAATTTTAAAATATTCATTAATAATGAAAATTAATACTATTAGTTTTATGTAATATCAGTAACTTCGTTCATAAGGAAGAATTATTAAACATAATAAGGGAGATAAAAACCATACAAAAATTATTTTAGGCATAATAAATTAGTGTTATAATGTTGTATAGCGTGCTAACTTTTTTCCCCCTTTATTTCCATGTGATATAAATTGCAGATTTTCATTTTATGACTATAAAAATAGAAAAATCTTGCGGGTTTTTCAATAAAAAATAACAGTTATAACTCATTTCTATAATTCAGTGCTTATATACACTATAACAAAAAAATCGACTCACCAAGAAGGAGTTGTCCGATTGCGATTAAAATTGTGGATGTGAAGAACATACATAGAAAAACAAACGATTCAAATTTCAGAACAGTTAAATTATTTATTTCAGAGTTTGACTGTTACAAAGGGAAGAAGTCAATTAGGTGTTGGTCCACCTCTGGCCTAGATACAAGCTGTCACCTGGCGTGGCATAGACTGAAAACGTTCCCGTATGGTGTCCTGCGGAATTTCTTGCCAAATGGTCAACATTCCGGGATGGTTGCAATCGCCTTCCCATAACGTCCCAAATGTGTTCTATGGGAAAGAGATCAGGAGAATTAGCTGGCCAAGTAAGTGTTGGGAAAGCGCTTGAAGACAAATCATAACACATGACGTGTGCGGCCGGGCATTATCTTATTAAAAAAAAAGTCTGGGGTGTCACAAAGGAACGATAACACAACCAGCCGTAGAATGTTGTCTATGTACCGCTGTGCTGTAAGTGTGCCAGAAATGACATCCTAATGGGTCGGGCTATCAAAGAATATGCCACCCCAGACCATAACGGTATGTTGTGGGCATGTGTGTCGTGCAATAGTAAGGGCAGGATCCCCATGCTGCCCAGGACATCTCCAGATACATCTGCGGTTCCCGTCAGGACACAGTTGGAAACGGGACTCGTCACTAAAGACAACGTCCACAGTCAGCGTCGTTCCAACACCTAGATAGAGAAAGCCTGCTGTCGTTCTTCAGCCTAATCTCTGACGAATTATTAATCTGATGCAAAATTTTAAGCAGATTTAAAATCCGTTGAAGATATATTCAATTTAAAAATTATTTATTTAAAGAAAATCATATTTTTAGGTAACAATCTAAAGTAAAATTTTCCGCAGATTTAAAATCCATTGAAATTTTCAATCTTTCTTTAGCGAATTCGATTTTATGAAAAAAAACTTAGCAATCCCAGTTAGTATGTTTTATTTCTTGCTCTCATTCGCAGAACTGAAATGGGACATGAAATGTAATCTTTTTTTTTTTTTTTTTAAAGCTAAATACAGAAGATGTAATCTGTTTTTTGTTTTTTTGGAAAGAGAAAGTTGATGTGACGTTACAATCTCTTGCAAAAATATAAAAGAAAGTCACGTGGTATGAAAAATTCCAGGTTCGGGTGTTTATTCTTTTCTCTAGAAGAAACGCGTTTGAAGAACCAGGTAGAGAAAAAACTATTAAATTCCTTTAAAAATCTTCTAGATTGAATTTTAAAATTCGCCCGACCCAAAAATTGCAAAAAATTCGGACTACTTGTGTGCCAAATCTCATGGCTGTAAATGCCATAGAATCGTCAGGATTTTGCGGTCACGAAAAAAACAGACAAACACTTCCTTTTAAAATATTAGATTCCTCTCATAGTTTTTCCCTTTTAATAGATTCAGACTTTATTCATGTATTATTTTAAATATTCCCTGACTGGTCATATGGTGTCCATAAAAATAGAAATGAATCTTTGTAGGTTCCTTTATACATATTGCACCCCGGCAAGAAAAGTGACACAACTCAAAATTGAAGAATTCGAGAAAAACATCAACTTAAAGGATACTATAAAACTTATATTGAAATAGTATAAGCTTCTTTTAAATTTTAGATATTTATGGTGGTAACTGCTCTCTTATATTCTATAGAATAGTTTTATAACACGCTGGGTGTGATATGAAACACACTCATTATTATTTTTAATCATATTAACACACCCATACATATTTCTCAATGACATAACATCAAAATTTTTATTTTTTGACCTGTGTCACTTGTCTTGCCGGGGTGCGATATGTGTGATGCATTCATTCCCATTAGTAGAAATTGTATTCCAACCTTTTCATCTCTAAGAAATGTAAGAATAGTAGTATATGTAATTCATTAAAGCATTTAAAAAACTGTTAGTGTTGTGTAATGTGATAAAAGCTAAAGCATAATTGTCAAAAAAAATTTTAAACACTTCTATTATGCGGTTTCATGCTTCTTTTTCAATGAGTTTTTATTCTTTAATGCACTTCATCTTTATTAAGTACGTCCCTATGTAATTATCTGTGGAGTAAAAGTATATAATTTTTCAACCCTGAAACAAAAGCTGACATGACAATCATATTTGACTAATAAAATAGGAATTTATCTTTCAGTATGTTAATTTTTTTTCTTTTTTGTTGTACTTACTAAGGCAAATCAAGAAACTGGTGCAGATTTATTTATAAAATTTCAAAATTTAATTTCATAAAAAGCACAATGTATTAAGTTTTTTTTTAGAACTTGGAATATTTGTTTACTGGTTTTTTTCAAAGAAAAAAAATATTGTAATCATTTATGTATTCTGGGGTTAAAACTTTTAAATGAGCACTTGTAATGATATCTAGTAGTATTCTTTGTTCAAAGATTTTGTGCTGCATGTCAGTATTTGTTATGATTTTTTTCATACAGGATGCCGAGCCGCTGTTGTGTTCCTTTATGCAAAGGAAATTATGACTCGGGTCCCAAAGTTGCAGTGTATTCCTTTTAAAAGAAGAACATATGCTATCTGGTTATCAGCAATTCAAAGAAAAGATTTCAACCCAACAAAGTGTTCAAAGGTATGTAAGGATATGTATTATGCCATTTTTCAAAATTATATTTATAAATATATAAATAATATTATATTTATAAATATATAAATAATATTATATTTATAAATATATAAATACTATTATGTGTATAAAATATATAAATAATATTATATTTATAAAATATATAAATATTATATTTATAAATATATAAATAATATATTTATAAATATATAAATATTATATTTATAAATATATAAATACTATATATATATATTTATAAATTATATATTTATAATGAAAGTTTTATTTCCAAATTATTAGTGTTTTTAAAATTATTCAAATGCATGTAATAGTGATAAAATAATTAATAAAAATTGATCATTATCAGCTAAAGTATTGGAGCAGAAATGACTGATTATATATCTTTTTTTTTATGGCAGACACTTGATCAGTTATCATTTGTCACTACAAGGCCAGAATCGATGAGCCAATTGTAAAGGGGCACCCAGTGGGTGGCCATCACTACTCCTATCTAATGACATCACATTTTATGTCCATGCCCTGACCCCGAATTCAAACCAAGAACCTTCCGATCCAGAGGCCAACACCTTAACCACTAAACCGGTTTTTTGGTCGACTTGATTATATATTTTTTTATTATAAATAAACTGTTCATTCTTCAGGATTTTTCCTATTTTTGCAAACTTATGCCTGATATTCACAAATTGTCATGAATAGAAATGAGCATCACTTAACAAAAAATGAAACACAATTTTTGGTTTTACAATTCAAACCAGGCTTTCAGATTATTAGTGTTATAAAGTTTCTTTAACTTTGTTTGGCTTACAGAAATTGCTCTAAAATCAATCATTTTTTATTCCTAGGTATTGGCAAGCAGATATCTGTCCCATTGCATATCAAGCATTTAAAAAGTGATGCTGTTCCAAGCTTATTTCCAAACTACCCTGCATCTATTCAGAAAGAAATGACATCCAGATGAGAAACTCCAGAAATGAGGAAAATCCTCAAAGAAAATGAGCAGCTTGCAAAAGCTGTTGCTTTAAGTTTGATTGAAGAACAGTATAATGAAGAAAGAGCAATCAGAAGCATACACGATATCTTAAATATGATAGACTCTGAGTTAGGAGATTTCTGTAATATCTTGAAAAATGAAGAAAAGAATGAGGTATGCATTTTTCATATTAAATTTGTCCATGTCTAAAGATTACATTTTCCCTCATGTTAAACAATGATTTGTATGTTTCTGCTTTTTACGTGGAGCAAAAATTGAATTGTATATCTTCCTACAATTTGCCATACAAACTAAGTAATTACAATGAAATAAGGGATATGTTAACTTATTTTTAAAATTCTGCACCATTTGAGAACAAATCTACCTGTTTTTAAATAATTTTGCAGATGCTTGCTAACATAAAATCAGATGAGAATGAGTATTATGTTCATTTAAGAACAATTGAAGCTTTTAATGTGCCATAAAAAAATTATCATTATTCCAATGATTATCTTATTTTTTCAATATTGCTTAGTACTATTTCTCCTCACTGTTATCATTTCATGAGTAGCAGTGCTAGGTTTATATTGCCTCATCAGTCGACAATTAGAAAAATATGCCACATTTTATCTTTCACCAGAAAATGAGTAGAAGAGTGGGAATGTTCTGTCATATGCAAATATGCAATTTAAAGTATACAACCTTAAGAGCATACTGTCCTTTTAATGTGTGATGAAATTCACATAAAATCCTTCTTTGATTACAAAGGGGGTACAATATTGGGTTCAGCATTTAATGGTAATGATGCGGCAAGAAGCGTTTTCGCTTTCATGGTTTCAAGTGTTCTATCTTTTAAAGAAGTAGTTCATGTAATGCCTGTAAATACTATAAAATTTGATGTTCTTCATAATGTGTTTGAAAATGTAATTAAAGGTCTAGAAGAAATTAGGTTTAAGGTTATTTGTATGGTCACAGATAATAATTTCATAAATAGAAAGACAATGTCATTATTTTCCAGTAATCAACAGGTTTCTTTCGTTTATACTCATCCCATAGACAAAAGTAGACAATTATTTTGTTTGATTGATACATTCCATCTATTTAAATGTATCAGAAATAATTGGGTTAACCAAAAACAAAAGAGTGATGGTATATGTTTTGTTTTCCCCGATTTTGAGGTGAACAGATGCCACACTGTTGTAACATTAAAAAATTTGTACGATATAGACTGTAATAGTTTTGTAAGTTTTGCAAATGTATAACTTTAAAATGTTTATGTCCATCAAACTTTACCATCATAATGTAAAACTTGTTTTGAAAGTTTTCAACAAGTTCGTCATTGAAGGTTTATTATCATTAGGTTCCAAACATAATCTAATGCATTTCCAAGTTACTGCTGACTTCCTAGCCATCATTTTAAAGTGGTGGTGTATTATGAATGTTGAAAGTACAGACACCTTTCACCACGAACAATAATGATTTGAAAAATTAGTTCATTCAGAAATTTATGCTGTGGCTTGACAAGTGGAAAAATAAAAAACATTTCTGAGTGTACTCTTTCAAAAGAGACCTATGATGCTCTCATGATGACTACATGGGGAATGATTCAACTGTCAGAATATTGTGTGAATAAGTTTAATATGAAAAACATATTGCCCTGTAAGTTCCAAACTGATTGTTTGAAAGTTTTTTCGTGAAATATAGACAGTTGGCCGTAGCACAGTATAATATTTCAGTTCGCCAGTTGGTGGAATGTGAGAAAAAGCTGAGTAATGTAAATTTTTATATATATCATGGAAATATGTGTGAGTATTAATATTAAAAAAAGTGTAGATAGGATTAGAAATTAATTCTTGGTAGCACAATTTTAAATGTCCCTTTTAGAAATCGGGGTGTTTCCATTATTTTGATAAACCCCTGTATATAAATTTTGATCTTTTTAATAAATTTTTTATGTTGAAATGTATTGTGGTACTTTATTGATTGTAAATTTTGGTCTTGTAAATAAATTTTTTATGTTGGAATGTATTGTGGCACTTTCATTGAGTGTTTGATCAATTTTTTTTTAAAGATTTGTCATTATTTAATTCATTATGACATAATTAAGTGTATGAGTATTAATGATAAATCACTTAATGATTGTAACACCTCAATTGCAAAAAAGTACAATAAATCTAATATTTTTTTCTAATGTTCCGTTTTTAATTGATATTAACAAAAAAACTTGAGCATTAAGTTTTTTTTTGTAGAATTCACAACTTAGTATTATTGAAACTATTATTATCCATTTGTTACTGAATGTAATTTTCAAACCATCGCAATTGTTTTCAGGAAGATACACTGTAAATATATGAAATATATCATATTATCTATATATATATAATACGCTTATGCGTGGCGCAAAATTGGCCTGTATTTCTCTCTCGGTTGTAACAACGGGTTTGTCCTTTACAAATGTAAATAAATATTGCTATCCCTCCTTTTACCAACTGGAAGCTCATCGAGTTTAAGCTTGTTAAGTTTTCTAACAGTTTTAGCTAAGGCTGCACCTGTTACATCAAAGACAAGAACGAAAGCTAGGAAATCTTTGATTTTATTGAACTCCTCATCGACGTATCGAACTGTTAGGAAAAACCTTCCTTTTCTCAATTTTACTTAGCCAACATATTTGATTCGTACTTTATGCAAATCTTATCACGGTTATGCAAATCTTGTCACGTGATCTTCCATACTATTATATAAAAGCGGTTGCAATCTGTTGCACCAGTATTCCCGCTTTAATTCCCATTCTCACTTGTTTGATCACGTACCCGCTTACTTGATCTCTTCGATCAAGTTATTAGATTTACTTTTAATGTAACTGTGTCGAATGTAATATTTTAATCTTAACTTAAATTCAATTATTATCTTTTGAATAAATTCTAGTTTGGATTTTTAAAGACTTCGTCATGTGTACTTTTAGCAACTTAAGTTCATATCAGCCTAATAGGTGATAGTTTATTTCAATTCACTGTGTGGTTACTCTAATTGATCTTAAAATTCAATCACGAACACAACAGTGAGATGATCTATATGGTTGATATCTCCACTATTGTCTCTATATCTCAGCAATGCTCGAAAATTTCCATCATTGTTTTCAGGTTCCGCAAAATTGATTCACCCACTGTCAATAAGGCCGCTTAGTACTATTTGTTGTCACCCACACAATCGTATTGTTTGAATTATCGGTACTATTTTCTTTCTATTATTAATTGCATCAGTTTTTCTTTGGGTGCTAATTTGATGTTTAACACTTTCAGCTTTTTTGTTAACCATAACCTTAATATTTTCAGTTGTTAAAACTGCATTTTTGTGGTATGTGCATGTTTCATGATTATTGAATACCTCTCTGGCTTTTTTCAAATTAGTAAATGGCTTTGTGACCAAAGCTCCTGGTAATTGATGATCACCTTTTCCAATAGCTTCAGATGAAAAAAATACACAGTACTTACAAAACGATCCAGATTTTTCACCGGAACATGCTAACCATTTGTAGTTTTCAAGCCATTTCAATTGAAAGGACCTATTCAAGTTTGAATCTGACACATTGGGAAATTTATATCCACGTTCAGGTTTCCGACAAAAGAAATTATTTCTTCACTTGTTACAGATTTTTTGAAAAATTTAGATAAAGATGAAGATTTTAGATAAAGGTTTTAGAGGCGAAGAACTTTCATGACAGATTCCCAATGTCATACATATTTTTCGTTACTAGGCTTACTTCTTCAACTTGTTTGTCAGTGGATCTTGAAGAATCATCAGTGGAGAATTCACTACTACTGCTGTAGCTGATTGCGGTTTCATCAGTGTGTTTTCGTCTTTTAATAAAGGAGTTTTCAATGAAAGCTTGCCTCTTCATCTAGATAAACGGGAATCAGGAGTGTCTGAAAATAGATATCCCAAAATATTTTAAAATACACTGAAAACGCTTTTTTAAGTGTTCTTAGGATTAAGAAAAACAAAAATTCGGTTTAATAGGTAGTTGTTTGTAACAACAATGAATAAATACGGATACTATGCAGACTTATCATAGCCATAAATTAAAAGAGACACTAAATCACAGATTCAGTTCTGGAGACGGGTTTTGACTTTTCCTAAAAATTCTAAAAATAAAAGATTCTCTTGTAATCTACATTATTATGAGGAAGAAAAATTTGATTTTTACACTCGCTTTTCTTTTTAAATAAATAAAAAAAAATTTTCAATGTCCCCCAGCACAAATTAAACTAACTTTCATTAATTCACAAAAATTTGATTATACACTCATGTCCATAAATTAAGAATAATGCAGAATCACACGGAAATCGAACTCTAAAGTAAAAATTTCACCTGTAGAATTATCGCACACATCTTCAAGAATAATATCCAAATTACAGGAAGCCATCAGATGACGCCGATAGTACGTCACAATGACGAGAGTGTAAGAGAGGTGTATATAAGGAATGGTAGCAAAGAAGTAAAATTGTTCACAAGCGTTCTATAAGCCGCTCAGTGCCACAACCGAATAGTTATAGCACAGAGGACGCATGTTGATGATTTTTTACGTGGTAGAATTATTGGCCGCCTGGAATATGGGCGTACTCAGACGGAAATTTCAGTGGAACTTGGAATCGCCCAAAGTGTCATCTCTAGGCTTTGGCAACGATTCCAAAATGGTGGAAATGTCAGTAGACGTTACAGTACAGGTCATACCCGAGTTACAACGCCGAATGACGACCAGTATTTGACAGTAACTGCAAAAAGAAGCAGACGGAGCACAACATCCGACCTTTCTCGTCAGCTATCTCCAGACACGGGTAAGATAGTTTCAAGGCAAATCGTTTACAGACGTTTGGGACATGTTGGTCTATATGCTCGCAGGCCTGTCAGTTGTGTTCCGCTCACGGCTACTCACTGTCGCCAGCGGTTAGCCTGAAGTAGATAAATAGCGGATGATCATATGGAGAACGCCAGGTACCCGCTATCACCAAGACAACATGATTGAACGACACCGTTACGGTGGTGCAGGATTGCTCGTTTGGGGCGGAATTATACTGGGCTCCAAAACAGATCTACATGTTTAAATCGGAACCATGAGAGGCTAAATTTATTGGGACATCATTCTGGAACAACATGCACGTACGTTTAGGGGTGCCAAGGGCGCAGAATTTGTGTTTATGGATGACAACGCCCGTCCTCACCGTGCAAAAATTGCAAACGAATGCCTTGAATCTGAGGATATCACCCGTATGGAATGGCCCGCATTCTCACCTGACTTGAATACGATAGACCATGTGTGGGACATGCTTGGCCGACGAGTTGCAGCCCGTCAACCATCTCCTACATGTGTACCGGAACTTCATAGAGCATTGCTTGCTGAGTGGAGTGATCTTTCCCAAGATCAGCTCGATAATTTGATCCTCAGCATGCTTAGGTGTTGTACGGACTGTATTTCATTGTCTGGGAGACATACAATGTATTAACCATCATACCAACCTTGTCATGTTAAGTTTTTGTAAAGCCGATATTTTTTGTAATTGCTCCAGTGAGCAAAAATCGTAGTTTTTATGAATGGTATCATATATACACCATCTTTTTTGTTATTTATCTTTTGTTTAATAAATAGGCTTTATGAATAAGTCACGTTTGTTTTGTTCCTGACACTTTCTTTGCCGGAGGAATTTATGGACATGAGTGTATATAGACCATAGACCAACTACATTTTCATTTTTTGAAACATACATTCTAAAAAATGAACTTTGGAAAACGTTTTTTTTTCCCTCATTTCTTCTATTCTCTTTTTTTAAAAAAGAAACACTACTAAAGGGGGGAAAAGAGTAGCGTACCTAGTCGCTAGTGTAACCCTGCGATTTTCCTCCCAATTAAATTTAAATTCGAATTTTAAAATAAGATGTAGACTTGTTATTATTTAAAAGTGGATTTGGCTAACAATCGTTAGCTTAAAAGAGTTTAAATCGAGAGGAACGAAATAATTTATAAGCTTTGTCTTTTATTTCTAAATTTAAAAACATTATATCTATACACTACCCTACAATAATGGACCGGACAGCAAGATGTGATGGTATAAGGGAAAAAATACATGCGTTAATAGGGGAATGGTCCCCCACGTCTGCAATTACACTAGCAACCCTTCTGGGCATACTTTCAACAAGGTTTTGATACACAGCTACGGGTATTTGTGTCCATTCCTGCTGCAAGAATGTCGCCAGCTCAACTGTAGATTTCGGACGTGGTTCCCTGGTCCGTAAGTGTCGTTCTAACTCGTCCCACAAATGTTTTATTGGGTTTAGGTCGGGACTATGAGCAGGCCAGGAAGAAGTTTTACATCCATATCTTGATGCTACTGCTTGACAGAGGTTGTAACATGACATGGAGCGTTGTCGTCCTGGAAGTAACATTCGTCTATTTCATAAAATTGCCAGAGCGTAGGAAGAACCTGATAGTCCAAAATGTTCATGCAGGCGAGGCGTTCAATTGACCAGGAACAACATACAAAGGTCCCAGGCCATACCACGAAATCACCCCCAAACAAGTAGTCGGATTTTATGCAAATCCACTGGCGTCCGGTGCATTATTGTAGGGTAGTGTATATGTTATGGCTAAAGCCCGAAGTCTAACCACTTCTCGATCTGACCAAAGCCCGTAGTCTGGCCACAATTCGAACTTTGGCAGCAACGTATATAATTTAATATTTAAAATATTAAACCAAAATACTACTTTCTTAATTGAAGATAAAGATGGTACTGAGATGGTATTGAAGATGGTATTGAAGATGGTACGGAGATGGTACTAAGTTTGAGGAAGTTTTAACGCATGACTTCAGGATCAAAATAGGAATAAGTTACCTTTGAATTCAACGGACAGAGAAGAGAACGGACTCTTTCTGAAATTCCAATCAGAGAATACCCAACACATGGGTCTAAACAAATTTCTAGAATAATATTGTATCTCTTTTAGATTCGACATTGTAATTTCTAAGGCTGGGGTCGTTAAGCCCCGTCCACACTGGACGAACTGAACTGAACCAAGATTATTAATTAACCCCGGCGACAGGTTTGATTGATTCTTCGTTCAGTGTGGACGGTGAACTGAGCAGTTCGAGCACGAGCAAAGTGATCCTCTTCTTGTCGGTATATCAAAGGAAAGTGAATATTTGTGCTCGCTCAATTTGGATGGCGTTTTTTGGTTCACTCGCTCACTGTACAATCAATCACCGGGGCCATCGTTAGGAAACGGGTCGGCGCTCGGAACATAGAAATATTTATTTTTCTTCGGAGTTTAAAGTGATACTATTATTTAAGTAGTAATCTATTTGTAAGCATTGTTTTGCCATACATCGTTGACGATTAAAACTTAGTTGTGAAAATGTAATATGCCAGTGCCCATACTAATGTCAAAATTGATGCGTCCATCCATGTGCATTTAGATGAATCGGTATTAGAGAACTTTGCACTTTCAAATTTAAGATAAGGAAGAGGTGGCTATTTAAAATGTATTTCGACTTTTTTGCAATTGAAGAAATTTTTAAATTGTAGCACTGGCAACGTTTTGACGAAAAAAGCCGAATTGAAAGAAACATTCAATGTTATGCAACATAAAGAACGGGACATTTAAACAATTTGTTTAAAACAATAAGTTTAATTTCAACACACAACCAACCAGATTGATCGCCAGCACATGGAACAATTTGTGACCGAGCTGTCAAACCATAAAAACCAGAGAGATTGACTAACCAAACCTGTCGCCGGGGTTAATCAATCCTCTTGGTTCGGTTCGTCCAGTGTGGATGGGGCTTTAAACAGGTGACATGCCCAAGGGGTTGTTTTGGACGTTAGAGACAGAGGGTTTCTATCTCGCAAAGGATATCTATAAAAGGGGTTGATTGGATTCTGCGGGCAGCGAAGGGAGAAAAGGTTCCCTGTTGTCGCAACCTTTGGAGCCTTCGAAGTGTTGATCCTTTGCCGTCGCCAGTGATCTGATGTTTTGTCTTCGGCATGGCTGTCCGTGACGTCAAGAGTACGCAGAGCGCTTGGAGAAACACACGAACTGAAACTTAAAACAGACGCTCATGTGATCTCTTCAAGTGCGGAACTATAAAATATTTAGGATTTTCCACATCCATTTTATTTAACTTGTCGGGAGGGAGCCCTATGTAAGTTCATTTCAGTAAATTATATTTGTTAAATTAATTGTTCTTCATTCTCTCCTGAAATTAACTTTAAGAAACAATTCCAAGTATAAGCAGAAAGAAAAACTGGTAGTTTTTAACTTTAATGATCTGCTATACCTGTTGCACTCTCATAACCACGTGGTCACAACACATTTTTCATCAACCATCATAAATTTTGGGAATTCCTGTGTCCAGCCCACTGTGTTTACTTTACTCACGATAGGAAATAGCTTCGCTGTCACTTCTAAAATTGTATCCAAATAATAAAATTATTTAAGAAAACTGTTTCTGACAAAATTACAAAGTAGACTTCGAAAAATTAAAAATAAAAAGTTATCATGATTGATCTTAATCAAAATTTCCGGGGGGTGGGGAGCCTTTTTATACGCCATGTATCCCAATAACATCAGCACCAAACAACCAACTCGATTTCATCTTCTTCACGAAGGGAATAGGTAAAAAAATTCAATTTTCCTATTTCTTAAATCCTCGAGTACTTGATATTCATTGACGCGAGGTACAAAACCGCAGATTTTTTTCTTCCGCAGAGGTTTCGAATGAGCAACTGTGAGAACGTTCTAAATCACTCACCGAAATCGTGTAAACAGAGTGAAGTGAGGGTTCCATTACTTTCCCCCTAACAACTCAAACGCTCAAGCACTACTCTCTCCCTGCGAACCGGTTTCCCTTTCAACTTTCCAATCTCCAACCCCCACATAGGAAAGAGAGGAGGCTGTGTCCTGAAGAGATCTGTAATTTTCTTTGACCTTGACACAAGATATCAACGGATAGCGTCTGAAAATACACTTGCGCACAATGTGTGCTTAGAAACTTCGTCGTTGCTTTTTCTTTGTGTTTCAATTTTCATACTAGAGCCTTTATCTGTGCACATTGCAAAAATATGTCCTCCATTACATTTTTAACATTTTAATTTCATTTTAACTCTACATTTGGAACTTTTTGTCCAAAAGACAAACATAAAGCCCAACAACCTTATTAAATAAAAGTGTCTTCTTTTCATCAAATGACATTTTATGTGCAGGCACCTAGGGTGGTCCAAAATTTCGAAGGTGAAAATATTTTAGGCCCTACCCTCCTATTTTGTTCCAATGTATTAAAAAATAAATCAGACAAAATTTGAAAACATTTTAATAATATTATGAGGTAGCTCAATGCAGATCAAGTTTGCATCATTGTTCAATAGTGTTAAATTGCTTGCATCATTGTTCAATGGTGTTAAATTGTTTGCATTATTGTTCAGTAGTGTGTTGTCAAAAAACCAAACTAACCACAGATAAAATTGCTATTGTAATCAATAAAAAATAATTGTATTATAAAAACATCATTTTTATATAAACGTCATTTTTAGATATACGTCAGATCGCAAGGCTGTGTTTGTTGTTGCTGAAACGGCAAGGAGTTTGGGTTGTGAAGTGGATGATATTATCCTAAGCAGAAGTTCTATTCGACGAAAAAGAATGAAACACCGCTCTAATATGTTTCAGCAGCTGAAAACTGAATTCCAGGAACCGAATGCTAAATCAACAGTTCACTGGGATGGTAACGGTTACAAAACAAAACTGGGAAAGAAAAAGTCGATATAATTCCTGTCATAGCATCTGAAAAAAGTGCCCATCAATTATTTATAGTGGCCAAACTTGCATCAAGAACCGGAGAAAATCAAGCTGTTGCAGTTTATGCAACTTTGCAGGACTGGGGCTTAGCTGACAAAGTGTCTGCTATGTGCTTTGACACAACGAGTGTGAATACTGGCTAAAGCAATGGCACCAGTATCTTACTGGAACAAAAAAATTAACAAGACCCTACTATATTTGGCATGTCGACACCACATCATGAAATTGATTATTGGTGCAGTTTTTAATAAATGAATAAGATTCTCTTCTGCACCAGATGTACTTCTCTTTAAAAGATTCCAGGCCTACTGGGAGTTCATTAATAAGAATAGGACAGGAATCAATAATAAGGACATTTGGGCCCAAGTGGCTGATATAAAGAACGATAGAATTAAACTTGCTGAAAAAATACTGCATGATTCCCACTCAAGAGATGATTATCGAGAATTTCTTGAACTGATTTTAATATTTCTCGGTAAAACCCCTTCTTGAGGAATCAGATTTATGGCACCTGGGGTTATGCACCACGCTCGATGGATGTCAAAAATATTATACTGTCTTAAAATATGGATGTTTAGTTACCAGTTTATACCATCACTCCAACAGAAGAAAAAGGGTTGCAAAATATATGAATATATGCAATACATATGTATTTAAAAGCTTGGAAGACAGCTTCTTTACCTCAAAATGCAACATACAATGCTTTTAATTTAATGAAATCTTTATTACAGTATAAAAAGATTGATGAAGAAATAAGCAAAGTTGCATTAGAAAAACTAACCAATCACGTTTGGTATTTATCAGAGGATCTTGTGGCCTTAGCTTTTTTTGACAATCAAGTGCCTCATTGCATTAAAAGGCAAATGATAAATGCTATGAAAGAAGAAACTGGAAAAAATAATCTTGCAAAACGTTCTGACATTAAGCTCAAAACTTTTATGGACATGAAATTTGAGGACTTTGTAACAAAGCAGTCAGTTTTGTTATTTAAAAGAATGAGTTTACCCGATACATTCCTTCAGGTAAATCAACAAATCTGGGAGCATCAGGAGAATTATTACAAAGCACTAAACATTTCTGAAGGAATTCCAGCTGTTAATGATCTTGTTGAAAGGGGTATAGTCCTAATAAAAGAGTTTAATAGGAAAATAACACAAAGTGAAGACCAACTACAATTCTTGTTGTAAGTTATCGAAGAACACTGGCCAGTTTATCCCGATTGCAAAAAGCAGAGTTTAGCAGGCACTTGCACAAGCACAAAGCACACTCATTGCTGTTTAAATGTCACTTCTATTATTTTTAACTCACAAAATGCTAGAAATTTGAAGAAACTATAATTGTATGTTTTTTCTAGATGGAGTTTTGTTTCCTTCTACATCTATAGCATAAAATAGAAAAACACGGAACTTTGAGGGTGTGGAGCTACCTTTAAATATTAAAAATATGAGCTCAAACTTCACAATAATTATTTTTTACATAGATGGAACCAAATAAGAGGGCAGGACCAATAAAATTCTTTCTTTCTAAAAAAAAGGCCTTTTTTGGACCACCCTAGCACACATTCAGATCTAGTATATGATTTATCGTTGCAAAATAAACAATCAGAATTCTTCTTACCTTTAGTAGGATCAGTACTTACTTACGCCACAGCAGTGGCAAAATCCGGGGAATCTAAAAGATAATTTTTTTCACCTCGTCTATTCACTCACTTTGATTTTTACCAAACCCAACCCGCGCTAAATTGATCATATCCTCTGATTCGACTTCGTGTCGCAAGAAATTCATTAAATTTTCAAGCGATCTATCACAATTTCTGGTTCTACCACTATCGAATGTTCTACTTCTCTCCCAAGCTCTCAAAATATTCTCGGGCAGACAGGATTCAACTAATAGCCCTAGAAAGTCCTCGAACTTCTGCTTGGTTCGTCACAAGCTCTCCAGAGCCCGCAGCTTCGTCTCTATTTGATCATATAGAGTGATCAAGTCATTCGATGATTTTCCATTTGCAACATTTTTCATAAACAGGCACAAAATATCTCGGAAGTAAGATTTGAACCAACAGCTCATCGCGACCGAAACGTATTTTCAATTGTTCGATCGCTTTTGGGTAGTTCAGAGAAAAACTTACTATTAACCTCGCTGCTCGTGAATCTGGCTCCACTGACTGGAATAAATAATGAAATTTATCTGTGGCTGCTAATTCATCGCTGGTGGTTACTGAATGTATTTTTAAAGAAACACAATGTACCCAGTCCTTTTATTTTAAAGGACAACACATTTATTAATCAATCAACACAAAGGATGGTCGTCGATATAGACGACGCATACGGCTTTGTTAGCGCTTGGTTGTTGACAGTTAACTCACGAGAGTACAATGAACCCAAAAAGGGTAGAAATACAAGCGCACAACAGGGGGCACTATACCAGAAACGGCGTGGAAGTTGCTCACAACACTCCCGCCTTTAAATTAGAAAATTTCAAAAATATTAAACAATTATGTGAATATCAACGAACAACAAGAATTGATATAACATTTGATAATACACACATTAAACATATTAAAACACATGTGAAAAATAATATATAAAAAACACAATGACAAGGTAAAACATTTATACAGGGCACAGTTAATTATCTAGTGGCGAATCTCCTTGGCGAACTGCCACTTATTTCTCTGATTCAAGTGATTTAAATAGTCTCTACTCCACTTTTTCCAAATTTTCTGAATTAATTTGGTTGTTTTCTGCCATCGAGACAAGTAATTGTCTGCTTTATCAGAAACATTATGTTCAGGGAATGAATTAATTGAACGGACAATGAGAAAGTGTCCAGGGGTAAGGACATTGAAATCACTTGGATCGCATGACAATGGCACAAGTGGTCTGCTGTTCAATATACCTTCGATTTGAGTTGTTATGGTAATGAATTCTTCCAAAGTTTACCTATATGAGCCTACATCTCTTCTTAGATGATGTTTAAAAGATTTGACACCTGATTCCCAAATTCCGCCAAAATTGGGAGATTTAGGTGGAATAAAGTTCCACTGAGTACCCTCAGCTGACAAATAGTTAGCAACATTCTCTGGTGAATTACTTATAAGTTTATGCAATTTTTAAATTTCTTTGCTTGCAACAACAAAATTCTTAGCATTATCCCTATTCTCAATATTTCCCGCATATGACCTTGTTCCTTATAACTTAAACGTTAGTAACGGTGGAGAGCTCAAAGGTTTTTATTGGATCATCATATCCTTCTTTCCACAGGATTCTTACTAAGTTTTTTTGTTCATGGCTAATGTTTATCATCCTAAACTTTTGTTTGATATCAGCTGTGAATGCGTAGCTGTGTTTGCGGAACCTCATCATGATAGAAAAAAGGCCCACCATTATATTGTAGTGAATTTAACGAATTTTTGTTTTTTGTAGGGCTGGAGGCATTAAAAACGACTCAATTGAAGAGCTCAGTGGATGAACATGTTAAGTGATATTTGAAAAAAAAAATGGAGATTTCCGGGTTATAGAACATGTTAAGGACTGCATTAAATATTGGACGTTCATTGGTTCTGCTAATTCTTATTATAAGTCGGTTTTCAGTAGAAGAACATGTTATGTACACGGCTTTCTGCTATTTCATTCGTGGAAGAACATGTCAAGGGCATTTACCATCTTCTTCCACAAGAAATGCGTTGATCTTGAGTACCATAACATCTTCTTCCACTACATCGGTTGTCCGACATGATGGAGTTTGCATAAAGTTCCTTCAGCAATTTAGCTCAAAGTGTTAGGATTAAAAAGGGTGAGAACGTCTGCAGTAAGAGAGTGTAGCGACTCGCCAAAAGGGTGCTCCGACAAACGAGGGACGAATTGGCCCGAGGGAATTAGCTCCGCTAGGATAATATTGTAACTTTGTTGGTCAACTTCCTCTTTTGGGAGCCGACCAACCGGTATAGTGGTTAGGTATTAGCCTCTAGATCGGAAGGTTCCTGGTTCGGGTCCGGGCATGGATATTTGTAAGCGTATGATGTAGTAGCGACTGGTGCACCTTAAATATGTTGTGGCCGAAAGTCCTCACGTTGGGATGGTGTGGAAGTTTGAAGAGTGGGGTGCCAGCTCAGGTGTTGCCTCGTCATCTGACCGTAGTTCAAAATTACGAGGTGTTGTCCTCGGACCTTTCCTTTAAGGGATTGATCCCGGACCGTCTTCAATAACCCGTTCTGCTTCTCTAGTACGACGTTAATTAAAAAATTACCAATTATTCCTCTTTTGGGAAGTTGTTCCCAGCTTTCAGATATTTTATTTCTATTCAGAGGAGTGGCAACACCTGTAACTGTTAAAATCTCTATGGAACACCTTTTTTTATTTTACTTGCATAGTATAGATTACATATTGTGCACTAAAAAAACAGAGAGAGCTAAGCATAGCTCCTTAAGTGTAACAGTGCTTTTTACGTGTATTTGGAGTTAGTAATTGCAAATGATAAGCCTCAACAGTTTAAAGTTGCTGAGTGTACTTATAGGGAAAAATTTTCTTCCAAGTTTAATTTATCTTTTGGTCATCCTCAAAGTGATAAATGAGGTACTTGTGAGCTTGGAGAGGTTAACGCTCCTCATGTTAAAAGCTATGAACTAGTGTTCGAAATGCAGAAATTATACAAGCAGTTGGCGAAACAGACTTCAAGTGACGTCGCATATATCGCACTTGACTTACAGCAAACCATGCCGCTCCCAAAACTTAGTGTGAGTAACGCTTTCTATCTCAGGCAAATGTGGTTTTACAATCTCGGAGTGCACATCGTTACTGAGTCAAAGGAAGCTCCTCATTTCTTAACTTGGACTGAGGATGTTGTATGTCAGGTAAGTAACGATGTGGCTAGTTCTCTTTTGACCCTTCTAGAATTCGACGATTCTTTGAAGAGTAAAGATCACCTTATTATTTGGACAGACTCTTGTTCGGGCCAAAACAAGATATCCACCATGCTATTCCTTTACCAATCTGATTCTTAAAGGATATTTCAAAGTGATTGAACACAAATTTCCGGACATTCGTATCTTGATAGCGATCGAGATTTTGGAAGAATCGAAAAGAATTTAAGGAAACATGAAACCGTATTTCTACCTGACCACTACCATGATATCATACGGAAGATATGTCATCTCACTGTAGAAATTTCCATGATATCCAAAATAAGCTCAAGCTGATAAATCGAAAAAAGAATGTCCTCAACGAAAAAGTGGCATTCAGAGACCAAGTGAAATGGATTCGAGTAGAAGAGTTCGGTTCGTATCTGTACAAGGACTGCCATGATCCAAATACACCGTTAAAAAAAGTTGAATTGCTGAAAAAACATCGGAATGGAAGAACATATGTCGATGAAGATAATATAGAATTGGAAAGGACATCGGAAAATAGAGAAAAGCTAACACTAGAAAAGATTGACAACTTACAATGGCAGCCCTTACATTAGAAATGAGTTTCGATATTTCTATGAATATTTAATTCAAAAAGAAAAAGATAAATAGTAATGGTTAATAAAATAACTTTTAATGGTTTTACAATTTAATATATGGATATTACAATGATTTTTGCGCTATGGTTGTTTATTGACTAGCACATTCACAAAATAAAATAAACTTAAAATTTTTTTTTTCTTTTTCACTTTCTTTCACAAACTGTGCTAACAAATATATCTTTAAAAAAAACTTGGATTAATCATTAGTCTACCTTACATCCTTAACTGTGTGTATTTCATGAACAAAGTAATCAGAATGATAATATAGAGTCGGTTATGCACATAACATGTTCTTCCGCAAAATTAGAACCATTTCCTTGATATGTGAATGGAAGAAGATGTCATGTGCGATAAAATGTGGAAAATCATCTCTAATCAGACAAACTATATCGCCTATGACTACGTGAATGAAACCACGGTTTTTTGAACGTTATTTTTTCATAACATGGCCGGAAATAAGTGAACTGATAAAAAAAGGTCATCTTGGTAACTTTAAAGCTGATTATCTCAATTTTACTAAATTGTCCATTAACATGTTCAACCACTCAGCTCTTCAATTATGTTGTACTCTTGTCTAGTTGGTATTCACCGTGGTGTGGCATGTAATACACTACCTCTGGTTCCCTATTGTCAATAATTTCCCGCATATGACCTTGTTCTTTATATTCGTTTAAAAATTCCCTATACATAGCCAAAAATTGCGGTTCTTTTTCCAGCTTCTTCCACAGAGAGTTTAATCGTTTTTCTGCAATAATTCTTGACTCGCCTAACACGATGGGGTCATCTTTCAAGGTCATTTTTACTACATATCTTCCTGTTTCGTCTCGTGTGTGGTTTCGGAAAAATGACCCTCTCAAATTTTGGTTTCCTTTGTTTTTGCGTCAAGCTCTGATTGTTTATTGAAGTCACCCGGAAATGATTCCAATTCAAAAAATCTCTGAACAATATTTTCTAGATTATCGCATTCGGAAATTAATCCTGAAAATGTATTAGAGCTTGTATTTTTCAAACTGCCTGTGACTAAACAGCCAAAAACGGTGTTTTGTAGCAGAAATTTGTCCTCGGTAGTTGATTTGTATTTTTCTGCTTTCATTAAATCAAAGAAGAATTCAGCGCCGATTAAAACGTGAATTTTGCCTAGGACAAAAAATGTGGGATCAGCTAATTTGATTCAGCCTGAAAAGTTAATCTTGAAACATCCAACTTTTGTGCGGGTGTAAAATCGGTAACCAAGACTGTCATTGTTTCAGAATAGTCGCCGTTACCATTTGAAATTGTGGTTGTTATCTTGCTTTTAATTGAATGCTCGCGGCCATTTATTCCAGCGATTGTGACGTTCGTCTGTTAGCTTTTTAAATTAAAAGCATCAACAACCTCATTACTAAGGCAACTTTTTGCATAAATGCAACCACCTGCAACTTTTTTAAATATTGCTTAAAATTAATTAATATCAAATTACTATTCCATTTTTTGCTCTCTGAATCAACACTTCGATCACGTGTGTCTGATCTTGCGAACGCCGAAGTATTGCGGATCAAACAAGTTCATGGTAAGATAATCCAGAGGATCCCACTTTTGATAATCCAGAGGAAACTTGCGTAATCGATTGCAGAATTTGCGAGGTGAGTGCCGATCATCAATATGTTGTTCGCCTTGTAGATGACGTTTTAAAGTCTCTGAATGTTGAGCGAAAGGATTTTGCGCTTCTACTATCCGATTCAGCACTTATGACTGCGGCTGGCGCAGTTTTTCGATGTTAAAGAAATTACTGGCCAAGGATCGGCCATTCAATGTTCTTCAATACTGTTGTACACGACAAAAATTGTCAATATATTTTGAATTTTTCATTTGTTACGAAAAATTTATTTTAGAATTTAGCGTATCAAAAATAAATGCAACTTTATTTCCATAAATGCAACTTTACGGAATGATAAATGCAACTTTTCCCATTTTTACTGCAACAAAAAAGTTGCCCTACTTATTACTGATACAATTGACAGACGATCCCGAGTCTAAAATTCCGCGTTCAGAAATGTTCTCATTATTTGAATCCTGTATGCTTACTAGAACGGTGCAGAGCAGCCCGGACTTCAGCTCAGAAGCCTAAAGCCGACGAGTGTTTATTTTCTTTTTCGAAAGACGAGAGCGCCGAGGCTGGGTGTTGGGATGCATCCGGTTCTCCTGGCATTCGGAGAAACGCGAATGACTCATTATTTCTTGCTTCGCGAGGGGGGATGTGATCAGCGGCTTCTAATGTGCTCAAGTGAAGCATTGTGTTGTTTTTTATGGCATACTCTGCATGAGAATGGTGAATTACACATAGAATTATGAGATTTTAGACAATTTTTGCGAAGTTTTAATTCTTTTGCTTTTTTAATCCGTTTTTCAGGATTAATGTTAAGAAATTGCGGGCACTTGTGAATGATATGCGGATCATTACACAAAGGGCATGGTTTGAACGCATTTTTATTCGTATTGACGAACAAGCATTTTTGCTTATTTTGTGCCGAATTCTGGAATCCTCCAGCAAATTTATTGTCGTATTTGTTTGGTGCCGTGTTCTTATTGACTTGTTCCAGAACAAGTGTATGGTTTTCAAGGAATTCCAAAAAATTATCAAGAGAGGGGATTTTTAAAAAAATTAATTGCAGTTCAAAAGTTTTTCTTGTTTAGTTTTTGTAGAATCACTGAAACTAGTATTGCATTTGAAAGTTCGTTACTTTCGAATTTTAAAACCTTTAATGCACGAAGATTTATTTTGACAGTGTCTGCCAGTTGTCTCAAATGATGTATTTACAGGGCGGTCTTAGTTATACAGGTACCTCGAAATTATAAGGGCGCCGCGTTGTTTTTTCAGGGCGCCCCTTATTTAAACAAGTATCTTGAAATTGAAAGGATGGCACGTTGTTTTTTCAGTGCGCCCTCAGTTAAACGGGTACCTTGAAATTTTAAGGGCGCCTCGTTGTTTTTTCAGGGCGCCCTCAGTTAAACAGGTACTTTGAATTTATAAGGACGCCGCGGTGTTTTTGGAAGGCACCTTTTGTTAAACGTGTACACTGACATGGTAAATATCCGTGATTTCCGAGTTGTGCTCTGTAGTGTCTTTAACAGGTCACCCTTTTTTATACGTGTTATATCCTTGATTCTCAAATTGTTAAGGTCGGCGTTCTTAAAGGGGCTCGCCGCCAGATATAGCAAAAGCTTCATAATTCATTAAAAGCTAGTTAAGAAGTTTTTATAATATCTCGTGGCATCCATTTAAAGACTCGATTAAAAAGCACACAATTTTTATGCCTGTATGAATTTAAAATAAACTTTATTTACTAATACTGTCTCTGTTGAAGGAATTGGTTTTGAAAACAAAATTTATAAAATTAGTATAATGCAATTTTTGTGTGTGTGTGTGTGTGGGGGGGGGGATACAAAATAGCTCAAATGCGTAAAATTACTCTAAAATTTCTTAAGGAAGAGAATAAAAAGAGAATATGAAATCAGATTTTCTATTCGAGAAAAAGTTTCTAGCAAAGACACTGCAAGAGCAGCGTTTCTGAATCTACAACTGAGGCGTCCTTCCTTTGGGGACTTGGAGGGAGCCATGAAGAACTTTTAAGACAGTTTATTTCAGAAAAACCAGTAACTTTAAAGGTTTTGAAAATATTGTATTAAATATCTAGTTACTAAGCTAACCATATACAACCAACCAATATTCTATAATTTTACTTTGGAGTTGTCATTTAAGAGGCATGTCATGTGGGGTAATTTGAAACGTTAAGTGTTCGGAGCCGTTACGTGCCCCCAGACCCACTGTGGCTGTCAACGGCCCTGACTAGAAATTTCCATTTGTTTACAAAGAAGCCTCAAACTAATCTATAAGTTATAACGCCCAGCAAAAGGCAGACGCTGGTGCCAGTAACTTCTGGAAAAGGTTTCTGTACATTTCTCGGGAACCTATTGATTAGTTTTTACAAGGTGAACAGAGAAGCTGACGAATGTAAAGTTCTTGGCGAGCGTTAGCGAGCAGGGGGCGGGCCCCTAGTCAGATATAATACCAAATCAACATACATGCTCATGTTTTGAACTTAGTTCTTTCGGACACCTTACAGCAGGGGTGGCCAACCTGTGGCGCATGCGCCAAACTTGGCGCATTGGATGATTACAAGTGGCGCATTACATTATTGTGCCTCTTTATTCTTTTGAAGTAGGCGCCATAACTGAAAATATCTTAATATTTTCAACACCATAGTACTTTCAGTTCAATTCATAGAGCTTTCTTACTCCTCATTTCGTCGCAATTTTTTGTGTTTGCAATTTATATTCTGTGTGATACCACGTACTTGTGATCTGTTTGTTCTTTTTCAAGATTTTTTTGTTCTTTTTAATGGTTTTTTTTTATTCCTGTTATTTATCACTGTGCAAAAGAAAATGAGCAAAAGAAGCGCAAAAAGTATGAGAGAAAAAGTAAATTTAACGTACAGTAAGAAAAATTTTAAAAATAAGAAGTTATTTACAGCTTGTCCATCAGGAAAATTGTTTATTGTATTGTTTGTGAAACTACTCTTTCACATAATAGAAGACATTATCTTAATAAATACTATAAAACACAGCATCAGGCTAACACAGAAGGAAAATTAAACTTGTTCTCGGGTCGGAGTTACGTAAAGAATATGTGACTAAAAAAAGGAAGCTAATGTAAGTTGTGAAGACGAGGTGATGACAGAATCGTCCTATAGAATTGATTTAGCATTGGCGAAAAAAATACATATTCTGACGAAGAAGCCTTGCTTCGAAAAATTTGCACGCCATCTTGGTTATAAAGGTATTGAAAAGAAATCAGATGAAATTGCTATACCAAGGCAGACTAATGCGAGATGTATCGTGGAACTCTCTCTGGATGTATTTCAACAACTGGAAGACTTTTCTCTAGCTTTGGATGAATCAATGGACAGATTTGATGTAGTCCAGTTATAAGTATTTTTGTAAGAGGAATTGATTATAATTTTAATGTATTTGAAGAACTTGCCAGTCTGGAGTTGTTGCATGATGAAATAAGAGGATCAGAGATATTTAAAAATGCAAAACATGCCAAGAAAATCTAAATTAAATTATTGTACTAATCAGTATGTGTACTGAAGGTACGCCGTCAATGGCACTACAACTTTGCTTGGAATTTTTTTTAAATCGTAATGCACTAAAATATCAATGTATTATACACCAAGAGGCACTGTGTGTAAAATTAAAAAAAAAATGCAGCATGTTTTGTTACCGGTTGTGAAATGTATGATTAAAATTAGAACGAGAGCATCAAGCAGTCGAAAATTCAGAGAATATTGAATTATTAGATTTGGAATATGGTGAACCTTTTCTTTATTGTGAGTTGCGCTGGCTTTCTAGAGGACAGGTTCTGAAAGTAGATTTTAGAAATTAAAAAATGATATTTTTAATTTTTGAGAACATGAAATTGAACTTTCCTGATGAAAGAATCCTATTATTTGATAACAACTGGATATTTGAATTGGCATTTTTTAGTTGATGTGCTAGCCATCTCAATTATATAAATTCGACGCTACAAGGTAAGAAGAAATTATTTCCTAGTATAGTTTTTTTTTTCTTCTAATGGCGGGCACATTTGACCGAAGTCATTGGCCACTACAAGGCCGGAAGTGATGGCCACTTGTGAAGGAGCACCCAGTGGGAGAGCCATCATTGCCCCTAACAATTACTTTGTAACTTTGAACCATGTTCAGACGACGAAGCAACACCTGAGCTGGTATACGCTTACAAACATCCATGCCCGAACCCGGATTCGAACCGGGGACCTTCCGATCCAGATGCTAACACCTTAACCACTATACCGTTTGGTCGGCTTCCTAGCTTAGTAAATAACATTAATTCATTTAAAATGACATTAAATATGTTCATTTCTCAGTTAGAAAATCAGGATTTGAGTCAATTTCCACCGTTGAAAGAGCCGAGGGGATGTGCTGCGGATAATAACAATTTGACCAAATACATTAAAATTAGTTATTACAAGGTTCATTTGAAAGTCGTTTTCTTGATTTGGCTACTGAAGAAAACTACAAGCTCGCATTAATAAAGCATTTTCACTTAGTGAACAAAACGTAATGAAGATGCCTAGTAACATACAAATGGTACTTATTAATTTCAAAACAAATTCATTATTGAAATTGAAATTTCATGAGCTTTATTGTTCAGATCAAAATATTTCTGACATGATTAATTTCTGGCGTTCATTACACTGTAAACACTTTCCGGAACTAAGAAAATGTGCAAAACGTTATATATGTCGTGTTGGAACGACATAAAGATGTGATCAAGCATTTTCATCCATGAAATTTATTAAAAGGAAAACGAGGTCGCGAATGACTGATTCAAATTTGAAGAATTCTCTGTAATAACATTGTTTTACATACAATATAGTTAAATCATTTAAAAATGTTCATTATGTCGATAAACATACTTTTATTAAAAAAGTTACTAAGGATATGGCAAGACCATTAACGTAAGGTAGAAAAGGAGCTTGAATTGTATGGCGCATCTGAACTCATATGTGAAAAAAATTGGCGCATGGCATGTAAAAGGTTGGCCACCCCTGCCTTACAGGTTCTGCCCCTTACGATAACTTTATTTGGTCTGCTACAGGAAACTCAAGTTTTCTTGAAAGAATTTCTGAAGAGGCAGCAGAAATATTAGGAGGAAAGCCCATCATATAAGTTGAAAGCTATTGTGGTTACTCGTTGGCGCACCAAATGTAATGCCTGCATAAAATTTTTTGGAAGGATTGATGACTGGGTATCACTAAAGTCGAGAACTTCATCACTGCAACCCCAAAACAATGTTTTTCTTTACGAACTTACTGTTGCATTGCATAAGATACATTTATTCCATTAAGAGTTTTAAGAGTTCCATGCCAAAATTAGAAGCGAATGCGGGAGCTCTTTTTCATAAATTTACTTCATTTGAAATTATTATAATAGCTATGATTTTTTTGCAGATCTTTAAAGTTATTGCTCCCTTATCGGATTAACTACAAACAAAATATTTGGAATATGCTCAAGCGTGGAGGTCAGTTGAGTCGGCTGTCTCAAGACTCAAAGATGTTAGCGATAAATTCGACGAAACTCTACACGCAGCAAAAAATTTTGTTGAGAAGTTTAAAGAAAGAGTGGAGGAATCTTCCAATAAAGAATTATTAGAAGATATAAATATAAACAGTGATTTCGAAAAAAAAGCCCAAGCAAAATTAAGAGGACGGATTCAGAAAAGTGTGTGGATGAGAAGGGTAAACATTCACCAAAGGATGAGTTCCGAATTCATACGTATAATAGAATAGTGGATACTATTATACAAACCATGGAAAAAAGATTCACGGCGCATAAAAATCTTTACTTAGATATGGGTTCGTTTGATCCTAAAAGATTTGCCTATTCTAAATTTGACCAGTTGCCTATAAATGCGCTGGTTAAGATCTGCGATTTGATTCCTTCTTTGAATAAGGGGAAATTAAAAGAAGAAATTATTTCTTTTGTGAATGTTTGGCCTAGTATTTCCAAAAAATCCTTTGATGAAGAATATAATACTGAGTCAGAAGAATATCAACACCCTGAATATGAGGAGGAGGATGACGTTTTTACGTCATGCAATTTCAAAAATCAATGTAACAACTGCATCAAGTGTGCATTGGGAATAATAGTTGAATTCAATATGTCCAGTCTCCAATATACCGAAATATACAAAGTCTGTAAGTATTTAATCACCATACCATTAACGCAAGTAAGCTGTGAAAGAATTTTTTCGAAATTGAAGTTAATTAAAAATAGACTGAGCATCTATGACCAATGAAACTACGGAAGCATTTGTCTGGATGCATACTAAGATATATATTTTAAACAAAATCGAACCAGAATTTGTAATCAGCAAACTGTGTGAATCAAATTTCGAAATGAGGCGTCTTCTAGTTCTATGAGGACACAGAAAAATTTCAAATGTACAAATAAATCGACTTTATCCAGTTGATTTTAGGATGGTAAGACAGTAGGAACAGCACTTCTTTATCGGGATCCATTTAATATGCATAGAAAATTATAGTATATAAAGTTAATTTACTTTTAGATCCATTCAAAGGAAATGTTATTAGAAATTTAGTTCTTCGAAAATTGCCACTCGTTTTAAAATATTCAAATTATATCATATAAAAAACAGGTATACTCTTTTTTTTAATTACCATAATTTCGGTTACGTAAGCTGGTTTTTAAGTGTTTAAAAGTTAAAATTAAACGTATGCAGCAGCTTATCTGCCAGGAATGACTATCTTATAAAATTTTGTTTTTCATGTCTTTGCAAGTTAAGATTGTAAGTTAGGCACACAACCAAAACGGTTAATGCAGAATACAATATGAGATAACCTCTTACCGAAGAGAAAAAATATATTTTTAAGCATCGAAAACCAATGGATGTAAATTAGCTCATATAGTAACTCACTCATTTTTTTTTTAAATATTTTTATTTCATTATGAAATTGTTGAATCGTTTTGAATGTTTTGTGTAAATAAATGCAGTTAATTTTTAATGAAAAACAAATTTGATAGTCTAATTTACGTATACTTTTTCATAGTATGATAACTTATGGGGATAAACAAATTTCGATCTATCATAAAAATGACGCTTATTTAGAAATCAGCAAATAAAAATTGTAAATAATTTTATATGTTTTTAAATAATTTCATTTCTAAATATATTTTATAAAACTGGAAATGAATAAAAAGGTTTTCTGAAGAAATCGTGCTTGATTAGTTATTTATTTCAATTATATCTTTTAAAAAAGCAAATTTTTGAAGTGGTTTTACAAGAATTTAGTATTAGCTGAAAAATGAAACATAAGTGTGACGGTAAGTACGAAATTAGAGGCGCCCCTATCATTCTTTATCCACCTTCCTCCCAAGGCACCCAGCACGGGCCTGCTATGGTAAAAGTCGGCAGTTACAGATTTCGCAGAATTCCTGTGTCACGGTATACTCTTGTGTGAAATGGTCTTGCGTGAAAATTCAAACTTTTCATTCGAAAGGCTATGACCCATCTCATGAGCTCCAATTAACTACGTTGAAAATCGCGTTAACTTGCCATTTATTCTCACTGTGGAAACAGCAGTCAAAGATGTCTTCCACTTTATCTAAACACTAGCAGACGCAATGACGTGCATAGGTAGCTTTGTATTTTGCAAAGGCTCGTCTGTAGTTTTTCTAGCACTTCAGTGTAAGTATTCAAGAAATATATTTTCGAAGGATTAAAGAATTAAAGTTATTCTTGGGCCTTGTTCCTTTTATAACTTCATTTGAATTCTATTGAGATAAAACTCTATAACCTCTAATATTATAAAAGGAAGTGTTAGTGTGGTGTATGTATGTGGACTGTGCTGACGAATCTATGGCACTTACAGTAATGGAATTTTTTGCGATTTTTGTACGAAGCCCTAATTTTATTATTCAATCTAGAACATTTTAAAATTAATTTAATGATATATTTAATTATTATTGTTTTCCTTAGAATGGCAACAGCATAAAAGATCATATTCTAAATTTATTTTTTCCGTTTGAACGCTTTCAGCCGAACAAAACGAATAAAAGGTGTTAACTGGAGTTATATAGTTCTTTTTTTTATCTCCTAGATCGTTTAAGATAGAGTAAAAATTTCAAAGCATTTGAAATCTGCTGAAAATTTCACATCAGAGATCGATACCTAAAAACATGATTTTCTTTAACTAAATAACTTTTAGATTTTTTCCAATACGAACACCGCCGCGAAGAATGACTATCGTTTGATTTGAGATTAATTCATTTTGATTTCCTGAGAAACGGATTCGAGCGAAGCAAAAAAAAGTAATAAAGTTATGACTGGCGTTCTTCAGTGCTTTTTTCTACCTCAGCGATCGTTAAAGATAGAATGAAAATTTTAGCGGATTTGAAATCTCCGGAATAATTTGTAATTAAATATTTATATTTTAGCAAGAGATTGTGACGTTACGTCGATTGGATCTCTTCGCAATTCGAATTTGTCCGCATTTGACAATGACGACGCCATCAAGGCGTTGCTGCAACGCCGTGATGATTGTTATCCAATAGGCTACGAATTCCGAATTGGTTTGCGAAGCAAATCAACACCACGGGCAACGTCATGATTTCTGTAATCCAATTCGTAGCAATCACCGGGGGTTAGCGAGCAGTGGTCACACCTGACCCCACAAAAAGAACTGTCACGTGCAACGTCGTGCTGCCCACGCAGTGGCTAGTATTTGATATACAGGGGTTGGACAAAATAAAGTGAACATCTGAGAAAAGAGAATTTTTTTTAAATTATAGGCCGTTGGTCCTCTTTTTGCATGAATTACAGCTTGTATCCAACGTGGAATTAACAAATACAAGTCACATACAACATTCAGAGGGATACGTTCCCACTCAAATTGCAAAAAAGTCCCTGATTCAGAAAGTGTCCTTGGAGGGGGAATCGACTGCGCAGCTTGTTTTCCAAAATACCCCACAAAGGTTCAATTATATTGAGATCAGGGGACTGAGGGGGCAGATGAGGTGCTCTATTTGATCTTCGTGTTCATAAAACCAGTCTCGGGCAATCCCACAGGTGTGAATGGGGTGCATTATCATCTTGGAAGACTGGTCGTTTATCAGGAAACACAGTTTGCGCCATTGGGTGAAGATGGTCGGCCAGAAGACTGACATAATTCTCTCCTGTAACACGGCCATTCAGAACAACAAGTGGGCCATGACCACGATGTGTTATCGCACCCCAGATCATCACTGAACCGCAGCCATGCTCAACCGTAGGTCGAAGACAGTCAACTTGATAGGCTTCTGGTGGAGTGCTCCAAACGTAAAAACGTCCATTTGTCGGTAATAATGTGAACGACGATTCGTCTGACCATATTACATTCTCCCATAGTTGTTGTGTCCAATTTTTATGCTCGCGACAACATATTCGTCGCTTCAAGGCATTGCATAGTGTAATCAATGGTTTTGAAATAGCCGCTCTACCATGAATATTTGCCATATGCAGTTCACGCCGGATAGTTTTGGATGAAACTGCTTCCTGTAGATGTGTGTTCATCTCAGATGTTATCTGGGATGCTGTTGTCTTGTATTTTTTTGCCACAATCCTCTTCAAAACCCTTTTGTCTCTGTCATTCAGCTTCGATTTTCAAACACTGTTGTGCTTTTTAGATGATGTTTTTCCCTGTTTCAAATATGCCGACATCACAGTCGACACTGTACTTCTCCCAACACCTAGAAGGGTGGCCGTTATCGTTACTGAGGATTCCATTACAGATCCACCACTTACAGTATCTCTTTCTGATGATTAACTCAAGTCTGTGATTCTAGACGTTCCAACCAATAGTAACATGTTTAACTTTCCATGCCATTCACAAGCAGTAGAACTTTGCGTTAAATTAGTAACTGAAGCATATAGTACAGTATGCGGTACAGAGCCACCTCCTCGTGCTGAGTTTTCATAATGCAAAAAACAGCGAAGAGCTGCAAGTGGAAGCGCCCGTGTAAACGCGTGGTCGCAATGGTGAGTCTATTGAGAGGAGTGGAGACGCGCGTGATGGCGCTCTAAAAAAAAAGGGAAATTTTTTATTTTCCGGGATAATGTTAATATACCATAAAGCATATATAAATGTTAAGAAACTATTAAAAAATATTGGCAAACTATATTTCTCGAAAAAGGTTGTGTCCTTCAGGGAATCAGCAGAAAAAAATCTATTTGATATTAGCATATGTAAATGTAAGAACTTTCTCAGTTGTACTTTCAAAATGAAAGTTCCCATTGCTGAAAGAGCTTTTTTAACAGATCAAAGAGTAAAACTTTTTTTTACATGTAGGGAAGTTCATTTCACCTACCCATGGCTTTAAATAAGATGTATTGAATTTTTTTAAATGCGTTATTATTATTTTTGTGAAAAAATTGGCAAAATTTCGAAATTTCAAAGTGATTTTGGCACTTGAAGATATTAATTGATTTAGCTCATATTTTGTATTATTAATAATACAAATATTGACGACCAGCTACAGGCTCAAGGCCAACAAGGCTGGTCCTTTGTTTCTGAATTCCCCAATTCCCACTGACTATCCAATTGTATCTTAAATTCGTACACTCCCTTTGAATTAACTATATTTTCTGGCAACGGGTTCCATTTGTCTATTACCCTATTAAAGTAGTAGTTTTTCCTTAAATCCCGATTAAAATGTGTCTAATTCAATTTATACCCATGGCCCCTTGTTCTGTTATCCCTATTGAAATTTAAGCCCTCTATGTCCCCTTGCTTTACCAACTTGAAAAGCTGAATCAAATCCCCCCTCCTTCTTCTTCTTTCCAGTGTATACATGTTTAGCTTACTTAAACGTTCATTATAGTCAAGATTTGCAATCCCCTTTATTATTTTTGTAGCTCTGTGCTGAACCCTTTCAATTAATTCTATATCCTTTCTCATACATGGAGCCCAGAATTGTACAGCATATTCTAGATGTGGTCTTACTAAGCCCTTATATAACGGCAAGATTATATTCTTATCCCTTGAAGGTACAGTCTTTTTAATATACCCCAATAACATATTAGCCTTTTTACCCGCAGCTGAACATTGGTGACCCATTTAAAAATCCCTGTGAATTATCACAAGATCCTTGACTGTTTCTCCCTCCTTTACCTTTACTCCCTGCAGACAGTACTCGGCTCCATTGTTCCTGTAACCCAGGCCTCGAAATAGATTTTTTTAAACAGGTGCACCTTGTGCACCTAAGTTTTTAAATTAGGTGCACTGCGTGCACTTAGTGGGAAAAAATTAGGTGCACAATTATATTTTCATGTGCACAGTGCACCTGTGCATCCGGGTATTTCGAGCCCTGCTGTAACCCATATGCAGAACTTGACATTTCCCTATATTAAATGACATACCCCATTTTACAGCCCATTAGGATATCTTATCAAAATCCCCTTGTAAATTCTCTATTTGTAACTTGGTATCCACTGTCCCCCATATTTTTAAGTCATGTGAAAATATACTGATTCTATTCTCAGGGCTCCTAACAGGTTTCAAGGTCCAAAAAGGTGACAAATTAAAACAAAAAGGTGACAAAAAGTGACTAATCGAGTAGAAAAAGGTGACAAAAAGTGACTAATCAAGTAGAAAAAAGTGACTAATCGAGCAAAAAAAAAAAGTAACAAATAACAATAATGCTAAACATATTCTAGTATAAAGATAAAAAATAAAAAGATCCTCCCAAGCTACCCCTATCTTTTCTTTTTCTTTCTTTGGAAGGATATTTTTATTTTCTTCATTTAAAAATTACATTATTTTAAAATATTAACATAATTTTTTTTTTTAATCGGAATTATGATTTTTAATTTGTTTATTTTTGACACAGCTTGAAGAATTTCTTTCTTTTCTTTGAAAAAATATGTCTTTATTTTTTTTGTTGAAAAAGACTAAAATTAATTTTGTCTTTTTCTTCTCAATAGAAGAATGTGCATTTTTTTTAAAGTCTGTCTTTGCTGACCAGCATCATCTGAGACTTTAACCGCTCCTTCAATCATTGCCTGAACAAGTGCTGCTTCCTTTAATAATTTTCAAGCACTATCCAACGGCTCATCCTCTTCCTTACGCATAATTTTAAATTATTGTTCTTCTATCACCATTCTTTTCTTTGCCAGCTGCTTTAAATTTTTTTCTCTGCTTCCAGTTTATACTTTTCTTTTCAGTCCTTCTCTAAATTTTCTTGTGCCTTACGTTTTATATCTCTCTTTATTAAAAAAAGTTTCCGCCGCCGCAGGATTGAAAACTGTGTTGTTTTGCTCGATTCTTAGACGATTTCCCGAGAAAGTACTGATCGGAAAAAAAAGAAATTAACATGGTTTGTTCTTCATAGTATTCCCTGGACAATTATTAAGATTTTTTTCCGATGCGGCTATTAGTTTAGGGTTTATTAAGTGTCAAAATTGAAGCGAAATTTCTTCCGCGAGTGAGCAAAACACATACAAATTTTCAGTCTTAAGCCGTGAGTTTTTTTTAAAGAGTACATCTCAACATAAATTTTTGCAGCTCGTTGAGTATTTTTAAAAATTTCAGTTTAGTTCTTAATAATATTTTTTTTTGAAATTCGGGAAAAATCGGGACATTTTCGTTATTTTTTTATAACTGTCATATCTATATCTTATTACTATTAGTTTTTTTAATTTTGAAAATATCGCAGTATACCTCAGAATGTACTCTTTCGTACGGTACAATTATTTCTAATGATGAATTATTACTACCAAAAATTGTTCTTGTCAACAATTCAAGTTGAGAATGCAGGGTTTAAGTTTTAGAGGTTCCTTTTTCTGAAGAAATATATTCGGTCACACGATTAAATATACTTGTACTTGATGCGACAAATATCACTTCAGTCTTCATAGTTTCTCTTCTAAGTAAATGAACAATATTTTTATTGCCTGATCTTTGTATCCTGTTTGGCTTCTTTATTGGAATATAGTCAAGGAAATACTTTCGCACTGCAATCCACTGTTCAAGTAACCTTTCAGCAGCTGGCTTTAGGCTTAGCCACCTGCTTGAACAATGCTTGATGAAATGGTGAGTGGGAAGTTTCAAGTCTTCTTGAATTTGTTTGTATGTTAACCAACGCTTAGGCCACTGATTAAAAAAATCTGTGAATAGTTAAAACTAGTTCAGACACATCTTCCCCAAACTCTTTTAGACCTTTAAGAAAAGCCTTATGTATTGTGTGAATATTACATGTCCCAATGTTAATTAGTTCTTTTTTTTCGGGTAGAAATTAATGAGTCATTAATAATTTCTGACTTTCACTAAAAAACTCAAGAATTTGAATTAATCAACTTCCGATGATAACAGAGAATACGTTCGCAACGCTCTTTTAATATTTAACCCTCTGGATACAGAGACGGACGAAATTTTTGCAATCTCTGGTTACGTAGGGGTTCGGAATCTTTAAAAACTCAAGCTCCTGAAGAAACGGCTGAAGTCCATTAAGATTGTCATGCCCTCATTTCTGTGCCACAAAGAGAGCAGCGTGTGAATAGCCTCCGTTCCGTAGACAGGAACCTCGGGGTTCTCGATGGGGAGCTTCGAGCGCTTAGAATGTGTGAGAGGTTGATGATGTATCCAATTAAAAACTTGGCCGAGGATACCTTCGAGTGTAAATTATCATACATATTGAAGGTTCCACCGTCCTTTCAGAGTTTACCCTAACGTATCTATACCTTCTAGACCATAATCAGACCCACAATATACCTGGGATCCTCCTGGGTTAATGTTGCGTTAATATCAGCTTGATCCGTCCGGTCTCTTCACCTCTCCATTATCGTCGTATTCCAGAATCCGAAAAAAATGTGTCTGTTGAAACCGCTCTCAGATTTGTGCATGGAGGATGTTGTCCCCACTTTTAAGTGACCACTGGCCTCGATCACCATTTACGAACTGTCAGCGTCTGACCTCCTGGAGGGTTACTCCTATTGTTCGACCCTGTCGACCGGTGATATCTATCTTGCGCCAAATGATACGCCACACAATTCTATGAAAGGAAAACGTTAGTCGTAAATGCCACTCAAGTTCTATTACTCAAGTTAGGTAATTAGGTAAGAAGGGTCGGACATGCAGATGGCTCTGCTTCCCTTAAACTTCGTCGCTTCGTTTTACTGATGGCCTTTTTCTGTGGGAAAATTTCCAGAACTTGCTGCTAATATCCTTGATGAAATATATAATCCTTGAAAATTATCGAGCAACATGAAGTATCCTTTTACAGTTGAAACGGTACGCTTTTGTATCCATTCTTGCGGTGGAATGTAGCGCGCATTTCGAAATTGAATTCGTACGAACCCTGTTTTTTTTTAGAGGAAATTAATTTTTTAAACTGTGCACCAAAAATGTTTCTTCTCTAAATAAGATTTAAGAACTTAAAACCCCTGAAAAGGTGACATAAAATAAAAAGGTGACGTGTTAGGAGCCCTGTATTCTTAATCCCCTGACCTATATCATCTATGAAAATTATAAATAAAATTGATCCCAAAACTGATCCCTGAGGCACCCCACTTATAACTTCTGTCCACTGTGAATAATTTCCTTTTACCTGCACTCTCTGCTTTCTACCCAATAACCAATTCCTTATCCATATCAAAGTTTTCCTCTGAATCCCCAGCCTTTTCGTTAACATTACAATTTAAACAGTAATGCCTCATGAGGTACTATATCAAAAGCCTTTTGAAAATCTATGTACATGATATCTACACTGCTCTTATTACCCAGCTCCTCAGTAATTTTTTCGTTGAACTTCAAAAGGTTTGTAGAGCAGGATCTGCCCTTCCTAAACCCATACTGATTATCTGATAACAGTCCCCCCACCTCCAAGTATAATATTATACGCTTTTTTTTAACAAATATTCAAATGTTTTGCAAATTACTGTTAGACTTACTGGTCTATAGTTGCCCGGATCACTTTGTATTCCCTTTTTGAAAATTGGAGTTATGGTACCCAACCAGTGCAATTTGTTGAATTAAATATCATGTGAGTTAAATATCACTAGTACTCTCGGATAAATATCGTCTGGCCCTGGTGCTTTAGATGGCTTAAATCTTTTCAACTGATGTACTATTTCTTCCCTGTTAAATTTGCATTCTTTAATTGTACCCCCTGCAAAGGCTCCATCCTTGGGATCCTTTTTTAATTTATAGTTACCATTGAAACCCCCCAGAAAAAAGTCATTTAACACGTTTGCCATTCCCACCTCGTCTTGAATTAATTCACCTCCCCTCCAACGGGCCCAGTGTAGTACTAAATTTATTTTTACCATTTATATAGCATATGCAAAAAATTATTTTGGGTTTATATTTATTTCCCTTGCTAGTTTTTCATCCAAGGACACCTTTTGCTTCCGACTAATATTCTTAAACTCCTTTCTGGCTTTCAGATATGCCTCCTTGTCCCTGTCGTTAACAGTGCTTTTATATACCCTGTATGTTCTTTGTTTTAATTTTAAAGCTTTGTGTGTTTCCCCTGAAAACCTATGAAAATTTACTTTTCTGAAATTTGGAATTATCCTACTATTGATTGTGTATGCTGACTGAAAATTTATACTTAATCTGATACTTCTATGATCACTTTCTCCCAGTGGCTCCCAATAACCAAATCCTGCAACCTATCCTCATCATTGCTGAAAATCAAATCCAATATTGCATTGTCCCTAGTTTCCACATACACCACCTGGTACAAAAAACAATCCTGTATCACTTCCAAAAATTCTGGAAAGCATGGCAGTCCCCACCTATTTCCACCATAGGCGTTTTCAATTTCCGAAATTCGTGTTTTTCGCTCCATTCTAATATACAAACTAGTCACTTCGTGGCTAGCCCGTGGCAGTTGCTTTTGTGGGGTTATTGCTTTGCTTTGCAAACCAAATGGGAATTCGGCGTGACGCCACAATCTCATGCGAAAATATAAATATTTAATTGAAAAATTATTTATTAAAAGAAAATCATATGTATAAGGTATCTATCTGTGGTGTCAAATTTTCCGCAGATTTCAAATCCGTTTAAATTTTTAATCTATCTTGAACGATCCCGATTAAAAAAAAAAAAACAATGCCAGGCAAAATGTTTTTTATTCGTTTGCTTTCCTTCGCTGAAATCGTGAGAGCAGGACATGTAATATTTATTTTTGGAACGCGAATGTTGGCGTGATGTCACATTCTCTTGCAAGATATATAAAATTTTAGAGACATTCAAAAATATGAAAGATATTCAATTTAAAAATTTAGTTTTTTGATGAAAAGCATATTTTTAGGTATCGATCCTATGAGAAATTTTCTGCAGATTTTTACTCCATCTTTAACGGTCTAGGAGATAGAAAAAAGAACTACATAACTCCAGTTAAAAGTTTATTTCTTTTTTATGGTTAGCTGGAAAATCATTTTCCCGTGCAAAATGAAAACGGAAACGAAAAAAAATAAATTTAGAATATGATCTTTTATGCTGTTGCATTCTAAGAAAAACAATAATAATTAAATTTCATTTTAAAAAGTTCTAGATTGTATTTTAAAATTCGCCGCGACCCCAAAATTGCAAAAAATTCGGACTACAAGTGCGCCAGATTCGTCAGGACTTTGCGTGCAGAAAACAAACAAACACTTCCTTTTATAATGTTAAAAATACACACTTACCCAGATGCAGAATTATATTCAGTGTTCTGCAATACAACTTTAATCAATTGCAATTGTTCAGGCATTTTGTTCGAATTTTGAAAACTGCAGTAAATTCAAAAATTTAGGAAAAAACAATTATCGGCTAAATAAGTATTACATATTTATGATAAAACATCAAAATTAATTAACTTACTTTATTTACTTAAAACCAATGCATACTTTCAGAATTTGCAATTCTGTCAATAACTTTTGAAGTTAAATATTTTGTCATTGACATAGAAGATGTGGTTTTTATAAAGTGTTTGTGGTAATTTGGGGCAGTGTAGAGAGATTGTTCCGTAGCTAGAGGAGAAAAAAGGTGTGGCAAGGAGTATCTAATTTAAACTCGCTTTGCACTGCTGAACATCGATACTTGTGATTGAAAAAAAAAATCGGCCACAATTTTGATAAAATTAAGTAAAAATTGTTCTGCAAAGTCCTTTGTTCATAGTTTTAAGCACTTTTAAAACTATTTACACATTTATAGCAGAAATATAACTTAAATTAGCCAAATTTTGTTAATATGATGTCCATTATTATTTAAAATAGGTCTATAATGTCTTGAATGACACATGTTATGTAGGAAAACAAAACAAAAAATTCACAAAAATGCCTTTTATCTAAAAATAAGAATTCAGTCATGTTTGATTGAAATTTAGTATTAATGACACACATTAAAACTGTAATTTGTGTAAGACATTTCACAGTAGTAACAAACTAATATATTTAAATATATTTATTTTCAGAGTTATACATATCTTTTAAATTATATAGGTCATTAAGGTAACATGTATACATGTTAATATGAGTATAAGGTATGTAAACACACAAAATAACGAATTTTTACAACACTTTCTGACACATTCCACAAGAATGTACAGGTAATAAAACTAATATATAAAAGATTCAACCAAGCAGAATAGCAAAATTCTTTATGCAGACAGCTTAGTCCTCTAATGAAAAAACGAAAAATTCAAAAAGGTATAGCTCTTAGAATTAGTTTTTTCGATTAAAACATAATTTAAGAAAGCACAAGACAGGTAATACTTTACACAAGCTCAAAATAAATATTTATCTTAAACAAGTAATGAAAACTTCTACAGAATTTAACTTTAATCCTTCATGTACATGCACAGGTAAAGCGCTGCATTGTGAACATTTACAGCAGATGGAATAAAGGTTGAGCACTTGTGTGTTGCAAGAAATAAAACATTGCAATAAGTAAATATATCGGATTTTAAATCCAGAAGATATGTTTTGTTATCAAATCATGGTTATCGCTGACACCAAAACAATTCAAAATGAATTTTGATTGCAACATATTTAAAATTACCTGATAACTTGAAAATTCATAAGAGCTGTACAGCATTTAATGAATAGTAAATGGCTTCTAATATTCACACAAAAGCTAGAGTAGAACCACATATAAAAAGAGAATTTCAAAAATATGCAACATATAAAAATTGATACTGATCTACAGCAATGAAATCCAAGTATAAAAATAAATAAATATCCATAAACAATTATTTTTAACTAACTTACATGTAGAAGTGCTTTCCTATACTATCTAGTAAAAAAGCATTATTATAAAGAAATGTTACAATTTAACATAATTGGAAAGTGACCAGCACATAAGTTAAAATAGATTTCAAAAAGAAAGACAATAGTTTTTAGTTACCTTATCAGTACATCACACAAAAGAATATTTAGCTTTATCACATTCTGTAGACAAATTCAGGTAGGAAGTAAGCAATAGCATTATTTAATTTAAAACACTTGAAATCCAAATAAAAATAAACAGGTATGTGGAAAATAAATAGAAATATACATAAAAAATGTGTTTGAAATTTAAACTTGCCAGATAAAATTTGGGAATCAGCTGATTTTTCAACACTTTTGCACCGTTAGTGCACAAAGGAATAACCAAATTGTTCTTAATGAAAAAATGTAACCAATGCTCTTCTGCCCAAGTAATGATAGTTCTCAATATTAGCCTTTTAGGTTCCAAACCAGTTGTGATAATAGTTCAGTGATGAGATTGCAGTGTTAACTAACTTTTTACATGCTGAAACTATTTACAGCAGTACTTTTAAGACTAATTCAAAGCAATTTTTTAAAACTTGGAGTAGTTTGAACAAAACTTCAATCACAAGAAATATTAATGCCTAATTCTTTTGATAACTAAACTTACTTTTTTGGGTGAAAATTGAGGAATATACTATTAAATTTGACATTAAAAACATAAGCAAGCATATTGATTCACTTGGAAGTATTTATAAAAGAACTAAAAAATTTTCAATATCATTCTATCTGCAACTTAATTCATTCACTCTTGAAAAAAAATTAAATGGCCTTTTTTTACAAATGCAAAACAGCCAGGCCCATAACATGGAAGGTTTGTCAATTTAATAAAATTTCATAATTTTGCTAACCTTATAATTCTCAAACTCAGTTGCAGTTCTATGCCAGGTTTTTTATTAACGCAACAATCTCACCACTACCTTTGAAAAGAAAGCAAAAAAACATATGTGTGCAATTTTGAGCATGAATATTTTACTTTTATACAGTAGCTAAAAACGAAACTAAAATTTATGTGTTATTAAAAATTATTCTTGAAAGGCTTTGTTAGCAATTCAAAAAACTTACTTTTATAATGTCGTAATTGATTAAATCAAATATATGGCATTTTAAAAATATTGTGCCAAGTTGAGTATACCCAATTGTAGAAATTTGATCGAAATATATATTTTGTCATATTTCAACTCTCATTTAATATAGTGTAAGTATAAAGAGAGTGCAAGGTTTTCAAAGGAGTTTCCATAGATTTGATCTATAAAGAGAAATCTGCACACACAGCACTCATACTTTACACCCCACCCATTTGCAAAAAAGGAATTAAGTGAAACAGGATATATATCCTTGCAGGTGAAAGACAACAGTTTGTGACAAATATCCCAAGAACAAATTATTTTATACTATAAATGCCAACTTAAAAAAAAAACAGAGTTTCTGAAATAAATGCACTAAAGTACCTCCTGACAAATATGAAGAGTATTTACATCACAGAAACTAAAAGCACCAAAAAATGAAAATGTATTGGTAATAGCATCCACATTTAAGTAAATAATATGAAAAACCACATTAGTACACAAACTACCAGAAAAATTTAACACCAATTGCACAACTTCTAAAAGACAGAAACATGAAAATTCGATATTAAAAATGATTAAGGACCAAAAATATTCATTCATAAAGAAAATGCACAATTGTTTGAAAACTGAGTTACACCTCACTTTAAGTTGCCACTACAAATATCAAGATAAAATATAACTAGCCAGGCATTTTAATCTCACTATCAGCAATACAACTAAATGTTGGTAGGTAGTCAACTAGTGTAGAATTGAGGAACAGTTTTCTTATTAATAACACAAGATGTACGAGATTTTTGAAATTTCCAAAACCTTGTGTGCATAAAAATGCTTTTAATTACAATACAGAAGTGAGGTCACTATAAAATAGAATAAATCAACTGAATTCTCAACACATTCAAGAATTTGTAATCATAAATGGATGATTTTTAAGCATAAATCTCATTTAATCATAACATGGAGAAATGCTAATTGATAGAACAATATTTGGTGCAAAATGTACAAAAGCTAAATAGGTCCCAATTTAAGAGTTTCAACATAAAACCCACTTCGCTCGCTCCATGCTTAAAATCTAAATAACAAAAAAAGGGTAAAATTGTATATAAAAAGAATTTAATATCTTAAAAACCTTTCAGAGCTATGTTGTGCTACAAAATAAGCAAAATGAAGCATAGACTCATTTAAAAATATACTTACATTCTCCAGAATTACATGTCAATAGTAACAAAAGATGAATTAAAAATTTTAAATTCCAGGTTTTTTTTTTGTTTCATGAGTATTAAGAGTTAATAAGAGTAAAATTATTAATAAACGATACTGAAATATAGTTATGTATAACTGGTATTTTCATATACAAAGTGTTGGAAGAAATCCAAGAAATAGAATATTTTTGTAATACCAGGTGAATATGTTCTTTTAGAATATCAGGCTAACAGCCACTGTTTTAGAAATCAGAAAATACATTATTTGTAAATTAAAAGTTCAACAATTGGTTACAACTAGTAGAAATAAAATAATTATTCGATGGTAAAATAGTTTAAATAATGGGAATACTTTGTTACGTAAAATGTCTGGTTCATATTCATGAGTAAAATGTGATGAAAATAAAACCAACAATTTGAGAAAATTAACATCCTTCTTACCTTTAAATATTAAAAATAAGGCAAATATTCACCATGCAATAAATATAAAATCAAAACTAATCAAGACAGTTCATTATTTAAGCATTTTATCCCAATCAAAATTGGTGATCACTAATCAAAGTGTTATTATTTTCAAATTTGATGTCAGAGCAAAGGTATGAAAGAGAAAGACGTTATTTATTCCCTGTTAAATTATTTTAAATACGAATTTAAAAAGTATACAATCTTTATGACTTTAAAAAATTAATTAAAATTTTTTAAATAAAATCTATAGTACATTCTCTTATAAATCAAGTTAATACACAAGAAAAGTTTGCAAAACTACCCAGGCACAAAAATGTATATTCTAGCTAGTAATATCCTGAAAAAAAATTGTAAGCAGTATTTTAGTTAAATGTTAAGTCTTTGCTTCAATTAAAATATATAAATTTATATATCTTGCATAATATATAATATGCACATAAATAAAAGAAACAAAATAGGAAATTCAAATTGTTCCACCAATACAGCAAAAATATACCAAAATTATAACCAGTGATTTTTACAAAGTGCATTACAGCAGCTATTACAGAATTAGTATGGACAAGAAACAACACTCCCTTTTATTTTCCAAATATTACCATTGTGAACTAATTCAAATATTTTCATTTAAATTTTCAATGCTTGCATTAAGTGTCAAATATAAACACATTTGAAGAAACACTTAAAACATTGCATAATCATCTTTACACGTCTGAATCAGTTTTTATCTTGGCATAACAAATAGATTCTTATGTTCAAAAATCTATAGTAAGCTCTGAAGTACATGTGCGTGTATTTACTTATGAACAAGAATCTTACATTAACCAACATTTTCAAAAGATAATGGTTCGTATAGCTTTTTGTAATGAAAAACTATTGAATTTGAATACAAATTGCAGTATTTCCCATCGTCTCTGCTCTTTTAAAAAATCATCACTACAAAAAACACGTAGGTATTCAGATATTGATTTCTCAGCCTTCATTCAAGTTTCCCTGTTTAATATAGAATTATAATTAAAATTAGATGCATGAAAAATTTACTAGTGACAAATATTCCAGTTTATTATCTTACATAGAGCTTTTCATAATTTTGAGATTGATCATCCAAAAAGTTTAGGCAGAAATTACATTAAATAGAAACTAACAATTTAAGTGATCATTTATCTTTATTATTTGAACTCATGATTATCCATATACTTCAAACTACCTTCTGAGTTAGGAATAACATTTTTGTAACTTGGGAGGACTAGACTCAGAAACTAACATTCAGAGAATCCATTTAGGTACTTTGGCACAGAATATAAATTTTCAATTCGGAGCTATTGAACGAGGATGAAAGAATCAAAAGAAATTTTTTTTCTTTATGACTAACAACACTTTTGCATTTGAGGACAGAATTTTCAAAATTAATCCAATCTTCATATTTTTACCAAACATTTTTTTGATTGATGTTCTTGGATAAGAGCTTCCATTAAATGAGCAAAATCTATTTTAAAGATGTAGTAATTAAAACATATTTTTATTTTTTACAACATTTTCTTTTGATCGTTTGCAGAAAATTATATTATGCGAATATTTGAAATGAGGTGGAACAAACTTATTACCTCTAGCTCATCTGGCTTTAACATATTGAAAAGTATCTCAAGAACACAATGCAAAATACAAAGAAAGCTTGATCTTTAAATATATATTTAATAAAAATAAGAGATTTGTTTTCAATGTTCTAATGGAAGGTCAACAATAGTTTTAAGTAATTTGTGCATGGGTAGGTGTACATATGTGGTGGTCAAGCTTTTATGAAAACATTGTCTGGTAAATACTCTGAATTACATTGATTTGTTGGTCTCTTTTTAGCTATATACTTCAAATTTTGTATTGAAGTTATTAAAAATTAACTTACCACATGCAATGATAAAGATTTTAAAACTAAAAAAATTAAAGACAAAAGTGGAATACAAGTTACAAAATATAACTTTAAATAATTATAAATATGTTCACAAAAAATTTATCTTGAATCATTAAAATAAAGCCCCACTTCAAGACAAAAAGTCAGCACTTTCAATAAATCATAATGAACTTTCGGCCTGCTGATTAAAAAAAACTTGGTAAAAAATAGCACCATCAAAATATGTATTCATATAACCATAGTCTAACACGAAAAGAAGATAAAATTTCATTGTTCTTTACAAGTCATTCAACTTGTTTAATAATGTTTGACTATATAAGTGTCTGTTGGATTGAAACTTATTATAATTATTTTAAAAAGGTACATTTGAAAATTCATTTTTTTACAATTCCAAATTATAATTTGATCTAAAGCTCTTTAGTTCTGGATACAGCAATTTGTGGCTCAAATTGCAGCATGTAAACTAGATGATTTTTTCATAAATGATCTGATCAAAACTATAGTATAGTACATTATTGGCTTCTACATCTGATCTTTCAGCAGTATTAAAAACATACATTTTTACTAAGAAATTCAACAGAAATTAATTTTACATTCAGTTTATTGATATGGATCATTTGCCAAACGTTCTTTTAAAAATTTAATTTTTCAACAGTATCAGAGTATTTAAATAATGCAGATAGCATGACAACCAGACAATAAGAATTTGTAATCAAAGTTTAGAGAATAAATAAGATTAATACTTATAAAAATAATCAAAAATTAATTTTCCTTCTCTAAAATCATGGTCTGATTAATGATTTTCATTCCACAGAAACATTTTCTCTAATTACATTTTAATATACATATTCTTTTATACATGTTTTAAAAATCAATCCTCATTGATCAAATTATAATTACAGCAGTGTTACACTTAAAAATGTATAAAAATTACACTGATTTAAAATCTTAACTTTGGAAAAATTAGTGATTTGTTCTCTATCTTAATGTGTATAGGATTGGGAAAAAGTAGATTGCAAATTATATGTAAATGATGTTATAAGTTACGACCTTAAAAGTAATTGGTTTCGCATGTACAAAGATACAAGAGTCAACTACAGATCAGCCCACATAATAGAATATAGCACATTTATGTATTATACTTGCTTTAGTGCCAAAACATTTTTAGCCAAGGACAACAATTGGCACGGGAGCTAAATATGGTAAATACCCTGTGAACCATACAAAATATTTTTCACAAGATTGGGGGGAAATTTTTTTTTTCTTCTGCTAAATACTACAGCACCTGATTTAAAAAAATGACAATACATTAAGATGAAATATTAATGCTTTAGCAATTTGACAGCAATCTAATAAGAAACTTGCAAGAGCACATACACACAAAACATAACAGGGGTGAATATGAACGGCTATATTCACTTCCAAACAATCATTTTCTGGACAAATACTTATAGTAAATGTTTTACAATATTTTAATTAGCAAATTAAATAAGCCATTTTGAAAGTAAAATAGGATTTCAACAGATATGCGTTTCGGAAATATAATTTAAAAGGAAAAAGTATTAATCAAATCTTTGAACAAATGATCAAGAAAAAACAAGCATATAAATATTCAAAATTCATTCAGTACACAACAATTTACTTTTCATTTCTTTAGTGAAGTCGGATCTTGACAGATGCAAAATATTAATTAGTTACAATAAAGTTAAATTTTGTTGATTAACACGATTGAAGTCAAACTCTAAAACATATACATGACAGATACAAGAGCAGGTCTGCACAACTTAGATATCACAGGAAGCGGAATGATGCATTCAAATATTGCCAGTGAAACCTGTGCTGCATATTGCAGTCATTACCTGGGTTAGAAATTATATTTTTTCTTACGCAGAAGTATCTTTACTTTAAATTCAATACTCTTTCTATCAGATTACTATTTTTTTTTATACCATAACTCACTTTTCACGAGCAACCACTTGTTTACAGAAAAAAGTAGTCATTCGGGAAGTGCACATAAAAAATCTAAACTATTGGATAAGTTCATGTGAGTGGATAGAATTCTTAATGTTCATTTAAAGTCACAGCAAAAATTTGTGAACAGCACAGCAATAAAAGTGAATATTTGATTAATTACAAATAATATAACATTTTCCAACATGAATTTTTTCTGAAGTTATGAAACAATATTTGTATTTAGACTTTTATCTTAGCTAATTTTTTTTAATGTTAAAGTTTATTTACTTGTGACTCCCAAAACCACCTTCTGGTCCTTACATACCTAAATATGTCTAGTGTTAAAAACATTTTCAATAAAATTATACAAAAATAATTGAAGCGTTGATGTTGAAAAAGAAGTAAGCACCAAAAACTAAATTTTACAGGACAAGCACGTTGAAGGTTACCTCCTTGGAGCCCAAAGTGATCAAGTTTCAGTTAGTGACATCTTGTGGTTTTTCTTAAACTAGATTTCACGAGTTACGAACTTACCTCCTTTTAGGTGTTACTGGCATTGGAACATAGAACCATTTCAATTTTTTTAAAACAAAATTTGGCACTTATCTCCTTTTACATTTCAATACCTCAATTATTACATAAAATTAAAATTTCAAATGATAAAAATTCAAAATGCTAGCCAAACATATTTGTCCAATGAACTAGCTCAAAATAACGCTAATAGAAAAGAATTTAATTGCGAAACACAAATTAAACCGAAAGTGCAAACTAAGTTAAAAGTAAGCAAGGCTACTTTAATTTTAGGTTGCATCATTAAAGTCTTAATTTTTTAAAAAGAATATCATGCTTAAGTGGATTTGTACTAGGAAGAATTAATACAAGTAATGGATCATATTACAGTATATTCTATATCTTTTAACACTATCCAAACAAATACAAAAAACTCAAGAAAGCTCTATACTTTCCTATTTGTCCTTTATCATTCAAGAATTAAGTGCATAAATCATAATAAAAAAAAAATTCCAATCTTCCAATATAGTAACAAATTTAAAACAATCAAATATTTACATTCAATAGTTTTCAAAGTTAATGTTTGATGTATTGAAATTTTTTCAGAATTTGTACATGTTTGAATGGATGGCTTCAAGGGCAAGTTGTGCAGGCCTGATAAAGAATTAGTAAAATATTAATGAAAATAATCAACAATCTTAAAATAAATGAAATTGCTGGTACAACTTAATGATTCTGAATTAGCATTGCTAATTAACAAAAAGTTAGGAACAAAAATATATCGTTAGAGATCTATTACTGAAACACTAAACAATCAATGACAATTCCAAAACCATAACACACCCCTGTTAGTTAAAAACATGACATTTTATGTTTTTATTTGTAAGCACAGGAAAAAGACTAGCAACATGAAATAATTTATTCAACAATGCAACGAATATGGAGATAATACATATTAGCAAAAAAAGTTTAAAAACACATCCACATGTACATACACACATATTTGGAAGATATGTAACAAATGAACTGCAGCTTCTTATAAATATTGGAATTTTCTATATTAATGCAGAGTAAACTATTTAATAATTACAAAAAAATTAAAGATACTTTGATACACACGAAAATATTTATAACCTCATTGATATTTAAATTCAAGACAATTAAAGTTTACAAGAAATTACATAAGTATGAAACACAAAACATTAAAAATGCTGCAAATCCCTTATTATAAATCTAAGAAAAGATAAATAAAATTCGTTTTATTTTGAGGATGCTCTATTAAAAACAAACATAAAAGTTTACGCAGTATAAAGTATCAATTAAATACACAGCAACAAAAAATGCAAATATTTAAAAAATTCTACATCACACTAAGAGATAGTAGCATCAACATGTAATTGATCTTCTTTCAATGCAAACACAAACTTCATGAAGCAGCATTGAAAGAAAGATTGAAATTTACTAGTAAAAAAACCCAAAAATTTAAAATTAAATAGATTAAATTCTCTGAAAGTAAACAACGACTGAGAATACTTTGAGGGAAAAAATGAGAAACAGAACTATTTCTAGTAGATTTTCATTCCCTTCATAAATGTAATTTCAATTAATTAGGTATTCAAAATTAGTATTACTGATAAAACTCCTTTAAAATGCACAAATACATATTTTTTCACACTACTATGAGCATATGTGTGCATGTATCAGTGCATGTGAGTATAAATAAAATACAATACATATATTACAAACACACAATTGAGCTCTGATTACTCCAATTATCCCATAGATTTTTTAATTGAAAGTTCATGTTGATTTTTTATTACCTTTTAAGTACAAATTTCCACAAAAAGCAAAAATCCTTTTAATAATCAGAATTTTTAATTAATATTAAATAAAAGTGGAATATTTTAATAATTTGAAGTAGCTTAATTCAGTCTATAAAAAGTATCAAATAAATTTTCACAAGGAATTCTTTTATTCTATCACACTGTAAATGTGATTTTCTTTTATGTCTTTAATGAGTAAGAGTTAATGAAATTGTAAAATACAAATTTTTGCTTTAGGATACTAGTAACTATATAAAAAAATAAAAGCCATTTTCAAGAGTATATTGGAAATAAATTATTAAGATTAAATAACATTTGTGATTTCAGTACTATTTTTAAATTTACACTTCAAAAGCAAAAGTTACTTTTTGTAATCTTAAGGATGAAAATCAGAATTTTTTTTCACACGTTCAATTCTTGAGTACTTGTAAAAAAAGTAAAAAACCTGTAGTTGCATGGAATATATAGATAAAAGTAATTCCTTAAATTATAATAATATTACTTTTTTTCAATTTAAATGACATTGATGTAAGATAATCTTTTTTTATATTTTTGAATAAGGGAAATTCTGAATATGACTTGTTTGTGGCTAAACAATTTCTTCTACAGAAGAGTTAATTAGACCCTGAATATAGATGAATATTGACTGAAAACAAAATCTTTCTGAAAGCATTCAAAGCAACCACTATTACTAACATTTCATAGAAATTCAAATGTCAGCAATAGATAATCACAATTAGAAAATTTTCAGCTTTCATGCACTTTTTAAGACGATAAAAAGCTATGTATAATTTAATTAAAATTTTTTCTTCATTATATATATATATATATATAATGTTAACAACATTCCATACAAACATTTCCATAATATTAAAAATTATGGAAGTGTTTGTATATTTCTTCCAGGTTATTTTAAGATGAATATTTGTAGAGACAAGATAGTTATATAAACATATTTGTTTAGTGAAAGCAATTCTTAATTGATTACTTTTAAAGTAAATTATTAAAATGACTAGTTGATTTAAAATATATTTAGAGAAGTAATAAAATACAATCAGTCAATATGTTTATTTAAAAATAAATTAAAAATCTTTGATGACTACAACTTGAAATCAGCACACCCAGAACTTTTCTACCACTTAAAAGTCCATTTTGAAGGAATTAATACCAGGAAATGAAAACAGAACTTAAAGCTAATGGATGTTATAGCAATATTAGTGTTTAAATTATCGACAGAAGAAAAATCAGATTTAAAGAATCAATGTTCCAAAATGACTTACATGAAAATCAGATCCTAAGAATAAAGTTCAAATACTACATAAATTAAAGAAAATAACTGCATAAGTTTTATAATTAAGACTTATATATTTATAGATAATCTAAAAATAATTTATAACTGCTCACATTTACTTTTCAATAGAATAAAATACTGAAATTATCAGGGAAAATAAAATTTTCATTGTGTGTTAGCTAAAAAAACTTGCAAAGTAGAAGCATGATTATCCACTTGCCTATAAAATTGTGATAATCATAAAAAATACAGGCATCTCAATTCTTTCTAATAATATGTAGCACTGATTAGTATTTAAAAAATAAAGAAAATCAGTTCAGGATACCATTTTATAGAATTAGAAAATTGAGACATATTTTGGTCGATACCATATCATCTTTAAATAAATTTTATTTAAGGGTCGCACAGTATGAAATGTACTTTATAAGATGATCTGACAAAATTAAATATAAGATTTGATTTTCAATTTCAAAAATGTTATACCAAAACACGAAGTTTAAAGACAAAAATATTTTATGCGAGTTATATACACAATTTTTATTTTAAATGGCGCTTGTATAATTTGTACAACCATTACATGTCTAGTTAAAACTGAATAATCAGTGCTCAACTGCTTCATAAAATTTCAGATGATTTAGCAGGATTTTATACAACGAAAATGATGATATTTATGAAATTATATAATATACACAAATGCAGTACCAGTGTTCACATACAGATAGACATAAACATCTGTCTAACCAATTCAGTATAATATTCAGCACATATTTATTTAATTATACATATGGTACATATATAAATCAGTATATATGTATAACATTATAGATAAATAAATATATACTGCCAGTGCTTACATACGTACACATGAATGTACACAAACACATGTACATACATACATAATTAAAATTGTAAACACAGGACATAGAAAATAAATATTGTTCCATCGAAAGATTATGCTTCAGTTTCTCCTCTCAAACGTAACCTAGCAAAATCCTCAAATATAAGATCATCATCACCATCATCCATACCAGCATCCCTAAAAGTAAAAGTGTGGGTAAAGATAAGCTGAAATGACAAACATAACCTGAAATGACAAACATAACTAGCACAATAAACCAAAATATTTTCACAAAGTGATACTGAACTGTAAAAGAAGTTGTATTGCAAGAAAAAACCATGTCAATCTTCAAAAGTTAAGAAAATTAAAAATTTCGAAGTTATGAATAAATTAATCATTAAGAATAAATCTATTAACAAATTAACTAAGAATTCATTATGTTAGAGATTTATTCTATCATATTGAAATAAACTTTGCAAAAGATGCTTCCCCTAATTTTCCTCATGAGAAAAACCAACTTATTTCATTAGACATAGAATGTTGGCATTTAAGACCAATGAAACTGCCTTTTAAGTTAAGAACACATTTGAAATTCTCAAATATCACATACATATGAAACTTATAAGTATAGCTGACAAAATACATTAATATCAAATTGCAAGTAATAGTAATTTGCTTAAATGCAAAAACACTTTTTGCAGAAATTTAGAATGTACTTCTATGTGACTCAGATAAAACAGCTGTTAGAAGGCAAAAAGGTGGAAATTCATTGAGGTGAAGAATTTCTTGTGCATAATTTTTGTTGGACAATAAACCAAAAAAAGAACCAGAAGACCTATTTTAGCAAGCTGCATCATTACACTGCTTTAAAAAAACCTTACACCATTATACTGCCTAGACTAGTGTGGGCAAGGTCCTCCTTAGGCCTGCAAGTAGCTTGCCCAGTTACTTTTTACTGCCTGCTTAGTCGCATAAAACACCATGATAAAACAAATACGATATTGTTTAAAATATAAAACCTATCTTAGTAAATACAAGGAATTTTTATTATTTAGGAATAATAGTTAGAACAGTGCTTGCACGAAAAAGATAATATTTCACAAGCTATTGTAAAACAAATCTGCTTTGTTGAATAAGATTGCTAGTACTTAACATTAGAACAATTTTTTTCTTCTTCAAATTTCAAAATGAATTGAAAGTATGGAAAACTTGTGATAAGATGAGGTATTCTCATCTTAGTTGATTATTAAAACCCTAATAAAATGTAATTAAAAATGACGAGTTATAACAATGGTAAAATGCTGTGGTGCTGTAAGGCAAAGAGTGATGCATGTGGAGGGTGAAATAATAAGTTTGATAAAATTGGTGATGAAATATTAAAAAGTGTTGACACACACAAAAATGTCTAAGACACATGAAGTTAAAATGTGATTTATGGAAAGAGGTTCTTTGCAATGCTGGCACAGTGGAACGGCTTCACCAACCAATACAAATCTATGCGTGACTTGTGAATGGGCAATGCAAAGACGTTAAAAAACCATCTAACCCAGGGATTCCCAAACTTATCCTAGTCATGGCACCCTTAAGAGAATTAGAATTTTCTCACTGCACCCCTTAAAAGAATTAGAATTTTCTCACAGCTTTTCTCTCAAACATCCACTGTATTATATAGATTATAATGATACATTATGTACAGATGGTGCACTTTAAAATCTGTCATGGCCTAAAGTGCTCACATTGGGTGAATGTGGAAGTTTGGAGAGTGGGGTGCTAGATCGGGTGTTGCCTCGTCATCTGACCATGGTTCGAAATGATGTGTTGTTGTCATTGGATCTTTTCCTCAATGGATGGATCCCGGACCGTCGTCAATAGCCTGTTGTGTTGCTCTAGTACGACGTTAATTAAAAATTACTTCTGCAAAATTTACCTCGTCACATATTATCTATCTGTGGTATATTATTTGCTTAGCAAAATGTATATCAAGTCTTTTGCTTCTCAAAAAATTTGATTAGAGATCATGGGCGCTTCGCGGCTCTCCTCATCTCTCTACGGTGCCACGGCACACACTTTGGGAACCCTTGGTCTAACCATTGAGTTGTATGACCGATGAGCATTGACCGATGGTAGGAGAGAGACTGTCGGGTGGATGTTGTCGTTGCTCTGCTCACTCAAGTTTTTGTGTCATTTGTTCCACACAATGTCTTGTACAAAATTATGTAGATCATCATATTGAATACGAATATTAAGAATCACTGAATTTCTCACCGCATCATTGGCTAGTCCATTGCCAACAATTTGATTCCTCTAAATAATGATGACGGCATATATGACCTAGATTACCACAGAAGTTCGCAACAATAAAGGCTGCAAACGGATTGATTGTAACATCGCAAAACAAGAATGGGTTTTGGAATTCCACTTAAAATGGGCAAAATCATTTGTTTTAAAAATTTTAAACTATACTTAATTTCAATTTCTGTTAGAAGTTGGTACCAATTTATGGCAAAGTGCTAATTTCTCGCCACCTTTCTTAACTTTTTATATATCAACTGTAAACATTTTTAAGCATTTATTTATAATAACCATACTTTAAAAGTCTAGTGATATTCTTCGATTGATCGTGACATCGATACAATCAAACCTACACTTTAACTTTCACTCATTCACTTTTATTTTATTTAAAGATATATTTTTGTGATTGGCTGATTGAAAGTTGAAGATGTATGGTTATGCAAATTACTTAACCTATATTTATGCAGACAAGTGGATCTGCTGTATTGGGAGATACAGATCTATTCAATCTTGTTGTTGATGCTGCTTGCACATTATCCCAGTCTGTTAGGCGGATAACATTCTTTATTTTATTTAAGTTTGTTTGGTCAACCTTCTTTAAGTTAGATTTATAGACGAACTGGTTACGTGCTCGGACCCACTACTGCATCATTTACTACTTGTTGGGTTACAATCCCCTATGTCATTCCCAATAATTTCGCTAAAAAAATTATTTGGAAACGAAAGTTATCTTTACGACACAAATGTTTTTTTGAGAAATTCCTCATTAATTAAAAATTAATGAAAACAGACCGTTTAAATTCCCAGATTTTGCAAAATTATTTTGTTTGAAAGTAATTTTAAGGAAAAAAACATTAACTAATTAAAAAATGTAATATGAAGACCTAGATAAATTCAGCAAGTAGAGAAGAATTATTCGCTCCCTTGCAGTTTGAAATTTTAATTTTCAATCTTTATATGTGTGACCTGCTACCTTATCCCCCCCCCCCAAAAAAAAAAAAAAAATTGCGCAGAAATCACAAAATTAATTATTACAAAATATTCTCATTAGTAGGCCTTTCATTGTGGCATCGAAAAGCTAATTACTGTGGTGGAAAATCGCACATGTGCATAGATAAATATAGGAATAGTTGTGTCATTCTAAACCAAAACCAACACTCAAATTTTCCACCAATGATGTTAAAAAAAAAAAATTCCGCTGGGAATACTGATTAGGCAACTCAGATATCGTGCATGCGCTAAGAAAATCCTTCAGGTCGAGTGGCATTTGCCGCCAACTGCCGATTCTCAGTCGAGGATACAACGTATTTTGCGGTCAACAAAATGAGAACATCATACAACGGAGTCACGAGACGAACTTATTTATTAAAACGTGTAAAACATAAAAGAAAAGACATTCAAGTTCAATTTCATACAATATCAGCTTTCCGATTGGCTAAGAACAAGTGACATCACATAGCAGCTTTCCAATTGGCTGGAACAAGGGGAAATCACACAGTGGTGACAAACAAATAGATGCGTGAGCGGATATATATGCATGAATCAGCAGAAAAGGATTGCATCCATAATGGAAACCAACACATCAAAATCGTTTGAGCTAAGCGACAACATCATGACACCATGAGATCCGGGAAAATCGCGATGACTGTGAGATCTGCGCTAGCTAAGGGATGGCTGTGTGAGATTGGAAAAAATCACGATGCATCACCACTGTGAATCTCGCGACACCGACATGGCAATGTCGACCTCTCACCGGTTTTTCACGATGTATCAGCCTTAGACAAATTTTAAATATTGGTATTTATAGAAAACATTAATCCCTATCTATTGCTACATTCCGTTTTGTTATGTGATGTAAATTATGTAATTGCGATCGGGTGAGTCGTTTTTTTTTTTTTTTTACGGGTATACATCGCCCATTTACCTGAAGAGAAGGTCGAAGCAGTGTGTTAGGTCAATACGTCGCCCCTCAACTGCTAGGATCCCCCTTTTCAGGGACACAGGTCTCCACACACAGCAAACATGTGGGTGATATGATCCCCTTGAGAAGCTGATACTAGAGTGTTAAAAAGCTTCTCAAGAAAGAAGAGGTTACCACAATGAGTGAGGAAGAAAAAGCAAAAGGATAGGTGAGGGTAACAATGAAAGGGAGAACACTGCAGTATCAGAGGGATATACAGGGAAGGAGTTGGGATTGCCTATTGAGTAACAAGGGAAGAATCCCTACTGACCTACCAAGAGGGATGAGAGTGGCCTGTTTCCGCTTATTAACCGGACATGACTATCTCCAACAAAACCTACATAAGATTGGGGTGGCTACCTCCCCGATCTGTCCGCTTTGTTGCGATGGTTTTATGAACAGACAGTGCTCTAATTTACAGGACATTGACACCATGGATAAGTCCCCAAGGACTTTATTCGCTATATTGGACGGCAAGACAGTGTATGGCCAAAGGCCTTGAGCTGGGCATAGGATATAAAAAAAAAATCAAAGGGAGAAGAGATCACTAAAGTACTTAAGGGATGTGAAGCCTGTAGAAACATATAGGTATTCCCTTGAGGGCTAGAATTTTATGATGGTAATGATAAGCTTTTGTTCTTTTTTAACAATTAAAATTGGTAACAATATGAATTTGCACGCACACCATAAGATACAAGTTCAATAAGGTAAAAAACCTCTATAAGAGGGAATAAGTTACACTGGATGACTACTCATATTATTTCTCACTTTAATTATAAATTTATTAATTGTACTTCAGTACTAATTGCAAAAAGTTTTAGATTTGCATTTTAAATTTTTCATTAGGTAACTAAAATTAATCAGAATAAAGACTTTATTCACATGCTAAAATACGTAAAAATTAAATTCTATGAAAATAAAACTAAGCTATGTTCGTCCATCTTCAACATTAGACTTACGTATCGAGACGAATAAGATCGGTGTCTATTCCTGTATGATCATCATTTTCTGCATTGTTAATAGATCCTGCATTTCTTGGAGGAGGGGGATCATCAGCTGGCTTTGGATGCATGAGAATAAATGGTAGCTCTGCAACTAAATCTCTAGATTTGGAAAAAATACATTTGAGCAATTTAATTTAAGAATAAAAAATACACAAGTAATAGTAGAAACATGAAACTCTGGAATTCACCTAAACTTTAGACATGAAAATTATTACATGAGCAAATCTCCATTGAACACTGCATGCTGTAATAAAGGCCAAAATACGAAAAAAGCCATACTGCAATTTCTAATTTTAGGAATATTGCAGCAATTAGCATAACTGTGGAATAATGGTAAATATCAAAAGCTTTCATAAATAAGAATGAATTACTGATTTGTTTATATACCTTATTTCAGTTTATATAATTTGTTACCATACCTAGTCAAATAAGAAACAGATACATATCCTCACCCTGGCAATGACCGACTATTATGGTCCTCCATGTATAAATTTCCTTGAACAGATGGAGGCAACTGATTTAAAAGGTTGCTTATCTTGATGGGAGAACGGTCATGCTGAGGACACTATCCTGAAGAACACCTTCCTCTCAGATATAGGACAAAGTCAATGTGGATCGAAAACTGTTGGGAGCGTCAAGAATTTCTGAATGAAATTCAGTAGGTACCCTCGAAATCTAAGATAAAATGGTTTCCATCCTTTCAAAAAGCCTGCACATGCAGCCTGTAAACTTGACAGGTGAATTATACATGTTTGTAGGATTTTTCTACGCTTTGGAAAGTAAGTAACTATGGTATGACTCCAAGCCTTAGTGAAAGCATGTTCCTTCCACATACAATTAGAGTACCAATAGTATGCAAAGGGAATGGGTGATCAAATTCAGCTAAGTGAATACCATCAGAACCAGGTGCAGTTATTCATGGTTTTGAAGAGCACTTTGTTAACTCCCTTTCAGTGAATTCCGAAAACTCAAACCTGACCAAAACAGTAAGAGAGTAAGGAATCATGTATAAGTGATTGCGTTGCTTTTTTGATTTTAAGGAAGACAGGATCCCATCATTAGGAAAAAACCTGTACATTTACTAATAGAAATAAATGCTGATGTCATTTTAAAAGCGTCCTTTTATGACCACTGAAATGAACCCCAACTTCTCTTCTGAGAAATCAAACAAAAATCATATTTTCAGTTTTTAAAACCTACAATGAGTATTTCCTAGGGGTTTCACAAACAAAACTGTTTGATAACTTCAAAGTACTTTTTTTCAGAATCATACAAAATACACTTCAAATAAACCATGTATTAATATTTATACTAACTTATTTTGCACACTATCTAACCATCAAATGGAGCAAATTTTGGTTACAATGGTGTAAATAATAGCAAATTTTTTTCTAAGCCCACCCTATTGTTGCACTCCTTATTAATACTCCAATTAACACTAAAGAAATTGCTTTGATTAAAATATTTCAAGTATCTTGTTATGATTAGGAATAATCTTAATGACATGCCTTTTTACTTTTTAAGGCACTGCAACCACTTATGTATATCACCATGCATGCCTTTGAGTGTTTTAATCAAAATTGAGCGTCGATTCATAGTCCCCCCCATACCTAACTAAATGGTCAAATACCAGTAGGCATTAAATACTGGGATGTAAAATAATATATTTCACAGTAAAACTTTGAATTAATGGATTTTTAAATTTGTTAAACATAACATCAAACCCTATAAAAGAAACTTAATACTGTATTTTGATGCTAAAAGATGGTGACAAATCATGCACAATTTTAGCGCAGAGTTAAGTCAATAAATGAGAAAACATAATTCTTAATAACAAAGTTCTTACCCTCCAAGAGGTCCCAAACATAATTTCACTTTTACTTTATATTGGCAAATGATACCAAGATTTTCTTTTTGAGTAGCATCACCCACTCTATAGAATAAATTTGAAAAGTATACAATCAGAAAAAACCCACTAGGTTTTTAAGAATCAGTCAGAAAATAACTTACTTACATAAATCAATTCTAAATAATTAGAGAATCTTACAGATCTCATAATAAAAATAAAATGCAACAATGGTACACATAAAATACAAATAGTTTTTAGTAAAAACAAAGAAATTTAAAATTAAGAAAAATAACAGGATCAACTTTAAGATCGACTATCCACATTATTGACAGAGGAAAGAAAAAGCTTTTATAATATACTTTATTAACTATAACTAAAGTGGTGGCAGTAGACCCTTTTCTTGTTATTAAACAGTTAAAACATTAATTTTTGAGATTGATGTTAAAGACTTGAAGTTAGGATATAACTGTACTAAAGCTTGGATATTAGATTGCAAATAAATGTTTTAAACATTTTTTTTTTTGGCAAGGAAAGAAAAATTTGTTAGTTTACATACGAGTTAAGATACACAAAATTTTAAATTTAAGATAACTCATGAGTATAAAAATCACAGAATAACGATAGAAGACAAGAATATACATACAAAGTCGAAGATGCAAGATTTGTGTCACCGTGCTTTAATTGCCCATCAAGTGCTAAACCCCGTTTATCCTTATTGTTGGCTAACAGGGGTTTTAAATAGTAGACTTTGGAAAGAGTAAAACCAGGTCCAACTGGACATCCATCTCTAAAACAAGTAAATAGAAATACTATTGTTAATTTTCCAAAACGATACATAAGAAAAACCATCAAATAAATCTTAAGACATTCAAGAAATTAAATCTGTTCAATAATCATAGTACTCTTAAGGAAAAAACTAATTAAAAAATGTAATATAAAGACCTAGATAAATTCAGCAAGTAGAGAAGAATTATTTGTTCCCTCGCAGTTTCAATTTCAATCTTTATATGTGTGACCTCTTACCTTATTCCCGAGAAAAAAGCAGCAAAGAAATCGCAAAATTAATTATCACAAAAGATTCTCATTAGTAGGCCTTTAATCGCTGCATCGAAAAGGTAAGTACAGTGGTGGAAAATAGCACATGTGCATAAGTAAACATCGGAATCGTTGTGTCGGTCTAACAGGGTTCATACAGAATTTTGAATATAAAAATTAAGGAGTATATTAAGAGTATTTAACAAGTCGAGTTCTTTCGAAATTTTTAAGGAGTCATAGCAGGTTTATACACACATTTTCAAATGTGAAAAATAAAAATGTTAAAGAACTTAGTTTCACTAAATACTATATTACTAATAACTCAGAACAATAAAATTATACTTTGATACTTCAACTCAACACAGGTTCATTTTCCCCATGCTCGCTGGAGCTGTTTTATCTAGGATGCTACTGTAAACAGTTCTTATACAGTGAAATCTCAGTACAACGTTTCTCAGTTTAAAGTACATATTTCTCTCAAATCCCAGCTAAAACTCACAATAAAAGAATTCAATCATATTTGTTTTCAAAGTAAAGTATTTTTCAAAATAAAATAACAATTAAATATTTTTAGATGTAAGTTATACAGTACAAAGTCCCAAATCCGGATTTGTACAAAATCTGGCCGTTTTGATAACCGGCATTTATTTGTTTTTCTCACATTTTTACATCTTTCTGACAATTTGTAAAGAACAAGAAGTTAAAGCTGGACCTAATTGATGAAACAACACAAAATAACAGACATGTTCAGGGAAAATACAACACAGAATTGGCCACAAAAATCTCAAGAATTTGTAATAATCAACTTCGATGATAACAGATTGCAGTTTTCAATATGTTCGCAGCGCTTCTTCAATATTTAACCCTCTGGATACAGAGACGGCCGAAATTTTTGCATTCTCTGGTTACAGAGATGTCTGTTCCATTGACATGAATGTCAGGGTTTTCGAAGGGGAGCCTCGAGTGCTTAGAGTGTAAATTATCATACATATTGAAGACACCACCGTTGTTTCAGTTTATCCGCGACGTATCTGTTGTAACTAGTTCTTCTAAGTGTTAACGTGTTTTGTTATAACTGTAACTTTTTTGTATTAGTTCTATCTTTTAAGTGGCACGTGCTGTTTTTTTTCGCTTGCTTTAATTATGTTCTCTGTTTTGTTATGGTTCTTTCTTTTTTCAATAAAGTAACGTTAGATTATCTCTGCTAAATAACATCTTTCAAAGAATTATTCAAACAGGTTATGGGTCATCAACTCGCTGGAACCTGTGCTAGTAAGTAGATCGATGAGTTTTTTAATAGAATAATAGATTCACTACATTTGGAAGCAATTGCTACCGCTATTAGGCTTAGCTATACCGCTAACGATAGACTGCTATTGCTTAGCCAAACTTGTGTCTAGTTCGACAGTATTTGTGATTATAATTAAGAACTCGTTTCACCTCAAGCAAACGATTCCAGAAAGAATGGATTTAACAAGACACGTTAAATTATTAACTGGAGAATCTGACTGGCCAATTTGGAAAAGAAAAATTAGAGACTTGCTAGATTACCATGAAGGAGCTCTAGAAGTGATTGATGGCAAGCTAGTCAAGCCAGAACCTTTGCTCAACTCAGAAAATGCAGATGCAATCAAGGATCACAAGCAACAGTGTGATTTCTACCGCAAGGCAAATAGTTATGCCAAGTCTATGATCGCAAGTACGGTTACTAATACAGTGTATCAGAAAATCATGGACAAAGAGACTGCATGTGAGGCTTGGGAAGCTCTAAAACAGCAGTTTAAAGCCACTTCAAAAGATCAGCTTTTCAAAATTTTTACAGAATTTTTTGCTTTTAACTGGTTACTTTGCGATGATGTTTCCACACACATTGCTAAACTCAGGAGTCTGTGGAACGAGCTGAACAACGGTCTCAAAGATAGAGGTGAAAACAAGCTACCAAATCTAATGCTAGTGTGCAAAGTATTAAATATTTTGCTAAGCAGCTTTGAGACGTTTAAGTCCAGTTGGATGTTGTTAGCCAAAAATGAGGACCGGACTTTCGATGAACTTACAAATCAACTGTGCATGTTTGAGAGGAATTTTGCAAAATCTGAAACGAGTAAAAGAACCATTCAGGAAGCTTTGCCAGCTACTAACCAAGACAGGCATAAGCAAGATGGCAAGGGTAGATTCCTGAAGCAATCAAGGAAAGGAGACGTCTGCAACTATTGCAACAAAAGGGGACACTGGGTGAAGGACTGCCGAAAGTGGATTTCCGATGGAAGACCGAGCAGGAAAAAACCAGTGAATGGAAACATGGAGACTGCCAATGTGTCCCTGATGTCTATCTGTGGTGAAGTCTGTGCTGCTGAAATGGATTTAACGTCCTTCTGGGTTGATAACGGAGCAACTCGTCATATCACAAATTGTCCAGAATATTTTGTAGAGTTTACTAGTTTCCATAGTCCTTGTTGCATTAAGGCTGCTGGAAAAGAAACCTTGGCTGCACTCGGAAAAGGCACTATTTGTGTAAAGACCACTATTAACGAGAAATGCCAAGAAATTCAACTACAAGATGTCTGGTATGTGCCCGAGATAAGTAGAAACTTGTTTTCAGTGCTGGCTGCTCAAGATAGGAATGTCAATAGTGAATTCAGGTCATCCCCTACTGAGTGTTGGCTAATAGTCAATGGAGTAGCTGTACTATATGGAACACGAAGTGTAAATGGAACTCTCTTCAAGGCTGCTATTGAACCGATTGTGCCTGAGAAAGGAGCAGAAGTAAATGCAGTTGTGGAAGACAGCTCCTTGTTGCAGCTGTATCATGAAAGATGGGGACATCAAGATAAACGCCACATCAAAGATATATTGCAAAAAAAACTGGGAATCAGTGTTCGCCTAGATAACGAACCCTGTGAATCATGTGTTTATGGCAAAACACATCGATTACCATTCGGAACCAGAAAGAAAGCTTCCCATCCTGGTGAACTGGTTTCAGCTGATGTGTGTGGACCCTTTGATTACTCATTTCAAAAGAAGCGATTCTTGGTTGTATTCAAAGATAGTTATACCAAATTTCGCTATAGTTTTGTAATTAAGGAAAAATTAGAAGTAAAGAATGTGCTTAAGCAAATGCTCGCTCATGCTAAAAACTTTGGGCATTCTGTTAAAGAATTTCTCAGTGACAATGGGGGTGAATTTGACAACAAAGAAGTTTGTGCCGTTTTATGACAAGAAGGAATCACGCAAAGACTAACTGCACCTTACATGCCAGAGCAAAATGGCGCCAGTGAACGATAGATACGCACCATTGTAGAAATGGCAAGAACATTCAAATCCTGATGCCAATTATCCTGCTGCAATGTGGGCTGAACTCGTTACCTCTGCTGTATATATTTTGAACAGAACAGGCAAATCATCAGTGGAAGGTGCTAGCCCATATGAATTGTGGATGAAAAAGAAACCTCGCCTGAAACATTTGCGAGTGATGAGTTCCACTTGCTATGTTCACGTTCCTGTTCAAAAGAGGAGGAAAATGGACAAGAAAGCTGTCAAGGGCTATCTTGTTGGATATGACGGTGATGAGCGTTACAGGATTTGGTTGAAAGGAGAGAACCGAGTGATTTTCTCAAGAGATGTAATTTTTCAAGAGAAATCTAGCAAATATCACCACATTAAACTGATGATAAAAGGACTTCCTGATGAGGGAAAGTCCTATGAGGAGAAATTGATTGGAAAACATAAATCTCAAAGCGATTCTGAAGATGAATCAGAAGAAAATGAGCCAGGAAGGACAAGAGATGTCGAAGAAGACAATGGCAAGGAGCTCAAAACTTCAGGTGATAGACAGTTGCGAAACCGTTCTCTATTACACCAGCCTGTGCGTTTTGAGGACTACATTATGGAAGCCGAATCATTTGTTTATGAGACTGACAGTCCTGGAACATTTGAAGAGGCAGTTAATGGCAAAGAAAGTGTAAACTGGAAGAAAGCCATGGACAATGAATTGACTTCTCATAAAGAAAACCAAACATGGGAGCTGACTGATCTACCAGCAGGAAGCAAGGTTATACCATGCAGATGGGTCTACAAAATCAAGACAAATCCAGATGGCAGCATCAACAAATACAAAGCTAGGCTTGTCGTGAAAGGTTACAGTCAACGCCAAGGCATTGATTACAGTGAAACTTACAGTCCAGTAGCTAAGTTGGGAACAATACGTGCAATATTGAGCATTGCTGCTGAGGAGAAAATGTATTTGTCGCAGTTTGACGTATCAACAGCCTTTCTGTATGGAGAACTTGATGAAACCATCTACATGCAACAGCCAGAAGGCTATTAGGATGGAACAGGACGCGTTTGCAGGCTCAAGCGCAGCTTGTATGGTCTGAAACAGGCTCCACGTTGCTGGAACAAGTGTTTTGGCCAGTTTTTGCTGACACTTGGTTTTAAAGCAAGTGATGCTGACCCGTGTCTATATATTGGAGAAGAGAACGGTAATAAAGTACTCATAGTGTTATATGTTGACGATGGACTGGTTGCTGCAACTAACCAAGAGGACATAGATGCATTCCTTAAAGAATTAAAAGCTAGATTTAAGATGTGCATTGGAAAAGTTTCCTGCTTTCTGGGACTTGAAATTGAATGTCACAAAGATGGCTCTATTGAAATTAATCAGAAAGGATATGCCAGAAAAATCCTCCAGCGGTTTGGATTTGAAGGGTGCAAACCAGCACTAACTCCCATGCTGAAGGAATCTAAGTTCCTGAAACCTGAGGACACCAAAAGACCGGATTTCCCATATCGTCAGGCGGTTGGTGCCTTAATGTATCTAATGGTGGGAACAAGGCCAGATATAGCTTACAGTGTTGGGTTTCTATCCAGGTCACTAGAAAATCCATCTACAGAGGATATTGTGAGAGTAAAGAGAGTGTTCCGCTACATAGCAGGTACAACTAATCTGGCAATGTGACTGGTACAAGTAGAGTGCTGGAATGCTACAGTGATGCAGATTTCGGTGGATGTTCTAATACAGGAAGATCAACATCTGGTTCAGTAATGGTATACGCCGGAGGTGCAATTTCTTGGCACAGTCAGAGACAATCTATTGTAGCCACTTCAACCACAGAGGCTGAAGTTGTGGCAGCATCTGAGGCAGTCAAAGAAGTCCTTTGGCTTACAAGACTGTATCAGGGAATAGTGAACCTAACAGAAGTGCCCTCACTTCAAGTAGACAATCAAGCAGCTGTAAAGCTTGCCCACAATCCGGAATATCATCGAAGGACCAAACATATCGAAATCAAGCATTTCTTTATTCATGAAAAAGTGATGGAAGGCAAGGTGCATGTTGAAAAAGTATCAACCGAAAGACAACTTGCTGATATTATGACCAAGCCATTAACCAAGCCTCGGTTATTGATCTTGTGTCAACAAATGGGACTTATGAACTAATCAATCAAAAACCCAATTAACAAGGGAAAGTATTGTAACTAGTTATTCTAAGTGTTAACGTGTTTTGTTATAACTGTAACTTTTTTGTATTAGTTCTATCTTTTAAGTGGCTCGTGCTGGTTTTTTTCGCTTGCTTTAATTATGTTCTCTGTTTTGTTACGGTTCTTTCTTTTTTCAATAAAGTAACGTTAGATTATCTCTGCTAAATAACATATTTCAAAGAATTATTCAAACAGTATCTCCTTCTAGACATAATCAGACCCACAATAGAAACGGCAACATGTGGTGACAAAGGTACTAAATGCATTACCTCTCCTCTTGGGGGAAAGCCGTCCCCAGGAGGAGAGGCCGGTTCAGCCATGTTTCAGTAAGCTGATTCTTTTGGCTGTTTCCGTAACACCAAGGTAGAAAACGATATTCCGTCGCTCCATTTACAGAGGGTTGAGTTAAGATCACCTTGATCCGTCCGGTCTCTTGACCTCTCTATTATCATCTTCTTATTCCACAATCCGAAAATAAAACGGGCCTGTTGAGACCTCCCTCAGATCTGTGCAAGGAGGATGTTATCCCCCTTTTAAGTGACCACTGGCATCGATCACCATTTACGAGCTGTCAGTGTCTGACCTCCAGAGGGTTTCTCCTTTTGTTCGACCCTGTGATATCTCTTGTGCAAACGATACGCCATACAATACTATGAAAGGAAAGCATCAGTCGTAAATGGCACTCAAGGTTCCATTGATCAAGTTAAGTAATTAGGTACGAGGGGTTGGACATGCAGGTGGTCTTACTTCCCATTCAACTTCATCGCTTCGCCTTTTCTCGTGGGAAAATTTCAAGAGCTTGCTGCCAATACACCGCGGGCAATGTGAAGTATCGTTTTACAACTGAAACGGAACGTTTTTGAATCTATTCTTGTGGTGGAACATAGTGCGCATTTCGAAATTGAAAAGGCGTATTTTAAGGAGTATCACATAACAATAAGGAATTTTAAGAGTGTTTAAAATCGAAAGTCCATTTTAAGAAGTGTGCAAACCCTGTCTAAACCAAAACCCAACTCAGATATCACACATGCGCTAAGAAAGCATCTAAATCGATGCCGCTGAGCAATGACACCGTGACAGGAAAACTGCGAGATCGAGGAAAATTGCTATGTCACAACGACCGCAAGATCTGCGGTTTTTCATGATGTATCAATACATCGCCCAGGCCTACCCCTTAGTATATGAAAACGTCACTAGGACTTCAAAGCTTGAAATACCCTCATTGGCTAGAAACACTAATGACATCATATTCTTAAAAACGGTGAAAATCATGTTAAAAAAACGCGAAAAATTACTGAAATGGAAAAAAATCCACAAAAAGCGGAAATCCATGGAAACGCGGAAGATTCTCATGCTTGCCTTCATCCATACTTATCATTACATTGACAATTTTGTACAGAATAAAGTAAATGTTCTTACTCGCTCTCTATTTCAGCAACTGTACATTTGTACTGGGCAGAAGAAAACAAACAGATGTCAGCAAACTGCCGAACTAAAAAGAAAAAGGATTTTTACAACCTATATACATGGACAAAAATAAAAGGCATATAAAAGAAAAATTCAATAAATATATTACCAGAAACTTTTATTTTTTTAACATTCCTGTTGGAATTATTGGCTATGTGCACATTAACAGCAATATCTTCTCCATGGTGATATAACTACAAAAAATAATATTTTATAAGCATATGAAGGTACAGCTGAAGAAATTAACCTATTCATTTCAAAATCAAATCCCAAAACAGGACAGACACATCTGAAGTAAAAGTATGATTAGAAAATAACTAGTATATTCCTATAGCTTATAAAGCAATAAATACTGTTTAATACCTCCAAAACAAAAACAATACAGAATCAATTCTAGAGTTAACATAAGAATTCTTGAGCTACATTTTTGGTATTTGGCTCAAATGATAGATCTTTGGTTTATCTCAAAACATTGCACTGTCCCTGCAAGCCAAATTATTCTAAAAAAGTATTTTTGCTAATGGTCAGCTAATTGATATGAATCATTATGGTACTGCAAGGGCCTATATATGAACAACTTAGTGCTAAACTGGTGCACCACAGGGGGATTCACATTACACCTCACATATATTCACATTCTATGCACAACCCTTTTATAGATGCTACAAGTTATTTCTAGACAAACATTCATACTTAACCCTGGATTTGAACCAGGAGCCTATCAATTCCAAACCCAACCGACTACTAGACTGATTGGGCGACTTAACATAGAGCAAGATATTTAGGAATGAACAAAAAATGAAGCTATTATTAATTGAAAGGATATTTCAGTGAATGTTTAATTACTCACAAAAATGTATTCTTTTACACTGTTAGTCAACAAATTTCCAGCATAAGATTAAAGATATATAAAAAACAATAGTTAACAATCAGATATGAATGAGATATGTAGTTGATGACATACACAATCTGATGATGCATATCAGTTCCTTAACATCTTACACAACATGTTGAGTCAAGTCACTTTGTCATGTGAGGATGTTAAGTACAATTTGCCGAACAATTTAGTATTATGATAGCTATACATGAGAAAGGATGTTCTACCCATCATATTGCTTCCACAAGTGACAAGTAATCAGTCAATAATGAGTACAACTTTTACCATATTCCTGAATACATGTTCAAGTAATAAGAAAGGAACAAGTTTCAACTCTTAAACAAGAATATTGGCGGTATTCACAAGACCGAGTTAACTCAAGGGTCAACGATAATCCGCAAGTTATCGAAAAAACCGTATTCACAAGTCTTGATCTGTGGTTTAAACTACAGTATGAGTGTTAAATTTTGACCCTCCAAAATCAGCGACTTAACTCACGAGTAAGAGTTACGCATGCGCACTACAATCTTTTTGCAAAGGAAAGAAAATGGATGACACATTTCATTCTATACTAAATGACAGTATTCTTGCAACGACTGGACTGGACCTATCATTACAGAGCACCTGCTGCATAGCAGGTCATCTCTTCATCATAATATTGCTTAAATAGAAAATTTTGAAAAATAATTTATTGAAATTCAAAAGAAAAATGGAAATAAAGGTAGTTGCATAAACATAAATAAGCAGCTTGGTGAAAAGATAGATGGCAACACCTCCGTCCACTAAGAGCAAAAGGTAGAATATGACCATGGCAGATGCAAATTCGTCGTAGAATAAAAATTATTCTGTTGATTTATTACGAATGAAAGAAAATTGACACTGCAAGTTACTTTTCACACCACCAACACACATAAAAATCTTTGCATTTCTTTTCCCTAACCCAAATTAAAATGCCGTATGAATTCTATTGAATCACAATTTGGAATTAATTCTACGACAAAGTACATGCTTGATCAGTATGAATGCTGATTCGGGCATCGTAATCAATATAAACAATACCACGTGATCGTGAGGAGATGGTAGTAGCCAATCACAGCGAGCGTCTTATTTTAATCCCTGGATCACTCAACACGCCGTTCGAGAATACCGTTCTTGATAATCCTCGAGTTAACTTGACACTTGTGAATATGGCCGTATAATTTGAAATATTTAATTCCTTGGATACATTTTATTTCTACACTATATAGTTGGTGTGTATTACACAGCATGAAGAGTAGATAAGAAATCTATTTGCAAAATTATAATAGATTTTAGTTACCTCTTTATCAAGTGATGCTTCTAAATGCAATTTATTTGGGGACATCATAAAATCTTTGCTCACTTCAACACTTGGCTGCTCACCTTGACGACTAGGAGCATACATAATTTTTCGAATTGCCAAACGCACAGAATTTCTACAAAAAATTTTAAATGTCAGCAAGCTGAAAATTCTATTCTAAAAATTATTTTAACTCAGTAGAATGTTATGAATTTAAGATAAGAGCAAGGTCAACTAAAGCAGGATTACTGTTTGTGGGACTACTTGCCTTGACTCATTTTCAGTGCTTAATGTATGATAGTTAAAAGCTTTACAATTAAGACATTTTCATATGTGTTATCATAAATATTTTACTAAATTGAGAGTTTGAATGCTGAGGTTTCTGAAGTATAGAAATATGAATATGTTAAAGTAAACAAAATTTACAATAAGTAAGAGATAACATTTTACTCTCACACTCAACTGCTCTTTCGAGCCTTGTAGTCCAATAAAATAAAGAAACAGCCTACGAAAGGGAAAAATCAAAAGAACATAAACTATATTGATTTAAAAAGTAAAAAGGTGTTTGCTAGTCATTTTAGCACAATTACAGTGGATAAATGTGAGTATCAAAACATGTTTTTTTAATTTTTTGACATTACAAAGGAATCTCAGGACTTGGTTGATACAAAAGAAAAGCATTTTTGGCCATGAATTCTTTGGATTTCTCTCCCTGAGCTTAAAAGAGATGGTTTATGGACTTTTGCAGTCAAACTCAAAGGAAGTATTATGTGGTAGGCAGAAAGAGTGAATTGCATTTGGTGAAAAAATAAACAAAATATTTTTCTATTCAATTTTTTGTTTCAACTTCCTTAGAAATAAATTTACAGCATGAATTTTTCCATTATGGTTTTCAGACCATAAATTACATTGATCATTCCAGTTGATTAAATAGCAGAACCATCAGTACATGCATTAAGCCAATCCTCAGGCATCAAAATTTCAAAAAAATGGAAAACCAAAATGTGAAATTAAATATACACGAGTCAGGTCTGTGCACAGGATTTCGCAATAGTAGAAATTAACATTAGCCAGGAGCTATAATTAGGTGAAAAAAAGAGGTTTGTTTCCTGTAACATGAGCAAAAATATTAGGGTCGGTAGGTAGGAAAAGTTTTTTTTTGCTAAATATTTTTAGCAAATACGCAAAGGAAATATGTACTATCTGAGTATTAATGTTAGGTTTAAAATTGATCATAGGTGCATACGGTTCTTCAAAGCTTGAAACATACTCTCATTGGCTAGAAACACTGATGTCATTCCAAAAATCGGCCAAAATCCCGTAAAAAAAAAAAAAACAAAAAAAAAAGCGGAAAAACGTGGGGAAAAAAAATAATAATAAAAAAAAAAAAAACACACAAAATGCGGAAATCCACGGAAGATTCTCATGCCTGAATCCTGAGCTGGATATCTCTAATGTCTCTATCAAAGCAGTCATTTTCAGCTCAGTATCAGATCATGATAGTGAAACAGTCCCTGCTCTTAGTTCAATCACAGAATTTGAGCACAGGTGAAATACTTGATACATGATTATAAAGAAATGAACACTTAAAATACATGTCTGAGTCACATTAATTCAGTTTGTTAAATTAAAGCTAAAAAATAATTCAGAAACATAAAACCTTAATTCATTAACACAAAGTTAAGATTTAGAAAAATGATATTGAATCTTAAATTTTGTGCTTTATTTCTATCAACTTTTGATTCAAGATATTGCATTTAAATTGACACTAAGATGCAGATAAAAAATTAAAACTAACCGTTTGTGAGCTTTCTCATCAACACTGTCAGCAATATATGCTTTCAATTCATAGTCAACACCACATGGCTTACCAGTATCACCAGGAGATGGTTGAAGGGTTACTGATGCTGGACAGTGTGGTGGCAGCTGTAAAAAGTTGAAATTTAAGAGCAGTTCTTATCAAAATTTACGATTGTAACATTTTTCAATAAAACTATCTTTTTAAGACAAAATATTTAATATCAGAAGATTAAATAGTCAAACATTTTTATGCATTAAATGTAAGTTGAGAAACCATAAAACAAAATCCTTCATTTAAGAAAATACCACGGCTTCTATATACGTGATAGGATAAATTGTTTAAATTAGATGTCACTTAATGGAAAAGACACACACCAAAATAAGATTTGAGAATTTAAATAAAATGTTAAGAATATACAAAATAATAAAGCTTTAAACGGTACAATATTTTATGCACAAGATTTCATTTTTCAACCCGTAACAGATGGTTCACAGAAACAGTTGGAAGCCTATTAGGCTTTCAACATAAAATGACGGAGCTTAAAATATAAATCTAGACAATTCTCACCGCAAGCAATGTTATTTTTCAGCTCTCAAAAATTGTAGTTTTAATAAAGAAACAAAGCAGAATCTGAATACAAGTGAAGAATTTGTCATTTTTATAATACTTTTTCTCAACTATTTCAGGGTGGCAACAAAATCCTCGAAAAATTTCCCCATTTTACAATTTCTTTAAGCAATGCTGTGGTCCCTAATTGGTATTGATATACGATATCCAACGACAATATTTTTAAATATTTAGGGTAAGATGGGGTAAAAGGTTAATTATTTTGTATTTTGCAGTTTTTATAGTAACCTCAGGAAGCAGAAAGTTTAAATTTTCATTTGGAATATTCTAGAAAGTTCTTTCAAAATCCATTTGAAATAATCGCGGTGTTCGAAAATTAAAACACAAGTGTTCTTTTATTCTAATTATAATTTCAGCAAATACAATTTATTAGATTCTCAAAAGTATCGTAATCGCGCATCTCTAAATAGGACAAACGATACTAATTGCCATTTAAGATATCAAAATTTTAAAAGTTCCCCGATTTTTTTTTGTGAAATTTTTCCTGATATTTCCAGAATTTAAAAGTTTTCTGAGAATTCCCTGATTTCCCAGTTCTGTTACCACCCTGTGTTTAAGATGAGTGCAATTAACAAGATTTTTCCACAAAAGGCAGAAATATATTTAAATATGATTAATTAGTACAGCAAGTTTTCCATTAATCATTATGGAGCAACGGCAGTCTCCAATTAGTAAGCAGAAGGTTTCATACAGTGTTTACCAAAAGAAACAGAAAGCGATGAAAAACAGCAACACTGTCATTTAGATGCAACTATTTTACACAATCTATTTACAGATAAAAAAGCGACAGATGTTTTAGGACAGCAAGAATAGTGTCTTTTAGATAAATAATTTCTTTAAAACTATATAGTATCTTTTATCCTAAAAGGGAAGAAATGCTATTAATATTTTAACAAACTTATGACACAGTCAAATAGAAATAAAACTATTAATGCATAATGTGATAAGGCAAATTAAAATTATGCAAAGTATGACCATTTACTTCAAAGAAAAATGGATGAGCATCAGGACCAAGCTTCTTAATTAAGCGCTCTTGCAGTCTTGTAAGTGGATGTTTCAGCTCTCCCTGAGGAGGATATATTTGTTCTGAGGCTAAGTAGAGGTCCTTTCTAAATGTCAGTCCAAGCACATCCAAGTCTTCTCGACCATAATGAAATGCTGCCAGCACATGGCAAAACACTTTGTGATCCTTAACAAATTCTGCATCAACTAGAATTACTCCATCTGAAAATGTTAACATTTTAAAACAATATAAAAGAGTATACAATATAATAACTAATCAACTACAAATATAATCTGTTCATAATCAAGACTGTATGTAATGTAATGTTGAAATTCAATATAAATACAGGGTGGTCCCGAATTCATGGTACAAACTTTAATGGTAGGTACAGGACATTGTAACAATGATTTATTGTATAGGAATGTATAGTCGCAAGTGACGCGGTGAGGCGAAAACAGGGGAAATAACGGCCGAAAGGAAAAACAAAGATTTTATTGAAAGCGTTGTTGACAAGTGTCATGTTTACAGTAATTGTTCAAAATTGCGTCCACCAGTATCGATACATGCTTGACAGCGTCGGTGGAGCGATTGGCGTACACGTTCAAAGATGCCTGGTATTTCACGCACACCTGCAGCAGCTACAGATAAGCGAGTGACGAGATCCTCATCTGAGTCAACTGGAGTCTCATAAACAAGATGCTTTAGATGTCCCCATAAAAAGTAATCGAGGCTCGATAAATCGGGATGGCCAAGGGACTGGTCCACCACGCCCAATCCATCGAGTACCAAACGTGGCATTCAGGTAATTCCGTACATCAATGCTGAAGTGTGCTGGCGCCCCATCGTGCTGAAACCACATGCGGTTACGAATGGCGATCGGAACATCATGCAGCAGTTGTGGTAACACTTCTTTCAGAAAAATAAGATAGCTTCCGCCAGTGAGCCGCGTGGGTAGTAAGTATGGGCCAATCAAAAAGTCGTTCACAATACCAGCCCACACATTAATACTGAAACGTTGTTGAAACGCATGTCGACGCGTTGCATGTGGATTATCGGTTGCCCACACATGGGAATTGTGCGCATTAAAGACACCCTCGCGTGAAAATGTCGCTTCATCTGTAAATAGCACATAATCTACGAAATCCGGCTGCAACGCACATTGCTGCATCACCCACAGGCAGAAGTTCACGCGGCGAGGATAATCTGCCGGATTCAATGCTTGTACTTTCTGAAAATGGAAGGGGTGTAAGCGATTTTCGTTTAACACTCTGCATACAGTCTGATGACTCACACCTACGTCACGCGCAACAGTTCTTGTGCTTGACTCGGGTCTATCAGCCACAATGTTCAAGATGCTTTCTTCCAGCCTTGGAGTGCGTACAGCTCTTACTCGACCAGCGCCATGTCTGTTGACGTCGAACGCACCTGTTTCACAAAGTTGACGATGTAACCGTTGAAAAATTCTATGATCCGGCATTCGTCGATCAGGATACTCCGCGCGATACATTCGTAACGCAGCTCTGCCGTTACCATTTGCACGGCCGTACATGTAATGCATGTCTGCTTTTTCTGCATACGTAAAGTCACCCATCGTCTACGGCAGCACAATTGTGAATGGCGCTTTTCCCTACTGCGATGCATCATGTTCAACAGCGGCTAGACATCTACTGCCCTCTACCGGCAATGATACCAACCGATCACTCCATTTCTCTTTCCTTTTATTTCCCCTGTTTACGCCTCACCGCGTCACTTGCGACTATACATTCCTATACAATAAATCATTGTTACAATGTCCTGTACCTACCATTAAAGTTTGTACCATGAATTCGGGACCACCCTGTATATAAAGAAAATAATCTAGGCATTCATGAGCAGTTAGGAATAAACTATAGATAACTACTGATCTTATATGAATCGGAACAAAAACATGATTACATTTTCTATAAAATACACTGGCAGGAAATAAAATCCCAACACCAAGAAGAAATTAGTTTAAATGAATGAAATTTAGGCAAAACATTTGTCTAGGTAACACTAGGTTTATTTGATTAAAGTTTTAAGGTCACAGGTTAAAGTATACAAGAGAAGAGCCATTCCAAATGTGAAATGGTGGTACATTAATAACTGCTGTTGTCGCCACGATTTTGAATGCAAGCATGCAAACGTGATGCATTGTGTCGTATGTCATTTTGTGGGATGGAGTTCCATGCCTGTAGCACTTGGTCAGTCAAATCAGCAACGGTCATTGCTGGTTGTGGATGTTGCTGAATTTGTCGTATAGTAATGTCCCATACGTGGTTGATGGGAGAAAGAACTGGTGAGAGCCACGGTAGCTCAGTCAGTAGAGCGTCGGGCTCGCATCAGAAGGGTTGTGGGTTCTGTCCTCGGTGGAGCCTGAAATTCTGATGATTGCGAGATCGGCGCTTCGACCTGGCTAAAGACCGCCGTGTTCACTAATGGTGACTGGGGCACGTTAAATAGGTCGTGGTCACAAAGTCCCCCATGTTCCCATACCAAATCAATACCTCTGGGGGTGCCTGATCAGGGGGTTATCGGCCTCTGATTGGGATCTAAATTACGATATGTGTGAGTGAATGGATGTATGAAAGGGACCTTCCTGTAAAACGGATGTGTCATGTATGTTGAGCTAAGTCGGACTTCCTCCCAATGGGGCTCAATAACATGGAAGGCGCACCCCCCCTCGCCTCTTGCCCTCTTCGACGGGCCTGGCACTCCTCTGGTCTTCCAGTGTAGGCATAAGAAACAACAAGATCTGGTGATTTCATAGGCCAAGACAACAAAGTCGACACTCCGTAGAGCATGTCCTGTTGGAAAACACCCCATCGAATACTGCTCATGAATGGCAGCACAGCCGGTTCAATCACCAGTCTGATGTACAAATTTGCTGTCAAGGTGCTTGGGATGATGAGAGTGCTCCTGCTGTCAAAGGAAAAATTGCTCCCAGGATCATAACTCCCGGTGCAGGTTCAGTGTGCCTACGCCTCGGACAGCATGGTTCCAAGTGCTCACTTGGCCCCCTTCTAACCAACTTATGGCCATCACTGGCACTGAGACAGAAACGACTCTCATCTGAGAACACAACAGATCTCAACTCTGCCCTCCAACGAGCTCTAGCTTGACACCACTGAAATCGCAGATGGCAGTGATTTTGAGTTAGTGGCATGAATGCTACAGGGCGTTTGGCTTGGAGCAGTCCTAAAGTAATTAATTTGTTACAGTTTGCTGTGTCATTTTGGTGCCAACAGAAGCTCAAATTTCTGTTGAAGATGCAGTATGATGCCCCACAGCCATCTTCCCAGTCAGTAGTGGCCCGTGTGCAGTCGGACCCTAGTCTTCTTGAGGCAGTACCTTCCCGTGACCACTGCTGCCAACAATCATGCTTAGTGGATCATCACTGCCAAGTCTTTCTGCAATATCGAGAAAAGAAAATCCACCTTTTCGTAACCAGATTACATGGTCTCGTTCAAACTCAGTAAGCTGCTGATACTGCCTTCTTCATCCCTTTAAAGGCAGCCTTGATTCAAATCTAGCTCACAACGCCCAATCCGGATGATAAATAGCGCTAACAAAGTTTACATTGCATATTTAAAGCAAATGTGACTTGCATGTTCATAGTGGCGCTATAAGCGCGACTTTTATTCGCCTAGAGCAAAAATTGAATAGGAGTCATCTTTCAGATATGCAAACACGCCAACCAAATTTCGTTTATCTACCACAACTCCTTGGCGTTGAGATTTGATTTTCCGCCAGTGTAGATATGTGAACGTGGGTTCTGGTTCAACTATATTCTGGCTCGTCAGAGTACAACCCAATGAAAGAGCGAACAGTAGAATATGACCATGACAGATGCAAATTCACTGTGGAATAAAAATTATTTTGTTGATTTTTTATGAAAATGAAAGAAAATTGACAATTTAAGTTACTTCACTTTACACCAACACAAACCAAATTCACTGTGGAATAAAAATTATTTTGTTGATTTTTTTATGAAAATGAAAGAAAATTGACAATTTAAGTTACTTCACTTTACATCAACACAAACCAATACAGACAAATACAAAGATAATCGGATTACATTCATTTGTCAAGGCATTGTGTACAATTCTTTCATGCACAATTTAGGTTTCCATAAAAATACACTTTTAAATTAAATATCTTTGTATTTCTTTTTCTTAAACCCAAATTAAAATCACAATTTGGAATTAATTCTGCCGGCAAAGTACGCGCTTGATCAGTAGGAATGCAGATTCGGGTGTCGTAACAAATGTAAACACATGATCACGAGGAGTAGCCAATCACAGCAAGCGTATCATTTTAATTTGTGGATCACTTAACCTGCCGTTTGAGAACATGGTTCTTGATGATCCGCAATTTAACTCTGCCCCAAGGATAAACTTTTAAAAATATCCTATGCCCAGCTTAAGGCCGCTGTCTTGCCGTCCAATAGAGCGACTGATCCTTGTATTAACTTCTGATTCCATTGCAAATTGTACTGTGTAAGCTATTTCCCAACTTCCTTGAAGATATCTTTGCCTGTACTTGTTCCATACAGCCTATTCATAGAGGCTAATTCTTCAGTCACCTCAAACTCAGTATTGACCCCTAGAATAAACAGCAGAAATTGGGCAGTATCAGTAATGTCTGTCGACTCATCAAGAGCCAACAAAAACCACTTGAAATGTTTTGCCGTATCTTTTAATTTATTCTTGATGTGGCCCCTGATGTCCTTAACTCTTCTAACAGCTGTTTTCAACGAAAGAATGACAATCGAAACAAATCCATTTACTCTGTGCACATTTTTTCAGCTGCCACAAGCAAACATGATTTAATTAATTCACCATTGGTAAATGGTTTCCCTTTTGTAGCTAATAAATGAGCTATTCATAAGCTGACTTTAGTTACTGCTTCATTATTATTTTTTATTTTTACTGATAAATTGCGCTGTGATATAGCATTCCATTATAAACTTTCCAATTTTAGCAATCATTGAAGAATACTGTGAGTTTCTAATATTGTGTTGTATGCCTAGTTTGATAATGACGATGTAAATTGTACTCTTCGGACAACTATTGTGTCATTCATGATAAACATAATACTTTGCTGTTTAATTCTGTGACAAAATAATTCACACTCTATTCTGGTTTAAAAGCATGCCATTCGCATTCCACTTTTCTCACCTACTTATTTGGTCTTGAGAGTGACATTGCAATGGTGGATAACAATTAAATAAAATGAAAAGAACAAAATATCACAGAGCGTTGTGACAGACAGTAGCATGTGAGCTGCTAAAGCAAATTGAGAGAACTGAAAATACTTGTTGTATGGAAACAGCAGACGATTGAATGTGAATATGCAGTCAGGGTTAAAAACAGTCAAAATGTAAAAGAGAAATATATATGCAGCGTTATTTTGAACTACAAAAATAGCTGAATAAGAATACTGTATTTGTGTACTAATGTGTATACAGAACAGTGGTGCAGCCAAAAAAATTTTCTGAGGGGGGTAGGCAAATTTTTAGTCTGATAAAACCCTATTAAGTCCACTAAAAACAATAACATTTGTCTTTGGAAGGTTAACCCATAACCTCCCATGGCTGCTCCACTAGTACAGAATATGTGTTTATGATAAGCATGTATTCTTGCCTATTATTTAGCTTAAAAGCTCTACAAAGTCCACTATAAACAATGAAATTTGTCTTTGGAAAAGGGGGAGGGGGCACCTTACGCATAAACTCAAATTTTGTAAAATAGAAAAAATATCTTGGCAACTCTGTAAACAGTATAAACAAGTTGTATGAAGTTAAAAATGTTATTTTTATGAATATTTTTGAACATCTCACCAATGGTGAGATTTTTTTAAAGAGATGCAATTTTTCCAAAACCTTGATGCAGAAATGAAATTAACAGGAAATAAAAATGCTGTTACAAAATAATAAATCAAATAAATACTATTTTTATTAAATAGCATAAATTTTATATGAAAAAAAAATTAGTAGACACCAAAAACAAAAATGGTACAGCTTCAGTCTACGTTTATAGCAGTGGCAACGGACTTGGCACACTTCTAGTAGCGAATAATGACAGGTTAAAGTAACCCATCTGCATAACGGTTATTACGAATTTCAATACAACCTGGGCAAGTGGAAAGTATAAAAATTTCATTAATTCATTCTAATAGCCACATCAGTAAAAAATCTTCTGCATCTTGTTCCCTTTACAATTTTAAGTAAACAGTGTTTATCTCCAAACTTTACGATCTGTACTTTGTACTTTCTCGGTAAACTCTCTGAGAACAGAGGGAAAAAAGCGAGCCTTTTTCCTCACCAAATAAAAAGAAATCGTTTGTATGGCAGTTGTTGCTACGATAAATTTGATATCGGACAAACCCGATAGTCAAAAATGTAACCCACTACTGCTTGCGGAACCTGCTATGCGAACTGAAAAATACGAAATTTGTGTCACCAACTTTTGATTGCATTGAATTTATTTATGAACCAATTTTTAAAATAATAGTACCCTAAGAAAGAGTACATTCTGAGGTATACTGCGATATTTTCAAAATTAAAAACTAATAGTAATACGATATAGATATGACAGTTTTAGTTTTGGATCGGAAATTATGATCTGAAAGTTCCAAAAATTGTATGACCAACTTTTATTGCATCAATTTTATTTCTTAACCAATTTGAAAAATAATTGTACCATAAGAAAGAGTGTAATGTAATGTATTCAGTGATGTTTTCAAATTAAAAAAATAAGGTTTTTAGCTGTAGATATAACGATTTTAACAAGAAGTAGCGAAAATATCCAAAGATTCCGAATTTTGTATGACCAACTTTTGATAGTATCCAATTTAATTATTAACCGATTTCAAAAATAATAGTACCATAAGAAAGAGCACATTCTGAGGTATACTGTGATATTTTAAAAATTAAAAACTAATAGTAATAAGATATAGATACGGCAGTTTAAAAAAAAAAGTAACAAAAATGTCCCGATATTTCCCGAATTTCAAAAAAATATTTTCAAGAACCAAATTGAAATTAAAAAAAAAAAGAAAACTCGACGAGCTGCAAAAATTTACGTTGAGAGGTATTCTTAAAAAAAAAAAAACTCACGGCTGAAGACTGAAAATTTTTACGTGTTTTGCGCACTCGCGGAAGAAATTTCGCTTCTTCAGTTTTGACACTTAATAAACCCTAAACTAATAGCCGCATTGGAAAAAAAATCTTAATAATTGTCCAGGGAATACGATGAAGAACAAACCATGCTAATTTTGTTTTTTTTTCGATCAGTACTTTCTCGGGAAACCGTCTAAGAATCGAGCTAAACAACACAGTTTTCAATCCTGCTGTGGTGACAACATTTTTTAATATAGAAAGATACCTTTTCCGTCGCATCATGACGTTTCACGGCAGCTAGATAAGAGCGCCGCTTTTTTAGGAAACCGTGGCTTTACCTACGAAATATACAACAACGTACGCTAATGCGCAATTAATGTGCCAATCATTACCCTCATCTGATTAAAGTTTGTTTGCATGGATTTTAAATTGTTTAGTCATACTCTTAACTCTTAATTCATTCTTGGATTCAGGTATATTTATAGGTAAAGAGCCATTATTCATTCAGCGAACTATATTCAATGACCATAAACTTTCGTCTTTTTTGAGAATGACCAAGATGTTTTCGCTAAATTCTGTTTCCCGAAATGTGTTAAACAATTTTCAAAATCTAGACTACATGTCATCAGAATGCATAGATAATATTTATGCATCTCTTTCTTTTCTTTATAACACAAGTCTGACTTTATAAAACCAATTAGATTTGTTCTACAAGCTGTTGAAATTTTATTTTTTATCTCTATTTACAGCAATTTGAATACTTCATATGTATTATGCTAGTTTTATAACACATACTTCTAAATGAGCAGTTAAAAATAAGAACACATAGTAAGAGCATTTCCATTGTACTTAACCCACACAATTGTCTACATTAAAACCATACAGTCTAATGTGACTCATAGGAAACAGGCCTAATAAGCTGTGGTTCTACATATTTTTTAACAATCAAATGTTGTCCATTAAGATTGAAGGGGGTAAATTTAAGACATTAAAGAACACATTCAAGTTATATTGTAATACTCAATACTAATATGTATTACATGAGCAAATAATTAACTCTCAGAATGGTCTACACACTTAGCTGATCTTTCTGCTATAGTTGGTAAAATATAAGGTATGAAACAAGAAAATTGCTAATAAATAAATATCAATCCTCTTATTAAATGGATTAAGACAATGCAGTTAAAATGTTTAGTGTAACAAAGGAATGTTTTTATTGAAATTATATTTTAATGAAAAATGTCTTATATAAACAAAATTATTTTCCTAAATACGTATAAAGGAATTATTCTTCAAATACAATACAAGAAATAAGGTGCAATATTTTTGTATTAGGAATAACAAATAACAAGTGTCCATTTGGAATAGTTTTTCCAACTCTTTACCATTCTACATATATTTATTCACATCTACCTCCTCTGATGAAATGACACATGGCCAACAGTTGATGGGCAGGGGACAACTTACTGTTCAGTATCCTCTGGATATGGTTTTCTGATCTGGATTTTAGGGGTCTAATGTCCGCATTTTATTCCTAAAATAAGTCCGGCTCCAAATTTTTGAACTATGTTATTTAGTAAAGATTTATTTTCAATTTTATAGTAGATACTTTAAATTTTTATTTGCAAAGTTTGATTCCATTACTTCAAAATATTTTTGTGGATACCATGGATTTCACTGTAGAACTTTTTATCTAATTTCATGGTTTTGCAGAAACTAAGGAAACATTTATAGGGAAATCATATTTATAAATGCAAAAAACAAAATGCATACCAATAGGATCAACATGAGTAATATGGTCCACAAAATCGCGTTTCCCAAGATATACTGTAATCTGGAAAAATACAAGAATTAAAAACACAAGCAAACTGTAATTGTTGCAAATTAATACATAGATGTATGAAACGATACATAAATTTACTAACTCAAATCCAATTTTCATCGCAGATGAGTCCATTAATTTTTTAACTCTCTTTTCATCTAGTAGTTTTTGTTTCACCACTATCCACTTGGAATAGCCATGTGGCCAATATCTTGTTACCCACTTTCACCTTTGAACTGCGCCCACCTTGCTGATCATGGCTTCAATTGTACCTGCTCATTTGAGATGTTTTGTTTCTTTTCCTTTCAGTTTTTCCAGTGGAAAAGATTGATGTGCGACTTAAGACAGACTTTGTGTTAATATTCCCTACTCCAATTATCTCTAAGAACCTTGTAGACTAATTTTTAACAATTCACTTTTTCACAAGCCCCCAAGAAGCTCGGAGCTGGTCCTAATATTTTACAACACTGAACCCTGCCAAACACAATTATCTTGTAATTTGTCAATTTTATTAATGTGAACATATTTAGAAACTAAATTTTTTTTTCTCCTGGGATTTGCTGTCCCTACTAAAGAACTCACCACACATCTAATATTACTATCCGCCCCAATGGATCCATTCACCAACTGCTCAAATCACTTGTCAAGACTGTGGCTTTAAAGTCTGTTATTGATTTAACAATATATGTGTAGAATTCATCTTCCATACTGCCACCAGAGGTCGCACTGAGCTCAGAACTGTAACTTTATTTTTTCCATATTTCATTGGAGTTGTGACAGCGACTGAATGACATGCTTCATGCGCAGGTGGAGTGTCGTCCAAAAACAACTCAAAACTATGTACCAGCATGTAGGCTGTGCCATGATCAAAGTGTAATCTCTTCTGTACCTATTGGTATTTAATTAAATATTGTGCTAGTCCTCATCTCTGTGTAATCCAGCTTTACATCTTCATAACACTCTTAGACACTATACTACACACACATATATAGTTAAAAATAGTGTTAACACTTACGGCCATATTCACAAGTCTTGAGTTAACTTCAGGATTAGTTGATCCGCGAGTTAGAGTTAACACGAGGATTATCAAGAACAGTATTCTCAAACGGCGTGTTAAGTGATCCAGCGATTAAAATGAGTCGCTCGCTGTGATTGGCTACTACCGTCTCCTCATGATCACGTGATATTGTTTACATTGGTTACGACGCCTAAATCTGCATTCATACTGATCAAGCACGTACTTCGCCGTAGAATTGATTCCAAATTGTGAATAAATAGGACTCATACAGCATTTTAATATGGGTGTGTGAAAAGAAATGCAAAGGTATTTAATTTCAAATTGGATTTTTATGGAAACCTAAATTTTGCAAGAAAGAATTATACACAATGTCTTGACAGATGTATCCAATCCGATTATCTTTGTACTTGTCAGTATGGGTGTGTGTTGGTGGTGTGAAAAGTAACTTGCATTGTCAATTTTCTTTTATTCGTAATAAATCAACAGAATAATTATTATTCTAAGACGAATTTGTATCTGCCATGGTCATATTCTACCATTCGCTCTCAATGGCTAAGTGGACGGAGGTGCCGTCATCTCTCTTTTCGCCAAGCTGCTTGTTTAAAAGATTATGCAGCTACCTTTATTTTCTTTTTTCTATTGAATTTCAATAAAATTACGTTTTATAAATTTTAAATTTAAGCAATATTATGATGAGGACATGAGGTGCTATGCAGCAGGTGCTCCGTAATGATACGTACAATCCAATCGTCGTAAGAATACTGTAATTTAGCACAGAATGAAATGTGTCATCCATTTTGTTTTGCTGAATTTCCTTTGCAAAAAGGTAGTACTGCGCATGCACAACTCTTACTCGCGACTTAATGCGCCGATTTCGGAGGATCAAAACGTAAAACCGAACCAGCAGTTTAAACTTGATCAGGAATTGTGAATACGGTTTTTTTCGATAACTCGCGGATTATCGCTAATCATTGAGTTAACTCAGACTTGTGAATACGGTTGTTAATGAAATAGGATTTACATTTAGACAAATATTACAACATTTTGAAAACTGTTCTATAAAAAACATGATAAAAAACAAGCAATATATTATTTTATTGCAATCATTTAGCAAATAATAAATTTCAACCTACAATAATTTAAGTACACTTGATTGCTAATTTTCTTTTATAAGAAGCATATTTTTTTTCAATTTATTTACTTTGCATGAGAATATTACAATTTTGTCTTAATTTTGTGTATAGATAAATATCTCTATTTTACACACATACACAATCAAAGACTTATAAATCACAAGTATTAATAATATATGTAAATAAATAATGTATATAAAAATTAAAAAAAAAAAAAACATTTAATAGTTTAGTTATCCATATTGAGCATAAGTAGAATAGGAGCAAAGTTTAACACAAATAAACAGCAACATTTTTCTTGTTTTCTTTTAGCTATTGGAAATTTTATTTTCGTAATACATATAATCACTTTGGCACAGTCCAGTCCCATATTTCGTGACACTGTTATAGCGTAGTAATGATACTCTGGTGAAAGAATACAAGTTGAAAAACATTAAGTTAGATCATGTACTTCAAATGACATTTGCTTCATTTTCCCAAGTGTTTTTTTAAATTGTATTAAAAGCATATTTAAAAAGTATCTTTCTCAGAACAAAACTTGATGCTCCAACAAGGCATTTGTTGAGTATTGAACAGTGATTGAGCAAGCCCCTCACATACAGTTGATATATCTTGGAGGTTTAGTGGTGACAATTGCCAATTTAATACACAAACAGTATCTGAGTCACCTTATTCCTAACATTCAGGACTTTACACATAACTTGTCCGGCACTTCAATTTATTCTACTCTGGATTTTAGCAAAGCTTATTTATCAAATAGATACAGCGAAAGATATGTTAAGAAAACTGTTGTCATTACAGCATTTAGGTTTGAAATTTCACATGACATTTGGTCTCTGGAATGCTGCAAACATTCCTGAGATCAAAGAACTAGTATTTTTCCAAGCTCTGTAATTTTGATTTTGTAAAGTCAAACAGATGTTTCTCACTATCACGAGAATTAAAAATATCTTATATTAAGGTTTTATACAAAAACTGGTCAAAACCAGTTTGCCAACTTTCATTTTATTCCTTTATAACTTTGTGTTTCTAAAAGATGTTCTGTTATCCAGGCATCATTTGACCAGAGACTGTGAGTATAATTCTGGTAGGACTGTCTGTGCGTTTTAAACTAAGTAAATATTTTTTTAAATGTACATTATGTGGATCTGGAGAAGGGGTCCTATAACTCTGAACCTCAAAGAGGAAATGAAGACATACTATATGCACATTCTGTTTTCTTTAATTGTTGCTTAAAGCTTAACTTTTGCTTTTCAATAGCTCTGCTGAGTGCTTGCAAATCAGCTGATACAATAATTTTCTTTTAAATTATTTTGTGTAACCCCAACAAAGGTTTCTAAGAACTGTTTTTTGGGTGAATTCAACTTAATGTAGGTAAACATTTCAATAACCTTTATAAAAAAAGCTGAGAAATTAAAATGTATACATACTTTCCCATTTGGCGAGCTTTTCTTAAAAACCCTAAATATAAAAAATATTATTTATTATTTTGTGGCACATACACATATTTATTCAATATGATTGCATTATTTAAAAGAAAAAATCTGGAAAATACCAACTTTAATAATTTTTATATTAAAGGTAAAAAATAGCAAAATATAGGCAGTTCAAGAATCGGACTTTTTTCAAGTCACTGCACAAAAACAAATCCAAATTCTTCACATTTCACTTTAGCCAAGCAAAATGTAATATTCTTGTGGGATCCTTTAACCTTCTTAATCAGGGAGCTGTCGAAAATTGGGTAGTTGTGTCCTGAAGTTTGTTTATTAGCAAGTTTGTGGAGCGGACGTCTTTTTGTCACAACCATAACAGATGGCCTCAATGCTTTATTATCTCATTAAATGTCAATGGGGAACACTCCACCTCAAGTGAGGTACACATTGAGAAATAAAGACATGCTGTGAGGCAGGGGATATTTTCAAATACTTGCAATTCTTTTACATAAAAGATAGCCTGTTCGAAAGTGACAAATGAAAATGAAAATAATGCTGTCTGTTAATTAGTGTTTATCAGATACATTTTTTACAGGCATTTGAATCTTTTGACATAAAAGAACAAAGATTCTTCGAAGTTTGCCATCATGGGTTTCTCACAAAGAGGAGGAATCTTCACTAATTTCTGATGTGCTTTGCTCAAAATACTTGTTTCTTTCTATAGAATGCAGAAAGCACTTGAACATTACACACGAAAATATTCTTTGAGTGTTGTATATGTCTGTAATATAACCATGAGAATGGTTATTGTATTCCTTATTGTTAACTAATGACATCTGGTATGCAGAAGATAGCACATTATCCCTTTTACAGTAGCAGAGAGAATGGGTTAAAACATACCACACATCAATGTGACTCGAGGAGGCAAGAATAGAAAATTTTCTTTCTTATTGTCAGAACACTACTCATGAAGGAATGGTTACAGCCCTTTTATTTATCACCACTTGGGTTTGAAACATTAATTTTTAATGTTACATTCAATCAGTCAAGCTCTCATGTTGCAAAAAATGAGAGAAATAAACCTGCTTTCAGTATTATATACAGTACATAGTCCCAAATCCATAATTGTCCCAAATCCAGACGTTTTGCGAACCTGTGTATTTTTTCCTTCTCACTTTATCTACCTATAATTTTTAAAGAACAAAGTGTTCAGCCTGGACCAAATTGATAAACCAACACAAGTAATAAAATTTGTTGCATTGTATTAAAGGTTTTTTTTCCTTTTTTTTATAAAATTATTCCTATTTATATTTCTGCTACTTTAGTATTAAAAACGTGTTCCTGAGGTAAATAGCACACGGACAAATTCGCACATGTGTGGGAAAGTAAGATCAGGGTTTTTTTTTGACAAAAAACTGCAAATGACCTGAAATCTGGAAAGGCAGAGGTCCAGAGGATTCCTGATTTTGGACTTCGCATGTATGCGGTTCAGTATTATAGATTCAAATCTGCTTATAGCTTGAAATTAGCAACACAAATATACCTGTTTTCAGAATTTAGATTTCAGTTTTTTGTAACTAATGTCGATAAACACAGTTCGTATTTGTGAACTTTCTATAAAATGTTAATACTTTACAAATTGCAGATTTTGTATTAGTTAATTTTACCTGATTGATACAAGAATATCTTAAAGAATGACATATATTTAATTTACAAGAATACTGAAGATCAAAATTGCTGCCTTCCTGTTATTTTAATCTGTACAAAGCCTTACTTTTCATGGTCTTAACATAATGGGGTGGACATGACGATGCACTATATTATTAGATTAAAATCATTACTATTCCTAGTTTACTTTAAAAAATGTTTCATAGTACAAACAACTTTAAAAAATATTTTTAGATGCAACAATGATTCTATAAGTATTTTAAATTTAAAGATTCTTTTTCAATCGCCTTTCAAAATCATATGTAAAGAATACAGACATATCTGTTGGTCATTCCAATAGAAATTTGTTCTTTGTAATAACCGAGTGATTTTCGAAAAGTAGTGGGAGCTATATTAATATTAAAACGATCAAAATTTAGTAGACTAGAACACATATTCCCTTTGCATAAGGAAAGTTTCATGGTCATATAATATATTTTTCTCTAATCTATTTTCGAATAACTGATTTTTAAAGAGAATTAATACTTTTACAGCAACTGTTATAACAAATACTTTTGCTACAAGTACAATTTTCGATATACTTCAAAACAAGGATTTATAGAATTTCTATTAAGTTAAAATAACAGTATTATGGAAGCTTAACATAAACAGCTTATCTAATTTTATCCAGATCTTATTGAATACTGTTGGTGACGCATACTTTCTGAAGACTGAGTGTTACATGCTAATGAAGTTCAGAATATACCCCTCTTGCAAAAAAATTAATTTTAGATTTTAAGAGTAAAATATGATCAAGCTTATATTTTTGAAGTAATAAATATGAATGAAAGCTTTTTAGAAAGAAATCAAGGGGAACACTTCATATTTTAAAACTAATTTTTAAGAAAGGAATATGAATTCTTACAATAAATGTTTGATACAAGGTGTCTGTAGAGACCATGATAAAAGGTTTGAAGATGTTTACCTCATAGCACATATCCCCATAAATCTTTAATTCACAATTAAACTATTTCATTATGTTACATCAAATAAGCTAAATGTATGGAGTGTGTGATGTAAAAACTATTACATCGAGTCCAAAGTTCGCACATCATAAGGGTTGCATGTTCAAATCAAATTTAAGTCCAATTCCATTTCTATTTTAAACATCTATTTATTTACAAAGACAGGACACTGACACAATGACAATGAAACAAAGAGAATGGATAGGTCCATTCCAGCGTAGTCTTCCTTCGACCACGTTCCAAATCAATCTGACCAATTCCCCATCGGGTAGGAAAGATGCGCGTTACAAATTCCCTTTCATAGGGATTATCTGGAGATCTATTGCTAAGTTGCCACAGAGTGAGCAGGATGCATCTTCATTTTCATTGTGAAGTATGACTAAAACTAAAGAACCTCATTCCTTTCTTTATCAGATAAAGTATTATGACTAAGATTAAAGAACTTAATTTCTTTCTTTATATTAGCGCAATAAGCTTACTGCTCGTTAGAAAAATAATACACCAGTACCTCTTTTCATAGTGTCTTACCAAAATTATTGTATTCTAAGTGTAACACATATTTCTACTTGAAAGATATGAACCAATTTTAGCTTTTTCTTTTCGTAAATACACATAATTATTAAAAACAACCTTTGAAAACACTTCATAAAATTTCTTTACTCCTGACTAGTACAGATATAGAAAATAAAGTTCATTTAATAAACTCCCGTTTAGTGAGACCTTCAATATTAGTAACAAACCAAAAATTGCACTTCAAACAGAAATAGATACTACTTTCATTCTATAAAAATATATTGGGATAATAAATTGTAACTGTTAACCAATTCTAAATAAAATTAGGACATTATTAATAACTAGATTTGAAAAGTGTAAAAGTATGCAATATCTTTTTTCATAATTAAATTTTTCAGCTTTGGAATTTTAGTTATGAAAACAGATATGATTATGTATATTTTGTTTCATTAGATTTTGAATTCCTCAAACATTCTTTTCAGGCATAATTTGTCATTAAATTCCTCAGTATGAAAAGATATCTGAAAAATCTTCCCTATTTATCAATTCAATCATTTATAAATTTATACATTCTTTAAACAAAAATTGCCCACTCTATAATTTTTAAAATTAAATAATCCATTATAATAAAAAAAAATGAACCTTTCATGGCACAGAAATGCTTTAAAATGGTATTTGACAAGTTTTCATTTTGCAGAGAAAAGCAATATTCTAAATATCGTAATTTGGAAAAGACATGCAGCACATTTGATACCAGAAAAAACACTTAAATTTGAAACACAAAAATTGAATTATTTGAGGGTTTATAACAAGACTGCTTTGCAAAAGCATGCTTCAGTAAATCCAGATGCTGAACAAGATAACACATTGTGTATGTGTTTAGTTTGGGTGGGATGGATGGAAGTTTTATGGCACAAGGTCCAAAAACGGACAAGCTGCGCCATCAGTTTGGGTGGGATAAAAGGTGAACTGATAAACAAGATGCTTTGTTACCAGAAAAAAAGGTGACCATTTAATTAATTTATATACAAATTACAACTTATCCTAGTAGAGATTTATTAAAATTAAGTAAAGAATTCAAGCATGACATTTGAGATTGCTAAGACTTGAAAAGTAATGGCATTGGATTCAGAATGTTCAACTTTCTCTTTTCCCTCACAAATGTGTGTGTGAAACTTGCAATTTACCTTCATTTTATTACATAAAAAATTTAATCAATTTATTTTTCACAGTATGAGCATATATGTTTTGTAGCACATATATAACAAAAATTGGAGGAAATTTTCATATGTAAGCATTGTTTTAACTTATGAAATGATCCTTATAAATTTCAAATAAATGTGATAAGGTAGGTAATTGAATTAATGTTGCACTGGAGCAACACAATGGGCTATTGGAGACATAAATAAATATAAGAGTTATTGAATAAAAAATTAGGTTTTTTTAAAAATCTTGTTAAAGTTTGACACAACATGATAAAGATATCATACATACCTAGTTCCAGGCCTTTTACTTGCTTCATCTGATTCCATGTTTTCCATGTATCAGGCAGATATTTTAAATAGGAGTAAAATTCAACTTGTCACCAGACTCTTATCCGAAATCATTAATTTCTAAACATTTTATGCCTAGAAAGAAAAACAATAATAAAATAAGTACAGCAAATAAGTAGCTAATGAAATATTTTCTTTAAGGCAAATATAGTTTTAAACTTTTAGAAAGAAAGAGGTAAATAAATCAAGTTCAGAGGGGTTGGTAGATCAGCAACTTGGGGTTGATAGATCAACATTACCTACTTTCAAAGAAAGAAAAGTTTTTATGAACCTTTTTAACGATCAAAAATATTTTTACAAAAACTTTTAAATATTTTAATAGGAACTGGACTAAAAAGAGTGCAAAGCAGTATAAATGTACAGATAATTTACCAATACATTGTCATCCCACTTACAATAGTATGATTCTCATTTGTTTTTTGAAGAAACAAATTCATGTATCTTCATAAATGGACAAAACAATGACATTTTAAGGCAGAATATTATTCAGAGCGATATTTAGGTTTTAAAAACTAAATATCCAAACATAAAATAATAAAATCATCAAAACCCAACAGACCTCTAAGCAATATACTTTGTCGTCAACATGTGATCAGATTTGAAACGAAATATTATGTAGTAGGAAATACCCATCAGGATTTAACACCATTGTGTATCGGGTCAACAATTAGATTTTTTTTATCATACTCTAAGGATGACATCATGTGCAAGCATTTTAAATTTCAAGAGCTGATAATTACATCAATATTTTGTGGTTGAAAAATTCTAAAGTTGATTAAATTTTCAACCTGACCTGCATTGGATTATATTAGGTAAGTAAGGTACATGAAATTCCTTACCCTGTAATTATGTTTGTCTTTCCAGGGTTTTAATGTGACGTTTGTTGAAACATTTTCTTGCATTCAGTTATATTTTTACCAGGGTGTCAAGATTTAAATCAATGATCTAATTCATGATTTTAATCAAATGACTTTTTTTAAAGTCATCGATTTAAATCACAACCAATCTTACATTTTTATAACTAAGTAAATATCACCCTAAGAAAACCACAGAACTGTCAAATGCTTTAAACTTTTTGAATTTGTGGTTATTTCAGCACTAATGGCTACACCCAGTACTGATCAGCTTTTGAAAAAATGTTTGGCACTGAGCATTTGCAAATAATCTGAGGTGTGTATGGACCAAGTAATCTGTTGAATGTTGAGTCAGGGATTCTGCCAAACAGTAAAGGAAAAAACAAGTTGACATCTATTTGAAAATTTTGACAATGTTCATGCACAGTTTTATAATGTTACGAACATGACTCATAATATGTATATGAACACCACCCATAATAAGCATGACCCATAACAAATATTTATCTAATCAGACTATCTATAATTTAGGTCTGTCACTTACACTTACTGATAAATTTGTAAATATGATGTAATTTACTCAAGAAAAACTATGTAGGATGTTCACTTGTGTTTTAAAGTTAACCAAATGTTTTACCTTTTGCTTTTAATTTGAAAATTCATTTTTTTTAAATGTATTACCATGTAACAAACTAAGATTTTTAGTAAAATAAATATTGATTTACACATGTCATGTAAAAAATTCAATTTTTTATTTAACAAATTTACATATAATTATTAATAAAAACAGTGTATAGGGCCTACAGAAATTTAAATAATCTGATTTAAATTTAAAAAAAAATTTGATTTATCCAAAAAAAAAAAATCCTGATATTTTTACACCTCGATTTTTACTATAAACACATTGCAATTGAGACTACCAACTTCTGGTGGAAATGATTAACAATCCACCCTTTTAAGGGAACGAAATTTCTCTTCTCCATAAGTGGGTGAATTGATATCAGAAAAAATTAGGATAAGGGGTCATCTGTAGTTGAAGGAAAAAATAAACATATTTTTAATTTCAATCTCAGATATTAAATGAAATGTTAGCATAGAGAAAGTTGTCAGTAACATGGACCAAGAGCAAAAGGGGGTTCTGAAAATGTGGGAAGTTCTGGTATGCTAAAAGATTAATCAGTTAAAAACAATCATAAACATCATTATAAATAATGCTGTACAGTAAGTGTGGAAAGGAAGGGAACAAAAGTATAAATTTGTACAAGTTTCACACTGAGTACTTAAAATACTCAAGGGTTTTCTGAAGGGCCTAACCTAGTACCAGGGCCAGTCAGCAAATTTGGTACTGTGTTGTAAAGTATAGATAGTAGACCTATGTTTAGCACTGACAAAATCTAAACTACCTAAAACAGAGCTTTCCAAACTGGTCTATGGTGCAATAATGGTCTGTAATAAAAGAACACAGGTCTTCTGAAAATATTAAAAAAATTTTAAAAAAATTGTCAGAGTATGACCTAGCTAGTGATATTGTAATTGCAGCTCCATGATAGTAGTGGTTTAGAGCAGCACTTCACAGAAGTAGGTTCTAATTTAACTTTTGTGGCACTGCACTGGAATAAAAACTTTGATGCTCTAAAATTCTTGGTTAGTTTGTCAACATCTATGCATGTATGAGAAACAATGCAATTTTTACATTTGTCATTGTAACACATAAGTGCAAAAAACATCTTTCATTTAGACATTTTGTCTGGGACAAGAAAAATGAGCTAATTAAAATTATGCAAATTAAATTTTAGGTATAAATTTTATACGTTTTTAGGTTAATAAAATTGGGGCTAAGCTCATCCAAGTTCTCATTGAAAGAGTAAAATTGTGATAAATGAATGGATGAGACAATATTGCAGGCTAAATTCAAGTTTTCCTTGTAAAAAGCATATAGTATCATGATAGTCATAATGCTATACAGCAGTGGTCCCCAACCCCCGGACCGGTACCGGTGCATGGATCAAATGGTACCGGGCCGCCTAAGGAACATTAAATTATTTCCATTTTATTTACTGTGGTGTATTTCTCTCGGGTTTGTGCGGTTCTTATCTATGAAATGTCCACTCAAATTAGGAGGCGGTAAATCAGAACTTGAAATTTGTTCTGTTACTAGAGCTTCAATTATGATTTATGAATTCTGTATGTCTCTATTTTCCGATTTTGACAAATGTAACAACTGTTTTCAAGTTGGCATACAAAGAAGCTGCATTTAAAGCCAAACTGAAGTTGTGGAGACGGCGCGTGAACAGAGGCATTTTGAACATGTTTCAGATATTAGAGGTGATTTTAGGCGAGACTGAGCCTAAACATTCATTCTCCCAGTTGGTGCATGATCACCTGTCTTTACTTTTAAAAGAGTTCGAGCGCTACTTCCCAACTACAAAAGACACACGAACTAGTAAGGAATGGATCAGCGACCCATTTGTCAACAAATCAGGCGAATCTAGCATCTCTGTGCAAGAAAAAGATCAACTGCTGGAGATTGAAATGAAGGCGGCCTTAAAATTACGTTAGAGACAACAACTCTGCCGGTGTTTTGGATTAAAGTCATGGCGGAATACCCTGAGATTTCCACCACAGCACTTAAATCCCTATTGCCATTTACGACAACCTCTCTGAAGCGGGGTTTTCTGCAGTGACAGCAACCAAAATAACGGAATAAACTGGACATAAGCAACACACTTCGGGTGTCATTGTCTCCTATTACCCCCAGATGAAACCGTCTGGTCGCAAAGAAACAAGCTCAGGGTTCTCATTGATTTAGTGTTCTAGTGAGTTAAAATGTTAAATCACTTTATATTCATTTTTTGGTGTAACTGTATTTTTTTTGAAGGCATGTTTAAATACAAATAAAATATTAATCCAAATAATTTAAAATATAAACAAACAACGTCCCCTCCCCCTCAGCGGGCCGCGTTAAAATTATCAAACGTTGATCCGGTCCGCGGCGATAAAAAGGTTGGCGAGCACTGCTATACAGTACCTGGAAAATTGGAGGAATATTGTGGACCAGCGGGGCATCTGTGTTTTTGAAACACTTAAAATGTTATCTAAGTCCTGCATATACATTTTCAATGGACTCCTTCTCATGTAGACCTTAAATATAACGACATTGCCGATGAACTGGCTAAGAAGGGATCATCACTGCCCCTGTGTCCTGCTGAGCCTCCGACTTTCCATGAAATATACTCCAGAAGTAAGGCTCTTGTCAACTCGTCTTGGAAACTTCCGCCGCCCCATCCTTGGTACTGTAGCCCTGGCAGTGCTTTGAGCTTCGGTGGAGAAAGACGGGACCAGACAGCTTTATCTAGGTTCAAAACTGGACACCTTAGGACTCTAAGGTTCTCCCGGGGAAACAAAATCTTCCCCAATTGTACAAAGTGCAACTCAAGTGAGGCCACTGCCGAGCATTTGCTAGGAAGCATTGCATTATCGCGGGAGGACCTACTGCGTAGCCCTGGTGTGGTTTTAGGAAATTGAGGGCGGAGGGACTCATGGACCTGATCTGATCCAGATCAGTTAGATTAGAAAGAAGAAGAGAAGATATAGTATCATATAATCTAATGTTTAACCAGCCTTTTTAATCATCCTAGTGAAATCAATTCTTATAATTTGAAAAACATATGATCTTGGTCATTTCAGATAAAAGAAATACAATTTAGATTTTCGCAAGGGGATCTCTAGTACAATTGTAACAGGACAAGACCAGTAAATTGTTAAAAATTTCGCATTGTAATGTGCAGTTTTATTTTTGTATCATGTTATCTTTTCTTAATAATTGGTAATTTGTAATTAACATCGTACTAGAGCAATACAACAGGCTATTGACGACGATCCAAGATCAATCCCTTAAGGGAAAGATCTGAGGACAACACCTCGTAATTTTGAACCACGATCAGATGACGAAGCAACACCTGAACTAGCATCCCACTGTCCAAACTTCCACGCCAACCCAGCGTAAGGATGTTATCTTTTCATTGTATTAGTAATAATTTTTTTTTGTTATCTACATATTGCCCTTTTCTGCCATTTAGCAGTTTTTGTTGTTTCTGCATTCCTTTCTTAAAATAAGCTGAATTTAAAATAGGGTTTCATTCATGTCTGATTTGTTACTCATTCTAGTCCTTTTCAGCAAGCTGCAGAGAACAGAGTTGGTATGCTACGTAACAAATTGAATTTGCATTGAAAACTTGCTGCAGTTAAAAAAAAACTAGACAGGAAATATGTCCTGTAGATTAAAAGATTTCTGAAAAACATGGATATTTTCATGGACCAAATTACTGAAACAAATTTCTATCAAAATTAAATACTTATAAGAACTTTCCTTTTAACTGTATGAATGAGGTATAAAATAAAAGAGCTATTTCAAATGCATGTGTTAACATAAATATAGCATTATAATATATTATAAATCTTCGATAAAAAAACCCTAAAAGAATGGCTCACATATACAAACATCAGCAAAATAAAACCCATAAAAATTTTGTGGCTAGTTTTACAATTTGAAGGTTTCATACTGCAGTATTGAAATGCCTATTTCATAAGAGACAATGTGTCCATTTATGGTATGCTGACTAAATTTTGACAAAAGAGATCTCTCCTTACAGCTCTCGAGTTGAAAAACAAATTTGTATAGTTACATAAACATTTGTTTTTTAATTTCAGCATGGTTGACACTTAATTACATTTATTTAACTTTTTTTACGTCTTGTCATACATACTAAGCACTTTTAAGCTATCCCATTTACAGGTTTCAATCATTTTTTAAATATTTATATAATTAATGTTTCAAAAATAAAGAAATAATTCATTATCATGTATTCACAACTTTTGAATAGAGATAATGTTGTTTTATAACAGTACCAAGTGTTTAGTTAGAGCCATAGAGTTCATTAAGGTCAGAAGTTGTCATTATAGGGGAAATTTACCGTTGCTTTTCATTAACAAAACTTCCAATTCCAAAATGGAAATAAAAAGTTTTAAATTTTGGATTATAATCAAATAAAATAAACTTACATCAAATTTTCTTTATTTTAAAAGCGGCAAACAAATCATGCATACATTGAACTCTCTGCCTCAGAGTCGCAAACACATATCCATTTGTGGAAACAAACTGAAAAACAATATTTAAGATGCTTCAAATTTAACTTCAGTGTAGAATGGGCCAGAATGTAGTGGTAGTAACATATTTTGAACTTTTTTCATAAAAAGGTAGCATTTTGTTTTAGTGAAGAACTTTTTAAAATTAAAAATGTCTGTTGAGTTTAGAAAAGTACATAAAATCAATCATGATAAACATTACCTTGGTTATGGACAAGGGAAATATGAAGGAGCACATGGATCTCGAAGGATTATTAAATAATCCAGCAGAATGTTAGAAGGAAGAATATGGCATAGAAGCAATAATGAATATGTAACACACAAGCAAACAAATTCTGAAAATTAGTACTCAAATTTAATTAGGTGAGTAGGTTGAAAAACTTAGCTGTCAAAATGAAATTTATAGGAGCAAAAAATGACTAATGACCATTAACATTTAACGAACCACGAGTTCCTGAGTTTTGTTTAATTAAGGGAACATAGTGGTAGTAGTATGTTATGGCTTTTGTACTTTTGCAAATTTTAATTTTGTAATTCAGCAAGCACATGAAAATGGTTTGTTTAATACAAAAATTGTTAAAGCTTACTTTGCAGTGCAGTAGAGTTTGAGTAAACAAAGCAATTGCTGCTATATCTGACTAATAATAACATAACACTATTATGAACAAGACTTTACTCTTATCCAGGAATAATTTAGATAATTGCTTTCCAAAAACATTTTTGCTGTCAAAGTGCATTTTGTTAAAAATTAATTTCTTCAAAATACTTTAAATCGATGATAAACTCTGCTATTTAACCTACTTAAACAAAATAAAAAATATATAGCTTTTTTTCCTCCAATGGGAGGCACATATGAACTTGATCATTGGCCACTACAAGGCCAGAAATGATGGAGCACCTAGTGGGAGGACCATCAATGCCCCTAACAAAGGACAGCACAATTTACATCCATGCCCTGACCCCAGATTCGAACCATGAACCTTCCGATCCAGAGGCCACCTTAACCACTAGAGACTGGTTGGTCAGCAATATATATAGCTAGAATCTGTTTTACTCAAATTTACGACAAAATTGTTTTCTATTCTGACAATGTATTAGAAAATGAAGTGATAATAATTATTTTAATTTCATTAGTTTCTTACAACCATGTACATATACTCATTACATAAACACGTTTTTCCAAGTTTTTTGTAATCTTTCCCCTTTAGGTAATTTTTCGTTTTAATTATCTTCATTAATGTAAATAGAATATGAGATTCTTTCTACCTAAAGGTACCCATAAAAAGAATGCATTGCTTAGGAAATGTCTTAATTACATTACACTTTTATATGAATAATTTAAGATGAACATTCATGGATTAAAACACGATATGCTACAAAATGCATATGTAATGTATATAAGATTGTTTCTATACACATCAAATTTTCAACTACAACTATCAACTTCAATAGATGGAAGTCCAACTGTACATACAGAATGTTTAAAATGAAACAATTTAATTTGTTAACAATTACTACAGCAATATCAGCAAATGTGAGGACATACATTTTTATCACTGAAACTTTAGTTTCCAGATGTCAATAAGCAAAATCAAATCTTGAAATACAAACTATAATAGTTTTAAAAAATAAGAGTCAATAATCACAAATAAACTATAAAAATATTAAAAATCCAATTTTCTTCTTCTTCTGGAATACACAGATTCTATTGTTATTGTTTCATAGTTGGGTTGGTTTGTTGATACAAGGGGCAAAACCAGAAAAACTGCCAAGCAAAAGTTGGAGGTTAGGGTTTGGTTTGTCTGTCAATTTTTTGCTATATATGGGTTAATTAGAGTAGGAGTTTCCAACAGAGCTGGGATATACACAAATTTGGTGTTCATAAGTTGCAAATTTAACTTGTCAGTGCTTTTTTTTCTGAATTAAAGTGAAAAAAGATGAAATAATACAAAATTAACAAAGAATATACACCAGACAATACATTTAAAGCATTATACTTAAAAATATCTTCATCAAGTTTAAAAATTGACTGTCAGATGTTTGATGCAGACATAAGAGATTCAATGGGCTATTTCTTATTGATAACAAAAGTTTGATTCAATATTTAGTTTTATGGCAAATTAAAATTGATAGTTTTACAATTATAGCTTAAAATTGCAACTGTATATGCACCAACTAGTACAATATGATATTCCACATAATGGATAGTAACATATTAACCAGACAAAAGTTATGTGAAACAATCATCACAAGATCCATTGAAATAAAAGTAAATATGCATTCAAGTGTTCAAAAGTACCACTTACACAAGTTCTGTAGCAGATTAACGCAACAAATTTCTGTTAAATCGAAAATGACTCTGAATATTTGTTGAATAAAACATCGCGTAATACCGGATATAATGATTTAAAATGAATCATCGCATCTGACGTGTGTTCATACCGCATGTATTAATTAGGAAGTATCAACTACAATAAAATCCTGCCAGCACCGATCAGATATTTGTTGCAATCATAGACAGAATAATGGAAAACTTTCGGTTCCCCCGAGAAAACAGCGGAAATATATTTCGTAATGAAAGTATATTTACATATTCTTCCCTTAATATCAGATTCAACTACCACCGAAAATTCACCATTACATTCAACGGCGTCATACATCTTAGAAGATATAAAGGTAAATAAAAACTAAATGAATGTTTCCATACAACAATCTTATTAGTTACAGAATGATAAAAACCTACACTGACTGTAATTATTTTTCAAGGTACTGCAGTCTTTCATTAAAACAACAGATTTCCAGCCTTCATAATATCATAAGATTTAGATTACTCTCAATTAACAAAAACATACTGACAATTTACCCTATTTTGTTGCCAGCTTCATAATTCTAACGAAATTGCTTCTATGAAAAATACATACCGATGGCCCGTTACACAGAGTAGTGGAACCGAACGTTTTTGCGGATATTCATGCGCCATTGACGTCATAAGACATTAATGGGAAAGCAAACTATCTGTCACTACAAATCTGTGAACGATTGTAAAAAAATTAATTACCCGTTTGGTGCCAACTCTTTTTCAAGGTAATTTAGATCTTTTGATATCACTGATGTTGTTCAAGTGGGTCTAAGTCCGGCGTTTCAATCACAGGAAAAAAATTGGATGAAAGAGAAATGGAATGGATAATTCACGAGGCAACCGAACCCTCATTTGGGTTATGATATAATGTTAAACTTCGATTTCAAATGTTAAAAATAGTTAATTTTCATAACCTCCGTACGATTATGCATTCTATACCTCCTGGTAGTGTGGTTCAAAATTACTTGGTGGAGTCTTCGGATCTTTCACTTCGGGTTTGTGCCAATAGCTTTTTGTATTGCTCCAGTATTTCGTTAATTGAAATACCTACATTGAAATACCTACCAACCCTTCGGGTTTGACTCCGGACCATCACAAATAACATGTGTTGTTTCAGTGTGACGTTAATTAAAATCTCTACCATATCCTGGTAGTTTTTTGCTATAAGTTTGATTAGTAACTCAAAGTAACATAAGAGAGGGTTTTTCGTCGCGTAAAGGTAGCAGCTGTCTCATACACGCTATGATATTTAACATAAATCTACCAATATTTATCTCTTTATCGCATCTTTTATGCCAGGTACTGCACGCAAAACAACGCTAAAGACATCTCGAATACATGTTTATATGTGTTTCCAACAGCTCTGGCGTTCACTTCTTGTGCTGTTTGACTCATTCCCGATGCAAGCAGCGTAAATATTATAGTGTAAGTAGGTAGTTGGACTAATGTCATACTAGACGTCAAACACAACGGGCTGTTATATATAACGTAAGTAACATTCCATTGTTTTTCTGAGCGTCTTATTTGCGTACCTACGTGATACCTATCGATGATCGTCAACACATCTTATTACCTGGCTGTGCTACTCGGGATAGATATAGGTACTTCGTATCGAGAGGCATGCAGTTGAATCAGCGTCGTACTGGAGCAACACAATGGGCTATTTTTAGCAATGGTTTAGGATCAATCACGAAGGAAAATATCGAGGACAAGACCTCGTAATTTTGAACCACGTTCAGATGACGAGGTGAGCAAGGACTTCATCTCATCATCAGGGTCAGCAAGTGAGCAGGGACTTCACTCATTAAGGAAATACAAAAGTAGAGTAAGCAATGGATCCATGTGACCAAAACTAGACGTAACTTGACTCTTAGACTATTTTCATCTGTTGCGTGGAACCTATCATTCATCATATGATCGGTTCACGAAGCGTATTTCCAATCCGTGGTACTTTTTTGGCGCGCGCGGAAATTTGGCGAATATCGTACTCATTTGGTGTAGTAGTGACGCAATGCGAACGGATGTAAACAACCGACACGCTGTTAGGCCTTGTTAGTGTTATTTTTATGTTGCTGTCTTGGCGCATTTAAGAGAGTTAAGCATTTCATTTTTTTATATTTTTCTGATATTATTCAAGTATGGATATGAACGTAAATATAGGTGACAAAATTGTGGTGGATGATGTTATTAACGTCATTAAAAAATACAATAGAAAAAAAGATGAGCGAAAAACTTCTGACAAAAAAGTGGTTTCACGTTTGACATTTATTTCCGAGGAGGATGTGGATAATTTCCGTCAGAATTTTTTCGGAATCAACTTCTGCTGGTTTGAATATATGCAACGACAATTCGAAAAGGACAAAGTAAGATTAAAATAATTGTAATTAAAATGATTTTTAAGTTATTTCTCCCAAAAATTCAGAAAAAAAGTTATGTTTTTGTTGCACTTGAAGTTATCAAAGTAATGTTCAGCAGGTGGTATAAGGTCCGCTTTCTCATGTCCCACAAAAACTTTGCAACGCTCCTGTAATTTGTCTAATTTTGAGTTGTCACTATTCAACTAAAGCAGTGGCGGATTTAGAAGGGCTGTAGGCCCCCTCAACCTGATTCAAATTTTCAAGATTTTTTTAAGTTTGCACGCATAAAAAGACAATTTTTTTTTGTTTTATCAGCCTCCTCTCATTGGACAAACGCTCTGATGGATGTTCTTGTAAAGATGAACTTCAGGGAAACAAAACAAAACAAAAAGATTAAAAGCCCTTTGTCTTACAGGTAGGGTTGAAAGACATGATAGTCTCATAACTTTTTAAGAACTACTTGTTCCATTCGTTACTGTTTTGGAAGCCCTAAACTCTCAACAGTTGTACAGAACAGTTGAACAGTTGTACAACAGTCAACAGTTGTACTTGGCAATATCTAGCATATTGCCAAGGCCAATATGCTAGATTCAACCATCAAAAGGAGCGAATTTATCGTTTGCCTCGAAGTTTCAGTTTATTGCTTTATAGCTTGACTCTGAGGCTCAAAGCCCTTAACAGGACCTATCATCTGCATTGACCAGTGTATTGGAGATATAAGGAACTTTAAAGGATATTCGGCGTATTGCTGAACTAGAATTCAACAGCATTTTCCCAAATGCCCTTCTAGTTGCTGAAGAACTGGGTTCCGAAATCACGACACCCAGAACGTGTAAACGCCAAACCACAAAAGGCAATATTCCATCAGAAAACACAGAAGAATACTTTAGGCGCACAGTTTTCCTGCCTCTTGTAGATCATTTCATCCTGGAAATTGATTCCAGATTCAGTAGAGACTTTCAAGGGTCCCACTTAAAGGTCTAATTCCATCAAACATGGGAAATTTTGAAGATTCAGAAATTTTAAATGCTGCGAAGAAGTACAAGAATATAATTGAAGAAACGACAAGTTTTGGTTTAGTTGCAGGCGAGTTAAAATTGTGGCGAAAACAATGGAACATTATTAGTCATCCTCCTGCCAGTGATTGAAACTCTGAAAGTCACGGACTCTTCATTTTTTCCTTGTATTGCAATGCTTCTCCAAATTTTAGGAACAATTCCAGTTACGACAGCAAGTGCTGAAAGATCTTTTTTCACCTTAAAAAGGTTGAAAAACTATCTAAGAAACACAATGGGTGAAGGAAGATTAAACGCCCTGGCACTCGCTAGTATAAGTAAAGACAGAGATATAAGCATTCAACCACCAAAATTGGTAGAAAAAAAATTTAACGTAAAAGGCGTTTAAAGAAAACTATGCTCAACCTACGTAATGCCAAGTAAACTCGTACAAAATCGAATTTTTTTTTCTGACTAAGTGCACAACAATGAGTTCCTTAGGTAAGGGTGATATCCCACAAATGTTTGCGATATAACACTAATTATAAAATACTTACTGTACAACACATATATGGCATATTCTATTCGTGCAGTAATGTCAGTGTCAGATAGTACTAATTAAAGAACAAACTGGTTAACACTACAAAATATTTACAGAAGATTATATAGTTGGTGCATTCTGTTTAGGGTTATCTGACAAGCATAATAATGCACAATTTAAAGATTTAACCCTAACTAGCTGTACAATTAAACCATTTTAACTGATTTATTTGCACACTGAATAATGCTGATACTTAGAAACACGGCGACACTGTCGCGGAAAATGAAATCCGCTTGCGGACAGTTTTTGTCTACACTAATAAAACAATTTAAAAAATTGTCCACAACTTCAGAACTACGCCTCTTCTTCTATGTCCGCGCGACGCCACGAAAAAGCTGTTTTTCTTTAAAGTGCATAGGAAGCAGGCGTTTATCACGCACGCCAGACTCCGCGTTCGTTTCGTTCTGCACTTTCCGAGTGCACAGAAAATAATATGACCTCTGCGTTCTGCGTTCGCTAAAGAGAGCAACTCATTGAGTGGCAAATATGTGCTTAGAATGGCGTCACGGGATCCCTAATCAAGATATTCAATAGAACCAAACCTGGGCTAAAAAAGATCTGAAAGACAAATTTAAAAATTCAAGGAAAAACAAAACAGTTCTGAAGCTGATAAGTAACAGAACCAGGAAAATGTCTTCCAGGAAAATCCCATTGGAAGATCAAGGGAAAATATTTGCTTCGAAAGTAAAAAGAACAATTATGATAAAAATGAAAGTCAGAATATTACTGAAAGCAACAACCGAAACCGAAATATATCCTCAAAAGATTGTCCGGATGATTGCGCTGTAAAACTAGCTAGATATAAAGATGAAAAACCGGGAAAATCTATTACTGATGTTCCACAAGTCTACAAGCAAAACAAAATAAGTTTCGCATAATTTATATTTACTTCTTGTTGGTATTTCTTTTTGCATTCAGTGAATTTACATATAAAGTAATACTCGAATTTACATACTCTCGGTAGGAGAGACTTAGTTACGCAACTTTCAGCCTTCGCAGCGCCAGCCCGTGCGACCACACTGGCAGGAGGCTCCAAATGATCTGAACATGGTCTTTAAAATGTTCTGAACAGTTCCTTGGATTGTTTTACAGGCTCAAACTGTTCAAGACTATGAAGTTTTCAGCCCACATTGCGAAACAGTTTTTCATACATTTTTAGCAGATTATCAGACATTGATCTCTGCCTGTGAACAAGACCCTGATGGTTTTGTATTACGAGATAGATTAATGAATAAGCTAACGATGATTAACATTCTAGCACTTTAAGATATGTGTTATGCTCTTGAAAAACATCCACAAAAGTACAAGAAACAGATCTTATGCCCTGGGAGTACACATCTTATATCAAAAGCCTCATTTCATTCCTCGAAATTATGAAGACATATTTTGATAAACTTTTAACGGCAATCTCTGAAGATTAAGATAACAAAAGGAAGAAAAGCATTCAATTTGCAGCGGCATTAACAAAACTGCCTAAAACATTGTTTTTAAATTTAAGAACATCATTGGAAATGTTTCCTCCATCAAATAGTGGTATTACCACTACATACCATGATGTTCCCCTTTTTGAGAAACCAATTAGCTTCAAGAGTCTTAGATCACAACACAAAGCTAGTAAAGGTGATGAGCAAAGAGGTAATACTACCTAGGTATGGGTTAGGTAATGGGTGGTTAAATCAAAGGGCCAATAAGATGAACGGGTTGTTAAGGGATTTGTGTGAGAGGGAGGAGGTTAGATTTTTAGATGTTTGGAAGGAGTGTAGGAGGGATTGGATAAGCAGGGACAATTTGCATTTAAGCCTGATAGGTAATAGGGAGGTTGGCAAGCGGGTTTTGAATATTCTGGAGTCAAAAAACTAGAATACAAGCAGGGATGTGAAGGACATAGAGGGTTGACAGTACACTGTAATTGCTTAGGAAAACTAACAGGGTCTAAATTGCAGGAGACAAACAATACAAAGGGAAAGTGCAATGTAAGGGAGAAAAACAATACCAAGACAAATAATACAAGGGGAAAGTGCAATATAAGGGTGAAAAATAAGCTAAAAGTATTTTATTGTAATGCTCGCAGTGTGAGAAATAAAATGGATGAGCTCAAGGGAATTGCACAAGCAGAGGATATAGATATCATTGGGATTACTGAAAGTTGGGCAAACAGTGAAGATGCACAAATTTTAGAATTAAGTGGATTCACAATGTTTAGGGAGGACAGAGTGAATAGGAAAGGGGGTGGGGTTTTGATTTATGAGAGAGAATTCTTAAACTGTACGGAAATAAAGTTAAATAGTAAAACTGAGGGTATAGAATCAGTCTGGGTGAAACTGAATACAGACAAAGGCAAAGGACTAATTCTGGGCAATATGTATAGACCTCCTGTTTGTAGTGAAGAGCAGGAAAAGGGCATGTGCAATCTGATAAACGAAGCATGTCAAAAAGGAGAATTAATTTTAATGGGGGACTATAACTATCCAAATATTGACTGGACAAACAATCTAGCTACAAATGGGAAAGTGGCAGAATTTTTGGAAGTGATACAGGATTGTTTTTTGTACCAGATGGTGTATGAGGATACTAGGGACAATGCAATATTGGATTTGATTTTCAGCAATGATGAGGATAGGGTGCAGGATTTGGTTATAGGTGAGCCACTGGGAGAAAGTGATCATAGAAGTATCAGATTAAGTATAAATTTTCAGTCAGCACACACAATCAATAGTAGGATAATTCCAAATTTCAGAAAGGTAAATTTTCATAAGATAAGGGAGAGTTAAAGGAAACATTCAAAGGGGGATTATTAGCACCGCGTCATTCTGAACAATGGGAGGAATTCAAGAATAAGTTAGACAGGGTGTTAAAAAAACATGTAGCGTTCAGGAAAAAAGGAAAATCTAGAAAATTGCTCCCTATGTGGTTTTCAGGGGAAACACACAAAGCTTTAAAATTAAAACAAAGAACATACAGGGTATATAAAAGCACTGGTAACGACAGGGACAAGGAGGCATATCAGAAAGCCAGAAAGGAGTTTAAAACTATTAGTCGGAAGCAAAAGGTGTTCTTGGAGGAAAAATTAGCAAGGGAAATAAATATAAGCCCAAAAGAATTTTTTGCATATGCAAGTGGTAACAATAAATTTAGTACTACACTGGGCCCGTTGGAGGGGAAGGGAGGTGAATTAATTCAAGACGAGGTGGGAATGGCAAACGTGTTAAATGACTTTTTTCTGGGGTTTTTCAATGGTAACTATAATTAAAAAAAGGATCCCAAGGATGGAGCCTTTGCAGGGGGTATAATTAAAGAATGCAAATTCAACAGGGAAGAAATAGTACATTAGTTGAAAAGAATTAAGCCATCTAAAGCACCAGGGCCAGACGATATTTATCCGAGAGTACTAGTGGAATGCGCGGAAGAACTGGGGGAAGTAATTCACACGATATTTAATTCAAGATATATCACAGGTTGGGTACCAATGGATTGGAAGTTGGCCAACATAACTCCAATTTTCAAAAAGGGAATACAAAGTGATCCGGGCAACTATAGACCAGTAAGTCTAACATCAGTAATTTGCAAAATATTTGAATCTCTGTTAAAAAAGCATATAATGTTATACTTGGAGGAGGGGGGACTGTTATCAGAGAATCAGTATGGGTTTAGGAATGGCAGATCCTGATCTACAAACCTTTTGAAGTTCCACGAAAAAATTACTGAGGAGCTGGATAATAAGAGCAGTGTGGATATCATGTACATAGATTTTCAAAAGGCTTTTGATAAAGTACCTCATGAGGCATTACTGTTTAAATTGGAAAGGCTGGGGATTCAGGGAAAAATATTAATATGGATAAAGAATTGGTTATTGGGTAGAAAGCAGAGAGTGCAGGTAAAAGGAATTTATTCACAGTGGACAGAAGTTATAAGTGGGGTGCCTCAGGGATCAGTTTTGGGACCAATTTTATTTATAATTTTCATAGATGATATAGGTCAGGGGATAAAGAATAGAATCAGTATATTTGCAGATGACTTAAAAATATGGGGGACAGTGGATACCAAGTTACAGATAGAAAATTTACAAGGGGATTTTGATAAGATATCCGAATGGGCTGTAAAATGGGGTATGTCATTTAATATAGGGAAATGTCATGTTCTGCATATGGGTTACAGGAACAGTGGAGCCGAGTACTGTCTGCAGGGAGTAAAGGTAAAGGAGGGAGAAACAGTCAAGGATCTTGGGGTGATAATTCACAGGGATTTTAAAATGGGTCACCAATGTTCAGCTGCGGGTAAAAAGGCTAATAGGTTATTGGGGTATATTAAAAAGACCGTAACTTCAAGGGATAAGAATATAATCTTGCCGTTATATAAGGGTTTAGTAAGACCACATCTAGAATATGCTGTACAATTCTGGGCTCCATATATGAGAAAGGACATAGAATCAATTGAAAGGGTTCAGCACAGAGCTACAAAAATAATAAAGGGGCTAGCAAATTTCGACTTTAATGAACGTTTAAGTAAGTTAAACATCTATACACTGGAAAGAAGAAGAAGGAGGGGGGATTTGATTCAGCTTTTCAAGTTTGTAAACCAAGGGGACACAGAGGGCTTAAATTTCAATAGGGATAACAGAACAAGGGGCCATGGGTATAAATTGAATAAGACACATTTTAATCGGGATTTAAGGAAAAACTACTATTTTAATAGGGTAATAGACAGTTGGAACGCGTTGCCAGAAAATATAGTTAATTCAGAGGGAGTGTACGAATTTAAGACACAATTGGATAGTCAGTGGGAATTGGGGAATTCATAAACAAAGGACCAGCCTTGTTGGGCTTGAGCCTGTAGCTGGTCGTCAATATTTGTATTTGTAATTTCGTATGCCTATCAAGCTATGTGAAATCCCTAATTGAACAATTCAGTGTGTATTTCTGTACAACTGAATCAGATGGTAAACCAACATTTTTTTCCGTCATCGACCAGAGAAGGCTTTTGTTCAACAGTGACTTTTTGGTTTGTCCAAAAACCAATATTAACATACATGGAGCAGAAGTGAACAGGGGACTCACTGAAAAGAGCTTCAATGAAATTTTAAATGTGCTTCCTTTGGTTGAGCCTTCTATGGGCTTAAGAAAGACTGGTTTCAGTATCAGATCTTCAGTGAATGGATGTGCAATAGAATATACAAAATTGTTACTGAGGGTGATGTGCCAAATCTGAAACATTTATTTAAAATTGCACTCCATGAACTGAGGGGAAAACTTACTACACATTTCTAAAGTTTCTTGTATTTGTTATATCAATGCCAGTCTCTGAAGCTGTATGCAAAACATGGGGGTCTGCAATTCATGTCGTTGGGAAACATAGGCTAAGATCGAGATGGGATAGATAAAGAAGTGAGCACTAACAATAAGAGGGTTTTTATTCAACTGAATGGGCCTCCTTCTTGTTATAAAGGTACACGAAGGTTTTTTATCGTTGTATCGTTCTGCTTATCCTTTACACTTTAGAAATCCTACGAGTGAGCTGATGAAACGATTTGTAACATCAAAAGTCATAAACAAAATAAACGAGAACGCATCATGCTTACCATGTTTCAAATAAAATGATAAAAAATTTCTGGTTTAATGAATGATTTATCCATTAAAATTACACTCAAATTTTGCAGACATATTATGAAATTCTAAACGCTTGTCGCAGACAGCTACAAAACTTTCTGCCACTGGGAATTTTAGACAAATAAATACAAGCAAAAAATGTCATGTTACACATAAAAGTTGCATTTAGTGACTAACAGCACAGGCATCAATCCCAAGCGGGACAATACAAGCATGCTGTTTAAAAGAAATACATGACTTATAAAATAAGGTAGTAAAGCAAAAATACTTTTTATTATCAAGTAATAAATGATCACATATTCAGTAGTCAAACACACAACATGCATATTATAATCAATTGTTTTTCTTCCATAATAACTTGACTCTTGGAACATTTTCATAAAAACAGGCTTTAATTCAACATCAATAGCCTTGCAGCTATGCAACCACCTCCTTTCTACTTGTGCCGCATGGAAATGGCAGAGAAGTAGCATATACGAGGGATACATTTCTTCCAAGGCTTTTTTTCCGCCTTTGAATCATCAGTCATAACGACAGCTGGAGCCTGAAAATTAAAAGGGGACACTTGATGAATTTCAATTTCTCCAGGTATAAACAGCCATCCAATTATTAGTATAAAAATAAAACAATAAATTTCCTGGTCGATCTCTACATCTTTATCAGGTTTTCCGATTTACAGAAAGCTAATAAAATATACGTATCTAGACATGCATTTCATATCAATACAATTTTCTATTCTAAGCTAAAATATGCTGCATTTAATTACACAGTTGAAGGGGCAAGTGGATGAAGGTGATATGTGACAATCTTTGATTATGGATGAAGGTGATCCATTTGCCCCTTCAAATAAGAGTGTAGTGTGAGTAAAAATAAATTAATGAACGCATAAATTGCTACAAAAATAAAATCCCTAAGACAATAAGTGTCCCTTTTCTCAATAAAGAGTGTTTTTTATTGTTTAAAGATACATTTCCAGTCATCCATTTGCCTTTCATCAATTCAGATTACCTGATTCAGATTTGTACAAAATTTCAAACTAGGTTGAAAAATAAAATGGCGAGTTCTACGCTAAGTGGAATATCTTCAAAAGGGTTAAGGACAATCAAAATTTTTTTTTTGTATTCTTGTTCTAAAAGATATGCTCTACCACATGGAAAAATAAAATGAATGTTTTTTTTCACTCCTTTATTATTTTTTCTCACTTTAAGATAGAAATCACTTGACTCACTAATTTTCTTAAGAACGTTCAATTAAAGTTACAATTTTAGTAAAATTTTAACTACAAATGTCACATATAAACCAATTGCAAATAAAATTAGACAAAGCTAACACAAATTTAAAATTATTAAAGTAATATAGTGTAATATATTAATATTGTTAATCAGGCCTGTGTGCTTGTGTACAAAAAAATGTTTTAAAATAGGTTATCCACAATTATATCTTGAGATTATTTAGAAATAAGATAATTAATTTCTTTATTTTCAACAATTAGGTCTAATTAAAGTAAATAAAATTACATTACAATTTAAATTTAGTTTTAAAAACTAGTTCTTAACTAGTCAACTCACTAACACAGTAACTTATTTCAAGAAATATTATAAGCAATAAATACACTCAAGCTGTGACAAAAAAGATGTGTCTTCAATTTTGATTAGTACCTGATATGGTGTGTTTTGGCTGGTGCCACTAGCACACACTTAGTGTATGTTTGCACAATACATCAAAATGTGATTTTATTGATTCACTGAGCAGGTATTGAAGAGGATTACAAAGCCCTTTTTCGTATATTGTTTGTGAAGGAACAGTAAGAGAATGTATGCTAAGGCATTGCGACAAGTGTCCATCAAAATAGAGCCTTGTCCAGTTTTTACAGTCAAAATTTGAGAACTATGATGATGAAGACCCTGTCGAGTACAATCAGTGGGTTTTGACTGATCGAACTGAAATGATAGGGTGCTCGAGCTCAGTTGATGAGGTTAGTGATAATTTAGTAGAAAAACTGAACAGGTCACACAATACCTCATTCATACATTGCTAAATCACAAGATTCATTTATTAAAAGTTTAAAGGAAACAGTTTCCTTAAATACAGCTGTTATCTCTGGATTTTAGTGAAAATTATACTTTCACAATACAAAAAGAGGCACAAGGTTACCACTAGACCTCAGATTCATGCACTATTCATCCTGTCATTATTCATTCACTGCAATGATGCAAGCAATAAAAAACTGAATTTATCTCTTTGTATCAAATCTGATGACCTTAAACATGACGCGAGTATGGTGTATGAGATCCAAAAAACTGAAACTACCTTTCTGAAAGAACTACCCACATAGCAAACACTCACTACTTCAGTGACTGATGTTCTGGGCAGTATAAAAATAAATACAACTTCATTAATCTGTGTCTGCATGAAAAGGACTTTCAACTAAAAGCCCAGTGGTCATTTTTTGCAACCAGTCACGGTAAAACTGAATGTGAAGGAATATGGGTTTAACGTAAAATACTTCATGTTAGAACCGACTTTTTACTTCTTCCAATGACGAAAGTAATATTTATAAATATTGGATTGAGAAAGATAGAATATTTAGAACATTTAATTTATATTTACTTAAATTTTACAACGGAATACGAAAATCCCAAACAATAAACTCAAACATTGAGTATAAATAGATTGCCGTACGCAGCTCGGATTACAATACCAACGTTGATCAAATTTTTTTTTTTTTTTAAACAAATTAAATTTTAAAATTTATGTTTGAACTGACTTTTTATTACTTCCTATGATGTAAATAAGTTATAAATATTTGATTGATGAAGAAAGAGAGGGAGAGAATGTTTAGACCAGTCAATTTTACGTTTACTTAAATTCTGTAATGGAGCACAAAAAGACCAAACGATAAACTCATTGATCATAAAAGTGTAATTTTGCTACTCGGTACCTGGCAACCTCAGAATTAATGTTTAATTTTTTAATTTGATTCATAGTTCTTTTTTTGGGTATTTGAGTTGACAACGAGAGGGTTGCTGTCATTTTTGATGATTCCCAAGTATCTCTACTATTATAAAAGGAAGTGTTTGTTTGTCTGTTTGCCTGTTTCTTGCCGCAAAATCCTGACGATTCTATGGCACTTACAGCAATGAGATGGCACTTACAACAATAGAACGCAGGTTAATATGTAGCCTATCATATTCACAGGGTTCTAAAATATAAGTGTATCAAATGTGTGGTTTGGTAAAACGGTGTAGATTTGTATAGAGAACAGAGAAAACGCCTACTCTACTTTATATATATATAACAGAAGTTCCGCTATTCCACCTGCCGCTGAATGGAATTTTCAAGAAAAAATGTGTTTACTTCAAACTAAATTAGTAACAAATGCTGTGACAATTTAATTTACCATCTTCTCATATTTATGATGAAATTCGAAAATATCGTATACTAGGTGCAAGAATGGCACAAGTAAAACATATTCATAGAAAAACTAAGTGCAAGACTATCCGCCGAAAATTCACCATTTTTACTGAAAATGAATGCACGGGAATATTCTCAGTCACTCGAAAAATCAAAATCAACTTCGGTAGTAATCACTCCAGAAAAAAATCCTTCTGCAGAAGTGCGACGAATACGAAATGGATTATATGGTTGGATACAATATGTATGCATACTTGCGTCCGAAGTAAATTGCAGAAGCGATGGAGAAGTTAAAATGAATATTAAATTTATTTTCGCACAACATTCTTTTATTAAAAATAATTTATGATGACTTTTCAATCAACGTATTATTAATTCAACCCGAGCAAAGCCGGGTATTTCTGCTAGTACCTTATACCTCTACTATTATAAAATGAAGTTTCTGTGTGTGAATGTGTTCGCCGTGTCTTGACGAATCCATGGCACTTACAATAATGAAATTTGGCACACATGTAGTTCAAATTTTTTGAAATTTTTTAGTCCAGCCCGAATTTTAAAATTTAATCTAGAACATTTTAAAATTAATATAATGAGATAGTAAATTATTATTGTTTTCCTCCGAATGGCAACAGTCTGCAATCGGTATTGACTAAATCTGTATTTACTGTGCGTGTGAAGCCGGCCGATTACTGGATATCCTTTATGAAAATGCATTGCCTTTTTAAAAGCATATTAACTTTTAGTTAGCGTTAACTTTTAATCTATAATTTAAGTATCTTTTTATTGTGGCTCCTTCATGTTTGGAACTGGATAACGGTTGTGTAATACGTTGTTTGTTATTGTTTCTATTTTAAAGCACGATAGTTTGGATTTTGATTTTTTAAAAGCATACTAACTTTAAACTTGTATTAACTTTTAGTTTGGATTATCCTTATCTATAATATACGTATCTATAATTTACGGTGTGCTCTCCATTCTTGGAACTAGATCACGGTTGTACAATACTTTGTAATTGATTCTTTTTTTAGAGTACGATAGTTCGGATTATCATTTTTAAAGCATATTAACTTTTAGTTTGGATTATTTGGATATTTTTTTTTAAAGTTAAGCGATATTTAATTTTGATCTTTTAGCAATTTCTGGTTTGTTTTATTTATGCAATCTTTTGTATATCGTATTGTTAATTTTTATCATTTTGGTTTGAATGTCTTATGGACAGAAAAGCGATTTTTTTATCCCAATTTTAAATTTAATGTAGAACATTTTAAAATTAATTTATTTTTATATTTTTGTATTATTTGGTTCCCTAAAAATGTCAACAGTCTTCAAATGGTCTTTACTGCACTCCCGCCAATCTTGGATTTGAATCATTTATGCAAACTAAGAACATTTCTTCTATGTAGTTCTAAGCTCACAGGATGATGATGTGCTCTTCGAATTTGAAAGTTTTACTGAGAAGCAGAGACCTGTTCCATAAATTTACTGTCGACATGTATTCCAAGATTGAATCGGAGAGGGTGTTGTACTTACGACTGAATCAAAGGAATCTGAGATTGAAACAGTATGCACATTTGAGAGATGCGTTGATGAACGATGGAAATATTGATATAAGAAAACTGAAGTACACAGAAATCGCCAAACTTTCAAAAAGATATCCTAACTAAATGTTAAAGTTTATGCTTTTGTAAATTTATACGTTGCATTAAATTATCAAAATTAAATTTTGCTATGCTTTCCAAAAGACACCCAAACATAGAAACAAAAAAAATAGCAATAAAGATCAACAAAATTATGGCATTTCACTATAACAGCCTTTTTTAATTTACAGCCCATAATGTTTCGTTATACGGCCCCCCCCCCAAAAAAAAATGCTGTTTTTATGCTTCTTTTTAGTTTTAGCATCTCCCTTTAGGCGGCACTGCTACATTTTGCCTCACTAAAATATGAGGAACGTTTTGGCACAACATTGTCATCATTTTACTGCGTTGTCGCTTTAGTGTAGTTAGACCAACACCGACCATATTCAAAGCCCACGTCAAAACTCAAAGTCCTATCGGGAGGCTATTTTACGCGCTACGATACGAACTGCAGGCAATTCAGACTAATGGGTGTAGTTAAAAATAAATAACTTTTTCTTATTCGTCTTATAATACACTCACTACCAAAAGTTAAGCACGAAGAGAAAAATGTTAATTTCCAGAAGCCTCTCTGAGTTTGAGAGGCATCTTACTCTGCAATTTGCTGCAGAGGAAGATGGAAGTATGCAAATGTCTTATGTAACAGCTAATCACGGTTTTGTTTTGAGAAATATGCTAAAAAGGCAGTCTTGGATTTAAACATCATTTTGTTAATGACACCAATGCTCTAGTCCATCATAATGCTGGCTTCTTATACGACTGCCTTTTTTGCATATTGGGGGTTGTAAATTAAAAAAGACCTTTATTGCGAAATGCTGTATTTTTGTTGATCGTTTATGCAATTTTTTGTTTGTTTGTTTCTGTATTTCAGTGTCTTTTGGAAAGCATAGCAATATTTAATTTTGATAATTTATGCAACGTATAAATTTACAAAAGCATAAACTTTAACTTTTGGTTTGGATATCTTTTTGGAAGTTTAGCGATTTATGTGTACTTCAGTTTTCGTATAGCAACATGTCCATCGTTCATCAACGCATCTCTCAAATGTGCATACTCTTCCAATCTCAGAGTCCTCTGATTCAGTCGTAAGTACGACACCTTCTCCGATTCAATCTCGGAATACACGTCGACAATAAATTGATGGAACAGGTCTTTGCTTCTCAGTAAAACGTTCAAATTCGAAGAGTGCATCATCATCCTGTGAGCTTAGAACTACATAGAAGAAATGTTCTTAGTGTGCATAAATGATCCAAATCCAAGATTGGCGGGAGTGCAGTAAAGACCATTTGAAGATTGTTGACATTTTTAGGAAATCAAATCATACAAAAATATGATAATAAATTAATTTTTAAATGTTCTACATAAATTTAAATTGGGATTAAATACCTGTGTGCCAAATTTCATTGAACACATTGGAGTCATCTGGAGTTCGCTCGCACATATTGGAGCTAAAGACTGGGCACCGATTATGCAAATCTGCTCACAAATCTGAATCCACCTTCACCCTGTAATGGCAAGGGACTGTGTCAAGAAAATGATGCCAAATATTATTGAAGCCACCATCATGACTGGACATGCCGCAAGCGAAGACGTATTAATTCCTAGAATACCAATAATCCTTTCTGGTATCCCATTCCAATTTTAAAAACTTCAGTTCCCGGTTCGTTTAAGTTTCACTGTGAGCATCAACAAGGCACAAGGACAATCACTGAAAGTCGTAATACTCGGGCTCATTATACCGTGTTTCCCCACGGTCAACTGTATGTGGGGTGTTCGAGAGAGAGAGAGAGAGAGAGAGAGAGAGAGAGAGAGAGAGAGAGAGAGAGAGAGAGAGAGAGGGAGTTGGATACCTTTTTGCATTTTATAAATAGATGTCACTTAAATTTCTGGCCAGATGTGGTTATTTTAATAAGTGTAGAGGTATACTCTCTCAGGGAAAAGTAATCAACTACAAAAGGCTCATTTTTTAAATTTGCTTTCCTCTCACACATCGGACAGACTTATTTCATTGAATTGAATTGTTTCTAAGGTAATATTTGACATCTACACACACAAACATTGCTAAATTTAAAATACTTACTTAAATAAAATACACATTTAAGTCGTAAAATTAAAAAAAATAATTTTAAACTAATTTTTTTTTATGTTTTAAGTAAAAAAAAAAACACGTTTTCTTACTCCTCTTACACCATTCAATTTTCTCAATTGTCTTTTTCAAAAACTTAAACTCTTAATTTTTAGAAAATAGAGAATTGTTTGGCATTGTAGTAAAATGTGTTAAAGATGCCTACGTATAAGATGGATTTTAGAAATGACTCTGTCTTAGAAATGAATCTTTAGAATGACGCCCTCTGAATCAGTCGTCGTCTTTCGCTGCGGAATGTTACGTCACCCGTACCTCGGTTGTAACCTTCGCATCGGTTGACCTCGAAAAGAAGCAAGTAGATTTTTACCGAGAATCAATTCTAGCGTGTTTTGTCAAATGGTAATCCGTAGTACAAATTTCAACGAATTTGAAATCCGCTGAAAATTTAAATTGGTAATTTTTAATTAACATCATACCAGAGCAACACAATGGGCTATTGATGAGGGTCTGGGATCAGTTCCCTAAGGGAGAGATCCGAGGTAATTTTTAATTAACGTCGTACTACAACAACGCAACGTGCTAGTGACAACGGTCCTGGATCAATCCCCTAAGGGAAAGATCCGAGGTAATTGGTAATTTTTTATTAAGTTAAAGGCTCTTGGGGAGGGGGGGGGGTTATTTCGCTTGGAAAATTTAATAAATGCTCCTTACGAGTTTTGAATAAATGCGTTCTCAATTATTTTTTAATTTGATTTAAAATTTATTATTACGTTATTAATTTATTTATTAATCCTGATGTGTTCAATTTTTTCGTGTAAGATTTACAATGTATGTTCCACAAACACTCATAAGACCTGTAGTCTTCTACAAATTCAAGAGTTTTTTCTTTATATATATATATTCATGATAACACACTAAAAAAAACCCAAACACAACAACTTCGGTTCACCAAAACACTGTAAATTGAAAGTTGAAGGGTACAGAAATACAAGGCTTGTAGAACTCCTTGCGCTACGCTGTGCGCTATGAAATACTGCTACTTTTGACTTATCTCGGACATGCCTTGACTCATACGTTCCTTGCTTCGAGGCATGCGCTTAGCTCAAGCAAAAGCGCATAAATGTGAACATATCTATACATGAGCAGGAATCTAATACGCATGAAGGGTCAAGAGGAAGTAAATTCAAAGGTATCGCCCTCTGGCTGATTTACGCGTAACATACACATGAAACAGTTATAATCACAAGTAATAAGTCATGTTAAAAAGAATAAACGTTAACACAATACACATATGTTAACATTTTTATTGGTTATCCTAACGCTTTGACCACCCATACATTTTGAGACATGGAGTCTACCAATTTACCCAGTTTAACTCTAAGCAGCCTTCATGCTCTGTTTGTAGAAACTGTAAATTTTTATCTTTCTGAGATTTTACTATAGTGCTACACGTCTATTGACAATGCAGTTTGAGTTCTTCAGAGATTCTTCAACAGATATAGATCCAGAGACTGAGATGACCACTCGAGAATAGTAATATTTTCTTTTGAACATTGATTTGACAGACTAACCATAACACTACCATCACCATGGTTGACTGTGTGAAGCATGAACTATATCTTTGATTGACAGAGATTTTAGCCTATCGTTTGTTACTGGAGCCCATTTGGGTTTAGGGAAAGGCCCCAGTTGTTCATTTTGTTTCCGGGAAAATATTTTTTCTTATCCCCGTCATAAAAATTGACGGTAGAGCGATAAACTAAACCAAGCTAAAACCCGACAGTCCTTAAAATGCTTAAATCGTTCATACGAGTATAATGAACTATATAGACACATCATGTACATAAACTAAATTATATCTTATATTTGCCTAAGGCAATTCTTCTTCACTCAATGCAACCAAGCAAGCCGAAAGGTTGGACACCACCGACACTTTTTAGGCAAAAAGAATGGTGTTTTGCATTTACGCGATCTTTGAATCTTAGAGAAAATTGTCAAAAAATACCAAAGGGGACTCTAGTTGTTTATGTTTGTGTGAAATCCTGTCATCAGGTTAAATTCTTTTTAGCCTCTGATCTATTATTTTAAAGAAAGTATGCTTTATTTTTTTAGTAAGTAAGCTTCAACACAAAAATGTTCGATTCTCCAACCATACGGAAGTGGCACCAAACCTGAAAAGACCTACATTTTCACAAGAGACTATGTATGACATAAATGTAAAAGCAAGATTCTGTTATAAGCTGTAATTCTGAAATTTTGTTTTGCATTATGTAAGCAAATAAAATTATTATTGTATGATACTGTAAAAGAATTCAATCTTAAAGCGGATAATATGAGAAATTCGATCAGTTTTTTTGCTATGATTTTTAATTGTTTTAAATTACTTTGAGAAATAATTTACTTTTAATTATTGTGTTTATGAAGTGGTTAATGTCAGTTGTATTTTTAGACAAAATAATGGATCGTTTGTTCTGTGGTCATAAGATTTTGCTTAAGAATTAATTAATTCAGACCCAAAAGAATTTGAGTCACTTCAAGATCAAATTAGTGGAATTTCGTCTCATTTTTATTCAAAATTATAAAGCATATCTTATTTGATTTCCATTTGTTTGGCTTAAAAATTAAAGTTTGAAAAGCATTGTGTTCACATTGTTTCAACTTTCATCATGAATTGTTTGTTGAACATAAAAAATAAGTACCGAAGTTTGTTAAACCGAACATTTTTATTCTATATTTTTGCGTAAACATCACATTTACAACGATATCCAACGTATCATATAGCTTTATATATATGAAGTTACACAATGGGCTCTCTCTCTCTCTCTATTAGTTGAACTAATATCCGTTAAGCCACAGACAGTATATAGTTGCATATACAGAAAGATAAACAGAGTAAGTGAATCTCATTCCGTTTTTTAAGTTAATTTTCTGGGCATTAAAAGTACAGTTTCGTTGTTTCTTTATTCAAACAGTTTTGTACTCAGCAACCGAACAATGAAGTTCTTAACCTTTATGAATTGAAAGCTAATTTAGAAACTTGGCAGCAATTTGAATTTTTCTCAAATTATGACTAAATTAAAATAAAGTTTGCATTTTGTTTAGGTGTCATAAAAACGCATATCTTTTGAAGGCCTTTCTTTCTTTTAAATGCTTTCAACATGCAAAACGAGTGTGAACGACCAAAATGGAAAGAAAGACAACAAGGAGCAGTGATAATGTACGTAATTTGCATAAATCACAAGCACCTGTCACAAAACACAAATTGACACTACCATCTCTACTATTATAAAAGGAGGTGTTCGTCTGTCTCTCTGTACGCAGTGTCCTGATGAATCAATGGCACTTACAATAATGAAATTAGGCACACATGTAGTCCAAATTTTTTGCAATTTTTATATCGCTCCCGAATTTTAAAATTTAATCTAAAACTTTTAAAAATTAATTTATTAGTTGTTTTCGTGGAATATGACGTCACCCATACCTCGAATGAAAAAGGAACAAATTTTGCAATTTTCGACCGCTGACGTCAGCTTTTGGAACCATGTAAAGTTTTCCGATTCTTGCGTGTTTTGATTAACGTTGTTGATAATAGCCACTTCGAGGCCATCACGGCATTGCATGTGGAGTTCGTTTGCGAAGCAAACCAAATGGGAATACGTAGCAATCACCGTGGATTGGCGAGCTTCAGAGAGCAGTGGTCTCTCCTGACCCCACGAAAAAAAACTGTCACGGGCAACGCCATGCTGACCACGCAGTGGCTAGTTTGTAATAAAGATAGAAAGTTATAGTTTGTTGTTGCCTTTTCTCTTTTACCATTCACAGTCATATTCCTTAAGTGTCCTTGCGGAGCAATTTTTAGAGCAAATGGTACTATTTAAGCTCATTCGCAACGCATTTAATTTCATTTTTGGATTTTCAAATGCCGATCACACTGCAATAAAAAGTTTGTGTTGCTTTTAGAAATTTGCTAAGTATATCCGTAACCGTGAGAGCTCGATTTTTGTTATTTTAAATAATTCTCGATCGCATACTTGAAATTTCTAAATTTCAAGTTTCATTCCAATTCATTGAAAATTGTGGTGGCCAGGGGCTTATGTATAAGGGAATTGTTATATTATTACAGCTGAGAGAAACACTAAATAATTAACCACACAGAAAATGCACTTAAGAAATTTCATGTGTAATCAATATTTTCAATAGCGCGTTCTTGGTGTGAAAAGAATCAATGTGGTAAAAAAAAAATTATGTGACGTATACAACTTCAATGTATTATTTTCAATTATTTTTATTATATGTTTATAAATGATACTTAAATTAGTTATTTCTATGTACATACACTAAAAAATCAACACCCATTCCTGTACAAACTGAAATTCAAATGAGACTTTCTGAAAAGTATGACCATTGATTGGTGAATTTCAGACATTTAGAGTCCCCAAGCTTGCAACGCATTGCGGAATTTCCCCAGTCCATGAACCTTCTTTACAGTAAAGAGTGTGCTCAGTGCTCGTGAAAACAAAACCTCCAAGGCATTTGTATTTCACCACCATATAACTGTTGAAAGGGTACAGCTTGTTCCTTCTTGTTTCATAACGATACACGAATGCATTGTGCAACTGTGGTGCAATCATGGGTACTTCTCTTCGGTACATAGATTCTACACATGTGGAGTCATATTCGGCGAGGGATTGCGTGTGATTCAGCTGTGGCTTTACTTGTTCCACCGGCCTTCTTCTGAGTTCTGCAACGTCGTTACGGACTGGGTAAGTTGATTTGATCTGGTATCCTGTGTCGTAAGGATAAACACCACCGCTGTTCACTCGCGATTTCCTAGAAGTGATGAAATTAGAATAGCCTGGGTTTTCTGCGTAGAATTTCTTTTTCTTTTCACTGTGCTTCTTTTTCCGACCTCCACGATGATGTCGGTACTTGTGTTTCAAGTGAGATTTACCAGTGTCGTTGACAGGCTTCGCAAAGGCAACTGACAAGGCTTGACCATCTTCAGTAGTTCCCAAGGACACTATGGTTTCCCTGGGAATCGAGTTATGGTCTATGACAGAATTCTTGTTCTTCTTGCGTCCTTGTCGACGTTTGCCTAAAAAGAAAAATAACTCAATATAAAGCTTTTGAATTGACACTGTTTAGTTGAGCCTTGCAGATAAAAAGAGATTTTGTAATCTATACATACCGAATTCAAAGAAAACATTTTATGCAAGACCATACACACACAACTTAGGTCATATAACGCGAAAATTAACCCAGAAAAAGTTTATTTAAATTTGATATAAGTTATCAAAAAAGAAAAGTTTATTGCTCATTGACGCAGAGAAAAGGTTTTTTGATACACTTTAGATGTGTGGATAGCCCACAGTACACTTATTTCCTTTGATTGTCTATCATCAAAAACACTCCTTGTTCACAACTATTTGGATGATCTTATAACAATACTAAATTTTATGTTCTTGAATCGGAGAGGACTTTTACTGAGAACATTTGACAAGATTGTGCAATTCACAATTTGTTATTTCTTTTTTATTCAATTCTTATTTCATGACCATTGCATTTCATGTGTACAGAAGATAGCGTGAAATCAGAGCTAGCAGCTCTGGAATCATGAAATAAAGTTGTATTGTAAAACAATACAAAATTAGATTAGCTCAAAAATATAGTATATAAAACATGACAATGGTGACACTGTTTTTAGTGTGAAGAAGTGTTTTTAAGGTATTTCTCGGGATTAAAGAGGTTAATACTAGCAGAACACTCTGACTCTAGAAGTAACAACTTAAACTTCTTATTTTATAAGTAATTAAAGTTATATAAAAATCGAAATTTATACTTAAAAACCCCTCAAAAGTTAATTAAATTTTTGTCACGGTGTCTTGTGCTTGGCGCAGCTTGGCCAAATTTGGCCCTTGCTCCATAAAACCTCAAAACCACCAACCAAAAGTGAATTTCAATTTTTCTGATCAATAGCATTAGAATTAGCTGGTTTCCTGTTTTTCGGTCTTTAACTGATACAAAAAAATTATTCTGTATATAATGGTAGGTAAAATATTTGATAAAAGATTTATCCTCTTTAATTTTACTGTTAAGTATAGAAATTGTAAGTATAAATTTCGACCAGGATTTATTTCCCATCATCTAATATATCGAAAAAAGCAGTGGCCAGGTAGTTAGTGACAAAATATGAATACCAAGATAAGCAAAGGCTAAAGAGAAAATCATAAGAACTTGAACAGTCAATGAGAATTGTCGAAAGGGAGTAGACAATTTCAGAAAAATGTAAGGAGGGAAAAAAGAAGAAATGCAATTTATGGAATCTTGTTCATTTAATTCTAACTAGTATTACATATTTTTTGTCTCAAATCGAATGTTTAAAAACTGAGTTGTAGAACAAGTTATCTTAAGTTAGAATTGTTAGTCAAAGATAACATATTTTCATCCTTAAAGCAAATAATTTAAAATTAAATGTATCATTTTATAATGTCATAAACAAATTCGAATCAACTGGCAAAATAGAAAAAATACAGGATATCTAAATGGCTATTGCAACAAAAGATTGCAATTTGACTCAATGGTCAATTATAACATTTTCGTGGTGTGGAAATAGTGCGGTGACCTTGCATCGTGCTCAGGGTTTTAAAATTGTACATTACTTACACAAAATTGTCTATAAGAGCAGAAATACAAGGAATGCCACACAAGTGAAAATAATAAAAAACGTTTTAGTTTTGAAAGGAATTTGCCGATAAGCTATTATAATTTCCAAAACTCGAATTATTAACTGATGAAAGATTGTGTTTTCCCCCATGCGAATAATGTAATGAGGCTTGACGAGGGAACTCCATTATATAGGGGCAGAGAAGGAAAATATCTTTATTTTGCGGTTGATAGTTTAAGATGAAAATGAGTGGTAATTGATAAAAATTCAAAGGACGGAGAGTTGGATAAGATATATAAGTCACAGGTTCCAAAAGAGTTTTCAGTGCAGGGAAATTATGACCTGTGTTTAATGAGTTGCAATGGAGTCTTACATTCAAGTCAGAAGCTAATTTCGTGGTAATAGTAAAATACATTTTATGGTTATAGTAAGGAAGAAATTTATAGTTTTCACTTTGAAAAAAACCTAATTTCTTTCTTCCACATAAACCCATAATTTATTTTCGGTTAGAGATTATTATTATGATTATGCAGTGTTTGAAGCAATGTCTGAAGTTGGTTATTTTGGGGTTTTACGACGAAGGGGCCATATTTGACCAAGCTACGTCAAACATAAGACAGACAAGTAAAATGAAACAAAAAAAAAGAGGGTGAGGTGAGGTAGTTAATCAACTTCACGCCCTTTAGCAGCACAATGGGCTATTGGCGACGGATCAATCCGAGGACAACACCACGTTATTTTGAGCCACGGTCAGATGACGAGGTCAACACCAGAGCTGGCTCCCCACTCTCCAAACTTCCACACCACGGCAAAGTGAGGTCATTTGAGATCAGAACATATGTAACGTACACCATCCCCCGTGTACACGACAGTATTTGGTTGGACCGAGTTTCAAACTCATAACCCACTGGTTGCTCTAAACTGTTACTCTTCCAACTGGGGTTATCCATGGATAAAAGAGGGAGCAGAATAATGGCTCGGTCTGAACAAATAGCGAGGTACGAAAGTAAAAATGACCTTTCAGAGACACTAGAGTTGGAAATGTACCTTTCAGGCCATGGTGTCACTTAGACCATTCCAACGCGCGTTTGATTAGAGATTTTCAAGCACTTCGTCTGTACAGCCATTTGGTGTTTTTACCACATAAGATTCTGTTCGGCATTATTGTGTGCTTTTCATTTCCCGGGCTCTTTTGTTTCCGAGTTACAATGGGGGATGCGGTAGCTCGGTTGAAAGAGTAGAGGATTAGCATCCGGAGGGTCGCGAGTTCGATCCAACCGAAGATCGTCGTACAGATGGGGTTCTGTCGTGATCTCAAATGTCCTCCGAATTGGAGTGGTGTAGAAGTTTAGAGTATCGGTTCCAGGTCAGGTGTGGCCTCGTCATCTGACCGTGGTTCAAAATTAAGAGGTGTCCTTGAATCTTCGGGATTTATCCCGGTGCGTCGCCAATAGCCCATTGTGTTGTTCCATTCGGATGTTAATTCAACTCCCTAGCTGTATTCATAGGATATATAAGCTCCATTCTGGTACAAAGGCCACTGCCATCAATCTCGGTTGTGAATTTTTGGGTATGTTTCAGAAAACTGTTTTAATGGCTAGATTATAATGGTCTGTATAAGCCAAAGGATCACTGAGAAACAGTACTTCACTGTATGTGTCAAATTGTGGAATTATTAAACGAAAAATCCTGAACTATTATGTAATACAGTATAACTCCAATCATCAGAACTCGTTATCCGGATGGCTTTGAGAATGAAATAAATCAGCAAAATCTGCATTCTAAAAGTTTCTTATGTGAATAATAAAAAAGAAGAGGATGAAGTGTCTTTCGTGAATTATCCAACGTGTGATTCTTCGGACCATGGATTCCGAATTCTTAGTGACGATGAACTCATTCAAAGTGTGAGAGAACTAACTCATTGATGACCCGGAAGATAACGACGACATTGCTACTGAACCAGATGTGGGACCGTCTGCTAGTAAGGCGTGTGTGCCTAGACACTAGGGATACGACATCGACAGTAAAACATCGATGTTTTGAAACATCGATGTTCAAAATTAAAACTTCGATGTTGACAAAACATCGATGTTTTTAAAATTCAGTGTATTTAAACTTTTTTACCCATTTCTTAAAACTGGTTTAGCACCTAGTGATGCAACATTGACAGCAAAACATCGAAGTTGACAATGCATCGCCCCCAAACTATCGATGTTTTTAAAATTCAGTTTTTTTAAACCTTTTCCCTCATTTCTTAAAACTGGTTTAGCAACTATTGATGCGACATCGACAACAAAACATCGATGTTGATAATACATCGCCCCAAAACCATTGATGTTTTTAAAATTCAGTGTATTTAAACTTTTTCACCCATTTCTTAAAACTGGCGTAGCAACTAGTGATGCGACATCGGCTCCAATACATCGATGTTTTTTTTATAGAACATCAATGTTTTGAAAACATCGACATCGATGTCGCATCCCTACTTTTCAGACCCTTCACCCTTGGCCACTTGGGTCTAAAAGTATGTTCAATTTGCTTAATATAATAAATTATGCTACTTGGTCATTTTTTAATTTTTATAACGGAATTTTTTTCATTTAAAAATAAAACATCGACAAGTATAAACATTGATGTTTTTAAAAACATCGATGTTTTGAAAACATCAACATCGATGTTGCATTCCTACTAGAGACAGCGCTAAAATGGATGGAGCGGCAGCCTGAGTGAGAGTGCGACACACCATCTACAACTACTCACCGCCAAGCGTATTAGAGACTTGTCTGCACGGAAATGAGAAAAGACCGCGAAACAACTGACTTTGACCGATATGCTCCAGTACTGGTACATTTAATACAGTATGTAAGAACGAAATGTAAACAAAACTGTTTTCATAGTCATTTTATTACAATACATACTAAAGCAAAATTCTTTTTTTTACTAAGAAATAACTTTTTTTTCGTGAATTATCCAAACATCCGGATGGGGTCTGGTCCCAATTGATCCGGATAATTAGAGTTCTACTGTGTTTCGTTTTACACTGTCAAGACTAGAGAAAAAATTTCTGTAGCCTTCACTCTTTCCAGCGCAGATGATTCACTCACCAATAAAATATAGTAAGATTTATTTTTGAATAATATCGAAATAAATTAAACTTAGAGCCTTATGCTCTACTAAAAAATGAAAAATAACCAGAACAATTTCCTAAAATCACAAAAAATGCCCAAAAGATCTCATAATCGACAATAAAATGAAAAAAACTTAAAATTTACATTTATAGAATTAGGTGATTAGAAACTGAATTGTGTTCATTCAAGTATTGTCTTCAAAGTACTATCAAAAAGGCGAAGTCAACAAAATCCGGCACTGATGATGTTTTTATTTTTGTTGGTTTACTGTGTTTCTTTCGATTTTTAATTAATTTGTATGCGATTTCTCTTTAAATAAATTTGTATTTAAAAAATATCTATCTCAACATATCTTAGTATATCAGTATGAACAACACATAATATAACAACCATAATTTTCCAAGAGTTCCGAGTATCCACAACGAAAAACAATCCTCCAGCATACTCTTTTCGGTGTCAGTTTTGTTGAACAAATGCAAGGTTTTCGACTGGAGAGTGTTTCAACAAAAATTTGGAAAAAAAGAGGACAAAATGAAAAAATTATGTTCAGAGTTTAAAAAAAATCATTATGCTCTAAAAAAACTCGTAGACCCAAAGCAGTAGATCGAAAATTAAGAAATTACAAATAGAATTCCCATCTACATGACATACATAAAAATTTCAATAAAAGGTTTAAAATATATTGATCAAAATATGTATTGGTATTGCTAGCAGACCCACGCATTGCATCTATGTTAAACTTTTCTTAATTGGACGGGTTAAAGCTACACGGTGTAAGCTTCCACTGCTGTCTGTTGGCAGTTGAATGAAGCTCTGACTTATTTCACGCTTTTTGTTTACAGATTGACTTATCTAGATCTGGTTTCTGTATCTTCTAATTATTTTTAGTTAAATTTGGTTACATATTATATCTGGTTTCTGTGTGTCTGTCTTTTTTTTTGAACAAGTATCTTACACCACTGTAACTTTAACCTGTCTAATTGTTTATATCTATTAAATGATTTATTTGAAGAAAATCATGTTTTTGGTATCGATTGGGTGTAAGATTTCAAACGGATTTGATATCCGTTGAAATTGGACTAGTGGAACTCAAACGGACCTAAGGGCAAAAATAACTCTCTTCATGTGAACAGCTCTGTTCTTCCTGTGTACCTTGACACGCCGATTGGTCTGTCCAAAGGGATAATCTTCAATAACGGGAGAAGATTTACTTCAAAGGACATGAGGAATTGGGAATATAAATATATAAGAGAAATTTCTTGTTCCAACATTACAACATACATAGTATAGACATGAAAGAGTTCTTATAACTAACCAGTTCCTTTGTCCTGCTTGAAGCGTTGTTGCTTTAATTCTTCTAATTGCTTGTTTCTTATTTCTGCTATATCAATTTCTTCTTTAACCATCGTTCTTGGTCCAGGAGTGCTTTGTGGCCCCAATGCCAACACTTGCTCCGCGTGTTCTTGGGGAGGCCAAATGCCGTTAATCAGAGGCAGCCTCCTTGGACCATCACCATACACATTTTGTTTTGGTGTCTGATCCCCCCAATTGAAAAGCTCACGATGCTCTTCTTTTCCTCTGCTGATAGGAGGGTGTGTTGCATGGCGATAGTGGTAAGTGATGTTGTCTTGTCCAACAGCATTGTCAGAATGAAAGAACCCTAAGAAAAATAGATTAACAGTTTAGAAATATGAGCGTCTACACATTAGGGCGTATAAAATTGTCTTGAGGGCTGTCTTCATATTAAATTGAGTACTTCAAAATTTTAAATGAGACAGTGTAATTGAGGTATCGAATTTCAAATCTATTCCAAAATTTATCTTCGAACATCAAGTTTCAAATTATTTATTAGAACAGTTTCGATTTTAAGAGAAGTGTCAATTGGGAACACCTAAATTTAAATTTGTTTCCCAAGACTTCCCATTCATACCTTCCAAAATAATCTTCCAATCACTCTGACATTACTTATTATGTTACTATTAAAGAACCCAACAGAACCTACGAAATGCTTAATACTTAAGCTAATTTTTAGTTTCCATTTTTTATTTATGAAATTAAAATTAGAAAATATTATAGACTAATTATTACAATAATCAATTCAGAGTAACATTTTATGACTACAAAATTTCATCTTGTCTTAAAATTTCATCTTGAAACGTTAGTAATTTCTTTGTGCAAGTAAAGGGCTAATATTACCAAATATTAAATTTATTAAAGTAAAAAAAAATTGAGCAAAAAGTACCGAAATTTTCCATAATGATATAAAAAGTCCTTCTTAATTGATTTGTATCCCAATACGCATACGAAGATTGCTATTAATAATTTTTAAGAATACTAATTTCATTATTAATATTTCAAACTAAAAATTTACTTAAATAAAACAGTTTTTAAATTTGGTTTGGGTTGTTTAACAGAGTAACATGCTCCAAAATTTTCCCTACGCATTATACAGAAACGACTGGACCAAATCATTGAAACTTGTTTTTCGAATCGAAATTTTGTTATAAATTCTATTTATCACAGAATTTATTTTGTGTTTTAAAACTTTTATCCACATGAATAAGATATCAGTTAGAAGGGAAAATGTTGCTTTCTAATTTCAGATAACTATAATTAAAAATAATTTCAAGATATGTAAAAAGACATTTGGACTGCATTATTACCTGTGAAATATCTGGTACTGAATAGTGATATTAAAATAATTGTAAGATATTTTGTGAAATGTGTATACAGGAGTCATCATGACGATGTTTTTACGGCTACATGCAGTCGAGATTTACTACATTTCGGGACGAAAAGTAAAAATTGCAAAATGAAAACTGATATACATTTTTAAATCAGGATTAGTGATTAATTTTTCATACAAATTACGAGAACAACTAAAAACCAAGCCAACACAGTTGCTTTTTAATGTTTAATTTAACCTCAGACTTCAGGAAAAAATTCCGATTCAATTTCTGGCACCGTTAGGTCCTATAATGACGATAATTGACACTATTGTATAAATTGATCCTCGAAGTAAGGGGGTCGTCGTAGCTCAGTGGGTATGTCCACTACGATAGCAACCTGTGAGTTGTACGAGGTGCAGGATCGATTTCTCCATTCTGTATCAGTAAAAACTTTCCTTGTATATGTCCATTCTTGCATCTGACGTAGCATGGCCAAATATTGCGTCCCGAAACCAAATATCGACCCAACCCGTGAAGTAAGTTGAAACAAAGCAAATACTAAAGCTAAATTTAAAAAATATAGGGTTTAAGAAAACTGGTAGTGATGTGTGTATGTGTGGTAATGGTAATTGTCACCAAATTCCCTAAAATGGTTCTTGTCAGTATTGTAATAAATGTATTTGAATCTTTAAGAAAAAAGTTGTTACTGAATTCGCATGAAATACAAAATTTGCTAGCGTATTTATCAACAGTTAATCCATCCGGTTTATTTTCGCGACGAAAACTACTCTGTAATGGGCAGTCTCTGAAGCTAAAACAATTGCAAAATTGTCACCAGTTCTAGGTAAGGGGCAATTTGTTTATCTTACTTGGAACTTCATTCTCTTGGAGTAAATGTAGCAGTATTGTATAAAGTATCTCCCCTTTAGTAAAACTGACCAGATCTTGATGAACGAGGTACCTCGTTATTAGCAAAATGACCAGATTTTGGACGCAAGTTAAAGAGGGCTGCTTTAATATTCTGACCGTGTTGTTCAAGTTAGTGTAGGATAAATAATTATACTAGAAAAATTAATTTCTATTCAAAATTTCATTCTTTAAAGTGTCTCCCCACATAAGTAAAAGTGACCAGATCTTGAGGGACGAGTAACTCGTCATTAGCAAAATTGACCTGAACTTGGACGCAAGTTAAAGAAGGCTGTTTTAATATCCTGACCATTTTGTTCAAGTTAGTGTAGGAGAAATAATTATAGTAAAAAATTAATTTCTATTAAAAATTTCATTTTCTTTTGTATAAAGTATCTCCCCACACATAAGTAAAAGTGACCAGATCTTTATGGACCAGATATCTCGCCATTAGCAAAATTGACCAGATCTTGGACACAAGTTAAAGAAGGTTACTTTAATATTCTAACAATTTTGCGATAGGAAAATTCGCTCAAGTCAATGAATTGTTTTCGAAAGATTTTGGAGCGCAGTCGGTAGAGTCGTGGATTAGCAACCAGAGGGTTTCGAGTTCGAAACTCGATCCAAACAAAGATCAACGAGTACGTGGGGATGGTGTACATTAAATCTTACGTGGCCTCAAATGTCTTCTCGTTGGCATGATGTGGTAGGAAGGTAGTTGAATTACATCGCAATGGAGCAACACAACAGCTATGATGTGGAAGTTTGGAGAGTGGGGTGCCAGCTCAGGTGTTGACCTCGTCCTCTGATCATTGTTAAAAATTGCGAAGTGTTTTCCTCGTATCTTTCCCTTCGGAAATTATCCCGGACCATCTCCAACAGCCCGTAGTATTGCCCTTGTGCGACATAACTTCAACTATTCACCATTCCAACGGACCATTTACATTAAAAAAAAACTTACAACTCTTTTTATAAGGTCATATTATGGTTGTCTTACTAATTATATTTTATGCAGAGAAAAATTTAGTTGGTCTGAAAGGTAAAAAGAGAATTTTATGCCTTACATAATGCTTTGTCTATGTCAACGCCGAATTCTCCTTTTTGCTTAAATTGCAAATAATTTCTATGTTGATAATTAAAGTATTAAAAATTCCATGTTCGATATGTAAATTTTCTTTTAAGGTACGTATTTTAATTAACGTTGCACTGGAGCAACACAATGAGTTTTCTTTTAAAACTTGCACGTTTATTTACCTCATTATGGAAAAACAAATTACGAGTTTTTATTGAGAGGGAGAGATAAAAAAAATTGGGAGAAATGCTTAAAACGCTCTTATTTCTTGTCTAACGAAATGATTAAAATCAAAGAATGCATTCCGAAGCTTATCTTTACTATTACAAAAGAAATTGTTTGTGTCTGTCTGTTTGCTGTGTCCAGGCGAATCTGTAGCACTTACAACCATGAAATTTAGACACAGGTACTAGTCTTAAATATGACCGAACGTACCTCGAAGCCCGAATTTTAAAATTTCATCTATAACATCTTTTAATTAATATTTTAGCTTTTTTCCCCATGTGGTTCTTCTTTAGGACGCGCGCCAAGTTTCCAATTTGTTATTTTTATGAATGACGTAACTAATTTTTCTTTGATTTCGTTAATTTTTTTATTTTTCTTTAATTTTCTCAAAGGAATTTTTATAACGGATTGTAAATTGGAATTAACACTTGAGTCACGGTTCAGTGCAGTCGTTCAGGTTGTAGTGTTTCTTGCTTTTTTAAAAGCATAACTTATTACTATTTAATTTGGTTTTGATTTATGTTGTTTGTCGGAATCAGTGAGGTTTAGATTTAAGACTTTTTAAAAGCATTACTTACTTTTGAATTTCTATAATTTCTGCAATTCTATCGTTTCTTGCTTTTTTCTTTAGCTTTAAAACTTTTTGAAAATATAGCGATATTTAATTTTTATCATTTATGCAATTTTTTGTATGTTACTGTGTTTAATTTGGTTTTGTCGGAATCAGTGTGGTTGACTTTTTAAAAGCACAACTTTGTCACGGGCAACGCCATACGGGTACTGCTAGACCTTTATAAAAACATCACATGTTAAAAAACATGTAAAATGCTAATACAAACATCGTTATATTTGTATAAGCACTTTACAACATTCAGCAGAGTCTGCAATTCCGATGGTTGCGAGATCGGCGCTTGGACCTGGCTAAAGACCGTCGTGTTCGTTAATGGTGGCTGGGGCACGTTAAATAGGTCGTGGTCACTAAGTCCCCCATGTTCTCAAACCAAATCAATACCTCTGGGGGTACCTGATCAGGGGGTTGTCGGCCTCTGATTGGGATCTAAATTACGATATGTGTGAGTGAATGGATGCGTGAAAGGGACCTTCCTGTAAAACGGATGTGTCCTGCATGAATAAGTCCAACCCTAATTGGCAATGGCACCCCCAATTGGGTCATATATGGCCCGCACGACAACAACAACTTTACAACATATTAATCATTTTTAAATCTAAAGTAGTGCTAGTGTAAAACACTTGAATTCAAAATCATACTTTGATTTTCAACTTTGTAAGAAATGTTTGAACGAATAATTGCCTATAGACAGGTAAGTAGTTGAATTTACGTCATACTGGAGAAACACAACAGGCTAGTAGCGACTGTCCGGCATCCATCCTGATGGGAAAGATCAGAATCTTATAATGTTGAACCACTGTAATGCCACGAGGTCCACACCTGAACTGGCACCCAAATCTCCTAACTTCTACAACACCCAAACGTGAGGACATTTGAGGACATTTGATGTTCACCAATCCTTCCTGTACGTCAGCGTTTCTCAACCTTTCATTATTCGCGGCCCAGTTTTCAATCATAATTTTCTTCGCCCCCCCCGCATACAATACAATGTATACAACAATAATATATATTGAGTATTTTGATTTCTGTTTTTAAATTATTTTTAACTAATTGCCAAAACATGAGTAAAAGCGAGCCAACGTTGGCGAGAAACCACATCTGGCATTTTGCCAAGCGGGTGGTAAACAGATGAAGCGAATGGAAGCGGGGAAATTTAAATATTATATTTTAAATGAAAGCCAAACAGGGAGATAACGTTAAAAGGATATGAAAGTACAAAAATTCGTTGATGAAAGTTAACCTAGACGGGGTGAGCTACATTTAGAAACTGAGAATACTCTTTTTTGGAATAATAAAAGAAATAAAACAGAAGCATGACTAAAGAAAAGAGACAAAATAAGTAATATGGTTTGTGGAAACCGTCTCGAGCATGCGCAGAGCAAATGTTTTCTCATAGGAAGAAGGAAATATGTTCGAAAGCGCAAGTTTCAATTCTCATTCGAGTCGATCGCTATTAAATCTATCGTATGTTATATATGTTTTCGTGTTAATTGTAATCACAATATTTAATATTCACGGCAGCATATTTATGCAGACCCATAATTTTTTAAGCGGGCGTAAACGAGCATTAGACGATAGTAAAGCATCAACAAGTACACAGACGAGCGTGGTTCCGAAAATAAAATCAAGAAAATACTCTCAAGAATACTTAAATTTGGGGTTTTCCAGTACTGAAGTAAATGAAGAAAAAAGGCCCCTATGTATCATTTGCTGAAAAATGTTGGCCGCAGACAGCATGAAACCTAATAAACTTAAACTACATTCGGAAACGCTTCATAGTGAGTACGTCAACAAACCCAGATAATTCTTCGAATAAAAATTAAAATCATATGAAAAGCAAAAAGCAATTTTTAAAGAAACTTTGTGAATAAAAAAGCTTTAATTGCATCCTACAAAGTTTCATATAAAATAGCCAGATGTAAAAAACCTCACACCGTTGGTGAAGAGCTTATTTTGCCAGCAGCAATTGAGATTGTAGAAACTATGTTTGGAGATAATTTTTCAAAACAATTGCAATCCATACCTCTTTCAAATGATACTGTTGCTCGTCGAATTGATGATATAGCTGAAGATGTACAGTGTCAGCTTTTCTCGAAGTTGCGTGACAAATTGTTTTCAATACAGCTTGATGAAGCAACATATAGTAATAAAGATGCTCATTTCATTGCCTATGTTCAATTTTTTGATAATATGTCAGTAGTAGAAGAACTACTTTTCTGCAAACCGATAGAACTCAAAGCAACAGCGCTCGCATTATTTGCTATTTTAAATGATTTTATGAACGAGGCAAACATAGAATGGAAAAATTGCGTCGGATTATGCACCGATGGGGCTCGTTCAATGTCCAGAAGATTCCAAAGTATATAAGCACTTGTAAAACAAAAATCGCCTCAGTGCGTCTGGACACATTGCATGATCCACAGAGAAGCTTTGGCTTCCAAAGAAATGAGTCCTGATCTGAATATTGTGTTAAATACAGTTGTAACCGTAGTAAATTATATCAAAATGAGACCCCTGAAATAAAGAATCTTTTCCCCACTTTGTAAAGACATGGGTGTAGCTTTACTATTTTATTGCGAGGCAAGATGGTTATCACGTGGGAAATTCTTGCAACGTGTTTATGAATGAAGAGAAGAAATCGCCATTTTCCTGGAAGAAGAAAACAGACCGGAAGCCAAGAATTTTCGCGGTGGTTTATTTGTGATGAAATTGAGCTACTTGTGTGTGTGTGGTCGACATATTCGAGAAATTAACTAACTTGAATCTTCAACTCAAAGGAGCAAATATACATATGTTGGATTCGAGTGATAAAGTTAATGCTTTTTGTAGAAAATTGGAATTGTGGAGCAGAAATTTAAAGCAATCAATATTTGCAAATGTGAATGATTGTACTAAAATTTACAAGGCTGAAGAAGAGCATGTAAAAGTTGTTTTTGTAACCATTGAAAATCATTTAGCCATGCTGGCAAAGAATTTTAAAAAGTATTTACTTGCCGACGACAAACGAATAGCAAGGTACGAGTGGGTTAGGGATCCATTTCATACGACTCCCGAAGGACTCTCAATTGACGAGGAAGAAAAATTCATAGACTTCACGACAAGTGGCGAAACCAAAAGACAATTTAGTAATAAATCACTGTTTGAATTTTCGTCAGGAGTAGCAGATTATTTTTCTGCACTAAAAACAAGGGCATTTAGCATTCTATTACCATTTTCAACATTCTACCTTTGTGAAACTGGATTTTCTGCTGTGGCTTCTTTGAAGACAAAATATAGATCTCGGCTAAATATAGAAACAGAACTGAGAGTGGCTATTGCTAATATTAAGTCTTCCTTCGAAAAACTTTGCTCGGTAAGACAGGCCCAAGGAAGTCACTAATAATTATTAAATTTGTTTTTAATTTGGTATGTTTTGATTAAGTAAGTTTTGATTTAGAAGTTGTTTTACTTTAATAAGTTAATTATTAAATACGTCGAAATATATTTTGTTTTCTATGTGTATGTGTGCTTTCCTTTAAGTCAGTTAATCAATTTTTTTAAATAATATTTTCTCTTGGATATTCTCTCGCCCCCCCCCCTAGTGTGCTCTCGCCCCCCTAGGGGGGCGCGCCCCACAGGTTGAGAATCACTGCTGTACGCGCCTTTGGATGGATCGAGTTTTGCACCCTCCGGTTGTTAATCCTTTACTCTTCTAACCGGACTACCTTCAGTATGAAGGAACTAGTTTTGTAGTTTATCTACATACTAGTAAACGATACGGGTCCATTTCTTTTGTATGTGGCTATGTGGAGTGTGTGTGTACAAAGGCTTAGAAAAGTGGGTGTTGGAATAAAGAAATTTTATGGAAACTAGACATTCTTTCCATCCATGTATATACTTTGATTCATCGTTAGGTAAGTGCGCGTGATACGGGACAGCTTGTAATATGAGACAGAGCTATATCTTGACAGACAATTATTAAAATATATCGGTATTTGCATAAAATGCATTTGTGGTTGAAGGCACCTACACTCTATATCACAAAAATTGTGTGCGTTGCGATAAAAATTGGTGGATGTGAAGAACATACATAGAAAAACAAACGATTGAAATTTCAGAACATTTGAAGGATTTGTTGCAGTTATGGAATACGTGAAGCCGAAAGGAATCCCGTCGTTTCTTTAGCGGATTCCACACACACACTCCCATATTGTCTCGGTTGTATGGATTCTACTGAACATTATTAAATTATAATACATAATGTACTTTAGTGTTAAGTTATTGTGATTATTTTTTGCATATAGGAAAGCTCAAGATGCACTTATATAAAGGAAATCCTGAGACGAAGAGTGATTGGCATAGTTTCGATGTTTGAAGTTCACTCTTCAAGTGGTTTCGACGAGATATCTCGTCAATTTTGCTAATGAAGAGATGTACCATCAAAAAGATATTGGTAGCTTTTTGATGATGACGAGATCAAGATCTGGTCAGTTATCTTCTAACGACGAACCATCTCGTTCATTAAGATTTTCTAATGGTTTTGCTAATAACGAGGTACCACATCAGGAGGACTAAGATCTGTAAGTGAAATGCAACAACCAACATTGGTAAATACATCATTATGTAGAAAACCTGCACCGCCTGGGAATTTAACAGTAATCCGCAAGGTTAGGTTCAATATTTATGTGTTCGCTAATGGTGTAGTTACGCTTATATAGTTACCGATTAACATGTTAGTAGTTCACAAAATGTTACACTTGTTGTAAGCTTACGCTTTCGGATAGGTATGCATTCCGGAGCAGCATACGTCCATTCGTTGTTCTCACAGTAAGCAACTCGGTGCCCTCTCATCTGGTATCCTGGATGGCATCGGAAATGAACCATCTCTCCGTTGCGAAAGATAAAGCTGAGGCCGTTGTCTGGAGCCCTTGGAGCCGGACAGTTCAAATTGTTCCACGAAGCTGCCTTTACAGCTGCTGAAAAAGAAGTAAGTTTTTAAGCAGGGTATATGGAGTCCACGTAGGATTTCGAATATTAATGGCGTTAACCCTCTAAGTGGTTACAACGAGATGTCTCGCCCATCAAGATCTGACCTAATTTGATAAAGACAAGATATCTCGTCATCAAGATATTACCGACCTTCGATTATTGCCAGTTTTCTTTCGAAAAAGAATTTCATTTGTTGAATATTGATAATATTAGCATAAATCATTAAAAAAATGATCCAAATGAAGTTTTTAGACTGCCAATGAAACTCATTAAACTATTCTTAATTCTCTTCCTTGATGAAAGCTTTTATTTGAGAGTGATGAGTCAAGAAAGACGGAACCAGCATTTCATTAACTCTGGGTTTCCCATATCTCTATTGTGGGTTACTTTTTTTCATGACTGATGTTCTTTGCCTACCTTGACCTCTTAGTTCAACAATGATCAGCCTTGCTACCAAGTATAACATAGTGATGCTATTGAATATGAAGGATTTCTTCATTTACTCATAACGTTCTATTGTTTATCCAAGTGAAAAAATATTAATTATTTACTGTATAAAATCAATTGTCATATCTAAAGTCACATTCTTTTCGATTTGCTCTTATAGAAACAACTCGGGAATATCCCGTTGAGTTTGATTATTCACTGCCGGCAGAGTAGATCTTAAAATAATAAAATATGCTATTTAAAAAGCTGGTTATGTTTCAGTTACGGTAATTCATTACCGGTTTTCAGTGACTCGTTAAACTCCTGGGAAATGGAAATCATCGACTAGCCTCAGGCTCCATGGAACCATTTGGGTTCTACAAATATAATAACTCCTTTCATTCTTCAATTAATTGATGACCTTTCCTAATGATTGTCCCCGCTTTCAGGATGTTGATATTGGAAAGATAAGGGAACTGCAACACACAAAAAAAGACTAACTTCTCAATGACATTACTAGTATCTGTTCTTTACTTTTCATGAACGAGGCCTCTATAAGCCTGCTAGACTGGATTGATTTGTTAAATCCAATTGCAGTTAGTTTACAACCAAGCTACTGAATTCTACATTTAGTTATCTTATTTACGGACTTCCTAGTTAAAATATTGACGTTTATGTTCAAAATAAAGCATCTCAAATTTCACAGTAATTTATTTCATTTTCATATACCGAATTCCACAAGCACAAGAATCCTCTGGGAATTTCCCGTTGGCCTATCCGTGCTGATTTTTAAATCCTACGACACCTTTCAGAGATTGGCACAGTTAGAGTGTTAGTGTTATGGCAGGCTCAAATTGTTACACAATTACTTTATATAGGTAACGTAGAATTTCTAAATTAACTTCAGACTTGAAGAAAATTATAATGCCCTTTTAAGCTTTATTTTACTTTCATTGTTTTCTGTTCTTGTGAAAATGTATTCTTGTATATTATATGAAAAGTGTGCGCAATTTGTTTTCTAGAAAAACTTGATTTTCTTAATTTTTCATACCTAATAGATTTTTCATTCATCAAATTTTGTTTAACATTAAAAATATGAATTTAACTACTATCCACCTTCAGATATTATATTCCCTTCAGATAAAATATTTTAAGGCACAAAAAAAAAATCTTGCAAGCATTTTACACACAGCCCATTTAATTTCTTATTCCTTCTGTATAAAGTCGTAAAACTATTAAAATTCTGATCATAATAAAGGCTAGTATATTAAAATAGTGACTTATAGACATGAATGATACAAGCTAATTTTATGAATTAATATTTATAAGGTGCGGTCGGACTCCAATTAATTAATTTATTTACACATTAATTAATAGACAGTTAATGTTCAGACAGTTAATATTTTCCCACAGTGTGGCAACCTCAAAAGGATTGGAGGCTCGCAGCGTTATAAGAATACCCTTCTCAGCTTTAAGGGGACTGCGGCCGCTCCAGGAAAATAAAATAAAGAATAAGAAACAGAAAGTAAAATCGAAATAAGAAAATTAGAAATCACATTAAAGGCATCGGAAATTTGCAAAGTTGAATTTCGCGCCTCCTCTAGCACACAAAGTTTAGTCATTCAGCTGTCACTAGTTGTCAAATTATTGTAGCGCGAGACGGACAGAAGACGAGGCTCAGTGGTACTTCGCGCGCATACTCTGTTTAAATATCTCTTTACTATTTATCCCCACTGTAACACTACTCTTAAACACTATTAACGTGTAAAACATAGGGTAGGCCTAAGTGCTCTGCCACACACATAGAAGTTAATTATTTAAATTACTTAGAAATACTAATAGTATAAAGCAGGGTTTGAAGTTATACTGACATTGTTAGTATAACTTCTAGTTCGGTGAGTATGCCGGGTGAAAGCTAACATCCGTTGCGAAATGGTTCTGTAGGAAGGTGCCTACGTAAGTCGTAATGAAAGAATGAGGACAAGTACACATTTGAAATCCAAACTGATGTAATACTAAGTTTCGTGTTAAAGATAAAATTTGTTTCTAACATCAGATTATTTCAGTCAGTTGATGGTTTGCAAAAAAGAGGATGACCGGCTTTTGGTCTTACACGACACATGCTTGGGCTCCTTAATATGACACTAGATTATGAAGGTTCGAATCTGTGACAAGATCAAGAGACCAGAAGGACCATAATATTTCAACAATGCTACTACTAATTCTTTCTACAGTGTTATGCCTTCAGGGGGATATAGTTTACAAAAAATTAATTAGTGCATTTTGTCTAAAGTGTGTATGTATTAATATGCAAGTAATTAAATTTTATTGAATTATATAGCGTATTCTCCAGCAGCTACGAAAATGAAGAGTTCAACACAAATCTTTGTAAACTATAATAAACATGCAATCAATTTTTCAGAAGATTTTTCATGAACTGTTTTGTCTTCTGGGTGGGTAGCAGTTATTCATTAGTTTAAAGGATACCAAGACCTTATAAATATTCGGAATATTTTAGAGTTACAAGTGCTTTACGTTAGGTACTGTCAACATGTACAACTACGAGTCTAAAACTTTAAACTCAATTTCAGAAGAACTGCGTTTTAAGCAATAGGATTCTCTGTTCTTACGCTGATAACTCAATAATGAATTAATCTATTACAATTATTTTTGTATCATTATGATTTATACAATACGGTGAATGTTTACACACTCAGGGTTATTATTTAAGAAGTAAATTTTTAGTTGTTTTTATGTTAAATTCCTGAGAAAAAAATTTATATTTACATTAATTACATATATATATGATGATATCATAAAATCCGACATGTAGTCAGATTTTATGCAAATCCGCTGGCGTCCGAACATATTGTATGGTAGTGTATATAAAACATGCTAATTTTATATCCAAGTCAGATAATTAATGATTATCTTAATGTGATTTTATTTTGCACTGAAATTATTTTAAGCATATATTAATTACCCACTGTGAGAAACTAGAATTTTAAAGTCGAATTAAAAAAACAACCTTCAAGTGTGTAAACACACTTTAACGGATTACATTACAGGATGCAGTCCAACTTTGAAAAATATTCTATAGAGGGAATACTTTCCCATCTTCGAGCAACGTTTTTTATTGCCATACTCAAACTTTTCTAGTACTATAGTGGGAGTATTCTGACTCTACATCTATAAATTAGTTATAGTATCCCATGTGTTACAAAAAGTAATATAAATCAATGTTATCCTTTAGGGTTCTATCAGATAGATTGGAATCACTACATTGTATAAGTTCAGCATACCATTGTGCAATCGAACATTGTTGTAAAACATTTTAATGGCAGTGTTATAGTTCATAGAGTAATAATTAAAATTGTTGTTCAGCTCTTGTATTTGAATTAATGACAACCAACGAGTGACATGTTGACAGTTGGCCGACAAATGTGTAAGAGTAAAAGAAAAAGTTCTTACTCTTGAGTCGAAACAAAGGGCTAGACAAGGCAGAAAAAATTCAAGTTCAAGACATCTGGAATCTGAGACTTCCTTGGAAAGTCTCATGATTTCGGTCACGTTCTGAACTCAAACTTCGCAAAAATTGCAAGTAATTTTGAGGTGAAGGCATACATAACATACATAATATACTGGTATGAAATAAAAAACCAAAATGCACACACGTGCACTACCTTTTTAGTCTAATGAGTTGCTTCTTTTAACAATATGCATTATATTTGCAACTAAAAACTATATCGAGTTTATTAGCGATTCAGAATGAATGTGAAGGTGAATATCTTTGAACCGTTTGTCATTGAGGCATATCTCCAATTAGAAAAGCATTCAAATCGTACACTATATGAACAAAAGTATTTGGACACTGCAGAAATTTGGAGGAGGATACATCTTAGTGTGGGGAAGTTTTCCTGGTTAGTACTCGGTCCATTGCTTTATGTACCTGGTACCATGAACGCTGACGTGTACCTCGACGTTCTGGATAATTCGGCCTTGCCTACACTATGACAATACTACGGCGATGGTGATTGTTTCTTCCAACAGGATCGAGCTCCATGTCATACTGTAACACGTGTGCTTGACTGGTTTCCTGAAAATGAGTTAAATTTGCTTGACTGGCCTGTTCAGAGCCCCGATATCAATCCGACCAAGCACTTGTGGGACAAACTCGAGCGACGAGTACGACACCACCATGCACGCGCATCTTCACAAAAATCTCTTCTCACAGCCTTTAAAGAGGCATGTCAAGCTATTCCTGCCCAGACGTACAACGAACTTGTGGAAAGTATGCCTCGACGTGTTACAACTGTAATACAAGCAAAAGGAGGGTCTACCTGTAACAAAATAGAATAATAAAACACTTTTTCTGAGAAAGATGCAGTACCCAAATACTTTTGTCCATATAGTGTATATAGATGTTGGTTTCATGTATAATGTAGAGCAACTTTAAGCTCACAGTGTAATTCTATTTAACATTCATTGTGGTTTTTTTTGGAAAAAGTAAAAACAAAAATGTACCGTTTTCTTTTTGCTCATACACTTCCGGAAAATTTGTCCTAAGACATTTCTAAACTCAGGAACAGATGTGTTTATTTAACTTAAGACCTCTCTCCAAAAATTGCTGTCCAGCATACTGAAGGCATTTGCTGCTATTACATAAACCGACCTCTGAATAATATATTGGAAACATAAAACCAAAAAGTCCCCATTAAAAAAATATCGTGATTAAGAAAACTAGTTAAGAGGTCTTTGGGAACGTCAATTTTCACCAAACTCCAAAAACAATTTTCATCGATATTTAATTACAAGTTTTTAAGCCCTAATCAAAGAAAAAAAAATATTGCCCAATGTTTCAGCTCAAAAGTTTAAAGTTCGGAATTGGAAGTGAAGAATTAATGCAAATACCACAATTTAACACATTCCAAGATATTATAAGCAACTAACATTTGTTCTTTTACGACGAATTTGGAGCATTTGTTGATTTATCTCTCCTTTGGAGTATATTTTCTAGTTGAAAAGAACGATGGCTTTCTTGTTATTGAGGTAAGTAGTTAGTTGAATTTTAGTCGCACCGGAGCAGCTCATGGGGCTGTAGGCGACGAAGGCAAAGATCCATTGACAACGTATGACTCGTAATTTTGAGCAACGGTCAGAGGACGATGTCAACACCTGAGCAGGCGCCACACAATAAAAACTTCCATACCATGTAAACGTGAGGACATTTGAGTTCGTGAGCGATTTAAAGCGCCCCAGCCTTCATGTACACTATAAATAACCAGATATAAACGAACAAAAATTAAACGATCAGGCATTCCCAAACTTCCAAAAGTTTGCTAACCACCAGATAAACTAAGCTGCGAATAAGTGTGAGCAATTAAGAATACCATAAAACTTATTAACAACATTAAATACAGAAGGCATGTTAAAATAGGGAAAGAAAAACAGCAAGAAACTATATCGGACCTGTGATGTCATTGGACAAACATCATGCACCATGGCACAGAGTGGAATGCTGGGAAAAGAAGAACCGCGTGGGGAAAAAAACTGTGTGAGAAAAACCCTAATAAATTAATTTTAAAATGTTCTAGATTAAATTCAATTTTCGGGCTTCAAGGTGCATTCAATCCCCTTTAGGACTACCTGTGTGTCAAATTTCATGGCTGTAAGTGCTATAGATTCGTTTTGACACCTCAGAGACACACACACAAACACTTCCTTCTATAATAGTAGAGATGGAAAATACCTCATTTCTATCACGTGTTTTATTTTATATGTATATAATTTTTCATCACCTCTTACACTTAAAGCTTTACGAGGAGAAAAACCTAGTAAATCGAGATGGCGTGTGTAGAATAAATGAAAACTCTTCACGAATTCCGAGATTGATCTGTGATTCGTTTATTGGTCTTTCCAAACCTCGAAATAACATAACTGAAACTGTATCAACAATTTTTGATGTCAAATGAATGGATTCTACTTTATTTCTCACTCGAAAGTTTTTATTGGCTATAATTCTATTCCTTGTAGTTAAAATGAATAGAGTTTCAAGTCCATTCCATAAAATCATTCCATTATTTCAGTATGTCAGTATTGTATTGTATCCATCGAGTAGAACAATATTTTCCCCAACCTTTCTCAGGAAACATCACCTCCCATTCCTAGTGTTATACAAATAGTTCCATTAGGAGTGATGATTTTATAAATGTGAAAAATAATAAAGAGGAACTACTTATTCGATCTCATGCAAGTTACACATTTGTGAAGATCCTTATAAAAACTCAAATTACGTACAAATTCATGCAGAGTTATTTTCCATTGATGAGTAACTGCGAACTAAAGCGCAATTTTGGTTTTAAAACAAGAGTTTTTGGAACTGAGAAATCTGTCGAAATATTATTCAGTAGCGGAGATCTCGAAAGTATGTAGGTATATGGAAAGGTGTTGCAACTTTTGGAGACATCGAAAAATGACAGTAAAAACACCTTTAAAGGGAACGGAGGAATTGATGAATGGTAGGTAGGTATTTTAATTAACGTCGTACTGGAGCAACACAACGGACTATTAATGACGGCCCGGGATCAATATCAACGGGAAAGGAATTTCGGAATGATTCGTCTGAGGTTCACTGTTGTCTTCAGATTGGGTTGATAGTCGAGTGCCATTTATGAATTTTCGAGCTGTATTTATTTTTGCGCCTTATGAGTTACTAGCCACTGCGTGGGTAGCCCGGCATTGCCCGTGCCCGTGGTGTAAGGTATTAAGCTGGTGTAAAATTTTCCGCAAATTTCAAATCCGTTGAAGATATATTCAATTAAAAAATTATTTATTTAAAGAAAATTTTATTTTTGGGTATCAATCTAAACTGAAATTTTCCGCAAATTTCAAATCCGTTGAAAATTTTACTCTATCTTTAACGGTCTAGGAGATAGAAAAAAGAACTTTGACTTCAGTTAAAAGATTTATCGTCTGGCTGGGAAATCAATCGCGCAAAATCAAAGCGGAAACAAAAAAATAATTTTCTCCCCGTTCTGCGGTAGAAAAAAACTCGGCATGGTTCCAAACCCTGAATGCAAGGTCGAATCAGTAGAAAAAGTTCTCCGCGTTTGAAAAACCGATGGAGAATATAACTATTAAATTCATTAAAAAATCTTCTTGATTGAATTTTAAAATTGCAAATAATTCGGGCTACCTGTGTGCCAAATCTCATTGCTGTAAGTGCCATAGAATCGTCAGGATTTTGAGACCCCAAACAGACAAGCAAACACTTTCTTTTATAATAGTAGAGATGTAACACACACATTTGAAGTGCTTCATTTGAAACCTGAAACTGACAGTGTTTTATTAAGTTTAAACGATTAATAGATTATTTCCATTCAGTATAATAACTCATAATATGATGATTCCCTGATAGTTTTGAGGCCACGGTGGACCAGTTTGAAGAGCAACGGATTAGCAAACGGAAGGTTACAAGTTCGATAGGATGCACGTTAAATCCGTCAGGACCTCAATTGTCTTCGTGTTGGCATGGCATGGAAGTTAGGAGAGTGGGTGCCAGCTCAGGTGTTGACCTCGTCAAAACTGACCTTGGTTCAAAATTGCGAGGCGTTGTCCCTGGATTTTCCCTTTGGGATTGATACCAGATCGTTGCCAATAACCCGTTGTATTGCTCCAGTGCGACGTTCATTAACTACCCCTGTTTCTGACGATTTTCGATCCATAAATCTTGAGAAATAAGTTTATTGTTTTTGTATTCCTGTGTACCATTTATTTACATTAGTAATCAGGAATGCTCTCAGAGATGAGTGAAACTATAATAAATTTCACTTTTGTTTCGATTTCCAAAATGAAAAATATTTTTCAAAAGGATAGATTTGTATATCATTTGGCGAATAATTTGGAACGAACATGCATTGAGGTATATATTCCCATGTCATTGAATTCAAACATGTTAGCTCCTTTTTGAGTATTTTGTGGATTATAAAATGTAAAGTTAGAAAAAATGTAATGAAATGACGATTAATTTGCTTAATAGGCTTTATTTTAATATAAATAGCCCGTTATGTTGCTCCAGTGTGCCGTTAATTAAATTAAATACTTATTTTAATGCAATTTTAGTAATATTCTTAACTAATCAAAATTAGCTATTACATTAATAATAATAATCTATTACTAATATTATAAATTTGTAATATTTCTTTAATGAAAGTTTTTTTTAAGAGTACCCCAAAATCTCTCAAATTCTTTGAATTTCAATAAAAATTTAGAAACCATCAGTGGTGAATTGGAAGCGTGGTGGTGTTGAGTCATGACTCAGAATTATTTATAACTGCCTACTCCAATTGATGTATAGATATAGACAAGTTTAAAGTTCAAGGTGGCGAAACAATTTTCATATTTTACCAAATTATCATATCTATATATCCTGTCACCCGAAATTGAAAGTAGGAGTAATATATCGAAGTGCATTGTTAAATGCCAAACAAAGGAAATTTATTTATATGAAGCTGACATGTAAAACATCGTAAAGTTCTGTGTTGACGATACTGATGGAAAAAAACTTCAAGTAAATACAGGCAAATAATTATTTTTATCTTTCAGTTTTTTTTTAAATAACTAGGGGGCTCGGCCCCCTGCTCGCTTACACTCGCCAACCCCCGAAGAAAAAATAATTGACCGTAAATTAGAAATAACTGCACCGTAAGAAAGAGTACATTCTGAGATATACTGCGATATTTTCAAAATTAAAAACTAATAGTAATACGATATAAATATGACAGTTTTATTTTGAATTGGAAATTACGATCTGAAATTTCCGAAAATTGTGTGACCAACTTTTAATTGCATCGACTTTATTTATTAACAAATTTAAAAAAATTGTACTATAAGAAAGAGTGTAATGTAATGTATTCAGTGATGTCCTCAAATTAAAAAAAATAATAGAATTAAGCTGTAGATATGACAGTTTCAACAAAAAATAGCGAAAATATCCAAAGATTCCTAATTTTGCATGACCAACTTTTGATCGCATCGAATTTATTTATTAACCAATTTCAAAAATAATTGTACCGTAACAATGAGTACATTCTGAGGTAAACTGCGATATTTTAAAAATTAAAAACTCATAAAATAATATGTAAATACGACAGTTTAAAAAAAAGTAACGAAAATGACCCGATTTTTCACGAATTTCAAAAAAATATTACCAAGAACAAAATTGAAATTTCTAAAAAAACTCGACGAGCTGCAAAAATTTACGTTGAGAGGTACTCTTTAAAAAAAACTCACGACTGAAGACTGAAAATTTGTATGTGTTTTTCTCACTCGCGGAAGAAATTTCGCTTTTTCAATTTTGACACTTAATAAACCCTAAACTAATAGCCGCATCGGAAAAAAATCTTAACAATTGTCCAGGGAATACGATGAAGAACAAACCATGTTAATTTTGTTTTTTCTGATCAGTACCTTCTCGGGAAACCGTCTAAGAATCGAGCTAAACAACACAGTTTTCAATCCTGCGGCGGCGGTAACTTTTTTTTAATATAAAGAGATAGTAATATAACTTTCCTTGAATTACGGGTTACCGGTTCACGAAAACTACAGCCGCTTAAAGGTGTTTTTTCTCTTGAGGGTATATTCTTTTATCCGAGAATGTGTATTCAAGAACAACGAGTCCAATAAGTTTCACTGATGCTTTTATATTTTTTCGCCGGTAGTGCACCTTCAATGTTAGCAATCAACAACAAAAGCTTTCCCAACATCTTGAAGGATAGATTGAATCGCACCTAATTTGTAAAATCTCAGTATGGTCTCAGGTGAGAGCTAAAGATGGACAATTTAATTTAATTTCGGCTCCTTGAAGATTCGAACCGCGGAAGCCGGGTTGGAAGAATAACGTATTAGCAACCGGAGGGTTGCGAGTTCGAATTCACCCAAAGACCGTCGTGTACGAAGAGAGCTGGTACAAGTTAAACCTGTCGTGACCTAAAATGTACTCACGTTGGAGTGGTGTGGAAGTTTATAGAGTGGGTTGCCAGCTCAGGTGTTGTTATCGCCATTTGACCGTGCTTCAAAATTACGTGGTGTAGTCCTCGGTTCTTTTCCCTTTGGGATTGATCCCCGACCGAGCCCTTCGTATCGCTCCAGCGCCCCAGACGTAGTTAAAATACCTACCTTGAAGATTCTGAAAGAAAATAATCTGTGGCAATGGGCATTTGACGGAGATGGTATTTTTGTCAGTGTTTACGGTATACGTTGAGCAAGGAGCATTTCCTATCTGGTTTTGGGCAAGTCAGAAAATCCCTCTTAGTTCTTGGAATACTTTATCTTTCACAACCTTCTCTTTCTCACTCATACACATACACGCAATATTCAAACTTCCACGTTTTTACAATATTAAAGACTCACACATGTACATCTATCTCTCAAAATGTTAAATATTGGTTTCTGTACAAGTTGCTAACTTTTCCGAGCGTTCACGAAAAATCCAGGATAAGAACCTGTTAAATCTAGGGCCCGAGTCCTAAACATTCGGTTACCAGGCTGGTAAGATTATATCTGGAATTCATCTACACATGTTTCGATATGCGAGATTGTGGGACTCAAGAAATATCAGTCCTGAAAAAACTCCCTTTGAGGACCACTGGCAGTTGGCAAGCAACAATCACTTACGTATTAGTTATCGATTTTATATTCGATCCCTCCTGTCTTCGCACAAGAATAATCCCTGAAAATATAACATACAGATATATACAACCCTACAATAATGGACTGGACAGCAAGATCTGATGGTATAAGGGAGAGAATACATGCTTTAATAGGGGGATGGTCCCCCACGTGCTGCAATGACACTAGCAACCCTTCTGGGCATACTTTTGACAAGGTTTTGTTACACAGCTATGGGTATTTGTGTCCATTCCTGTTACAAGAATGTCGTCAGCTCAACTGTAGATTTCGGACGTGGTTCCCTGGTCCGTAAGCGTCGCTCTAACTCGTCCCACAAACGTTCTATGGGGTTCAGGTCGGGACTCTGAGCAGGCCAGGGAAGACGTTTTACATCCATATCTTGATACAACTGCTTGATAGAATCTGTAACATGACATGAAGTGTTGTCGTCCTGGAAGTAACATTCGTGCATTCCATAAAATTGCCAGAGTGTAGGAAGAACTTGATTGTCTAAAATGTTTATGTATGCGTCGGTGTTCAATTTACCAGGAACAACATGCAAAGGGATCGGATTTTATGCAAATCCGCTGGCGTCCGGTCCATTATTGTAGGGTAGAGTATATATTACCGGCTTTCTCATTACAAGTAAGGTATCGACGGAAATACTCAACAACATTTTATGCCTGTTGTAAGTTCTATTTCCCCTTATTGAGAGAGCTGTTTCTAAGCACTTTTTGCTGGTGAAGGCAATAAGACACAATTTTTGTTAGTATGTAAATATTTACAAAATATTTCTCCGAAATCTGTTTCCTACAAAAAATTGTTGGAAACAGAGAAGTTTTTCTTTCTACAAAAGATACCAACATGATGAATTAAACCAGAGGTCCCTAAACGTATCGAGGGACAAATTTGGGCATTGAAAATCCTACTTCTGGTATCACCTGTAAATGATGCACGGAAATTCTCACCAATCTTCAGAATCTGTACAATCGGCATTAGATATTCTCATTTCATATTTGCATGATCATAGTTCTCAACAATTTTGCTAATGCCGAGATATCTCGTCATTAGCAAAATTGATGAGAACTTGATGGACGAGATATCCCGGCGAAACCACTTGTAGGGTTATTGACTAAATCCATCCTACAACTCTGTTCACTTTGGAGGAACGCTTTTAGTGATTGTCGAAGAGATGGAATATAAAAATGAATTATGAATACACATCTAAACGCTGTTTAGGGTGCCAATGAATCTCATATTTAAATAATTGAAAGTTTCTTAGGGAGATACTACTTGGTAGTTATTCTATTATCATATTATAACTCATGCCATGTAAATGAATTAGAAACTAATTTAGACTTATTTCAATGGAATATTACTATTGATCCGCAGATTAATCTGTTTTAACTCTGGTTTGATGATTTTTTAAAAATCTTGATTAACGCTATCACTACTTCCTAATTTCTCAGGAAAGGGGTTCTTTAGTTGGTTAGCTATTTCCTTTACTGTGTGAGAAGTGTAGTCAAGAACCACCGCTTTTGTATCAATATCAAGTTTCAAAACATCAAGTATCCAAACTACAAAATACATACTGTTGAGACTCATTACGATAAGCCTGAAGTTATGACGCAAACAACACGCACTTCTAACTTTGCATTAATTGTTCATGAAAATTTGAAGAGAAAGTTCATTGGCATTAAATTATTACACGTTCTCGAACAGAGTGTGTCTTATCCGTTACAAGACAGCACTCCAGTACAATTATCGTAGGAAACAGAGATTCCTACTCGAAACAAATTCCACTTGTGCCCCCGAGATTGCCCTTAATTGAATCTTAAGGATACCGCCTACTTCTTTCTTTAAGGATGCGGCGGAAAGATTTTTACGGTCGTATATCGGCGGTCATTATAAGGTTAAGTGGAAGCTCTCAGTAGCTAGAGTTTGTCAGAGGTAATTGCCTTGCACCAACTTGATCCACTGACTTAATCATTTGGTTTTTTTTCTATACTTGAGATAAAGAAGTATACAACCATTATACAAGTTGCACATAACAAACTAATTTATAAAAATAAATTACAAAAAAAAAAAAAACCTATAAAAATAAAGGTTTCACAAAACGCGATGCAATCGCACCGCCGCTTCAAAAATGGCATTTTCTATTTGAAGCACAAAATGACTCAACTTTGAGTTGAGTCGCCTGCTGTGACGTTTCAAGTCCCCAATAGCCTTTTTTAAAACTTAATCCTCCTAAGAGAAAAAGGACTCAACATTAAGAAAAACCAGTCATATGGGTATAGTGAAATGAATAAATGAGATAGTTTGAGTTCATAGAGAACAAACTTTTTTTAATGATCTTGCTGGGTAAATAATATATAATACCTACTAACAGTTAATTTGCAATAAATATACAGTAAAACTGGAAATAAAGAAACAAATGCCTTGTACTAAGAGGACAAGTAGTTAATTAACTTCGCACTGGAGAATACATTTGGCTATTGCCGACGGTCCAGGAACAATCTCGAAGCCTTGCACTATGAATGATTTTATGAAGGAATTACGAGGAGAGATAGGCGTTCTAAGAAACTTATGTAATACAGCAGAACTCAAATTATCCGGATCGCTTTGAGAAAAATATGAAATCAGCAAAATCCGCATTTTAAAAATTTCTGATTGGTGATTGATAAAAACGAAGAGGACAAAGTGTCAGTTGAGGACATAAGAAACATCATAGTGAAAATTTGCGGATGTCCCTAGTGATAGTAAGACGTTTGAGAGCCTTGACACAGTGGCTAAAATGAATGAAGCGGCAGCCCTAGTGCGACCATGTACAGCAACTCACCTCAAACGCATGCGAGGCATGGCTGCACTAAAACGAGTAAAAACAGCGAAACAACAGACTGACCAATATGTTCTCAAGCATTGATACCATTTTAATACAGTATATAAGTACAAAATGTAAACAAAATTGTTTTCATAGTCATAAAATTACATTACATACCAAAGCAAAGTTCGTTTCTTTATTAAGAAATAACATTTTCATCGTGAATTATTCAGATATACGGATATTCGATTATCCGGATTGGACCTGGTCTCAATTGATCCTGATAATTGGAGTTCTACTGTACTTAGGTTACTTATTGGTTTGGTTTGTAATTGCGCAACCATGTTTTGCTACATGAGGGTTATATAGACGAGATTCCTATTGGTATTGACCAGTATGAATAATAATGGCGATAAAAGAGCATAACGAAACCCTCTACCTCACAATAAGATCCTCAATTTAGCATTTATTGTATTATTTTCAATCATATTCTGGATTGTAGTTCTAGTCATATTTTGCTTCACCACGAGAACCAATGAAACCAAATACCCATTGAGATTTATCCGCTTGATATGATACATAGATCTGTATATGTATTACATGTATACTCCTATATAAGCTGTCTCGTTTACAGTTTAGTCATCACAGCTCAACTGCAAGCCTTCGCTCCACGCACTTTATTTTCTTATCTCAACTTAAGACTACCTGAGGGAAGGCAAATAAATATATCAAGCTCCAAAACGGATTCAATTTTTTCTCTCTCTTCAAGTTTAAAGATTTTTTGTAGAGTTGCCCGTTCTGGTGGGAGTAAAAGCTGATCGCTTCTTGCATAGCAATGACTCAAAAGGAGTCACTTCGTTTCAGATATGAAGCTCGTAAATCTTTTCTGACGACGCAGGGAGTGACCTCAAAACTCACCCTTTTTCTGGAGTTTAGAGTGACTTTAAAGACTGCCAAGTGAATAACCTCCAACGTAGAGACGCTAAGTCAGCTTACTTGATTACCCATCGTGGCTTGAATCGCAATTGCCTTGAAAGCATGTAGAATCTTTTTACAACTTCCTTTTAATTTTTCTAGTTTTGTCAGCAAAAATTAAATTAGTTACTCTGCATACGAGTTGTTTAAAAACTAGAGGTTCTGTTTCTCTAATAGTGACACACTAACATAAGCATTGCTAAAATTTAGAAGTTGTAAAATTTAGCAAAGCGCAAAGAATTTTAAAAATACAAGCAAATCATTTAAAAAAAGCTCGCTAGAGTAGGTTAAGTTAAAGCATGTTGGTACATTATTTTGTTGTCAAAAACTAAGATATAGGGGATGTAAAATTCGCATATAGACGACTATGTCCGTAAGAGCTACCCAGATGTGCTAAAGAATAGTCCACTAAGATATCGAAATGATCAAAGAAAAAACAGAAAGTATGTTCAAAAAAGTTCGCTAGAGTAGGTTAAGTTGAAGCATGTTGGTACATTATTTTGTTGTCAAAAACTAAGATGTAGGGGATGTAAAATTCGCATATAGACGACTATGTCCGTAAGAGCTACCCAGATGTGCTAAAGAATAGTCCACTAAGATATCGAAATGATCAAAGAAAAAACAGAAAGTATGTTCAAAAAAGTTCGCTAGAGTAGGTTAAGTTGAAGCATGTTGGTACATTATTTTGTTGTCAAAAACTAAGATGTAGGGGATGTAAAATTCGCGTAGAGACGCGTGTATCCGCAAGAGCTACTCAGATGTGCTAAAGAATAGCCCACCAAGATATCGAAATGATAAAAAAAAAGGCAAAAAGTATGTGGACCCCAATTTTTGCTAGCTCTCAATTTACAGTTTGATGGTAGTTTTACATTTACAGTTCATTCACACAAAGTCAGGTGCACTTGTTTGTCGGTACACGATACAATCTCACTTCGACTAATCCGTTCCCGTTAGCTGCTCCTTGTTAGGATCATTTTGGCCATCCCAGTATTTGTGAAATGATACACGTTACCAGTACCGGAGTTCAATTTCTGGACTGTCGATCCCTCAACGGTCAAGAAAATCGGGCACTTGAATGTCGTTCGCTACGAAATACTGCTGTAGCTGCTCTGTATAATGAGCCCAAGGCTACAATGTACAATTAAATTCTAAAATTTGTCAGAAAGGGGATATAGTAGAAGCAGTTATCAAACAAGAGAAGAACAAGTTCCCTGAAGGCTTGACGGATGACTCACGTCAAATGTGTATTAAATCCCATCCAATTGTTATGTTTTCATGAATTGAAAACCCATTTGAAAATAATTTTATTATTTAATTTAACGTAAGGAATACAGATTACATACGAAGATTTGGGGTGACGCTGTGCGGACAAGGGTGGTTATTTCATGAAGCACCTGAACCGAAGGTCTTCTGGTGATAATAATCTTGTGTTCAGAATCTTTTCGAATCTCTTGAAGCTTTCGTAGGTATGAGCTGAAGCCAAGTGCAAAATAAATTTATAAAGCGACGACCGTTCAACACTGTTCAGATTGGACACTGATTGTTATTGTTCTTCCAAAATTCCAGTCAAAGAATCACATGCATTAAATTATGATCCGTCCCGGAATCGAACTTCACAAGGACGAGAGTCAGGTTGGAAAGTTACAGAACAGCGGTCTCTAGCAAATCCAGGGAGCGCTTGCGGACTATACTGCAGCTCTACCTGAATATGGTATAATTTTGCGTTCTCTACTTCCCTAAGACATAGCCCCCTTAACGTGGCAATTAGTGATAATAAAGTATATTACACGAGATATAATATATTTCCTCGTGTATTCATGTGCCACAGTAGCAGCAACGGATTAGCAACCGCTGGAGTTCGAAACTCGCTTCAGACAAAGATCGTCGTGTACACGGGGGCCGGTGCTGGTTAAATCTGTGGTAGACTCAAATGTTCTCATGTTGGCGTGGTGAGTGGGATGCCATCTGAGGTGTTGTTCTTGTGATCTGATCTTGGTTCACAATGACGAGGCTTTTGATTCTTTCCCTTCGGGATTATTTGATGAATTGTATGAATTATATGAATTGTATGATGAATTATATGAATTATATGATGAATTATATGAATTATATAATTAATTATATGAATTATATAATTAATTATATGAATTATATAATTAATTATATGATTAATTATAGGAATTATATAATGGATTACGTAATGAATTATATGAATTCTTGATGAATTATTTGAATTATATGATGAATTATATAAATTATATGATGAATTATATAAATTATATGATGAATTATTTGAATTATATCATGAATTATATAAATTATATGATGAATTATATGATGAATTATATAAATTATATGATGAATTATTTGAATTATATGATGAATTATATAAATTATATGATGAATTATATGATAAATTATATAATGAATGGCATCATATAATAAAATAAAAATTTTTTTAACTGTTTTTTAAATGATTTATTTTTCTACGAATTCGTAAAACTCGACTGAAAAATTACATTATAGTTTGAATCTGATAAATGCTAAATCAGCAGAATGTAGGAGTAAGATCACCAAAAGCACGGCCAAAAATGCTTCACCCAGGATCTTCGAGTAATAGAAAAGATTGGAACGAGGAAATGACATCCGGGCGTGGTGAATAGTTTTAGTGTTGTCCTTGCTGCGGTTCACAGTCACGTCCGCATCTTCAGGGCATGCGAAAAAACTTATCAAACAAAAATCAAGCATCCTCTAATCACTATGGATTTCTCGAGCTCACATGAATTAAACGTGGTCTTTTTTATGTTCTTATGGATCGTCTTTTCTAGTCTTGCTTAGGTGTAACCATACCGGTTATTTTGCATGTCATTAGCGTTATGGACAATTTTATTCCAACTTACTGTTCTTTTACCGCTTGTATTTTGTGAGAAGAGATTAAATGTCTTCAAATTATGAGTTCATTTGATTTGAAGTAACTTGGTGTGAGTAAAATAATCAGAAAATCAAGTTTGAGGGGTTTTTCGTTTTTAAGTAACTAATATCAAGCTTTAAATTGAGGTATTTCTTTTCTTTGTTGCTGTTCGGAATGAATTGCTTAAAATATATTGAAGATGTAAACACTCCCCTCTGAATCCTTCTAAATGCTTTTTAATGGCAAATTTCTCAAAATAGACGTTTGGCCACATAATGCGCCATTTAATAAAACCGATCAAAGATAAACACTAAAATCTATTTCATTGCTAAGGTGCAATGATGTTTTCTAAGATATTAAATTAATTCATACTTTAAATTACTGTGTGGCAATCAGGTATAATAGTCACTTTAATTTTTGACAAAGTGCTAAAAATTGTTTCCAAAATGAACTTAAATCCGTTATTAATTAAGTAGTTATCTGGGACATTTGGAATACACTACATATGACTGCTACAAACTAGAGAGTTGGAAAAGCATTCAGACATGTTTAATTGGAATTTAAACTACTCATATAGCAAGGAAAGTATGAAAGAAATTATTATAACGTACTAAAGTTTTTCAGTTGCTGAACCTTGCAATTAATAACCCAAACTTGCGAAAGAATTAAAACCAACAACGGAAAAAAACTAGTCTGATTTGAAGTAACCGATTCTTTAGACTAACATTTTTGAGTAGTCTATTAATGAGAAGTCATATTTTTTGTAAAATATATTATTTATTTAATTGTTTCTCTACAGAAGAATATTAAGTTACAGAGAACAAAAATGTATGATCCAAAAATGCAAGAAAAAAGACATACACAAATACAGTTAGAAAAAAATTAGACGAAACCCTTGATTGAAACAGACTATTTATTGTATTGGAATCATTAAAAAGGTATTAAATATTAAATTATATTAGAATTATAGTTCAAGAAATCTATTTGTAGCAAAACTGTTATCAACATTCTTTTTAATGGTTGAATGAAAAAGAATTTAGTTTCTCGTGATAAGCGTGGAGACGTTAAAATCAATACAAGAAACTGAAAAGAGCAAATTAATTTTGTATGTAGAAGTTGTAACATTTTTTAAAAAGCAATTTCCTTTTAAAGGTGGATAATCCAATGTCTCAGAAAATCATAATATACTCGGCGAAATAAAAATAATGCGGGACATTCAAGATATTGTCGGAATAAGAGGTAGAATGTTACTTTAAAAAACTTATTTATTATGAGGTGATGATGTTAGGAATTAGGTTCTAGTAAGTATTGTTTAGGGGGTGGGGAAATGAAATGAGTCAAGGAAAAATGATGAAACTGCTTTTTCAGTTTATAACAAAACTAAGTTGGAGCATTGGCTTATTTCAGTTTACTCATTTGGATCGCAAAGGAAATCCGGCGAAGAACTTCGGGGGTAATAAGGGGGACAATAAGGTTCTAAAAACTGCAAATAGAAGCAAAGTGAGATCCATCATCTCCCAGTGTTCTAAAAATGAGATGCAGGAGTTAAGGCACTGGATCGGAAATAGCTTCTAAATTTTTGTGTCTAAATTGGATGTGTTGTGCAACCACTTCGACTTACTGTTAAACGACTCTCTGTTTGGACTATAGGACTGTTTAGATGTAGGTCCATAATCAAGTAACTATTTGGTCACTAAAATTGGAATTATAATGTTGGTTTCTTAAACTATAATATTGTAGGGGAATTAAATATTGTAATTTATTGGTATTAAATGCTGAAACCTATTATCTAGATTTTTTGCATTTATATTTATAGTTGTAAAAGACCATTCAGTTGAACTCAAATTGATTCGTTTAATTTGAGATGTTTCTCGTTGGTTAGGAATGTCTCAAGGCATTGAGATAATATCTCACGTGCAACATTGTCGTTTTTCATAGTTTTCAGTTTTTATAAAAGAGGTATGGATTGTATAATTTTAAAATTTTTATACTTCCGGAGCTTGAAAACAATCGTACTCAGAACATCGGAACTAATTCACAGTAAGTGCATCCTTGACGTCTGATTTTAATAATGAAATTTATCAATGGAATATCAGTAGCCACACACAGGACTGTTATAGACAAACGCAGACTGACATCGTATGTAAAAATGTATCATCACTGAGATAGCAACATTTTTGTTGCCATTGGAAATTTCTGAAATTCATGAGCTCTTACTTTAACCGCTAGAGTTGGAATAATTTTACCAACGTACACTAACTTCAAACATTAAAGACATACTTCTTTTATTTTCACAAGTCCACGTTTAATTTAATGGATTTGAAGCAATACACATAAATCTGCTAACTATGATGAGTATATTTACAAAGTCAGACACTATTATCGATTTATAAACAAATAAAAAAATAGAGTTTGAATTTATCACTCATAAGATTAAAAGTAATTAGATTAATTTTTGTGCCAAAATATTAAGAATACACTTCTGAAAAGTGTTTTAAAGGCCCAAAAAATTTGAAATAAGTTATATTGCTAAATTTATGTAAACCTTTAGGAAAGACTAGAAGTAGGACTAGCTCATTCTTGGACCCAGATAATAATTGGAAAGAACAAAAGAGATGTATTGTTTGAAGACGGAAGAGTAAAAATGAAGAGCTACAGAGTAAAATAAGTTAGGAAGCCAAGTTTTATTCAAACGCAAGCGAAAGGTTAAATTAGCCGTAAAATCTTTACAAGCTCTAAGGCGTATTTGTGCAGAATTTGTAGCAATAGTAGAATAGCGAGCATATATTTCAAACTTTTTATAACAATAACTGTAAACAACACATGCAGATTCAGTTTTCAAAATATGCATCGACAACAAAATAAGATCCAGGTTGAGGAAATCTACCCAAAATGCTAGCCACGTAACGGACTTCAGAACTGAATAATTATGAGTCCTAATGTTTTAATGTTTTGTTTTAATGAATCGCAAAATATATATGTGGAAAATTACTTGCCTTTCAAAGTTCAACTGTACTAGGAAGGCAGGGGGAAAAAGTGATAGCTATATCTTTATAACTTATCTAATAAGGAATTTAAAGTAACTGTTACAGTATGGATATTATAAAATTGTGGGTGTATTTTGCATATTTTGCAGAAGCGATTTTCAACCTGTTTCATCGTATAACTCACATAAACTAATCACTAAAATTCTCAGGCTAACCAAAACATATATATTATATTTTTTGCCTATCTAACAAAAACTTGGAATAATTTGGATTGATTTACAAAAATATATCAATAATTATTCATTAATTATCAATAATTAAAATTATCAATAATTAAAATTATCAATAATTAAAATTATCAATAATTAAAATTATCAATAATTAAAATTATCAATAATTAAAATTATCAATAATTATCAACTATTAAAAAATTACAGTAATCAAGATACCAATCAATATCAACTCTTGTTGCTCAAGAAAGACATTTTTCAAACCATTTATTTATGATGCTTTGTCATAAAAAACAGTACTCAAAATTACTTATAGTATTACTTGAGAAACTATTTCTGAACACACTTGTTAAAAGTTCAAAACTAGACTTTTGAACTGAAATAAATGTTACAGTTTAAACCACTTCACCATCCGTAAGGTACACCACTGCCATTCTTATGGATTACCGGTTGAAAATTACTGGTTTACAGGAATATATATTTCAAGGACACTTTTAGTACCAATTAATATCACGGGATTTTTGTTCCATATTTGATAGAAATATTTTCAAATCAATTTTGAGATGAAAAATTTCTTTTTTGCACGCGTAATTTCAGCGCAGTTAAAAGTTCGCATTTATTCTATAATTTTAACACATAAAAATAACAAATTATTTATTTAATTATTAAAATTGCGTTTCTACTTCACTGTACTTCCAATAAAAAATAGTATTTTACTGTCAAATTTCTAATTTGAACCCTTTGAAGATAACAATGCTAACATACAATTATTTTGAAATTTCTTTTGGATGTTAAGACCTATGGTGTTAAGACCTGAATGTATTCGGCACGTAACGAACATTTAATTTTTAATTGATGGTGTTTGGTCCCTTATTGTCTCACCATCCATCTAGAGTACTCATAGACATCGGAATATAAAACGAAAGAACATTGACAAAACTTAGCAGCATAATGTGACACCCAGCCTTAACCATTTCAAGGATATAGGACCCTCCTCCCCACCCAAAAAAAAAGGGTTAAATTCTTATATCTATTTTTATTTTAGTATTGTAAAGTTTTGCATTCAGTGACTTTTTGGAAGCATCTTATTAAATTTGGAATTAAGGTTAGTTACTTGCAGTAGTACAGAATGAACATTTGTATTCATTCTTACAAATGTAGCTATTGAAATATTATTGAAAATAGTTTTACCCTCAATTAAGCATCTTTTCTAGCGTTGCATTAATTCAGAGTGATCAGAATTATCTATTTTCTCTTTCCTAGAAAAATGTAAGTATTTACATGTGTTTAAAGATGGAATTTTTATATCTTAGATTCCAAATGTTTTAAATTTCCAGTTTACTCTGGACGTATAAGCGTATGTATGCTCTATATCTTTATCTATATCTCGATGCATATGTTTCATCCAACATATATTTCTTAATGAACCATTACATCATTAATATTCTATGAGACAAATCACTAACTAATTTCATACGATGTCTTTTTTAATGCATATTTTATAATTGAAAATTCCATACCCCAACAAGTGAAATGAAAAATATTTTAATCTGTCTTCAGTACTGCCAAAACTCACTCCGTTTTAAAAAAACACCACGGTTTTCAACAAACTTGAACAGATAACTTTGAATTACAAAATAAGTTTCAACTTTCAAAGTGAACAGTCTGTCACTACGGTAAAAATAATTTTAAAACTTTAAACATCCCAGTTCAAACATTTTAAAACACTAACATTCTTCAGAAATAATGACATCGTTCCATCTAAAATTCTGCTCCATTCCAATTGAATCGCTAAATGCAAAAAGGGGTAAAGGATCATTTTCTAAAGTTTTCAGGAGAGGAAAAAAAAAGCATGTATTCTCCAATAGTACGGTTTATAGAAAAAAAAATTAATTGTAGTGTCTTCTGCAATATAGACACATCTAGAAGCGAGACTTCATCCATTTTTCTTTTAAACGACGGGTTGGCGTTTCTGTTACACAAATAAATCAAAAGATGAAAATTGAAAAAAATGAGACATGACCCTTTTTTACATTTAGCGATTCAATTGATGTACGGCTACAAATGGAATCCTTACATCCTTCACTTTCAATTCAGATCAGTTTCCGAATGGAAAACAGCACCCGTTCAGAACTGTTGTTCTTTTGCTAGAAGCGGCCTAATAATTTAATTTAAAGGATGAAAAGCAATATAAGTTGAATTGTTAAACCGGTTTGAAAGGGGATGATGATTTCGAAACTCAGTTTTATTTTAGTTTTATACAATAGCGTCATTTTGATTAACATCCATGAAACAAAAATTTTAACTACGCAACAAACAAATGTAAGATTCGATTTCAGATGGAAGGAGTGTTGGGACAATGGAGTCAAAATTAGCTAAAATTTACGTAACCACACTCATTTATAATTTTAGCATTCAAAAATATGAATGGCACAGAATGGTTCTGTTCCACAAACATATCAATTTCAACGATTAACCCTAAGAAATATGAGCCGAATTCTTTTTTTTTTAAATTTAAATTAAAAAATAGCTATGGTAACAATGGAAAAAATAAACCACCCCAATTTATTTTTACATCGCCATTCAATCGGTAATGACATCTTCTATATAAATTAATTTGCATAAAATTTACATAAGACGTTAATCACATTAAATTGCTCACAAACTTAGTTTTCAACAACACCCAATATCGTCTCCAAATTTCCCGAATCTAAACCGAAATTAAACCTAAATACTAAGTTTCAAATCACTGCGTTCCGCTATTTCTTGACTACGAGCATAGAAAGCTAACTGGTTGGGTTTTATGGCGCAGGGACCATATTTGGTCAAGCTGCCCCACACGCAAAACAGAGTCCCAAGTAAGAAATGTGTATACACATAAAAAAAGTACATTATGTGGCCAAAAAGTCATTTTGAGAAATTAGAGAGGTTTTTAAATGACTCCATATAGGAATGTGTGTGAGCATTCACAATTAAAAAAAGCACTTTCGAGTAGCTACAAGAAAAAGTAATCGACCATTTAAAAGCCTGAAAACTTTATTCGATTAAAATAAAAAGAATCCATGAGAATTAAACTTTTCGTTGATTTTATTTTCCGAATTACTTTAACTGGATTACTCAAAATATTGGATTACTCAAAAAACTGGATTACTCAAAAAACAGGATTACTAAAAAATATTTTATCAATTTATTAAGAACTTCTCTTTTACTAAAAATATTAATTCACCTTTCAAAGCTAACCATTTGAAAGACAGTAAATGGACGGTATATTTTAAATGCTTTAATATGATTTTAGCTATGTAAACTCGGCTAATATTTAAACTCTTGATTTTGTGTTACCACGTATGACAAAGAGCAAAGGTTTTCTGGGGGGAACAGGCCTGCTCAAGTAAAAGAGAAACAAGTTCTTCCTTCACACTTCGACAGTCTTGTTGACTATTAGTGACCGCCAGGGACTCCGAGAACCGGAAGTGCAAGTAATTCAATTTACTTTTAACTTTATTCCACTTTTTACTTTTCTGTTGGAAAAATCGGCCCAAGTCTTTGGAGCATAGCTTGTTACTCTTTTCATTTGCTTCTGCCGGGTGAGTGTTTACTCTTCCTGGGAAATTTTGTGTGCCAACTATTAAATTCTGATATAATAATGGAAAGATGAAGTTAAATTTTCGTTTCAATTGACTTGAAAAGAGATCTGCCCTAGAATACATCAAAACTTTCCGATTTCTAACAACTAAGGGGCACATGAATGTTAAACACAAGGGCCACACTGGATTATATAATATGTATAAAAACGGAACCAGCGTATGAAACGCTTGTGTTTTAAAGCATGGTTTGCTTTATTACATCAAAGAGATTCCATATACACTATGTAAGGAAGAACCGAAAAAGCATCAAAAACTTAAAAAGTTCCGAGACTAATCACTGTGGAGCGCAATCTTAAAATCAGGTTTCTAAAGTTTTGTTTCTAGCAGTTCATAATTATTGAAAATTAAATTGATAAGTCAAGTGTATGTTATAATAATTTGTAAACAATTATAGTTTAACAATGTTTTAAAAAGGTACTGAGAAACACTACTCTCTCTGCTGCCATGCCATATAGAATATTCCTGGTTTAGCCATATATATATATATTTTTTAATAGGGCTTACGAAAGGAGTTTCTTATCTTCAGATAAAAATTCAAGAGATGGTCTTTAAATTTGTTGAGAAATAAGACTATATGGAATACGAACCTTCACACAGTATTTGTAATATTTCCAGAAATCTAAACGCAGTTCCAAGAGATGGGAATGGATTTATTACGAAAATCTTGTTTCGTAAAATACGATACTCTTTTAATGTGAGATTCTATGGTACTCCGATGCTGAAAAAGAAATTAGATGTTTTTACATTTTATCACTTCACAAAGATTCTACTTTCAATTGGATAGTTCATTTCTTCTAAAAAAATCACGTTTTCCATACTTAGATTCTGTGAACGTTAGTACTTTTGCAAGAAAAATAAACGAAAGGTGAACAAAATATTTATTCTCGGCCATTTGTCCTTTTTAAAAATATGTTTGCAAATCTTACGAATATATTTTGCTCATAGAACAACTGCCATATTTAAAGCATAAATTGTTCAATAAAAACGTTTGCTCAAAGATTTACCACCCATCCACTTTTTTTGGTGTTGGTCTAGCAAAAGCTCACCAAGTGAGAATGACTGGAATATTTCATTGGTAGCACAGATAATAAATTACTGCGGTGAAGAATTTAAAACCCAAGCATTTGAAGCTCAGAGTCTCTGCCAGTTTGTGCAAACAGAAATCTATTCTTTAGAATAAATAGAAATGCGTTAAATTTAGGACCATTAAATGTCAAATGAATTTAATAACAAGACTGGGCCACTGTTACTACACAGTTATAATTCTTGAATTCTCTAAATTGCATGAACGAAATTTCGACGAGGTAGGTATATGAATTAACCTCACACTGGAGGAACACAACGGGCTGTTGACGACGGTCCGGGATCAATCCCGATGGGAAAGAACAGAGGACAACACTTCTTAACTTTGAACCACGGTCAGATGACGAAGTCACATCTCTGACACTCTGCTCACCAAACTTAAACACTACGCCAACGTGAGACCATTTGAGGTCATGACAGATTTAAAGAGCACCAGCCGAGTTTCGAAGTAGTAACTCTTTTATTGCAAATCCGTTACTCTTCCAAAAGGGCTATCAAAGCCCGAAATTTCGCTGAATTGTAATGTGTTGCAATGTAATTAAGTGTAGTCAAATGTATGAGCATTTTTTTCAATTTCAGGGAAGTAAATCATATATTTCTTAGAAGTCTAAACGTGGCCTACGTTCATTTGTTCGTCAATGACTTGATAGTGTATTAGCATGTTGTTGCTGAAAGATAGTATCTATTACGGATCCCCGTTAAAACGAACAGCTCCAGAGACACGCTAAAATATTTAGGAGTAAGGAGATCTTTGTTACATTGGAATTATAATTGCTATATTAAAACGTAAAATATCCACGTAAAATAACATATAGAGCAAGTATGATTTGATGCGAATTTTTGTGGCTTTGATGGAAGAATAGTTAAATATACTTTGGTAAAGTAAAATTCAAAAATTATGAATGTGTTCTAACAAAAGTAGACTAACTTCTATTTTCATTATTGCAGAAAGTATTTTTGTACATGGAAATTAGTAGAAGGTTTGTAGTAAACCACTGTGGCAATACACGATTCAAATGGCATCCTCAATGACATTTCCAAAATAAAAATGTTACGTGTATGTTACGTAGAATGTTTTACTTTTGTGATTAAAAAACCATTTCAGTACGAAGAAATCTGTAACACAATTTAACCTGTCCAATCGGAAATTTTACGTTAGTTTAATGCCATTCGAAACGGGATTGGACTGGATTTCGTAATAACGGATTTTTCGTTGTAAGCGTATTCATTGTTAACGAGAATCGAATATATAGATTTTAATTAATTCTAAATTATCAAAATATATATTAAGTGCTACTTTAGAACTAGTTCCCTTTTTAAAACACTCCGCATTATACTTTTAAAGCTTGTTTACACTAGAGCAACCAGGAAATTGAGAGCAAAAGCACAGGACGTGCCAGCCAATTAGCGACGAAAAAAGCAGTGATTGACAAGGGAAATGACTACTATTTTCGTCCCGATATTGGTCAGCCCAGGACCGCTCGACACCCACGTTGATTTAGTGTAAAATAAGCTTTATTTGCTACTTTTTGAAAATTCATACCAATCAAAGTAACATGTTATGGACTTCTTATGAAGCCCTCATTTGAAAATCCCAGGATATCTAGTCAATACATTTTATTTCCTTAATTATTTCTATCAGATGCATATATTTGCTAACTTTTGTAAAATCAGATATGGAATTCATGTAAAGAATTTTAGAGGAAATTTATGGAATTTTTTTTTTAATGATACCCGAAGTTCTTTTTACCAAGAAGCTGAACAAAAGTTTCATCTTTCAGTTTTCAAATTTTCCAGTGTTCACGTTCTTCAAATTTAAATGGCTTAGCAACAAGAATGTCATTTGTGAAGCAAATAATGACCTCACAGTGATAAATAAAACCACAAGAATTTCGAGCGGAAATTCAAGGGTAAAATACGAAACTATACAGAAAAATTCATTTGAAAACATCTTTCTGCTTAAGGCATGATCTAAGCATTTAAGCATTTCCCCCCGCGTTTTTAAAAAAGAGAGAATTTTACCCGCGTCAAAATTACGTCACTGCATAAGAATGAGAAACATTTTAAAAGCTTATGATTCATGTTGAAAGCTTATGAAACGCAACACACTTGCGAAACTCATAATGTTAGAATCCCTTAACTTATTCTCTTGATCTCAGAAGCGTATTTTAACTATTTCAGGCTGTTACTATTGGATATTTGCATCTTAAAGAAAGGTAACCTAGGTAGAAATGATACTTTGGAAGAAGGTCAGATATTGACTCTTGGATTTCTTTACACATTACCCTGATGCTAGTCTACTTAAAGCGAAAGTGAGCATTTCAAAGACATCGAAGAATAAACTTCGAAGGAGTAATAGAACATCACAAACAGCAATCAGCAACTTGACCCTACACAAGATAGACCCTCTTTTATGAGAGTGTATTTTGAAATCCGTCAAAGAGAGGTGTGGGGTTCTTAAGAACATTTAACATTAACAACATAACTTAGTTTAACATTTCTTAAACATCTCTACTAATAAATTACTACAAATGTGTGTATGAATGAAAAACTCCTTATATTCTTATATAAATTAATATTCATTATATAACAGATTAGTTTATTGACTCGATATTCATTGTGTAATAGAATAGTTTAATGATTTAATATTTATTCCGAAATAATGAAATCAGGATTGTAGATACGATTTTTTCCACGCTGACTCAATCTCATTTCACTTATCTGCGATCATGATATCCACACAGTGACACAAAAGTAAACAGTGAATTTCCAAAACCAAGAGAGATAGTTAAATATTCGCATAATTCTATTCATGGAAATTTATTTACATTTATATCCTCATTTTACATTTACCGAAAATAAAATAGTACTTTCCCGTTATTCATGCTTTGTCAATTCACACAGTCGGACAAATTCAAATGAGTCATTCTATGAAAAATTACGTTTTCTCATATGCACAAATTTTGCTAAATGTGTCATCTTCATATATTAAACTACGAATCATAATTTGCAATGACAACTCCAAATTTGGACGCCAAATTTCATATCCTATGCAAAATATAACCTCGCATATCAAGTTTCAAGTCATTTGGTACAGGCGTTTCTATGTTATACGTTTGGAATTTTCGTTCGAATTTTAGTTCCCAGCGATAAATTAACTTTCCATTCATATTTTCCGAAATAACATTTCTATCAAGCTGAAAAGTTTTATTACGCTGTATTCAAAGAACACAAACAAAATCTATGAAACATTTTTTACTTGAGTTAATTTTTAATATACAATATTAATTACAAAATTGCTTTCTAAATATTATAAATTACTGTAGCAAATAATATATATATATATATATATATATATATATATATATATATATATATATATATATAAAGCAGCAGTACCTTGAAAGTTAATTGAGTAACGCCAACAAAGAATTGGTCTACGGCCTGTACAGCAGTTTTACCTTGAAAGTTATAAAAATCACGCCAAGAAAAAATTAGACTATGACCGTACAGCTGTTGTACTCTGAAAATTATATAAATTGCGCCTGTTATATCTATAGCTGTAGTCAAAAAAGGTTAAAAATGAATGTTTGCAAAACTATTAACTTTGTATAAAAAAAATTCGAAATTTAACTTTGGGGGCCCAATCAAAAATAAAATCCTCTGGATACGCTTAAGATTAAATTATTGCCTTGCGATAGCTAAGAACTTCTCAGATAAAAAGGATTCTATTTTTAAGTGATGCGCGCGTGATGAACATTTTACTAATTTAGAAACTTTTACTATATGAAAGATCAGTTGAAAAATTATTTGTGTTTTTTTTCAAAAATTACTATCATCATGTTTTTAAAACATTTTGTGTCTTTATATTAAGAAATTTTGAAATTGGATGTATGAAGAAGATATTAATGTAAACTCAATATCTCGTTCATCAAGATCTGGTTTGTTTTGTTGATGACGAGATACCTCGTGGTCGAGATAACCACCAGAGGGTTAATTGACACGGATAAACGATTGTTTATGAATCTGCATCTTAATACGTATAGTCTTTAATATCGGTGAATCGGGTTTTACAGATCCGTTATATCTATGTACAGGGTCATACAGATCCGTAATATCTATGAAGCGGGTCTTACTGATCCGTAATATCTATGTACTGGGTAATACAGATCCATAATATTTATGTACCGGGTCTTACATATCCGTAATACACGGTGTAACGAAAATTTGTCGTAGAGAGAAAACCGGAATGTATTACAAGTATATTGGAGTACGCGTGTATTCCAAAGCACAGCCACATGGATATTTATGAAACTTGATAGTATAATTACTATGACAGCAAAGACCATCTTTTTCTCCAAAACTTAAACAAAATAAAAATGCTTAACATTGTCATATTTACTTCCTATGAAAATATTCCAATAGCCTATTGTGTTGCTCCAGTGCGACTTTTTTTAATTACCTGTCTATAAAAATTATTTCTCATTGCAGTACTGGAATCGCAATTAAGAAAAACGTTTATCTGTTTGAAAGGTTATGAAGTTTAAAATGCATGAAAATGCAAAAGTTAAATGAAATAACGATAGTATCTTTATTCCAATGCCCGCTTGCGGATCGTATGATCCTTAAGCACTAATTGGCAAGAACGTGGCAGTCCCTGCAATTACGATAATATTCCAAGTTGATTTCTGGTGAACCGGTCGTGAAGTGAAATCCGTGTTCAGGATAGCAAATACCATGTGTATTAAAACGTGGTTTTCCAATTCCCTAATACACGACATGTGTTCTTTGTACACGTGTACCATTAGTGCACGTTCAAACCCTGACCTTTAATAATACATCGGTAATTATAATGCACCAAGAAACGATCGCATCTTTGAATGAACTGAATATTAAAATGAAAATTCAATTTAAGAGATTAAAGTGTTTGAACAATGATTTGTAATGCATAGTTTATTGAGTTAATTTTTCTTATATAATACTACATCCTAACACATACTATATTTACACCTGATAGTTCTTTCAGTTTCCATGACAAGTACTGAAAAACAAGACTGGAAAATGTATGGCAATGATGAAATCAAAGAGATTGTTGGATTGCATATCCCTTATCGTCGCCTTAAAGCAGAAATCCATTAACAATGTTTTTTACTGTACAGCTGTTTAAGACCCCTAATATTTTTAGCTTAAAAAATTAAAATTATAAGAACATTTTGATAGCGTTATTTATCTTTTTAAACAAATTATAATCAAGAAAATAAACATTTAGTGTCTGCCATAAAAGTTATTTAGTTTCTGCTCTAAGCGGACGATATGTATGCTACACGAATTCTATTCAAACTACGGAGTCAGATTTCTAGTATTAATGAGTCAGATTCAAGTTTTCAGAACTAAGTGAACTGTATTGATTGAAACCTTTCACAGATCATTTTTGATTTTGTCCTGATCTGTGCTTACCACGATAACAGTATCCTAACACCAGCATTCCAATTGGTTTAGTATGTCCCTCTACGCGGCATCGATTTTCAACCACTTTCATCTCACGGCACGCATAAACTAATTACTAAACCATATCTGTACGTCACACAGGTTGAAATTTTCTGTTCCACTGTCATGTTTTGCTTCACGATGTTGAGATCTACAACTGAAAATATATTCCGAACCTCTATGAATGTCTCTGCCAGATAGGAAACCCAAAGCATATCTTGTTGAATATTCCGAACCATTACGAACGTCTCTGCCAGACAGGGATCCTAACGCAGATCCTGTTGTACCAAACACTGGCAGTCCAAAGATTTACAGTGTCTGCTCCAAGGGTTTTGAACAAGAGACTCCTATATTTAACAGGACTGATTTCAGCAGAGGAAATTGCTCAAGGAAAAGAACTGCTCAGTTTCAGCCAAAATGAAAATACTATTTCTTTCCGCTTCACACAGAAAAAAGACCGTCAAATCTCGTGACCTACTAGGCCCAATGACGTAAAATAGAAAGTATAATTGAAATGAGACAATTCACAAGTACATTCGCTAAGCTGTGCTTGAAGTTCCATTTGGATTTGGAATGGAAAGTGTGTCAAACTTTTCCTGCACACCATCCAATATCGAAGAAAGTATATAAAAAGCAATTAGAAATTAATGTTTACTTGAAAAAAGAAAAACTCTCCGGCTCCATCAAATTCTAAAGCTTGGAATTCAGGTCGGAATAGAAACTCATTATTTGCATTCAGTTGTAGAAAACAACATAGAAATAGAACTCAAAGAAAACACGCACACACAAAGTTGTTCTAGATTTTTCCTTCTAAACCTTCAAATTTTTTCTAAGATGATATCGCTCCACAAGACATATCGTGAAGAAAAACGTCATTGCGCTAAATAGAAGTCAGTGAAATTAAAATTTCTAAAATTCAAAAATACAAGCAAAAGCATAAATCCGATTGGATTAAATTAGCTTGCAGTGTTGCTTGACAAGTTTACATTGCGATCTTTCTGGATAAAAACAAACGAATAAAAATCAGCGTCAGACAGCTGTCAATTCTGATTTAGTTCTGAGATTTACAAACTAAGGGAAATGGATAGATGGCATGTGATGTGAAGGTACTGGCAATTTGAACACTCCGTAAAGGTTATATAGTATATTACTTATCAATACAACTAAATGAAATACGAATTGATTTATGGGGATATCCAGAAAGTTTCGAATTTCGTTATTAATTAGTAGAAATATTATCTCTTAGAATTCCTTTTTAAGTTTAGTAGTTAGCTAAATTTAATTCTCGAAGTATAAAATTGAAATATTACCAACAAAAGTGTAAGCGTAGTTAACCTTATTCTGTTTCTTCGACTAAAAATAACTATGTCATGTTTATGTCTCCGGAGTCTATGTCAGTTTACTTTCCTAGTTAAAGAGCGGAAGCAATGGCAAGGGCAGTACAGTAGCTCTACAATGTTAATAATGCTATTCTAATTATTCGAATGGAGCAAGTAGTAACGTTTAGTGTCCTAGGATTCTAGTGAATAATTCTGGTACACACATTTTGTGTGTGTGTGATAGTTCTTCCCACCGTTAGTTCCTTATTTCCAACATTAAAGATCCATATTTGTTATCATAAAAATATAATTTTCTGCATAAAATTTATAAATATTGTATTTGGCAGGCTTGTAGAAATCCATTTTCTTGGAAACAACTGCTTGAATAGGAATTGTCTTGTAACTTGGGCTTAAAAACCAGGTTTGGCGAGACTTATTGTCTCTTTTTGCTTTATATTTTAAGGATCTTGTTTCAGAGATAAATTTATACAAAAGCACCGGAAAATACCGTCTGTATGAGACGTAATGCCACCAGAAATCTAATATGAACAGAAAGTTTTGTAGGCAGGCCTAAGGTTAAATATAAATGAATTATGGAATGCCACATCCACGAAAATAAATATACTATATGTATTTTATTGTTTTCACGATTTTTATACGAAAAACGAATTCTATTGGAGAGAGTTAAGAAACAACTCTTGAATTTTCTTTTTGGAGTTTATACGAATCGACGGCTTAGAGCAGAAACTCATAAACTGACAATTTTTTAAATGTACAGCTGTTTACAGATTGAATATAATTTTTACATAAAAAAATATTACAAGCATTTTGGTAGCGTTATATTACAATATGACATGTATTAAACATATTACAATATATAATATCCATACATATACTTTAAGAATATATTACAATATGCCAAAAGGCCTTTTCGCACACAGTGTCCTATCAAAAATTATACGCCATAAAGTTATCGGCTCAAATGAAATTTTGAGAGCTCCTACAACTCATTTCTGGCACCATAGAGACCACTCTGTAGCCTCGTTCAAATATACGAGTGACAGAAAACGTCAGACTGCCCTTTCTGGACTTATGAGCGGGCACACCAGATCTTTATCCTTCGTTCAGGGTCACAAGACTTTCGACTTGCCTAAAATATGTCACCACACAAGCCACCTCAAATCGTTCCATGCGTTGGTCTGGCAAGGGAAGATATCTATGGAAACTCATATCTAGCTTTGACTTTTTGAGCATGTTCGTATACATGAACTTGGTTTAAATGTTTATCTGGATCTTATGGAATAAGTGACAACAACAGAACAACATAATGCGGTAATATATTTTTGTCATCATGAAAATAAGCATTTAGTGTTTCCTAGAACATGTTACAAGAGTTTCTACCCTAATCCGGCGATATACTTCTGCAAGAGGTGTCGATTACCTGCTATCGTAAAAATATAGCGTTGGAACTTCTGTATGCCGTACACAGAATACTTTGAAATTGTTTTTACATTATCCTCTTACACATTTTAACTTTATTGATCAGTATATTGCGAGAGGGGATTCTGTTTAAGTTCTATATTCAGTCATTGCCTCCTGCAACAACAAAAAAAAAAGAACTTACAACCGGTATTAAGAATTTCCGTCGGTACTTTACCAGTATTAAGAATGTCGGTAATTTGCAAACCCTAATTGTAACTCAATTTATTAAGCTTACTTCGGTCCCAACAAGCGGCATAAAAACTGTCGAAGGTGAAGAGTTGAAATTGCCTAGTTTTACTAATACAGTAGATTTCTTTCTCGTTCCAATTGCTTCCCAAGGCCACCTGAACTGATCCAGGGCACATCCTGAATGTCTTCCCAAGTTTCTCCCGCGGATGGTGCTATTAAGATGAAGTTAAGTAGAATCCAGAAACCAAGGGTCAGATTGGATTGCATTTTGGGTTTTATGGCTCAAGGTCCAAAAAAGGACAAGCAGAAAATTATAAAAATTGTACTATAGCAGAATGAAGCTGACGGCTAAAAATGAAACTATTTTACACATAGGAATTTAATCGGGAGCCCAAATTCAATTTATATGTATCAGAATTTTGAAAACAGATTATATATAAATTTTTTTATATCCAATAGTATGTACAAATGCAAAATGATTTGAGTGTGTGGATTTTCTTCAATCAAGTTTTCCAGCGCCGTAAATTATATTTTATGCGCCAAAGAACTATTTCAGGTATCGAAAACCCCATCATTAGAAGACAATAGTTTATGAGTATAGTTAAAAATATCACACAATTCTATGTATCATAAACCAAAGATGAATAACATTTTAAAATTTGTGAGAAAATTCACAAATATTTAATTGAGAACTGAGATCATTTTTATATTATCGCAGTTAAATCTCAGTTTATTCTATCTAATTTATTTTAATGGGCTTAAAAACACAATAACTTCTCGATATATCGCATATCTTGAGGGTTAACAAGAATACAGTTATAATTTGTATTATACGATCAGACTAAATACAGTAACTTCTCGATACATCGCGCCTCTTAAGGGACAAGAAGTAACGCGATATAACAAGGCGAGATATAAAGCGAGAACTTAATTATTACAAATGAAAAAGACACAAAAAGAACACTTTGTTGTGTTTAAAGTTATGTAAAACTACCAAACTAAGCATAAAGTCGGTCAAACCTTTTAAAATAATACTAATTACAGTAAAATATTTTTGAAACAGAAATTACTTCTCAGCTGCGCTTTCGAGGCTATTTGCAAATTCAGTTCAGCATAACTGCTTGAAACAAGTGACCTAAATCGAAAAAAACATATTGGAGTTCGAAAATTCACGGGGATAAGTAAAAAAAGCGATATAACCGAATGTGCGATACATCGATGCGAAGGGAGGTTACTGTACCGCTATATTTCCTTTTCACTTTCAGAAGAGGAAACAATGAGGGGTAGGATTATACTTCAAGCTATTTATTGCTTATAGTTAATGTAAGGCAAATTCGAGAATCAGCCTTTTTTCAACAATATCTGACCTGGGTCAATACCTGACCTGGCCTAAGAATCTAAAGAAACACACCTGTTGCCTTAAATCACTTCCACAGCTATTGCATTTTATTGCCAGTATGCCTCTTATGCTTCTTTGATCTTCTAATTGTATCAATTTCATCAAATTTTCATTCTTCTTACTTCCTATTCCCCAAGTGCTCTCAACGATACTTATCTTTAACTTCTCTCTTTTCAAAATATTGGGTGATAAATTATAGACTCTCTTATTAACCGTCATAATGGTTGTCTCAATGAGGTATCTCGTCATTAGCAAAACTGACCAGATCTTGACGGACGAGATAAATGGCTATTAGAAGAAAATTGATGCGACCTGACGCGAATCGGCAATCCAAATCTTGAATCAAGATCTGACCAATTTTGACAGTGACGATATACCTCGTCAATGGTAAAATTGGTCCGATCTTGATGGAACAGTTATCTCGTCGAAACCACTCGGGGAGGTAATAATGATGGTTCGTTGAAATTCAGTAGGTACTCCGTAATTGATATGTCCGTTACTCTCTCTCGGGTCTGCGTTTGGACTTATTGTTAATCTGTTCTATCTGAAATTTCCGTTTACCACCTTTCCGTTTGCTGAGAGGAAACAGACACCCCTACAAGGGCCCACGCAGGAATGGTACGGAAACACCAGAAATGGGATATATTTTTTGTACTGCAATATTCAGTCTCTTTTCCAACTATGAAACCCTTTACATTACATTTGCAATCAAACTGCAGTAAAATCAAGACAGAAAGAAAATGTATATATTTGCTCAAGACAAAAATTCAATGCTTGGAATATACACTACCCTACAATAATGGACCGGACTCCAGCGGATTTGCATAAAATCCGGCTACTTGTTTGGGGGTGTTTTTCGTGGTATGGCCTGGGAACTTTGTATGTTGTTCCTAGTCAATTGAACGCCGACGCCTACGTAAACATTTTGGACAATCGGGTTCTTAATACGCTCTGGCAATTTTATGGAATGGACGAATGTTACTTCCGGAACGACAACGCTCCGTGTCATGTTGCAGCCTCTGTCAAGCAGTGGTATCAAGATATGGATGTAAAACGTCTTCCCTGGCGTGCTCAGAGTCCCGACCCAAACCCCATAGAACATTTGTGGGACGAGTTAGAGCGACACTTACGGACCAGGGAACTACGTCTGAAATCTACAGCTGAGCTGGCGACATTCTTGCAGCAGGAATGGACACAAATACCGATAACTGTGTATCAAAACCTTGTTGAAAGTATGTCCAGAAGGGTTGCTAGTGTAATTGCAGCATATGGGGGAACCCCCAATTAAAGCATGTATTCTTTCCCTTATAGCATCACATCTTGCTGTCCGGTCCATTGTTGTAGGGCAGTGTATATTTACGTTTCATTCTAGACACTTAGGCGCATAGTGCAAATGGTCCGGATGCAGACCCAGTTAAAGGGGTAGCTAAGGGCGCGGGATGGGAAACAGGGGCGGCTATAACAAACGCTGGCATGCATAAGGTTGGCGGTTTTGAAAATATTTTTTAAACTGCTTTGTGATTTTTTTATGGCAAAAAGCTAAAAAGTGGCATTATTTTAAGTTAAATAACAATTTATCCTTTTATATTTATTTTTTTGAATCATTTTCCAGTGCTATGCGAGCGAAGTGTATGCTTTCATACAACCCATCTTTCGAATACAACGCTTAAAAGGCAATATACAATATAGCCATAGAAATCGTATTTTTCTCTTCGGAAAAGAGACAAAGCATTAAAATTATCTCCAGTCTGACATCTGGAGAGTACAATATTTGACAGGGGATGCCTTTCTAACTGAAGACCCATTGACTGAAACCCTAGCTTTTTGCTAGTTTGAATGCGTAATCAATAGTTAAATGTAATCAAAAATAATACTTTTCACACAACTTACTGGTAATGGTAATTTTAGTTAACGTCGTACTAGAGCAACACAACGGGCTATTGACGACGGTCCGGGATCAGTCCCTTAAGGGAAAGATCCGAGGACAACATCTCGTAATTTTGAACCACGGTCAGGTGACGAAGCAACACCTGAGCTGGCGCCCCACTCTCCAAACTTCCACACCAACCCAACGTGAAGACTTTCAGCCACGACAGATTTAAGGTGCACCAGCCGCCTCTACACCATATGCTTACAAACATCCATGCCCGGACCCGGATTTGAACTAGGAACCTTCCGATCTAGAGGCTAACATCTTAACCGCTATACCGGTTGGTCGGCACACACACAACGTACTCTCTCTCTCTCTCTCTCTCTCTCTCTACCAAAATAATTAGTAGATAATTTTATCACAATTATCTTAATTTGAAGTTCTTAAATCTTATTGTCGACAGGATGGGAACAACCTCATTTGTCTCATGTTCCGAAAAGTCTACCCCCTGGGTACCCAAGAGATCTTTTCCTACTTTCATCCTACTACTATGTTCCCAATACTTTTTTCCTTCCCTTCAAGAGTTTTTAACTTGTTTGTGTCTTGTGATTGGCGCGGTTTATTCAAATAGGGCCCTTGCACCCTAAAATGTACAAGACGACCAACCCAAGAAGACTAACTTCGCCTCTGTGTAGACCATGTTTAGCTGTGCTTCCATGTTCTAGTGAATGACTTACATGCGGAACTTTGTTTAGTTTTGTGATCTCTAAGATGGTAGCTGGAATAGAAATTTGAGGACAAAAAATTTCTTATGCTGTAAAAAGCTAAATCTGAAAGTATTCAAAACTCTAACGACTTATCCCGCTAAATAGTTCCGTTAAATGGAGAATCCGTTGCATGGAAAAACACAAAATTACCGATTCTATGCAATTTTAAAACACACAAAGGCGCATAGCATCATGCAATCCTATATAAAATCTAATTTTATAATATAAAATTTTTTAAGTTATGCAAAAAAAGCATCCAATGCATTAATACAGCATCCAATGCATTAATACAGCATTGAAGACAATTTATTTCGAAATTCATTCTGATTTATGTGAATTAAGTCTGGACTGGTTTTTTTATCGTGTTTGTAAGGACGAAAAACATCTTCCTATGTATTGTCTTTAAATAGAAAACCTCGGGGTGGGGAGTATTGTCTCAAATGCATTCATTATTCTTGCGAAGGTCCTAATAAGATCGGCTTTATTTGCATCTCTGTCATCATTGTCATCATCTGTTGTATTCTTGAGGTTTCTCACAGTCCAAATTGACCAAAAAAATGACCTTATCCTTAAGTATGCGTTGAACAAATTTCGTATGTATTTGCGTAATAAACTTGGCTCCGATTTGGAACTTCTTTTAAATATTTTTTTTATGAATGAGTGCCCTCTCTCTTTAGGAATATCTGGTATCCGTATCTGGTTTACAGCTCAGATAAACATGCAGTATCTGAACTGCGGGTCGGATGAACTTGGTTGGTTAAACCGTAGGACCGTATCAGGCCTCCTTCAGTCTGAGTAAATCTGTCTAGAGGGCCGTATCTGAACTGCGAGTTGGTTAAAACTAACCCAGAGGGCAGTATCTCAAGCATGGGCCGGGTAAACCTGTCCAAAGAGCCATATAAAATAGTTGAAAGAGCCGTACCTGGTCTCCGGACCAGAAATCAATCTATTCTCTACAACTGATTTAACTTACGAGCAAGGTCTTCTGTCTTCCGGGATATTGTCGACGGACAGGTTAAACCTCATACCGAATAGAGCGACTATTTCTCAATTTGGTAAATGAGGGTTATGGAAGAACAGTTTCTATTTTTCCTGGTCCGAATCCGGGTCAGTGCATGGATATTTGTAAACGTGTGGTGTAGAGGCGGCTGGTGCACCTGGCCGAAAGTCCTCACGTTGGGTTGGTGTGGAAGTTTGAAGAATGGGGTGCCAGCTCAGATGTTGCCTCGTCATCTGACCGTGGTGAAAAATTATTGGCGATACACCGATTGGCTTAGTCTGGGACGGTGGTAACTAGTTGAACATCGTCACTAGCCAAACAACCTGACCATTAGGAGAAAACTGACCAGATCTTTATTTATCATCATAAAAAATAGGCAGCGTCTTGATGATGAGGTATCTCGTCATTAACAAAATTGGTCAGATCTTGATAGACGAGAGACCTCGTTGAAATCATATGGAGGGTTAAAAGGTTTATGCAGAGAAAATATTTTGTTAAAAACTATATTTTCTTGAAGAGATATTTTTGTAATGGAAATTAGTCATTCATTAATCCCTCCTAACATCGTGGGAGTTGGTTACATCATTCTTTCAACTTGTCATCAATGAATTTCTATTCCGCAATATCAAAAGAAGTCAACCAATTTCTTTAAAATTGAGAGCAAAAAAAATCACTCTTTTCAAGCAGTTGACCTAAACTGAATTGGTTTGCCTCTCTTTGAAAGCGTGAATTATTTAAAACAAATTCTACCGTATTTAGTTTAATATCAAGAGGTTCTCGCATCGATTTTGTGTTTAATGATTTTATTTTTTTCTGCTCAAATTACCGCTGTTGGGAGAGTTTTCATTGACAAAACCATGGAATCAAATAATTACAACTTTTCTGTGGTCACTGGTTGAATTGATTTCTCAACTCCGAGTAATTTCAAGCCATAAAGTAATTTTTAAAAAAGTTGTAAAGTAATTAAAAAAAAAGATAAACGGTGTTTCACTTCATACGGCTTCTACAAGCCGTATGAAGTGAACACCGTTATAGTCCATTAATCCGTTAAGTCCATATCGTTTGATGAACCAGAAATGTTTTAAAAATATTTAAGGAAAAGTGAACTTGTCAAATCCAAAAGCATCTATTTAGCTAAAAAAATCGACCGAAGCTTGTTATAAAAATATAAAAAAAGTAACATATCGCTCTACTGGTTCCTTAAAGAATAAAAAGATGTTTGTTTGACACGCTGAAAAATTTCAAGTCGATCCATCCAATACTTTTACAGGTGTCATGCCAAAATACTCGCGTAAATGCCGTTCCGAGAAAAATGGGATTGAAGTTTGAGTACACTTAACCAGAAGCATATTCAGTACTTGTAATATTTTCTTGCTAATCTGATATACCAGTGCCATATAGGGCTGTAGATAAGTGTAGATAGCTGTAGATCAATGTGATAATCTTTATATTACAAATCGTTGTAAATCGGCATTATAGAATGTATATCTTTATGAAATGGCGCACTCTTCCAATTCGCCATCTGCGGTCTGTTAATGGCTTGTAACTGGACCAATTTTTCGAATACCGACTTGAAATTTGGTACACATGTTCTTAAGGCTCTAAGTTCTTAAGCAGTCTAAAGATCTTAAGCAGTCCAAAGCTCCAAAGACCTTAAGACCCTAAGTGGCGCACCATTCAAAGACCCTAAGTGGTCCAAAGCTCCAAAGATCCTTCAAGTGGTTTCGACGAAATATATCGTCCATCAATATCTGACCAATTTTACTAACAACGGAACATCTCGTCACCAAGATATTGGCTATTTTTTATGATGACGAGAACCAAGATAGGGTCAGTTTTCTTCTAACGAAGACCTATATCGCCCATCAGGATCTGACAAGTTTTGCTAATACCCCGAGATACTTCTTAGAGGATAACCCGGAAGACCCTAAGTGGTCTAAAACTTCCCTAAATGGTCCAAAGACCTTAAGACCCGAAGTTTCGCACGCTCCCGATTCCCCAAATGCGCGCCGAGTCTGTTAATGACTTTAACAAAAATACGAAAACGGTTTTTTTCGCCGATACAAAGATCCATCGGAAGTTGCACATAATTTCAATTCATGTTGATGCGAATTAATGTTGTAATATAAAGAGATATTATTTACTCTTTGGGTCCATAATAAGCAGGGTTTCTTGACCTCATATAATTTCCATTAGTACATTGCACTTTCTTCTTGTAGATATGTAGAAATGTCACCGTAGATCAGTCTCACAAACGAATTCACTAAATTAAGAAATTCTCATAACAGATGCTCCTTAATTAGAGGTCTGATTGTTTCAGTCTCACTTGATTTAGATTTGACAAGTGTCAACACTTGAACTGCAAACTTCCTTTCAAATGAGCGATCTCGAGGGCGTTTTCGGGCCCCAGAAGTTTTGGGTATTGCAAAACAGTTCAAAATAAACGGTGAAGCTTCAACACAGCAAATAGAAATTTTGTTAATCGAGTAGTACGAAAAGTAGACATGTCTGAAAACAGCTCTAATTTAAAAATCTTGCAAATGAAGTAATCATTCGGGATCATTGCAATTCGTTTGCGATAAAGAAAGAAATTTTTCTAAATACGGCTCTGAGAGCAGTTGTCCTTTTTTTTTTATTTGACAGTTACAGTTTCCTTTAAAATGGTTTGAAGCGACGGGAAAACAAAATAGCTTTAATGTGTGATTTTCCTCACTTGTATCTCAGATGAGCTTTGTATGGAAACGATTATTTCCTAGGATGCATAAAAATGATTACATCTATTATCTTAGACTCAGTTTAATTAAGCACAGTCTAAATGATTGCAGAATGAATTACTCCAAGATTCTGTGAATGAATTTAAAAGAATTTGTATTTAAATAACGGAAGTTTGGAATAAAACTGTACCAAAAAGCAGAAATGTAATGTTCACGACACTTTCTATTGAGAAACAAGGGTTCTTTTAATGAAGAACAATAGATATGAAATACAATTTTTACTATGTTGAAATAAAGTCTGATAAATAAACAGTCTTAACGTTGTTAAGTATTGCGCTGAAACTTTTTGTACTAATTATTTGCAAATCTAAAATATAATTATTTTTATATATGAATAAATTAAAAAATAAATTAAAATCAATTTAGAAATAATAGAATTAGAGATGGAATCAAACCATCTTTAAAGAAATTAAGAAATCTAAATTATATTCCATTCAATTATCTAAATTAGGCCAAAAAAATGTTTTTTTTTTCCCTGCAACCCGACTGACCTTGAAATTAGAAAACAAAAATTCCGATCCAAAAGGTTTTTTTAGACTTTTTTAAAATTAAATTTTTTATATATATATATATATATATATATATATATATATATATATATATATATATATATATATATATATATAATTAAATTGAAAAACATTCGTTGAAACGATTATTTGATTACGATGTCACAGCGATCGTAATCGATTAATAATTGTTTATTATATATTTAGTTCAGACATTATATATCAGTTATAAACTCTTTAGGGGTGAATAAGCAGTTAAACCTGAAGAAAAATTATAAATACCCAGTAAAATACCCAATTTGGATAAATACCTGAGTATATACCCAAGATATTAACCCGCAAAAATAAATATACCCAGGTATTTTATATCACTGATCATGCCTCTGATCAATTTTAAATCTAACATTAATACTCAGATAATATTTCCTTTTGAATATTTGCTAAAAATATTTAGCAAAAACAAAACCTTTTTCCTATCTACCTACCCCAATACTTTTGCTCATATTTACAGGAAACAAACCTTTTTTTAGGCTTTATGTTCCATATTTTGATAAACTTATTTTCACTTGAAAATATTTCAAAACAAATTAATTCAGATTGTGGGACTTTTAACACATGTAATTTATCTCCTATGTTACAATGATTGTGATAAAATTTCTACTTACCTGAAAGCACAAAAAGTAGGAAAATCGTGGATTTCACTTCCATTTTCATGTTTTCATTTGTAAATTTCTGACAAATTTATATAAAAAGCGCTTTTTAATTATATAAAAATTCTCATTAAAACTCGCTCAAATACGTCTCTGTGAAATGCCGTTCAATTTGGTTCTAATAAACCTGACAGAATGCGAGCCCGAATTGAGGAGAATCTGCACGCTGTCTTCAAAGAGAAAGGAGTTCGGCCACACCGAATCGGCTGACAAGAGAGCGAGATGTGTTCTTTCGAAGACTTCCTTTTTACGGCGCTCAGTTGCCTGTATCGGCCGCCAGGTGGAGGGGCACATCTTGATTACCATAGCAACGAAGACATTGGTCGCGCTATTTATTATTGTGTCAGCTCGCATTTTTTGGCCAACTGAAATCGCGTCAGATATCAAATACAGCTTTAACTCGTACGCAGAAAGTGATCCCTTATCAAGGAATTTTGATGTCAGAATAAATGGAGAGTATTTAAAGTATAGTTCAAACGTAACAGTTGGCCAATCACCCACTGGGCGCTCGCCTATGTTACTTTTCATAGGAATAATATGTTTTGAGTTTCGTGGTTTAAGATTTTGCAGATTTAGTTTTTAAAACACCAGAATTAAAAAATTAGCACGGAGGATTTATTTTTTTATTCACCTTTTCTGTAACCGGTTGAAAATTCGCTCGCAATATAAAAAATTTATAATTTTCGAAGAATGTGTAAGAATTTTATCATATAATTTCACTTTGCGAAAAATTCGAAAAAGTTGGTGATTATTTTAACATGGGAATTTTAGCACTTGCACTAACTGCCATAAATGGGAATGAATTTTTTTATTAGAACAATGTATCGAAATACAAAACTCATTGGAAAATTTTTTTGATTCTATTTAACAGATGTGTATGATATTCTTGTTGTCCTTTTCAATGAATTTGATACTCATAATTATCGAAGTAGTATTTATTAAAAACACTGGCCAAACCTTTTTCATATGACATGAGTGAAATAAGATTTTCTTATTAATTTTGAGTCTATGAATTGACGCCACATCCTATGATCATGAGATATTCCTAAATCTGTCATCCCTGGAGGATGTGAACAGTACCATCCAGCTATAAATCCTATAAATACTGTCCATACTCTCCAGCATTTAAATAGAAAGAAGATAAAACCAAATTTCTATATCTGATCACAGAAACACGTGTACACTTAGCTAGTAGGTCCCGCTATTGAAGTCTGGAACCTAGTAGTTAAACATTTATTGAAAGATCTCGGCCTCGAATGTCACTACATTTGGCTCAATCACGTGAAGCTCATCTACATGTTTACAAATTTGCAGGCAGGATCAGGAGATCTCCTAGTACATTTTTCACACAAACATACAGCACGTGTTTTTCTTTCAGTGAAAAATATAACCTTGCCGAGAGAGATTTAGGTTACATATTATCTACCAGTAAAAATAATCAGTGTTTCCACTCGCATATTGTCAGGTGGTGAAATATAAAGGTAAAAAGATCTAGTGTCATTTCAAATGCCCAAAGGTGCCAATTTTGAAATCTAGTAACTATTAAATGCCTAATAAACAAATAAACTTGACGTGGTGTCCATTTTTTAAGGTCATATCTGAAATCAGAAACAAAAATAAGTTAAAAACAGCTACATTTATTTTATTATGAAAGTTGATAAATAATTAATAATAAGTAACAATAATTATTGTTATGTATTTACCTAATTATACGTATAGTTAGTAGTACCTATGTCAAATTGTTGTAAATATTATTTTCTTTTAAATTATTCAATTTGAAAATGAGATTTAATTGTTCTCATTAATTTTTTTGACTTTGTTTTGACAGTTGTAATTTATAAACACGGCAAATGACAAATTAAGTCTCCCTCCCCCCGGAGAGCATTTGTGTTTGAGGTTGCTAAACCAGTTCTAAGAAATGAGGGGAGTTTAAATATACTAATGTTTAAAAACATCGATGGTTTTTGGTCGATGTATTGTCAACATCGATGTTTTAATTTTGAACATCGATGTTTGTTGTCGATGTCGCATCCTTAGTTGCTAGTCCGTTGTTCTTCCAACCATGCCCAGATATAAATGATAAACAAGCAATTGAATCTGAACTACAATCCTTCCAAAGACTCATGTTACTCAATATCTATTTTGTAAAAACATGCCCACTTAACCTACACGAAAAATTTAATTTTATAAAACTTAATATCAGTCCATCGACATAAAAAAACAACCCCGTCTGGGCACTATTATTTACACTACGAGTAGACTGTTCACACCGTTCTCACCAAGGTTTACAAGCTGATCGTAATTATTGCTCAATTTGTTGATGGACGTGAATAAGATTTGCGTTTTCAGTCACGATGAGTTTTATTTATTTACTATAAAGTAGAAATTATTAATTACAAAACAAAATAATAGCCCGCTGTGTTGCTTCAGTGCGACATTAATTAACTACCTACCAACCTACAAAAACAAATTAAAAACATTTAAAAAACAAATTTCGGATCAAGAAAAATGTTTTGTCTTCATTTATATAATAACTTATATACACTCTGACACAAAAAAGTTGCAACTAGAAGGAGTTGACCGGTATAAATGAAATTTGGAGGAGTGGTACATTTGAGTTGGAGATGCAAATGATCAAATTTTCAGAATCGTTTGAGCATGCGCCAAGCGTAGGGCAGCTATCAAACACGCTGAATACCAGAGCATAAAAATCCAGAAGCGCATCAAATTCATTTCGACTCTTGCTGTTGTGTTGGTTACATCGTTTCTAATTGGGTTATGTCTCGGTAAAAAGTTCGAAAGTAATTTAAGCAACTGGAAGAGTTTGAAAGAGGCCGAGTCGTCGAAAGGCCCTCGAGAAGGTGGATGGTCTAATCGATGGATTACGCAACATATTGGTCGTAATGATATTACTGGTGCACGTTGTTGCTTCAACCAGGCTCAGGAAGGTCTAGAGAAACCGGACCGAGAGAGGATCAACGTATGAGCAATATGTAAGACATGCGCGTACTGATCCAACAGCCACTGTTGCAGACATCTGACGGGCAGTGGGAACCTCTCTCGATCATCCAATAAGTGATCGCACTATTTGTCGACGGTTTCACGAAATGGGACTAAACACATGTAGATCGTTACGACGACTGTTTTTAACAGCATTGCATCGCTTTGAAAAATGGAATCGTGTCGTGCCAGACGGACATGGGACATCGAATGGTCTTCACTGAACAATCCCGCTTCTGTCTGGGTGGAGACGACAATCGAATCCGTGTGTGGAGACAACGTGGTCAGCTACAAGATTCCCGGTTTGTTGTGCAGCGTCACACGTCCAAAAGACCTGGTGTCATGGTGTGGGGTGCAATTGTGTATGATGCCAAATCACCTTTGATATTCGTTACGAGCCCTTTGACTGGTCGGTATTTTGTACAAGAAATTTTACAGGCAGTTACGCTCCCATTCCTAAACTTCCAGATTCAACCAGACAATGCTCGACCCCATATTGCTGCCGTCCTTAGAGCTTGTCTACTACACAACGATATCTTACCATGGTCGGCATACTCACCGGACCTGTTCCCGATCGAGAATGTATGGGATGCCATTTGACGAGATGTCACCACTCCACCCGTACCCCGTAATCTGCTGGAAGGTTCAAGCAGCATGGGATGGACTGCCGCAGGACTTCATAAAGAGCCTGTATGACTCACTACCAAGGCGCTTGGCAGGCTGCATTAGGAATAATGGCGGTCATTCGTTATACCAAATGATACCAACTTTTTGAATTTTTCTCAATAAAGTTTGCCTATTTCAGTCTAAAATTTTAAACATTTACTCATTCATAAAAAAAAGTACTTTAACAAGCTTGTAAATTTCATTGCATTCTGACAATTCCTTCTAGGTGCAACTTTTCTTTGGTCTTAGAGTGTATATAATTCTGAATAAAGAAACATGAAATCTATTTATTATTATTTTTTAATCATTGCAGAAACAAAACGATATATTTACCCTTTTTTATAACTTACAAGTAAATGTAGAAAATAATACGATCACTTGCATAGATTTACGTTGCGCGTGTTTATGATATTCATTTTGGAACTATTTTTCAACCCTCCTGCTGGTATGGTAGTCTAGATGAAGTATCTCGTCATATTGGAAGAAAACTGACCTGATCTTGACCGGTTCCTCATAAAGTAATCGGCAATATGTTATTGATGATGCATCTCTCCAATAGACAAATTGGTCAGATCTTGATACCATATACAGTCTATAACAACAAAAAAAAAAAAACGACGCAGCAAGAAGGAGTTGTCCGAGTGCGATAAAAATGGGTGGATGTGAAGAACATACATTAAAAAAGAAACGATTAAAATTTCAGAACAATTGAATGATTTATTTCAGAGTTTGACCGTTTCAAAGGGAGGAAGTCAATAAGTCCTCTGGCCTGGATGCAAGCTGTCACATGGCATAGAGTGAAAAAGTTTACAATTACAGAACTATCGTGCATTTCAATGTAATGTCATAGCATTTTATAGATTTTTCTTGTTTTGCATAAATCTCACTTTATAAAAACGGTTTTTAAATTTTAAAATAACATACAAAATGAGCGTTTCTTCAAGTTACACGGGTAACGACGAAATTTAAATAAATATTCATGGTTTAAATGCATTCTGAACTTATCAAGAACTTTGTATTTAAAATTATTTGGACAATTATGTTGCAATTAAAATTACAAATAATTATACAGGTGCGTATCTGAGGAAGGGCTGAGAAATAAAGTGGTGTAGGTCACAAAACTTTAAAACTGAGTTAACACGTGACTTTTTTCTCTCTTGCATACCTACATGATGCTTTATTTGGTGTAACTGTGTTTTAAGCTTTGTCATAAAAATATTCACTAAATTAAAGAGCATATTTTAAACTGTCAAATTGTTTAGAATCTTTATGGTGCAAATCAGATCTTTTCTACAGATTCCTATAGAAAGAGAGTATATTTATTATTACTAATAGTGTCTTGTTTGTCATTCCCTGTATAGCTTCCACAAGGAAAGATTTTATATTTAATTCTAATATTCTTATGACTATGATATAAGTGGATACTATAAGTGGACTAGGAGTTTCTATTTTGAAAGTCTTTGTTTTGGTAATGTTAGAACATTATGCAAGTGTATGTAAATGTGTTTTATTATAATCAGCCTGTATTAGATATTTTGGGCATTTTCTAGATTTTTGAGTGATATGAGATTTTTTTCGTTATTTAGCCATTTTAAGGCTTTTTTTGTTGTTGTTGTTTATGAGTCATTTAGCCGTATTTTTAGAAAACGTTTAAGGCTTTGTGAATGATTTCACCTGAAACGCTGTTTCCCGTGCTCAATTTTTATTTTGGAAAACGTATATGATGAATCCTCATGAAACCAAACAGTGCCTCAAATAAGCTTCTGCGGTGTCAGAAGAAACACAAAGAAGATTTTCAATGTTTAAAACTTGTTGGGAGGATATCGTAAGGAAACGTAAGGTCGGAGAGAGAAATGGATCATGAATTATATTTTGATGATGTCCACGATTAGAATCGATCCTCAAAATATCTTATTTCCAAAACTGATTCAGAAGCCTACTAAAAGAGGAGCGTTTACTGAAAAATATGAATAAGATACCCTATGAAAATACTATGTTCATGTAGGTATGAGATGTGTACACGTATGCTTCGCTTCACTTGTTTGAAAACACATTTAAGTTAAACAGGGAAATAATTTATGAGGACTATTTGCACCAATACAATTTAACTATCAAACTTTCCACTAACATTTACGATGTGAATCAAGAGTCCTTTATTGATGCAAGATAAGTTCATAGTGTTGGGTCATTCTACTTATCTACCTAATGATATCTATTTTATGTAGGTTGAGGAAAGAAAAGAAAAACCTTTTTTGGTACCGATGTAACTGGTACCAGAACAAACTAAAACCATGCAAAGCATATTATTTTTTCAACTTATTGTGTTGGTATGGTCCAAGCGAATCTTCAAAATTGCTGCATTGTGTCCATTTTTCAGTAATGCTATTTCAAGGACACGTTTTCTTTTTAATTCAAATGTCCATTTATGATTAGGGAACGTATTTCAACCTATATCTTGAATTGCTTAGCGACTGATTTTAATTGGTATGAGTATGGATGAATCAAGATGATGACTGAAGAAAAGTTATAAAACTATAGTATTAAAAGATTGATAGCAATTTAACTTTCATCAGGCTGACAATAGTGGCTCATAAAGAAAAAAAACTATTTGTGTTTTTATAAATTAACTAAATTAGGATTTTGCCTTAAGTGAACTTAATATCAGATTGAAGGAAAGATTTCATATGTTGTTACAAATACTGAGTAGAAAAAAACTGCACGATATACATAAAATTGATTTCTCTGACAAAATGTTTCGTTTCTTCTGAATAACACCCTTTAGTACATCATTAAATTTTAGAATCAAAAGCTCTAAAAATATAGGTCCTCAAGATCTCCCGCCAAACCATCGACTGCTGCGTCTGTTATGGGCTCATGAGCACAGAGCCTGGCGGACTGATTGGCAACAAGTTGTCTTTTCTGACGAATCCCGCTTTAATGTGCGGAACCATGATGGCCGCATTCGTGTTAGACGCTATGCCGGTGAACGCTGCCTTCCAGAATGCGTTATCGAACGTCATAGTGGCCGAACACCCGGAGTCATGGTCTGGGGTGCGATTTCGTATCATGGACGATCTCAACTGCTACTAATTGAGGGTAATCTGAATAGTAACAGGTACGTCCGTGAAGTGTTAGAGCTCGAAGTCGTTCCCTTCCTTCAAGGCATCCCTCGAGCTATCTTTTCAACAAGATAATGCACGCCATGTTGCAAGAAATGTTCGAGACTCCTTTTCAGCTCAACACATGCAGCTTCTTACTTGGCCTGCTTATTCGCCAGATATGTCGCCTATTGAGCACATGTGGGATTTGGTTGGTCGGCGTCTCACTCGTGATCCGCGTCCTACAGCTTCAAAAGACGAACTTTGGTGCGCATACAAACACTATGGAATTCTCTTCCACAAGCAGACATTCAACATCTGTTTCACTCCATGCCACGCACTTATTGCAGCGCGTGGTGGCTACACCAAATACTGATTTCGGACACTTAATGTTTTTTTTTTTTGCTTTGAAAATTTATTCATTTATTTGTACTAATGCAAGCCGTTTGTGTATTAAATTTCATTTAATTCTGATGACTCCTTCATGGTGTTGCATTTTATACAAACAGCAGTATATCATATATTATTATGAAGCCAACTCAAAAGCTTGATTTTCTCAAAATGCATTGTTTCTAGCATTTAAATATAGCTTTTTTTAATAAGTATAGGATATTTTGAATTTTTTAGATATTTTTCAATGTCTGTTAAAGAAGAAAAAACACATTTTCAGTTTTTAATAGCTATAAATATGTATTGAACATTTATGAATATGAATGCTTAAATTAAAATGATAATTATTCATAAAAGTATTCAGTAGTTTTAACTAATATATCTTATATCAATAACTAAAAATTAATATAAATAAAAAATAAATTTTGTATGGCCTGTATCCTTGTTGAGTGTTTTTATGTTACCGAAATCGTTTCCTAGTTCTTTTCTATTGAAATGACATATGACGTGGGGGTTGAACAACTTTATGAGGTTAATTTGATATTTGAAATGGAATACTTCTCTTTTATATGTACATTTTATACATAATTATTTTATATGCTTCTCTTATATACAAATATTAAGGCAGAGATAATCTAAATAAAACTTTTATAAATTCTTCTTAGTTTAAAAAATACTCTCAATTCATTTGTTTTTCTTTGTCTTGTAACATGCATTTAAAGAGGTCACTTTTTATTCAGTTCTATTTTTCATACTTTTTATTTTTGTTTTTTTCTCTCTCTTTCTTCTTAGATCTCATTTATCTTCCTCTCTCACTTTTTTCTCCCCTTGCGAACTCTATTTCATATTTTTGTTGTGCTTCAATTGTGACTTTTGATGGAGGTTGTTATCGAAATTATCTTTGCTGTATGAACTGTGCTTACGACTGATATTCTTACTCATTAACAGTCTGATAGACTTTCCTAAAAAAAAGATGGCAGAATGTTTTAAAATTGCATTTTACAGAAAACATGACGAAATTATGTCAAATAATACACTTTAAAAAACTCAATATTTTCTAAAATTTACATTTTGGGAATTTTTTTTCTCTAATTTTAGAAACTATACACTGCTTGGCCAGCACGGCGTTGCAAGTTACGATTCTTTTCATGGGTAAGGTGTGACCACTGCTCGCTAACCCCCGGTGATTGCTACGAATTACCATTTGGTTTGCTTCGAAAACCAACACCACGGGCAACGCCATGATGGCCTCGACATTGTCAAATGCGAAGAGATCCAATCGGCGTGACGTCACAATCTCACTCGAAAATATAAATATTCAATTAAATAATTATTTGTTAAAAGAAAATCAAATGGTATAAGGTATCGTTCTAATGTAAAATTTTCCTTGTCCGTGACAGTTCTTTTCGTGGGGTCAGGTGTGACAACTGCTCGCTAACGCTCTCCAACCGCGGTGTGATTGCTAAGCATTCCCACTTAATTGCGAAGATATCCAAAAGGCGTGACGTCACAATCTCTTGCGAAAATATAAAAGACGATCTAATGTAAAATTTTCCTTGCCCGTGACAGTTCTTTTCGTGGGGTCAGGTCTGGCCACTGATCACTAACCCTCGCCAACCGCCATTGATTGCTACGTATTTCCATTTGACAAAGCACGCAAGAATCGGAAAATTTGACATGGTTCCAAAGGCTGACGTCACACACAATCTACTTCCTTCTTCTTTCCGAGATCAACCGAGGTCAGCAGAAAAAAGGAAGAATAGATTGGTAAAATCGGTCTTCCTAAACTTTGAGTCCTTCACTGAGTTGATCACGTGACATCCCGAAACTTGTTTCGCGCCGGAGCCTGTATTTCCCGTGAGCCTCGACCGAGGTACGGGTGATCCGAAAAAAGGAAGGCCAAAAAACTGGTTAAAAAGGCTGACGTCAGTGGGTTGGTCAAATATATCAAAATCGAGGTGCTTCTTCCTTCATCGGAACGGAAGAAAGGACGATGTAAAAAACTATTAAATTCACTTTAAAATGTTCTAGATTAAATTTTACAATTCGGGCGCGATGGAAAAATTGCAGAAAATTCGGACCAACTGTGTGCCAAGTCTCATTATTGTAAGTTCCATAGATTCCTCAGAACAGTCCACACACACAAACACTTCCTTTTACACTCATGTCCATAAATTAAGGATAATGGCAGCTCCGGCAAATAAAGGTTCAGAAACAAAACAAACGTGACTTATTCATAAAGACCATTTATTAAACAAAAGATAAAGAGCAAAAAAGATGGTGTATGTATGATGCCATTCATAAAAACTACGATTTTTGCCCACTGGAGCAATTACAAAAATATCATGAATATCTTACAAAAAATTAACATGAAATGGTTGGATTGATGGTTAATACATTGTATGTCTCCCAGACAATGAAATACAGTCCGTACAACGCCTAAGCATGCTGAGGATCAAATTATTGAGCTGATCTTGGGGAAGATCACTCCACTCAGCAAGCAATGCTCTCCAAAGTTCCGGTACACATGTAAGAGGTGATTGACGGGCTGCAACACGTCGGCCAAGCATGTCCCACACATGCTCTATCGGATTTACACTGTATCAACAATGTATGCAAACTATCACCTGAAACCGTTTTCTTGAACCGAAACTCTATATGACATGCTAAAACATAATTTTTAAATGCGCAATAAAAAAAATGTTCAAAGGGTAGGTACCGAGTCCCCTTAAAAACTTTCTCTTTGCATATCCAAATTCTACGAATTATGCTAATCTTGGTTTGCCTTCAAACTGTCGTACCCGTGGCTGAAGATAGCTGACGATTAAGGTCGGATGCTGTGCTCCGTCTGCTTCGTTTTACAATTACTGCCAAATACTGGTCGTCATTCAGTGTTGTAACTCGGTGACGACCTGCACTGTAACGTCTACTGACATTTCCATCATTTTGGAATCGTTGACAAAGACTAGAGAAGACACTTTGGTCGATTCCAAGTTTCACTGAAACTTCAGTCTGAGTACACCCACATTCCAGGCGGCCGATAATTCTACCACGTAAAAAATCATCGACATGCGTCCTCTGTGCCATAACTATTCGGTTGTGGCACTGAGCGGCTTATAGAACGCTTGTGAACAATTTTACTTCTTTTCTACCATTCTTTATATAAACCTCTCTTACACTCTCATCATTGTGACGTACTATAGGCGTCATCTAATGACTTCCAGTAATTTGGATATTATTCTTGAAGATGTGTGCGTATATAGTGTTAGTATATAGCCTATGCTTTCCACGGGATTCTAAAGAATGAATGTACCAGATTTGGTGTGGATTGGTCAAGTGTCGATTTTGTATAGAGTACAGACAGACGCCAACTCTGCTCTATAAAATGTTACCGGCAAAGTATGCAAAGCAGACATTGCATAGAACGACTGCAGGAAATGCATAAAATACCTGGCGTTTGGGAGCAAAGTATGAAACGATTAATATTCTAGACCAGGGGTTCCCAACCTTTTAGTAACTGCGTACCACTTGACATTTTTGGCTTACCACCAGTCCTATATTTTTTTAGAAACATATATCTAATATCAGAAAAGTGCCCAATGGCTTGTTTTAATTTAATTAAAATGCTAAGAAAGCTTCATATTTTATGATTAATGCACTTGTATTTCGTATTAATGATGTTTTAATAAAGGAAAAAAAATAAAACGTTTATTGAAAATTACAGTTTTATTTTTTACTCACAGGTCTAAACGCAACCAATTTTAAATAATTAGTACAAACTAAGCAAACAAAGATTAACATAATCAAAAATCTATTTTTAGTGCGAAACTTGTTGTTTGTCTTTTATTAAAATATCAGGAACAATGGAGCTAAATTTCACTCTTAAGTCCTCTTCAACACTTACTCTGTTTCTATATTTATTGTGTGTGTTTTATACATAATAGTTCAGAAAAACCACTTTCACACAAGTAACTATTAACAAATGGCATCTCCCGTGGGAGCCTGTAATCCATAGAGAGCGCGTCCCCAGGCGGCGGATAGGGGAATGCCTCCATTGCTTTACCATTGGGTGGAAGGAGTGAAATAAAATAGCTCCCGCGGACCAACAGGCAGAAGTCCAACCTTTCCGGAGGCAATGGCACCCCTCTGCTATGAATAGTGCAATAGCCGGTCCTAAAAATTCAATCGAAATCCCCCATAGCCATCGAGCTCCAGAACTTGCAGATCTTGTCACCAAGGCTTTTGGAGGACTCTAAACTTTTGCACTAGTACTGTATGCATAGACACGTCAAGAACAACAACAACAAATGGCATAAGAAATAGCATAACGTGGTTGTACATACTAAAAAATCGAACAAACTTCGTAGAATATTTGGGTCGCTCGTATCATCCTTGCGTACCACCTGAAACGTTACCGCGTACCACCGGTTGGGAATCCCTGTTCTAGACAATATATTCAATGCCAAAAGACAAACCGGCGAAGTACAAAATACTACCTTTAATGTCGTTTCTAATGTCACATCGCAAGGCACGTGACTTTAGACACTCGCCTCAGGCGGAGAATTCCCTATTTGCATTTCAGTCTTTGTTCGGAAGTGACGAAACACGCGACTTTGAATATGTTCAGCAAAGACTCAGTCTATTGTGCTGTATGAAAATGAAAGAGAAAAGTGGAAATGTCCAAGAAGGAATAATGGCATGTTGACATGCGACACCGATTCTACGATGAACAATTTAAAGTGCGAGCCAATACTACAAAAAAACAGTATTTACCTAACCTAGTGACTCTCTTTTAATCCCTTGCCTGAATAGCATTTGTCATTCTATGTAATGCCCAAGTATTACATACAATTCCTAAGGAAAGTAAATGCACTATTAAAATAATTCGGATATTTCATACTTTGTCCGTATACGCCTGTGTAATTTGCCTCTACACAATGCTTGCTTTTCATACATTGCCGGTAACATATACATAAATGCATATACTTATTTAAGATGATCTTCGGGAATTATACTCCATTTACAGAAGGCTAAGGTTTAGGATGATGTATCAAATTCAAGGAATGTTTAAAATCATTAAGCAAGCTTCCGCATAAATCTGAGGCGCGTCTTCCCAATCTATTCCATGTGCACCCTCATTAGAAGCTGGAAAATGGGTCCAATTAATGTTTATTTAATAATCCTGCGTCTCCAGGAGATATCCGATCACTATTGCTAGTATGCAGGTAAAGAAATGTGTCCAAACTGAAGCACCCGTAATTATTTTGAGGTTTGACAAGTCTTTAGAACAATATTCTAACACTAGTGATGACTAAATCTTTAGATAATTTCTTTTGATATCATTTCTCCTAAACCAAAGGCACATTTAACAGTGGGAAAGACTACAATTTCTGTTATACTATTGTGATAAGGACTATTTTCTTATAATCTTAGATATTAAAATCATCAAAAGAATAATTTTGAGATTTTTAAATAAGTAGTTTTCTAGATTCAAAATGATGCATTACTTTTCTTTGTTGCTGTTTTAAAAGTATTTTTTTTTAATATTTGAGGATGGGGGGGGGTAAGTGTTTATCCATCTTTCAAGTCTTTTAAATTCCCTTTAATAGTTGATTTTTCTCAAAAGTGGCTTTTTAACTACATAATGTACCTGCTCAAAAAATACCAAACTTAAACATTTGATATTTTACAGAACTAATCTTTAGACTGTATACACTTTTCAACCAGAGCTTTCACAGGTATTCAAATATCTGTATAAAATATAAAATTAATTGAAAATATTGCTTTTCTAAACAATTTAGCAGTGAATCACATAATTGAATCAGCAGAAAAATATAATATTAACAAATTATAATATCTATGGCTATTCATTGGGCAACGAAAACGTGGTGTCTATGATTAAGTAAATGAAAGGTGTGCGACACACAGCAGATAATGGACTAGTTGCTTAAGTAAGTATGCATTTTATTTCCAATGTATTATATATTTAAAGAAACTTATTATGTTTTTAAAAATTGATGTATAATGAATTGAAGAATATGGAGAATTTAGTTTGCTGTGAAAAAAAATCTTTCATGCAAGCTTCTACAACAGCATGAATGTTTTCATTGATCCATTGTGTGAATATCTCCTCGATCAGAATAACTCTTTAATGAATAAAGTATCTCTTTTTAAGTTGTAAATTGTCCAATTTTACACAAAAATAAGCTTTGTAAAACAGCATAAGAAGTGAAAAAAGTTTTACCACAATTTTGGAAATGGTTTGCATCAGTACATCGTATTGGAACGAAGTTTAACGATATGTATGAGAATTGGTAGAAGGTCGAGGTTTAGAAAGGAGTCTTCATCTTTTAGTGCTGGAGAAAGGCCAACTCAAAACTTCTGAGATAGCTGAAAAGGGTACAAAATATAAAATCTCCAGGAATTGGTCTCAGAACATTATTGATAGTGCTGTGTCATTCGGTAAATACTCAGCATTTGGCGCTGATTCTGCTCTTGCCCCGATTGCACAAGCAAAACTCTCAAAATACCAGTGAAAAATTCATCGTAAAGCAACTCAAGGTTTCTGTCATAATTTACTTCCAAGTTATATAAAGATATTTGAATCGAAAAGAAAACGTGTCCTCAAAGTATCATTACTGAAAAATCGATACAATACAGTTGACGCTCGAGATGAAATTAAAAAATTAGAGCAATCTTTTTGTTAGAAACGAAATAGGGCTGTGGGGAAGCACCAAGTAAAAATGAGTTATTGCTAAAGTTTCTAGTTTCTGAACAGGACATTTCAGATTCAATTTTCTTTATGACGTCAATTGTACCCGAGAAAATAACACACCCCCAAAATAAAATAATTATAAAGTATCGACAGTATTAAACCGAATTTACCAAGGAAGTATCAGACCTGAATCAAGAAGAGAGATTTTGAGTTGAAAATGAAATAAAATATCTTCCTAAAACAAATAAATTTGTACGAGCGCATTTGTAAAATGAATCATACTCCATATCTTACCATGATATATGGAAGGTCTCAAGATGTTGCTAGTCCATCATCTTCAAGTAAATGCGTCATTTGTGGAGCCAAACCATCAGATACGAACAGTGTATCATGACTTCTGAAAAATCGTCAAATGGAGCAGCTCTTAAACTAGGAATGTCCCCATTGCACACATACGTACGATTTATGGAATATGTATCACATTTAAGTTACAATTTCAGTTTTGAATCGTGGAAGACGAATGAAGCAACTCGAAGTAGGAAATAAGAAATAACTTCAATATCATTATAAGGAAAGAGTTAGACTATATGAGTTAACTTTATTTACAGGAAATGGGACAACGAATAATAACAATACATCCAGAAAGTTTTTTGTGAATCTCGTCATAATGATTGAAAGAACACAAATCGATGAAACTTTAAAATGATTGGAAGTTAACTTAGAAAAGATTCGAAGCAATTTTGCGATCAACGGAGATAAATTTGGTCTTTGTGCACAAGAAACAGTTAAATTAACTACTTCTATAAACCCCTGGTATAACATGTCAACAACTGTTCATGAAATTCTTACGTATAGAAAGGAAGTAATAAAATGTAAATTTATTTCGATATATTTTTTATAAATATGTAAAAAAATTATACTAACATTGAAAACTCACGAAGTGGTGAAGTGTTTCATCAAATTCAGGCTTCCACACCATTGTGCGACGGTTGAAGTTATCGAATTGTGTTTATTTTTTTTCCCACACGCGATGCCGTCTTCTGAAATCTATCGAGTCAAGGGATTTTTCTCACAACCTGTGTCAAAGGGACATAAAGTGACCAAAGTGACCTTTCCACTCGTAGAAAGGCATCGGGCAATGTACGATTGAAGCACTACTGGCTGTTGGATAAAGTTGAATAAGAAAATTAAGTATTCTACATCTGTTTATAGTATATACGCCTGAAAATGGGTTGAATATAAGGTTGATATAGATTAAAAGTTTTTTATATAGTATGGAAACGGTTTATACAATAGGAAATATACATGAAAATAGTACATACAATAGGAAATATACTACATGGAAATAATATATATTCAATAGTAAATATACATGGAAATAATATATACAATAGAAAATATACATGGAAATAGTATATACAATAGGAAATATACACGGAAATAGTTATATGGCAATAGGAAATATATATTGTCTGAGAATTTTTATGCTAAGTCGGTTGAATATAAGGTTGATATGGAATAAAATATTTTTGGTTTGAGGATGAAGGATTTATAAAGAATGGGGGACACCAAAAATCATTCGAAACTGTTTACAATTTGTATGATGCATTAAAACCAAACGTAAAAACACGAACATTGTGTCTATTTGTGCTTCTATTCTAGGAAAAATAAATAATTTTTATATAAAAAGTGATGATTTATTTGTGTTTGTGACAAATTCATCGCATTCCATATTATAAACCATTTTTTAGATACACGTTTGGACGATATATTTTATTGCCTTGTTTTAGTGAAAGTTGCTAAAGTTTGATAAATTATCTATTCACGCACGAATCTTTATCAGATTTCCCACGTTTCGGTGATTATATTTCTAAAACTCATTTGCTTACTTTTGGCTACACGTGTTCTTTTTAAAATCAGGTATTCCATATTACATGTCTCTACCCTATAAATAGCAAATGTATTTAATAGTTAATTTGATAAAACATTTTATAGGTATATAGCAGTGAAAACAAGAATGTAAATGTATTTAAATATAATGTAATGATAAAAAAAATTATTTATTTGGTAAGCATTTTAAAATTAAAAAAAGGCGCCTATTCTCTCTAATTTCTTTTCCTGAATTCATAATAAATACATCACTTCATGCCTTATATACTACGTAAAGTTTAAATTGAAACATAGAACCGTTAGTTTAAATTGCCTATAAAAACATCACAGTTGATGTTTACATGTTAAAAGGTCTGTAGACGTTTCATCCACTCTTTTTGAACATCGATTTTGAAAATAATTTAAAGAAAACTTTGCTTTTAATGGAAAATTAAGAAGTTCGTAATGCCTGGAACATGTGACACAAGGAATATAACCAGTATTTCTTACATTTCGAGAAGACGGATAAACTTTGCCAGGATGGGTGGCTAACTCGATGTACAGGGGCACATAATGTACACGATAACACTACCGACGTCAATACAAAGTCGCTTCGCTCACTAGTGAGGCTGTTGAATTTGTTACTAGTTTTACTCAGTTCTAAAAAAATTCTGAGCTACATGGAGTTTTTGGTAGAAATTTCCCAGTCGTGTCTGATAATCATTTTCTTGGTTACCTATATGTGGTCTGGCGTCATATTGGAGAGAACTTCTGTGTTAACCAATACTGGCTGCTTCTGGGACAATGCAGATGAAACTCGTAACTGTTTAGAGTAGACTTGAAATGTAACGGTTTCTTCACTGGGTGGAAGCTCAAAGTGAACAATCCCGGTCCAACAAAATCACAGGAGCACTTTTTGTTGGTGGATACTGGGTTTTACCGTCAATAGCTTTGAATATTTTGACGACTATTAATGATGAAAATCATGTTGTATTGTATCCACTTTCCGTCGTATGTCAATATGCGGTCCCTAAATGGTTGGTTTCTAAGGTGCGACAGCAAAAAGTTGTTAGTTGTGCTCCGTTCGGAAGGAACTTACTTGTTTAGCTTCCACGGTTTTCCAAGCTAAAGCCAAAATGGGTGTGGACGATTTCATCGTTCTCATTAAATTGTCTTACAATATCTTGATAAATTTGACTCGATACGGTTTTTTAGCTGGGTCTCAAGGAGACATGAAGGTCTGCCGGAACGAGGAATACTTTCAGAAGTCTCATCACCAGATGCAAATTTCAAAAATCACTTTCGACTATAACTTTCGCTCACTGCATCGTCTCCAAATGCGTAGAATACTTTTAGACCAGCATGTGAAGCCCTTGTGCCAATTTTAATTCCTAAAGTATAAAAGCTCGAATAAGTGAATTTGACACTGCCATGCTGAAATGACTTTTTCAAAACTGTAAATTATAAATCTCAGTAATGGTTACATAGCAGTAAACTTTCTTGGTTTACTGACATAATGTTTTCATAAGCCTTCAGATCTTGCGTTTGAATATACTGTCTTATATATGATGGCTATAAATATTTTATTAAGTTTAGTTGTTTCAGTTATTTAGAATTATTTTTATAAATGAATATACTAACCAGGCCAATTTTTATACAGCGTAAAATTTACCGCGTTTCATAACGTTATAACTATGGGCCACATATAACTTTTTTATTCACTCTCTATACTTCATTTTGTAAGCATTAGCCTGCTTTGTACAAATTTTCCTCTTTTTCTATTCCTGATTTACTCGACAACTGCTCTCTTAGGATCTTCCTTGTTTTTTAAAAATTTCCCTTTCACAATTTTGCAGGCAGCTTCGATTGTTCGGATTAATTTTCTCTCTACCCCAGTAGTTCCCAATAGGGTCTGTATCATCCACCAATGGGCGTTGAAGAGATCTAAGGAAGCTTTTTTGGTCCAAAGCAAATTTAGGGGGTGTTGAGGACCAACCACTGCCCCCCTGTGCAATACTAGCAAGAATGAGCTTGATTAATACTAAAAATCATCGAACGCATGTTTTAACAATTAGTTCTAAATGTCTTTTAAGCAACATCAGTCCGTATTTAAAGTAGGTACTGGTACATTACAGCTTTGTTCCTGATACCTTTTAGACCAGAACATGAACGAGTCGCAGCATGCATAGTGCACCCACAGTGTGTACGTTTGCATGGATTACATGACAAGATTAACACACGAGCAGAATATCAAATCTATGCATATTTTGACAGGTTCATTAAACATTCCTATAAATATGTGAGGCTTTTTATTATTTAGAGAGTTTCGAAGTTCCTACAGAGCAAGTGTGAACCTAAAATTTCTTACAGATCATTTGCAAAGGATAACTTACTTCGACCACTTACCGAAAATAAATTTTTGTTGTAATAACTAATCGCACAGAGGTAAGTGCGTTCCTTTTTACTATTGTTATTTGTTCATTATTCTTTTCACCGACCGACGTTAGAAGAGGAAGAGCTGTAAAATTTCAACTAAAAATTTTTTAAATTTTTATATTATTTTCTCTCTAACTGCGATCGATTCTGTTCTGATAACAGCAAATTTTATTATTATTATTATTACTATTTTATTATCAACCGTTATATCACATATTATAAGGAAGGTATTGTAATCATACCAATTTTGATCTTTCGAGATTTTTCATATAAGCACTAATTAGGCTTATAGTAACACGAATTAACTATTTTAGCGTGATGTCCGTCCATCTGTATGCCTGCCTGTCTGTCTGTCTGGGCGCCAATTTCTACAAATTCGGTTGAACGGATTGTTATTAAATTTCATATTTAAGCTTCAGCCGTGAATACCTCAATTCTATCAACCTCAATTCTACGTAGAGATTTAGCAACCGTAAGTGGCAGTTAACTGATGTCACTTTCATGTAAGTTATTTTATAAATAGTTTGTAACAGATATAAATTATTTGAAAAATTATTTATCAAAAGTTACTAAAAAAGTTATAATCAGAAACCGGATATATGCAATTGCATATTTAGTTTGCCTGCCTTTTTTAAGCAGTTGACCAAATATCTTTCCGAATAAGTGTTTATAGACGCAATTAAACCCATTTATGTGTATTTGCGGATAAATGCATATATTTGAATAGTTGATAAAAATATTTTTTTCATTTGAATTTTTTTGTTACAAAAAATTATTTTATTTTTTGTTTTTATTAAAATAAATTTTAATTTAAGAATAAATGCCTGGGAGAAATGAAAACAAGGGGGAAAAAAAGGTCTTTAGTGAATAAAAAAAGATATAATCCAATGAAAACTTCTCTCCTTTAGTTTACTCTCTCTCTCTCTCTTTGTGACTTCTATTCAAACACATCTCTTTTTTTATATTATTTTGTTTTTTGATTTTTTAAATAATTTATACATACATTGTATGTATTAAATTTACACTGCCCAAAGTTGGTTGCTCATTTTCTTTAAAATTAAAATCTTAGGTTAGACCTTCTTCAACTTATAAAACTCTGTTAAGTGACAGAAGGTTAAACTTTACTGAATTGAATATCGAAATGTGGGGTTTGGTAATTAATTTTAATGCAGAACTTTTTGAAAAAAAGTGATTAAGTTTTTTCTATATTCTTTTTAATTAATCTTTATTTTATATTGTTTTTATTTACCTAAATTTTTTATTTCTTTTTTATGTTTCTTTTGGTTTTCACAAGCGAAGAAAAGTTGTTAATTCTCATTTTTTTTCTATATATAAAAATGTTTTTCATTAAAAAATAGTTTTTAAAAGATTAATTTTTTTACGTAATTAATAATTATACTTGTTTTATACGCACAACAAATTTAGTTTTAGTTTTTTATTCTTCCTTATCTTTACAACTCATTATGAAAATAATTTTGAAAAATAATTATTCTTTATTTTATTTATTTTGTTGTTTGGACTTTCGTAAAACATTAACATAACATACAAAATAATTGCAGATTTAGGCCATTTCATTGCATATTTTAATACTTTTTGCAGTATATTTTGTTGCATATTTTTAGGTTTTTTACTGCATATTTTATGGCATATTTTAGGGGTTTTTACGGCATAAAAATCCGATCTCTGGTTATGGTTAACAACTTTTATTTCTAACATTTTTCGATACAGCTTAATAAATGTTTCGTATTTTTGCAACATTTTCTTAATATTGTTTCCATGGTTAGGTGGTAACGCAATTTAATACTATCTTTCAAAAATTTTAATTTACATAATTTAAATAAATGTATATAAATTTAAATAAATTTTTTTAGAAAAAAATTCTCTGTTGCAAAATATTCATAAAATAACTTACATAAATTTTAACTGATTTTTTGAAGCTTACCTAGTTTTTTTTCAGCTCGATGAATCTACTTTACCAAACAATGAGTCATTACTCTTGCGTAGGTTCGCTTCATAAAATATGAAAAAATTTATCAAGAACTATTATTCATAAAAAATTAGAAACGGTTTCTAAAGAATAATCTATATTTGAAGTATCGGAACACTATTTTAAAGAAAAAGGTATTCCTCTGGATAATATCGTGTCCTATGCTCCCGATGGTGCTCCTGCAATGTCTGGAAGATGCCACGGGTTGATTTATTATTGGAAAAAGGCGGTACCAAATGGAGCCGCCGTGCAATGTATTCACCGACAACGTTTGACTGCAAAAAATTTTAGATGATCGCTTTCATTGCTCACTACAGAAAGTAATTACAGCAGCTAACAAGATCAGAAGCAATGCTCTCAATGGTAGATTGTTTCGAAAACTTTGTGATGAAAACAACGAAGATTTCAGTCGTTTACTACTGCACACAGAAGTTCGTTGACTATCAAAGGGTACCTGTCTAAAAAGATTTTATGACCTCTGTGACTCAGTTATAACGTTTTTTTTGGAAACAAAAATGATTTGTTAAGATAGAATTTATAGAAATTTAAGAATATAGCCTATTTAACTGAGTTATAAAATAAATATAAAGAAATGAATCTACAACTTCAAGGATATGATTTGAATTTGATCAAAGCAAAGTAAAACTATTTCTGCGTTCGTGTCAAAACTTGCCTTGTACAAACAAATGATGACCACATTCTGATATTTTGCCAGCCATTTGGAAACACTTAAAGAAGATTTTACAAATAGATTTCAGGATGTCCCCCGAATGATCATTCCATATTGTGTCCTAGAACCTTTCTCAAGCTAACGAACAGCAGAATTATCTTTGCAAGAGGAGTTGATAGAATTTTCAACAAAAATGAAGAGTTAAAATTGAAATCAAAAATGGATATCAAGAATTTTGACTTCAATGGCAAATTCCAATATTATATCCGGCTTTATGGGATTTATATCCGGCTACATCAAGATATTTTTCATTGCATTCCCATCATCTGATTTAGCCGAAAGAGGATTTAGCGTAGTCAGCAATTTACCAACAAAGAAAAGAAACAGATTGTCAATAGTGGAACGCGGCGATTTAAGATTGCTGAGGTGACAAATATGGCACCAAATATCGAAAAATTAGTGTCATTACACCAAGCTTTACCTCTCACTAATAATATTATATTAAGTTTTTTAATAATATATATTTGTCAGTCAAACTTTGAGCAATACTCCAATATTGTTAATATATTTTGATAAAGTAATTTTCAAAATCCGTCCTTGCGGTTATTAATATATAATGTAATATACTTCACCTAAGAGGGGCACCATCGAATCACTGTTTGAAAAAGTGGGCCCAGAAAGTTGAAAACTATTGAAACTGAAAAAAAAACCTGAGAGAAACTGAGAAAGTTGAAAACTATGACCCAAAAAGTTGGAAAACTATAGGTTACATTATTGTTTTTAAGAACGGGAGTCGGCGTGGGGTTTTTTTGAAGTAGGGGGCGGTGAGTAATTTTTCTTCGAAAAGGGGTTGGTAGGCCAAAAAAGGGGATGGGAACCTGTGCTTTAAACTGACTACTTTGCTACTATTTCACTCTCCACCCATCTCTTTTCTGATTTAGTAAAAAATCGCTCTTTTGCGAGAGCTGCAAATTATTTCATCAAAGCAGACCGAATTAACTTAAATTTAAAATTAGTTGGAAGTTGCTTCCCCCATATCTGAAAAATACCAATTATACAGAAACAGTCTCGGTTGTTCCTCAGGCAAGCTTATTCCCAATCCTGAGCTGGTTTAACCCTTAACTGCTGTGTCACAAACCGTCTCGTAACTAGTGTGGAGGGGTCTCTCAAACTTCCCTCACTAAAGTGCGCATAAAGTTGATTAATATAATATATTAATGAAAGATTCTTTAGATTATTATTGTTTATACATTTTAAATTTAGATAATTCAATTCTTAACATGAAATACATTTTATATTATTATATAAGTTAAGTAGATTCCATGTCTCAGCTTTCGGAACTAATTTTACAGGACGTTTCAACCCTGGAAACTGTAAAACTATGTTGTGTTTTGGTGTTCTAACGTCTCGATTAGGTCTCACCCCGGGCATCTCATTTGAAGTTATTTTTTCCGTAGAAATATTATTCTTGTGAAGAAGCACTTGGAATGTCTTTATCTGCCTGTCGTATTCGCTTTCAATAATATTATCCGAAATTTCACTGTTCCAGCACTCTATTTCCGACCAATTATCAACAATATCCTGAATTTCTTTTTGTGTAAGATACACAGGTCGTTTTTTAGTAAGTTTGTTGCCAGTTTAGGCTCTGCCGAAATTCCCTACTCCAACTTAGACGATTTCATTCAACAAGAACGGTATCGCAAATGCTGTGAAGGGGTCTAAGAGACCACGCGGGAAATGCAAATAGTGTAAAATACGAAATAGTTGGGTCAGCCAAACCAGTCTTAGAATGTGGGTTCTGTTAGACGTAGTAGGAAGGTACTGAATAAGATAGGGACCAATATTCACTTTAAGGGGTGGAAACGACCTGTCAAAAATGACTCGGGGTCTGTGAGACCCATGACAGCAGTTAAAGATTAAGGACCGTGGTAGCCCTGTTGGACGAATAGCGAATTAATAACCGGAGGATTGCCAGTTCGAAACTCGATCCAATCGACCGTCGTGTGCGTTATATGGTGCACGTTAAATACGCTGTGGCCTCAAATATTTTCGCTTTGGTGTGATGTGGAAATTTGGAGAGTGCCGGCTTAGGTGTTGACCTCGTCATCCGATCATAGTTCATAATTACAAGGTGTTATCCTCGGATCTTTTCCTTAGTGGTTGATCTAAGACCTTCGCCCCGATGTGTTGCGGCAGTGTGACATTATTTAACTGCCTACCTGAGCTTTTTTTGTGTTCCTTAAGTCTCATGAGACTTGGGTGTATGGAAGATAGAAGCAACACTGCTTCTTTGCAACTCATTGCTTATTGTATTGGGATTGAGGTGCCTCGAACAGCGCCATCATTTCCAATAGTCTAGCTGGTGAGAATTGCGAACTACAGCTTCACTGCTCAATCCCCTCAGTTTCACTTCTAAAACCGTTCCTATTGGTTACTTTTAGTTTCAGCTCGAATTTGTATGTAATGTTTACTTCTTTGCATGCTAGTAGTGTGATTTGTGTCTCTGTCGGTGTAACGTGTATGTGCTCTGATGTTCGTGAAATAAAAACCTTCTGGTTATGTCATCTTCACTGGTGACTAGGGATGCGACATCGATGTCGATGTTTTCAAAACATCGATGTATTGGAGTCGATGTTTTTGTAACATCGATGTTTATACTTGTCGATGTTTTTACGTTGTCGATTATTTATTTTTAAATGAAAAAGTACCGTTTTAAAAATATCCAAGTAGCATAATTTTCATAATCAGCAAATTGAACATACTTTTAGACCAAAGTGGCTAAGGGTGAAGGGTCTGAAAAGTAGGGATGCGACATCGATGTCGATATTTTCAAAACTTCGATGTATTGGAGTCGATGTTTTTGTAACATCGATGTTTATACTTGTCGATGTTTTTACGTTGTCGATGATTTATTTTAAAATGAAAAAGTACCGTTTTAAAAATATCCAAGTATCATAATTTTCATAATCAGCAAATTGAACATACTTTTAGACCAAAGTGGCTAAGGGTGAAGGGTCTGAAAAGTAGGGATGCGACATCGATGTCGATATTTTCAAAACTTCGATGTATTGGAGTCGATGTTTTTGTAACATCGATGTTTATACTTGTCGATGTTTTTACGTTGTCGATTATTTATTTTAAAATGAAAAAGTACCGTTTTAAAAATATCCAAGTAGCATAATTTTCATAATCAGCAAATTGAACATACTTTTAGACCAAAGTGGCTAAGGGTGAAGGGTCTGAAAAGTAGGGATGCGACATCGATGTCGATATTTTCAAAACTTCGATGTATTGGAGTCGATGTTTTTGTAACATCGATGTTTATACTTGTCGATGTTTTTACGTTGTCGATTATTTATTTTAAAATGAAAAAGTACCGTTTTAAAAATATCCAAGTAGCATAATTTTCATAATCAGCAAATTGAACATACTTTTAGACCAAAGTGGCTAAGGGTGAAGGGTCTGAAAAGTAGGGATGCGACATCGATGTCGATGTTTTAAAAACATCGATGCATTGGAGCCGATGTCGCATCACTAGTTGCTAAAACATTTTTAAGAAATGGGGAAAAAAGTTTAAATACACTGAATTTTAAAAACATCGATGATTTGGGGGCGATGTATTATCAAAATCGATGTTTTAATTTTGAACATCGATGTTTTGCGGTCGATGTTGCATCAATACTTGCTACATCAGTTTTAGCTTGGGACTCACTTTGGCGGATGTCCTTGATTGCCCACTTCTGGTGCTTGACTTGGCTAGAGTTCATGGTCTCATGGATTTGATCTAGCTGCTGCTAGATCCTGAAGGATTAGACACAACAACAACAACATCAGTTTTAAGAAATGGGGGGGGGGGAGTTTAAATACACTGAATTTTAAAAACATCGATGATTTGGGGGCGATGTATTATCAAAATCGATGTTTTAATTTTGAACATCGATGTTTTGCGGTCGATGTTGCATCAATACTTGCTACATCAGTTTTAGCTTGGGACTCACTTTGGCGGATGTCCTTGATTGCCCACTTCTGGTGCTTGACATGGCTAGAGTTCATGGTCTCATGGATTTGATCTAGCTGCTGCTAGATCCTGAAGGATTAGACACAACAACAACACATCAGTTTTAAGAAATGGGGGGGGGGGAGTTTAAATACACTGAATTTTAAAAACATCGATGATTTGGGGGCGATGTATTATCAAAATCGATGTTTTAATTTTGAACATCGATGTTTTGCGGTCGATGTTGCATCAATACTTGCTACATCAGTTTTAGCTTGGGACTCACTTTGGCGGATGTCCTTGATTGCCCACTTCTGGTGCTTGACTTTGCTAGAGTTCATGGTCTCATGGATTTGATCTAGCTGCTGCTAGATCCTGAAGGATTAGACACAACAACAACATCATCAGTTTTAAGAAATGGGGGGGGGGGAAGTTTAAATACACTGAATTTTAAAAACATCGGTGTTTTACTGTCGATGTAGCATCACTAGTTGCTAAACCAGTTTTAATAAATGGGAGAAAAAAGTTTAAATACACTGAATTTTAAAAACATCGATGTTTTTGGGGCGATGTATTATCAACATCGGTGTTTTAATTATGAACATCAATGTTTAACAACATCGATGTTTTTGGGCGATGTATTATCAACATCGATGTTTTAATTATGAACATCGACTTTTTGCTGTCAATGTCGCATCACTACTGGTTTGCTGTCAATGTCGCATCACTACTGGTTTGCTGTCAATGTTGCATCACAATGTCGCACCCATTCACAGCAAAATTGCTACATGCATTTTTAAAAGGTATGTAAGAACTTCTCAAGTAATTTCTCGTAACTTATTCTGGGGCGTTCAAATCAATTCAAGATATTAAAAAGAGTGTAATTTTTAGAGTAATAATAGAGTAAATTTTTTATGAATAATGCTGTAAAAAAGTTGATAAAGCATCGGCAGCTTTAAAGTAATATATCTGAAATGGTCTATGAATTCATAAGAATGTATGTACGTCTCTCTCTCTCTCGCTCACCTCAAAATTGATTCCGTACTCTTTCAAAAGTTATTATATGGCACAATCGTAACAGAATAATTCCAAATTGCAGAATCAAGTTCCAGTTCCAATTTAACACAAGCACTGAATTTTGGTTGAACGTAATTGCAAAATCTTTATTTTTTAATTCCTTTCACATGGTACATTTATCACTAGTTAGCTTTTTAAACAAAATTTACCATTATTTTTATGGGTCACGGAAAACCGGTTGGAATAGTAACTGATTACCAACCGGAGGGTTGTGAGTTCCAATCCAACCAAAGGGAAGCGGGTGCAAGTTAAATCAGCCGTGGCCTCAAATGTCCTCACGTTGGCATGGTGTGGTAGTATGGACAGTGAGGTGCTAGCTCAGGTGTGAATTCGTCATATAACCGTGGTTCAAATTTACGTGGTGTCCTCGGATCTTTCCCTTTCGGGTTTGATCCTAGACCGTTGCCAATAACCCGTTGTGTTGCATCGGTGCAGAGTTAATTTAAATACCTACGTACTATTACTTTTATTTCAAATAAAAACGTAGAAAACTTCTCTCTGTATAAGTTGATCTTGTCCTCCGAGAATTAATTCTAAAATGTGTATTTTTTTTATTTCATCTTACGTGTGTAAGTAAGGCCGATCAAAGAAGTGATAGAGGGGGAGTCTAGAAACAATACTTGTTCGATAATAATTACTGTAAAATTAATTATTGGTAAATAATACATATTTTGTATCATTTCGAATAATTCAGAACATTTCAGAAGGGGCATGATCATTTTCAGCGCAATTTCGTGTTTTCAAACTCGCCCTTTCCAGGCATTAGTGTAAATTAAAAAAGCGAAGTTCTGTAAATTTTTTACTTACATGTGGTTGAACATTGAAGATGAACTATCGGTTTTGTCCTCTTGGAGGTCGATGTATACCAGAAATTACGATCCCTAAGAAAAGTAATTTGGTAATTTTTTAGTTAACGTCGTACTAGAGCAACACAACGGGCTATTGACGACGGTCCGGGATCAGTCCCTTAAGGGAAAGATCCGAGGACAACACCTCGTAATTTTGAACCACGGTCAGATGACGAAGCAACACCTGAGCTGGCACCCCACTCTCCAAACTTCCACGCCAACCCAACGTGAGGACTTTCACCCACGACAGATTTAAGGTGCACCAGCCGCCTCTACACCATACGTTTACAAACATCCATGCCCGGGCCCGGATTCGAACCAGGAACCTTCCGATCTAGAGGCTAACACCTTAACCGCTATACCGGTTGGTCGGCCCCTAAGAAAAGAAACTTCGTTTTCTCAGTCATAATATAACAAAACCTTCTATGCATCTTAGAACTACACTTGTACATTTTTATTTTTATTTCAAGGATATTCCTACTAGAGATGTGACATTGATGTCGATGTTTTATAAAAAAACAACGATGTATTTACCATCGATGTTTTCGAGCCGATGGCTTTTTAACATCGATGTTTATACTTGTCGATGTTTTATTTTTAAATGAAAAGTGTACCATTATGAAAATTAAAACAATAACCAAGTAGCATAATTTTCATAAACAGTAAATTGAACATACTTTTAGACCAAAGTGGACAAGGTGAAGGGTCTGAAAAGGACGAGGATGCGAAATCGATGTTCTATAAAAAACACAGATTTATTTACCATCGATTTATTGGAGCCGATGTTTGTTTAACATTGATGTTTTTACGTTGTCAATGAATGAATAAAGTACCATTGTAAAAATTTAAAAAATAATCGTGCAACTAAGTATTTGTCAGTGATAGAGACATCCGTCCCATCAGAAAAGGTTTTCCTTAACTGGTGGGACAGTTAGTAAAAAATGGAGTCGGCTTATAGGGGAGAAAGCGAACTAACTTTTTTACAAACTGTTAATGACAAATATTGAGGCATATAATACTGATAGGCCCCAATATTTTTTATTTGCAGGACATAAAAATAAGTTTTTGTTTCCCCTCCCCATAAGTTGATAAATAATTAATAATAACTAACAATAATTTTAGTTACGTACACCCGTCAAAAAAAAACGACTCACCCGATCTCAATTGCACAATTTACATCGAAGAACAAAATGGAAGGTAGTAATCGATAGGGATGAATATTTTCTACAAATATCAATAGTTAAAATTTGTCTAATATTAAATTATCTTCATATTAAATTCGGTGCTTGCTCCGATATTTCAATAAAAAACCCCATCTTTTATCACAAATTTGGATTCTACACGCAATTTCAGGCGGAAATAGTAAAAAGTTCATCAATTTTAATGTATTTTTCACCGATTCGTAAGTGTTTGAAAATTAGATATCTAATGTTAAATTGGTGTTTTACGTTTTATGTTATTTGTTAAAAACCTTAATTTTCTTTGTAAATTATTTTTCCATCTTTTGCTACCCAAAAACCCAAACACAATCTATAAACATTTTAATTATTAAACTAAATTTTACTATTTTTTATTAATTATGAAATTAATATTCGAAAAAATTATGGATAGAAACCTGGGCAAATTTTGACTCCATGCGATTCAACTGTTACTGAAACATCGGAATTCCAAATTTCGCCTCACCACGTGCATAATTAGTAACGCAGTCAGACTGTTTGCAAAATTCGATGATTATTATCGTTGTTGGGGATAGTTCACAAAGTGAGAACAGAAATTTTTGCCAACAGATTCTGGGATTCAATCAGAATGGATTCTGAGTTTGTCACCATCTTAATGGAATCCATACCTAGGCGCCTGCAACAGATCATTGACTGCGACGGCCACTACACGTCTTTATTAATATTTATAATGTGTTTGAACTCCGAACATTTACACGCTCCCTCAATGGTTTTTATGCATTTTCTTGATCAATTTTACCCCGTTTTTCATTACTTTTTCATGAAATCCGCCTGAAATTGTATGTAGAATCCAAATTTGTGATAAAAGATGGGGGTTCGTATTGAAAATATCGGAGCAAGCACCCAATTTAATATGAAAACGACCCCTTAGACAAATTTTAAACATTGGTATTTGTAGAAAACATTCACCCCTATCGATCGCTTACCTTACGTTTTGGTCTGGGATGTAAATTGTGCAATTGCGATCAGGTGAGTCGTTTTTTTGACGGGTGTACATACTTAATTATATTTATAGTTAGTAGTACCTATTTAAAATTGTTGTAAATATTGTTTTCTTTACTATTAATCAATTTAAAAACAAAAGATTTGTTAATTGTTCTTTTTTTTTTTTACTTTGTTTTGACAGTTAAAAAAAAATCTTAGTTATAAATTAATAAACACGTCAACCGACAAATAAAATCTTTCCACCCCTGGGCTAACATTAATGGTAGAGGTTACTAATTATTTTTAAAAAATGGAAGAAGAATAGTTTAAATACATTGATGTATGAGTTTAAAAACATCGATGGTTTTTGGGCGATGTATCGTTCATGTTTTAATATTAAACATCGATGTTTTGTTGTCGATGTCGCATCCCTAATTCCTATATCCATCTCTTAAAAAAATGAACCCAATATTTTAAAAACGTATTACAATTATTTTTTGTATAGTCTGGTGTAGTGTTAATAGGGTACGGATGAAGAGTAACGGATTAGCAACCGGAGGGTTGCGAGTTGAATCCAACAAATACCGTCGTGTACATAGGGAGCTAATGCACGATAAATCTGTCACCTCATAAGTCCTCACATTGGTGTGGTGTGGAAGTTTGAAGAGTGGAACTTTCTGAAGTGTTGACCTCGTCATCTGACCACAGCTCAAAATGACGAGGTGTTGTCCTTGGGACTGATTCCGGATCGTTACCAATAGCTATTATTGTTGCTTCAGTGCGACGTTAATTAAATTACCTACCAGAATTACTTGATGTGAGACTTTGCCGGATAAAAGTATTTAGTGGATCGAAACGCGGGAAATATGTCGCGCACCCCTGATCTAGGATTTGTTCTACGTATCTGTGTGTCGTGGGAAAAGAAATATCCCTGATCTATACACATTCACTTCTGATATTGTAGTTCCACCTTTTTGATTTTGTAGAAACGTTTGAGCCACAGTTTGGGACTGATTTCAAGTAACCCTAATTGGAGTACAATATTTCCGCTCTGAGATTGTTCTACTGTAAAAATGGTTCATTTATAATAACGATAAAATATTCACTTGCTTATGTACGAACTGTACATGAACCGTTGGAGGACCGTCTCACGATTGTTTGGAGATGGTCTCCGATCCGGTGATCTCTGGCGATGTTCATCTACTGGTTTTGTTGCGTTTATTGGTCTCCTTGTTGTTTGTGTTCTATGTTATTTTTAAACTCTGTTTTCTACTGTAATTTTATAGATACTCAATTACAATATCTGTGTTGCTCGGATGTTTTCACGTCAAAAAATGTATATTGACCATGAGCATGTATGTATAACTCTAACACAATCTTTATAGGTTTTCCTGTTTCGTTTTCTGTGGTGCTTCTGCAATGATTCCTAACATTCCTTTGATTTTGGCGAGCCTCTTTTTAGGCGCCCTGGGGATTGGTATTGCTCGAATTCTTTTGCGACCCTTCCCGCCCTGTCAGGGAAAAGCTCCAAACCTTCTGGTGAGCTGGCAGGCCGAGGATCTGGAAACTGTACATGGCCAGTTTTAAGCTTCTAATCCTTTGGATTTTCGGAGTCTTGGTCTGTGACTATGTTTTGTCCAAGAGCTCGTTTTCTGTCTTGATATTTATTCATTATTCGATGTTACCACTGCTTGTGTTGCGGTTTGTTTGTTTGTTTGTTTGTTTTTATGTTCTTTTTTTTTTTGAATCAGGTCATTTTTGCATTACCATTTGTTTCTTGTACTAAGCTGTTTTGTTTGCTATAATTTGATTTATAAACTTTCCCGTCCCCCATTATAGTACTATAACGACCATATTCACAAGTCTCGAGTTGACCCGAGGATCAGTGTTAAACCGTGGATAATCCAGAACCGTAATATCAAACGGCGGGTTAAGTGATCCACGGATTAAAATGCTCGGTGGTGATTGGCTACTACCGTCTCGTCACGATCACGTGATATTGTTTCCATTTGTTTCGACGCCCGAATCTGCATTCATACTGGTCAAACACGTACTTCGCCGCGGAATTGACTCCAAATTGTGATTTTAATAGAATGTATACGGTATTTTAATTTGGGTTTCGAAAGAGAAATACAAAAGTATTTAATTTCAAATTGGATTTTTATGTAAGCCTAAATTTTGCAAGTAATAATTTAACACAATGCCTAATCTTATTATCTTTGTGCTTGTCAGTATGCGTGTGTTGGTGTAACGTGAAGTAACTTGTATTATCAATTTTCTTTCATTCGTAATAAATCAATAAATGACTTTTATTCCATGACGAATGTGCATCTGCCATGGTCATATTCTACCATTCGCTCTCACATTGGGTTTTACTTTGGCGAACCAGAATATAGTTCGAAACAGAACACATTTAGCATATCTATTTTATAGAAAATGTAATTCCGTTCTTGTTCCGTTTCTTATAAGATCCGTTTAATGCGCGTCGTCGCAATAATATTGTAATTTAGCACAGAATGAAGTGTGTTGTCCATTTTGTTTGTTTTTTTACAGTATATCTCGCTTCTTTCGATAAAAGATAGTACTGCACATGCGTAACTCTCAACCGTGAGTTAATCCGCCAATTTCGGAGGAAGAAAATGTAACACCGGATTATCGGAACCTATTATTATAACCCGGGGTTTTGATCCGCGGTTTAACTCGGACTTGTTAATACGGTCGTAACTGTAGATAACTGTAGAAACTGTAGATAATCCCCTTCAATACTAGAAGAATCGTTTCCAGCTACTAGCGGAAGTCATCCAATCCAGTTAGGAAGCGCATAAAATCTGATTTTGACGACTAAATCTGAAACACATATTCATAGAATGAACACTCAAGTATCTTTATTCGGCTATTCTTTCGGCTCTTCAGAGCTGCTGCCTACATAGAAAGTCGGCAACCTTCGGATAAAATGATGACGGCGGGAAAGAGCTTTAAATGCCCACATTCATCGTCATCTGAATTTCGACACACCCACGGTTTCCCACCACTTCAGGCTCCTTACGAAAAGCAGCCAACAAAAAAGTCCAATCTCGTATTTCACCCGAACGTGCATTTTTCAGGTTTCTTCAAAAATCATATTCGTTAGAGGGGAATCCTATTTTAAAATGTGTAAAAAGTTACGGAAACTTAATTGGATTCAGCAATTTTTCACAATTTAGGAAAACGTTTTGAGTAATTCTAAGAAAAATATGCTCTGTTACGAAATGTTTGTTTTTGTTCAAATGTAATTTTAAATCAATTCCTTGGTTTGTTTTATGGATTATCAATTCTCGTCATATTAAAAGCGGAAGAAATTTAACAAAAAGTTTTAGATAGTGTTAAGCTGTGTGGCTCTACCGCTTGTAAAAACCGCTAACTTGGACTCCTTTTAGAAATCAAAAATCCTCATAAAGAGTCAGAAACAACTAAATTGTATTCTTACGGAGCCGCCCTAGCCCAGTTGGAAAAGTAACGGAGTTGCAACCGTAAGGTTGCAAGTTTGAGCTGATGAACAGTAAACCCGATCCACCGTGACCTCAAATGTCTTCGCGTTGGCGTGGCGTGAAAATTTGATGAGGTGGGTGCCAGCTCAGGTGTTGACCTCGACATCTGATCGTAGTTCAAAACGACGAGGTGTTGTCCTCCAATCTTTCCCTTCGGGGTTGATCCCGGACCATCACCAATAGCCAGCTGTGTTGTTCCAGTGTGATGTTAATTCAACTACCTACCTATAAATGAAATAAATTTAACCAGAATTGTGTTCATTTTTTAAATAGTGTGGCACTAGCGCATATAGAAAGCTCTAATATCGATACTTTTAGAAATCATAAATCATCCATAAAGTGCCAAAAATAGCTCAATTGTCCTATTCCCATGATTTCAAAATGAAACAATTCTATGTATACCGCTCAGGTGTTGCTTCGTCATCTGACCGTGGTTCAAAAATTACGAGGTGTCATCCTCGAATCTTTCCCTTAAGGCAGTGCTCCCCAACCTTTTTATCACCGCGGACCGGATCAACGTTTAATAATTTTAACGCAGCCCTCTGAGGGGGGGACGTTGACTGTTTATATTTTAGATTGTTTTGATTAAATAATTTTAATTTACTTGTATTTAAACATGCAGTCAAAATAAAATACAGTTACACCAAAAAATGAATATAAACAACATTTTATCTCACTAGAACGCTAAATCAACGAAAACTCTGAGCTTGTTTCTTTGCAACGAGACGGTTTCATCTGGGGGTAATAGGATACAATGACACCCGAAATGTGTTGCTTATGTCCAGTTTATTGCATTGTTTTGGTTGCTGTCACTACAGAAAACCCCGATTCACACAGATAGGTTGTCGGAAATGGCAATAGGGATTTAAGTGCTGTGGCGGCAATCTCAGGGTATTCCGCCATGACTTTAATTTAGAACACCGGCAGAGTTATTGTCTCGACGTAGTTTTAAGGCCGCCTTCATTTGCAATCTCCAGCAATTGATCTTCTTCTTGCACAGACATGCTAGATTCGCCTGATTTGTTGACAAATGGGTAGCAGATCCATTCCTTACTATTTCGTGGGTCTTTTGTGCTTGGGAAGTAGCGCTCGAACTCTTTTAAAAGAAAAGACAGGTGATCATGCTCCAACTGGGAGAATGAATGTTTAGGCTCAGTCTCGCCTAAAATCCCCGCTGTGTCTGAAACATGTCCAAAATGCCTCTGTTCACGCGCCGTCCCCACAACTTCAGTTTGGCTTTAAATGCAGCTACTTTGTCTGCCAACTTGAAAACAGGTGTCACATTTGTAAAAATTGGAAAATAGAGACATACAGAATTCAGAAATCATAATTGAAGCTCTAGTAACAGAACAAATTTCAAGTTCTGATTTACCGCCTCCTAATTTAAGTGGACATTTCATAGATAAGAACCGCACAAACAGGAGATAAATACACCACAGTAAATAAAATGGAAATAATTTAATGTTCCTTGGGCGGCCCGGTATCATTTGATCCACGGACCGGTACCGGTCCGCGGCCTGGGGGTTGAGGACCACTGCCTTAAGGGACTGATCCCGGACTGTCTTCAATAGCCCGTTGTGTTGCTCTAGTACGACGTTAACTAAAATTACCATTACCATTACCATCTATGTATATCATTTTATTTTTTGATACTAAACACCAAACCTCTATGGCCTTCAGCCCTAAAAATTGCGAACTGGAGACTACTTGTGAGGGAGCATGCAGTGGTCAGCAACAGTTTCTTTTGACCAACAACCGAACTGTCGTGGCTCATTGGGTATGCCCACAGCGCTAGCAACCTGCGAATTGAAGGCGTAGCAGGTTCATTTTTTCCTTGGGTGTATTTCTATCTTCTGTGTTGGATCTACTTTCTTTGTGTGCATGTTCGTTACTTGATATTGTATGTCCGGAGCAGCATGGCGAAATTAGATCCTTGTCACTTAAAAACTCAACAACCATGCGTTCGCATACCAGAATTCGAATCCAAGACCTACTGGAAGGCAGAGAAACACTAAGGTTGCTATACTAGGAAGGTGGCTGATACGATTCTATAAAAACTGTCTAAATGAATTCAGCAAACGGAGAAAATATATTAATAATTTTCTGTTGGAAAAACAGTATTTTTCTTTTAAATCACATATCATCGCATCTTCCCAATTCACTTTAGGTAGGAATATTCGAAAATATCTGTTTAAGATTCTATAAATGACCCTTTCCTGTGACGAAGATATTTCGCTTCAAGCTTTCCTCACCTAAGCTCTGTTAAACTATTCTCCCTAAAAACGTTAAAGAACATAATTTACTATTTGGAAAGCAATAAAGAACGTAATTATACAATGTGGAAAACGATGAAGAACATAGCTGCATGATTTGGTAAATGCTTCTTATACTCATCCACTTAACGCATTTAAAAAAATTATTCAAAGACGTGAATCTATAAATGAATGCAACGAAACACAATCTTGGATTTTTCTCCATTTGAAGGAATAAAAATCACAATTAATCACACTGTCTTGACAATATTAATAAGACAAAAGAGTAAGTCAAGTCAATATTTCTACAATCGTATCAAGCAAGGTGCATACCATATTGCATGAGAAAAAGTTGTTCTAATGAGAGAACATATCGTACCCTGGCAAGAAAAGTGATACAACTCAAAATTGCAGAATTTGAGAAACATCAACTTAAAGGATACTATAAAACTTATATTGAAATAGTATAAGCTTTTAAATTTTAGGTAAGTATTTATGCTTTTAAATTCTGTTATATTCTATAGAATAGTAATATAACACGCTGGGGCACCTCATACATATTTTTCAATGACATAACATCAAAAATTTTATTATTTGAGTTGTGTCACTTTTCTTGCCGGGGTGGGATATAGGCTCTTGCTTAAGGTATTTTATAAGCTTATTTGTCGTCTTAATATTGTATTGTACACAAACTTCATGATTTTTATTGACAACACCCAATTTTAACCCAAAATTTCGAATCTGTATCGAAATTTAACCTTGATACAGTTTTAGGTTGTTTGTTCCGTCCGTTATTGGATTATGAATAGGTTAAATTTTGAGCTCTAATACGAAATTAGCTTCCCATATATGTATTTACATTTTCCATAATAATCTTATCTGGAAGTAATTTTTTATTACGCTGCTATTAGAAAAGGTTAAATAAACATATGTAAAATTAATTTTCAAGTTAAACTTGAGTGTGTAATGCTAACAATGACATGCATATTTAGATAATAATGTGTGTGAATATTAATAATGAATATATACAGTACTAGGGGGTTCCACCCTCTGCACTTAATGCACCCTAAACTAATAGCCTCATTGGAAAAATAATCTTCAAAATTGTCCAGGGAACACGATGAAGAACAAACCATGTTAATTTTGTAATTTTCTGATCTGTACTTTCTCGAGAAACCGTCTAAAAAATCGGGCTAAACAACCCAGTTTTCAATCCTGCGATAGCGGCGGTTGATGGGATGTCGACTGTGGACATTTTGTATGAACATGCACAGTTTCATCTCTTTTCCCTCCTATCGACATCTGACAGTGGTTCAAATTTACGTGATTTTCACGGATCTTCACATTGGGATTTATCCCGAAGCGTCGTCAATAGCCAGTTCTGTTGCTCCAGTACAACGTTAATTTTAAAAAAATACATACCTTTTCCCACCTAATACATAATTTATTTTGTCAATAGATGACAAACCATATGAAATATATTCTAATGAAAAAGAGAGGAACTAGTCGGTCAGATGAAATGACCTTTTGAATCAGTTTCCTTCAAAATATATGAAAGTTGCTGTTCGTAATTTGTCCAAATTTCAAGAACACAATCCAGAACCTTAAAACTTGGTATTCAAAAGAGGGATTTTTTACATCAATTCGAAATTTGGCGCAAAAATTGGATAGTACCATTGGAAATTCAGAAGTTCATGCCCAAATTAATATGGAGAAGGGCCGGAAATTTTAAACACATGAATTATTTGAAGACGTCATTCCTTATTTAAAAGAACCTTTGATTTTGCTCTACTATATTATATGCAAGAAAAAGAAATATTTGTGATCAGATGCAGGTAGCCCAATCATCAGTGGCTGAAATAAACGATGGAGTTAAAAATATGCACAGAAATGCCCTTCGAGGGTGAATGGAGACACCAGCGAGAAAGAAAACTCCTGTGAAGTAATTTACAGATTGGACAAAGCGCGTGTCGCTAGCACCACCTAGTGGTCAGCCAGCCAAGGGGAAATACATAGTTTACACGTGAAAAATTTGTAAGCTCTTAGTCATCAACAGTATTTAGCCAGTACAATTTTAAATTATTTGAATTTTCTAATACTAATTATTAAATTTAGAAAATTTTAAAATATTTGTTTCAAGTCGTCTTTAAACAGAGCTATCGGTGCCTCTCACCTTGTATCCCAACGGAGGATCCTACCAAGGATCTAACGCAGAGGTTATCGAACTTTTATTACATTTGCAAGAAAACCATGATTATTGACTTTTATGTGAAGAATAAAATTAAAATTAGATGCAAAAAACAGTACTTCAAAAATTGAACTATTTTTGTTGCAGTAGCTCATTAAAGTTGCTTTCTACATATCAAGTTCCCCTGGTTCCTCTAATACTATTTTAAACCTTATTACACTGCTGTTTATTGAAAATGCAACACCGACAGTCTTGAGTTACAGCTATGCAATTCTTTTAAGAAAGAATTGCATTGCATTTTGACAAAAAGAACAATGTATAACTTATTGATAAAGCAGAACTGTAAGTTCAAAGGAATATACTAGAATCTTGAATTTGTATGTGCACCTTTAGCAGTTATAACTTATTATACACGGTGTGATATTGACTGATAAAGATTCTGGATAACTGCCTGTGAAATGTTGTTCAACTCAGATTCAACACGCATCCACATTTCGTCGTTTGCAGCTGCGGGTGATGATATACAGATCAATTTTCGCGAAATCATGTTCCCCATGAAATCAATGGGCTAAAATGAACGGGGCATGCCATGAAAGATATGGTACTTATGGGTCAAAAAATAACATTGGACGATTTGGGTGACATGGTAATGATCATTGTCCTGTCGAAAGATAACTACAAGTTGGTCTGTATGTGGAGATAGGACTTCTGGTTCCCGAGACTTCTGTGATGTATCGATGGCTGTTTATAGTACCTGTGATCTATGCATGGCGAGAGTGTGAATGAAATGAAAGCACACCGAACCATTACCGTCTACTATGATGCTATATTTGCGACCAAGAATCAGGCAGTTGTGGATCACGAAATTATATCTAGACTTGTCAGAAAACGTAATTCGTAATTCCAGTGTCCCCCCTCTTGGCGTCATCAACGCCTCTGACGTCTGTGATATGGAATTAAAGATAGTCGCAATAAACGCCAAGCAACGAGTTTTTGCTGCCGCAATCGTCGGCGAACAGTGCTGGTAGGTATCTCCTGATGTGTCACTATCCTCCATTGTTGTGCTAAGCTTGTGGATGTCGCTGTACAATTCGTCATCGCGTATGCGTAGCAAGTGCCTATTTTCTTTTCTGACGAAGACAGGTGCTCCAGACCCCTCATGACTCTAAATAGAACCTTCTTCTGTCCATTGCATCTAAGTATGCATAATTGTACTCGTGTTTCTCTCAACATTTGCATCACGCACGATACGACAAACCGCCTTCTCCAAGTCCAAATATTCTACCTCTCCCAAACTTCAACTGCTCATAATGTTTTGCGAAGAGGCATGTTCATACTAGCACAGCAATTCCAAGTGAATTCACCGGCACAATGTTTGAGATTTGCTGTTTTAGGAATTCTTTTATGTCTATTTCAGCCTGTATTACGCACTCATCCTTTGTATTTCCAGTTGATATTTTAGTCATTTGTATTTATCCTGATGGATTACCCACACGCCAAATTTCTAGTCAATCCAACTACTCTTTCTTGGTGATGCAATCTAAATAAAAAGCAGGGTATTAGAGCACTGGAAACGCAATGATTGTGCATCTCTTTTTTAAAAGTTCAATGTCAGACCTTTAAGATTCCGGCTCCATAAAAAAGAACGACACGTGAAAGGTCTGAAGATTCGTTTCACCCTTTTTAACACTTCTGCGCCACTACTGTTACGGACCCTTGCTGATAGCAAAACAACTGTAAAGTATCCAGGAATCAGAAAGCTGCATTCGCACGTGTTAGGAAATTTATGTTTCCTGGTCTGCAAGTGAGACGCACAAGCGGGGAAGGGAAGATGACAGATAATTGCGTTTATTTTTGCCTTCTGTAAATACATTTCAAACGTGGATGCAAGCGAATTTTTTTCCTGCTCGTTTTGCGAACGTAGTAAAATGAGCGTAAAACAGCGGTCCCAAAACATCTTGGTTTATGTCCTCAAATCTTGGGAGAACTTGTCATAAATCTTGCCCAGTTTCGGAGAAGCACTTTCATCTTAAAGTCGTTTTCTTCTCTGTAAGAAAGAAACGCTTAATATTGCCTCAACATCGAAATGAGATCACTTCTTTTTTAATGCCATTCGCCCAAAATATTGAAAACGAGACATGGCAGAACTGTAACGAGCTATTTGTTCTTTTCTTTTCTATCACCTTCTATTTGCAAAATTGCAGTGTCGTATTTCTAAATAGGCTTAAGCCTAAGGTGGAAGATTTTGGGACCTATGAAACGAAAAACAGGCAGGTACTTTTCTTTGGGGCGAACTGAAAAATTGAGCATTTTTAATGCTATTTCCTGTGGTACAGTCATGATACAAGAAAAAGATAGAGTTTAACACACAAAAGACAAGCAACGAACAATGATAGTAAAAAAATAATAAACCAACACATTTAAAGAAGCAATGATAAAAGTCATTGTTCTAAAAGTTCTCTCTTGCTTCCCAATCCCTAGACACCTCAGAAAGTCCGTGGAAGGTTCTACATCGAAACAGGTGTTTTCTGTCCATTACTTCTCCAGAATTATAGAAGGGGCAGCAAGGGTCGGTAGAGATTCTTCAGCGATGCAAAAGAGAGCTTCCACAGTCATGTCCTGTTTCCAGGTAGAAATTCGCAACTACTTCTCGTCGTGGCTTGTTGGGTACATTCTTGAGACATACACATTTTCATCATTTTGTATTTTATTCTATGTAGAAGGTTGTACTGGTATTTCAAGGTCAAGGTCATGGAGTGTGTTATGTAGAAACAGTTTTATTTTCCAAAGGAGGTCTCGTCATTTGCACGCTGCAGTAATTTCACACTCTTAAGCAAAAAAGTCTGCTTGATCATTTTCATATAAAGTTTAAAATGGCCTGGTATCCATTGAAAAACAATTTTTTTCTTAAACTTAAGGTATCAGGTTACGTTTGAGACCATTTTTTTTAAATGTGGTTTTGAAACATTTTAATGATATTTTTATGTTTAGTGTTATTAAACAATAGCATTGGGCTATAAATATTTAAAATATCAATAATCTTGTAAAAATGATAATTATGTACGACATTTTAAAGAAATTTATCAAAACCTTCAAACGTGCTACATGAAAATTTATTCAACCAACTATAAAAATGATGCTACCAAAATAAACTACATGCATTTTTCTAGGGATTGAACTACAATTAAAAGTATATTTAAATAAACAAAATTTTTACTAGCGATCGAAAAATGAATATAAGATTTTTAATAGTTTTACAGCCCTTATATATATTCTTAAATAAGTGGCCACAATTTAAAAAATTTTCAACTTAGCATAATTATTCTACTTCATTCACTAGAAAGCATTATAAAGAGCAACTTCTGCAAATTCTACGTGAATTCGTCAATAATTTTTTGTGTTATAACATTTGAAGTGAGGAAATAATGCATAAATATTAATTTAGAGTAAAAAAATTGCTTGAAGTGTATCGTTTGCTCTCTCTTGCTTTTACTGTTTGTGTAAACAATTTTGTTCTTCACTTCTCTTTAAAAATGTTCACACTATTTCCAAAAGAGATACCATTTAAACATTTGAGAAACCTTTCTAAAGTTATAATTGCAAAAACAAAAGTCAATTTAAAATTTAAATTTTGAAAGGTTTTTGGTTTTTTAACTGTCATTTTCGGTGTTTTCCATACCTATTTCTGGTTTTCCCGTCTTGATTAAAATCTTAATATCTCTGAACTAATTAACTTAGAGACAAAATAAAATATACTTTGGAGAGTCAAATAAATACTCTATGAAATAACATTACAAACTTTTTTGAAAGTTTTGGTCAAAAATGACATTATTAACGTGTTTGGATAGCTTAAGAAGTGCAGTAGTTCGCGGCACCACAGAATATCAGACACCACAGATTCTTCAAAGGAACTAATAGATTGGATCTTTGCTTGAGAGTCTGGCAGCACGACTAGTTTTTAAATTCCTTTTGAAGAATTAGTAACTGTTCAAGAGCTCTACAAATAGACACTCCTCATCATCAAAGGCTATATCGAAATTTCCTGCAGAAGCATAGAAGACAAACAGCTTCGAAAAGACTCCAGCAACTACATTAGTTTGGTAGTCAAATTGAGAACCACTCGTATAAATGTATATTATTCCTCATTTGGGCAGGGGCGTACCAAATTGGGCATTTTTAGCTGCTATAAAATTTGCATATTTCATTCAGAGTTTCCAAATCATATGTTAAAATATTTGAATCCGCGAAATATACAATAAATATTTAGTAATCTAAGAATTCTCGGACGCTGGTAATTTGATACAGTTCGGACAGTCTTTCTTTTAAAGTGGGTAGAGAATTCTCTGAGGTCCCAATGTGATTTGATGATAGAGTAATTTTCTGTAATTATAAACTTATGGAATCACAGCGAAACCCGTACTCAACAACTTATTTCAGAACTGAAAGAGATTAGTTATAGCTCCAAACGAGTTATTAGTTTACTCGTTGGATACTCCTTTACGATACACGTTTTACTTGCAGCAAATTTGCATCTGTGAGTTAAATTACTGCGTGACCACCAACACAATAGAAATATGTATTACTGGAAAAGATAATGACTATATCAATCTCACTGATTGAGGTGATATAGCACGCCGTTTAGATCTTCCGAACCCGTGTGAATGCCTTCTACCACTACAGTACTCAGAAAAGGAACCACTGGTAAATAAATATAACATAAATTGCCCCTGTAGACATTACCCTTACAGATGATCCATATTTCTTTCTTTTGTCCGAAATGCTGACCACCCCAGTCTGCCCAATTCGGTCATTTATCATATATCTCTATTCCTTAAGTTACCATATAATGAAAAGTGAATAACGGATACAAACATGAAGTAACTATCCTAATTAAACTAGTCTGGGATTCAGAATTGGTTTACTTCGTAAATTGAGAACATTTCACTAAATCAAATAAGGATGAATTACCATTTTATCAGGTTTGAGGGACTTCCTTCCGTTGGTGCCCTCATAAATTAAGGATATTGCATACAAATAGGATATTGCTTCATTCGGTTCTGGGTAGTTTTAACCCCTATAGATTAGCCCATGTATGACAAAAGGATATGTTTGCTTTTTCTGGTGTATGGAGCTTAAGTATTTCTACTAGTAGATGATTCATGAATTTAAAAAAATGATATATTTGCTTATTTAAGGTGAAAGAGACTTAAGCCATAGGTGTGAAAACGAATTAAAAAGGATATATTTGCTTTTTTCGCACAATGGGGCTTAAACCCATAGATGCCCCCATGAATTAAAAAAAGGACATATTTGCTTTTTTCGGGTCTAGGGGGTCCCTATAGATGTACCCATGAAGGAAAAAAAATATGTATGCTTATCTCGTTTCTAAGGGGCTTATGCCCCTTTAAGGTACCTTTTATGAGTTAAAAAAACGATACATTTACTATTTTTGGATCTAGGGGCTTTAACCTTAAGCCCCCTATAGCCCTCTCACACAGGCGCCCATGAATTAGAAAAAGACAGTTTTTCAGGTCTTGGGCTTAAGCCTCAAGACCCAAAAGTGGAGGTGCCTGTGTTCCCGGTTTCTATAGTTTCAAGGCCAAGATATCTCAAAACATCTGGTACAGTATCTTTACTATATGTTCCGTTTCAGCATTAGTTTCCAGTTCGGTTTTACATCAAAATTGAATAGTTCTAAGTTTAAGTAGTGGTCGTACATAATTACAAATTCTGAAAACATTATTTTTAATGCCTAGAACTTTTTGAATAGTTTGAGTCACTTTTCAGGTTTTTTTTCATAATTCGTACAATATGGATTTCAATTGTCAATAGTTTCTATGTCATTTTCAATTCAATTGTCAATAGTTTCTCGTAGAGGATTAGAACTTTCTCCAGTATATTACTTTGACGGCTTCATTTTTGGTCAGCAACATTGTATCTATTGATGTGGACTTTACAGCGTCAGATCTACTTTGCACGCCGAAAAAGTGGTGATATTTGAAGTAGATTTTTTGTGGTGGAAAAGAATTTATTTTCCCTTACAACTCCACAACCCGTTTATTCCACAGTTTTCCAGTTTAGGGCAAGATGATAGGTGGTTATGAAAAACTAAACAATCAACTGATTTGTAGAGCGAATTCAAAGTACAAACTTTTGGAAGAAAATCTTAACAGACCACCATCCTTATCTGTTCAAAACAGGTGATGGTATGTCGCTCTGCGGCCGTTTTTTGCTTCATGAAAGCTAATTCGACCGTCAAGCCTGGGAGGGTAGGAAATGAACACCGCTTTCTTAAAAGAAAACACGCCACACGTGTTACATCCTACTCTAGGCAGTATATACCCTGCCTACTGTTCGTTTTGGTGCTATGTTACAGAAAAGTAGAATTTTAACCATTGGAACTGAGGTGATCATAGTGGGTGACTTCAAGTGAGTTGACTTTTCTCTTCACGATAAGATTTACGTTTCCTTACCCACGAATCCAACCTTTTTGTTAGATTATAGAAATCTACTAAATTTCTCAACTGAAGAAGTTTTCAAGTGAATGAACTTTAAATTTTTCTATTATTTTGTGCATAGCTGGAACCTATCAGTTGTATTGAAGGGGGTGAGGGGGGGAGGAAACGTCACTTTTAGTCATTGTTTGCTAAAAGAAAGGACTAACTTCTATAAGGAAATAGAAAAAATTTCTTGGTTGTATAAAAGTAACTGAATTGTTTTCCATCAAAATAATATAAAGATTACTATTCACAATTTTTCGAATTCTAAATTCATAATGCCGACCAACTGGTATAGTGGTTAAGGTGTTAGCCTCTAGATCGGAAGGTTCCCGGTTCGAATCCGGGTTCGGGCATGGATGTTTGTAAACGTATGGTGTAGAGGCGGCTGGTGCACCTTAAATCTGTCGTGGCCGAAAGTCCTCACGTTGGGTTGGCGTGGAAGTTTGGAGAGTGGGGTGCCAGCTCAGGTGTTGCTTCGTCATCTGACCGTGGTTCAAAATTACGAGGTGTCGTCCTTGGATCTTTCCCGTAAGGGACTGATCCCGGACCGTCGTCAATAGCCCGTTGTGTAGCTATAGTACGACGTTAACTAAAAATTACCATTACCATTACCATTACCATCTAAATTCATAATTAATATTGCATGCTAAATATTAACTTAAAAAAGATGCATTACGTAAATTTTGCAACGGGTCAGAAGTATTTCTTATATGACAATGCAAAGCAATTCAGTCTTCCGTTCTTGTAGAGAGAAAAGTTTGTCATTTCTTGTAGCTAAAAATAGCTACTAATAGTTTTATGGGTTTTATAGTGGAACACTATCAAGAGGAAAGAGTTGAAATTTTGTATTATAGTAAAATAAGTCTTTCTAGATCAATGACCATCAAAATATACAAATGTCGCGATTCATTATTTTTCAAATATTATTCCATAGCTAATTTTGCACACAAAAAATTAAATAAAAAAAAAAGAAACATTGTGTAGGTTTTGTTTGGTGTTCCTCAATAACTAATATTAATACTAATACTGAAACATTTCAGCGAGATAGGAAGATTATTTTGGAAGATATCAAGATATGAATCAGTCATTACAGGTTTTCCATACGCATAATCCAGAATCGACCGGACACAAGAACTTTAAACTTAGTATTGAGGATTACATTGTAATAGATTCGAAATATGGTGCTCATAATGATTGACATTGAAAATAATGAAGCTTGTGAGCAATTTTATGCGAAGATGACCCCATAAGCAAATTTGCTATTTATGAATTTATAGGCCATTCCCAATTCATTTTAGTGTGAACGATTCACAGAATCAGATGATTAGCATAAATGGGCTGAATAAGATATACACTCTATAACAAAAAAAAAATAGATGCACCTAGAAGGAATCATCCGATTGCTTTGAAATTTCGTATGCAAAAATTTTTTGACCAAATATGCAAATGATTAAAATTTGGTGTCCAATGAATGAATAGTGCGATCTCCAGCACATCGGAACTGCGCATCCAGCAGATGTATATAAGGAGTTGTTCTTGAACTGTTGTTAAAAATTTCTGCTGCATTGCGATTTAGGATACCTTTCAACGACTAAAAAAATGCCTCGCCGCAGGATTCGAGCTCATTACGAGCAACTTTCAGAGTTTGAAAGAGGTCGTATCATTGGATTGAAAGAGGCAGGTTGGGCAAATCGGAGAATCGCTCGTCATGTGAGTCGAAGCGATGCGGCGATTAGAAGATGCTGGCAAGAGTGGGTGGACAATGGCAGATTTCAGCGTCATGATAGTAGCGTTCGACGTAGGGCCACAACAGATCGTGAGGACAGAGTGATTGCCAGATCAGCTGTCACAGCGCCTGATTCATCGCTATGAACCATCAGTCATACGACCCACACACGAGTGACCACCATGACCATTCACAGACGGCTGAGAGAGCGAATCTACGCTCTTACCGACCGTTACGCCACCTGCCACTCACGACTACACACTGTCGAGCCAGATTACAGTGGTGCTTGGCTCGATCAGGCTGGAATGATGCTGACTGGGGACGTATAGTCTTTAGTGACGAATCCCGCTTCCAACTGTATCCTGACGATCATAGAAGACGTGTCTGGAGATGCCCAGGGGAACGTGCCGATCCTTCTTACACTATTGTACGCCACACGGGCCCTCAACAAGGAGTTATGGTCTGGGGTGCCATTTACCTTGATAGCCGGACCCCTTTGGTCGTCATTAGAGGTACACTTACTGCACAGCGGTACGTTGACGACATTCTGAGACCTGTTTTGCTACCGTTCCTTTCGCAGTACCCTGGGCTTATTTTTCAGCAAGAAAATGCCAGACCACATACGGCACGTGTTGCTATGAACTGTCTTCAAGCTTGTCAAACACTTCCTTGGCCAGCCAGATCACCAGATCCCTCTCCCATCGAGCATGTCTGGGATATGATGGGAAGGTGACTGCATCCGGTAGTGAATGTTGATGACGTAGTCCAACAATTGGAGCAAAATTGGCAAGAAATACCGCAGGAGACCATCCGGGAGTTTTATCGGTCTATGCCACGCCGTGTGTCAGCTTGCATCCAGGCTAGAGGCTGGTCAACACGTTATTGAGCTCGTTACTGTAACTCTGAAATAAATCAATCAATCGTTCCGAAATTTGAATCATTTTCTATTCTGTACATAATTTTCCTATACACCAATTTTTGTCTCCATCGGACAACTCCTTCTTGGTGCGTCGATTTTTTTTTGTTATAGAGCGTAGTTTGATAAATACGGATATACACTTGGGTATAATTCATTTGCTGCATTTCTATTAGACAAGTAGATTTGTTTTTAATTGGGTATTCTGGGTCATATTAAAACAAAATACTTGGACGACAAGAAATCTTCATATTCAGTAAAATCTGTTGGTGCTTCTTAATTTGTCTTATTTTCTGATTTCCCTACTTTTGTTCCCAAAAGCAGCAATTGAACTCAACGGGGTTCACACGGATACTTTCACCTTGAAACCTACAGATTTCCCTGAATCATTTCAAACCAGTGTTCTGACCTTACTTTTCAATATAAGCTTTCCAAAAGATTCTATTCCAAGGAAATGAGGAATAGAATTTTTCCAAAGAATTGTAAAATAACGAAATATGTAGAGCATGCGAAGTAGAATTAGATTAAATTTATTTTGAGAAAAGACATCTTTGCAGGGAATAAGCAAACGACTGGATTTAGAAGTATTTGCCAAAAAAATTATTTTCTTCAAACAAATGATTTATCCTTGCTTGGAAAAGTTGACCAATGGATCACATAGAGATGACACAAAATGTCAATGATTTTAAACGTATCTAGCATTTTCCTTATAACCTTAAAAAAATCAAAAATCTTCAAAATAGTGATTTTAGATTAAAAAAAAATTAAAAAAGTTTTATTGAAGCAATAATACTTAATCTATATAAATAAGAATGGAGTGTTTGTTTGTACATTCAATATCTTCGACCCATTTCAAGTTTTCTATCCGTTTTGGACCCTTCTGATGCTGAATCCGCCTTTTTCTCGTTTGGTGTCTGTCTGTCTGTCTGTCCGTCTGTCTGTCTGTCTGTCTGTCTGTCTGTATGTTGTGCCCTATACACGTCCACGCGTTTTAAGATATTTTCATGGAAATTTGCATACAGTGAGTACTTATCTTCATTTAGTGAATGGAATTGGTTGCGAAAGTCTGTCTGTCCGTCTTTCTGTTCTATGCTCAATTTTGTGTCTATGTGTTTGTGTAGACATCACATAAATTGTATTCCAGATATTTGATTGCAGTGTATTTTATTTTATACATTATCTATTAGTTTAGTGAATGCAATATTAAACATTTCTTTATTGTTATATTTATATGAGTTACATGCTAAAACATCATAGTAAGTATACTTAAATCAACCGTAATTTGGTAGTTTTGGAAAAATTGGAATGTCTATTGAATATTACGATTACTTCGATTGCTTTACCAGTACTGCTGAAAAGGTAATTATTCTTCAAAAATTATATTTTTTAATGGAATTTCAGCTCTGATACTTCATTTATTTCGAGTCTTATTTTTGTTCTTTGCGCAATGAAAACGATTTCGGAATATTTGAGACAAACGATATTTTTCAACGAAACGAGAATGAACAAGATCGCGTGAGCAGTGATATTTTCTGTTTCTTTCGCTCTGAATTAATTTCACAGTTGTAAATTTTGTGCACTTTTAGTTGTAAATTGTGGCAACTGTGCGAGATCAAGAGATAAAAATGAATCACAAATTAATATCTTTAGAACAATTTTTTCCGACATCTTTTATTTTGTTCTATTTCACTGTTTTCTGTTTTAAATATTTATTATTTTAATAAATGTGTTTTACTTCTCATCACACGCAACAGCACCACAATGTATTAGACTTAAAAATGTTAGGTAATTCAGTATAAATTTTCAGTAAATTTTAAGTGTAGTTATGCCATTATTGAAAGAGTAATGCCGTTATTTAAAGAATAATGCCGTTATTTAAAGAATAATGCCGTTATTTAAAGAATAATGCCGTTATTTAAAGAATAATGCCGTTATTGAAAGAATAATAATGTTTATTAATCCAAACTGGAACTTTTTCCAAAATTAAAAAATTTGTTGTAATAATGACAGGAGAAGATTGCAAAATTTCACAATGTCGCATACCGGAGGCAAGAGTGCCACAAGTAAAAAAATATTGTTTTGTTGACTATGAGTGCGAGAGCACTCGCCGTAAATCGTAATTTTAATTAATTGAGTTGAACATGAAAAGAACTTAAGAAAGGGAATTCCAAATCTTCCTATAAATCGTATTTTATAGTAGTAACCTTAGTATCACCTTTCGTCATTTTGTAGCTTTGTCATACAGCAATTGTAAGATGTATGTGAAACGTATTACATGAATGGATATGCATGTGTAGGATTTGTGTCCAAAGTAAGTTGTAGAAAATATAAAGATGGCGAAAGATGTTAAAATAAATTTTTATTCTACAAAAAACGTAAGTCATTGTATAATTTGATTATCTCTTCAATCTAGAGTAAACCAATTCAAACCGAGTAAGGTCGGGTATTTTGCTAGTAATAGAATCAAAATGAAGAATGGGTACTCTATGACCTTAAAAATATCCAAAATAGCCAAAACTAGGGATTTTAGATAAAAGAATTAAAATAGTTTTATTGAATCAACACTACATAGTATAAGACACTTACTCCATTCAGAAAAATTCTCCTATCTCCATTTATACAGAGCCGAGTCTCTCTGTCTTTGAAACACTCGAAAATCACACAGTGATTTTAGACATAATTTAAAAATGATATTGAATTAATAGAAATGAGGAGTAGTGAACCATAATTAGAGAATGATACCCTTAAGCAACACGCGAAATTTAAGAGGTATCCATCAATATCTAGACAGGGCCCTTTAGCCTAGAATGAATCGAGTTAAAGAATGTTTTTAAAATCTCATATTTTAACATCATTGTCAGTTACATTGTCTCTTAAACACAAATGAACAGTAGTGGGGAAAAAATTGAAAATAAAACAAAAACTGCGTTAAAATTTTGAGAAAACAAAGATTTTAATTGGCAGAAAAGTTGGCCCAATCTACTCTCAAAAGGAATCAATAATTTTCATCTGCTTGAAGCTGTGTGCCCTAATTGATCTAGAAAAGTCGATATTAACACAGAAATCTAATTGTAGAAGTGAAGATACTTTAGGCATTTTGAACATACTTGTATTACCAAATCTATATCGTACTTAAATTTGAACGCAACATTATAAAATTTCGATGTTCTCCGTAAAAGGCGATTTTCTTTTCCTCACTGGGGTTATAACTAGTGCATTTAGTGAGACGTGACAAAGGTGTTGTCTCAAAGCGATGTGCCTCTCACATTTAACTGATCGTTCTGCTAATTTCCCTTAAGAATTTTGCTACCATCAAAATATATATACCCTTACTTGACTGTCTTTTGTTAACAATTAACTATTCTTTCTCCCTTCGTACCTTATTCGTGTAAATTTCGTAGACTATCTTATCAAACGAGTTTAACCCTCCAAGTCGTTTCGACAAGATATTTCGTCCATCAAAATGTGGTCAATTTTGCTAATCACACTATCGCGATTTTATATGGTGACAAGATTAAGATCTGGTCAGTGTTTTTAATGGCGAAAATATCTTATTCATGACGATCCTATCAGTTTTGCTAATGCAGAGGTACCTCGTCTAAATGATCACTGGGAGAATTACCGTATAAGACAAGGGGCTGTAACCGTAACATTAATTCCTTATAGATAGTATCTTCTGCCGCAACATTTGTGATGTCTTATTTTTCATCTCGTATCTGCAATATTAATTTTGTTACTTTGTAAACATTTTCAAGTGCTATCTTCCTTTTAGCGCTTTGATCCTTTAAAAAAGACCTGTCTGATTAACACGTGTTTTATCACAACCGCATAAACCTATCTCTGGATATTAGCATATACAAATCTATATACACAGTCCAGTCACATTAATATGACCACCACCTACTTTCGACGTCAACGTGAAATAACCAATCACAAAAGGCAGGTGGCAGCACATTGCAGTGGAGTGTATATAAAGGATGTAATAGGGCATTGGAAAGCATTTCAATCGTTGGCTTAATGCAGAAACGTAGCGATTTATCCGACGTACAAAAGGGCATGATTACTGGCTTTCGGGCCAAGGGTGGAAGCATTTCGGAAACGGCTAATTTTGTGAACTGTTCGCGTGCCGCCATGGTAAAAGTATACCGTGCATGGCAAAATGGCACTATCCAAAATCAACGGCGTGGCACATGTGGTGCACCACGGGCTATAGATGACAGAGGCAAACGAAGGCTACGGAGATGCGTTCGGGCAACTGACCGCCCAGATGAACCAAGGGGCTACAAAGAGTCCTCCAACGGTCAACCTCAACAACGGTTCAGCGAACGTTGCTGCGCATGGGCCTCCGCAGCAGACGCCTGGTTAATGCACCTATGCTGACTGCTGTTCATCGGCGAAGAAGGCTGGAATTTGCACGCCAGTACCGCAACTGGACGTCCACAGAGTGGCGACAGGTGGCTTTTTCCGATGAATCACGTTTTATGCTCCATCGGACAGATGGACGTTGGTGTATACGGCGTGAAACGTCTGAAAGCAAACACTCTGCAACAATTGCCGGAAGGATCCAGGCTGGAGGAAGGAGCATTATGGTTTGGGGAATGTTTTCCTGGCATTCACTGGGTGCACTGATCATTGTGAAAGGCACGATGGATAAGTACAAGTCTCGCTGCGGTCCGCTCTGCCAAAAGTGGTTATCCTGGATTTTGACAGGTGGTCACATTAATGTGACTGGACTGTGTATATAAAATTCAAATACCACTCACTCACTGAATCACGGACTGACTCATCACTGTATCTCAAGAACTAAAAGTCCTAGGAAGCTGAAATTTTGCACGGTGATACTTCTTATACCGTAGGGGTGCACTAAGAAAGGATTTTGAAAAATTCGACTCCTAAGATGCCTAAAATTGACTTAAGGACTAAGCCAAAAGTAATTCGAAATCGCCATAGAAATAACATTGAGTATAAAACGATTGCTGTACGCAGCTCAGATTGCTTTACCAGTGTTGATCGAAAAACAATTTTTTTAAACAAATTAAATTATAATATTTATGTTTGAACTGACTTTTTATTTCTTCCCATAATGTAAATAATTAAAAATATTTTATTGCTGAAGAAAGAATATTTAAAATTTTGAAAGTGAAGAAAGGTAAAAGATGTAATTTTACATAACTTACATTTTGTAATGGAACACGAAAACCCAAAAGAAAATATCATTGATCATAAAAGCGTAATTTTGGTACTCGGTATCTGGCAACGTCATTATTAATGTTTAATTTTTTAATTTGATTTAGAATTCTGTGTTTGAGTATTTGAGTTAACAGCGAGATATTGCAGGTATATTTAAGGATTCCCAAGTATTATAAATAAGTTATATTTTTGCTAATAAATCAATATTGATAAAGTCAATATTGTTCAAGCCGTTTATCGGATTGTTCTATTTCAGAATATATTCAGGAAGTCGAAATTTAACACATAAGAACAGATTTTTTTTTTCTCAGAGTTCTGTATTTTTTTCAAGGATCAGAATTTTATTTCTATTTGCTTATGTGTTCCGGTATATTACCTATTGCAGAAATATTTTTCAGGAGCTAGATTTTAATAATTTATTTATTTACTGCAAATTATCACTAGACATGTGTAATTACTTGGTGGTATATGTATATTTCGACCAACTTTCTTTAAATATCTGGTTTAATACATAATACTGTGTAGATTACTGTATAATAAAAATAAATAAAATATACAAATCAAAATATTTTTTTAAGTATGTAATTTCTTATTTTAAAACAACATGACAATTAAAAAAAAATATTTTTAAATAAGATGGGATACGTCAAATTGAAATGGGTTATCATACGTTGTAGTTCAAATATATTTCAAAATTTTGCTATAGATTTTCATTGAAAGACGATTAAAATCAATTAAATTTCATTTGTTTTTCATGTTTCATTGGGGGTTATTGAAAGCTGTACTTCATAGTCAAGTAACTACATCTATCATTCTAAACAGGTACGTGCTTTCCATTTAGAAACCGAATTTCTTTGAATTTAAAAAAGTACCATAAGAGTTCAATTTAGAACTGTATGTATGTTGGAAAAAAAGGAATTTTAAATATCACAGTTAGTAATTGTGTAATATAGAAATTTTTTGTCGTAAGTGACAGAAAGTCTAAGTTGTTTACTCTGCATATTGAAGCTGTTCTTACTGAACTTAGATACATGTGAATCAGTCGTTAAATACAGTGCTTTTCGTTTTGTAAAAGCGCTGTGAAATCAACCTTCTGTTCATTAAAAAAATGTTATCCATTGAGTTTAATTTGTCTACACTGATGAAATTTTTTCTATCACAAGCTCCGTTATTCCACGTCCCGCTGATGAAAATAATATTTATAAATATTGGATTGAGGAAGATAGAATATTTAGAACATTTAATTTTATATTTACTTAAATTTTACAACGGAACACGAAAATCCCAAACGATAAACTCAAACATTGAGTATAAATAAATTGCCGTACGCAGCTCAGATTACAATACCAGAGTTGATCAAAAAAATTTTTTTTTAAACAAATTAAATTTTAAAATTTATGTTTGAACTGACTTTTTATTACTTCCTATGATGTAAATAAGTTATAAATATTTGATTGATGAAGAAAGAGAGGGAGAGAATGTTTAGACCAGTTAATTTTACGTTTACTTAAATTCTGTAATGGAGCACAAAAAGACCAAACGATAAACTCATTGATCATAAAAGTGTAATTTTGCTACTCGGTACCTGGCAACCTCAGAATTAATGTTTAATTTTTTAATTTGATTTATAATTCTTTTTTTGGGTATTTGAGTTGACAACGAGAGGGTTGCGGTCATTTTTGATGATTCCCAAGTATCTCTACTATTATAAAAGGAAGTGTTTGTTTGTCTGTTTCTTGCCGCAAAATCCTGACAATTCTATGGCACTTACAGCAATGAGATGGCACTTACAACAATAGAACGCGGGTTAATATGTAGCCTATCATATTCACAGGGTTCTAAAATATAAGTGTATCAAATGTGTGGTTTGGTAAAACGGTGTAGATTTGTATAGAGAACAGAGAAAACGCCTACTCTGCTTTATATATCAAACAGTAGTTCCGTTATTCCATCTGCCGCTGAATGGAATTTTCTAGAAAAATTGCGTCTGCTTAAACTAAGTTAGTCATGAACGCCGCAACAACTTAATTTACCATCCTCTCATATTGATGATGAAATTCGAAAATATCGCATTATAGGTGCAAGAAGGGCACAAGTGAAACATTCATAGGAAAACTAAGTGCAAGACTATCCGCCAAAAATTCCCCATTTTACTGAAAATGAATTCAAGTGAATATTCGTAGTTACTCAAAACCAACTTCTGTAGTAGTCACTTTAGAAAATAAAACTTTCAGCAGAAGTGCGACGAATATTAAATGGATTATATGGATGGATACAACATGTATGTATATTTGCGTCAGAAATAAATTGTAGAAGCAATGGAGAAGTTAAAATGGATATTAAATTTTTTTTTTCAGTACACTCTTCAATGATACTAACATTCTTTTATGAAAAAGAATTGATGACTTTTTAATTACGATATTATTAATTCAACTCGAGCAAAGCCGGGTATTTCTGCTAGTATAGGATAATTTTTTAGAGCATCAACTTTATTTATCTTTTCTTCTAATAACTGCACAATTCTAAAGTTTTTTCCCGACTTCCTCTACCCTTTGATCCAGGTCCTTATTTATTTACTTAATTGTTGTTTCCCGACTGAAAAATATCCAGTTACAGAAAACAAAAATTATGCATCCAAACAATATAAGAAAAATGGCAAACACAAAACCGTTAGATAATAGATAAAAAACAATACACATCATCGAAGCAGATTACTTATTGCATTGAAAACATTAAAAATATACCAACTTTCGAGAATTATACAATTTAAAAACTATTTCTAACAAAATTGTTCCATGGACTCTTTTTAAAAGGTTCAGCAAAAACTAATTGGTAGTTTCTGGCGAAGTACCTGGAGACGTTAAAATCAATACAAGAAACTAGATGGGATGAATCAATTTGGTTATTTAGTGAGGCTAAAATAAATTTAGAAAGCAATGTTTTTATGGAGATTCAAAGTCACGAAACCGAAATGATTTCGCAATTCAGAAGAATGAACACCTAACTGTTCATAATTCTTTAAATAAATACGTCTCAAAAATGTATTCTGTATGCTTTTAAATTCCGTGATCGCTACATTCTTGCAAAGGGACGCTTTCTTAAAAAGAAACGGACATTGTCTTGTAGCCTTCCCCGTCTGCACGGTCCTGCTTTTAAATATTACTAAGAATCGGAATGACATGTTCCTCCAAAGTAGTTAAAACAGTTTTTCTGTTGTTTTATACCTGGGCATATACACTATGTGGATAAAAATATTTGGGCACTGCAGAATTTCGGAAGAGAATCCATCTTAGCGTGGGGTTATTTTCCTTGTTATGACTTGGCTCATTACTTTATGTACCTGGTACCATGAGCGCTGACGTGTACCTCGACGTTCTGGAAAATTCGGCCTTGCCTACACTACGGCGATGATGGTTGTTTCTTCCAACAAGATCGAGAGGTGCATGTAATACTACAAGAAGTGTGCTGTACTGGTGTCCTGCACACGTCTTCTCAGTCCGATCGAGCAATTGTGGGACAAACTGAAGCGACGAGTACACCACCACGCACGTCCATCTTCACAACAACCTCTTCTCCAAGCCTTTCAGGAGGCATGGCAAGCTATTCTTGCCCAACTTACAGATAACTTGTGGAAAGTATGCCTAGACGCATTGCAGCTGTAATACAATCAAAAGGAGGGTCTACCCGTTACTAAATAGAATAATAAAGCAATTTTCTGAAAAACACGCCGTGTCCAAATACTTTTGTTAATATAGTGTATATAATAGCCACAACGAAGAAAGTATTACGAAAATCAAAATTATGAAAACGAAACTTTCTAGCTAATTGAATAGCGCTTAGAGCAGCGGCGAGGAAAAAGAGAAATGATACGGATAAACTAATAATAAAAACAAATAAACAGAAAGTATTTATATATCAAATGTAGCAAAGTCGTATGAGACAGTATATCCACGGACCCGAAAAATTAACGCGCAGACAGAAAAAAAACATTAAAAAATTATTGGAACGAAAAAGAAGACGGTCGTCATAAAATACAAAAGGGAAGAAAATCACACAGACAAATCAGACAATTCTGTTGCTACCTGATAACGGTGAAAAGCAGTTTTGCCCGACAGGGCTGAGCTCTGAAGGAGAGAGATGTTTGGCATTCATAATCACAGCTGCTGTACAAAATGCGCAAGGGGCTGCCCAGAATTCTAATACTGGGCAGGTGGGCTGCCCAAGACAATCGTGGCCAGTAGTTATCCCGAAAGCGGCAACTGCTGTCGGATATAGTGAGGAAGCCCAACAAAAACTTCTTCTCAACGTTTTCCTTTATTACGATGGATTTGGTAGGATTTAAGATGGTTGGATTTATAAGTCTTAACTTTTACGTATATTTTGTATGAGGTCTCGCGTTGCAGTTAGATTGGATTAGTGTTGGACCTCTCCAGGCCAGATATCCGTGACCTCGTTGTCAGGAATGCCTCTGTGAGAAGGAATCCATCACACAACGATTCCTCTTCCACGACTGGAACACTAGCCTAGGAAGGATATGTGCTCTTGAACGCTCTGGCAAGTAGCCGGCTTATCTTAGTTAGCATAGTTTGCAGTGCAACATAAGAATACAAGAGTATTACATCATGAGTGAGCGATTCCTCCCTTTTAGGTCCTTGTGAAAGGTACTCCAATTGCCTCAGCTTCACCATCATAAGCAGTACGATTTGTATTCAGAATAATGGAATGGCATTAAAGGAAACAAAATACAGCCTTCTTCCGCTTGACAACAATGAATAAAAAGTTAGTCCTACTACTTTTTTTCAAGAGGAGTGAAGTTAAAGTCATTAAAAATTTTGTTTATTATTATTTTTCTGTACTTTCCGAGGCAGCGCTAAAATATACACAAGCCATACTCCTAAACTCTCAAACCTTAGAACAGAAGGACAAATATAAATGCAAAATTATAAAACATCAATATAAAAAGAAAATTGTAAAAAAGTACAAAAAAACAAAGTAGAATCATGACAAAATTTTACTAGGACAAATATAGAGAAAAAATGTATTTATTATTAATATTGTTTATTTATTAACTGGAAGATAGAAGAATGATAATTAGATATGATTTGTTATTCTTGTCTCAATGTGTCTTATGTACCCCCCAAATCGCTCTGGACTGTCGTTTCATTTTATAGGTTCAAGACTGCACCAGACTGCTCTGGTAGACTTTCCAACTTGTTCATGCTCCGTAACCTCAGCAACTCCATCTCATATTTCGGATAATATTACTGTCGCTTGTATTGTCTCTATGGGACAGTTCCTGGATTAATAGTACTTGATGGTTAAATCGCTATGCTACTTGAATAAATTGGTCTTACTTGGAATTTGGACTTGGTATTAGTTTCACCTTGACCTAAGGTAATTGTAACAACAGATTTATAATTAGATTTAAAACATTTAAACGGTAGTGGCACCCTTTCGGTAGGTAGGTAGTTAATTAACGTCGCACTGGAGCAGGCTATTAGCGACGGTCCGGGATCAATCTCCTAGACAAAGATTCGAGACCAACGCCTCGTAATTTTGGTCCATGGTGAAATGATAAGATCAACACCTGAGCCCTTTAAGAAAAAGTAGAACTAGAAGCAATTGTTTATAGTAAAAATGTGTAATAAAAACTTAAAAGTGGACAAGGACAACCTAAATACTCGTTCTGTTCTGTGTGAATCGTTTATCTTCTCTCAATACTGGGAGATACAGAATCAAATCGGACTACTTGATGTACTCGCCATTTGGGTTTAAAATTTTATACAGATGCACATTATACGGTACAAAGTTTCAAGGACGATAACACGCCAAGAAATGTTTATGAAATTGCATCCTTTTTTGGAGAAATGCTTGCTAGTTTGTGAAATTATACATAAAAGCACTCGGTCATTGATCTCCGTATGCAATGATTGCCAATGAAACTACCTACGATTCCACCGAGATACTCAGAACCAAAATATGCAGCCCATTCCATTTTATTGCTCCAGTGTGCTGTTTGAAGTTCAAATGTCAGGTCGCCACTCCTTAGAATAATAACGAAGCAACTGACGCTATCGTCGGAACATTGACGTGTCCTGAAAAACAATCTTCATGGTGTTTTGCGAACAGTCCAAAAGGTTAAAATTGGGTTCTCCGAACCAACCCTTAAGAGGCAGTGCAGTTTGCGTCTGCACATAATTATCCCCTTTCATTGCAGAATATTCAAACTGGGAAAAATTTCTCACGGTAGCATTTCTTTTCGGATGGTGGATTTTCGTCTCATTCGTATCTTTGGCACAGGATAAAACGGCCAACCGGTCTGGTAATTAAGGTGTTAGCCTCTAGATTGGAAGGTTCCTGGTTCGAATCCGGATCAGTGCATGGATGTTTGTAAGCGTATGGTGCAGAAGCCGGCTAGTGCACCTTAAATCTTTCGTGGCCGAAAGTACCCACGTTGTGTTGGTGTGGAAGTTTGGAGAGTGGGGTGACATGTCAGGTGTTGACTCGTCACGCACACATTTGATCGTGGTTCAAAATTACATTACGTGTAGTTGTCCTCGGATCTTTATCTTAGGGTATTGATCCTGAACCGTCGTCAATAACCCGTCGTGTTGCTCTAGTACGATGTTAATTAAAAAATTACGAAAATTGGCAGAGGATATTAGAGTTTGGGCTAGCTCCCATTTTGTAAAACAGAAAATTAATTACAAGGACACGCATTCAGGAATAGGCTCAGTAATTGCATTGACTTCTTGAGGCCCAAATTACGTTGGCCTAAAAATTTTTTTAAATAACCAAAATATTCCTAAAAATCTTAAAAATAAGCAAAACTTTAATTTATATACCTCCTATTATCAAATTATTTTCTTTTCAGATTGAGTACAAATAAAGTTTTTGTTATTCTTGCTATAACATATGAATGCAATGTAATACACCTACTGACCCCATATAACCATCTGAATAGGAAATTATCAAAGGATCATAGGATGCATATGGTATGTTCCAGAATAAGACCGCTGCAATCACTTGTATATATTTTTGTACAAGATATTTTTTCGAACATTTTTCTGATATTTTTTATTTAACTAAGAAACGGTAGACCCAGGAATCAAAGTTTAAGAAACCATGCTTAAGATGCTTCATTTTTCGGCAGCCATTAAACGTTCCGATTAACAACTCGAGGATCCAAAAGTATGCGATCTTTCGGTTTCTTCTGCAAAGACAGGAGAAAAACCTCTCCAGCACTCGGCGCTATGATTCAACCACCAATAAAAAATCTAAGAAAGGATTTATTTTGCGTCAAAGGGTAAACCACGGGTGATTTGTTTTGGTGTCAGAAGCTAGCAGATGAGTCATTTGTAACAAGTTGTAGTAAAAATGAAAGTACGAGTGAAAAATTTCAGCTTGAGAATGTTTCATATTACAACAAAAAATTTGTAAAAACCGGGGACAAAACTAAATTATAAACATTACGCCAAAAACTTGAAAAATGCCCCATTTTTTTTCACGAAAGATCGCAACAAGTGACCCAAAAAGGCCCTCAAAATATCAAAATTGACCTAAAAGTCAAAAATACCTAATTCATACTTTCCACAATCATTTCTTTTAACTAGAACTATATTACAAAAATGTGTATTAACCTTACTACTACTCTTCTTTTACCTCCTATTTTAAGCATTATAGTTTTATCCCATGATTATTACCAGATGATCGTAGTTAAAAGTGAACTTGTGCAAGGAGGGCTTTTACATTGCGAAATATTCTTTCGTCCATTTTCTCTCAAGAACTAAAGACGCTTTTTTATCACAATACAACCAACATTCTGTATTTGAATCGCGATTAGAGATATACAGAGCGTAAAACTACCACTCTTGGAAAGTGATAAATACAACGAATTTTGCCCTTTTCATGACCAAACAAATAAAACGCATTTTTATTGGTATTCCTAAGTCATCGCAGTTCTTAGTGGGAAAGATATAATTGAATTCTTATAATTTCTTTTCTTAATTCAAGGCGCGTAGCATATTAATATAGTAGACAGAGAGATGAAAATTTTCAATCCCATATGGAAACAAAAAGTAAGTGCCTCCAGGGGCACATCTTGTTTAGGTGCGTACGGGTGTCAGAACCCCGAGGAACCTTAATGATCTTACCTCCCTTTCATCTTTACCGTCGCCTATCCTTCTGCTTTTATTCCTCCCTCAGAGTATATCATCTGAGTATGGCTCAAAACTATGTGGTGTGGTCCTCTGATATATGGCCCTATGACCCTTTGGGATTGATCCTGGATAGTCGCCAATAGTCCGCTGTGTTGCTCCAGTGCGACGTTAATTAAAACACCTACCGACCCTTACTGTGTTGTCTGTCTTGTGTTTGGGATACTTGGCGAAATATGGCAATTGCGACATATAACCCGAAAACAACCAAACAAAAAACACAAAAAGGAAATAGGAAATTTGGGTTAGGTGTCTTTGAAAAGGGCCGGATTTTCGGATTAACATCCACGCAGAAACTCTAGAAACGAAACATTTGTTGCGAAAAGGAAGTAAAAGAGAGAAACACGTCACGAAATAATAGTGTTTGGCTTGATGTGTCGTTCTGAGGTTTTTTGGGTGCTACCCGAGGATTTTTTAGGTAGACATTCCAACTCTGGACTAAAATGAAACAAATTACTAATCAAAATAAAATCGATTGAAATAAATGCTGGATATTAATTCGCAGTGGCGTAAAAATTCTTGGTGGGTTGTTTTAGGGTTTTGTGGCGCAAGGGACATATTTGGCCAAGCTGCGCCAAACACAAGACAGACATCACGATGAGGGAGGAATAATAAACAAAAAGCAGACGGGTAGGCAAAGTTCGGTGACATAGCCACTCTGGGAAAAAATTGTTTTCCGATTTTTATAAATAAAATACTGATCAAATACTATTCTGTATTCTTCGAACGTTATTTTGATTTTTAAGAATGTAATATTTATTGTAATCTTTGAGAGTCATAACGTATCATATGGTTTAATATATAGTTCTATGGCCATTTTTGATACATAAGGGTTAATTAGATCCCAATTTTTCGTGCTACTCACACATCCGCTAGCACATACACTATTTCAACTAATTACCACCGTCCCAGCCTAAAACATTCGGTGTATCGCCACGTATTTGTGAACCATGGTCGGATGACGAGGCAACATCTGAGCTGGCACACTACTCTCTAAACTTCCACACCGACTCAGCGTGAGGACTTTTGGCCAAGACAGATTTAAGGTGCACCAGCCTTACAAACATCCATGCCCTGACCCAGATTCGAACCAGAAACTTTCCGATCTAGAACATTTTCACGGTAAAGACAAAAGTATTTGGGCACTATAGAAATTCGGAGGAGGATCCATCTTCGAGTGGAGTTGTTTTTCCAGGTTAGGACTCAGCCCGTTGCTTTATGTACCTGGTACCATGAACGCTGACGTGTACCTCGACGTTTTGGATAATTTAGCCTTTCCTACACTATGGCAATACTACGGCGATGAGGGTTGTTTCTTCCATCAGGATCGAGCTCCATGTCATACTGCAAAACGTTTGTTAGACTGGCTTCCTGAAATTGATATGAATTGGCTCGACTGGCCTGTTCCGAGCCCCGATCTCAATACGATCGAGCATTTGTGGTACAAACTGGAGTGATGAGTACGGCACCGCCACGCACATCCATCTTCACAACAATCTCTTCTCACAGCCTTGCAAGAGGCATGGTGAGCTATTCCGGATCCGACTTATTACAGAGAACTTGTGGAAAGTATTCCTCGACGTGTTATAGTTGTAATACAAGCAAAAAGAGGGCCTACCCGTTACTAAATACACTAATGAAATAAATTAAGAAAATGCGCATATTTTATCGAATTTCATGAAAAGAACTGAACTGAATGTAAAACCACTGCTTCTAGACAAAAATGCAAATCTTGTACCTCAAATACGTAAGCGTACACGTGTGTGTAGACGGAGGCAGTAGAGAAACAGGCTTTATAAGCTCGCGTAAGAGAAGCATTTCGTTCGCTAGCACACCTCGGCGAATTTCTTGGTGTTATTTTGCAGCAAACGGTTAATTTCAAATTGTAACAGTAGAAATGAGTAACCACCAACGTTTAGATGATGGAATGAGGTGGCGAATTGTGGGGAGGCTAGAAGCAGGCCAATCTCAAGTCCAAATTTGTAAAGAGTTCAATTTAACGCCCAGCGTCGTGTTTAACTTATGGAAACAGTTCCAGGATACCGGATTCATCGAGAGAAAGCCTGGGCAAGGTTGTCCAAGAGCCACGACGGCCAGAGAAGATTTGTCGATTATAGCGAGGTGTAACAGGAGTGCTACAGCTTTTCAGCTCTCTCGTGACTTGTATGCAGTCACAGGAACCCGTGTATCAAGGGTGACTGTTTCCAAAAGACTGAGAGAGGGTTGTTCGCAAGAAGGCCTGCTGTTTGCGTCCCGCTCACTTCTACGAAAAGGAGAATCCGTTTATCATGGTGCAGAGAGCATAGAGATTGAAGTATGGATCAATGGGCGACAGTTCTCTTCACTGATGAGTCCCGGTTCAGCCTAAACACCGATTCTCGCCGTACGTTCATATGGAGAGAACCAGGGACCCGCTACCTACCCTCCAATGTCCGCTATATCGACCATTATGGAAAAGGAGATTTAACGCTCTGGACAGGCATCATGTTGGATGGCCGCACACCTCTCCATGTCTTTGAAAGAAGCAGTGTGACTGGTGTTGGGTATAAGGGATGAGGTCTTGGAGCCCTAGGTTCGCCTTTTCAGGGGTGCAGTTGGCCCTGAGTTCATTTTAATGGACGATAACGCGTTTCCACATAGAGCTCTTCTGGTCGACGAATTTATAGAGAATGAGGATATTCGCCGGATGGATTGGCCAGCCAGATCTCCAGACCTTAACCCTATAGAGCAAGTCTGGGACGCTCTGGGGTGGAACTCGCAACCCTCCTCCGAGAACCATCCAGGGAATGAAAACAGCGTTTCTGAATGCGTGGGATCAATTGCCACAGGAAATGATAAACTGCCTTATTTCAAGTATGAAATCACGCTGCGAGACCTGTATATCTGTAAGAGGGGACCATACCCCCTATTAACCCATCAATTAACCCATTTTTTTTGTTTATTCTGCAACCGCTGTTTCATACCTTTCGACTCCAACGAGTGTTACGCACGATCATGCGTGTGTATTACAATTATTGAATGATTATTTGTTTTGTATTGCATCAATGTATGTACATATCAAATTTCATTAAAATCGGTACAGTAGTTCTAGAGATAATCGACCAAGTCTGGAAATTCTCTTAATTTCTTACACCAGTATAGAAAAATAAAGCACTTTTTCTGAAAAACATGCAGCGTCCAAACACTTTTGTCTATGTAGTGTACACTACGTTTCGTAGCAAGCTTAGAATAGAAAAAAAGAAAATTGAATTTCTAGAAGCAATGTTTGAGCATTTGCTTTACGCTATTTAATGTCATTTATTTTGTAAAGAGATGAACAACCATTGTTGGCATTCGTGTACTTAGTTCAATCGATACGTGTTACTTGTTATGAGTTATAAGACTATCCAAATTATCTCCATAAACTAACCAAAAATACCATTAATATATATTTTTAAAAAGCTGAAAAAATCTTAAATTGACGTTAAAAGATTTCATTTTTAACGTTGGGTCCCCCCCTAGAAAATAAAACCCTGATTACGCTACTCTCTTTAGATGAGTTGTGTTTTAATGAGTTCGTCCAGGTTGACGTGGAAAAAATCCGAAAGAAATTTCACGTACTTATTGTGTCTTAGTTCTTTCATTGATTTAAAAGAAAATTTCAATTTTGTAATTTTCAATACATTTTCTCTAAGAAATTACAAGAAATCATTAAAAGCTCCTCTTTTTAAATCCAACGAATACTAAACGATTATTGCTATGGTAACTACATACAGAATTAGTCCTATTTAAAATGCGTCGCGTTTTTATTAAATAAGAGAGTGAAATTCCGAAAAATAATTCTTCACATTTTCTACTTTCGAAGAGGTTAAATTGTATATTAAGTTTTGTTCTTTTTTATAATCTTATATTCTATAATAATTTATGTCTGTAATAATTTAAGTCGATAATAATTTATGTCTATAATAATTTAAGTCTATAATATTTGATTCGATATAATTTTATTCTGTATAATTGTATTCTATATAATTATCAATCGTCATCAAGCTCTCTAATTATTTGACGGTCACTGTAGCCCAGTTGGATGAGTAACGAATTAGCAACCTGAGGGATGCGAGTTTGAATCCAAACAAAGACAGTCTTGCTCAAAGAGGGCTGGTGCACGTTAAATCGGTAGTTGCCTCAAATGTCCTCACGTTGGAGTGTTCTGGAAGTTTGGAAAGTGGAGTGCCAACCCAGGTGTTGCCTCGTCATCTAAGCATGGTTCAAAATTACATGGTGTTGTCCTCGAATCTTCTCGTTGGGTATTGATCCCTTACCGCCAATTCCTGTTGTATATATATATATATATATATATATATATTATATTATATTATATTGGATTATAAAGCATAAACTCATTGACTGGCATTTTTTCGGAGACACTAAATACTTCGTTTGCTTAAAAAATATATAACAGCATCAAACTGTTTATTATGTTGTTTAGTTTCTGACTTAAAACCAATAATTTAGTCTTTAAAGAGCTATCCAGTAAAAAAATTGATTTGTTGGTTAATGAGTTTCTGCTCTAAGCCGACGATATATCATTTTATTTTACTAGGGGGTTCCGCTCCCTGCTCGCCTACTCTCGCCAACTACGCAATCCTGTTTGGTTTACTTCGCAAACCAACACTCCTTTCGCAGAGTCAATCTTCTGCGACGGCGAAACTATCTTAATAATTCGTATAATCCTGATTTGACTTTACGGTCCATGACGTCACAGCTATGGCGGAACTTTCTTTTCCGTCACAGCGCGAGTTTCCCTCCAAGGCCAGTTAGAAGAAAGTAACGTTTCCTCCGCGATACAAAATTTGTACCCGATCGTGAAATTATACTTTTCATCGCATCGACTTAATTTGTTAACCGATTTTTAAAATATTTATAGAAAGAGGATAACAAAAGAAGACATATAAAGAATATTCAAGAAAGGGGACATTCTAAGGTATCCTGTGATGTTTTCAAAATTAAAAATAATAGTAATAAGATATAGATACGACAGTTTAAACAAAAAGTATAACAAAAACGTCCCGAGATTTTTCTCCAATTAAAAATTTTTTTTTATCAGGAATTAAATTGAAATTTCTCAAAAAACACGACAACTGCAAAAATGTATGTTTAGAGGTACTCTAAAAAAATTCACGACTGAAGACTGAAAATTCGCATGTGTTTTGCTCATTCGAGGTAGAAATTTCGCTTTTTTCGGCTTCGACACTTAATGCACCCTAAACTACTAGCCGCATCGGAAAAAAATCTCCGTTACCTAACAATTTTGAACAAACCAAGTTCATTTCGTAATATTCTGATCCGTACTTTCTCGGGGAACCGTCTAAAAATCGATCGAAAAAAGCGAGTTTTCAATCCTGAGGCGGCGGTAACTTTTTTTAATATAGAGAGATAATAATTTTTCTATGAAACTTTCTTCCACAGAAATTTGATTCTATATAATTTTTTAAATCAACTATGGAGAGCATCACTATGTCTGGGTACTCTACTGTATGCATTTAATACACGTTAATGTAAGAGAATTGTTGCACTACTTGAGCGGAGGAAAGCTACCTTGATGAGGCACATTGTTTGATCTTCTCGAAGTAAATCAAATCAGAAATGGACCTTGAATCTAATTGTGCGGAGTACTTAATTGACAGCTGAAGGTTCAGCTAACAGTCGCTCTCAGCTACAGATTTAATAGATTGAATTTAAGTAACGTATTTTCATAAGATGGAGGTCGAGTCGTGCGTCTGCATTGACGCTGACTCTTGTTGGATTTAGAAACATCTGATGGACCGAAAAACGACTGGATATCTCAGTAAACTCTAAGCATGATAGGTTTACTCAGTAAACAAGCTCTGAAAATGCATGTATTTTACGAAACATTACTGTTAGAAATGGTTCAAAAAGTTATAATTATATTAGATATTACTGGAAGCTTGTGACAAATTAAAAATTCGTAAACTTTCTATTTCCTATGCACCAGGTTTAATCTTTGACAAGAAGCAATTGCTTATAGTGATCAAAAAGGTTAAGCCCCCACAAGGAATCAAAATACTATTCAACAATAGATTTATTTTTGAATAATAAGTTCATTATAATTTGCGACACCTCTGCGAAGTGTTAACATATTTTATGTAGACTTCTTAGAGGAAATCCATTCAAATAATTCCTCGACACAAATAAAATTGTCGAAGCTATTTTTGTTTAAAAATATTTCTAGAGGAACCTAAAGTCTAATGATATAACGAGTCTTCAGTCGTTTCCCCAAATTGCTAGATTAATGCAACATTAAATTCGCCATTAAGCTGTTTGAGCATTAAATGCTTGCATTCTGTATAGGAGAGTGTAGGCTTCATAAATTATCCTGTATACCAGTGCCCTCAAAGTGTGTGCCCTGGCACACTGGTGCGCCAGGTGACATGCCTAGGTGCACTCTAAAATATAAAAATGAATTTTTGTGTTATATGTTTAAATATAATACATTATATCTTTCATTTCATCATTAAATATATTTACAGCATAGAAATTTATTTAGGCTTTGGTTTCTATTGGACTGGAAATTTTGATGATCCTTTACCGCTATGTTTAGTATGTGGATTTAAATGTCAAATGAATCATTGGATCTATTAATATATTTCTTTGCTTTTTCAGCCGTACCTTTTAGCATTTTGTGTGTGGTGCGCCTACGATTATTTGAAGGACTTCAAGTGTGCTACGACTTCAAAAAGCTTGAGAACCACTGCTCTATACATTAATTGTTTTGATTTCACTTAATGATACGTGTTGTATTGCAAAACGCATGGAAGGCTGCTGAAGCCAAAGTGTTTACATCGGTTGGCAAAAGATCTCAGTAAGCGGTGTTTCGTTCATGCAAGAGTGTCTGCCAAAAACAGCAGTTTGTTGTTTATAGACAAGAAAAGTGAAAAATCTTGGTTTTTTAGGTTAAGTCGTACTTTAGAGCGGGAATCACTCAGAGTAAAAAAGTGAGGTTTGCAGATTGAAAAGTGTGTTGGCGTTGTTTAGAATTTAAAGAATGCTCAGTTCAACTGACACACGCTTTCTTCTACAAGGTCGTTAAAATAATTTGTATTGTTGAAACGACTTATTTTTAAGCCATTTTGACAGTTGATATGAAAGTATTTTCTTAAAGAAACATTTTTCCTTTGGGAACAACTTTTAATCAGACTAAGTTTTGAATGCTTTTGGAATTCCTATATAAATGAAGGTTTGTAGAATCTTCAATGATTATCCAAACATTTATAAATCTGACTGAAACATTTTCCACTTGAACTGTCCAATGAAATGAAATCCAAACTTTCGCTTTATTCGCGAGGATGGAATTGTTTTTATTTCCTATTAGTGAACATCCAGTGAACTCTTTTAATGACTGGTAGAATATTTCTTCAATACTTTATTGAAATTTCATTGACTCCCCAAGAATATTCTAAGCGCATTTAAAAATAAGAGATTACATCATTTTTCAATTTTGAAGATGAACTGGATGTTCTAATCCTATTTCGATATCTCTGCAATACTTGACTGAAATTTCATCGACTCCCCAAGAATCTTCTAAGCGTGTTAGAAAATAGCTGACCACGTCATTTTTCAATTTTGAAGATGAACTAGATATTCTAATCCTCTTTCGAACTGTGTGTATTTTTTTTTCCTAATATATAAAATACAAAATGTCATATTACTTTTGAAAAATAATATAGCTTAATTTAATTCAATACTGGGAAAATTATATGCTCATGAATTAAAACCATTCTTATCAAAATTAACTAAATTTTAATAAAACTTTAAAAGAAATTACTCGTCTATTTTTAATTACGTTTTTCTTCAAATAAGTGATCGTCAAAGAATAATTTTAAGAATGTTGTCCCATTTATACATTTGAATTATTTCATATTCATCCGCGATGAGAATTGTTTATTCTTCACATATCCTAAGAATCAAAATACCTCGCAGGTTTTTCACTGTGAGGTATTCGGCTTGGTAAAAGCAAATTTTTTTTAAATTTCTCTTTCATAAATCAAATGTTACTGCAATTAGAAGCATGGCAGGAAAATATATCGTGTATTTGTTTTGGAACCGCCATAGAAAGGATTCAACGCTTACATTTTCAAATAATTCTTTGTTACTTGTTAGAATTAATTCGTTCCGAACTACTCCCCCACTCCTAAGACAAAACATACATTAATTTGTCTACTAAAGCAATATTTGGGCTTTTTTTTAAATCATGGCAATAATATTTGTAGCCCTCTGATCCTCAAACTGTGTGCTAGACTTATTCATTTAAAAATGAGTAGCAAATTAGCAATAGAAGGGTTGCAAGTTCGAAACTCGACACAGACGAAGACCGTCGTGGGGACTCGTGCACGTTAAATCTGTCATAGCTTCAAATGTCCACATATTGGTGGGGTGTGTAAGTTTAGAGAGGGGTGTCAACTCGGATGTTGATTCATCTGATCGTGTTTCAAAATTACGAGGTGTTGTCCTAGATCTTTCCCTTCGGGATTGATCTCGGACTGTTGCCAAAAGCCTGCAGTGTGACGTCAATTCCTGCAATGTGACTTTGATTCCTGCAGTGCGACGTTAAGCCTACAGTGTGACGTTAATTCAACTACATACATAGCTACCTTCCTACCTTTCCTGAGTGTTCTTAAAATTGTAAGTTGTCATACTTTGAACACATTGTATATCATCCTGGTCTAATATTTCCTCTTTTTGAACTGCAACGAAAGATTGCTTGTAATGTCTTCAGATATTGAACACGATTAAGCATTATCCTTTCTTAAAAAGCGACTTAATCCCAAGGACACAAGAAACCTAAAACAAGCATAAGGTAAGTGTTCCAAGACTAACTCAATTCACTTCGAAAACCTCATCAAGCTTTTGGGCGGTATTGTCGTAATGGCTTCGAGGGCGTTGCAATGTTCAAGCGATTTCCTAGAAAGGCAAAACCAAAAAGCAAATAAACACTTGAACATGAAGCCAAAATTATTCGGAACAAGTTAAGATCTGAATGATTCCTAGAGACCACCAGGAATCGGACTTCAAGCAAAAGACAGTTTTTATGTACTCAATTTTCCTATTACCCTTGATCTGTTCTGCAGCCCGATTTCGCCATGAAATAATATATGGCTGTTGCTAATAAGGGTCCTTTCCAGCACATGTGATATGCACGATGCGATGTTAGATCTTTCATTGGAGTGGAGGTGGAACAAGAGGAGCTTGATTGACCCTCCTGGTGGTTGTCTTGACGAGATATCTCGTCAATCAAGAACTCGTCGCCTCTAGTAATTAGAAGAAAATTCACCAGATCTTGATCTCGTCCTCATTAAAAATCGATAATATCTTAAGAGATATCTCGTTATTACCAAAATTGGTCATAACTTAATGGACTAGATATCTCGTCGAAACGACGTGGATGATTAGGCAAATTGTCAGTGTGTCTCACAATAATTAAATGCCTAAATAGAATATGGAACGTATGTTATACACGTATTTTCGGGTCTACTTTACTTGTCCCGTAAGATTTGGATTTTTAACGTTTGTAGGTACCGTAGGTCTTTCCAACTTGTCTGTAGAGTGTGTGTTTATAACCCGATTGTAAGAAGGTAATCCATTTTAAAAATTAGTAATGTATTATCAAAAAATAACGTTATAAAATATCGTGAGATCTTAAATTTGCATAAAATTTTTTTATTTTTAACTCTGGGCCCCCACCGAAATTGAATCATGGCTACGGTAATAATAACACGCTACAGTTGACTCCGCTTAATATAGCTGCCCCCCCCCCAGCTCTCTAAATAGAATAATTTAACACGGTACCCCCGTATATTTAATTGATAAAAAAGTTAGTTACCAAAGCTCTTGATTTTATGACTTTTACAGTGATAAATTAGGGAGGATTGATTTTGTTTTCATACTAATTTAGAAAATTCTAAAATGTGATTTACCTCCTTTAAAAAGGATGGTAATGTTTAATGAGATACATGGAGTGTCGTCGTGTTTACTTGTGTTTAAACTGGTACAAATAAAAGGTATTGCTGAAAAGGAGACGCGGATTTTTTCACTTTTTCTAGTTTTGAGTTAAATTTGAAAAAAAGTAATTTAATTAAATGCTCAATTTTGCATCATAGGCTTTGCTTTGCCTAATATATAAGGGTATTAGTGATACACGTATAGCAGCAAATATGAATAATTTGAAACATTGTTATGTAAGAAACAATTTGAAATAATTGAAACTATATTTTTCATCCTATCTTGTATGCAATTTAAAACAGTGTGGTATACTACTAATCAGATGCATTTCAAGAATATGACTCGTTTAATATGCGGATAAGTAATAAGAATTTATTGACCAGCCACATCTTTGTTAGTACTTCGCAGACAATGCTCGTAGACAGAATATCCATTTACAATCTCCTGGTTCCAGATATGTAGGGTTTTTAAATTTGCGTTTCAGATTTTTAGGACTTTCTTGAGATTTGTATGAATTCTTTTGTCTTTTTATGAATTTTTATCATCGTGCTCTTATTTTGTCTCTGGTTTAAATCAACTTTTTGTTGAAACCTGAAACATTCTCGCAATCTTTCAACCGAAGTTTCTTTTTTTGCTACAAAACACGTTATAAATTACTCCTCTGTTTGCTTCTGAAGTCAAAAAAAGTTTTAAGTCTACTCTTTGTTGCAAAACCAATCTTTACTGCGAGTTTTGATTGGTGGGTGAATCATAACAAACACCGGGGGAAAAAAACGAGGGACAAAGGAGTTTTTCTCAAGTCTAGACAGAAAATATCGAAAGATCACATCTTTGATTTGGATCTTTTATGGCTTGTCATACATGTAAATCATAATGTGAGAGAATATTGGTTAGCTACCAAAATTATTTTGCTAGTACGTGTCTGACTCACATTGAATTCCAGGGGCGTTTCATCGGGAATTTCCGTTGGGAATGTCTGGTGGTTCGACTTGTTTTCGAGCGATTTTTTTTTTTGAAGCAGAAAAGACAAAACTAATTTACCTTCTTCAACATTCGTTAATATTCTACGTTACGCAACTGGAAATGGGCACCTGCGTTTTTACTTAAGCTGCTCTCATAGCATATTTCACTCTTTTCTCGTTTCATCAAAATCTTCTCAACCATGTAGGCTTGTTTTTGCTTTTAATTACTGATTTCTTCATCCTTCAAAAACTAATAAGCATAGCCATATTGCTGATGGCCGAAAAAATGAATAGCGTAATGCCAAATATCTTTAATCTTAAGAAAATTGTCTCGCTAGTTCACTTGGATCTTGTTTTCATTTTACCTATATTTAAAACAGGTGAACGTAGTGAAACGTTTGTTTTACAAACAAAATTGGGTGCCATTTCTCAAATTTCATGAGAAAAATGACGTGCCATGACCTTCACCAACAACTGTGTACATGAAAATGTTGTATATACATACATGTACGCACACACGGCGAATGCAAAATTGTAACCAATATAAATTTTATTTCACGCATTTCTCGAAACGTAGACTATTTTCTTATGAATAGTCTAAGAATTTCAGTTCGCAATGCTTCTAACATTGACTTCCATTTTAAAAGCACTAGCGGGTTATAAAACTCTGCTCGTGATATTGATTAGAAGAGATATTTTACTTCCCCAGCTTGTCATCCGTTGATTTTCAACACCATAGTCACATCGGATTGAATTTCACTTCATCGTTCACTGCTGTCAGCAGCCTTCAGCCACCTAATAAATCAAGTTCATCTCCGTAAATGTTGAATCAACACCGAAATACGATTAAAGTGTTTCGACATCTGTTGTAAACATTACACATTTATGATTCAGAGCACGATTCACATTTTTATTTGAAGTTTGATCTCACAGAGAATAGGATCCCTTTTCGAGAGTTAAATATCATGCGATGCTAAGCTTAGGACATACCATATTCCAGGTTTAGTGGTACGTCATCACCACACTTATTACTGCAGTGATTTTAGCTCAAATCGATTAAAAGCTAATGCTGTTAAAAGGCTTTCCATGATAGCCGTACCATCGCACCTTAATTTAGAAATACATATCAAGTAAAATTACGATTGTACTAGCCCAGAGGTTTTCATTGGAAGCGGTTGAGGGATTAACGACTTGGCTAAACTTAAATGTAATAAATCAATGACATAAAAATTGCATATGGCAAAATATCATACAAAAATACATATAAACAAGCACAAAACACTTATAAAGTATCAAGGAATGAAAAACAATCAAATAAAATTCAGGAATTAAAATTTTGTTTTTTTGGCCCTTCTTGTGGTTTTAACGATGTCTTCTGTAACGATCAGACCGAATTTGCTAATGACGAGATTTCTCGTCATCAAGGTATTGCTGATTTTTTTATGATGACAAGGTCACGATCTGGTGAGTTTTGCTGAGGACGAGAAATCTCGTCCAGACTACCGGGAGGGTTAACAAACAATAAAAATTGTTCTTTAATTCTGGCATGGGTTAAACTCTTTGTGGGCTTCATAAATTGTAAAATTGGTTTTAACTCTTGCGATTAAACTTGTCAAAAAAAATCTTTACGTGTATTATATGTATTATAAGTCGCATGAATATTTGTTTACTTTACCTTAATATAATTAATTTAGTAAAATCAATAATGTAATGAACTTTTTGACAGTCAATTGATGACCGTACATACTCATTAAAGTTAAACAGATAAAATTTAGTGCAAACTTTATCGATTGGTCAGTGAAAAATATCCATATTTACACTGCTTTTGAATTGATTGCAAAAGAAATGTGGTAGAATGATAATAGACATTCGTGGAATTTTCTTCTCGATTTATTTACACCACCCGCTGGTAGTCTGATAGTCTTTCTCATAAAGCGGTAATAAAACAGTTTGCAATACCGTGTGTTCAGGTACATTACTTCTAATTCATGACCAGGCTGCATTCCTTCCTTCAAAGACATCTGGAAAGCGTCCCAATGAAAGGAAAATGTTATCACATTTTCAAAAAAAAAAAAAAAACACGATTTTGAAATCATGATTTTCATGAAAGTCGTGTTTGTCTATTATAAAAAGAGTGAAAAATTGAAATTTTTATTTAATGAAAGATGGTTTGAACGGTTATATTAAAACTTTAGAGTAATTGTACTTTTAAAAATGTCAGAGTTTATGGTCAAAATAATATATAATTAGGATAATAAAACAATCAAAATATCACATTTTGATATTTTTAAAACTCATTAGTTTCGAGGCGTTAAAATTAATTAATTTTCTTTGTAGCTCTTCGGAAGGAATTCTCAAAGATGCCCTCAAAGCCTCTTATTAAAATGGCTTTTAGGGCGGAAGAGAAGTTTATAGAAAAAAAAAGTTTTCTTTTAGTTTAGAAGTGCCTTTTATTAAAATGCCCTCAAAGATGACAGAGGAATCGTATTTAAACAATCACACACAGGGTGGTTGGAAACATGATTTATCATCTTACCATTCAAAAATCATAAAATCAACCCCAACACGTTTTTTTTTTCTGAAAATTTGCTGTATGATACTGAAATTATGAACTCTTCAATTCCATTTCTTTAATACGATTGTTTAATATGGTAAATCAGAAACCTTCTAAATGTGTGAAGAGCAACACTACACTTCTAACACTACCAACAATTTTCATCAGTACTGATGGCTATTGAGGACAGCGACATACGATGACATAAAAAACATTTCTTCAAGATCAAGAAGCATCGAATGGAGCTACACTGGGTGAATTACCAATGCCTCATGCCTACATTTAATTTGCAGTGATATCTAGGCATTGAACTAGATGCATTTATATCGAGCAATGCAAAGCAGACCTATGAAGCGAATGGGTTAAAAATCCGGAAGGACTCAATCGTTAGAACATATTACCGTAGAGGGGCCTGGTGCACGTTTAATGTAACGTGGCCTCAAATGTCCTCACGTTAGTATGGTGTGAAATTTTGGAGAGTGGGGTGCCAGCTCAGGTGTGACCTCGACACCCGACTGTGACTCAAAATTATGCGATGTTGTTCAGGAATCTCTCTTGAGAATTGATCCCGGACCGTCGTCAATAACCCGTTTTATTGCTCCAGTAAATTAAAGAAATACCAAAAAGAATCGACTAGTGTGTGTGTGTGTGTGTGTGTTTTACACGGATTAAGTACTCATATGTTAGGGCATCAGGAAAAAAAATTGAGTTCCTATGCCATAAGAACATTTCGCATATCTTGTCACTTTGCTATCGCTCAAAAATGCAAATTCTTGTATATGATTAAAAATTATTTTCTTCTTCCCTCTATAGTTTGTAGAGAACAGTGTTTATTCTATGAAAACATTGCTTGCACAATTTCTGAAAACCCATATTTTAATTACCGGTTTCATAAATATTCATGTGCTGGATTCGGTAAATATGGGAGTTTTCACGGATGAGCACGTTTCTAAAGGGAAAAGACGAGACAAGTGATCTCGAATTGATTTAAAAGGAAAGTTTGAAGAGAGGTGTTTCTACGACACTAAGCAATTTAATCTGTGAAAATGCTTACGAACTAATCTCATCAAACAGACATTTATGAAAGAAAAACTTTCCTTGCTGTATGACATTAAAATAGCTGAACCGTTCTTATTTCGATCAGCACAAAGTCTGCTTGGATGACAAAAAGTAGTCCGCTTACAAGTGAAACACACCCAAGTCAAAATTTCCAAAACATAAGTTCTTTAGCATTTCTATACCAGAATGTAGTGATCTTTATACTGATCTAAAAAAACAGTCTGTTATATGTAGTCCGGTAATGGAAATTAATGCTCCAGTGCGACGTTAATTACAATTACCATTAGACTGATCTCAAATCCACTCAGTCATTGTTTCTTTGCATGTAGGTTAAATTTCTTGAAAAACACGTCCTTCAAATAAGTCATTCTAATCGCATAATCCAAATATATTAAAATTGGTATTCCTATTTTAATAATTTCATATAATTCATATACGTACTAAAATTACTTTTAAAAACATTAAATTTGATTTGTTTGGGTCTCTGAATATTAACTTTATAAAAGATATTACTTGGTTTGATGATAATTTGGAAAGATATCGATAAGCGTTTGTGAAACTAATTTAACATAACTCCATATTTTCTATACTCGCAATCCAGAAAAGACTGGATCAAATGACTTGAAACTTGATATTCAGTGGTTGAATGTTTACGCAATTTCAAATTTTTGGCATCAAGTTAGGTGTTGCTAAACTATGAAATTCTTGCAAATGGAAAGTCTTTCCTGAGAAGGTAGAGAATTTGCTTTGTTAATTAACAAATGGATCTTTTCAATTCAATGAACCATGAAAATCTAATCCGGAGATGAAAAAAAAAGTGTTTAATAAATAGGAATTGATTCTGCAAATTTAAAATAAATAGCTTAAAGGTTTGTTTGTGAATCTTCTTCTTTTGGCCCTTCGTGAAATCTTTTGCGATGTGTTTACGAGAAAATATAAGTTTTTGGCTTTTTTAATTTTTACCACCACACCATTGAATGTTTAATATTGATATCAATACTAAATAATTAAACTGTCGCTGCAAGTAACTTATTGTTAAACTCATTCAACATTAATTTTTGCATATGCAGTAAAAATCTATTATTTCAAAGGAAATGTCGTTTGTGTCTGTCATATTTAAATGATTCCATCATACATAGTGTTCCGTAACTCATGAGCATGACTTTCCCTTGTGTAGGAGGGTGTTGCTAGCAGACCCATTCTTCTGATTAGAAAACTCATCAGAAAGGTCAATAACCCTATATGAAGACATCTTTCAGCAAGTGGGTAGGTAATAGTACTAAACAGAGATATACTACATTTTTATACTATCCATCAGCTGAAGAAAATCTTTTTAATTAGAAAAAATTGCATCTTGAGATCGTTAGTACATACTCTCCCCCCATTGAGCTGATATTTAGGATGATAATTTCCGAAGTTTTAAGCATTTCAAGCTTGTGGTAAGTTCGTTTCATTACTGAGCTTATCTACCGATTAGTGGATTGACTGCAATGTGAGATCTACGAGGGGGGGACCCAAAAGAGAGAGAAACCGGACAGAATTTATAAAAAAAAAATCAAGTATTTATTTTTACAAGTTCATACTTTAATCACCCTCAAAGTACTCTTCATTTGTCTCAATGCATTGGTCATTGAGTTTCTTCCACTTCTGCAAGCAGTTTGTAATCTCCGTCAGAGAAGCTTCTTAAAGCATTTGTCATTTTTTGTTTCACCTCATACACGTACACAAAACGTTTTCCTTTAAGGCTTTTTTTTTTATTCTCGGGAACAAAAAACAGTGTCGCACAGAGCAAGATTGGGTAAATAAGGAGAGTGGGAAAGTGGGGTCATGCCGTTTTTGGTCAAAAACTACTTGACGAGCATAGAGGTGTGTGCAGGTGCGTTGTCATGGTGGAACGAAGCACCACTCCCCACTTTGCCACATTTCGGACGTTTTCATCGACTGACATCTCATTTTCAACTCCTCAATCAAAATTCGCTGGCAAAAACTCCAAGACACCCCCGATCAAATCCGAGAGTTCGTCTATGGCCATTTGGTAGAAGTTGTAATCGAGAGTTCTGAAGATTTGAAATTCGTAGAAGTTTTCTTGTATTTTTCAATACTTTTATCCTACGTGTTGGACCTCTTGAGCAGCCTGAACCGTTTTTATTTTGTAGGAAGAGCATGTGTCAAGAAAATCATTAAACGCAATTGCGAGGAAGAGCATTAAAAAACTAATTTACTCTTTTAAATTCTGACATATTTATTTGTAATTTAATTTAAACCCAAAGGGGGAAAAAGAGCGAAAAGATGTTTTCGCTTGCTAGGCAACATCTTTTATTAACTTAGAAAAAATAAACCTGATAAACTGCTTGGCTTCAAAACTTGTTTGTAGTCTGGAATTTTAAAAAGTCAAGAATATGCATTTGGGAAGGCAAGGTATTTGTGTATTTTGGTTATACCGTAGATTAACACAAACCACATTGATTTTCTAAATCAACTACTATGTTTGGTTTGTCGTTTTACTGTCATTTTTTTTTGTTCCAGGAGGGCTATTTATACCAAGCTGTTTCCAAACCTATCAACGCAAAGCTAACGCTAACAATTAAAATAGAATAATGCGTGTTCGTGTTATTTAGTATGTAAAATATCATTCTTTCGGTACTTCCATCATTTGTACCAAGAAATTTATTGTTTTTCTTAATTCAATCAATTAACATTCTAAAATTTCCTCAGAAGCTATTTAACTTTGTCACTGAGTGACCTTAACAGGCATCTTCAATCTTCATCCCTAAAGATTTTAATAGCTATGCCCTGTCAGAGCACAAATACACTGACGAGTTGATGGTGTCGTTTGAAAATAACGTTTCAACTCGAGTTTTCCTCGTATTGTTTGTTTGGATCGGCGTTTTGTTATAACGAAATAACTCTATTGGGAGTCATTTTTCGAAGATTTTACGTTATTGGCGAATATAGTTAAACATTACTTATCATTTTTATATATAGCTGTGAAAGGGGATAAAAGCTTCGTTGAAAAGAAGTTCCGGAATGCTGTCCGGTCTGCGTCATTTTGGAAGAGGTTCCGTAGTGACTTCCTGCACAAAATTATCTTTGCGCGATTGGAACACGGGGTTCTTGAATACCTTTCTGTATTTGATGAGGGACTCTCAGGGGAATTGGAAACGTCAAAAGTTCCTTTACTTATGGAATTTAAAATTTCTTCCAATGTTGAATACACTTGACAGGTTGTTTTGGCGTTTTATGGCGTAAGGGCCATATTTGGCCAAGGCCCGCCAAACAGAATTCAATATCAAGTGGGAAATGTCGAGAAGGGAGGGAGGGATTGGGGTACAGAGTTGTAGGATTAAAGCAGGAAAAGATTGCTTGAGTATCCCGTATCCCTGTGTTTACTAGACAATTTGGAAAAGAAAAGATCACTAAAATACTTCGGGTTTGTAAGACCCGACTACACATATAAAGGAGATGTGCTCATAAGTGCACCAAATTCAGAAATTTGAGCTTCATTTTAGCAAAATCTAAGCCGGCTCCTCTCTCATTTTTGTGGGCTAGTCATTTTCCCTCACAAATCCCAATTTGACAAGGATCTATGGCTTAAAGGGTTTTCCAAACAATTCGAAACATCCAGACTCGAGTCTAACGTCCGTTGAGCACTAATTACTCACAGGTAGGCTCATTTTTAGGGTATTATTTTTTAGGAAGCTTTACCAGTTTTTGAATGAAATGGGAAAATGTGTGACATTTTTGTCATATTTATTAAGCCTTGCTCATTGTAGCTTTAAGTTAATTTGATAAATTATCCAAATGATCATAGTTAATAGAAATTAACCCTCCTAGTGGTTGTCCCAGCAAGGTGGCACGTCATTAGTCAAACTGGCCTGACGAAAAAAATCTGTCCACATCTTAATAATCACATTTAAAAAAATGTTGGAATATCTTGATGACGAAGTATCTTATCATTAGGAAAATTTGTCAGCTCTTGATGAACGAGAAGGAACTTCAAACCTTCCTTGGAGAACAGCGAGCGTAAATCGCTACCATCAAGAACCATATTCTTAAATGGCGGGTTAAGTGATCCACGGATCAAAATTATACGCTCGCTGTGATTGGCTACTACCGTCTCCTCACGATCACGTGATATTGTTTACATTAGCTATGACGCCCGAATCTGCATTCATACTGATCAAACACGTTCTTCGCCGCAGAATTGATTCCAAATCGTGATTTTAATCGAACGCATACAGCATTTTAATTTGGGTTTGGAAAAAGAAATGCAAAGGTATTTAATTTCAAATTGGATTTTTATGGAAACCTAAATTTTGCAAGAAAGATTTGTGCACGGAGCCTTGAAAAATGAATGTAATCCAATTATCTTTGTATTTGTCAGTATAGGTGAGTGTTGGTCGATTTTCTTTCCTTTTCGTATTAAATCAACACAATAATTTTCATTTCACGACGAATTTGCATCTGTCATTGTCTTATTCTAACGTTCGCTGTCTCATTGGGTTCTACTCTGGCGAGTCAGAATAAAGTTAGAGCCAGAACACATATGGGCATATCTATTTTATAGAAAACGTAATCACGTTCTTGTTCCGATTCATATAAGATTAGTTGATTACGCGCGTCGTTGTAAGAATACTATAATTTAGCACAAAATGAAATGTGTCGTCCATTTTGTTTTGTTCCCTTCTTTCGCAAAAAGAAGTGCTGCGCATGCGTCACACTCAACCGAGAGTTAATTCGCCGACTTCGGAGGATCAAAATGTAACACCGAAACTGCGCCAGCGGTTTAAACCTAGGATCAGGTTTTGTGAATACGGCTTTTTCGATTACCCGTGGATTACCATTGATCCGCTGGTTTACTCGGACTTGTGATTACGACCGTAAGACTTTCCTTATATGTGTATGCCCGTTCACTTGACGTTGTATGACTTTTGCGTTATGAAAACCAAAACCAACCAGTCAAACCTTCGTCATTGGTAATCCACAAACAGCTTCACCAGATGACTTAAAACTTACTTTTTAAAGTGAATTCGAAATTTGATCTCCAAACTGGATGTTGGAAGTGCTTCAAAAGTTCCCACCAGATTGGAAGGGAGCTCCCACCATACTGGCTTGTCATCAGACCATGGTTCAAATTACGTGGTGTTGTCCTCGGAGCTTTACCTTCGATTTTGATTCCGGAGCGTCGGCAATAACCCGCTGTGTTGCTCCAGTGCGACGTTAATTAAAATACCAACCTACCACCTTTAATTAAGAAGTGTTGGTTGGTTGGTCACAGCAGGTGACCCCCTCACCTTCCGACTTTTGCCGGGTTAAATGTTTACTAGTCACCCACGGAAAAGTGGAATGAACCCGTCAAAGGAAACCGATGTGGCCCCGGTGTTGACCGAGGGCATCCCCGTTACGAGACTTCTGAACATTTGATAAACATTTGGTGTACATTTTACATGAGTTGATCCCTTACGTCTTCTTGATAATCCTGATTATCCTTTTGATGATTCATTTGAGACATGGGTCGGTAGGGTCTGCAGGGTTTTCCCTAACTATTTTGCACGTACTTTAATTTTAGTACAGTTTTCCTCTTTTGGCAAGGCTTATAGTTTACCCAATTTTGAATTCTAATGTCGTGCTGTCGAGCACGTACACAAAGTTTATTTAAAGTAGTAGCAGTCATTTCTGACCCTATCTAAATTACACTAATAATTAGATAGTAAACGATTAATTCCATTAAGTATGTACAGCAAAAAGACAGAAACAATAAATCTAACAAAATAATTCATACGCACACACTCCTAGAATCTTTGGATTGTTAGTTCGCTAGAATGTTAATGTTTTCCATTAGGAAATTCATTGCATTCATAATTTTTGTTTGAGCCTGATTGTTGTTGATTGTGTTTATTGCCCAAGCTTGGTAGTGTGATATTGCTGGCTTTTTGAGGTGATTGCTATTAGTGACCGGACACTCAAAATAGTAATGATCTGGGGTGCCAACCTCCCCACAGATGCATTGGTCGCTGTTCTTTATTTCGAACTTGAACAGGTAGCAGGGGAATGGGCCATGCTCAGTGTAGAATGTTATTAGATTTTCTCCGCAGGGCTGACTTTTTTTGTAAACTTAAGATAGGAACGTGTGCACTCGACAGCTTGTTTCCCTATTATCCCAGTCTTCCTGCCAGTCTCTTAAAGTGAGATCTTTTAACTGCGATTTTAGGTGGCTTTTTGAGTACTTAAGATGTATTACCATTCTTGAATTTCCCTTTGTTGCTGCTTTAGCCAGTTGAACCTCTCTTTCATTACAGAAGTTTCCCGCATGCGCCTTTATCCAGTTAATATGGGTGTTTTATATGTGTGGTTTAAGGCTTCTTCTTATTTTATGGATGATGATGTCTTTGTTTTGAAAGCGTTGAATTGATTGAACTGTTAAGAGGCTGTCAGTATGGATTCTAATGTTTTTTTTGTTGTTGCTGCGCAGCCCAGTTGATGGTATATAGGAGCGCGGTCTTCTCTGCCTGTGTGATATATGTGCCTGTAGATATACTGTGTTTTCTGGGTGGAGTATGGTGATCCAGTCATGTATGACCCTATTGTTTTCTAACACGGTAAATGCTGCCTCACTCCATGTTCTGATTCGATCCGTCAGTGAAAATATCAAGGTTCGCAGGGGTGGTTGACCGAATGCAAAAGTATACTTGTATATACAAGATACGGTTTCTGATATGAAAATCAAGGCGTTATGTCATCCGACGGTGAATCAAGCGCATTGCGCAAAGTGAATTTCTGCAATCAGCGTTTTATTTCATTGTTTAAAGACTCGAAACGGTTTGTTTTGGCTCCGAAGTATCATTTGGAAGAATCTGTGAAGTTATTTCAAGACAGACCGTCTGCGCTATGGAAACAATTTCAGAACTCTGGAACTGTTGTAAGAAGGCCTGGACAAGGTATAACAACTGCTTCTCAAGAACGATATATGGCAATGACTGCCCGTCGTAACAGGAAGTCTACTGCTCGGCAGTTAAGTTCAGAGCTTGCAGTCGCCACGGAAACTGTATAGTACAAAAGGCTTAATGAAAAAGTCCTTTGCACCAGAAAGCCAAGGGTATGTGTTTCACTGTTTTCACAACACAAGAGCGATCGCTTTAATTGGTACAAAGAACATCAGAACTGGAATCAACACCAATGGACCCATGTTCTCATTACTGGTGAGTCGAGGTTTAATTTAACATTTGATTCTAAGCGTTTTGACAACTGGATTGAGTCAGGAACGCGAAATCTTCCTTAATACATTATGGAATGTGACCGTTTTGATAGTGAAGGCGTAATGGTGTGGGGAAGAATAATGATCGATGGACGTACGCCCCTACACGTTTTCAACAGAGGATCTGTGACCAGCCAGAGATACCGGTATGAGGTCTTAGAACGTTATATAGGACTTTTCAGAGGTGCATATGGATCTGACTTTTTATTTATGGATGATAATGCTCGTCCACATCGAGCAAACTTCGTTGACGAATTCCTTGATAATAGAGCCATTGAGCTAATATCGTTCCTGCAAAATATCCTGATCTGAACCCGATAGATAACGTATGGGACTTCATTGGAAAAGCAATTGCACGGAGACATCCTCCTCCTAGAGATATAAATGCCCTGAAGACCGTATTGCTGGAGGAGTGGAACTTAATTCCCCAAACTGTGGTTAACATTATTGCCAGCATGAAATTACGTTGTGATATGTGTGTACAAGTCAGGGGCGATCACATTCCATATTAAATTCATAAGCCTTAAATTTTTTCTGAGTTATTCATTTTTTTTTCTGAACTCTCCTTGCCAGATATTATTGCCATTTTTATGGTTTCATGCTACTTTACAAACACACTTTTTTATGTCTCATTCCAGACACATTTATAAAATTATGGTTCACAGTATCTGAGAAATCTGGGATTCTATGCATGTAAAGATTTTTTTGGACACCAGTGTATATCGTAACGTAAGACGTAATCCTACGTTTAATCGGTACCGAATTTTTGAAGAGGTAAAAGATTTTTTGGATTATTTAGATGCTTGGTTTGTCATTTTTCTAGTCTTTTTTTGCTATTTAGTTCATATTCGTATGATGCCTTATTAGGTTCGTATTCGTATAATGCCTTATTAGGTTTATATTCGTATGCACACTGCGCTCATACAATCGTAGTTTATGCGAAATGAATGTTAGAATATTGTGGATCATTGCCCACTAAGTTGATTAATTATAAAACATTCAAATATTTCTGCTTGCAACGGACTTAAATTTGGTGCCAAATTATTCTGCAAATAAAGCAACATGATATACACAAAAAAAAAAACTTTGTGTCAGCCATATTACTGGAGCTTTTCATGGAATGGCGACTAGATTGTTCGTGGCCAAAAAAAAAAACATTGTGGTTGCTGGAGATAGTTTCTGAGCCTCTAGAAATTAAAAAAAAAACTGCTTTAAAAATTGAGCAATTATATTCTTTTAAAATATTCTTTACTCTAAAGGCATTCTTGAAAATGGTACTTTTGCCTTGTAAAAAAATACAGGGGTTTAGTCCCCTGTAATCCTCCCTCTTTGCATGGCCCTGGCCTAAAATAATCCAAAAAAAAACTTGCAACCTTTCGGAATGTTCTAGTTATCCCAAATAGAAAAGAATTCTGTCATCACAAATTTTTAAACTATTTCGATTGAATGTTTGTAATTCAATGTGAGCGCGCTTTTCCCATTACGAAAGCATTCGTCGAAAACACGTTGTTTGAAAGCTGCGCCGGAGGAAATAGACGATCATAAAGTTTCACTCGTAAACGCTGTTTCGAAAAAAAAATGAAGCGGGAACTACAGCACTTGCCCCGATTCTCTGAAAAAATAGCATTGTTTGTCATCAGATGCTTCTGGAACTTGCGTAAACGTTGCTACATCATAAAGTTGTTATTTTTGTGGGGATATTTTTCCGAGATGCTCTTTCAATTGGTAAACATCCGTCTTTCACTTTCACGAGGCTACAACTTGGGCTTACTCGGAGAAGTGACAAACATTTTCTCGGGATGGCTAATCAGAATACAACGATATATCACGAAACTATATCTAGATACCAAATTGCTTCATCGAGCTATTATTGGTGACGGTTCGGTGTTGAACCCAAGGGGAACGATCCGTTATTTTAAAACACGGTCAGATGACGATCCTGAACACCCCACTCTCCAAACTTTCACACCACGCCAACATGAGGACATTTGAGGCCATGGTAGATGTAACGTTCTCCGGCCTCCTTTGTACACGGTCTTTGGTTAGATTCGAACTCGCACCGCTTCGGTTTAAAAAAAAAATGGTAATTTTTTATTAACGTCGTACTAGAGCAGCACAACGGGCTATTGACGACGGTTTGGGGTCAATCCCCTAAGGGAAAGATCCGAGGACAACACCACCTAATTTTGAACCATGGTCAGATGACGAGGTAATACCTGAGCTGGCATCCCACTCTCCAAACTTCAAAACCAACTCAACTTGAGGACTTTCGGCCACGACAGATTTAAGGTGCACCAGCCGCATCTACACCATACGCTTACAAACATCCATGCACTGACCCGGATTCGAACCAGGAACCTTCCGATCTAGAGGCTAACACCTTAATCACAAGCGCGCTTCGGTTACAAATCCGCTATACTTCCAACCCACGACCCATACCAGGGAAGAATTCAGGAGGAAGGTCAAGGGAGACCATAGGAGATGGAAATATTTCTGTATTTGCTGTTTAGTTTCTTATAAAGTTTGTTTAAGCAGCGTAATGCGGAATTTTGCTAATCACAGATAAGATAACCGAAGAGATTTTTAAAAAAATCGAAAAAGCTTTAAACGCCTTGCCTGTTTAACATCATGCCAATTCGATTGGATGTGTCCAATGTCGCAAGGGCCAGATTTGGTTAAAAGGTGCCGCCAAACATAATACAGACAACATTATGTAATGAACATACAAACAAAAAGAAAGTTTTACTGAAGGTAGATAGGTATTTTAATTAACGTCACACTGGAGCAACATAGCGTCCAATGGGCGAAGGTCCAGGATCATCAAAAAAGTAAAAAATCCGAGAACACCACGTAATTTTGAAACACGGTCAGATGACGAGTTTTACTGAAGCAGAATAGAGAAATATACACAGTCCAGTCACATTAATGTGACCACCTGTCAAAAGCCAGAATAACCACCTTTCTCAGAGTGGACCGCTGCGAGACGTACAGGAAGAGAGTCAATTAGGTTTCTGAAGGTGTTCACTGGGATGTTGAGCCATGCCGACTCCAGCTGCGCTAGATTACGCGGTTGAGGATCCATGGCGCGAACAACCCGATCGAGGTGGTCCCACAGATTCTCGATTGGTTTTAAATCCGGTGAGTTTGCTGGCCAGGGGAGTACGGTAAACTCATACTGGTGCTCTTCGAACCACGCACATACACTGCGAGATGTATGGCACCTCACATTGTCCTGTTGGTAGATGCCATCATTCTGAGGAAAAATAATTCGCATGTAGGGGTGGACATGGTCCGTAAGGACAGATGCGTACTTGTGCCGATCCATCGTGCCTTCCACAATAATGAGTGCACCCAGTGAATGCCAGGAAAACATTCCCCAAACCATAATGCTCTCTCCTCCAGCCTGGATCCTTCCAGCAATTGTTGCAGGGTGTTTGCTTTCAGATGTTTCACGTCGTATACGCCAACGTCCATCTATCCGATGGAGCATAAACGTGATTCATCGGAAAAAGTCACCTGTCGCCATTCTGTGGACGTCCAGTTGCGGTACTGGCGTGCAAATTCCAGCCTTCGTCGCCGATGAACAGCAGTCAGCACAGGTGCATTAACAAGGCGTCTGCTGCGGAGGCCCATGCGCAGCAACATTCGCTGAACCGTTGTTGAGAATACACTCTTGGTAGCCCCTTTGTTCCATTGGGCGGTCAGTTGCTCAACAGTTGCACGTCTATTCGCCCGAACGCATCTCCGTTGCCTTCGTTCGCCTCTGTCATCTATAGCCCGTGGTGCACCACATGTGCCACGCCACTGATTTTGGATAGTGCCATTTTGCCATGCACGGTATACTTTTACCACGGCGGCACGCGAACAGTTCACAAAATTATCCGTTTCCGAAATGCTTCCACCCTTGGCCCGAAAGCCAATAATCATGCCCTTTTGGACGTCGGATAAATCGCTACGTTTCTACATTACGCCAACGATTGAAATGCTTTCCGATGCTCTAGGACATCCTTTATATACACTCCACTGCAATGTGCTGCCACCTGCCTTTTGTGATTGGTTGTTTCACGTTGACGTCGAAAGTAGGTGGTGGTCACATTAATGTTCAGAACTGTGTAGTTAACTATCAATGAATATGCGGTAAAAAATATAGTGCCCATGATCATTAGATTCTGAAGAAAAGGTACATCAAATATTACTCATGAATATTACATGGAAAGAAATGGAGATGACCCTCAATTCTGGTTTACCTGAATTAGCCACACAATTGTGAAAAACTTATTCATTGATGATTAAACATCATTGATGCTGCCACTAGAGATTGAATAACGGAGAGATTGATTAAATTAATATTTTGATTGAATATCATGCCGTCTCTTGTAGACTACTTTTCCAACCGCTAATATTACGGACACTAGACAGGTGCGATGTTTCTTAAATATAAGCGTCAATTGGGGGATTTCAATATTTTCCGCAACCATCATTATTGGAAGTCAAACTTTTTTGGTTTTAGTTTGCGTATCCTTTTTTTTTCATGAGGCTAAGAACAGAAACTCATGAATGCGATAACTTATCGCATTGTCTGTCGACACTAACATACCACTCATTTTAAATATCAACTCAAAAACTGTGCAGTTGACTTGACTAAAACAGAATTTCCTGCCAGCAGTCAGGGAAGATAAATTGACACCGCAGATTTCTTGTCAAGATAAATACGAATCCCTTCGCCAGCCCAACTGACATTTGGAAGTGCTCGTGAGTTTTCCAACAAGATGCGAACGGAAAGTGAAGCTCACGAGGTTCCAAGTTAATTTCGTACCCCGACTCAAAAATAGATGACGGGAGAATCGATTTACCACAGCTATTCAATCTGAACAGGTGCGGCGCTTATAAATCATTTCACTAACAAGGCGAGTGTTTGAATTGCTTTTTGCGACACTCAAGTACAGAAGATTCTTGAACTCAAGGAGGGGTGTAATGGGATTGGGGTAGGACTAAAAATATTTCATGCGCCTGCTCCTTTTGTTCGTTGGTTTTAAATTTAAAAGCGTGAGGAACGCACACAAGGTTATGCAAAATATAATGAAATATCGCCACTTCAAAGATTAATGGCACGGTTTTGGCAAAGTTTTGAAATCATCAAGGTAATGATAATGAATTAACTTCGTACTGGAGCAACACATTGAAGCTATTGGCGACGATCCGTGATCAATCCCCCAATTGAAGATTTCGAGTACAACACCCCATAATTATGAACCACTGTCAGATAACGAGTTCATCATCTGAGCTGACACCCAACTCTCTAAACGTCCCATCATGCCAACGTGAAGGCATTTGACACCACGAAAGATTTAACGTGCACCCCCCCCCCATGTTCATGATGGTCTTTGGTTGTGCCGAGTTTAGAACTCACAACCCACCGATTGCTAATCCGTTGCTCTTTGAACCGAGTTACCACGGCCCTTGTTTTTATAGGAAGACTTTAATAATTTAACTTCAACTTTTTTCAGGCAACGGACTCCTAGTTGGAAGAGTAACATATCTCAAATATCCTCACGTTGACATGATGGGGCATTTGGAGAGTATGCTACCAGCTCAGGTGCTTTCCTCGTCATTCGATTACGTGGTATTGTCCTCGGATCCCCTTGGATATTAATTGACCGTCGCCATTAGCTCCGTGTGTTGCTCCAGTGCGACGTTAATAAACTACCTACCTATCTACAACTTTTTTTCTAAAAGGCTGCAAAATCACCAGTTACGAACAGATGTCCTATAAAATGAGAACGTATTCGTAAAGAGAAATTATGAATATGTCACCTAAAATTCTGTTTCCTACACTTCCCCAGTATTCTAAAAGAATAATTTCACAAAACATAATTGTTTTGTCCACCAAATACATGCATCCTACACTTTGTCACATACATGTGCTTTTCTATGTACACTCATGTCCAAAAGTTAAGCATAATTCGCGACATGCGAAAAAATTAGAGTAAAAATTGATAGAATGATTCAAATCACTTGAGAATCGTGGGACAAAGGTGAAACATCGGGCATATTCAAAATAGGGACGCGACACCGATGTTGATGTTTACAAAAAAATCGATGTTAAATAAAAACATAGATTTATTTAGATTCTGTTTTTTGAAGCCGATGTTTGTTTAACATCGATGTTTTTACAGCCGATGTTTTTACTTTGCAGATGTTTTATTTTTTAATAAAAAAAGTAGCATTGTAAAAATTTAAAAAATAACCGTGCAGCTAATTATTGTCAGTGATGGCGACATCCATCCCATCAGAAATAGCGTTTTCACTAATTGGTGGGACAGTTAGTGAAAAAAGGAGTCAACTTAGGGGGAGAAAGTAAACAAACTTATTTTTTTACAAACTGTAAATAACAAATATTGGGTATATAATAATTATAGGCCCCAATATTTTTTATTTGTAGGACATAAAAAATAAGTTAATGTTTCCTCCCTCCCATAAGTTAATAAATAATTAATAATAACTAATTGTTGTAATTATTATTTTCTTTTGTATTATTCAATTTGAAAACAAAAGATTTGTTAATTATTCTTATTATTTTTTTTACTTTGTTTTGACAGTTAAAAAAAATATTACTTAAAAATTATAAACATGGCAACTGAGACTAACATTTATAAACCCTGGCTAACTTTAATGAGAGGTTACTAAACCAGTTTTAAAAAAAATGGAAGAAAAAAAAGTTTAAATACATCGTTTTTTAAAAACATCGATGTTTTGGGGGCGATTTCTTTTTAACATCGATGCTTTATATTGAACATCGATGTTTTGATGTCAATGTCGCATCCCTAATTCAAAACAGTTCAGTCAACGTTGTTGTTGTTACTTATCCCCACTGGTCTAGCGAAGCTAGACCAGGTCCATGAGTCCATCCACCCTCAGGAAGTCGAAGAACAAGACCGGGTCGCGCAGGAAATCCTCTTTCTCAAACTGCACGCAGCTAGGGAGGTGAGTCGGGCTAGCTTCACTGGAGAAACACTTATTGCAAGTGGGGTAGATCTTTCGCTTGTGTTCATACCTCACACACTTTAGGTGACCACTGATGAATCTTGTGTACGCAGTCTGATCACCTCTATCACCCCTGAAGGTCAAAGCGCGACCCGGCTTTCCCCCAGAGTACCAGGTATTTACTGGGGGAACATTCCAGTCCAGCTGTGCACACTTCTTTCTAATGGAGTGAATTTCCGAGGATGTAAGTGTCAAGTTTTCCGGAAGGGGTTCTTGTGTGCCAAGTTTTGCCAGTGAGTCAGCAATCTCATTGCCATTAAGTCCCACATGGGATGGAATCCACTGCAGGTAAATATCTCGCTTTTCGGAAAGTTTAGACAGACGTTGTAAGATTGCCGTTCCAGCCCTATCACCCACACTGGGCCATGTACTCAAATATTGGATAGAACTTCTACTATCCGTAAGGATCCAGATGGGGTCTAAGTGCGAGTCCTCTTCAATTGCATTCAGTCCCGCCTCGATAACCAGAAGCTCCGATCGGAAAACAGAACAGTAGTTTGGGTTTCTCATTTTTATGTTTACATCGCCATCGCGGGTCTCTTGATGCATACTCCACTTCCAGTACAATTCTGCTGATCTCTGCTACCATATGTATAAACCCGGATGCCCTCCTCTGGGATGTTGTTTATAATCTCGAGAGCCAGCTGTTGTAGCAATTCAGGAACGTCCGAAGTTTTATTTGTGCTTAATGCTAAAGCCGGACAAAAGTGCACTCTCGGAATCCCTCGAGAGGGATCGACGCAAGTTTTAAGGGAATGGTGCTTGACATCTTGATACACTGCATTTAGGGAGATTGCACGTAAAAAAGGGCTGTCAGTCGACGTTAACATGCGCAAACCACTGGCGCATGACGGAACGAGTATAAAATGACCTCGAACGGCATGACCAGCTGAGACAGAAATTTTACAATTACTGTGGTACGGAGCATTATTAACAGTCAATAAGGACGAAAGATGTCACAGAGATGCCAACTGGACATGTTTGTGAAAGGATGAATTATAGGAATGCTGGAATCCGGTCGATCCGAAACCGAAACGTCTCGAATTCTGAATGTGCCTCGGTGTGTGATCTCCAGACTGTGGCACAGGTTTCAAACCAATGAAAATGTTATCCGACGACCAGTACCAGGTCGACCAAGGGTAAAAACCATTGTGCCTCGGTGTGTGATCTCTAGACTGTGGCACAGGTTTCAAACCAATGGAAATGTTATCCGACGACCAGTACCAGGTCCACCAAGGGTAACAACCACTGTGCCTCGGTGTGTGATCTCCAGACTGTGGCACAGGTTTCAAACCAATGGAAATGTTATCCGACGACCAGTACCAGGTCGGCCGAGGGTAACAACCACTCGGCAAGACCGATATTTGGCGTTAACTGCACGACGTCAGAGCTACCGTTCTACCAGACAACTGGGTTCAGCTCTGACTATCGCCACAGGAGTCACAGTTTCGAGACAAGCTGTTGATAGGACTCAGACATGTTGGTCTCTATTCCAGACGACCAGCGGTTTGCATACCCCTGACGTCTGCACAGAAACGCGAGAGTTTGTAGTGGAGTTTGGAACATCGGCAGTTGAATCGACAACAGTGGGGCAGTGTCATGTTCAGTGACGAGTCAGATTTAGTCTGCAAACTGATTCTCGTCGTACCACTATTTGGAGAGAACGTGGAACGCGATTTCGCCAAGGAAACATCTCGGAAGGACATCGCTTTCCTACAGGGGAAGTCATGGTCTGGACAGGCATCAAGTTGGACGGCCGCACAGACTTTCACGTCTTTGACACGGAGTCTATAACTGGTCAAAGATACAGAGTCCTTGAGAAAACCCTTCGCAGTTTCTAGGTGATGTCGGTCCTGGCTTCATATTCATGGATGATAAGGTGCCTCCTCACCGTGTAGCACTGATCGACGACTTCCTTCAAACTGAAGAGATCCAGCAGCGCATGCACTGGCCTGCCAACTCTCCCTAGTTGAATCCTATAGAGCATGTGTGGAATATGCTTTGGGGAGACATATTGCAGTCCTCCGCCACCCACCAAGCTAAGTTCCGTTATGGGAAACTGCTCTCCGTGAGGCTTGGAACTCTTTGAACACACAACTCGTCCATAGCCTCATCAAAAGTATGGGAAATCATTGTGCAGCATGCATTGCTACCAGAGGTTCCCACACACCGTATTAAGCATCAGCATCACATTGTTTTAATCATTCTGTTCCACTAAAGTTGACACTCAAATTGTGAACATTTTTCCTTCAACTCTTTTCTTTGAATAACAAGTCATTATTATCCTTGTTTTGCATTGTTTTCTTCTGTAACCCTATTACACCAGCATACCGAATTTCCTTCTATTCCGGTGTATATTTTCTGAAATATGCTCACAAACACATCAATTATGCTTTAATTAATGATGATTGTGCATGATTGTAAATATATGCTGGGAGATTACTTGCAATTGCGAAATTTACAGTAAAAAACTAGCAATCCATAGCTGGTAGTTACTTAGCAAGTATAGCTGGTACCAATACTTAACATTCAGGGAATTTTTTCCATTAGTCGATACAATAGTATCGATGGTCGAGCGGTTTCAATTTTTCAAGATTAATTTTATTTCAACGGGCTAGTTTCGAACTTTTGATAGGTGTTGCGTTCACAAATAATTACAAGTAATACTCGTATTAATAATAAGGAAGCAAAAAGGTAGGAATTTATCTTTTTTTTATAAATCAATCAAAATTATACCCTTTTTGTCAGATCGGTAAAAATATATGTTTTTTTCGGAGTATCATAGAGCCGTAATAAATAGTTTAGGTGTGCAATGAATGAAAAAAGGTTGAAAATTGATGCTGAAGGACAAAACACTGTAGCTTGTTTTACATACGTTTACAATTATTAGCGTTTATTTTTAGCAAGACTAAACAATTAATGTAAATTGACTTCAGTGTTCCGTAGTAAATTTTATGTAGCTGATACTTTTCATTATAATCAATTAAAAATTTGCTGTTTTAAGCCATTGTTTGCTAAAAGAAGTTATTAACTTATACTAGAAGAAAAGAGGAGAATTTTCAGGGTAATATAAAAGTAAAAAAGTAGATTTTTCCATCAAAATACACTTTATAACAAAAAAAATTAACATACCAAGTTGTCCAGGAGTTGGCCGGGCTCGATCAACTAAGAACGGCGCTGACTGGGGACGTTTAGTCTTTAGTGACGAGTCCCGTTTCCAACTGTGTTCGGATGACAACCGCAGACCTGTCTGGAGACGTCCAGGGCAGCGTGGAGTTCCTGTCCTTACTATCGCACACCACACATGCCCACAACAGAGCGTTATGGTCTGGGGGTGCCATCTCCTTTGATAGCCGGACCCCTTTGGTAGTCATTTCTGGCGCATTTACAGCACAGTGGTACAGACGACATTCTTACGACCGGTTTTGTTTCCATTCCTTTTGCGACACCCCGGACATTCTTTTCAACACGATAATGTACGGCCACACACGGCACATGTTGCTATGAATTGTCTTCAAGCTTTCCCAACACTTCTTCCTTCGCCTGCTAGGTCTCCTGATCTCTCTCCCATAGAAAACATTTGGGACGTTATGGGAAGGCGATTGCAACCATTCCTGAATGTTGACCATTTAGCCCTACAGTTGGAGACAATTTGGCAGCAAATTCCGCAGGACACCATCGGGGAAGTTTTTCAGTCTATGCCACGCAAGGTTGACAGCTTGTATCCAGGCCAGAGGTGGACCATGCCTTATTGACTTCCTCCCTTTGTAACTGTCAAATCTGAAATAAATCATTCAATTGTTCTGAAATTTTAATCTTTTGTTTTTCTATGTATGTTTTTTACATCAGCCAATTTTTATCATAATCGGACAACTCCTTCTTGGTGCGTCGATTTTTTTTTGTTATAGAGTTTATATGCAGGTTGGCTATTTATAATTTTTCCGAATATTATGATTACTTTTGATACTAAAAGTTAACTTAAAAAAAGAAACATGTAGAGATTTTGTTTGGGTCTCTCAATAGTAACATAAAAGTTTTCAACGTGATAGAAAGAATATTACGGGATTATAAAAATAGTCTGGGAAACGAATTTAACATTGATGCTCTGGAATTTTCATCCTCTTAATCCAGAAACGTTTGGATTAAGAGTATGGGTCAAAGTTTTGGAATTCAGTATCCGTGGTTAAATTTTGATGTAGATTCATAATCTAGAATTAAAATGCAAATTTAATTTCCAGATTTGCCAAATTGCAAATTATGCAAATTTCAGACATTTAAAGTAAAATAAGACTAGCCGCTACGTGGCTAGCCCGATGTTGCCCGTGCCCGTGGTGTAAGATATTAATCTGGTGTATAATTTTCCGCAGATTTCAAATCCGTTGAAATATTCAATCTATCTTTATCGATTCCGATGTTACGAAAGAAACTAAACAATGCCAGTCAAAATGTTTTATTTTATTTTATTTATTATTATTATTACTATTTTTTTTTTTTTTGCTCTTCTTTGCTGAAATTGAAGAGGGCAGGATATGCAATCTATTTATTTTTGGAAAGCGAAAGTTGACGTGACATCACAATCTCTTGCGAAAATATAAAAGATATATTCAATTTAAAAATTATTTATTTAAAGAAAATCATATTTTCAGGTATCGATCTACTGTGAAATTTTCCGCAGATTTCAAATCCGTTGAAATTTTTACTCTATCTATAACAGTCTGGGAGATAGAAAATAGAACTGAGTAACTCCAGTTAAAAGATTATTTGTTTTTTTATCGTCTGCTGGAAAAACATTCCTCCGCGCAAAATTAAAACGGAAACGAAAAAAAAATAAATTTGGAATATGATCTCCTATTCTGTTGCATTGAATAATGTTTAAATTTAATTTAAAATTAATTTCATTCATTTTAAAATGTTCTAGATTGAATTTTAAAATTCGCCGCGACCCAAAAATTGCAAAAAAATTGGACTACGTGTGTGCAAAATCTCATTACTGTAAGTGTCATAGATTCGTCTGGACTTTGCGTGCAAGAAACAAACAAACACTTCCTTTTATATTAGAGATTATTCCCTCCCAACCTAAACGTTATCTTCAACCTTCCTGGATGCTTTTTTTGCGTCGAAAACTAACCATGTAGTAGCCAGGATCTGGTTTTAAATTCTGATCCAAACAGTCACCAGTTCTGAGTAAAGGTAAGTATTGTATATGAATATCTTCAGTCAAAATAAAACGCTATCATTTATTCGAGTGAGCAAAGCCAACCGATGAATAAATTGAGTGATTTTTTTAAGTATAAAATATACTGAACATTAAAAAACTATTAATTAACTAACAACTTTTACGTCGATATTCTTCTCTTACCGTGTTGGGTTTTCAAGTGATGAGAAGAGAATACATAAATCGAAACGCAAAACGAATGTGATAGGGCAGTGTGAGTTCAAGCTTGGTGGCGTTTATTTTCCACTGGAAATTTTCTTTAACTTTACTATAATCATCGTTTTTAGTTTTACACTTTGATAGCCTTATCAAGTTAAAACCCTCCGAGTGTTTCTATGAGATATCTCGTCCAAGATTTGGCCAATTTTGTTGAGGATGACATACATTGTCGAAATCAAAACTGCCCTTTTACTCCACGGAGAATGAAAATAAAAATGGAAAAAGCAAATTGTCCCTTGCTCGTTGCACTGTTTGGAACAGATTTTGTACCAGAGGCTGAACAGGTAAGGCAATTTTCGACTCGAAGATAAACCACCAGGAGGGTTAAATGCAGTGTATAGCATAGTTAAGGATTGGGCTTATTTTTCAGCTTTGTGGATATTGGAAAGATTAACATCACTTAAGCCGAGATGGAAGGTATGCAAGTTGAGCTCCTTCTGCTCACGCTTTGAGTGGTATTTGCTCTTACATAAAGACTAACAAATAAAGAGTAATCAAAAGCTATACTCTTAAAATTAAACTGAAATCAAATTCTTTTACCATCGGGGTTCCAAATTTTAAATCTGTTGTCATCTGTCTTATTGAATTAGAAACTTTACATTTTGATTGCTTCACTTGTAAGCGGCGGGAATATCCTGAATAGTTTTCTATGAAGAGTTTTTTTTTTTAGCTCGATTTTATATTAATTGGCTAGATATTTCATACTCAAATGTAACTCTTTAACAATATGACATAATAAGTGATTATTAATACACCACTTAAGCATTTTCAAGATCAATTTCGAAATTTAACACATGTCATTTAATTAGAAGAAAAAACGAATGTTGCGATAGTTCCTTATAATCCATCGTTACATTGAAATCGTATAGAAAATTCGAGACTTGATACGAAAGGAAGTTCTGTCGCCGCAACTGTTTGCACAACCCCAGATAACACAAACGGCTATTGTTTTTTCTCTTCATAAGGAAACTGGCTTTGTTGCTGACCTTAAGTTAACAATTTTCAATTGAAATATCTATGTGGGTGAATTGAATATCATATCAGTGTCTAATGATGCTATAAGCATTCTCTTTTATGGGCAAACTGAAGTTTAATAATAGTGTTTCACAAGGACAATAATAAAAATTACAATATCAATACTTTTAAGAAACCTAATTTATTTACTCTTTCTTAAGAATTATGATAATATTTTTATCTTTTATACAGTCTACTAGCCACTGCGTGGCCAACACGGCGTTGCTCGTCACAGTTCTTTTCTTGGGGTCAGATGTGACCACTGCTCGCTAATCCCATTTAAGCTACGAATTCCCATTGGGTTTGCTTCACAAACCCAATGGGAATTCGAAGCTTATTGGATAACAGCCATCACGGCGTTACCCGTGGTGTTTGTTTACGCCGTGATGGCCTCATCATTTTCAAATGCGGCCAAATTCGAATTGCGAAGAGATCCAATTGGCATGACGTCACCATATCTTACGAAAATATATATTTAATTGAAAAATTATTTATTAAACGGAAATCAAACGTATAAGGTATTTTAACATAAACGTAAAACTTTCCGCAGATTTCAAATCCGTTAAAATTTTTATTCTATCTTTAATGATCACTGAGAAAGAAAAAAGAACTCTCAAAACTTCAGCTAAAACTTTTATTAGTTTTGTTCTTCTGCTAACAGCGTTCAAACGGAAACACGGAAAAAATAATTTTAGAATCTGTCATCTTTTATGCTGTTGTCATTCTAAGAAAAACAATAATAATTAAATATGTCATTAAATTAATTTTAAAATGTTCTCGATTAAATTTTAAAATTCGTACAAAAATTTGAAAAAATTTGTATTACCAGAGTGTGTCAAATCCCAATACTGTAAGTGCCATAGATTCGTCAGACAGTCCACACACACAAACACTTCCTTTTATAATAGTAGAGAAACAATATAATAGATAGCAAATAGAATGCAAAAACAAGTTGGAAGCTTTGCTTTCAGCTGATACTTTAGATATTAATGCAAATATAATTTAACATTTTCAGTTCGGTGACAAACTCAGTCTTTAATTTGACAATAAAAATAGGCCCTATAGAAAAACAAGAAAATATTCAAAGTCAGCAACTTTCTTCTTTTTTCTATTTTTTCTGATAGTTCCTGGAGTGGGATGCCAGCTCAGATGCTGACCTCGTCATCTGACCTTGGTTCCAAATTATGAGGTGTTGTGTCCTCGGATCTTTTCCTTCAGGATTGCTACCGGACCGTCACCAATAAATCCGTCGTTGTATTGCTCTTACGTGGAGACGTTAAATCAACTACCCACTATCTGATTGTTCCTGTGTCAAATTCGAAGTGAATTTTTCTCAAAAAAATATTTAAGGAATTATCTTTAGTTTACCATATCAAACTGAAAGCTTAAAAAGCCGCCTTTCATCACTACTGAAACCACATTGCAAATTTCAATCAAACTATGTCACTATTCAATTCCTGAAAATTTACCAAGAGAAAGTTTTCCCCCGACAAGGATATAAAATGATGTTTCGAGAAAAATAAAAAAAATTCCCTTTTTTTTCGGAAACACGAAAATATACAAAGTAATGACCTAAAAATACCGAAAACGCTGATTTCAAAGCTGGGGAGCTTTTGAACGGCATTCTAATGTTATACGAAGGTAAGGAAGCTCATGAAACGTTGTTCCCCTTAGAAAGGATACTACGGTCAGAAATTACATCGAAATTTTCACAACCTACTGTAAGTAACGTAGTAATCAGTTTTCAATATCTTTTCTGTTTTCCAATTTTGAATTCGATTTCTTTGGATGCAAGATAGTTTAATTTATAAACATTTTGTATGCATGAATTTTTTCAAAATAAAAAAAAATTGTGATACTGATGATTTTCTATTTTACTTATGCATGTTCGAATGTCCCGCGCTTGGGAGGCTTTGTTGCTGACCTTAAGTTTACAATTTTCAATTGAAATATCTATGTGGGTGAAATGAATGTCATATCAGTGTCTAATGATGCTATAGGCATTCTCTTTTATGGGCAAACTGAACTTTAATAATAGTGTTTCACAAGGACAAGAATAAAAATTACAATATCAATACTTTTAAGAATTATTTACTATTTTACTTTTTTATTTACTATTTTACAATACTATTATTTCTGTAGAATGGTTAATGCGAAAAAAATCACTAACTTTGGAAGTGCAGTAATCCTGAGATTCAGGATAAAGAGCGATGTGGCCAGAGCCGAGAAAAATTTACTTTTTATAGGAAAAGAGTACACTATACATTGCATCGCGACTTTTTTATTTATTATAGAATGATGTAAAACTACAAGACGGAAGAAAGTTTTTGTATATACGTTAGGGGGAACAGTTTCTATTTTCATATTTTTATTACCTTCCTTTCGAAGTTCTGCCGATGAACCTCTACTCTTAACCCTTCAAGTGATTTCGACGAGATATCTCGTCACTCAAGATTTGATCTCTTATCTTTCAGAGATGAGATGTTTTGTCCATCAAGATCTGGTCACTTTTCTTTTAATAACAAGATATCTAGTCCATCAGAATCTGGTCACTTCTTCCAAAAACGAGTTATCTCGTTCATTTAGATCTGGTCAGCTTTGCTAATGACGAGATACCTCGTCCTGACAACCATCTGGAGTGTTAATATGACAGTGTCTGTAGATGATCTTACGAAATGTCGCATTGGGACAGAGATTTCAAGGGAAAAGGACAAGGTACCTGGTTGTACCAGGTGACCTTTGATCTCCTAATTTTAAAGAAACACGTTAAGATTTCCTTCTGATGTCAGTAAGCTTAAAATCCATTGAGGGACAAGTAAATATGAGTGATATATCGTAGAGCTAGGCCACGAAAAAAGGTTAAGCTAACTTTCAAGAAAGGTGCCTTTGAACTCCCATTTGTAAAGAAATAAATTATGATTTATTCTCACAAACTTAAAATTCATCATAGGTCGAGTAAAAAAGAGAGACATATCGAGATGTTAGTGCATAAATAATCAAGCTTACAAAGCATAACTATACGAACGTATATCACAATGTCACAAGACCAAGTTTAGCGGTAATGTGTCCTACTTGAAAATATGTTCTCACGAGCTTGTTGACTCCGAGATTCTGCATTAGGTTTGATTTGTCGCTCTGTTGCTATATGAGGGCTAATTAGAGCGGCACCACGACTCACAGATAAGATTCTGCGAGTATTGGGTCAAGAAGAAATAGCTATTCAAAAGTAACTAGCGACCCTAATTCGTACAATTTGGTAAATTTTGAACTGGCCTTCGCATCTTTCGAACTCTTTTGATTCGACTTTCTTCTCTACTCCTTCTCGAACGCTCTTCTCAATCAAGTTTTATTTCTGACAGGTTGACCTCCTTTTAGTTTTTATGCAGACTTTATACTCAGCATGAAAAGTGAAATTTATCACTTTTCTTTTTCGCCTTTTAACACATTACATTCAATGACTCGCTCTTCCTCAGCAAATCACGCGACAAATCTTCCATACAAGTAAAAGCTGTCAAATAATTTTAAATCCTCATTTCTACTCATTTGATACAGGAAACTAAGATTTAACGGCTGTAAGGAACACATTGGTCATGATCAACACTGCCAAAGTGTTGTCAAAAATGGAAAGGCATCCCGCAAACAGAAAATGATTGACGTTTGATCATCATTTCTAACAGAATATCTATTGTCAGTAGAAATGAATGAGATTGTTTGCTAGTGAGAAATGGTAACCACAGTAGCAATAGCTGTGAGCTTTGGACTTAGATAGGGCTGCCAAAAGAAGTATAGCAGAAAAGAGAACATTTGGTAAAATTATTTTGAATAAAAGAGGACAGGAAAAGTGAAAATCAAAGAGAAGTTTTTTAATTACTTCCGAATGAGTGTTTAATCATTTGAAATGCTTGCAGGAAAAATTGCTGACAAGATTATGTCTCAAAATAATAATATATAAACGTGCAAAATGATACTAGATATTTTTATTAACATATTTCGCTATTTGGCATTTTATTTGTGGTAACACTGTTATTTTCTCTGGCAGAGAATGACAATTCCTAACAAAAAAAAAACATTATAATTTTATTTTTCATAGAAGAAGGCATATATTTGGAAGCTTGTGAACAAATTTAGACAAAAAGTCGAACAAATTTGTGTCTCGCTTGTATTAACGCTCCCTATAAGTTTTGCTGTGTGAGGAACACATTGGTCATATTATATAATTTGTAGCATTATTACCATTGATAGACTGAATATGATGTTGGTTATAGAACGCACAGATTTCCGCATAGAAAACTATAAGTGTTATTTTTGTTTTTAAAAAAGCATTGTTTGCAGAGTAATATATAGGTAATTGTATATTTTTCCTCATTACTTTTATGAAACAGGAGCGGTTTTTCCATAAATTCCATTTTGTTAAAACAGAAAAGTATTCATTATCTTCAGCTCAAATCTAATTTACTACCCAGTTTGGTTTGTCGCTCTAAGCTCAAAACTGCTGCTCAGAAACCTATACTGCTGCCCCTTTTTAGAAGAGTTTCTATAACGTGACTTTGGCTAATGAAGTTCAGTAGGATGAAATGATTTTTAGTCGAGCATGATAAAGAAAAGAAAGTCATGAAAGTCCGGCGATCACCTGTCTTCTAGCGAATGTGTGGAATATTAATTAAGATCCAGGAAGAAGAGATTAACAGGTTTCAAATGTGCGGTTTTTTGCTGTTAGCATCAAGGTCAATGCCAAGAACAGATACATTGCGGAGAGCTGCAAGCTAGAAAGGAAATATGCTTGTCTTATTTTGCAAGCCATCGCTCATCATCCACACATGTTTCAGGAATGCTTCATACACGTGTTCGAGGAAGAGAAAGAAAAAGAGGGAATGTGTCAGCTAGAAAATTATCTCTGATTTGAATAACACTAAACAATTATCTTTAATCCCGAATTTGATATCCTAGTACTTCTTATATTCCAGTGAGATTCATGGGTTCGCCGAAATCCCATGAAAAAATGTTTTTCGGAAACTGAAGAACCATCATAAGAGATTTTTCGTGGAACTCTAAAAATGTCTAATTCCACTCTAAATTTTGGACATTGATGTATGATTCAGGAGAATTATAATTGTAACATGAATTAAACAGAATAACAATGATACATTTAGTTATATGAACTCAGAAACTGCAGATTCATGACAATTCTTAGGCCTTTACGGACTTTTTATACTGCACAAGGATTAATTAGACCTGTGCTATTTTAAATATGTTTAACTGTTGTACACACATATTATACTTTACCCCAGTCTTGTTGAACATTTCTTGTGACAGAATATGAACTGTTTGCTTTGATTTTAGCAACCGAAGGTCTCTTTTTTCGATTTTACATAATTAAAATAATTCAATAAATAATGTGTTATAAAATTTTGATTCGCCCATTGTGGCAATATTTTCTAATAGTTTTTTCTATGAAAATATTTTCCTCATGAACTCTTATATCTCGCCGCATTTAAGAGCAAAAAATTTGGATCAAAACAACCCAACAGTGATGTGCGTGATTACTTACCATTTACTACGGGGATTTCTTCCGACACTAAATCTGGGTGGTGGCAGTAGGGTCAGGTGGGGTAAGTGTAAACAAGGTGTCTTTGTAAACAAGCGATACAAGCGCCCACGTAGGATTCCAAGAAATTAAAAAGTTGTGAAATCTGAAAGGTGACAAATCTAAGGATGCAATATGGCGATCCTGCATTTCTTTGAACCGCAGCTGATAACAATCTGTTTAGTTGAAAAATTTGTGGTTGAAACGTTTTGGTTTTAAAGTTGTTGTGGTGCTGCATTTTCTGCTGCCCTCCATAATCTACTGAAAGGCATGTTGTTCCAATTCTCTACTACTGTCAGTTCTATTTCTATCTAACAGAAAATAATTGACTTTTGCTTCTGGGAACTTTAGTACACTTACAGTTGAATGTTTTCAGTTCCCCATATTATTATTGGGGAGCATGAAGACTGATTTACTAAAACATCACACATATGATGAAGTTCTTATAGTTCTGTCTCGCCTGAAGGAGCCAGAAGAAAAAAAAACTATGGAAGTCAAGTGAGAGGAAACTGAAAGAGCCATGGGTAAGCAAGAAACCAAAAACGAACGGTAAATGTTTACAAAAACGAAGCAAATGGAAACGAAAGCAGAACTCGAGGACAGCGAGGATGATGAACTATTGAAAGAATTGACTAATATTGACGCTGAAGAGTTTTGAAGTTCTCCAAATATTCAAGCAAAATATGGAAGACGATCTTCTATGGGAAGTTACATATTTAGAGGTATCCATAAAAGACATTGAAACCACTACGTTTCTGCTTGTAGATGTTGAAGGGGGAAAGAAAAAAAAAACATTTTTCATATGTGTGAAGGGTGGATGTCATTTCAGAAGAGAAGTTTAAGGTCACCAGACTCAAAAGCATTGATAATGCAAAGACTAAATTCGTTCTGGTTGGAAAAAGATAAATTATGTGTTACCTAAGACCATGTCAATACAATTTTACCTTCTCCGACCTGTTGCAAAGAAGGCCACAAAGAAAATTTACAATTCGAGGGAACTGTTAACGTGCAAGAAGTGTAATGTTTGTTAGGTTTTGTTTACTCAAGTTTGTATTTTTCAATTTTTAATTTTCAAGTTTGTAATTTTCTGTTTTTTACGCGCTCAATTCATTCTTTGTTCAATAAATGATTGAATTATTTATTCTTATGTATTCTTGGAAGTTCACCTCATGATCAATGCAACTTTCAAGTATCACAATATTTTGCTTGGGTAAGAAGTGGGAGTATGGGGTAAATGTTAACATCAAATCGGGGTAAATGTTAGCATCAAATCGGGGTAAATGTTAACATCAAATCGGGGTAATTATAAACATGTTATTAGAAGGGCCAAAATACCATTGGAGTTCCTTCTATTGCCATGACTACTGCTCGTACTGTCACTTGTTCAGTATTCAATATCAGGAGGAGAATCGTTGTTTACAATTACCCCTATTTTCAGGGGTTATTGTAAATACGTGGGGTTATTGTAAACAACCGAGTATGATGTGAAATTTCTTTTCTGGAATCTTTGTACTAGTGAAATATCAAAGTAGGATAGTGACAAGTTATTTTAGTAGGGTGAACTATGGTTTATTACTTCATCAAGAGTTTGAGAATAAGAATGGAAAGTTAACATTCCAATTTTGTGTGTTAACAATTACCCCGCCGGACCCTAACTGTAAGAGCAGTTAATTTTGAGTGGGGGAAAGTCTGACAGATGTCTTAACACTATTTGTTTTTTACCGAGTGCTAGCAGCCGAAAAGTAGTTTACTAGTTAAGATAATATCGGTAACACGATGACGAACTTTTTAATTTTTAACCAACAAAAAATTTAAGCTGTCAACCTATCTAAGGAAGATGACTTTGGAGGTCACCAATGGCATACCTTACGATGATAAAGATCTACACTAATGGACGTAGAAATGAAGGTAGTTTTACCGATTTGGAAATATTACAGAAACTCTTTTGTTGAAACGGAGTGTCTTCCTGAATGTCGACAGTGATTAGTAATTTCAGTGTATACAAACAAATCAGACGATCTGCGGAGATTTTACTTCTGTCCAAATGCTCTCCAGGATATATATTTTGAGCTACTTTTAAATTTAGTTTATCACCGATTTGGGCAACATTTGGCATTCAGTCTTATTGGTGTTAGTCAGTAAACAATCATACATCAATTCGGAATTTATAATCTGGGATTTTTTTCTCGGTTAAATGTTGAAATCGTTTTAACCCTTCTGTTGGTTGTCTCGACGATGTATCCTCGTCATTAGAAGAAAACTGACCAGATCTTGATCATAAAAAAGTTGGCAATTTAGAAAAGACAAGTTATCTCGTCACTGGTAAAATTGATCACATCTTTATGGACGAGATATCTCGTCGAAACCATAAGGAGGGTTTAAAAACAAACATCTGACGTCACGTATAGTAAATATATCGTCATAAAAACACTACCGCCATCTGTATTTAGCTGGACAGAAAATGCCTCTCATGTTAGACTGACATGAGAGATGTGTTGCTTATCCTCTTCGCTCCCTGGGTCCACATACGTGGACCTCTACTCTTTCGCCTTAAAAATAATCTTTCTGAAAAACTTGGTAATTAAGAACTCGGGTATATATGCGTGGGCGTCTAGTCTTCCGATTGACATTAATAAATACCTATATAAATCTGTAATTCCTGTGGAATATTTATTATTTCAAAACGATTTAGAAGAAATGGCATCGTCTCAACGTTCTTGTAAAAATAAGTAAATATAATTTGTTTCTAATGAATTTGAAATCCTTTAGTTAATGTGTTTAGTTGACAATTTATTTAAATAGTTAGTGAAATAGTTTTTATCTGATTTAAATCTGTATTTTTTGCATTTGAGAGCGATTCTTATATACTGTAGGTCCACGTAAGTGGACGTGAGTACTTGGCGGCTAAAATTGGCATTGTTATCTTGTACGTTTTGTTCTTTCACAAATTTGACGAATAGTCTGTTTTGAACCGTTTAAGATATTTTATGAGATCTTTATCATTTTAAAATTAAAAGTATAATGTTTTTCTATTATCTAAACATTTTATTTTGATAATATTGATTCGATTTTTAGACAAAAGACTACCCAATATATATTGGAAAGGGTTGTGTATCCTCTGAGGACATAAAAGTTTTGGGCCTTGGAGGAAGTGTTGTTAAGATATTGTCAGAAATTATCCCTCAAACTGGTAACATGTAGTATACGACTGGTACTTCACTGTCCTGAAATGTACTAAGTATTTGCTCGAGAAAGAAATTTTAACAGCTGGTACGATTAGGACAAACAAAACTGGAAATGCCCGAAATAAATTAAAATTAGACAAAACATTAAAAAGAGTAGAGTGGGATAAACTTGAAAATAATGATGAAAAACTATGCATTTTAAAGTGGAAATACAATAAAAGAGTTTTATTTTTATCGTCATATTTGGGAAGTGAACTTGCGTCAAGCTGCATGAGGTGGTCAAAGGAGGAGAAAAAAAAGATTACTATACCACAGCCAGCAGTTGTTCAGGACTATAATAGCTCAATCAATGGAACCGATTTATATGACCGTTATTTGGCCTATTATAGGTGTACCATGCGAACAAAGAAATGGCCAGTATGTGTGTTTATTCATTTTGTGGATCAGGTTACTTCTAACTGCTGGGTTGGTATGTGCGCTTTTATAAAGAAAATAAAGTAAAATTCTTATCCCTCATTGACTACCGAATTCAGGTGGCATAAGCCCTCATTAAACATGAAGGAAACATTACAAAAAACGAAAGAAAACAAACATATTCAGAGGAAGAAACTCCAAAAAAGCAGAGGAAGGTTGTCAATCAACCAATCAAAGAAGTTGGACTTGATAATGTAGACCATGTGCCAAAATTTATGGATGATAAAAAAGTGATAAAAGTGTAGGTAAGCTGGATGCAAATCCAGGACAAGAGTTATGTGTACAAAATGTCAAATGTACCTTTGCATCATGAACATACCACACACAATAAGCATACAATGAGCATACCACACACAGTAAAAATTGTATTAAAAAATTGTGTTTTTTTTTTGTGTCTTATTTCCAACAAATATTGTGCTACTTTAAAGTGATAGTGATATAGTATGTACAAAATTTATGTTTTGTAGCAATAAAATGTGCTTATTAGTCAAAAAACACTTCCCAAGACAAAATATTACATAAAAAAATATTAAAAAAAATATTTTGTGGTTCTAACATTTTAATAATGTTATTGTCCTTTTAAAGTGATAAATAATGCAGCAATGTACAAAACAGTGCGTTCTTAAGCAATATCTTAGCATTTTTAAATTATTAGGTTTCAGCTTTCAGACCCGAGGTACACATTTGTGTACCTAAAAGTTTCAGCCCCCTTTGATGCCAGCATCTAAAAGAAGAATTAATGAGAGAACTTTGAAGTATTTCATAATATGTACGGTAGCGAAGAGGTTACATTTTGATGACACCAGAGTTTAGGATTGTGGTCTTTCTATATAAATATTTAAAAAAAAGGATATTTTCAAGGCTATAGTTGAAAACAATGTAAATGGATTAAAGTAAAAATCTTATCAAATCTTTATTTGACAAAAAAATATTGCTCTTTCCTACGTTTATTCGGAGAAAGAAATTATTATGTTTATTATGTTGGGACCCTCCGGGATGAAATCATGACTTATGAATACAAAAATTTCAGTTTTAGTTACATCTTTCCTTCAGCATCCATAGATCTAAACTTTAGTCAAAATTGGGTTTGTAGGTAGCTCAGGTTCAAATCCTATAACTTACTCTATGTGTACTTCTTTCTTCCGTATCAGTAAAACTTTCTTTGTGTGTATATCATGACTTTATGTTGTCTGTCTCTAGTGCAGCTTGACCAAATATGGCCCTAAAATCCAAACAAAATCAAACGGAAGTGTTGGAATTTTTACCCTGTGGGATAACTTACCAGCCTCAGTAAATCTCTATACACACACATCTACGAGATATCTAACTTTTTCTACATTCATCTCACTACTCTATTCCCCCAAGTCCGTTTTTCACGACATTTTTTACTTGACGTTGACTTGTGTTTAGCGCAGTTTGGTCAAATATGGCTATTAAGCCACAAAACCTAAAAACAACCATACAAGCACAGTAAGCACATCTTCGGGCTTCTATCCGGGAAACGTAAACTGAGTTGATTAAAAAAATAGGACTTTCTGATGAAACCCTTTGAAGCACATCTTTAGGTGTGTACGGACTTCACGTCGCCGATGTACCCTAGTTATTACCTATATTAATTTCCCATGGGGTTACTGCCACTGGTAAACAGGGGGGTCGCGACCACAGGATGCCCAAACAATCCTTCTCTACTTTCTTCTCTCTGTCCTTTCTTTTCACAATTACTTGACATTGTCTTATGTTTGGCGCAGCTTGTCCAAATATAGCCATTGCGTCATAAAACCCAAAACCAACCAACCTTCTCATGAAACTTGGTTTTCAGAGAATTAAATTTCACGCACACAACAAAAAGAATTAAATGCGTTCCAAGGTCCTTCCTTGTTTGTTTTGTTCCCAGTGCTTTGGAATTTCTTTGAACGGCATTGTCTTGCGCGACCAGGTGCGGCATCATTTGGATTCATGATCCTGATTCAAGTTGTTGATACCCGTAATTACAATGCAATATCCCGAAGGCGTCCAAGATTGCAGCTATAATCTGTGCGAACAAAATGGGTCTAACTGAATATTCGATAGCAAAATAATCAGGTAATTTGGACTGAGGATAATAATCAGACACGTGAGGTGTCTTTGGAATATTGCTATATTAATGGAGTTTAATTGAGTGTCTGTTCTTATACGGGATACAAACAACATAATGCGTATGAATGATGTGCAACAAGGTTCTCTGAGGTTTGTCGTTTTGCAATAATGCGTATTTCAATTTCTTTGTTTGATGGTCTTACTATGGGGCAAGACTTGCCCGTGGAATTCTGTGGGCGGAACACGAAAGCAAAAATTTTAAAACAGGTTTCTTGAAGACAGCGAAACTCAGTTGCCTGAGTGAAACATTTGATGTTTTCGCCTATTAGTACTTTTTTCCGCAGAACACGTAAATCAAGCTATGTAATTAGATTTTACAATTCATTTTTCAAGCTGAATTAATTCTCTTAGACATATAAAAGTAACAATTTTCAAAAATATTTTGAATTTTTTTATTTTTTGTCTCCAAATGTGTCGAACCCGGAGTGTTGAAATTTAAAATCATCCGAATAAAATTTTACCGCAACTTTTATTTAAAATGTCCAAAATTACAAAGATACCCACAAACTTAAAAAATGTCTTTCTAATGAGAAGGCCTCAAAGTGCAAAAAATGCCGCACGCATTAATGGTCCAGATGTAAGAGGAGGATGTACAATGGGAGAAAGTAAATGTCCAGGCCCTGATTTTCAATAGTTAAATCCAGCTTTCATGCGCATATGAGGGAGGTCTCAGCATATACTTTTGATACAAAAATGAAATACAGTAACTCTCTGTAATATCGCTTCTCGATGTATCGTTTATATGACTATATCGCTCATTTTCACCTGTCGCTCAATGGATTTCTTTTGCCAAATCAGAGGAATTCTCAACCTGTTTCTTTAAAATTGTGATTCAAAGTCACCTATTTCAACTAGTTAGATTATTCTTTTCCTCGTGGGTTTCCTACCGCAATGTGAATTTTATTAGGCATCTATAGATATCGTCAAGTTAGATATTTTGGTTCTTCATCGATCAGACTTCGAAAAGAAGGTAGAATATGATTCACCCTATATAGACAAGAAAATATTCTACCGTGCATCACTTAAAATAAAAATCAAATGTGTCATCTGAGCTTTTTTTCTCTACTAAATACATTTTTCACGTCCCACGCTCCATTGTTGTTATCGCGCTTTTTCTTGTACCCCTACACAAGGATATAATTATGCAAATTATTATAAGTATTTTAATCTCCATAACAACTCCAAGGTACAATCCCCGAATTTTTAGTTCACGGTCAGAAATGAAATTAGCCCGTAAAAAGTATTGGAAGGCCTCCTTGCATTAGCTATTCAGTCACCTTGTCTTTCCACGTAAATATTTGAGTGAAATTAAATCCGGCAGACCGTGAATAATGTTAAGGCCTTTCCATAGTCAAGAGCTACAATCACAAAACTCAGCCCCCTGTTTCTTGTACTAGATTTAGAGAAATCAGAGAACTAAGTGCGAATAGGAGCTCCGTCGGGAGCTTATTCTAAAGGGACTTCAAAGGTTTCCTTTTTCAGCAACTGAACAAAGAAGGCTCAGTTAATTTCTGCAGTTTATCCTTCCTCCCGTGCAAAAGCGAAATAATAAAGGCACATCATTAAATCATTCGAAGTGCTTTCGTGTATGCCATTTTGTTCACTATTAGGGACTCATTTCCGCAATTACAGACGATTCTTGAGAGCATTCAGAACTCTTCCCAAAATAACAAAACGGACTCTTTTCTAATCTTAGTCTCCTTTACAGAATTGTAATTGGATAATGACCGTCGTCACTGCCATAGGACTCCCGACGCTAATTGAAATATATCTGACCTCTAAGCGAAAGGGACTTTGGGGAGAAAATGCTGCATTTACGCTAATATTGGAGGAGGAATTTCAATTCAGCCATGCAGGCATTTTTAAATGATGGCGCAAGTTTTGAAGATTGTTTCTGTAAGCTTGGAGTTAACGTTCATCTTGCGAGAACCTCCTATAGGACGAGCTTAAATTAACTTCTGCTTAAAGAGCAATTTTGTTGTGCATAATAAGTGGCTTTGTGGATAATGAGAGAAGACTTACGCACTGCAACCCACGTGTAATTGTCGAGATGGTTACTTTAGTTGTCCGAATAATACACACCCGTTGTGGACGAGTTAGAAAAATTGGTTTTCCAAGAGCATGACTTGGGTGCAGAAAATTTTTCCTGTGGTGTTGCTGGTACTGACTTTACCAGGAACATATTCAGAGAAATGTCTCTAATTTTACAAAATAAATACTCAAGTTCGATTAATCTATGTGATCAAAGTTTTGTTTACCCATCAATAGTAAAACGTAGATAGGCTTGAAAATAGTAAAAACTATCTGCATACAAAATGATTTTTGCATTATGGCATTTTCTGAAGCAAACAAAGAAGCCATGCATGTGCTGGATGACTGAGTAGGAAGGGACGGGTTTAGACAATAATTTCAATTATTGTTATTCATCAGCGTCAATCGGTTAATCAAACAAGCGAACATAAGATAAGTAAGTAGATAATCAACGTTGCATTGGAGCAACACAAAGGGCAATTGGCGACTGAGACGATTTCAATACCTGCCTTACAAATTAATTCTTCATAGCTAGTTATCACGAAATAAGATGACAAATAAGTTAAAATTTAAGGAACACCAAACTTTCGAAGAGATTTGACACATTGAACTCTATCTCACATCTCCCAAGAGACATCCATTGGAGTTTGGATTTGATTTGTGGCTCTAAGGTCATTTTTACTACAAGAGAGCATATGAAACGAATAAACATTCTGAAAACTACATGTTAATATTGATTTCAAAGCAACAACGAAAGAAAAATCGGTCAAATTGATGCTACGGCTGATATTATCACTATGCATTCAATATCCTTGTATACAAGGCCTTCTGTCTAACCTGTCGTTTCCTGTTATCGATTTGATCAGAACAGGGACATGTCAGGATTTTATCAGAGACTGCGTTCCCCAGCTAAATTACTCATTGAATTGACCTATATTTTTCATAAGACATCGTCGCAATGAACTTGAAGCTGACATAGTCAAAAAGTTTTTTATTTTACGAACATCACAGCACATAAACGTTACAACGACAGAGTGACAAAGTACACTACTAGCATACAAAAAAGTAAACGTTATATACAAATGCAAATTGAAATTGTAATTCGCTATTCTCAGCAGCAAGTAATTTGAAAATGATGACGCAGTTCAAGGCACCACAAACTAATTTCTAATCTTTGTGTGTAGATATCTAGATATTTTTTAATTAATATCTAAAATATTTATTATCGCTGCAAAAAAAAACTAAATATACCAATCACAAAGCCTGTTTAGCCCATTTTAAATACGGCATTGTTTTTAGAGTTGAAAACACGCACATTTCAAGTATTTCCAAAACAATAAGACAATATTGCTTACGTCAACATGCAACCGATACATATTTCTTTTCCTTCTAGTATTTCTGCATAGCCCAAAAAGATTACTGAAGTTATTTTTAATTCTGGAATAGTATCTTCTTCATAGCTCATAAAAGCAGGAAAACTCTGGAATGGGGACCTTTTTTATATAAACAATAAAAATTTTAGATAATTGCTTTTGTGGATGTAGTATTTCCTAACTGATGTTTTTATTTGACGACTTCAAAGCTCTTCAAATTGTATTTCTGGGAGTATTATGTCCCATATTAACGGGAAAACGTTGTCTGCACCAGCTTGGACTGATCTGGCCACACAGACGGCTCTTACCACAGCTGTTGAAAAACGTATCTCTAAAGTTATTTCAAACAAATCAAAATCTTCAAAAACAATCGTGATTAAAAAAATCGATAAGGATATTTCGGTTATGGTAATCTGAAACTCTAAAACTGTTTTTTACCGGTACTTAATTACCGGTTTTAAGACCGCCTGAAGATGCCCCCAGGTATCCTTTGAAATCCTTCCTCAGTAGCAACAAAGGTTAGAGAACGGTCTTTCCACTTGGGTTGACAAGCAGTGGGTGGCTTTTATTAATGTTCTCCGACGTCTTAATAGGCGACAATGGTTCGGAGCCGTGTTTGTTTGTTGTGGTTTAAGAAATAAAGTATGCCGTTAAAAGACGACCTGGAAGCGCAACCCAGTGAAAAAATAACACAACACAGAAGGGCCGGAAAAAGAGTGATTTGAAAAGAATAAACGAATGACCTTCACGTGCCGTTGCCAAATCCCGAAAACAAAGAGTGATCGTGAAAAGTGTTGGGCAAAGTAATGACTTACATATGTGATGCTGGGATTTTATTATTCGCGAAAAGTCGGCGGATTTCTGTGCGACAAAGTTTTTTCAGGCCAGCCAAAGATTTGTCTCGCAGCATTTCCCATTTGACAATTGAGAACCAGAGTAGTTCATGTTGCAAAATCAATTCTTTTATAAAGCCTTGCTATCGTACCTTCCATATCAGGGCAAAATAGCTGCTTTTCAGAATCTTAAGTTGACTACTTCGCTTTCTCACATATTTTCAGGAAGAAAAAAGAAGCCATGACATGATACAAATAATTGTCATCAAAATTCGTAGATTTATTTATTTTCGATTTTAAATACATATTATTTTTTAAATTGATGATGCACTGGGCCTTATTAAAGGATACCTATATCCCAAGGAGCAGAATTATATTGTGTTCTGCAACACAACTCCAAGGAGTTGAAATTGTTCTGCAGGCATTTTGTCCAAATTTTGGAAACTGCAGTAAAATCAAAAACAGACGTTAGTTTGAACACAATTATCGGCTAAATATGTATTACATATTTATAATAAAACATAAAAATTAATTTACTTACTTTATTTTAAACCAAGGCACACTTTCAGAATTTGCAATTCTGTCGATAACTTTTGAAGTTAAATATTTGGTCATTGACATAGAAGATGTGTTATTTATAAAGTGTTTTTGGTAATTTGGGGCGGTGTAGGGAGGTTGTTCTGTAGCTAGAGAACAAAAAAAGGTGTGGCAAGGAACGCGCTTTGCACTGCAGACTCGTAACGCGTAATATTAAAAAAAGGCCAAAATTAATTTTCATAAAATAAGGGAAAATTGTTCTGCGACGTACGTCGCAGTTTTAAGCCCTTTCTGCTCCCGGGCCTTTATCATACAGTGTAGGGTTGTGTTTGAATACAAAATCATTAATGTTCAATGATTGATTTTCAGTGTAATAAACCTGTGGTCCAATGATGTCACATGATACATATCGGGATCACCTTAAAGTATAGTTCATCGCCATTTTGGTGACGTTTGGCGTTAATTTAATTAGTGTAGACCAATCAACTATCAAAATCCAATTCGGAATTCATTCTGTGAAATTTGTATTGGCGACGTACCAAAATCGTATTCGGAAAACAATCCAACTGAATCATTCAAAATGCGTACAGGAAATATATCGCCCCAAAAAACACACCACCACTTACATTTAGCTTGACAGAAAATGCCTCTTATAGACTGAAAAATGTAAAAATAAAACTATTGGTTCTTGGAATAAAAGGCAGTGAATAAATCAAATAAAAGACTAAGGATTCCTTGTTAAAAATATCAATATTGAAAGAAAGTTAGTGTTTATGTATTACATATTTATAAGAAAACAACAAAATTAATTAGCTTACTTTATTTTAAATCCAAAGCATACTTTCAGAATTTGCAATTCTATCGATAATAATAATTTGCAATTCTGTCGATAATAAATATTTTGTCATTTACATAGAAGATGCGTTACTTAAAAAGTATTTGTGGTAATTTGGGCGGTGTAGAAATGATGTTCCGTAGCTAGAAAAGAAAAAAAGGTGTGTCAAGGAGAGCGCCTTGCACTGCAGAACATCGTAACACGATTTTTAAAAAATCTGCCAAAATTTTAATAAAATTAAGGAAAAAATTTTACACAGACTTAGTTTGCAATGCGACTCACGTCGCAGTTTTAAGCACTTTCTGCTCCCGTGCTAAAGGTAACATAAATTTCAGTTCTTTTATTATACAAGTAAAATTAGTCAATTACACTATAACAAAAGAAATCGACGTACCTAGAAGGAGTTGTCCGATTACGATAAAAAGTGAGTGGATATCAAGAACATAGAAAAAGAAACGATTAAAATTTCAAAACAATTCAGTGATTTATATCAGAGTTTGGCCGTTACAAAGGGTGGAAGTCAATAAGAAGATGGTCTACCTCTGGCTTATCTCACCATTATCTTGTTAAAAAGTAAGTCCGGAGTGTCGCAAAAGTAACGGTAACACAACCGGTCGTAGAATGTCGTCTACGTACCGCTGTGCTGTAAGTGTGCCAGAAATGACTACCAAAGGGCTATCAAAGAAGATGGCACCCCAGACCATAACGCCCCGTTGTGGGCATGTGTGGCGTGCGATAGTAAGTACAGGATCACCGCGCTGTCCTGAACGTCTCCAGACAAGTCTGCGGTTGTCGCAGCTGGAAACGGGACTCGTCACTAAAGACTCTACGTCCCCAGTCAGCGCCGTTTCAAGTTGATAGAGCCTGGCACCATTGTAATTCTGCACCTTCCTGGTGCATCGATTTTGTTTGTCATAGAGTATAATTAGCTATATGTAAAACAGTATAGAGTATAATTAGCTATATGTAAAACAGTATAGAGTATAATTAGCTATATGTAAAACAGTAGAGTATAATTAGCTATATGTAAAACAGTATAGAGTATAATTAGCTATATGTAAAACAGTAGAGTATAATTAGCTATATGTAAAACAGTATAGAGTATAATTAGCTATATGTAAAACAGTATAGAGTATAATTAGCTATATGTAAAACAGTATAGAGTATAATTAGCTATATGTAAAACAGTATAGAGTATAATTAGCTATATGTAAAACAGTAAGAAAAGATTAAAAAGCTAGAATGTGCTTCATAGTAAATATGAAAGGTCTCTTTCAATAAATTCATGTGTATAAAATTTGCTTTAGGTGTAGTCTTCATTGAACCCCGACACACAAGTTTTAAATTTATGAAAGTGTTACCTCCTTTCTTAGTTTCAAATAATTTGATCTAGCCGTTCGTGCAGTACGAGTATCAAATATTTTCAGCTCTATTGTTAGATTAGTTCCCTATACTTTAATTCTATCTGTTCTTCAATCTTCCCAAATAACCGGAACATCACGCTGAAAATTTGCATTTTGTTATTGTGAAGAGGAAATGTGAAGTCAAATGTATGGTGTTTCTTTTTTAAGTTCAACTATAGTGTGCAATATTTGTCGGAGCATGTGAGTTCAAGCTCGTGAGTGGCATTTCAATTTATTTTCATTTTAATATTTATTGGTGTGGGTAACTTCACGGGGAAATTTTAATTTTATCTTTAACCTTTAGACAACGGCCGGTACAGTAGTTGTAAAATGATCGCGCCAAGAAGGAATTTTGAAAACGGTCAAGTACATTGTTATATATATAGCCCCGTAGTAGAAAGGTTACCTTTTGGTAGGGCTACAGATATATTTGGCGCGATTCTTATAGCTTTCAAGGTACAACTGCTGTACCGGCAGTAGTCTAAACTCTTTCTTGGCGCGATTCTTATAACTTTCAATATACAACTGCTGTACCAGCAAAAGAGTCTAAAGGTTAATTATAAATTTAATATTTCAAGAAATGTTAATAGAAATCTTACATATCGGTGGGATTAAGATTTTCCTTTTTTCTAAAGCAATTATTCTATTCTGAGCATTGTAATGTACTTTTTAAGAAATAAGCTTTTTACAGAAGAAAGTTCAATTGAATGACCTCCTGGTGGTTGTCTTGACGGGGCATCTCGTCAGTACAAGAAAACGGACCAGATCGGAATGGACGAAATACCTCATCATTAGAAGAAAACGGACCAGATCGGAATGGACGAAATACCTCATCATTAGAAGAAAACGGACCAGATCGGAATGGACGAAATACCTCATCATTAGAAGAAAACGGACCAGATCGGAATGGACGAAATACCTCATCATTAGAAGAAAACGGACCAGATCGGAATGGATTAAATACCTCATCATTAGAAGAAAACGGACCAGATCGGAATGGACGAAATACCATCATAAGAAGAAAACGGACCAGATCGAAATGGACGAAATACCTCATCATTAGAAGAAAACGGACCAGATCGGAATGAACGAGATACCTCATCATTAAAAGAAAACGGACCAGATCGGAATGGTCGAAATACCTCATCATTAGAAGAAAACGGACCAGATCGGAATGGACGAAATACCTCATCATTAGAAGAAAACGGACCAGATCGGAATGGACGAAATACCTCATCATTAGAAGAAAACGGACCAGATCGGAATGGACGAAATACCTCATCATTAGAAGAAAACGGACCAGATCGGAATGGATTAAATACCTCATCATTAGAAGAAAACGGACCAGATCGGAATGGACGAAATACCATCATAAGAAGAAAACGGACCAGATCGAAATGGACGAAATACCTCATCATTAGAAGAAAACGGACCAGATCGGAATGAACGAGATACCTCATCATTAAAAGAAAACGGACCAGATCGGAATGGTCGAAATACCTCATCATTAGAAGAAAACGGACCAGATCGGAATGGACGAAATACCTCATCATTAGAAGAAAACGGACCAGATCGGAATGGACGAAATACCTCATCATTAGAAGAAAACGGACCAGATCGGAATGGATTAAATACCTCATCATTAGAAGAAAACGGACCAGATCGGAATGAACGAGATACCTCATCATTAAAAGAAAACGGACCAGATCGGAATGGACAAAATACCTCATCATTAGAAGAAAACGGACCAGATCGGAATGAACGAGATACCTCATCATTAAAAGAAAACGGACCAGATCGGAATGGACGAAATACCTCATCATTAGAAGAAAACGGACCACATCGGAATGGACGAAATACCTCATCATTAGAAGAAAACGGACCAGATCAAAATGGAAGAAATATCTCATGATTAGAAGAAAATAGACCAGATCTTTATCTCGTCATCATTAAAAAACTTCAATATCGGATGTCCAAATATTTCGTGATTAGCAAAATGGGTCATATAATGGTCAGACGATGTATCTCGTCTGAACCACTTAAAGGGTTAATATTTAAAAGGTTACCCACAAATTCATATAATCGAAAGAAAGGCATTCATCTACTAAACAGTACTTGGGCCCACTTGGATTGATGGATCCAGATGGAGTTGCTTATGGGTTTGTATTTTACAGGATTCGTTTACTTGGAATATTTTTTTTACTGTGTGTAATAGCATGTAACAATTATATATTCTTATACAACAAGGATATATCTATATTTCTTCGACAAAAAAATAGATGTTTTCAAAATACAAGTCCAAAGGTCAGATTTAATGATATTGAAATCATAAAAGCCATTCGTATTCATACAATATATCATTCGAAAAGCCTGACGATGGATTATTATATAGAAAGGTTACACATTTATCTACACTGATATTTTTGAATCAATAATGGAAATAATTCCATGGAATCTGGTACGTACTTACTAGTGCAGCCTAGACAAAAAAAAAGAAGTCATACATTATTTCAAAGAAACCTTAACAATCACTAACTTCAACGGTAAAAATCTGTTTATAGAACTAAAGTTGAAAAATATTTTAAAACTATTGAAAATAATAAAATGGCTACATTTTGAATTCGTGTAATATTTTGTAACATAAAACGAATTTATCAAACAACTTATGAAAAGCGACTAATTTTGCTGAAATTTCTTTTAGAATTAATTTTTAATTGAAATTGATATTCAAAGTTTTGAAAAGGACGGAAACGAGTTTAATGAGCAGAAATTAGTTTCATTACTTGAAACTAAAAAGGAAAAAATAATCTGGGATCGCATCAAAAAATTAAGGAGCGGTGATGTTAACATGGGGAAAAAGGAAACCGAAGCTTAGCGTTATACATCGTTACTTGTAAAGCTTCGACACGATATAGTAATATTTTTTGTCAACTGTGTTTATAATTTCAATCTGAGGAAATTAATAGGTAGTTGAATTTACATCGCACTGAAAGGAACACATCGTAATTTTGAACCATTGTCAGATGACACAATTAGAAGTTAGCTGGCACCCCACTCTCCAAACTTCGACAACATGCCAACGTAAGAGCAGTTTTGAACCCACAACCCAACGATTGCTATTCCGCGACCCTACCTATTGGGTTACCTTGATGAAATAGGAGGCTCAAAAATAATACATATGGTGAAGATGCTTGCAGCGAGGAGCGGGTTAAAAATGGCACATAATAGATTTATTCAAGTTTAAAGAAAATAACTGGACCTATTAAGATGCAGCAATATAGCAGCTTATACCTTAGTTCAACATTTCTTAAATAAGTTGTATTAAAACCGAGTAGTCATTGATCTTGTGGTGAAGACTTAAAAAAGTTGTTTTATTGAGACATAATATAACGACATTATGCGTTAGAAATAGCAGACTCCTGGGTCTGCTATTTCTAACGCATAATGTCGTTAGTCTCGGGGTGAGACCTCCTCATAATGTCTCGGGGTGAGACCTCCGAGCAGCTTAGAGGTTAAAATCTTAAAAGGGCAAAAAGTTTGGTGCGAAACGGCAAGCAAAGCGATAGGAAGGAGGTGCACAATCAGCCAATTTAGGCATTATATCAGAGGTGTCTGAGGTAGTTATTTTAATTAACGTTGCACTGGAGCAATATAACGGGCTATCGGCAACGGTCCGGGATCAAACCCGAAGGGAAAGATGCGGGGACGACACCACGTAATTTTGAATCACGATTAAATGACGATTGCACACCTGAACTGGCACCCCACTCTCCAAATTTCTACACCAGAGGTTTCTGAGACAGGAATGCAGTGCTATTGAAAAAGATGAGTCTGCCTGGGAATTCGAAAGAGAAATAAATTGTAAATATAAATAGAATTATTAAAAAGTGTTTCGGATTTTGTCACATGAATAATACTGGCCAACATTGTTTAAAGTATAAAAAATAATTTCAATTTTTAATGTAAACGCTTTAATCTGATATATTTGATACTTTTATTACAATAAATGCAATTATAAAATCGGGAAAAAATTATAATTCGCATATTTGTACAAAGGTGAGAAAATTATTATTTTACTGCAATCGTGTCTATCATTAATAATTTTTTTACGATATCAGTTATTGACTGTTAATATTAACAGTTTAATCAGTACGGTTAGGGGTACCAGTGTTCTACACAAAGAATTGCTGAATTTAATGGTTGTTAGAATTGTTGACTTAGAAATGGACAGTAATGGTTAATTTTAACAGTTATTAACTGCTTAAAATTGATGTTAAATAATGCCTAATGATGGGGTAGTGAGTTCTAACTTCTTATTTTCACCAATTACTCTTTATTGCAATCTAAATTATTTCCCTGCTATTACAATAAAATTCATCTATAAATGTTAATATTTTAGATTAAAGATGTGCTCTGTTCTTCCCGTAACAGTTAAAATATCAGTATTACTACAAATTAACACTTAGTAACTGTTATTGAAAATGGATATCGTTAAAAGTTATGAATAAATGTTAAAAAGTAACTTTTAGCTAATAACTAAGAATTTATAACAAATTAAAAAAATTAAAATTAAAAATTTTACATCTATCTATATACACTCTAAGACAAAAATAAGTTGCACTTAGAAGGAATTGTCAGAATACAATGAAATTTACAAATCTGGTAAGGTGCTTAAGAATGAGTAAATTATTAAAATTTGAGACTGAAATATGCAAACTTTATTGAGAAAAAGTGGTATGATTCAGTATGGCGTATGACTGCCATTATTCCTAATGCAGCATGCCAAGCACCTTGGTAGTGAGTCATACAGGCTCTTTATGAAGTCCTGCGACAGTCCATCCCATGCTGCTTGAACCCTGTCACGAAGTTCCAGCAGATTAGGCAGTAGTAAGTATGGGATCGAGCATTGTCTTGTTGAAAAAGCGTGTGAACGGAGTTCAGGAATGGGAGCGTAGCTGGCTGTACAGTTTCTTGTACGTAACGAACACCAAAGATGATTTGGCATCATACGCAATTGCACCTCACACCATGACACCTGGTCTTCTGGAGGTGTGACGCTGCATAACAAACCGTGAATCTTGGCACTAACCACAATGCCTCCACACACGGATTCGATTGTCGTCTCCACCCAGACAGATGCGGAATTCGTCAGTGAAGATCACTCGATGCCCCATGTCCGTCTGGCACGACACCATTCCAGTCTTTGACGGCGATGCAATGCTGTTAAAGGCAGTCGTCGTAACGGTCTATGTATGTCCGGTTTCTCTAGGCCTTCCTGAGCCTGGTTGACACAACAGCGTGCAACAGTAACATCACTACAACTAATGTTGTTGTTGTCGTGTGGGCCATATATGGCCCAATTGGGGGTGCCATTGCCCCGGAGGGTTGGACTTCTTCATGCATGACACATCCGTTTTACAGGAAAGTCCCTTTCACACATCCATTCACTCACCCATATCGTAATTTAGATCCCAATCAGAGGCCGATAACCCCCTGATCAGGTACCACCAGAGGTATTGATTTGGTATGGAAACATGGGGGACTTTGTGACCACGACCTATTTAACGTGCCCCAGCCACCATTAGCGAACACGACGGTCTTTAGCCAGGTCTAAGCGCCGATCTCGCAACCATCATAATTGCAGGCTCCGCTGAGGACAGAACCCACAACCCTTCCGATGCAAGCCCGAAGCTCTACTGACTGAGCTACCGCGGCTCGGTACTACAGCTAATATGTTGCGCAATTCGTCGATTAGACCATCCACCTTCTCGGGGACCAAATTACTCGGCCTCTGTCAAACTCTTTTAGTTGCTTAAATTACTTGCGAACTTTTTGTTGAGGCATAACCACACACACACACACACACACACACACACAATGAGAACCAACGTAATAACCAACACAACAGCATGAGTTTAAATGAATTTGCTGTGCTACTGGATGTCCTTTTATGCCCCGGTATGCAGCGTGTTTGAGAGCTGCCCAGCGTGTGGCGCATGTTCAAACGATTCAGAAAATTTGATCATTTGCATCTCCAACGCAGATATACCACTCCTCCAATTTTTATTTATACCGATCTACTCCTTGTAGGTGCAACTTTTTTTTTTGTCTTAGGATGTATATAAAGCAGAGTTGGCGTCTGTGCTTGTCTATTCTCTATGCAAATCTACACCGTTTGACCAATCTACACCAAATTTGACTTACACTTTGGAACCCTGTGGTTACGATAGGCTAACTCTTAACACCCGTTCTATTTATCCTAGGTGTGCCGAAGGAGCAATAACAATTCGAAATTCCAATATATATAACTTTGCGTATAAAAGGATTGCTGTACGCAGCGCAGATTGTTTTACCAGTGTTAATCGAAAATCAAGTTTTCCAATAACATGGTTTTTCCAGTATTGCTCGAAAAACAATTTTTTTCCAAAGCAAATAAAATTATAATATTTATGTTTTAACTGATATTTTATTTCTTCCAATGATGTAAATAATTTTTAAGTATTGGATTTGCAATGGAACTCGAAAAGCCCAAACGAAAATCTCATTGATCATAAAAGCGTAATTTTCCTATTCGGGGGGGTATCGCAACTAGAATTAATGTTTAATTTTTTTTAATTTGCTTAGAATTCGGTGTTCGCGTAAATGAGTTGACAGCAAAATGTTGCGATCATATTTGAGCAGTTCCAAGTTTTATAAATGTGTTCTTTTTTGTAAATAAATCATTATTGTCTTTGTCAATATTGTTTTAAATTCTTTTGTCCAAAAGTTCTATTTCAGAATACATTCAGAGTCGAAATTCGACACGTTTGCTCAGATTTTTTGTCCAGAACTTTAAACAAGACTTGGAATAGTATCACAGTTAATAATTTTGAAACATTGAATTGGGGCGTTCGGAGGTTGCTTATACTCTACATATTAAAGCTGTTCTTATGCAACTTAGATACATGTGAATCATTCGTTGAAAGTAGTGATTTTCTTTTTGTAAAAGCGCTGTAAAATCAATCTTCTGTTTATTAAAAAATTGTAATCGATTGAGTTTGATTTGCCTTCACGGATGACATTTATTTCAAACACAAGCTCACGTTATTCCACGTCCCGCTGATTAGAATTTTCAAGAAAATATGCGTTTGCTTCAAACTAAATTAATCACAAATGCTGTAACAATTTAATTTACCATCCTCTCCTTTGCTGATGAAATTTGAAAACATAGCTTACCAGGTGCAAGAATGCCACAAGTAAAATATATTCATAGGAAAACTAAGTGCAAGACAACTCCGAAAATTTGCCATTTGTACTCAAAATGAACGTACGTGTATATTAGTAATCACTCCAAAAAACTCAAACTCGACTTCTGTAATAGTCACCTTCAAAAAAAAATGTAGTTTGTCTTACAGCAGAAGTGCGATGAATATGAAGTGGAGTATACGGGTGGATATATCATGTATACATATTTGCGTTGTGACATTCGACCACCCACATTCCCTTCGTGAAGCTTGGATGCCGAAGTAGCTTGGAATAGCCCTTCAGAACGGTTGAAACATTCATCCATCAACTCGTTAGATTGTAGATCTGAATGCCGACATGCCCCCTGCCTAGGCTCGACCCGCCCTTGATTACATCCGTCGGAGAAGGTACCAGAGTGTCACCGACATAGCGGTAAAACAAAGATGAGAAAAGGGGGCAAAGATTCTGTGATGCCCTCACACGAAGCCGAGTTGAAAAGGCAAATCGAACACCATCGATCGGGACTTGCAACTTGAACTTCGGCCATGATGGTTATTTTATCCAAACGCCCTTTTCGGAAGCGCAAGCCTCAAGCGGAGGCAAACCTCATCCTTAGCGACAGATAGGCGCAGATAATTTGCGGCCTATATTAGACACAGTCCTGTGCTACCAGACGAACATCCCGGTTAGATTTAGGACGTCCGTCCTACGTGTAGCCAATATTGGCAGATAGGCCCAGATCCTTTGAGGCCTATATTTTTCGGAAGACACAGTCCTGTGCTACCAGACCACCATTCCGGTCAGATTTAGGACGTACATCCTACGTGTAGCCAATATTGGCAGATAAGCCCAGATCCTTTGAGGCCTATATTTTTCGGAAGACACAGTCCTGTGCTACCAGACGACCATTTCGGTCAGATTTAGGACGTCCGTCCTACGTGTAGCCAATATTGGCAGATAGGCCCAGATTTTTTGAGGCCTATATTTTTCGGAAGACACAGTCCTGTGCTACCAGACGACTATCCCGGTCAGATTTAGGACGTCCGTCCTACGTGTAGCCAATATTGGCAGATAGGCCCAGATCCTTTGAGGCCTATATTTTTCGGAAGACACAGTTCTTCCTACGCTCCGGCAATTTTATGAAAGAGACGAATGTTACTTCCAGGACGACAAAACTCCATGTCATGTTGCAGCCTCTGTCAAGCAGTGGTATCAAGACATGGATGTAAAACGTCTTCCCTGGCCTGCTCAGAGTCCCGACCTAAACCCCATAGAACATTTGTGCGACGAGTTAGAACGACACTTACGGACCAGGGAAGCACGTCCGAAATGTACAGCTGAGATGGCGTCATTCTTGCAGCAGGAATGGACACAAATACCCGTAGCTGTGTATCGAAACCTTGTTGAAAGTATACCCAGAAGGGTTCGTAGTGTAATTGCAGCACGTGGGGGACTATTCCTCTATTAAACATATATTCTTTCCCTTATACCATCACATCTTGCTTGTCCGGTCCATTATTGTAGGGTAGTGTCTAATTGGTTGAAGGAGTAGCAAGTTAGATTACATAAACTGTTTCTTCATTTTTTTTTTAAACATTAACATTTTCCTCAGGTTTGTCATGTTTTTTCAACGCTCCCTCTCTTTCTTTTGGATGCCTCTACAATCACCGTAGAGACGAAAATTGAAATGCAGCGAAATAACTCTCCGGAAGAAAGAGCTAAAATTTTACGTGGTCATAAAAATTCTGGCTCCATCGAACTATCAAAAGGTATCTATTCCTAATTCCTTCATATATTAATTTAACAACTAATATTGCATACTGAAATCATATTATTTCGTTAGATATGAATAACAGTCTGGAGAGGACATTAGCGTCAGGAACTCCAAATATTTAAGCGTCGTACTAGAGCAACACAACGGGCTATTGACGACAGTATTGACAACACCACGTAATTTTGAACCACGGTCAGATGACGAGGCAACATCTGAGCTGGCATCCCACACTCAAAACTTCCACACCAACACAACGTGAGGACTTTCGGCCACGACAGATTTGAGGTACACCATCAGCCTCTACACCATACGCTTGGGTAACACTGTAGTTACTCTCCAGTGTTAACTAAAGACAATAAATCCCCTAAAGAAAAGTGTTTCGATGTTTTAATTTTGAACATCGATGTTCAAAATTAAAACATCGATGTTGATAATACATCGCCCCCAAAACATCGATGTTTTTAAAATTCAGTATATTTAAACTTTTTCTCCCGTTTCTTAAAACTGGTTTAGCAACTAGTGATGCTACATCGACAGCAAAACATCGATGTTTTAAAACTTCGATGTTCAAAATTAAAACATCGATGTTGATAATACATCGCCCCCAAACCATTGATGTTTTTAAAATTCAGTGTATTTAAACCTTTTCCCCCATTTCTTAAAACTGGTTTAGCAACTATTGATGCGACATCGACAGCAAAACATCGATGTTCAAAATTAAAACATCGATTTTGATAATACATCGCCCCCAAACCATCGATGTTTTTAAAATTCAGTGTATTTAAACTTTTTTCCCCATTTCTTAAAAATGGTTTAGCAACTAGTGATGCGGCATCGGCTCCAATACATCGATGTTTTTTATAAAACATCAATGTTTTTAAAACACCGACATCGATGTCGCATCCCTACTTTTCAGACCCTTCACACTTAGACACTTTGGTCTAAAAGTATGTTCAATTTGCTGATTATGAAAATTATGCTACTTGGTTATTTTTAAAATTTTTATAACAGTACTTTTTTCATTTAAAAGTAAAACATCGACAGTGTAAAAACATCGATAAGTTTAAACATCGATGTTACAAAAACATCGACTCCAATACATCGATGTTAAAAACATCGATGTTTTAAAAACATCGACATCGATGTCGCATCCCTAGTTGTAGGTAGCACCGGTTCGATTATTGTAACTTACTCTGTGTATATTTCTCTCTTCTGTGTTAGTATACCTTTCCTTGCTTGTGTATATCTATTACTTGATGTTTGTCTTGTACTTGGCAAAATATAACCCTTACGCCATAAAACCAAACCGATAGATGAACTCGAAGCCAGAATACGTGCTAAAGACGCCTATTGCGTAAACGCACTGTTTACGTTACCTCTTCCACCTATTTGACCAATTGACTCGTCCCAAACAACATGACTCTAGAACAGTGGTAGTCATTAGTCAGCCTGGTCCCTACTATCCACTAGTGGGCGATTCAAGCTTTCATGGTGAGATGTAGGGGTTGTGTCCGATGATGAAGCTACCTTCCGTTATTATTTATGACAGGGCAGGTTGTACTGCACAGTAGTGCGCATGACGAGGACAAGGTGTACCAGCGGCCATCCCTCGAGTTGAGTTCATTTTATGGTGGGGCCAGTACGTAGTTAGATTTGTGGAAGTTAGCAAGTGCCTACGGCTTCAAACAAGTTTTATAAATTGTGTGAAATATTGTGAGCTCATGTCTAAAAAAAGAAATATGCTCGTGGCTATTTACCGGTGTATCTGAAGATGGGTTTGATTGAATCTGTTGCAAATAAACAACTTCCAATCTGTTTACTGTGTCATAAAACGTTAACCAATGAAGCAATGAAGCCAAGTCGATTGCGAGAACATCTTGCTACAAAGCATCCAAAAGATAAAGACAAGACCATTGAATATTTTCAGGAAATATGTAAAAAATTTCAAAATCGTCCAACAATCCTTGCATTATTTAAGACAGAACATGTAACGAACGAAGACGAATTAACTGCCGGTTATCGCATTTCACAATCAATTGCAAAAAGTAGTAGAAGCTATAATATTGGAGAAACTTTAATATAATACCCTCTATAAAAGAATCTATCTAAACAGTAATATATTAGGATATGATATACCTGAAGCTTTAAAAACGTTGCCCCTAAGCGGTAGAACAGTGAAGCGATGAATTGAAGAAATGGCAGTTGATGTTGAAAATTAACTTATTTGTATTCTCTCCCAAACTTAATTTTCTATACAATTGGGCGGATTGCAGATACCAATGTTTTATTGATGACATATGAACATTATTTTGATGAAAACAATACATTAACGAGAAGAAATGCTTTTCGCAATAAATCTCATTACAGATACAAGAGGATTATCAATATTTAATACTGTGAAATAATGCTTTGCAAAAAATAATATACCTTTGAACAATATTGTTGCAGGCGCTACTGATGGAGCATCATTAATGGTAGGTCGCTATCATGGATTTGTTGCTTATTTGAAGGATTGGTATTGATATTTTTAACTAACGTCGTACTAAAGCAACACAACGGGCTATTGACGACGTTCCGGGAATAGCTTATTTGAAGGAAAAAGTGCCAAGTGTTTTATGTATTCAGTGTGTGGTGCACAGACAACATTTTGTAGGAAAACATTTAAGTACAAGTCTCCATTCATCATTAACTATAATAATTAGAGCAGTAAATAAGTTAAAATCCGATGGCAAAAATTATAGAATGTTTCGACAGATGTGCCAAGACAATAATGAGGTTTTTATTATGTAACTTTTACACACAGAAGCTCGGTTGCTGTCAAAGGGTACTTGGTTTTTCTCGTTTTGTAGCATTATATGATAGTGTCATACAATTTTTTGAAAGTATTAATGAGACCAATCTCTGTCAACAGTTAGAAACAGTAAAAATGCCTTTTATTTGGCAGATATTTAATGAAATCCAATTTGTAGCTACAAGGAATTGATAAAACTCTGACACCGATAGCCAAAATATTATGTTATTATTTATCGACAAACTTGATCTTCGTTTTAATTTAAGAGAGAATTTCATCAGTTTCCCGAATTATCATCTATAAAAGATGATGTAACTCTAGAAGAGATTGAAAGTTTAGCAGCCCCCTTAACGAATTTAAATTGGACATGAAAAAACGATTTGAAGATATTTTGAACGTGAAGGTGTATGACTTGATGAAAAACCCTTTTAATCCAAACATTGAGGATGCTGGTACAACTTGCCAAGAACTGTTTAGATATGATGAAGAAATTAAATATAATTTCGATACTGGAGGATATGAAAACCAATGGATAAATAAAAAAATGCCTGCGTAATATCCAAGTATGTGAAAAATGATATTCAATTTATTGATACTTTTTCCTACCTCATATCGTGTAGAATCAGGAATAGTAGAATATTATCACCAAACAGAGAAATAGTCTGAAAATTTCCGAGTTACCTTCGTTTGTTCTTTACAAAAATTAAACCAGATATTAAATATTAAGTTTCGCATCACCAGTCTCAAGGATCTCATTAATAATTAATTAAATGTAATTTCAATAAACTTTATACTTTTATAGTTTCATTATTTAATTTTTTTTTCTTCAATTTAAGCAGCTTCCTCACAAGTAGACGCTGTATCGATGGAGATGCAGAAATGCATCATCCAATTTAATTTACTGTGTATTATGAACATATGCAAAGTACACAGTGTCGTAAAACTTCCCGTACTCCAACTTTAAAATATTATTGCCCATGTTTTTTTTTTAATTATTGTATTTTATCGTCTGTTCATAGTTTTATCGAGTCTAATATTTATTGTTTGGTTTTCTTCGCGCTCAAGTTGTGCGATAATAAAGTTTCACGTCATTTTGTTCATTGTAAGATGAGTGCATCACGCATTCAAAGAATTGCGCTGTTTGAGGTTTATTTTGAATGTAAATCATATGAAAGATGTAAAGAATTTTGGCGACATAGATATCCAAATGATGCAATACCGAGTAATGATACGCTATATCAACTCGTTCGGCGATTTCGTGAGACAGGTTCGATGGAACACAAAACACAGGAGTGGAAGACCGAAAGTCGTTACACCAGACTTGTGTAAGAAACTCAACGGAGAATATTGCAATCCCCTCATCAATCCGTGAGGCGTTTGTCGCAACAAATGGGCACATCACAGGTATCGATACATAAGGCTATAAGGCATTGCATTTTCGTGCTTATCGTGTAAAAATATTACAGGAGCTAAAGCCACCGGACAATGAGAAGCGGCTTTAATATTGCCGATGGTTTTGCTCTTATTATTGCGATCGACTCATCTGAAGAAACCTTTAGCCACCTCGTTCCCTGACTTTTTTCTGTGGGGATAATTAAAGAAAGAGGTTAATGAAGATAATCACCAAACAATAAGTGATCTGAAAATTACCATTACTCAAGGATACAAGAAGCTACTCACAGCATCTTGAAACGCGTTTCCAAGCATACGTGCAAACGACTTCAGCTTTGCCTCCAGGAAAAGGGCTTAAATTTTGAACATTTATTATAAATGTAAGTTCACATTTTTTGTCCTGCGTTTGGTTAGAAATGCTTTTCACCATTGGCATAAAAATAATTGTTTTAAAGGTCGTTGTTTTTGTATAATAAATTCACGAATTGTCTAAACGGGAACTTTTAGAACACCCTGTATGAATAAAAAGATAAATTGAACTACATATTTTTTTTTACTAAATCTCCACTCAAAAATCACGAGTGCTTTACTGTTGCGTTAAATGAAGTTACTGCGGAACCGGTGGGTAGTTAGAAAATTTTACTACCAACAAAGATACAAAAGTGGGCGGTGGGTATGAAAAGGTTGACTAACACTGCTCTAGGGCTATATCGGGAACCCCACAACACCAAAACCATAGTTTGGAATCAAGTCCGAACGAAGTTTAGGGCCCAATTCGATCAATTTCTGAAGGTCCCCACAAAATATTAGGGGAAAAAATCGTTAGCTAAATTACGGTTTTTGAAATGAAGATAATTAAATAGTTGACATACGAAAACAATTCTAAAGTAAAGAAAATCATACATTTAAATGTGCCGCTAAATAATTTAAGGGTAAAATTACGCATTAATAAATGCATATTTTCTCAATCCGATTCCCCTTGGAGTGTGTGTGTCCGCATTTGGGGTAATCGATGGAATCCGATTAGGGCCGGCTCCATTTGGCGTTTTTAGCGCTGGAATTCCGAATAGACGTAGCGTGGAAGTTTGGAGAGTGGGGTGCCAGCTCAGGTGTTGCTTCGTCATCTGACCGTGGTTCAAAAATACGAGGTGTTGTCCTCGCATCTTTCCCTTAAGGACCGTCCCAATAGCCCGTTGTGTTGCTCCAGTACGACGTTAACTAAAAAAATTACCAATTACCGAATAGATGTAATTAAAATTTTCGACATGAATATATCTACGGAATGCCATTCAATCCAAAAAAGAATGGAATGTAGGTTTTTTTTATTAGCATTACACTGGAGCAACACAACGTCGTACAGGAGCAACACAACGGGCTATTGACGACGGTCCGATAATAATCCCAATTTTTTTTTAGTTAACGTCGTACTAGAGCAACACAACGGGCTATTGACGACGGTCCGGGATCAATCCCTTAAGGGTAATTGGCAATTTTTAATTTCCGTCGTACTAGAGCAACACAACGGGCTATTAACGACGGTCCGGAATCAATCCCTTAAGGGAATGTTCCGAGAACATCACTACGTAATTTTGAACCATACGTTATTTAAGTTATTTTATGCATTGGAAAATAGTGCCGACCAACCGGTATAGTGGTTAAGGTGTTAGCCTCTAGAACGGAAGGTTCCTGGTTCGAATCCGGGCCCGGGCATGGATGTTTGTAAGCGTATGGTGTAGAGGCGGCTGGTGCACCTTAAATCTGTCGTGGCCGAAAGTCCTCACGTTGGGTTGGCGTGGAAGTTTGGAGAGTGGGGTGCCAGCTCAGGTGTTGCTTCGTCATCTGACCGTGGTTCAAAATTACGAGGTGTTGTCCTCGGATCTTTCCCTTAAGGGACTGATCCCGGACCGTCGTCAATAGCCCGTTGTGTTGCTCTAGTACGACGTAAAAACAACAAATTACAAATTAAATTACATTGGAAAATAGATGTAAAAATTTTCCAAATCACAAGACATTCAAATCCAAAATGGTGATTGGTAAATATGTTAATTTTTTTATTGACATCACTTCAGACATCGGCCTTCTCTGCTCTCACCATAATGCCGGATTGGAAAGGCTGTAATTGCCTTCTTCAGAGATCCGAAGCTGAAACAAGGTAGGCGGCAGAAAACGAAACACGTGCTTCATCTGAAAAAATACTCTCGAGGGAAGATATCTTACCCTTTGTTTATTCGCCGAAAAGCTGACCTCATTCGTCGATGTGTTTACTTCGGTTTAATTCCTGCAGTGTCGAACCAACCAGATGGCGCCACGGGATAAAGGCAGCTCACTTCCGTTAACAAAGCAACACCCGGCGTCAATTCGTCGGTGCGATACTTTGAAATGTGTGGCGGCGGGGTTTTTTCATTTGTTTTGCCAAAAATTGACCATCAACACGTGAAGCATTATTTCTTGCACACCCTCGCAGTCAGCTTTCCACGTTGCAAGGTTACAAACATAAGTAATTTCGTTTCCGAGCTCGCATTTTTCTCACCAGTTTTGAGGTTCAGTTGTATTTCCCAACACTTGGGGCCGACCAACCGGCCTGGTGGGGTGTTAGCCTCTAGATCAGAATGTTCCTGGTTCTATTCTGGGGTTTTAAACGATGGTGTTGAGGCGGCTGGTGCACCTTAAATCTGTCGTGGGCGAAAGTCCTCACGTTGGGTTGGTCTGGAAGTTTGGAGAGTGGGGTGCTAGCTTAGGTATTGCCTCGTCATCTGACCGTGGTTCAAAAATGATATGGTGTTGTCCTCGAATCTTTGCCTTTGGGGATTGATCCCGGACCGTCGTCAACAGCCCGTTATGTTGCTCTAGTACGACGTTAGTTAAAAATTAACAAATTACCCAACGCATAAAAGGCCTCTTCACATCAGGGAAAGATAAGGTTTTTAGCCGTCCAGGCTTGAAAGGCACGTCTCGGTATCTCGGTCATGAGAAAACTAAGGGCATTATTTTAATGGAACGCAATATTACTTTGGTTTTGGCAGTATAGTAACGTCACACTGTAGCAACACCACAAGCTATTGGTGACTGTCCGGGATCAACCAGGCAAAAGTAGATGTTTTAAATAACGTTGCACCGGAGCGACACAACGGGCTATTGACGATGGTCCGGAATCAATCCTCAAAGGAAAGATCCTAGGACAACACCTTTGAAAATTTTAACCACTGTCAGATGACGAGTTCAACACCATTCACCAAACTTCCACGCCACGCCAACGTGTGTGTTTGAGGTCACGACCGATTTAACGTGCACCAGCCTTCGCGTCCGTCTGTTTTTGGTTGGACCTAGTTTCGAACTCGCAACCATCAAGTTGCCAATCCGTTACTCTTCTAACCTGGATACAGCTGCACAATATCAGATAAATAATTAATGCCATCAGTAAATCTATCTGAAGAGGAGACTTTAAGTATTTTAGACTTCAGTGCTACTCGGAAAAACAGAGAGCTTCAATCATTTCATGGATCAAAACATTCATGTAGTTCTGTCAAGTTATACGTGGTTCAAAATTACCATGTGCTTGGTAATGTAATTTTTAGTTAAAGTCGTACTAGAGCAACACAACGGGCTATTGACGACGGTCCGGGATCAATCCCTTAAGGGTAATGGTAATGGTAATTTTAGTTAACGTCGTACTATTGACGACGGTCCGGTATCAATCCCCATCCGAAGAGCTATCCCGGATTTTAAGAACAAGGCAGAAATATCTCTGTATTAAAAAAAACTTGCCGCTGTCGCAGGATTGAAAACGGGTTTTTTTCGCTAGATTCTTAGACGGTTTCCCGAGAAAGTACGGATCAGAACATTACGAAATAAACATGGTTTGTTCAAAATTGTACAGGGAAAACGCTGAAGAAGATTTTTTTCCGTAGCGGCTCTTAGTTAAGGGTTTATTAAATGTCAAAGTTGAATAAGCGAAATTTCTATCACGAATGGGCAAAAGACGTTCAAATTTTCTGTCTTCAGAAGAGTTTTTTTTAGAGTATCTCTAAACGTGAATTTTTGCGGCTCGCCGAGATTGTTTGGAATTTTCAATTTGGTTCCTAATAATATTTTTTTCGGGAAAAATCAGGACATTTTCGTTACTTGTTTTTTAAACTGCCAAATCTATATCTTATTACTATTAGTTTTTAAATTTGAAAACATCGTAGAAATCCTTAGAATGTACTCTTTCTTACGGTACAACTATTTATGAAATTGGTTAATAAATAAATTTGATGCGATGAAAAGTTGGTCAAACAAATTTCGAATTTTTTAGATCGCGGAGCGATTGCCGTTCATACTTCACGGAAATAAAAGTTACATTTTCTGACAAACGGGTTTGCCAGATGAACTTGAAACTCACTGTGAAATCATGCTCGTTTTTTCGCTCGATTCTCAGACGGTTTGCCGATTAAGTAGAGATCAGAAAATTACGATATTAGCATGGTTTATTCAATATTGTACAGGGAACAAGATGGAGAGAGTTATTTGCTGATGCGGCTATTAGTTTAGGGTGCACTAAGTGTTAAAGTAAAAAAAGCGAAATCACTTGCAGAAGTAGTTTTGGTTAGCGAAGTAAACCAAAAGAGATTGCGTAGCAATCAACGGGGGTTGGTGAGCGTTAGCGAGCAGGGGGCGGAGCCCTCGCTGTGATGTTATGGTCCGGAAAGTCAAATCTGGATTATACGAATTATTAAGACAGTTTCGCCGTCGCAGGAGATTGACTCTGCGAAAAAAGTGTTAGTTTGCGAAGCAATCTCCGGGAAATGGCGAGAGTAGGCGAGCAAGGAGCAGAGCTCCCTAGTTCTTTAAAAAAAATTAAAGATTTACCACTGTATGCTGAAACAGTAAAAGACAAAACAGTCAAAATGTCTTCGAATATAACCAATCACAAATCGAAGATCTTAAATTGGTTTCAGTTTTATCAATAGCTGTTGACGAATCTTGTGACATAAATGACACTGCTCACGTTTCACTTTTTGTCTGATTTATTTCGTCTTCGGGTCCTAAAGAAGAACTTTTAGGATTACTGCCACTGAAAAATCAAACACATGGTGAGTATATTGCAAATACTGTCATTGATTGCAGGGAGAAACATATTCCACTCGATAAAATTGTTTCAGTTTCAACAGATAGGGCAAAAAGTATGACCGGAGAAAAAAAAGGTGTTGTTTCAATTTTGAAGAAAATAATTAATCCCGAGATACTTGTTTACCATTGTATCATTCATCAAGAAACGCTTTGTGCGCAGACATTTCCAGAAGAAATTTGCAATGTTTGGAATCAGTGATCAAGATTTTCAACACAATTGTAACTAAAGCTCTTTATCATCGCCAATTTAATGAATTTTTAGTTGAAATGGAGAGCGAATACGCACACAGGGGATCTTCTGCTGCATCATAAGGTACGTTAGCTTTCAAGAAGAAACGTTTTAAAACGTTTGGTTTCCTTATTACTTGAAATTAAAGCATTTCTCCTTGAGAAGGGCGTTGACCATCATAAACTAACGGACGATCAGTGGATTCAAAAATTTTATTAGACGTAACATGGTAGACGTAACGTCTTATCTAAATAATCTTAATCGTAAACTACAGGGAAGGGAAACACAATTTTTTCGATGTTGGAAGAAGTCATTTCATTAGAAAACAAATTATCCCTTTTTGCTCAAGATTTTGAAAGAGAAACGTTATTTTCCAAGCCTGTTGAAACATCGCCAAGAAAATAACTTGGTAACTGAAATTTAGTAGTATCGAACAATAATTTTAAATGTGGGGGAAGCTTTTCTACCGAGGTTTCAGAAATAGCATAACGACGTTAGCCTTTGTTAAAAACATCAGTGCTGACGTAACATAATTGAATTTTTCTCCCTTTAATATTGACAATAGGCAATTAGGCAATTTTTAGTTAACGTCGTACTAGAGCAACACAACGGGCTATTGACGACGGTCCGGGATCAGTCCCTTAAGGGAAAGATCCGAGGACAACACCTCGTAATTTTGAACCACGGTCAGATGACGAAGCAACACCTGAGCTGGCACCCCACTCTCCAAACTTCCACGACAACCCAACGTGAGGACTTTCGCCCACGACAGATTTAAGGTGCATCAGCCGCCTCTACACCATACGTTTACAAACACCCATGCCCGAACCCGGATTCGAACCAGGAACCTTCCGATCTAGAGGCTAACACCTTAACCACTATACCGGTTGGTCGGCTATTGATCTTGAAGCTTTTGAAATGCAATTACTGGTAATGGTAATTTTAGTTAACATCGTACTAGAGCAACACAACGGGCTATTGACGACGGTCCGGGATCAGTACCTTAAGGGAAATGATGATGATGATGTTTGAATTGATGTTATAAAATTTAAAAACTAATAGTATTAAGGTATAGATATGATAGTTTTAACCAAAAGTAACGAAAACTTCCCAATATTCCGAAATTTTTATGACCAACTTTTGATAGTATCGACTTTATTTATTAACCAATTTCAAAAATAATTGTACCGCAAGAAAGAAGACATTCTAAGGTTCTTTATGATATATAATATTAATCCGATATAGATATGGCAGGTTTAAAAAAATGTAACGAAAATGTCCCGATTTTTCCCGAATTTCAAAAAAATATTATCAGGAACCAAATTGAAATTTGTAAAAAAACTCGGCGTCATACAAAAATTCACATTTAGAGGTACTTTAAAAAAACACGGCTGAAGACTGAAAATTTGTACGCCTGTTGCTCACTCGCATTAGAAATTTCGTTCTTTCTACTTTGACACTTAATAAACCCTAAATCAACAGCAGCATCGGAAAAAAAATGTTCTGAATGTCGAAAGTAGACAAAAGGAACCATTTGACGTAGGTGAGAGTTTCCCTTAAGACGATCCTCTGGGTCTTTTGGAGTGAAGATAATTCTGGGGTTGCAGGAGACTTGAAGAGAGGGAAGAAGTGGAGTCCTTCAGGCGTCCAAATTCAAGTGTTGCTTTTGATACAAATGTATGGTATTGATAATGAGGAAGTAAAGAAAATGCTTTAATACAATGCATACTTTCTTTAGTGTGAAGGAATCATAATCATCTAATGGTCTATGGGCCTCAGACAAACTTCTTTAGGCCCAATCTTTTAAAACCAGCTCTGGGGTAGCGAAAAATGATAGTGCATCGACATTTGATGCTCCAAGAACATGGCCAGCATATGATACAAACCATCGCTATGACCTTTACCGAAATTTCATTGGTATAAAAGAAAGGGAATAATCGTATTAGTGATCCCATGGTAGTTACCTCCACGTTTTAACCTCATTGGGCCCAATCTTTTAAAATCAGAGCTGGGGTAGCAAAAACTAACCATACATCGGTATTTGATGTTCCAAAAACATGGCCACATTCAATACAAATCATCGCGAGAACCTTTACTGACATTCTATTTCAGTCCAAGTGATTTTTTACTGCAACGGTGTACGACCAGTACTTACATTTCTTATAATTATTTTGAGCAGTATTCAGAGCGCATGGCTTTTCAACCCTCCAAGTGATTACGAGATGTCCATCAAGATCTGACCAATTTTGTTGTAAAGCTCGGATTTTGCATATTTCGCATATCTTTTTTTTTAGTTCCTAATGTTGATAGAAATCCGTATTGAGTGTTTTTTAGCAATTTCCAACTAAAATCCGGAATTTAGTTTGCATGTTTTTGCATATTTGGGACCATTTTGCATATTTGGGTTTTTTGCATGTTTTGTGCAAATTTGGACAATTTTTCTCTATTTTTAAACATGTTTGCAAAAAAAAAATTCCAAAGAACTTTGCTTAACGCGTTTGAAAGGAAGGCTTTCAGAAGCAATCAAATTCAAAGCAACTACGACTCACAAACAAAAAGGTGAGAATATTCAACAGCCTTTCATCGCGTCAAAAGTTTGAGTCATTGTCCCAATGTTCGTAGAAGAACGAGATGTACCAAGATCAAGGCAATGTTGAAATCCAATATTGCTCTTAATAAGTTGGAGAATGAACATTTTAGAGCCTTCTTGAAGAAAAGTTCACAGGTGAAGAAATTCCTCTTGAATCGACCTTCAGGAAGAACTACATTACGCCAGTGTACGAGAAGGTGATACAAAGAATAAAAATTGAGATAGGTGATTCCCCCATCTGGATGTCGATGAAACGATTGATCCCTGCTGGCAATACCTAATTTATGTAAAAAGTTGGAAAAAACAAATCACTCCACGGACATCATGACAGTGGGTGAAGCGTTTAATAAATAAAATTGTGTTTTAATTGAATGAAAGTGTGCCTTAATTTCACTTTATCCTCCTCACTACCCTTTTTGTAAGAATGATTTTTTTTTGTTTTGTAATTTCGCATATTTTGGGGGTTTAGTGCATATTTTTGGATTTTGTAATGCATATTTCAGGTCACATTTTTGCACATCGATCCTAGCTTTAGTGATGAGATACCTCGTGAACAAGATACTGTTGATCTATTGATGGGTCTGATTCAGGCAATTTTCTTCTAAATATGAGATATCTCGTCCATCAAGATCTAGTCAATTTTACTGAGATGAAATACTTCGTCGAGACAACCACTAGATGAGGAAAACGAAGAGCTGCACAAGTAAAGAAACAAACCACTTTTTTTTTCATATATCGCTCATACTTGAGCAAATTCTAAGACACTATTTATTATGGCGCATACATTTAGAAATAATTTGTGGTGCATTCAAGAGTGAGAATTTTGGGTAGAGATTTATAATTAATTTTATTAAATGATATAATTTTGCGATTTTGCTTTAGTGTTTAACTATATGATTTCATAGTTTTTATTCTACATCCAAATTTTGAAATTGTCTACAATTGCAAGTACACTCAATTTACGCAAGAAAACAAGAAAGTTTTCAAAGAAAAAATCCATACAATAAATATGTATATCCAAAAATTACTGAATCGCTGACCAATCACTTCGTAAGGTATAATGTTGTTGTTGTTGTTGTCGTACGGGCCATATATGGCCCAATTGGGGGTGCCATTGCCCTGGAGGGTGTAAGGTATAATCTCACCTCTTTATAATATTGTATGCAGCACCAAAATTCAAATCGAATGCCCCCAACAGAAAAATTAATTATTATAAATATCTGTAAATTCTATGCCAGTTAAATGTATCCTTCTTTCGTGCAGTATTCAGAGCATGGCTTTTAAACCCTCCAAGTCGTTACGAGATATCTCGTCCATCAAGATCTGACCAATTTTGTTAATGACGAGATACCTCATCATCGCAAGAACACAAATTTACCTTTAAGAAAACCAATATTTCCCCCCTCATCTTCAAGTAAACAAACTATAAAGTGATAGAATTGACTACAATCTTGAGCATTTTATGACTGCAACTCGCTTTTCTCATATGGTCAAAGTTGGAAGCCGTGTCCATCCAAATTTTCACCATGTGGTCACGGTTTATGGTAGTTAAAGGCACATTAGGAGATTGCTTCAAAAATCAAACCCCTTTGTGAATTTCATCGTATGAGAAATAAGTGGAAAGTTTGCGTCTTTTTATCCAAAACTCCTTCAAAGCATTTGCAAAAAAATTGGCATGCACCATTCTGAAATAAAAAATATCTTACGAACTTCGCCGCTTTTACCATACACTATATTGACAAAAGTATTTGAACATGTTTTTCCGAAAAGTGCTTTATTATTTTTAGCAACAGATAGGCCCTCCTTTTGCTTGTATTACAGCTGCAACATGTCGAGGCCTACTTTACACAAGTTCTCTGCAAGTCTGGACAGGAATAGCTCGCCATGCTTCTTGCAAGGCAGTGGGAAGAGATTGTTGTGAAGATGGGCGTGCGTGGCGGTGTCGTACTCGTCGCTCCAGTTTGTCCCACAAGTGCACGATCGGATTGAGATCGGGACTCTAAATAGGCCAGTCAAGTAAATTCACTTCATTTTCAGGAAGCCAGTCCAGCACACGTTTTGCAGTATGACATGGAGCTCGATCCTGTTGGAAGAAACAACCATCATCGCCGTAGTATTGCCATAGTGTAGGCAAGGCCGAATTATCCAGAATGAAATCAGCGTTCATGGTACCAGGTACATAAAGCAATGGGCCGAGTCCTAACCAGGAAAACATCCCCACACTAAGTTGGATATCTGCAGTGTCCAAATACGTTTGCCCATATAGTGTTTCCCTAGTAACAAATAGTTGGCTGACTTCTAATAGTGCAATTTCCTGATCTCAATAACACACAAATAGTATTTGTGCATTATGGCATCTAGCTATAGCAAAAACGTACCTGTCTAACAGCATCCGTACACGAATAGTCAAAAAAATTTTGTAAGTAAACATATTACACGATCTGTCTGTTTCTAATACAGTTTTTTTTCTTCTAATGGCGGGCACATTTCACCTAAGTCATTGGCCACTACAAGGCCGGAAGTGATGGCCACTTGTGCAGGAGCACCCAGTGGGAGGACCATCATTGCCCCTAACAATTTATACTTCGTAATTTTGAATCATGTTCAGATGACGAAGTTTCTAATACAGTAAAGATTACGATTCTACTGAACTTAAGACATGAGTATACGTGGATTCACGAATCCGTATTTTAACCTGTCTAGTCTCCAGTATCATTGCCATGCAAGCTTTCAGATGCGAACTTTAAACATACGGTAATGGTAATTTTTAGTTAACGTCGTACTAGAGCAACACAACGGGCTATTGACGACGGTTCGGGATCAGTCCCTTAAGGGAAAGATCCGAGGACAACACCTCGTAATTTTGTACCACGGTCAGATCACGAAGCAACACCTGAGCTGGCACCCCACTCTCCAAACTTCCACGCCAACCCAACGTGAGGACTTTCGGCCAAGACAGATTTAAGGTGCACTAGCCATGCTTAAAATATTTCCCTATTTCGTATAAAATCTATTTCTTCCTTCGATGTTAAAATTGTAAACCAGAAAACCCTCAACTATTTGAAATTCAATGAAATTACAATTCTATTCAAATTAACTACAAATGAAACCTGTACACAGATAATAAAACCTGCAGGTATCTGTGTATTAAGAACATGGTCTTGAAGTGAAATCCGTGTACTAAAAACAAGGGTTTCAAATTGCCTAATACATGTGTAATCTCTTCATTCGAGCAGTTTTAGCAAATTCAGATGGCATTTGACAGCATGGGCAGTCTTCTCTCATCTTAAACTGAGCACCCACTTCATAATTTCCAATGGCCTATTTCGACACACAATTTGGAATCAAAATTGAAATTCAGATACTAAATTTCATGTCAATTGGTCTTACCGTTTCGAAGTTGAGTACAGAAAGATCCTACTGTTAAATCAGTTTCTTAGACTTTTGTGGATATTTTCCAAAATATTTCTATAGCGCTGGTATTTTGAACCATGTTACTGTTAAATTACCCTAACAAAATCCACCAAATATTTTATTTTAAAAATAGTTTTTAGTATGCAATATTTATTAAATTAATATTTAAAAATATTATGAACTGGAACCTTATATTTTGATGGGAATCGATTCAGGACTTTTAATGTGTGTGTGTGCATGCAAAGTTTCAGCTCATTCTAATTATTTTTTGCGCTACATTAAATTTTCCTAATTATGGCGTTGGGTTGGCGTGGAAGTTTGGAGAGTGGGGTGCCAGCTCAGGTGTTGCTTCGTCATCTGACCGTGGTTCAAAATTACGAGGTGTTGTCCTCGAATCTTTCCCTCAAGGGACTGATCCCGGACCGTCGTCAATAGCCCGTTGTGTTGCTCTAGTACGACGTTAACTAAAATTACCATTACCATTACCTAATTATGGCGATTTTAGAGACAACCAAAACTTTATAAAACGTCTGACAAACGTTAGTATAAATATATTTGATACACACAGAGTAATGGTAATGGTAATAACGTCGTACTAGAGCAACACAACGGGAAATTGACGATGGTCCGGGTAAATGGTAATGGTAATTTTTAGTTAACGTCGTACTAGAACAACACAACGGGTTATTGACGACGGTCCGGGATCAGTCCCTTAAGGGAAAGATCTGAGGACACCTCGTAATTTTGAACCACGGTCAGATGACGAAGCAACACCTGAGCTGACGACGATCCGGGAGCGATCACTTAAGGGAACTATCCGAAGCAGAGTAATGGACTGAGGGTAACCGGATGGTTGAGAATATGAATCCAACCAACGACCGTCGTGTACAAAGGGGTCTGGTGGACGTAAAATCTGTCGTGGCCTCTAATGTCCTCACGTTGGCGTGGGGACATTTGAGGATACAACAGATTGGCAAGCTCGGGTATGACCTCGTCATCTGACCATGGTTCAAAATTACATGCTGTATTCGGAGATCCCTTCGGGTTTGATCCCTGACTATCGCCAATAGCCCGCTGTGTTGCTCCAGTGCGATGTTATTAAAATACCTACCAACCTGGATAGTTATGGTAATTGGTAATTTTAAGTTAACCTCGTACTAGAGCAATACAACGGGCTATTGACGACGATCCAAGATCAATCCCTTAAGGGATAGATCCGAGGACACCTCGTAATTGTGAACCACCTGAATAGTCATGAAATTTTATGTGTTTAGACAAATTTAACGATGCGGAATCTGTTTATAGCATCAAAACATGGTGTTTCCATTAGAAATTTCGTTGTTTGAACAAATTTTGATATGAAGATGTCCCCTTATGCAATTTTTTTGGATTTGAGTTTGTAGAGGACATTATTCCTTATTGTATACCTTTCACTTAGCTCTCGTATGAATAGCGCTCGAAATAAAGGTGGTTTAGGTTTTTTTTGCGACTGTACCTTTAGTTCACGTTCAAAATCTTAAGAACTCTAGTTTCTAGAGCTTTCATACTATTACATTAGCTATCGTAACGAGTTTTCACACGGTCTTTGGGACACGAAAATCTTTGCCGACGATTCTTTGTCATTCTTTACACATCACCGTTTCCTAATTTTGGACTCCAGAAAGGCAATAGCCTTACAGGCCTGTGTATATTTACCCCAAAAGTCTATCTTAGAGTTAACTTCCAAAGTGGATGTTTGAAGCGTCAAAAACCTTCCTCCCCATATAAAATTTCTTTTTAAAATTCAGCTTTTATACCTAATTGTTAGATGAAGTGACAAGAGGTAAATTTTTAAGAAGTGAAACCTTATTTATTTTATATATTTTCGAAGCTTGTTTCTACGGATTACACGTACAGTTGGAGTATTTAAATTTATGTTGGAGGGGCAAGTGCAATACTTGGACCCTTAGGTCTTGGTGACCGTCTCCAGATGCAGCGGCCAAACAAGACTTTGTTTCGCCACGTTTTGATAAGTGTTATATACTATATCGGGCACCTCAGAAAGAAGAGAAAGGATACAATAAAATTCATATTGAAATAGTAAAAGCTTCTTTTAATTTTCCGGTAAGAATTTGTCTTTGAATTATTTTATATTCTATAGAATAGTAATATAACACGCTGGGGCACTTCATACATATTTTTCAATGACATAACCTGGAAATTTTTATTTTTTGACTTGTGTCACTTTTCTTGCCGGGGTGCGATATATGCTTATGATAATCAATCATGCTGATTTCTTTCTGTAAAGGAGTCCAAAGTAAAGGCTGAAGTTTCTTTTAACTTTTATGACTACCCTTAAAAAATGTGACTCCTGCAGAGTGCATATTTGTTGCTAAGGCCTCTTCTGATAGTAATAAATCGATTTAGACGTTGCAGTATATCAAACTGATATGTAGGAGTTGTACCAATACTAATTGTACTGTTTGTTTAAATAAAACAAATTTGATGTCAATATTTAAGAAATAAAGTATTTAGTTATTTTATAATTTTTCTAGTTTACTCTCCATTGGAATATTTTGAAGTCTCAGAGTTATGATTCTTTCCTTGAACATCAAATACGAAATATTTTGAGTGTACATCAGAACTAAAATATCATCTGAACAATTTTGGACCATTAGAACATGGCTTGTACAGTATAGTTTGTAAGTAGTTTTGTATAAAAGCTACTAGATGTATTACAATTTTTTTGTCAATTAGTGAAATTTTTGCTGCACAAAACGTAAGTAAAAAAGGTACCGGAACTTTGAAAAATTACAAAAGTATAATTAATAGCATTGATAGTTTATTTAATGAAATGGAAAACACAAACACATTTTTTAATCACTTTAAGTTGTTTTAATTCAGATTTGTATATTTTTTATTCTAAATAAAATCTATAGAAAATATTAGGGTTATAACTAGGGCAACTTTTTTTTTGTAGTAAAAATGGGAAAAGTTGCATTTATCATTCTTTAAAATTGCATTTATTTTTGACTAGCCACTGCGTGGCTAGCCCGGCGTTGCCCGTGATGTAAGTTATTAATCTAGCGTAAAATTTTCCGAAGATTTCAAATCCGTTGAAATTTTTTATCTATCTTAGCTATTCCAATTTTACGAAAAAGAATTAACAATCCCAGTCAAAATGTTTTTTTAATTTTTTTTTTGCTCCAATTCCCCGAAATGGAATAGGAGAGGAAATGTAATCTATTTCTTTTTTTCTAACGCGAAGGGCAGAAGATGCAATCTGTTTCACGTGGCGTCACAATCTCTTGCGAAAATATAAAAGATATATTCAATTTAAAAATTATTTTTTTAAAGAAAATCATACTTTTAGGTGAATAAATAGGCTAAAGTGAAATTTTCCGCAGATTTCAAATCCGTTGAAATTTTTACTCCATCTGTAACGGTCTGGGAGATAGAAAAGAGAACTAAGTGACTCCAGCAGTTAAAAGATTTATTGTCTGGCTCGAAAATCATTCCTCCGCGCAAAATCAAAGTAGAAACGAAAAAACTAATTTTTTCTGAGCGTTCTCCGCGATGGAAAAAATTGGCATGGTTAAAAGGCTGACGGAAAGGTCGAGTGGATAGAAAAAGTGCAGTTTCGGGTGTTTCTTCTTTTCACCGGAAGAAACACGTTTGAAGAACCAGGTAGAGAATAAAACTATTAAATTCATTTAAAAATCTTCTGGATTGAATTTAAAAATTCGCCGCGACCCACAAATTGCAAAAATTCGGACTACCTGTGCACTAAATCTCATAAATTTTGTGGCCGCGAAAAAACAAACACTTCCTTTTATACTATTAGAGATGCACTAAAACCTAAAATAAATTATTAAAAAACATGAAAAAATTCAAAATATATTGACAGTTTTAGTCGTGTACGACAGTATTATAATACATAATTAAATATAGAAGAATGTTGAATGGCCGATCCCTGGCCAGTAATTTCTTTAACATTGAAAAACAGCGCCAGCCGCAGTCATATAATGTGCTATATCGGATAGCAGAAGTGCATAATCCTTTGGCTCAACATTCAGAGATTTTAAAACGTCATCTACAAGGCGAACAACATATTCATGATCACTCACCTCGCAAACTCTGCAGTCGATTACCCAAGTTTCCTCTGGATAATCAAGAGTGCCAACCAATGTGTTAAAGTACTTCTTGCCATTTATTTCACTTTCGTCTGTTTGGACGATAACCTTCTTTCCATGAATTCCTTGTTTGATCAGCAATACTTAGGCGTTCACAAGATCAGACACGTGATCAAAGGGTTGATTCAGAGGGCAAAAAAATGAAATAGTAATTTCATATTTGTTCATTTTAAGCTAAATTTTAAAAAGTTGCAGGTAGTTGCATTTATGCAAAAAGTTGCATTTATGCAGAAAGTTGCACTTATGTTGCGGTTATAACTCACTTACAATACACCCCATGTAGGAGAAATTTTGGTTTTAGTACTTAACATGCAGCGTAGTACGTGTGAAAATAAGTTGCATTTGTCGCAAAAAGTTGCCCTAGTTCTAACACAAAAAGTGCAAACCTTATGCACTACTGTTTGTACATTGCAACACTATGAAAGACATTTATTCCACGTATTACACTCATTGCCATAAAAATTTGCGCACCAAGAAAAAGTCGTCAAAATGAAACGAAATTTTACACATGTAAGTACTACTTTGACATACATAAGTGATTAGAAAATCAAAGAAAAAGGATCATTTAGTGGAGAAAAAAGTACAAATGAACGGAAGTTTTAGTACTCTTTTGGACCCCCTCTAGGGCGAATGAACGATGCGATACGAGCGAGCATTGAGGCATATAAGTTCCGTATGATGTCCTGAGACATCTCGTTCCACAGTTGCTGTAAACGCGCCTCTAGTTCGACGAAACTCGTAGGGTGTCCAACTTGCCGCCATAAATGTTCCTAGATATGCTCGATTGGTGACAAATCTGGGTATCGAGCAGGCAAGGGAAGGGTGGTAATGTGGCTGAGGCAGTCTTGTGATATCCTTGCTGTGTGTGGCCGAGCATTGTCTTGTTGAAAAATGGCTCCTGGTAGCCCTGCCATGAGTGGCATCACATGTGGCTGAAGTATGTCATGGACGTACCGCTGGGCTGTCATTGTGCCATGGATCAATATTAGGGGTGACCGTGTATCGGAAGCAATGGCACCCACGGCCATCACACCAGCTGTGGGAGCGGTGTGTCGCTGTAAAGCGAAGGCAGGATTGAGGCGTTCACCACGGGGCCTCCACACACGAACGCGATTGTCATCACTGCTCAAATTGAATCCCGATTCGTCGCTGAAGACGACCTGATTCCATTCCGTTGCAGTCCAATCCCGTCGTGAGCGACACCACTCCAAACGGAGTCGTCGGTGGGTGGGTGTCATTGGCAGCACACGTAATGGGCGCCGCGATACCAGATGTCCTTCAGCCAGGCGCCTTGCGATGGTTCGGGAAGACACAGGGGCCGTTGTGAAGGTGCTGCCTGTGTCTGGATAGCGGCCAATGAGGCAGTTGGCTCTACGCGTGCGTTTCGTATGATGTGGCGGTCTTCTAGACGACTGGTCTGTCGAGGGCGTCCTGAGCCTGGTCGCCGTGTAAATGACGTCTCTTCTGTCCACTGGTCCCAACACCTCCTCACAGTAAAATCAGAACGGCCTACTTGACGAGCTACTCGCCGAGTTGACCACCCAGCTTCCATCATCCCGATGATTTTTCCCTTCTCGAACTCTGACAGCTGCTCATATTGTCTTCGATGGCGGCGTAACGGAATGTCTACCTCAGCGTTTCCTTTGCAAAAGAAAGTACACTCAAACACGCTTTGCTTACCTGTTTTATACTCCAAGGAGAGAGAAGTTCAACGCCCTCTAGTGGCACTACACAATGCGCAATCACGCTGCATTTCTAATCATTTGCATATCTGGCCGACATGTACCTTCATGCCAAGTTTCGTTACGATCCCACAATTATTTCTTGGTGCGCAAATTTTTATGGCAATGAGTGTACTTATAGTGGTTTAAATAAACGATCAAATTTACAGAGCTATAAAACAAAAATAATGCCGAAAACCAATATCGTGCGATGAGCGCCTGCACACGTCGTGGCATCGAGTCATAGATTCTGAAAGTCATGCTGAGGAAGGGCGTTCGAGATGGCCTCTATCTGATGCCAAAGTTCAGAAGTAATATCTGCCCGACGAGCATGTCCAATCCGGGGAACGTGCAGGCCATGGAAGAAGCGGAACCTGTCGTGCACTGAAAAAGGCTTTTACATTCCGAGCAACATGTGAACGGGCATTGTCTTGCTGAAATACACAGCTAAAGGAATGCGTTGCAGGAGGGGTAGGACCTCGGGCTCCACAACTTACCTGATGTAGCGCCCGCTGTTCAGGTTCTTCACAAGGAGGAATTTGGAGCTCCAAATTGTATATAGCGATTGCACCCCAGACCATAACACCAGGCGTTCGTCCAGTATAATGCTGAATAAGACATTCCGGAAGAAGGCGTTCACTTCTGTAGCGTCTGACGAGTACGCGTCCATCGTTATTGACCAGATTGTAGCGAGACTCGTCTGAAAAGACGACTTGTTGCCAATCGGCACGCCATTGGCTGTGTTGAACTCATTGTACCTGGAGGTGTCGGTGGTTCAGCGTCAAGGGAATCATGCGCAGAAGAATCCTTGTACGTAGCCCATGGCGCAGCAGACGTCGACGAACCGTGGAAGACTATGACACACTGTAGACGTGCTTCAATGTTGTACCAACGCACGAGAGGACGCTGTACGGTCCGTCAATGCAATGCGGATGAGGTGTCTGTCGTCCTGTGGTGACGTCATAGTGAGTGGCCGGCCCACTGAGAAGTTTCCACTTGTCCTTTTCTCCATGGTCCCTCTCTTCAATACACGTATCACTGTTATGGCACTAAGCCCCGTACGAGTGGCGATTTCACGATACGAAAGTCCAACCTCACGGAGGCCGATCATGCGGCCCCGTTCGAATTTAGTTGCTCGTATGGTACTCTGCGTTTTTGGCGAGGCATATTGACTTCTAATCAATCATTTACAGCAGTCAAACGACGATACACACATTTCAACTCACCTTTACAGTGCTTTTTATACACGGCTCGCTTCGAAATTTAGTGTTTCTCGGTTCACACATACCGCTTTGTAATTCTAATCATTTGCATATCCTAACCTATTTTGCATTTCCTGCAAGTTTCGTTTAAATTGCATGATTCCTTCAGGATGTTGAAAGTTTCATTAACAGTAGTGTATTAAAGGAAATGTGTGTGTACCTCAATTAATATTTTAAAATTTAAATTTCTAAGATATAACTTTTCTCTAATTTTAAATTTTAATTTTATCACACTAAAAATTCCCATTATGAACTGATGTATAGCTAATGACTAGTTATCTTTTGAGTACAATGACTGTCAGAATATACTTTTAAAGTTAAATCACGACTATTTCATCATTAGTCTCAAATAGATTCTATCAAAACAATTTGATAAATCAGGCAGGAATATGTTTTGTAAAATTTCCACAGAATAAAAACGATAAATGCATATGAATAAATGCAAATAAATTCTAAAGAGCATTTACTTAGATGAAATAACTTAAGAGGGATCTTTCAAAAAGGCGGAAGTTCAGATGAAAACTATAATCTGGAATAAATGTTATGATCACATGTCAATATGTGATTTTTCTGGGACTTCCCATACTTGGGTACACATCCTGCATAGTGTGTTTAATTTTACTCGAATTAGAATGTTCACAAACCTAAGTATATAAGAAATGACTTTTTTCCTTGAATACAAGACAATTTTAATTTCTACGCTTTTTACAAAATTACATTCTTAATTTGAAGTTTGAACATGCTGCAGCATTATGGAACTGTTAATACTGACATTCACTATAACTAGGGCAACTTTTTTGTTGCAGTAAAAATGGGAAAAGTTGCATTTATCATTCACTAAAGTTGCATTTATGAAAACTAAGTTGCATTTATTTTTGATACACTAAAATCTAAAACACAAATTACTCGTAAAAAATGAAAAAATTCAAAATTTACTGACAATTTTAGTCATGTACAACAATATTATAATACACTATTAAATACAGAAGAACGTTGATGTCGTTGAATTTCCGATCTTAAGCCAGTAATTTCTTTAACATTGAAAAACTGTGCTCAACACAGACTGATGTTGCCTGACATTATTGCAGTAGTAAATACTGACTTGGGCAAATATCCCCTCGGAAAAGTGTAGCAATAACCGTCAGGTCATTATTATTTTCCAATCGTTTTTAAGATACGCTTTAAGGTTGCAAGGATCTTCTTTAAAATCCATCGATCTGATATCTTCATAAGCTGACTCAATGTGGTATGCTTTCGATTCCGATTTTTCTACGAGACGATTCAAACATTCGTAGCTGCTTTTGATTTTCAGCAAACTTTTTGGGTAAAATCCGCTGACTTTACTACAGTTGTGAAACTAGTGTGCCACGCAAGTAATTTGGAGCAATCACGAATAAAGCACCTAGAGTGTGTTTCCAGCCGCAGTCATATAATATGCTGTATCGGATAACAGAAACGTAAAATCCTTTCGCTCACCATTCAGAAATTTTAAAACGTCATCTACAAGGTGAACAACATATTGATGTTCGACACTCACCTTGCAAACTCTGCAGTCGATTACCCAAGTTTCCTCTGGATTATCAAGAATGGCAACCAATGTGTTAAAGTACTTCTTGCTATTTATTTCACTTTCGTCTGTTAGGACGAACACCTTCTTTCCATGAACTTCTTGTATGATCCGCAATACTATAGATCAGACACACGTGATCGAAGAGTTGATTCAGAGGGAAAAAAATGAAATACAAATTTTATATTAATTTTAAGCTAAATTTTAAAAAGTTGCATTTATGTTGCGGTTATAACTCACTTACAATACACCCCATGGAGGAATAATTTTGGTTTTAGTACTTTACATGCGGCGTAGAACGTGTGAAAAAAAGTTGCATTTGTTGCAAAAAGTTGCCCTAATTATAACTTAAAGATTTAAAAAATATTCTAAACTGTTCACCACATTTTAACAAGTGTAAAATATGCAAACAAATCAACATTTAATTTCAGAACAAGTTTTAAAACAATTTTACAAAGGTTGATTTATTAAATAGTTCAATGATTAATCCCCTTGCACTTTATTATTCAAAAGAAATTAAAAGCTGAAGGTGCAAACTTACTTTTAAAACTACTTTGAATAGGTTTTGCTAAATAGGCGATAGAGTTTATAGCATACTCTTTTATTTGACTCTACATAAATAATTTTAAATTTCATGAATTCAGCATGTTACTCTTTCGAAATCTCTTTGTAAAAATATTATAAATATAAAAATGATACTTTATACTAGTGAATTAAGCCAGAAAAGAAACTATAATCTGAGAAATAAAAAGTAAAATTGCTTTAATCCTTAACACTTGTTTATTTTTTATATTACAGCACCACGTATAAAAGTGAATTAATGTTTAATTGTTTATCGTGACAAATATACAAAAGTAAACGGGAACGATAATTAACTTTTATCAATTTCCATATTTTTGTACAACTTGTATGTTTACACAACTATCCCTCTCTCAAAACACATTTGTTGACTCCATTGATTAAAAAACTCTTAAAGGAGTATTACATTTTAATTAGTGACAATTTTTAACAAAACACAAACCTGTGCTATCATTGAACTTCATGCTAGTTGACAATCTATATGCATTGAAAAATTTCTCGAAAGCAACTAGCCAAAATTGTAAGTAAAATTGCTCAAATAGAGATCACTGAATACCAATCTCGTAGAAAAGCTAACAAATCAATAATACTGAAAGGATCATACATTAAGGATTTTTTCTCTACGTTTAAATCCAATGTCAGGAATAAAACTGGTGACAGATGCTTTGTGCTTCAAACAGTTCACAACACTCAAAAGAATGATATTGCTCATGAAGATTACTTTTAGTCCTCATGGTACTCTTAATCAGTACAGACTGAACATCATAACTTAATTTTATATTGTTTCAGCCTTCTGTCATTAGTAAGACCAGGACTCCTAAGCTTTTACCTATTTAGTTCTATTCCCTGTTTCAAATCTAATATATTTTTGTGATTTGAGATATCCTGAGAAAAAGTGAATTTTATAACACCAAAAAGTGTATAATTGGGGAATCAGTTTAGAATCTAAAATAACCTAAAACAATCTTAAGCACCTCGGAAAACCTAACAATTTTTTCAATCTAAAATTAACCTTTTTTAGTTATTTCCTTTATTAAATGCATTTTTAATACATTTTTATTCCAAATAAAGCGGTGTGTTGGGTCATTTGCAGTAACCCAAATGTGATACTCCCTTGCTACAAAAAGACTACTAAAACTTAAGTCAACTACAGCAAAAACAAAATTTAGTCAGCCAATCATTGCTTTCTCTCATAATCCTTTTGGAGTGGCCAACTAAATAGTTTTGTTGAAATACAATATATAATAGCTTAAGAATTTCACCTTCTAGAAACATAAATGGTCATTGATGTGCAAACCTTGATTTCCAAAATAGATCAATATTTGTAACTGCTTCACTTAATGTGTGATATTTTAAAAAACAAAATTTAACAATTTATATTTTTACACAAAATTATTGACTGAAACTAAGACATTTAAAGAAATCCTGTGGTATGTTCACTATAAGCTGAAACTGCAAGTAATGAATGCATTTCTGGAATTGGCCCAGTTAATCATGGATAATGTAAACATCAAACTCAAAGAAGTCGTGTGTTTTCCTGTTGAGCAGTTTTGATTGTTAAGTGCCTAAGCCTTTGGGAATTGGCCTAAAGCAAACTTCCCAGCATTAATCTATTACAGTTTTAAAAATAAATCAAATTGGCTAAATAAAATTGGGCTATAAAGAAAATTTTAAATCTAATTGTCAAGGGGTATAAAGTTTCATGTGCAAAAGCACTTTACTATGGTGTGTGTGTGTGTTTCAGTTTTGTTGCATGACTATGTTTATCTTTCCTAATAAGATTAAAAATACTCAACTAACATATAAGGGAAAACACTAAGTTGTGTGCAAGTAATCGCCATTAACAAAAAAAACTAGCCCCCAATTTCAGCTATTGAAAAAGCTGAGTTAGAAAACTGAAACTTAAAAATCAGAACATGAGCTAAATATTCTTATGCAAGATTTCCATGTTGTTGTTTCTAATGCCTACACTGGCAGACCAGAGGAGTGCCAGGCCCGTCGAAGACGGCAAGAGGCGAGGGGGGGGGTGCGATAATGTAATGAAATTTCAGAACAATTCAAATCAATGCAATATGATAGTAAAATCGCTATCAAAATCAATGTTGTAGTGCATTTTTTAAAAAGTCAGTGAAAACGTTTAAAAAAATTGAAGTACTGCAACTGAGCAAAAAAAGGATCAAGGTCAAAAAGGTCTTTCTTGAATTCCTCTGACATTTAGTTTTTTTAGAAGAGAGTTTTCTTTCTGCATATGGTCAGAACAAGGTAGAAAAGAGAAATGATGCACATGCTTGGGCTGTTTGTGACCAATAGTGCAGACTATATGCTTAAAGCTGGAGAATGCCTTAAGGCACTTTATCTGAATGGCTCAGCTTACTTATATGGCTCAGTCTTTACCACATAACTGAACAAATTCGATCTGAAGAGCACAGGGGCATTACTAATGTGCTTGATAGTATGATAGGAAAATATGTAAAAATTTATTTTTATTTATAAAGTTTAGTTTGTTGATCTATGATAATTATTTGCTACACAAAGGCTGAATTAGATCGGTGTAATCTAATCAAAACGTCAAAAAGTACTGTTTGAAAGGGATAATTTTTTACCAATCATAACAGGGGGGATGGACATAGAGATGAATTTGTCAACACACAGAATTCTTATCCATCTTGTTTCACATTGTTAAATTCAAATTTTTATTCAGTTAACAATGCCAATATTGGTATTTGACCAGTCTCTCTCTCTCTCTTGCTCCATTTTGAAAAAAACCTAATCATAACCTCCAGTTATTACAAATTCTGGACCTGTTTTTAAGTATATTTAGTTGTTATTAGTTAATTAACTGTTAAAATCGTACAATCGGTTATCATCCCACAAGATCACTATGACAAATTGCAAATTTTACAATGTTTTACAAAAGTGTGTGTATGTGGTTTATAAAAATTGCTATTATACTAATTAAAAGGCGTCTGTTAACCTTTGAATATTACAACCTGAAGTGATAGTTTGGTTAGAATCCAAAAACTTAAAATACCAATTTAAAAACCTACATTTCTTGAAAAACCTTTTTTTATTTTAAAATCCTAATAATTCAGGTTTAGTCTTTAGCAATATCTTCCAATCTCTTTCATCATGATTTGAAACACAGAACAAATTTCAATCATTTAAAATTTATGAAATCGTTATCTCCAGTTAGTCAATCAGTCATAATTAAAACAGAACATAGAAAACTAAGTTTTCTTGAAATGAAATTTTAGTTTCAATGACAAATCCAATGCTTAATAAGAATTATGGTTCTTTTGGAACCAAACAAACTCACCTTCATTGCTCAAAGTATAAAGTTATAGATTGTAGTCACAAAAGAAAAAATTATTATTCTTCAATGATTGGTGAATTGGCCATTTCACCATGGTCAGACACAATACAAAGTAAATCATACCAACTTTAATAACTTTGTGATACATACTCTAAAACCCAAATCAACTAACGAAATAAAATTTGCGTCTACCAAACATCTAAATATGCTGCATGAGGAGAGCAATTGCATGATTTAATGTACTTACAAAAAGAAGCTCAAGTAATCATAAGAAATAAACATTCTAAAAATAAGCATCCTTTTGAGAAAGGACACATTGACAGTTTTGGCCCATGATATAATTTTGTATGAATGGTCACAATCAACAATCTAAAGATTGTAAACTTGCATCGAGGGTCTCAGGGTCATGTGTAACAGGATTACTGACATAAGGGAAGATACTATCCAAAACTATGCACATTCAAATTCTCTAACATGCATTTTGCTCAGGCCTAATTCATCGCATCAAAACGTTAACACTCCAAATGCTGAAGTGAAACCGTGGTTTCCAAATCATTCAGTCATTTTACCTCAAGAGCTAGATGTTGTTCTTCAAGACACATGGACAAAACAATTAAAATCTTGGGCTAAATTTTATGATATTGCTTGGTCCTGTAAGCTGTCACATAATACTTTTGTATTCATTCTCTATTTTCCTTTACAAATAGTTAAATATAGAGTACATATACAAAGCGAGCTATTCCACACAACAGTTGGAAACTGTATACTCAATTAATAGTTACGTAAATAGTTGGAAATAAGCCAGTATAAATCTACTCATACCCAGATTTTCACAATATTTACATGTTTAACAGCCCTTGTACTTGGTTGAATGAGTGATTGTTTTCATTCCCCTCTGAATATTGAAAACGTACTTGAAAATAAACAAATCAGGAAAGCTTTTCTTCATTAACCTTCAAAAGAATTGTGCCCCTAAATAATGATGAAATTGGTGTTGATAAATTTTGGATAATTCTTAGTTGGTAAAAAATTTGTTTCAAATTCAAAACCCATTCACATCTTAAAAATTATTTGCATATAAATTTCTCAGACTTACTATAGTTTCCTATAAAATCTTTACCTACCTTTAAAAGAGACATGTACATTGAATAATAAATTCACAATACTAAACACATCAAAGAAATGTTATCAATGGTATACCATTTCTATATCAGCACATACATAAAAATAAAATATACTCTACATAATACAGGGTGTATTTGAACTTTACCGACAAACTTGAGGACGAACATGGGGTCGCAAATGACATTGAGTGGGTGAAAATCGCGAAATTTGCGTCTGCAAAGTTTCGCATCGTTAGGAGTCATCAGGCAGCTGGCCATGGATTGCATATATCAGTCATCGGTTGGCACACCCTTGTAACGTAGAGGGCCAATTGGTGTGCCTGTCAACACAACGAAACAGCATAATTTACAACTAACTTGCATTTATTTGCCAAAGAATTATGTCCCTGTGACCAAATTTTTCAGGGAATCGGTTAAAATCACCTGCACCCAAAACCAATGGGATGCCTGTCAAAGACCATCTGTGCTGTCCAGGCATCGTTTACCTGCCTACATGTAGCGGGAAATGTGGTTCATGCACAATGATGCCCCACCTTATTTTTCTGTGCATACCCACCTTGATGCAACGTATCCCGTATGATTAATTGGACATGAAGTCGCCGTTGCTTGGCCTCCACGCTCGCCGGACCTTAACCCCTTGGAATTCTTCTGGGGTCACCTGAAATCACACGTTTCTTAGACGCAAGTTGATACACCTGAAGATCTTGATAGCGAGGATTGTGACTGCTGCTGCAGAAATCCAAGAAATACCCGGAACCTTTGAGCATGTCCACCACTCGTTTCTACGTCGTGACCTATGCAATGATGTCCGCAAGCGATACTTTGAACAACTATTGTAAAAATTATTTTTGTTCCGTACAAGCTGTACCTATGCTGTCCAATAAATGTTTTCTGTTCATATTTGTTCCTTCCTCCCACATCACACTTTGCAGACACATTTTTGTGATTTTCACCCACTCAACGTCATTTGCGACCCCATGTTCCATTAAATTTTTTGTTCATCTTGATGCGTACTATCACCCTTCCAAGTTTGTCAGTGGAGTTCAAATACACCCTGCATACAAATACATAAAAGAGAATTATCATTTTCAAATTTCTTATTCATTTTGAAAATAACTGCACATTTAAATACCATGTCTTAACCTTATAGAAAAAGATTAATCACGTATCTCTTAACTGGAATTGGGGAATTATTTCCATAATCATGCATAAAACTAAATCAAAGTATATTAAAAGGTGAAGTAAAAGTTCCTCTATCCTATATATTTACAATTACTATAATACTTTCAAGGAATGGTATTCATTTTCCAAGAAATATGTTATGCTAACAAATACTACAGCTTGCTTGATACACTACTTTCACTATTTAGATATAGAATAATTTAAAAAGCTTTAGACAAAATATTAAAATTTACAACTAGTTATTATTTAAAGATAAAGTATAAACTAATATTTGAAAAACTATATAACAATGCTAAATATTTTTATATTTTAGTTATTCAAAATATTCTGCTTTTTTTTAGTTTCAAGTGTTAGTTTCTACATTATCAAATCAAAATATCATGCTGGTACACATATTTATATATTCATTATAAGTTATAAAAGGAGATACACAAATAGATGCCATACTAGCATCTGTAGATCTGCCATATATGTATGTAGAGAATTATCTATGTATTTTAATATAAAAATCACTAATATCTCAAAGAAAAATATGTAGTCTGAATAGAATGCTTTCCCCTATAAGCAATGTAAAAGCTTAAAAATACTCAGATCAAGATAAGTGATATGAATCATTGCAGAAATTCGGAAAGATATTTAATTTCTGAACTCTGACTGCAGTCACAATTGTAAGACTAATATGTAACAATATATGTGTATATTATTCTAGAAAATCAATTATTGCTAAGAGTTAATGTTTCATTGAAAAGATAAGAATACAATCTAGGATAAGCAGATTTAGGAGTAGATGAAACAGCCAAGTCATGATATCAATATTGATGAAGAAATTTTGCATATTACTAATTATTTTCCAGCATATTAAGTTTCATGTCCAGTTCTCCAAGTAAAATTAATTAAATCTAAGAAATAACAAGATTCTTATTAAATTTTTTATAAAATAGGATTCTGCTAAACCTTATTTCACAAAAAAAAAATTATTTTTATCAATTAATTAAAATTATGTATTCAAATATATTCATGAGTTTAAAATTCTACAATCAGAAATGTTTTAATGTTTATTCAATTTTTTGCTCTATAAGAGTTTTGCAATATTAATAATATTTTCAAAATAATATACATTTCAACTGTGAAATACACTAGGGAACTTCATTCAATCCAAATATTTTTTTTCTTCAAATTAAAAATTACAACTAGAATTTTATAAAGTATCCTTGAAGCAAATTTCTGTATTAAATATATTGGGTTAAATTTAATGTTAATGTGGATAGTAAAAATACACTATGAAAACAAAATCATTAATGCCTTCTAACTCAATTCTGAAACAAAAAAGAATTTTCATGTTACAAATCTGTTTTATCAAGAATGCTTGAATTCATATATTTTGACAAGTCTAAAAATTTATTTTTTACTGTAGTCTCCCCAAAAAAAGTGTATTTAAATGAGTAATTCATGAATATGTCTGCCAAATGTTAAGGAATGTTCACATATAATGAATTCCAAAATCTTAACAGTAGAAGTCATTGATAAACTATGGGATGTGAAAGTTTGCTTTGAAAAGTGTAAAATAAAGTTGTCATTTTAACCATATAGGTTTTCTTTAATTCAATCCAGATGTCCAGAAAAGAGAAGAGTTTTCCCTACCATAAAATATAAACTTTTTTCACTTTGGCAGATGACTGCATCACAAATGCATCTTAGTATATAATAACTAGCCATTGTGTGGCTAGCCCATGATGTAAGGTATTAATCTGGTTCCGCAGATTTCAAATCCATTGAAGATATATTCAATTTAAAAATTCTTTATTTACAGGAAATCATATTTTTAGGTATCGATCTAAAGTAAAATTTTCCGCAGATTTCAAATCCATTGAAATTTTCAATCTATCTTTAGCAATACCGATTTTACGAAAAGAAACTTAACAATCCCAGTCAATATGTTTTTTATTTCTTGCTCTCATTCACCGAAAAGGGAACAGGAAATGTAATTTGTTTCTTTTTTATTAACGCAAAGGGCAGAATATGCAATCTGTCTTCTTTTTTTTTTTGGAAAGAGAAAGCTCACATGGCGTCACAATCTCTTGGAAAAATATAAAAGAAGGTCACGTGGGGGAGAAAAAGTTCATTTTAGGGGGATTCTTCTTTCGTCCGGATGAAACGCATTTTAAGAAGCAGGTAGAGAATAAAACTATTAAATTCATTTAAAAATCTCCTAGATTGAATTTTAAAATTTCGCTGCGACCCAAAATTTGCAAAAAATTTGGACTATCTTGTTTCCAAATCTCATTGCTGTAAGTGTCATACATCGTCAGGATTTTTCAGCTGCGAAACAAACAGACAAACACTTCCTTTTACAATAGTAGAGATTAAGGATAATATGCAAATAAAATAATTACATGAAATAAAACTTTTTTCAGTATTTATCCTGAACAAAGAAAAACTTTGCTTTCAAACATTGAAAATTTTGTGTAGTAAGAATCTGAAATATCAAGGCACTTTCAATTTTTATGCTAATGAAATCTTGAGTTACAAAATTATTATCCCCTAATAGCTTATAATTATTTCACTGATATTTACAGTTTGAGTTATGTATTTGTCAGTTGATAAAAAATCTGTAAGATTTAAGATAGGAAGCAAGAATTCAAAATTTTTTCGGAGACAGACATTTTCTGCGACATTGATCAGTGTGAAGTCTTATAGGTATCTACAAAACCCAGTCACATGTCTGATGCTTTAACTCTCAGAGAACCACAAGTTCAAAATTTAGAAAATAACATTGCAGTATAAATCAAAAAAAAAAATGACTATGACCCTCTGAAATTGTAGATACCTTGAATTAGAGTTGACTAAATAACAAAATTATAGTGCTTTTACTCTACTTTTTTAGTGAGTCACGTTCTCTTTACTTAGAAGCATTCTCATTTTAAATTGTATTGCTTGCTATTTCATTTTTAAATAGTTTTGCAGAGCAGTCAGTTTTTATTCAAAGAGTATAAAAATTTCAACCATAAAATATGCATTTTCTGATATTAACTTCATCTTTTCATTCAGTTAATCATTTTCAAATTCGAGGAGAAATGTTAGTAAAATTGAGTTCTGCTATTATTTTTAGATTTAAAGAATAGGGATGTGAGAGAATTAACTATATATATCTGAAATTTTTTATGTTTAAAAACTATCTGTTACAAAACAGTTGCTAATTTTTTGCTTCACTATTAAAAATTTGGAACATTTCTCCATGAATTTTATACTTTTTTACATAGGTTTTTCTAAAGTTAAAAAGGAAAGTAGTATCAATTCAGTCAATGAACTAATGAGCTTCAGTTCTATATGTACAAATTTCAATGCAGGATTCTGAAGGAAATGAGTTTAGTATATTGATGAAATGTATTAAAATGTAACATTACATAGCAATTATAGTGTAACAATTGTTTTTTCTATCATTTATTTCATAGATATTTATATATAGTAATTATATATCTCAATTTTTTGCTTAAAACCTTTCACAATAAAATAATTTAGTTGTATCGGTCATAAAATGAGCTTCAAGTTTTAAAATATACATTTCATATGTGGCCAGTTTTAGTCATAGATTTTATAATTTAACTGTATATGTGAACAGTTATTCTTTCAAATAACGAAGTTAGTCTGTATTGAAAAGAAACGATGCATGTTTGGAAAAGCAGGAAGTTTGGTATAATGCAGCAATTTTAAGTAGTCATAAGATTTGCTTATTTTTCTTTGAGATAAATAACAAATAATTACAAATATTTAAAGATGATTTGCTCAAACATCAGTACTGTCTACTTTTACTTTATGGTTAATGAAGAAACAATCATGCACATAGTATCACAGAATCATCACAAGCTATAAAGAATATATAAATACTTTATATCAACAATTTAATCTTGGTCGCTGAAATAATTTTCAGGTGGCTTTGTAACTTTAAATGTTGCAGAAGTTGTTGCTTTAACTTCCTTCTCATTGGTGTTTTGAGAAATATCGGCATTGGTCAAGTCAGCATTCAATAAAAGTTTATCTCCCAGATAGCCCCTTGAATGTGTACATGATGGATGAGACAAACACTTCTGCTGACGTTGGGAATACTTTGTTTCATCTTTTAAAAATTTCGTTGACTGGATGTTTTTTGGCAAAGCCTAAAAATAATTAATACTTTTCAGGATACTATGCAACAGAAATATTTCTCTATTACAAGGAAACATACAAGTTTAACAAATCAATCCTTCATACATTTTTTAAAAAAATGCATTAAAAATGCTTACTAAGCAAAAAAATAAAGTGGAAAATTGTAACAATTTGCAGTCCCAATACATAATTGTTTTGAATAATGTAGGTATAAGTTAATTTATCAGAAGTAAAGGGGGTTTAATGGCACAGGGGTCATATTTGGCCAAGCTCGGAACACAAAATTCAAGAAACAGCTAGAATTGAGTAAATAAATATACAAGAGGATATAAAATTTATCTTAATCACATGACATTTATAACTTTGTAATAAGATTTTGTAGAATCAGGTGAGTTCTCCTTTAATCCCTAGATAAGTGTTGGTAATATTGAAGCCAGCAATTTGAGTTGGTTATACTACCTTTGATTATCCCTGTATGGGGAGGTGTCATTCAATGACACATTGTTCATTTTATTAAATTTCTGAAAGAGGTTTGTCTATTTTTATACAGGAAAAAAAATCTTTCGTTAGAATAAATTTATTTCAAATGTCTAATGGTCACAAAAATTTCATATCTGCCACAAGAATGCAATATTTTCACTCTAATAGCTATTGTAGTTTCAAACTATACGAAAATGCAAAATATGAAACTGATTAGTGATGACAGATCTCAATTTAAGCATCTTACATACTTACCTAGAATACAGTTATATGGTCTAAATGAAAATTTTGAAAACGACTTTTTCCACAAGGAAAATACAATAATCGAACAGTTACTTTAAACTTGTTAGAAAAATGCCATGTATTAAATACAAATAATATTGTGTGCATTGATGCTAATGTGAAAGCGTAGTAGTATTGCATATAACAATTTCTGTTTTCCTTCTAAAGGCATGATTCTTAAATAATTACATTATAAATTGTTGTACAATGCAAAGTTGTTTTTAGCAAGAAGTGAAGGCTTTTAGAGTAGGTTAATGTTTCCTAGAATGCACATAATATTTGCGACAAAAAAAAGTAAATTTAAAACCACACACAACTGTATTGCTTAAAACTATCATATTATCATATGGACATAAGTTTCAAAGAAATGAAACCATTACTTAATTTCTTATATAAGATTTGCTAGTCAAAACACTAAATTGAAAATATAGTAAAATAGTGGGGGGTTAAAAGTAGGTTAGATAAAAAGAAACTACTTAGTCAAAGGAATGAATGAGAATTTCCTTCGTTCAACTAATAAGTAACATGAAGATTCAAATGTTAGCTTAAATAGTTTTATCGGTAACATTTTTATCAGTTTTCTAAAAAGTTATCCTTTCATTTTTACTAAGCAAAAAATGCTGATTCTTTTATCTGAAAAGTTTTCTTTTACTAAAAGCGTTTCTGATTTTACGGGGAGTTCTAAGTTATAATTAAGATAAGCCAATCGAGGTAAAGAATATAAATATTTGTCCTTTATAATTTAAATGAAAAACAAATGCAGTACATCAACCTGAGAAGTTTAAATAATCAAGAGAGAATCACTGGTAAAAATATCAAATTGTTAACATAGATACACGAAATATGCTAGATCTCCAATCAGAATTTGATGCACATGAGCACATCTGGGAATATTCCTAGAAGTAAACTACTATGATGTTGATCAGTGATATTCTGCTAATATGCTATTAATAAATACAACTGATGATTAGGAAATACATTAGATTATTACTAGAATACTACAGTACACCTTAGATTAAAAGCGAGAAATAACAAATGACTAAACATGGATGCAATCTCCCACAGCCTCTTATTGACTTACCATACAACCAGGCATTTTTCACTATTATAAGATCAGTGGGGAGATACATACGCAAAACTCAAGAGACTGATGGCATGGGTAAAATCTGGAAAAGCCAACTATATAATCCAGTCTAAATGGATCTCCCCAGTCAGATCTTTGCAGACAACTTCAGAATTTTAAATGGACATGACTATCTCCAAGGATTGGTGTGAAAGACATTCCTGACTGCCCTCTGTGTTCCACGGAGTCTATGAATGTTAGCCACTTAACAATTTGTGCTGCTTTGGCCAACTCAAATTTAATGTTCCACTTCTTGACAACTAGATTTCAAAGACTAGTTTATAGTGGGCCGTATGAAGGGAAATGGTCAATAGAACTCATTCCTCTGTGTAATTTTTTTTTAAATGAGATTTCATTCAAATTTAACTTATCCCATATACTTTATATTTTTCATAATTTCTAGTTTTACTGTTTACCATTTAAAATGCCTGGATAAACATCTCTTGGATACAAGAATCCTGAGATGTATCCCATTGGGTAAGAGACAAACCATTTAAGAACCAGGCACAATAATCTGTAGATTGTAGAAACAAAACTGTTTCCAACAAGAAAGTAAATGTTAATGGAACTGGTACTTAAAAGTTATGAAAAGTTGGTAACTCTAAGGTCTCCATACATCTATTTTGTTCTCATATAGCAAAGCATAGTCAAATTGACATATCAAATTAATCAGTGACAAATCAAATAGAAAAGTTTGCAAACATTTTTATCACTTAGGAATCTTCCTAAGCAATGAATTTATTATCTGTAATTAAAAAGCTTGTTAGGTCTGATTACAGACTATGAAGTTGTATATTATTAACTGGTTAGACTTGTAAGTCATTCTTAAATTGTAGTTAATAGGAACATAATAGTTTGTTTCTATGTTTTCAGCATGTCTAAATTTTTAGTCTCGTGTCCTTTAGATAAAACTACATTTTTTACGGTTTTTACTGTGCTTCTGTTACAACTCACTGAACACAACTAAAGCATATTTTTGGGTCGAATAAATAAAAATAATAACCCTAATACAGAGAGAAAAAGTTTGGAATTTTCTTTTAAACCTTGAAATGTAGAAAATTTTGCAATAACTTTTACATTGATTTGAATCAATTACTATGATAAAAAATAATAATGCGAGAAAATAAACAAATGTTTTTGCCATACATGCAAGAAAATAGAAACTATCGGTATACAATCTGTAACTTTTGAGCAGAATAACAAGACTTAATGCAAAAAACTCACCTAAGAATAAATTTCATGCTATAAATTAAAACCACATAGCTAACATTTTCCCACAGCTACACTAACAGGCTTTCAGCAGCAAGGTATTGTGAACATTAGAGCATTGTACTATAATAGTAAAAAATAATAAATTCAATAAAACATTTAAATTGCAAGACATCTGACAAATTTAATGAAAATAAAGCATCTAGCAAACGAAAATAATGCAGCAATGCAAAATTATTGTCCATGCACTTCTTTATACATAAAATAACACAAGCACAACAAACAAAATGAAATTTTAACTACAACATGCAATCAAGCCATATAAACAAAGAATCGAATCCAAAAGTTATAATCATGCAATTTGATAAATTTGTTTTCAAAACGTCAATGATCTCTGTCATTAGAGTATTTCTGTTAAATAAAAGTGGAATAAAAGGAAAATATAAAAACAATCAGTTTATTGAACTGATTAAAACTTAAAATGAAAACTTATCAAGAAAATGTAGTAATTGAACGTATAATAATTTTACACAGTCAATTTTGTTTTTATTTCAAAATTTCTCATCAGCTATACTTTAATAAGGTAGGTATCAATAAAGTTTAATGGATCAATGCAGTATTTCTATATTCAAGTCTCTAATAGCTCAATTATCCTCTATAAACTATGCATCTATACACAAAAAGCTTTTCCAACACAGAACTGCTTTAATACATAATGCAAAAAGTCAGCATTTAATTAAGGTAGGTATTTAATTATCATCGCACTAGAGCAAGACAACTGGCTATTGGCAACAATCTGGTATACATAACTAAAACACAAAGGGAGATGTGAGGAAAACACGCTGTAATTTGGAAACACGGGCAGATGAGATTTAATTCAGGAATAAAACCATTTAGTTTGATATAAACCTACATTAAAAATATTTCACTAAAATTTATCCAGTAATGCAGGAGTATTGCATGAACTAGAGCTTGGTATCACAGATGGCAAAAAGGCATATTAAATAAAATGGCCATTTGCATATTTAGTTTGAAGGTATCCAATCATTCACAAATATTGGCAAACATTTTTAATTCCAGTACAAGTTATTTGGTTTTGTCTTACATAACAAGTTAATATTATAGCTTTCCAAAACAATTTAATTCATATATTCCATGGCCTCTAGAGCTAATGTTTAAAGCACCTTTATAAAACCAGAGGTAACATTGTTTTGTGAAACTGGAAGTAGCAATAAAAAGAACGATCAAGTTTGCAAACATAACTTTCCAGAGGCGAATAACAAAGTACAGATATACCAGAAAAATATATAAACATGGTTGCATGGAATTACGTGTATGAGAATTTCTCTAAATTGCTTGATATAAAATACAAAAAAGATTCAATAGCAACATTTGGCAGCATAACAAAAAAAAACTTTTTTCTACCTCACTAGTAAAAGCAATGAATGACTAATTATTTTTTTAACTGTATACTTTGTTTCCATTAGCACATGAACTATATTCCCTATAGTTTATCATTTAACCCTTATCTATAGCTTAATTTTAAACAAAACTAAATAATTTGTTTCCATTGTAAAATTATACATAATTGAAAATGCAATGAATGTTTAGAAATTATTACTCAAAACATACAGAAATATCTCCTTCACTTTTCACAAGTTCTTGATGTTTCCGAACACTCAGATGTTTCCGAACACTCGGATGTTTCCGATCACTTTGGCTCGTTGTGGGGTATATGGCTCTGATACGATTCTGTTGGGATATGACTCGTTTAAAGAGACGTTGATTTTCTAGTTCTACTTTCTTTCCTTCATCCCCACTGTAAGAAACGGTCCTCTTCCTTAAGGAATTTGCCCGTGCAGGTGGTTGTTCGGCTTTCTTTGCTTCCATTTCCAATTTCTCTATGGCCTGCATGAGAACATTCATTTCGGGAGGGCAACAGTCTGCTCCCCGCTCAACGTATCGAACGACAGTTTGGTTATTGAAAACCTTGTCCTCTGGTTTGTGCTCAAGAAGTCTACTCGGTGGTAAAGGGCTGTCACAATAGGGAGAATTTAATGGAGTAACATCTGTTATGGATTCAGATTCTGACAATGCTAGCGAGTCTTCGCTATCTGTGGAAGTTAAATCCGAATCGGAAATTGAAGCACTGGATGATAAGGAATCGCTGTTATTAATGCATTCATCTGTATTACTTTCCATGTTTTGATCATTTAGAGAAGCATTAGCGCCTGTAACAATACCGTTATTCTCAAGCATATTTACTTCCAAAATGTCCCCCTCAGAGCCACCAAAAGCCATATTATAAGTATTCATGAGTTCACATTTAACGAAAAAATTTACAATTAGTACGATATTCTAAGGACAAAAATATTTTGAATGTTCGTCATTCACTTCCCCGAAGGCGACAAAATCTCACCTACACCCACGATAACCGAGAAGTGAAAACAAAACAATATCCATCTCCGAAGAGTTCTTGTATCGTATTGTTGCCAAACAAATGTAGGTAATGTATACTGCAATATTTAGCGCCTACTAATTGTTAGGGGCGCTTTCTTCTTCTTCTTCGAGTGGAAGCAGATGCTTCAGTACCGAGCCGACCAACCGGTATAGTGGTTAAGGTGTTAGCCTCTAGATCGGAAGGTTCCTGGGTTCGAATCCGGATACGGGCATGGATGTTTGTAAACGTATGGTGTAGAGGCGGCTGGTGCACCTTAAATCTGTCGTGGCCGAAAGTCCTCACGTTGGGTTGGCGTGGAAGTTTGGAGAGTGGGGTGCCAGCTCAGGTGTTGCTTCGTCATCTGACCGTGGTTCAAAATTACGAGGTGTTGTCCTCGAATCTTTCCCTTAAGGGACTGATCCCGGACCGTCGTCAATAGCCCGTTGTGTTGCTCTAGTACGACGTTAACTAAAAATTACCATTACCTTCAGTACCGAGTTATTTAAAATCCACAGAGGATTAGCTGAAGCTTGGGAAAGCCTCTAAGTAGAAATTTGAGAAGTAAGCCATGTGACGCGCGCCGTCCGAAATAGAAAGCCCTCGTCCACCTTAGAGTGCCTATATAATAAGTGGCGACAAGGGACCAAATTTGGCCCAATGCGCATGCGTCGCAGCCATTTTTCTACCAGAATCGTCTCAGAGAAGGTTGCTGGGCGAATTAATATATCATTTCAGGGAGAACAAAAAGCATATGATTCTTATAATATGGATACATTCGGTATAAATGAATCATATAAAAGCTCAATTACATGCGTAATTGATGAGATGGATTGCACAACGCGCTAACTTAAATTGCGGGAAACACCATGTTGTTCAAAAAAAGCTATTTACTTAAAAAGTCTTCAAATTTATACTGACAAAACACTAAAATAATAATAAATAAACATTCTAGAACACGAAATGGAACATGAAAAAGCTATATTTTCTTATTAATTTAATAAACACACGTTTTTCTCGAACACACAAAAAGTTCCCATGTTAAGTCTACGGGAGTTAGGAAAAGACCGCCTCGGGCGGTAGAAAAGGTCTCTAAGCCAATCAGAAAGTGTTTCCCGTATGTCGCCACTCTTATTACATAGGCACTCTAGTCCACCTGGGATGGGTGCGACGGGAAGTAGAAGTGGTCGACCCGTGAGTGTGTGCGCTGAAGATTATGTGGTCCAGCTCATTGTTTTCAGTCCACCTTAGGTCCGAATTGAGCCGGAAAAATTTTCGTCATAGATTCATATTGACGGGTGCATCAAGAGCGCACACCCAGGCATCTACTAGGGAAATGTCGTATTAGGGGCGCCTGAACGTATGTGGTAAACTAACGAATTATCAACCGGGGGGTTGCGAGTTCTAAACTCGATTCAATCAAAGACCGTCTTGACATGTACACATTAAATCTTTTGTGGCCTGAAATGTCTTCACGTTGGCGTTGTGTGGAAACTGGAGAGTGAGGTGGCAACTCAGATGTTGACCTCGTCATCTGATCGTGGTTCAAAATTACGTATTGTTGTGCTCGGATCTTTACCGAAGAGGATTTATACCGGACCATCGTCAATAGCCCGTTGTGTAGCTCTGGTATGACGTTAATTAAAATTACCTTAACTTACCTTACCTTACATTGAATTTTTCCCTTCATGGATTGATTCCGGACTGTCGTCAATAGCCCGTTGTGTTTCTCCAGTACACCGTTGATTGACATATCTACCTGCCTACCTACGTAAATACCACGGTAATGACAATAGTAATTTTAAATAAACGTCGTACTAGAGATACACAACGTGCTATTGACGACAGTCCGAGATCAGTCCCCTAAGGGAAAGGTACCCCTCCAAACTTCCACCCCACGACAACGTGAAAACATTTGAGGCCCCGACGAATTTAACGTGTACCAGCCCCTTCATATACGACGGTCTTTGGTTGGATTTGAACTCGCACCCCTCCGGTTGCTTAATCTAATAATTAGTTACTTTTATAAAATTTAGGGCGAACATATATTTCTGTGAAATATTTTTTATTTAGGGTTGTAGGTAGGTATTTAATTAACGTCGTACTGTAGCAACACAACAGGAAAAAAATGACAGTTCGGGATCAACCCCCGAAGGAAAAGATTCGAGGTAATTTTAACCCAAGGTCATATGACAATGTCACCCTTGATCTGGCACCTCACTTTCCAAACTTCCACACTCCGTCAACGGTAATTTCAGGTCACGTGCACCAGACCCATTTGAACACGACTTTTTTTTTTAATTTGAACACACATTCCTTCGAAGGTTACTAGTCCGTAACTCTACCGACTGGGCTACTGTGACCCCAACGTCGCTCTGGAGCAACAAAACGGCTATTGGCAACCGTCCGGGATCAATCTCAAAGAAAAAGATCCAGCACAACACCGACGAGAACACCTGGGCTGGCGCCCCACTCTCCAAACTTCCATAACACGCCGACATGAGAACTATTGAGCGTTGACAGATTTAACGTGCACCAGCTTCAGTGTACACGACGGTCTTTCTCTGGAGCGAGTTTCGCAATCTTCCGATAGCGAATCTATTGCTTTTCCTTCTGGGCTATCGCAGACCTTTTAAATATGAGGCAAGTCTTAAGTAGTAAGATTGCGAAACCCGGTCCGGTGAAAGGCCGCCGTGTTCACGGGAGTTAGTGCACGTTGAATCTGTTGTGGCATCAAATGTCCACCCGTTGCGTGGTGTGGAAGTTTTGAGTGTTAGTCTTACAAAATAATTTTGTCTTTTTTTTTCTTCTGATTTTAGAACAGTTTTATTAGTGTTAGTTACTTATGTCGGTAGCATTTAAATTATAGCACGTTTATATTCATAGTATGCCAGATATCTCTTCTCTAATATTATAAAAGAAAGTGTTTGTTTGTTTCTTGCACGCAAAGTCCTGACGAATCTATGCCACTTACAGTAATGGCATTTGACACAGAGATAGTCCGAATTTTTTTTCAATTTTAGGGTCGCGGCGAATTTAAAAATTCAATCTAGAACATTTTTAAATGAATTTAATGGTTTTTTCACCCTTCTTCCTGCTTTCGGAAATGAAGAAGCATAAAAAAATTAGACTTTTTACCCTCACGTCACTATTGACGTCGGCCTTTGGAACCATTTCAAGTTTTTTCATCTACCGTCTCGAATGGGAGCGAACAGATTCGATGAACCGTCGTTTGATTCGAGAATCATACATTTTGATTTCCTGATAAACGGAATCGAGTGTGAAACAAAAGAAATTATTAAATTTATCACTGGCGTTCTTCAGTGCTTTTTTCTATCTCAGCGATAGGTAAAGATAGAATGAAAATTTTACGGATTTGAAGTCTGGAAAATTTTACACCTGATAGATGATATATTTTACGTTTGATTTTCTTTCAATAAATAATTTATCAATAAAGTATTTATATTTTTTGGTTTGCGAAACAAATCAACACCACGGGCAACTCCGTTGTGGCTGTTATCGAATAGGTTACGAATTCCCAATTTGTTGGAGAAGAAAACCAATAGCCCCACAAAAGCAATTGGCACGGGCATCGCCGGGCTAGTCACGCAGTGGTTAGTACAATATACAACAAACAGGATAAAATCTATTTCGGTTACATATTTCACTTTTTCGTGGTGTGTTGCATACTTAAACACCAGGTAAATTGTACCATTGCTGCAATGCTAAGTAAAAAATTGTAACGGACGTTTCCTCTAAAGCCACGGAAATAGAATAATCAAGTATTTTTGCATAAAGAAAAAAAATTTCCGTTAAACTCACTTTTTTTTACACATTAAGCTTTGTCTTAAAACATTCCATTTTTTTGATAAAATGATTTTACAATTTCGTCGCAGAATTAAACAAAAATAATAATTTTCAGTTCTCTATCGCGCGTATGTTGTAAATTGTAGTTTTAAATAAAATCTGAGCGCGCAAAACTAATTTTCAAGCCATTGGACAATACCGTAAATTAATTATATTATTTTTGGAAAAATTTATATAAATATTTTTATTTAGAAATCTGCCTCGTGTGTAAACGAAATTCAGCAGAGTAAATCAGATCTGCCAATTGCATGTAAAATACAATGCTGATTTTCTTTTTTCAAATTTTTTGAACAGGCAAGAATTGTTAATGGTTCAGTTATTTTAAAGTCATGAAATTCTAAATTCGTTACAGCAAAAGTCAATAGATAGAAATTATCTAAAAAGTAACTAAAGAGCACTCTTTGTAACCAATAATTAATAATGCAATGAAAATAAATATGATAACAATTGTTTTTATTATTATTTCAATATACTCTCATGCTCAATACACTTCTAAAACAAAACAGATGATAGCTAAATTATAATGTCCAAAACTTATATTGTCCGTTCAGTACAACATTTCTTGAATTTTATCTAACAAAATATTGTTATACGTAATAGAAAAGGAAAGGTGGAGATGAGTAAATTAGTACGTCAAAAGTATAATTTTCGTCAGTTTCTGGTTATAGAATCTCTACTATTATACACTCATGTCCAAAAAAAAAGGATAATTCAGAATCACACGGAAATCGAACTCTAAAGTAAAAATTTCACCTGTAGAATTATCGCACACATCTTCAAGAATAATATCCAAATTACAGGAAGCCATCAGATGACGCCGATAGTGCGTCACAATGACAAGAGTGTACGAGAGGTGCATATAAGGAATGGTAGCAAAGAAGTAAAATTGTTCACAAGCGTTCTGTAAGCCGCTCAGCGCCACAACCGAATAGTTATGGAACAAAGGACTCATGTCGATGATATTTTTACGTGGTAGAATTATGGGTCGCCTGGAATGTGGGCGTACTCAGACGGAAGTTTCAGTGGAACTTAGAATCGCCCAAAGAGTAATCTCTAGGTTTTGACAACGATTCCAAAATAATGGAAATATCAGTAAACGTTACAGTACTGGTCACCCCGAGTTACAACGCCGAATGACTACCAGTATTTGGCAGTAACTGCAAAAAGAAGCAGACGGAGCACAGCATCCTACCTTTCTCGTAAGCTATCTTCAGCCACGGGTACGACAGTTCCAAGGCAAACCATTTACAGTCGTTTGGGACATGTTTCCGACGAGTCCAAGTTTAGCTTGCAGTCTGATTCACGGCGGACGTTCATATAGAGAACGCCAGGTACCCGCTACAAACAAGACAACATCATTGAACGACACCGTTACGGTGGTACAGGATTACTCGTTTCGGGCGGAATTATGCTGGGCTCCAGAATATATCTACATGTTCAAATCGGAACCATGAGAGGCCAAATTTATGGGGACATCATTCTGGAACAACATGTACGTTTGTTTAGGGGTGCCATGGGCGCAGAATTTGTGTGACAACGCCCGTCCTCACCGTGCAAACATTGTAAACGAATGCCTTGAATCTGAGGATATCACCCGTATGGAATGACCAGCATTCTCACCTGACTTGAATCCGATAGAGCATGTGTGGGACAAGTTGCTGCCCGTCAACCACCTCCTACACGTGTACCGGAACTTCGGAGATCATTGCTTGCTGAGTGGAGTGTTCTTCCACAAAATCAGCTCGATAATTTTATCCTCTGCATGCCTAGGCGTTGTACGGACTGTATTTCATCGTCTGGGAGACATACAATGTATTAACCATCATACCAACCATGTCATGTTAATTTTTTGTAAGGTCGATATTTTTGTAATTGCTCCAGTGAGCAAAAATCGTAGTTTTTATGAATGGCATCATACATACACCATCTTTTTTGCTCTTTATCTTTTGTTTAATAAATGGTGTAACGGAACCAACAACGCCCCCTAGCGGACTGACAAAAACTTACACAGTGTAACTCCAACCCTGGAGCAAGCAGCAGCTAAGCTGTAGTATGTGATAGTAAAAATGTCCCTGTCCCGAATATTTTATGTGCGTGAAAGTCTTGTAATTTCTGTAGTGTATGTGTGTGTAAATAAATTCAATTTAAGTGTTAGCTAGCCGTGTCAGCATACATCATTGCTACAGAGAAATGGCTACCCAACTGTGGGCCCGATCCCGATATCCATCGGATAGATAAGTATTTTTATACTTTATGTAGTCTAAACCTAGACAAATAGTGATTTATAAAGAAGGTTTTTCAAAGTTGTATTGTAGAAATAGTAATTGTTAACTCAGAAGAAATTCCTTTATTTTGTATGTATTGTAATGAGAAATTGATGTCGTTTTAATGTTCAGTTGTTCGTCTGACTACTTAAACTTGCAAATCAATCCTGATTTAAGTGTTTCAGAAAGCTTAAAACTATTTAACTGTATGTATGTATTTAAATAGTTGGATAATTAACGATTTATTATGAATATTAATGCTGTAGAATGTGTGTAATGTGCAGAAATAATGTATCGATAACTAGTAGTTGAACGACCTTGAACTCTAAAATTTCCCGCCTAAAGAAAATCTTAGTCGACGTCTAACACGGCGCCAGTTGTTTTTACTTTTCTTATTAGGCGCGTTGCATTGAAAGAAAAAAAAAAAGATTTTGTATGTATGGTTTTTTTTTTTCATGATCTGTATTTTATATTTACTGCATTGTCATTCTTCAACGAGTGAAAAGAAAAAAATAAAGTGTGTTTCAATAAAGATAACACACTAAAGAAATATTACTTTCTGAATTTAGGGAGACATTTTATTACGAAAGAAGTTGATATTTAAAGTATTGCCTATATTGAATTATTATTTTTGTAATAAATGCTAGTTTAGATCAAGTTTTTAAATGTTGAGGAATTCATGATTTATAATTAGTGTTAATGCAAGTATCTGTTTTCAAGTGTTTCTGAATATATTTCATACTTTTGCTATTTTTCATACTTTAGCAAGTGAATTTTTTAAAGTGTTTGGGAAATGTTTTATTTGTATTTTGATAATGGTTCTGAGAATTCAAGAATATTTGCATATAACTTTAGAAAACTATCAAAACGGAATGAACATTAATATATTCTAAACGTTTTGCATTTAAAGGTATTAAGTTTAGGACTATTGAACTTTAAACTTAGGACTCTAGATTTAGGACTCTCTTCTTAAAGAAAAAAATTCCAACCTAAACAATAGTTAGGGGTGTTGGACAATATGGCGTTCCTAGGGAAAGGAAGGAAAGAAGACCTCCGAACTCTTGCATCGGAGCTTGGTCTGGCTGTGTCGGACAGCTTAAAAGTTATCCAACTTCGAGAACTTATAATTAAAAGTGAAAATTACGAAGAAGAGCTCGTAAAGAATATGCTCGCCGTTATAATTGAAGATCGCCTAAAAGCGGAGAATGCGGCCGAGGAAGACAAGTTGAAGGCTGAAAAGAAGGATGAGGAGGATAGGTTGGCACGAGAAAAAGAAATTGAAGAGGAAAAATTACTTAAAGCACAAACAGAAGAACAGGTCCGAATTGAGAACGAGCGCAAGTATGAACTCGAAAAGCTAAAACTCCAGCTTGAAGCTCAAAAGGTTTCCAATTCAGTTGTTTCTACTCATGGCTCAGAGTACCCGAAATATGAACTCAGTCGGATTATCCCTAAGTTTAATCCAAAAGAAGATGAAATAGGACTGTTTTTAATTATTTTCGAACGTCAATTGAAGTTTATGAATCTTCCAGAGTCATCATGGATACCATACCTCATTGGTTCCTTACCAGCTGAAATAGCGCAGTTACTTGCTAGAGAAGATGAACAGGAGGCTCAAAATTACCAAAAGGTGAAAGAAATGCTTCTCAAGAGATTTAGGGTCACTGCTGATAAGTTTCGACAGTTATTTTCCCAACATAGGAAGAATCCTGATACGACATGGAGGGACTACTTTTTCGAACTGGCTTCTTATTTTGAAGGTTGGACAAAGGAAATGAATGTCACCACCTTTGATCAACTCAAAAGTTTATTAATTACTGATCAAATTAAGAAAAGGACTCCACCATACATCAAAGATCACTTCATTGATTTGTGGACAGATTGGGCCAACCCTCTAGAGTTAGCTGAAAAACTGGATACTTATGAGAATATCCGTCAAGGAGTGAAGAAACACGTGTCGCAGACTCAAAAGAAAACATATTCTAGAGACGAAAATAAAACAGCCTCTACAGATAGAAGATTCCGTCCGGTGGTTAATAGACACGAACATACGCAAAGTCAATTTTCAAGAGTTTCGATACCTCGAAATTCTACTCCTAGATCAGAAGGAAGACCCCCAATTCGATGTTTTGGATGCGGAACACCAGGAGTTGTAATATCTAAATGTCTTACTTGTACAAAATCTAAAGTTGAAGAAACTACTGTCAACTGTATGAACTTGTTCACAAGTAATACAACTAAAGATCTTTCAAGCTTGATTATCTTTGAACTTTTTGGTGAGAGAATTGCTGTGTGTGCCGATACTGGTGCCTCACACTCTATTGCAGGAGAAAAGCTGTATAACTTTCTACGAAAGCATGGAATTGCTTTCGAGGACAAAAAGATTTCACTGACTCTTGCTGATGGAAAACTCCAGTCCATGGTTGCTCTTAAAACGGTTATCAACTTGTGTATAGAAGGTAAAATTGTGTCAACCGAACTTCTTGTTCTCCCTGAAGCAAAAGGGAATAGCACGCTGTTAGGGAAAGACTTTCTCCATGCAGCCGGTATTGTTCTCAACGTTCAAAATGGAACCTGGCATTTTAGTGAAGATCCCCATAGACAATATTTCTTCTATGTAAAGCCTACTGAATTAAAGGATGCGCCGAAAACTTTTAAATCAACGATTGTGCCTGAGCCTACTACTATTGTCCACTTGAGAAGTGATGAAGGAAGACATCTGACCCAGATGCAAAGTGTAGAATTAAACTGCTTACTTCAAGAGTACAAACGCTGCTTTGAACCAGGGGGAGAACCTACTCCTTTCATGAAGCACAGAATAGTTACTATGAATCATCATCCTATATCTGTTCCACCGTATCGTATGTCACCGGCCAAGAAAGAAATACTGAAAGAACAAATTGATGAACTTTTGGCAAAGAACATAATAGAAGAATGTGAATCCCCATATGCTGCTCCGGTAGTGCTCGTCGCTAAACCAAACGGGAAAGTAAGATTATGTGTTGACTACAGAGGCCTCAACGCCGTTACGAAACCGGACACTTATCCATTACCTAGGATGGACGATCTTTTAAACGAAGCTACACCGACATCATACATGTCAACTATAGATCTACAATCAGGATATCATCAGGTGCAAGTGGGTGAAAACGATTTGGACAAAACTGCCTTTATTTGTCCTTTCGGAACTTACCGTTATCTACGCATGCCTTTTGGTCTGCGTAACGCACCTGCCACTTTTCAACGCCTGATAGATAAATTCCGAAGTGGCCTGAAAGATGTTTTTGCACTCTCATATTTGGATGACATAGTCATCTTATCAGAGACTTTTGACAAACATTTAAAAGATCTAAAGACTGTTTTTGAGAGACTTTCTCTTTTTAAACTTCATGTGTGTGCACACACAAATAGAGAGAAATGTCATTTTTCCTGTGATCGTGTTAAGTACTTGGGTTTCTGGATAACGAGAAATGGAATTGAAGCCGATCAAGAGAAAATCGCTTCTATCCAAAGAATTCCAGTTCCAACTAATGTGAAAGAACTCCTGTCTTTCTTACAGACCTGCTCATGGTTCAGAAGATATGTTCCGAACTTTGCAGATATAGCACGACCTCTTAGCAATTTAACTAAGAAAATAATCGATTGGTCGTGGGGTCTTGAACAGCAAGAAGCTTTCGAAACCCTAAAAGAACGCTTGACAACAGCCCCTGTGTTAAAGCAACCTGATGGATGTAAGCCTTTCATAATTCGCACAGATGCGAGTAACTACGCCCTTGGCGCAGTCCTTCTCCAAGGAAATGGTCCAGAAGAACATGTGATTGAATACGCTAGTCGTCTGTTGATCCCATCAGAACGCAATTATTCGACTACTGAGCGGGAAGCTTTGGCAGTAGTTTGGGCCTTAGAAAAGTTCCGAGGTTACATCGAGAATCAAGAAATTATCATTGCTTCAGACCATCAACCTCTTAAATGGCTTCTGAGCATTAAGTCACCCTCAGGACGTTTAGCAAGATGGGCTCTGAAGATCCAATCGTTTAATCTGAAAATCGAATATACGCCAGGAAGAGCTAATGTGGTCGCTGATATGCTGTCGAGACCGACATATTCACATGAAGATACAAACTGTGAGATGCAAGCCGTATCTATCAATATACCCACAAGAAAGTCTATCGATATTCGAAAAGAACAGCTGGCAGATACAGATCTAAAGAAAATTATTGACTCCCTTGAGAGTAATGATAAAGATGAAAATTTTGCCAACTACATCAGTCGAGGATACATTATGAATGAGGGTGTCTTGTATCGCTACTCACCTGAAACCGAGTCAGACGATGCTCAACTCGTAGTCCCCATTCAAGAACGCCAGAGAGTTCTGCAGGAGCACCATGACGCTCCTACAGCCGGTAATTATGGTGTGGAGGGCACCTACAACAAGATTGCTTCCAGATACTTTTTCACAGGCATGAGGAAGTACATTTCTGATTATATCAAAACCTGTGCAGAATGCAATCGATATAAGCCAACGAACCAGAAACCTGCTGGACTGCTTAGAACCCCAGTTTATGCACAGAGATTTGAAGTTCTTGCAATCGATCTCTTTGGTCCCCTACCAGAGACAACATCTGGAAAAAGATAGATTTTCATCGTGGAAGACACAAATACAAAGTGGGTTGAATTGTTTGCCCTTAATGAAGCCACAGCAGCTAACTGTGCTAAAACACTACTCGAAGAAGTTTATTTACGCTATGGTCTACCTCGAAGGTTAATTAGCGATAACGGACCGCAATTTGTGAGCGCTGTCATGCAACAGACGTGTCACCTGTTAGGTATCACACAAGATATCATACCAGTCTATCATCCACAAGCCAATCCATCAGAACGCAAAAACCGGGACTTGAAGCCCCGCCTTGCAATTTTAGTTGGAGAAGAACATACTGCCTGGGAAGACAAGCTTCCTTTGATCCGATTTGCGATGAATACTTCGACTTGTGACACCACCGGTCACACTGCTGCTTATCTACAGTTTGGTAGAGAGCTGAGAACAACGGACGATGTGGTTCATGACATAAGAGGAGTTATTGATAACGACAACTTCATTCCCGAGATAACACCGTATCTCAAAAGATTTGCTCGTCTAACTACCCAGATAAAAGATAGAGTTGAATATAAACAAGACAAACGAAAGGAAAATTTTGATCGTCGTAGACGACCGATATACTTCAAACCTGGTGATCAAGTTTGGGTTACTATTCTCATCCCATCAGCAAAAATAAAAGAAGTCGAAAATTAATGCCCAAAAGAGAAGGACCATATGTAGTTCTCACAAATCGATCGCCGACAACATATGATATTGCCGACCCGGCCAGTCCAGACCAAACTCTTGGAACTTATCATGTGTCAGCATTAAAAACTTACTATGAACCCCAAGTAAAGAGAGACACTGGGCATGTAGCTCCCATAAGAAGAAGGGGTCGCCCTAGAAAAAAATAATCCTGGCTCATCGTCGGGACGTCATCAGAGCCAGAGGGGGAGTCTGTAACGGAACCAACAACGCCCCCTAGCGGACTGACAAAAACTTACACAGTGTAACTCCAACCCTGGAGCAAGCAGCAGCTAAGCTGTAGTATGTGATAGTAAAAATGTCCCTGTCCCGAATATTTTATGTGCGTGAAAGTCTTGTAATTTCTGTAGTGTATGTGTGTGTAAATAAATTCAATTTAAGTGTTAGCTAGCCGTGTCAGCATACATCATTGCTACAATGGTCTTTATGAATAAGTCACGTTTGTTTTGTTTCTGAACCTTTATTTGCCGGAGCTGGCATTATCCTTAATTTATGGACATGAGTGTAGTTTTAGTAATTTATCCAATAAATACTAACATTAAATGAGTATAACTTTACCTGCACACCTACAAAGTGATGCACCAAACAGATGTAAATAAAACTCTAATTTCTAGTACTAATAATCGTACAAGTAAAATCGAAACTGTGATAATTCAAGATTTTAAAATAAATGCTCTATTAAATACTGGATCAGAATTGTCCATGATCAAATATGAATGTTATATTAATATTGGGTCTCCAAAATTATCCTTTAATAATGTATCTTTAACAGGAATAGGAAATGAAAGTATTTATCCGCTAGGATTTTTTCATTCTAAGATGTCTTTTGATAATTGTTCTGTTGAAAGTGATATTTAAGTGCTAAAAAAACTGTGTCCTGAAGCTGTTATTGGAACTGATGTGCTCAACAAATTGAATATTTCCTTAAATGAGAAAGGTGTTGAAATTAAGGGTATGAGAAATACATTTCATGTAAGCTATGTAGCAATAAAATCCGATCACACTTTCGTTAAATCCAACCCCAAGCCTCCCTGTATTCAAAAAAGAATATCCTCTGTATTTATGTCATGAACCCCCGCACGATTCCAGCTGCGAGCATGTTATGACTCCGAATTCCAACTCAGACCTTGAGAAATAATTTTTATATTGTGTCAGCGATGCAATCCATTTAAACGAAATTGATTTATCTGGCATTGTGAGTAGTAAACACAGACAGGAAGTGGTATCACAAATTCAGACTTACGAGCCGCGAAAAATAAATATAGCAGATTTCAAAATGAGTATAGTTCTGAATGATGAAATTCCAGTAACGGAACTACCACGACGTTTTGGCTTTGCAGAGCAAAAAATAATAAACGATCAAGTTCAATCTTGGCTTTCGAAAGGAATTATTCAAAACAGTTGCTCTAATTATTCCGCACCTGTTGTATTGTGTAAAAAGAACGACAGCTCGCATCGGCTCTGTATTGACTACAGAAAACTAAATAAAAAAGTCATTAAAGAAAAATACCCCCTCCCTTTAATAGAAGACGTTCTAGATAAATTGGAAACATCGAATGTGTATACTTCACTTGATCTAAAAAATGGATTCTTCCATGTAGAAATCGAAAAGGCTAGGAGAAAATATACCGCATTTGTTACTCATAACGGGGCAGTATGAATTTGTAAAAACTCCATTTGGTATGTGTGCATCTTTAAATGCATTTATGCGATTCGTTAATAATGTCTTCAGAGAACTAATTCATGACAACACGGTCGTAGTTTACTTAGACGATATTATTCCTTCACAGGACGAAGTAGAAGGCTTAGAAAAACTGAAACGCGTTTTAAAAGTCGCCGCAGACAATGGCCTAGAACTTAATTTCAAAAAATGCCAATTCTTAAAAAGAAAAATAGAATTTCTCGGATATGTAGTTGAAAATGGTACAATTCAACCATCATCTAGTAAAACTTTGGCTGTAAAAAATTTTCCTACCCCTAAATCGGTAAAACAAGTGCAATCATTTCACTAGAAGAATTCGATTACGAAATTGTTCATACGTCAGGAACTTCCATGAGGCATGTAGACGCTCTTAGTCGTAACGCCGTTTTGGTCGTTACACGAGCACAAGACGAATTAACAACTAAAATAATATCTGCTCAAAATGAGGACGAACAGATAAAATTAATCAAAACCTTAGTTGAGAAGGGTGAAGAAAGGGGTTACTTTGTTAAAAACGACATTTTGTATAAATTTGAAAACAGAAGAGATCTCGTAGTAGTACCAGAAGCGTTACAAAACGAAATTATACGGAAAGTGCATATAAATGGCCATTTTGCTACTGCAAAGACAGAAAAAATACTAGAGCAAGAATTTTATATCCCTAAAGTACGAAACAAAATTAAAAAGTGTAATAGCTAATTGTGTAGATTGTATTCTGTATAATAGAAATCATGGTAAGGGTGAAGGCTTTTTGAACCCTATACCCAAAGAAAGTATTCCATTAAGTACTTACCATATAGATTTCATTTTGGACCCCTTCCGTCTACAAATAAACTATACCAACATATTTTTACTGTCGTAAATGCGTTTACAAAATTCACCTGGTTTTACCATGTTAAATCTCCATCCTCACAGGAAGCTATTGATAAATTAAAATTACAGCAAACGGTATTTGGAAATCCTGCTAGGATAATTATCGACAGAGGTTCTGCCTTTACAGCAAATGAGTTTGGAACTTACTGCACCGACGAAGGAATAGAACATGTGAAAATCACGACTGAAATCCCCAGAGGAAATGGACAGATTGAACGAATGCACAGGATACTAATACCTGTTTTGGCAAAGCTTTCTCATGAAGATCCGGCCAAATGGTTCAAACATGTGTCCAACATACAATGCGTGATCAACAATACACCGTCAAGGAGTACCAAGTACACCCCATTTTAACTAATGTTGGGAACGAAAATGAAAAACAAAGAAGACGTGAGGATCAACGAAGTACTGAATGAAGAGTATTTAAATCATCTAATGCATAAAGGAGATGAGATGAGGAACGACGCTAAAAAAAAAACATCCGACAGCTACAAGAAGAAAATAGAAGACAGCTACAAGAAGAAAATAGAAGACAGTTCAACAAGAAGAGAAAGAAACCCTACCTCTACAAGCTGAATGACTTGGTTGCCATTCAAAGGACTCAGTATGGGACAGGCTTAAAACTGAGAGCCAGTGTTTTACGGCCCTTACAAAGTCACATCTGTCAAACTCAACGACTGGTATGATGTAGAAAAGGTCGGATGCCATAACGGACCTAACCATACATCTACCGCTCCCGACCATATGAAACTATGGTCGAATAACCTGCACTAGTGAATGTACATAGAACAAGATATCTTCTTTCCCTTTTTTTTTCTTTTGTATTTTCCAGATTCATCTTTCCATTTAACTTTCATTTGTTGTTGTGGAGTTGCCAGCAGAGGACGTCTGTACGCAGGACGGCCGAATATGTAGGGGTGAAACTGCAAACCTCCACCCACTTCTCATCACCAGCGCCCTCATGCTGCACCTTGTATTTGGGCTGCGCGAGCAGCGAACGAGGAGAAGCAAGTCAAACATAAAAGAGGAAAGAAGTTCCTCTGATGTTCGGACCGGACTTGAATGAGCAATACGTGCTCACCGTTGTAACTTTGTGGCTTAGACATGCCAGACGGGCATTGCTATTGTGTACTCGCCATATGAACACTCATTTGTAAATACACTGCTTGACAATTGCTAAGGAACAACTGATTTATGCAAAACTGCGATTCGGAAAGCCGCTCAATCGTAGAAAATGTAAGTGCAGAAGGTGCTGTAGAGCAAGGTCTCTTACCTGTATAAAAGACAGTGCACACGAGCTGTTTATTAATTGAAATTTCAAACAGTAAAGTATCTACAGGAAATCACGATTTAAGGTTTTGAAAGCCTTTCAATATATAAGCCCTCCTCGACTGTTTTGTGGAGAGCATGCATAGCAAATGTGCAAGGAGGCCTCACAACTTACTGAGTGACTATATCTGTCATGACTCCGGATAGAGAACACATTTTTAGAGACTTTGGATACTGCTCTAAGGAGCAGATTTTTTTCTTTTTATTATCTTGCTTTTCCATGTGCCAAAATCTGTAACATTTTGAACGAAACTTAATGCAAAGTATCTTAATTAAATATATGCTAAGTTTCGTTTCTTTAATCAATGGATAATATTATAATTTTAAAAATTGTGTTTGTTCTTTAGCAATTGTTAAGCAGTGCATCATCAGCGTCACCTTTTTCATTAAGTATTAAGTTTACCGGAACTGTGTGTGGACCATGTTATTACACACACATATTATATATATATTAGCAAAATTTTTCTCAATTGAATGGGGCAGAGGGGGTTAAAGTTTTTATTCAAACCCATGGAAATCATAATTTTACAGATTTTAGTGGGGGAAAATGTTTCACTAAAATGGATGATGTTAACAGGGATGAAAACAGTCAAAATGTAAAAAAGAGGAAAATATACTCAGCGTTATTTTGAACTACAAAAATAGCTTGAAAATACTATATTTGAGTACTAATGTGTGTACAGAACAGTGGTGCAGCCAGAAATTGGGGGGGAGGAGGAAAATTACTAGTCCGATAAAACCCCATAAAGTCCACTAAAAGCAATAAAATTTGTCTTTGGATGTAGGGAGGTTAACACATAACCTCCCATGGCTGCGCCACTAGTACAGAATATGTGTTTATGATAAGCATGTATTTTTGCCAATTATTTAGCTTTATAAGTCCACTATAAACAATTAAATTTATCTTTGGAAAAGGGGGAGGGGGGCACCTTACGCATAAACTCAAATTTTGCAAAAAGGAAAGAATTATCTTGTCAACTTTGTAAAAAGTATAAATAAGTTGCACGAAGTTGAAAATATTATTTTTCTGAATATTTTTGAACATCTCAAAAATGGTGAGAATTTGTTTAACAGTTGCAATTTTGCAATCACTTGAAACAGTTGCAAATATGAAATTAACAGGAAATAAAAAATGCTATGTTCAAAAGAATAAATCAAATAAATACTAATTTTATTAAATAGCACAAATGCTGTATGAAAAAAATAAATAGACACTAAAAATAAAAATGGTACAGCTTCAGTCTGCGTTTATAGAAGTGACAACGGAGTAGGCGCTTTTTTTGGCGCACTTCTACTAGCGAGTAATGACAGGTTAAGGTAAGCTATCTGCATTACTGTTATTGCGGATTTTAATACAACCTGGGCAAACGGAAAGTTCAAAATTTTCATTTTGAATGTTATGTTCTTTCAAATTCCGTTTGATTTCTTTGGTTCATTTGAAATAATTCTTCCCTTGGCGACTTAAGTGCGCCAAGGGCAGGCCGTTGCCACCGCTATAAACGTAGACTGAAGCTGTACCCTTGTGGTAAATAACATAGAACTTAATTCAGTTTAAATTTACAACCTATTTTCGAATATAAAATACCTTTTTTTCAAAATCTCTATATATTTTCCCGTAAATATTCTTATTTTTTAATTAAATCAACTTTTAATCAAATAAAACTTAAAATTAATAACTTGTCAAAACAATCATAATATTGCCCTTAAAAGAAGCATCATTTTGAAAAATTCGGTTGCAAAAAATGTACTGCGGTCTATGTTTAAAACGGTGGCCACCACCTTGGCGCACTTCTAAAGTCGCCAAAGAAAGAAGTTTTAACGGATTTTGAAAGTACTTTCTAGAATATTCAAAATGAAAATTTAAACTTTCCTCTTGCCGAGGTTACCATAAAAGACGAAATAACTGAGTTTATTTTCTAGTTGAAAGAAAAATCACTTTAAAAGCTAATTAACAAAATATTTCATTTGTACCTTTTCCGCCGCATCATGAAGTTTCACGGCCGCTAGATAACAGCGCCGCTTTTTTAGGAAACCGTAGCTTTACTTACGAAATATACAACAACGTACTCTAACTAGTTCAAAATCCAAGTTAACCAGGTTTGCCATTAAACTAAAAAGCTTCTCACAAAAAAGGATTCTTTTTCAAAAAGGAATTTGCAAAACTTATATCAGCTTGCCAAATTTAGGACTGCAAAGTTGGCGATACCTCATTTGGTGCATTTTACGTTTATAAAAGATAAAAAAGGGCGAAAATCGGAATTTTCCTTAAAAAATGATAACAATTTAAGAAAAGTCGGAAATACCTACAAAAGTTGAAAGAATCTCATCCCTGTAGTTAAGACATATGCACATGTTCCTTAACTTTTTTTTTTACATTTATTCTTTGGCTCTAATTCCAAAATATAATTTATTCTTAAAAAAAAAAAATGTAGAAAAAGCGGAAATTCTCGGAAGAAAAAAAAAGCGGAAATCCGCGTAAACGCGGAAGATTTTCACCCCTGATCACAACAGGATATTAACGACAGTTCGGGATCAACCTTCGAAATGAAAGATACGAGGGAATTTTGAACCAAGGTCAGATGACGAGGTCACACTTTAGCTGGCACCTTTCTCCAATTTCGCACCACGCCAACGTGAGGACATTTGCGGCCACGACAAACTTTACGTGCACCAGCCCCCTTTATGCACGACAGTATTAATTGGTTGGATTCGTACTCGCAAAGCCCCAAGGAAAAGATTGAGGAATTTCAAACTTAGAAACGAGATTAAAACATTGCATATCTACATTAATCAAATAATTTAAATCTTAAAAGTGCATATGGCAATTTATGTATTGAAAGATAATTAATATACATTGGAATAATCATAAAAAGAAAACCCATGATACTCACATTTAAACATAGTATTAAGCAAACATACATTACATATTTTTGAATAAAATTTCAGAAAGGAATAAATTACTTTTCTTTATTTTAATTAGAATAGAAAAATGCTTACATTTTTCACATATGTGGAGCAGTATTGTGCTGATAAATTGTAATAAGTAGGAGCCAAAATGAAAAATGTCAGATTTTTTTGAGAACTCGGAAAAATTTCGTATTTTTTTGGTAGTTGGGCCATTTAATCATAGCTTATGCGAAATGGTTGGCAGTTGAATTTATGTTGCACTAGAGCAACACAATAGACTGTTGTTTATAAGAAATGAATATTAGAATTTTGTTTAATCACTTCACAAAGTCTATTAGTTATTGGATAGTAAGAAAGATTGATCCGTGTTATGCTTTAATACTGATTTTTCTTCAAAAAAGTAGATTCATTGAAATCTCAATAAAAAAAGTTTAGTCCTAAAAGGAGGTACAATATTTTTTTAAAGTTTTATAGTGTCGTGTTTATGCATGGCTTAAAGCAAAATTATGATTAGTGCTACACAAAACAATAAACTGTTAAGCAAAGATTTCATAAGCAGTACTATTTTTATACTAACAAAGAAAAAATATTGTGAGTAAAATTCATAAAATTATGATCTAGAAGTCGATAGGAACTAGACTCAAATAAATAATAGTGAATTTATTGAAATCAGAGGAATCGATAAGTTTTACATGAAAAGAACTCTTGTCAAAATTTACTATGATACAGGCACTTTTGCTTTAAGATTTAACATTTAGGAGGAAATATATTTACAGTTGAACTCGATTATAAGGATCTTGCACATGACTTACTTCCCAGAGATTTATCTAAGAAACTAATAGATTTTCATGCAGTTTAATAATAATTATAACATTTTTATTAATTTATAGTATTAATATTTTCAGGCAGTTTGATATTATTTTTAGTGCCTGCACCATGGCAATAATGCAACAAAATTAAATGGATGAATTTGAAACACTTAAGATAGGTTTTATGGTAAATACACTCAAAACAGCATCAAACTTTGATTTTCATTTATTTAGATAGTAAGGAGATGAGCAAACATTTCTGCTTGTAAGCATTTGGCACCTGTATTTGCATCACACCTTTTCAATTGGAATAACTTGAAATTAAGAATACCGTTTTGTAAACTTCTAATGAAAGTTTGTAGAGATAAACTGTCTCTTTAAAGCAAATCATTACAACCAAGTTCTACTGTATTTGTTTTTTTAAATGAAATATAACACAATATATGCTTGGTAATTTTCATAACATTAAAAACTTCATTTGATATGCAGAACATAAACACCCATGTGCTCAGTAATTCTAAATTTTCAGTAGTATAATGACTAGATATATGTCATGAATAATTCTATACAATTTTAAATACACACACGACACATACATTTTGATAAATACTTTAAATAGACTTACAAGACTATTATTTACACAAAACTAGAACTGTTCCGACAATGCAAACAGTTTAATAACCTACACTTCAAAGTACACATAAGAATGCATTTTGAATTTGAACACAAGGCATACAACAAAAATTGATACTAGTCACAGCTTTTGGTTTTAAAGAACACCTTATTAGAAGTAAATAATCAAAGCTTTTAAAATAATCATTAATTCTTTTGATCTAGCTGTTTGACTAGAGAAAAGTTTTCATAAATTTCAATCACAGCAGCATGGAAAATGAGTACACTGTAAGGAATAAAATCATCCCCTTAATCATTGACACTAATGAATAATCCTATTCAAATACAAAAACACCGAAACTGTTATTTTATATTGGAGTGTTTAATCTTTTACATGAAGATCAAATAAGAAATTGCAACAATTAGCAATTATAAAATAGCTTACAAATATAATAGAAATGTATCTAGGAAGCCAACTCAAATTTGAAAACATAGTATGGTAGTATAAAAAGATTGATGGGTATGAATCAAAAAATATTTTTTGAAAAATTCTTTATTTCATTTTTAAAAGATTTTGATTTTTACTTTTAAGATTAAAGTTGATCATCAGATGAAACCTGTATATGGCAAGCTTATAGTTCTATCATATCAGATACTTGGGAAAAAATTCAATTCTTGTCACTTGATACAGGGATCAAACACTCTATAATATTTATGGTATAAAACGACAAAAATACACACTGAGGTTAGTTTAATCACTATATGGAAGTTGCACTAACAAAATCAGATAAAATAGACATACACATGTCTGAAAACAGTAGAAACACTCAATGTGATGCTCATTCAACGTTACAGCAATTCAATACGAATAGGTAGCTTCGAGAGAAGACTGAGCAATCCCTGAAATTATTTTTTTAATCGGTGCCTGCCTTCAAAAATTAACAAGCATGTCAAGAGAGGCATCATATTAAACCTGATTTCTGTCATGATGTAAAATATGACACTTGGACAAGAATAAGAGAAAGTGCTTATTTTTTAGAAGGTGGGACAGAACACAAATGGTCTCTGAATGCAGGTGATTTAAAAAGTCACTGCAAATAACAAATTCTGTTGGCAGTAGAGTAGAATAGTTATACAAGCCTTCATATATTTTTTTCCAACCATGAAATATAAATTAAAAAAAAATATCTTACAATGTTTAAGAGGTATTATGTAATACAGTATTATAATAAAAAACATTGAATACATACAATATATCATCCATTAAAGTAAACTATTTTCTTTCTTTGCAGAAAAATCTAATTTGGATAATGAAAGAACACTAACTTTTATTTTTAGTAATTTTTTAAGAATGGAAAAACTAGCAAAGCATACCTAAAAGCCAGAGTATATCTGTTTATTGGTGAAAAATCAAATTAAAAACCTTTCACATACTATTTGAAAAACAATTGTATACTAAAAAGATCTTAAACACAGGTGGTCTTATACCTGAGGTGGTTACCAGCACAGAAACAATTTCACTAAAAAAACTTTTCCATATATAAGCTCAAAAAATAAGAAATATAAAAATTCAACATAATTAACATAAAAAATTCTGAAAAATGAAAAACATTAAAAATTAACAATTCATGGTTGTGCATTAGTAAAACTCGAATATGAAAAAAACTATAGCAAACACATGAAAAAACTCCAAATGAAAAATTCACACAGGATACATAAGGTTTCATAATACCATCCAAAGTTCATTTTGTAATCTATTTTTAAAAACCAAAAATTGACAATTTTTATAAATGTTTAACAATTTAATGTTTTTATTCAATAACTCATTTTATTTGGGCAAATTACTGATTTAGACATAACTGATTATGTAAAAACAGATGGCTTAAAAAGATTTACAGGAAAAAAAAATAGTAATACTGAGAAAGATGTCACATATTTTTTTTAATACATTGTTCTCAAAAGTATGCTTTACATTAATGTGTAGAAGAGAAACAATTATCTACAGGAATGTGAAATATCACTTAAATTTTTATTATTCAGCTTAGTTAAGCAGAAGGAATACAAAAATGTAATGAACAAAAACATACACATGATCACATAAAAGGTATTTTTTAAACCCTAAGAGCAGAAATCAAACTAATTAAAATAAAAGGTGAAACATTTATCTTCTTTGTAGCCATATGCACAAATAAAAATTTTAACCTAATTTTGAAAAGTAGTATTTTTAAGATTTAACAACAGAAGAAATAATTAGCAGAGGCAGAATCATGAATGTATGTCAGTAAAAATTTACAATATGGAATTGTATATTCCTAAAAGGTAAACAAGCATTCTATTCATAAAATACCTTTGTTTGATTTAGTCATTTGCACACAACTTAAGAAAAAGTAAGACAATCACTACCAGGAGAATTTATGAACTTTCTCTAGAAGAAATTGATAATTAATTTCATAGTTTCATCATTTAGATATTGTTACAACTTATATATTAAAACTAGTTTGGGAAGAGCAAAGCAAGCACTACACTTCATACTCATCGATCGATTTCTTGGAATATATCTATTCCAATTACAGTACTAAACTGTTTTTCATTTCCTTTTTAGGGTATGTAAAATGCAGCCAGCATAAGTTTTCGGATTCCAATAATCAATAAATATAAGATTTCATTGATAGTATTCTTTTATCAACTATGTGGCGTGTTTCCTTTGCTGAATCCATATTTTCTACATACTAACAAATTTACTACTTGTAATTTTTTATGCAATTAATCTAGTAAAAGGTTCTAATTTGGAAGATTCTAGATTTGACCAAATGTTTGCTAAGTTAATAAAATCAAACAATGCAAATTTTACATAATTTTAAAACAAATTTAATTTTGCAAAATATAATAAATTATATTTAAAAAAAGGTATTATGATATCTCATATTGAGTATGTAACTGTTGTCATTCCAAAAATGACTAGAAATATATCCAAATTCTTTTTAAGAGAAAATATTGATCTCTTTTCTACACAGTATCCTGTAAGAACATTTTCTCACAATATATTTTAACTACAGGTAGAAGACAAAGCAGAATCAGAAGAATAAATATTCATAAATGTTTTTTTCTGTAAAACATTTTTACTAGATTTTGAAAGAAAAACTATTGATTAAAAAACTTCCTGAGGAACAAAATTAGATTTTAAAATTACCATCACTTATTCTTTCACAAGCAAATGATTTGGCAATATGTTAACTCACAAGAAAAACAAATTATTTTTAGGAAAAAATAGTTTTGTTCTTTTCAATTGTTACTTGAAACCAGTCTTTCTATAGTACAGAGGCATGTTGAAAATGGCAAAGCACAACTTTTGGGTGCAATGTGTCTTAGAAGTATGTCTACCACCACAGTAAAGGACCCCACATGAGGGATCCAGCAGCAGCACCTCCTAACATTCCCATTGCTAAATCTGCACCTTCAGGTCGATACCTTTCTGGGTGATAAACCATAGCAGTCTGTCCTGGGGCAGCAGTCACTATAAAAAGAGAATATTTGTAAAAACAAAATACAGTGATCTCTCACTTATACACGCTCTCGTTTATGCGCGTTTTTCAGTTATACGCGTTTTTTTCGCGGTCCCGGCCATGAATATAGGAAAACAATGATAACTCTTATTCATTTATACGCCACAATAAAAAAGCAGCTCTCACTTATGTGCGTCGCAAAAAAATTTTCATTTAAAAAATTAGGTTCCTCAAGTCAGGTGTTGCTTCTCGCAAGAACTTTTCCTTGTTTGTTCTGCTTCTAGGAATGCATTCCCTCGCCCTTCCCCTATCGTTCTGATTACCGGAACACATTTCTCTACCAAATACACGGGTGTACCGGAGGGGTCTTGTGACTGACGTCAGTGAAAGTCGCATTTATACAGCAGACAATTAGAGTGGTTAGTACGGTACGTATCACGTGGCATTGATCGCTAACGAAAGAACCTTCTTTGGAGTTTGAGTTAGATGGTTGCGTTTTAAAATGCCAAAACAAACAAAATTGTCGCTTTCGTTTAAAATGGATGTTATAAAAAAATTCGAAGAAAATTCTTGCAACTCGAAAAAAGTTTTAGAGGAGCATTTTAATGTTCCAGAATCGACATTGAGAGGGATTTTAAAAAATCGGGAGGCGATTATAGTCGCTCATCGAGAATGTGGAATTCAGTCGAAGAAAAGAAGCAAAATTCAAGGTGAAAAGTTCGAAGAATTTGAGAAAGTTTTGTTGCTATGGTTTAAAGAAGCTTGTGCCTCAAACATTCCTGTTAACGTTGAGCTTCTAAGGGAGAAGGCCGAACAATTGTCAAAGAGTTTTGAAATAGAAAATTTTTCTGCATCATATGGATGGATTGAAAAATTCAAAAATAGGTATGGCTTGGCAACTCGTGTCCTTTCTGGGGAAAGTGCGAGTGTCAATGAAGAAACCGTAGAACAATGGAAAGAAGCCGGAACGGATACGAACCGAAAAGCATCTACAATTGTGACGAAACTGTACTTTTTTATAAACTGATGCCCGACAGAACCATAACATTCAAGGGAGAACCATGCCATGGTGGGAAAAAAAGTAAAGAAAGACTAACTGCCTTGCTGTGTTGCAACGCTGATGGTTCAGAAAAATTCCCGCCATTGGTCATTGGCAGATAAAAAAAACCTCCCTGTTTTAAGAACGTGAAGAAGAAGCTTCCTTGCGACTACACTAGCAACAAAACAGCGTGGATGACATCGCACATTTTCTTGGATTTCCTTCAAAAATTCGACAGGAAAATGCAAAAAGAAAAATGTAAGTCCTGCTCACCCACAAGATCTTACAACTTTCAATAACACGAAAGTTGTGTTTTTTCCTGCAAATTGCACTAGCAAGATTCAACCTTTGGATCTGAGTGTCATTCGTTGTGTGAAAGTGCACTACAGAAAAACTTTAATCCGTCGACTTCTGGCTGCGTCAGAAACAAAACGTGCATTAAAAGACGAATTGAAGCAAATTACCGTCCTTGATGCATTTCATATGTTGTGTTTATCATGGAGAAACGTTACTGACAAGTGCATTAAAAGCTGCTTTAAGAAAGTAGGATTTTCGTTTCTAGCAGAAAATGAATGTGATGAACCAGAAAATGAAAGTGAAAATGACATAAACAAAGAAGATTGGCATATTGTATCTGGTGGACTCTCTACGTGCACTACTTTCAACGAATTCGTCGATGTAGATGAAAGCATTTCCATTTCCTTTGTGTTCTTAAAAAATAGTAAACGGAAGTTATACACGGAAACTTGTATTTACATTTTGAAACTACGTAACCTTATTTCCATTTTTCTGTAGTACTATATACATAGTATTAATTAACAATATACTGTGTACACTGTATTGATTTTTCACTTTTAAGCTCCTTTTTGTGGTTTTTCACTTATGCGCGTTTTTCACTTATACGCGTTTTGTTCGCTGTCCCCAACCCCCGCGCATAAGTGAGAGATCACTGTAACTATATTTAATTCAAAAATATCAAACATTTTACTACATTCCTGCTTTTTTTAGGTCAGATAAGGGAGTCTTATGGAGGGGGTGGGCCGAAGGTCCTGGGCGATAAGTCCTCTACCTTCTTCAGGAACGTGGTAGGTACTGAATGAAAAAATGAGCTAAACAAGAATTTATACTATTGTAAGTAGAGTTTCATTGTCCAATCGGAGTGAAGGATGGTTCAGGTGGGAGTGGTCACAGAGAGTTGAAGTTTGAACAAACAGTTGATACTAAGTGACATGAATTATGTTAAAAAGAAGATGAATAAAAATAAATAAATTACAAATTAAGTTACAAAAATTTCAGAAAAGTCACTAATTAAGAATGGCTCTAGGCCTTTTACTGAATTCAGTTTGGCGATGGTCGTATCTGGGAATTTGCTGGATTGCAGGATTATCGATAATTTCGAGTTTGGCATAGAATTTAATTGCGAGTTTACGGAAAAAATCTTTGAGATCGGTTATTTTGAGATCTTCACGTATTTTATTATTTTTGTAATACCAGGGGTAACCACTGATAATACGGATAGTAGAATTTTGAAAAGTTTCTAGTTTAAGGAGGTGACTTTTTGCTGCATATCCACAGACAAGACTAGCGTAGCTGATTTTTGGTCTAATCTGAGTCTTATCTTTGAAAATACAATGAAACTAGTTGGTAATTATATTTCAGTCTTGTTACAAAATGTGGAATATCAGACCTGTAGACAGGTGATTTTTAGGTGAAGAATACATTCAAAGACGAACTGAAAGAATACATTCGGGTTTCGAGTTGCAGTGAGAAACAATATTTCAATTGATATTCCATATGCAGTCACAAAACCAAGCTTTTTTGTGACCCACCCAGTACACCTATATCTTGCTATACGGCCGTTCTTTATATGGCGTTTCGTTACAACGGTCTTTTTTTTAATTATGGCACGTTTGCTATTTACGGCCCACAATGTTTCATTACACGGCCAAAATTTTTTTTTTTTAATAATAAATAAAAAATAATAATTACAAAAAATGCTGTACACACTGTTAGTGACTTTCTGTTTAGTTTCAGCTTTTCCCTTTAGGCAGCACTGCTACATTTTGCCTCACGAAAATATGAGAAACGTTTGGCACAAACTTGTCATAATTTAACTGCATTGTTGCTTTAGTGTATGCAGTTAGATGTGGTTATTCATGTTTGTCTTCTGACTGGGTTTTGTTTCTGTTTGTAGTAATTGGTGAATTGTAAACATATTTGGTACATATGTATTAGAAATACTGCATTTTAGTTACTTTTTAAATTAATTCATTAATTACACAGTCCAGTCATATTAATGTGACCACCTGTCAAAAGCCAGAATAACCACCTTTGGCAGAGCGGACCACTGCGAGATGTGCAGAAAGAGAGTCAATTAGGTTTCTGCACCCAGTGAATGCCAGGAAAACATTCCCCAAACCATAATGCTCCCTCCTCCAGCCTGGATCCTTCCGGCAATTGTTGCAGGGTGTTTGCTTTCAGATGTTTCACGCCGTATACGCCAACGTCCATCTGTCAGATGGACGATAAAACGTGATTAATTGGAAAAAGCCACCTGTCGCCACACTGTGGACGTCCAGTTGCGTTACTGGCATGCAAATTCCAGCCTTCGTCGCCGATGAACAGCAGTCAGCATAGGTGCATTAACCAGGTGTCTGCTGCGGTGGCCCATGCGCAGCAACGTTCACTGAACCATTGTTGAGGATACACTCTTGGTAGCCCCTTGGTTCATCTGGGTGGTCAGTTGCTCAACAGTTGCACGTCTATTCGCCCAAACTCATCTCTGTAGCCTTCGTTCGCCTCTGTCATCTATAGCTCGTGGTGCACCACATGTGCCATTTTGCCATGCACGGTATACTTTTACCACGGCGGTACGCGAACAGTTCACAAAATTAGCCATTTCTGAAATGCTTCCACCCTTGGCCCAAAAGCCAATAATGATGCCCTTTTGGACGTCGGATAAATTGCTAAGTTTCTGCATTACGGCAACGATTGAAATGCTTTCCAATGCCCTAGGACATCCTTTATATACACTCCACTGCAATGTGCTGCCACCTGCCTTTTGTGATTGGTTATTTCACGTTGACGTCGAAAGTAGGTGGTGGTCACATTAATGTGACTGGACTGTGTATTTTAAATACAATAGTCTTTTTTTAGGAAAATATGCCACCGAAATGTTCAATGAATTTGGAGATTGATACTGATGTCGTGTCTACGACGAGTCTTGTTCAAATGGTGCCATGAGCAGTTATCACAGCTCTAGCAATCTCCACTATATTATCCTTGTACAGGTTCGGTTCCGAGAAAAGGACCCCGACTTTAAATAGATCCGCAATTATTGCTGGACAATCGAAAATGTGAGCTGGTGTTAACTCCATATCTGGGCAGTTATTATACTTTCTATAAGATCTATTACCCTCGCTGTCAATCTGCATTTCTCTGTAATGACCTGTTCTTAACCTGGCTATGGTTTTGGTAATTAGTCTATCCTCATTGATAGTACAAAGCTGATGCTTAATTGGGATCGAAGGTTCTCTCAATTTGAAGTTAGCTAGGGCATTTGCGTCCAGCAGGGTGACATTTCTAGCCTCTTTTGCTAGTTGGTCTGCAGTCTTGTCGCCTGATATATTAACGTGTGCGGGCAACCACTGAAGTGTGCAGATCTTTCCCAAAAGTTGAATTTCTCTTAAGTGGGAGCATATTCTGCTGATGATCGAGGAGTCTCTTTTTAGTATTGTTTGTAGGGCAGCTCTTGAGTCACAGAAAATAACTACACCCTCAGCCTGCTCAGAAGCAGGAAGGGTTTTATACAGGTCAAGTGCCTCTACAATAGCTACAAGTTTGCAAGTGAAGTTGGACGCAATAGCTCCTGCACCAATTTTTTGTTGATGAACTGTATCACTTGGAGCAGTCAGGAAAACCCCGGAACCTCCATTAGAGATAGTTTCATTAGAAGAGCCGTCAGTGTATGACTTATGACTTGTAAAAGGGTGACTCCGAAGAGTGCCAGCACTGCGACTAATAGTCTATTGTACTGAGACCCTACTGATCCACTAAAGACCGATGGCCGAAATAAATTTCAGCATGTACCTGATTGGAATGTTTGACAGTTCCCAGGGTTCGATACAGTGGTATCCCAGATATTCAAATCGTTGTGCAGAGTAATGGTCACATTTACATAGAATTATTCAGGGTACTACAGGTCTATTCAGGGTACAGTGGCCAGTTAGGAGGCCAATAGCTATCCTGATTTCTTTCCTACAGAAATTCAGCAGCTCTCTTGATCTATCCCATGTAGACTGCTGATTGAGCTCTTTGGCTTGTCTTTGATTATTAGACTGAAGCCATGTTTGGTAGGACTCGGCAAGGAGCAAATCCCTTATAGTCCCTCTAACCACATTGTGAGGCAGACCCAAAACAGGCTTTGGTCCAATAAATGGTGTTTCAGACCCATGTTTTGCTAATAGGTCTGCCGTTTCATTACCTTCAATGCCACAGTGACCAGGGACCCAAACAAGAGAGACCTTGTTTCTCTCAGCCAGGTCCTCAAGCACATAGTGACATTCCCACACTGCTTTTGAGGAAAAGCAGTGACTTTGCAAAGCCTTTAGGGCTGCCTGGCTGTCAGAGAAGATTTTAATAACCCTCTTAACTACACCTCTATTGAGGCAGTTGTAAGTACAAGCAGAGATTGCCAGAACCTCAGCCTGATATACAGTGGCCAGCTTACCCAAAGAGAAAGATAGCCTTATTTTTCGATTAGGACAGAAGGCACCTGACCCAGTGCCATGAGATGTTTTTGAACCATCTGTGTACCAAATTTCATCCCCCCTTCCTATCAGCCTGGAGACGAATCTCCATTCTTCTCTGGTTGGAAAGATGATATTATATTTGGCTTTAAAGCAAAATTACTTTAACATCCAGTCAGATCTCATTAATAGATAGGGATGTTCCTTCACCTGCGGATCGACATTTTTGAAGGCAGGCATTTCATAAGATGACTTCCATAGTCCCATGAAATTGAGGCGTTGTGAGCATGAAATTGCCTCTAGTTCCACTTGTTTATGCAGTGGTAGAAGCCCCAGAAGCAGTTCTAGACTCTGTGAGGGAGTGGTTCGCATTGCACTAGTAATTGCAATGGTAGCCATTCTTTGTAGACTAGTGAGTTCTTTTTTCACTGTCTCATTACGGGTTCTATTCCACCAAGCGATGGCGCCATAGGATATCATCGGAACAATAATCCTGGTATATATCCAATGCACCATTTTCGGTTAGACCCCATCAGTGTAAGCGTGGACAAAATTTTTCCTTGGATACTGCTCAACAGTTCTGAGTCCTTTTGCTTTAATGACATCGGCCAACTCTTTTTTATTGCATGGCTCCAGAAGGTTTAATATAATTTTGGTATTCATGGGAAGTTCGGAGGGGACAATAGGCTCTTGAAGGATAAGAAATTTGTAATGTTCAAGGTCAAGAGTTTCCCTAATTTCTTTGTCAAATTGAACAGGAGATTGATACTGATAAAAATAAAAAGAGAAGCCGAAAATCTTCATGTTAATATTCGTCATCAGATTAAAAGTTTTTAAACATTTTATTTTATGTTTTTTTTTTTCAATTTCTGTTTGTTTTTCATTGTTTAGTACTTTTATTTTTATGTAAGCATTTTTATAGGAAATAAAAAAAATAAAATGCTTCATGAATTAAAAACTATATTATTTTATAAAAAATTGGAACAGATCCAATTGAATTTGTATCAAACTAATTGATTCGTTATATTGCTTTTTGCTTTACGGCCTACTTTTCTGAAATGTATCTAGGCCGTAAAGCCCTCGCATTATGTTAAAGAATTATTATTATATTAGTAGCTCATATAAAGTTGCTCTTCATTACTATTACAGAACATTTATAATTTTTAACAAGTACTAAAACTTGCATTTAGAACCTAAAAAATTGTGTTTTATTGACTTTATTAGTAAATAAATTCGTGTAGAGTGAATTGAGTGTTCATAGGCTTTAGTCATTTTTACAGGGTTCCAACTCTTTTTTTTTCTAACTAAAAATAAGCACTTTCTAGGACAAAATAACGACTTAAATAAAACATTGAAGAAACCGTATTATACAATGTAATATCCGACTTTCGACCAAATGGGATGCTCTTACAGATTAGTTAATCTTATAACAGTAGTATCAGCAGTTAATATATGGGCATTTACATGTACACGTATTAGCAAGAAGTGTAAGTACATAAACAAACTATAGAATGGACACCACAAGAAAAAAACCTAGGATGTTTTTCGTTTATCTCTTTGCAGTACATTTGCTTTTTTAAATAGAGAAAGAAAAAATTAAGTTTGATGAGGACCAGACTTGGTGTTGTCTTGGACTTGGTCTCCCAGCTGCTGTTGCGAGTTTGATTTCGTTTTCTTATTATTTTCATATTTTGTTTTCGTCTTTTCATGGTCTTCAGGGGAGTGTATGAGCAATTTTTTAGCATATTGCTGCTCATGGGTAGGAAACATCATTTTGTGTTGTCTGCGTCAAAGCTCCTCCCTGATCCACCAACACTTTCATTTTCAAAAATTTCCTAATTTTTTTTTGAAAAATAATAGTGCTTACCTTGTTATGCCTGCAGCTTCAGCCTGCTTATGAAATGGAAATTTCTCCCCCCAGTAATTATTTTAGAATACACTTTAATAAATTCATAATGAAAATAAGTAAATTTATTTATTGGCACATCAGAGGTTACGATAAAATAAAATTAGTTGCAAACTATTAATTTACTAAAAGGATTGGAAGTTGCACGTTAGAGTCAAATTTGACTGGATCGGAGACTGAACGAGTTTCAAAGAAAACATTTTCCCGTGAACCAAAACGAATCATAAGAGTTATGCAAAATCTATGATAAATTAACAAAAAGGTTAAAAAAATAAAATGCAATTTTATTGAATAGATATTCAACTAGCTGCCACTGTCCCAGCCTTATCCATTCGGTGTATTGCCACATAATTTTGAACCACAGTCAGATGATGAGACATCTGAGCTGGTGCCTCACTCTCCAAACTTACACACCAACCCGACGTGAGGACTTTCAGCCTCTACACTATACAGTTACAAACATCATTTTAGTAAAACAAAATTAATTAGAAAATAATCATCTAAGCTGACGATGGAAACAAATTGCGCATGGCATAACAAAAGCAAAGCGAAATTTAAGCACAGTTGACCGTAAATTATAAAAAAATTAAACATAGACAAATTCCAGTTTTCAAACGACTTTTCCCGATTCATGAAATTCCCTGACTATTTTCGGTTCTCCAGCACTCTGGTTTACGTTTTTGCGATCTTTTCCTCCAATGTTTTTTTTCAATCGATCAGGTTGGTTTTCTTTGGAACTGATAACCGATTGCTTCACATTTTCAAAGCAGAATCACCCCTGAAAATCTCCACAATTTTTCTTCATCTATCTTTACTGGGACAGTTTTTACAAAGAATTAGAAGCATAAAAAAAGCTAGAAAAAAAAATTGCAACACATCGGAACTCTGCTAGCAATATTAATTAAAATACATTATCTTTATATTGTTTTTGATTCACATACATACTTAAAAATACACTTCCCCATCATTAAAATAATTTTTTAAAACATTGCACTCGAGGGTAACTGAATAAAACAAAATTAATTAACATTTGATGATTGTATTCTAGTTTCCTCTATCAGGGCAACTATTTTGTGCATTGCAAGAGTCACTCGCAAGTCGAAAACAGACTGGTTTTTCAAGTTTTTTGTGCTCATTAAGAGTCAATCCATGATTTGCATATCGCGTATCAAGGGTTGCCATTCAAGCAAGCCAGTTCCCCAATCCTCACCAAAACCGTATTGGTAAGCAGTTTTATCGCCATCAGCCGCTAAAAAGGGGTCGGAAATATTGTGAAACAATATCGTCATTTGAAAACTGAATTTTGTTTTCAAAGGAAAATAAGCACTTTCTAAGACTCCTGAAAACCCACAAAAAAATATTTTAATTGAACATCAATTTTCATTACTGCATGAGACAACTATATATTAATATTATATCAATTCCTTTTATAGCAATTACCAACAATTTTGCGATTTTCAGAGAATTTTTTTTTTTACTGCATATTCAATTTGCAGAGAAGTGAAATAAAATGGCTTTTCTAGATTGGTGGAGTTGCATACACTGAAACATGTAAGAAAATAAAAGACATTTTCTAATGCTTTTCTTTTTAACCATCAGTTTGTAACAGTATAGATTATACCTATAGGTTTGTATTGATTCTCTAAAAGTACCCATTTAAGGAAGTGCCATAGGTACAAAGATTAACTATACAACGCTTCATTGTACAATTTTTCAGACTTGATTGCCTGTTCCTAGATGCATTTATTAATAAACATGTCAGTTGAGCTTTCCATCAGTTTTTAAACTACATAAAATATACATAGTGATAAGTTCAAAATGCACAGATAAAATGTTTTCTCTGTAATTGTTTAGTTTCATATCACATTGTTCTCTTCTTGTGTATAATTGTTTTTATTAGATTCAACTGCAAAGGCAAAATGAATCTCAGAAAAAGTTAGGTTGTGATATCGCAATTAACATTACTCATAAAGTCAAATAAGTGGAGCTCATGGGAGTATTGAAATGCATCAAACATATTAACTACAGGACTTGGGTGAGATTTGTGAATGACATTTACGACTGACCACCTAACACGCTTTCCTTTCACAGTGCAATTCCAATGCTGCTGAATGTAAATTGGGGGAAGTTGTTGCATTTTTGAACCTCCTCTTGGGTTGTTACTTTTTAATCATTTGTGCTCTTTTTACCCCCATTTTATGCTTTGTACAAGAAACTCTAAGGATTAAAATTCGTTTATGGAAGTCTGGACAGTAGCAAATGCATACTCCATTTGTTTTACTAATTATATTAGTGCTAGCTAAATACATGTACTTCATTATGAAGTAATTTTCGAGGTCATTACAGAAAATTGCTTTTATGCACTAAGAAATAGTAATTAACTTGTTTGATATTTATAAGGGAGATGAAAAATATAAGTAGCAACATATATTTAAATAAACATTGGAAATTTGGCAAGACTTTATTTCATACAACTTGACTGTAAACTACATTTTTCGTTTACCCCTTTGGCTGCATAATCACAAGACTGTCAGGATAACTTACACATGAACAGGCTATGTACAACTGTCCATGGGAGAAAGTCATAAATCCACATCAGAAACTTTCAAAGACTGCCCCTGAGCTTTGTTTATCGTCATTGCAAAGCATAATTTGATAGGAAATTGCAGTTATTTGAATTGAAAGTGGTAGTCAGAAGGAATCAAAGGAATGCAGGGTTTGTTTATGTTTCTCCCATTCTCAGTAAAAGAAAATTCCTTATCGGTTTTTGTCATCGGCAGAACGCTGGGCAATACCTGCAGAGTTGGTTACATCTAGTGATGTAAGGATAGGGCGAGTGACAACGGGTGGTTGTTGAGTAGGAAGAACATTGAAGTATGAGTGGTTCAAAATGCAATGGCATCATGAAACCAGAACACCTAAACAGTAGCATTGGCCTTTCCTCAACAAGCTATCGCGTCGTCAATATCATTGACCTCCAAGCCTAATAATATGTACTGGGAAAAGAAAAACAAAACAGAGGAAGCTATGTGAAATAATCTGTATTTTTATGTATGTGGAAGATGGCAAAAATAAAAATTAAGAATCAGTAGAAAGTGTACAGCTCAGCGACAAAATGCAATAGCAAAACAGATACAAATATTGAAAGCAGAGAAAAATATGAATATTGAGAGTACAACACCTTCCTACCTTAAGACTAAACAAAACAAAACTTTTGTTGCATATTTCTTTCAAGTGTTTACAATAATAAGTTGTAAATTACTGGTGTTAAACATTACTCTTTCCTGTGTTTACATTTCATTTAACGATGCAATCCTTTTCACTATATGCATGGGCTTTTGCATAAGGTCAATTTTTGGCCTCTTAGAAGTTGCAATTTCAAAAATCCTTTCTAAGTGCACCTCTACAGTATAAGAATCACCATGCAAATTTTCATCTTCCTAGGTCTTGTAGTTTATGAGATAAGGTGATGAGTGAGTGAATGTTACTTGGATTAATATATAATTTCAATAAATGATTTTGATAAGCACAAATCCTTTAAAAAAATTAAATATAAGATTTTGAAGTTCATTTAAAAAATTGTCAGTGTGATTTGTTGCAATCGTTTATTTTCTCAATTATTGTTCATAATATTCATTTTAGGTAAAAAATAATTGTAAAGTTTCTACATTACAAAATAAATCTAAATAACATATTTTCTATTTAAACAATTAATACATAAGTAAGCACAAAATCAGTGCACTTATGTTTAATTCTCTTTAAGGGTATTATTTTAAAGATTAAAGATTGCAAGATTAAAATTTTATTATTTTATGAGTTTGTCAAAAATAATTAAATAATGAAATGAATGTTTGATTGAACTGTGGTATTCAATAGGCTCAATACCTTATGAGAAAAAGCTTACTACTGTGCCGTCAAAATACTTTTTTAACTGAATGGAACTCCCATCAATCCTAGTGAAATTTATTGAAAATTGCACACATAAGGAAAGAAATTAGTTGTTATTCTAATAGGTGTTGCAAGGTTTTAATTTACTTTAAGAATCAATTTTAGAATTCAGTAAAACGCAAGAGAAGATATATAAAATGACAGTATTAATTTCTTTATCAAGTGAGTAATATCATATGCACACCACTTTCCAAAATTTGTGATCTAATATTAGTATTCTTATAGCAATAAAGTTCTCATTGGATTTTATAAAAACACTTCTTTTACGATAAAGAACTTAAGTAAAAAAAGATTTACATGCACACAAAATTTCTTAATGAATATTAATCAACAGATTCATCTGTTATTTTTGCGCAGTTTAGAAATCACGGTTCCACCTAAAATATTTAATGTTTAGGTACGATCAAAAGGTTGTAAATATAAATTATTGAAACAGTTCAAATAATTTTTGGCTAAAAATTTGGGGAAAAAAAACAACCATGGTTACATTTTACCATTATGCTAAGGTCGTGGAAAGTGGATGCTTCTTTTAGGTTAAAATAAAGCCCTCACAGGCACATCTTATTTAGGTGTGTATGGGCATCAAAACCCCAAGGTACTCAAGTGATCTTTCCTCCCTTTCATTTTTACACTCATCTACCCATCTGCATTTTCTTCCTTCCTCACTGTGTTTGTTGCAGCTTGGCCAAATATGACCCTCATGCCATAAGGCCCTGAAACCAATCAACCAATATTAAAATAATATATATGCAGCCATTTTTATGCTTAGTAAACTTGGAAATTTAAATTTTTCTCATTCTTCAACATACTCTTGTGCAATCAGGAAAAAAAAATCAACCAAAGCAAAATTGACAATCTGTGAAGTAAAATATTTAAATTTAGTGGAAAATTTCGATTATGAATAGTGATTATCACCATTAGTCGTTAAAAACTGAGTCTAAATTTTGAGAACAGCTTGAGTATAGTTCTACCACTATTACAAATATAGGCGGCATATCCACTACCGAGTAATATTTAGTACAGAAAGCAGGTTGGTTTGATTTGATTCTCTACAATCATTTCTTGCAACCCTAAAGTTAATTAGACTGACTGGAAGCAGGAAGATTGACAGTGCTAGCAAATCAAAATATTTCAAAAACCTAGTGGTCATAAGAAGAAAAAGTACTGTAACTATTCCTTCATGAGCAGTGTTCTGACAACTATGAAAAGCTCCTTCATTGGTCAGCGTGAGAACCATTCGTACCCCTCAAGTCAGATTCCTGAGTGTGTGGTATGTTTAAAATTATTCTAACAGTGATAAAGATGCAATGGCCATTGAGATTGGTGCAGAACAGATCTGTGACTTGCCGAATAATTTTGTGTGAAATTTTCAAGAGCTCCCCATTCTCTATAGGAATAAATATACTGGATAAAGCATGAGAAATGAGTAGATTCATTCCTCCTACTTCTGAGAAACTGATAATGGATTACTTCAGATTACGAATGTTAATTTAGGTTTCCAAAGATTCAAATACCAGAATAGTACAGTAGAGTCCTGCTAATCTAAGTCCTGTTAATCCGAGCTTCTCTTAATCTGAGGTAGCTTTTTATTTCTCTCAATGACAGTTAATGTCAAACATGTTATGTATTGGCTTGCTGAATCATGGGAAAAAAATTAAAACGGAGACAAAGAACAGCTGGCATAATATCCTGACAACTAGACCTCAAAGACAATAATAAAAAGAAAATACAGAACATTTTGAAATTAAAAATAGTTTTTTAATTTCCCAGCTGTGAAAAGGTAACAGATAATTGCTTCGAAGAATGGCTTTATGGTGATGAGGAAGAGGAAATTACCAACGATGCAATAATTCGCATGATTACAGAAGAAGAAATCGATGAAACTGAAGATTTAAACGATGAAACACAGAAGATCATTTCGCATGCAGAAGGCATGGCAGCGTTAGATGTTGCTCTTTGCTATATGGAGCAGCAACCAGATGCTTTACCACATAACACTTTATTTTTGAAAAGTTTGCAAGACAACGCTGTCAAGAGAGTTGCTGCTCAAAATCAAACAACTTTAGATTCATTTTTAAAACATTAAATCAAGTGTGATGTTATTTAAAATACATTTTTATAATTTACAAATATGTCTGTTCATTATTTTTTTGCTATTTGATCTCTCTATTTTTTAGTTACAAAGAAAATAAAACTAAATTTTTCTCTTCGATATTATTATGTAGTCTGCATAATCTGAGTTTTCAGAAATCCGAGTTGGTGTCGGTCAAGATCAACTCGGATTATTGGGACTCGACTGTATATGCATCTTTGAATAACAAACCAAATTTTTTCATTTCAATTTATAACTCCTGAACAGACTACCTTTTTGTATAACAGAATTGCAAGAAATGGCAAAAAACTTTGAAAAGAAACCATATCAATAGAAGGTTTTTTATACTCCTGTCTAGATTTTAGTATGAACATCGTACTGTTAGTTCTTTGCTACAGATCAGTCAGTTGTGCAATTCATAATCTTAAATTTTCACTGTGCTGTTATAACATATGGTGCAGATAATGGTACTCTTGTCTGGCAAGATTTCTACTAGTAACTTTTGTTTAAATTTGGAGATGAATATGCAAAAAAGAAATATTTTGAGTTTTTAACCTATAATTCTAAAATGTTTTAATGTTGTTGTTAAGAAACAGTAACTTGTAAGCACTACCCCAAACCGATCAACGAAATCTGTGATTATTTATTAATTTTTGTATTTTAATAATTTTTAGTCCAATTTTAGGAACTTTCGGCCCACTGAGACAACAGAAAAAATCAACCTACAGTTTTAAGATTCTGCATGCATTTTAATGATGGGAGTTCACAACTTAACAGCACTACCACAAAAAGATCTAAGAAATTTCGATTTTTTTCGATATGCCCTAGTGCATAGTCATGCAGCCCTTAAAAAGAGAGAGAGAGAGAGCTATTTGTATGAGTATATAATGGAAATGCATGTTCTGATTTTAAAGTAAATGATAAAGCCAAAGTTGCCTTGTGTAACAATTTCAGACACTGTGAATAGCTCTAAGCATAACGTGGAATGAGAAGCCTCTGCATAAATTAACCTCTCATTCTTCTGCAGGCAGTGTTTGGCATGAGAGTTAATATTGGCACGACTTTCTGATCTCCAAAGGGTTCACACAATGATCGAGAAGGATGGGCCTTTTATTACTAGAACCGATCCTCTTAAGGGCTGGTTGCTGAAGGCTTGGAAATGGTGATTGATGGCAGTGTTCAGTTTATAAAAAAAAAAATAAAAAAAAAAAAAAGGGAGGGGGGGGGGGACAAAATCTTTGGTACAGCATCTGTACCGAGTCACTTCAGGAAGGAAAAATACCACGGTACAACTATAGTACCGCCAGCAGTCTAAAGGTTGACAACCTAAGTAAATTCTGAAATTATTTTACATTAAATATGGCCCCATATGTATGCTTATTGTAGTAATAAAATTTTAAGACAATTTAAATATCAAAGTCAGTTGAATCATTTCAAAATGTCAGAACGAACCTATTTTAACACTAAAATAAATTGAAACTTACTGTATTGAGGTCCAGGATAACCATAGTAGGCAGGATGAGGGTAGGTAAACTGTGGTAAAAAAGTAACGGAAGTATCACCTGAAAAAAGACAAACAAAAATCTCACTTCATGTACTTCAAATTTAATCTTTACACATTAATTGAATGCATGATAATGTTGATAAGCAGGGGCATCAAAACTATCTGCATGCAAACATTGAATAAATAATTTATTAAGGTGTCTAACACCCATTCAACATGCAAAACCACTATAAAACATGCACAGAATTCCTGATTTTTTACGATGGATTTAGATAGTATAAATTAAAAGAGTTCTAAAAAGGAATGTCACTTATAGTGTTTAATGTATTTTTTAAAAAATTAAAGAAACTGTTACTTGTATTGAGGCTTATCAGAAATAATCAGAAGAAATAAAGTAAGTTTACAAATATTTCTACAAAGAAAATATATTCTTCCAGGCTAAATGATATAAAAATTTAAAGTTATGTTTTAATGTTTCTCATGAGTTCAATCATACATTAAAACATGCAGGAATAGAGAAATAAGTTGTGTAGTAGACATGCAAAATAAAAAAAACCAAAACAGAAATCAATGAATTTTAATGCCCCAGGGATTTTCCACCTACAACATGATCATGCAACTTACTCAACATTTTATATCCATCCATATTTTCCCGTCAAAGTTCTAGAAGGTGTACATTCTGGAAGTAATATCACTAATAGGATTACACTATGACTAAACATCTAGATACATATAAAAACTAGCTTTTCCAAACTTCATGTCTGGATAAAGGAGGAAGTAATCAGTTAAAACTAAACTAAAATACCAGAAAAAAATATACACAAATAAATTAAAGTGTGATAAATACTGCTACAAATGTTGAAATGAGCAATCTTAAAATTGAACACAAATTACTCTCATTATCCATAATTTGGCATGTGATAGCTTACTTGGTAGGGAAGTCTAGCCCATGTTTCACAGGAGCATTTGTCACAAAAACTACTTTTGCATAAAAATTATAACAGCATGAACATGCAAAATATTAGATTTTCAGCATTTCAAAGTTATTCACTTTTCAAAGGAAAAGCTTTCAAAACATAATTTTTTATTATTTAGTTAATTTCACAATAAATCTAGTGGTTTGATTGTTGAGTAATACTTGTTTCATAAAAGTGCTAGCAAGCCTTTTCTCTTATGGTAGGGTAAGTAGAAAGTTGCTATAAAACATTTGCCCTGAGCATAGTTTGAGCATTCAATTTGCTGTGGTAGAGTTCAACTTGGATCATTTACTAACCTTAAAGTATATTTCTATTCTGTATTTGATAAATAGTAATTGGAAGAAAAATAAACAGTACAAAGCATTGCATTTATGTTAAACAAATTTACAAGAATTGTAGACATAGACAAAAAGCAACATCTTTGCTAGTGTGAAACATAAGTAAGATTCAAAATTAATAGGAATTGAAACAATACAGAATAGTTACAAATGCTGAAAGCATAAATAAATTAGAAAAATTGACAACACTTTAAGTTTCTCCTCAAAGTAGTTCTCAGGGTTAAGGATTTTTAAAAGTTTCCCATTTCCGAGTTACAATCAGGCAAACATTCAAGTGGTTGATGGGAAAGATTTTTCATTACTGATTCACATGAGTAGGGGGCCAGCTCAAGTGTTGCCTCATCATCTGACTGTGGTAAAAATTACATGGTGTTGTCCTCGAAACATTCTCTTAGGGGATTGATCCCAGACTGTCATCAATTGCCCGTTATGTTGCTATAGTAAGACATTAATTAAAAATTATCATTACCTGATTCCTAGCTTTTAGAACAAAAAAATATCTGATAATAAATGATTCCTGACAAAGCATGATATAAAAAATTAAGAAAAGGCTGCGAACAATATTATGTTTTGTAAATTTTACATAACTCTTTAAATCAAGAATGAGAAAAAACAAAAATCGTTGAAATAAGTACGGGCTAGTAAAAAAGGTTAAAATCTCAATAAAGTTCCCATCAGTTATGAATATCAAAATGACAAAAGCTATCAAAACTTTACCTTTTTCCAGATCATTATGCCCTTTTAGGTGCCTCCTCAATCTTGCTATTTCTAATACAAACACTTTCATACCTCATTAGAAAGGCTAATTAAGAAGGGACAACACTAACTTTTTAGAGGCATTCGGGTGCTTTTGAAACATTATGAGCAAAAGAAGATGGCTAATTTTAGCACAAAAAAATGTAAAAAGTATTTTTCAAAGCACCTGCTTTTCTTCACTGAGTGATTGGGGGTTACTAGTTTGTTTCCTTGTCAGTAACACAAACTTGGGAAAATTTTTGGGAGAAATCTAAAATAAGATGCCAATTATTTCAAATATATACATATACAGGGTGATTCTACGGTCATGGGAAAAACTTAGAGGTGTGGTACAGCTTACTAAACCATACATTTTTCGTTTTGGAATGTATGGTAGGAAGTGATGCATAGAGGCACCGTAATAAGCATCTGTATGAGAGCAGATATGTTCGGGTCGTACAGCGTCAGGATGGATAAGTGTCAAGTTGGAATCTTTTCCCCATCCCACCTACCACCAAAAGGAAAAGTAACTCTACTTGAGACATTGAGTACAACACAAACGGCCGTATTCACAAGTCCAAATGAACTCGAGGATCAACGATAATCCGAGTTATCGAAAAAAACGTATTCACAAGGCATGATCCATGGTTTAAACTGCCGTTTCGGTGTTACATTTTGATCCTCCAAAATCGGCGAGTTAACTCACGAGTTACATTTAATGCATGCGCAGTACTATCTTTTTGCGAAGAAACAAAATGGATGATACATTTCATTCTATGCTCAATTGTAGTATTCTTGTGACGACTGGACTAGATCTGTCATTACGGAGCACCTGGTGCATAGCAGCTCATCCACTCATCATAATATTGCAAAAATGGAAAATTTTAAAACATAACTTTATTGAAATTCAAAAGAAAAGTGAAAATAAAGGTAGCTGCGAAAATGTTTGGTGAAAAGATAGATGGTGGCACCTCCGGGGTAAGAGCGAAAGGTAGAATATGACCATGGCAGATGCAAATTCGTCGTAGAATAAAAGTTATTCTGTTGATTTATTACAAATGAAAGAAAATTGACAATGCAAGTTACTTTTCATACCACCAACACACACCCATACTGACAGGTACAAAGATAATCGAATTACATTCATTTGTCAAGACATTGTGTACAACTCTTTCTTGCAAAATTTAGGTTTCCATAAAAATCCAATTTAAAATTAAATACCTTTGCATTTCTTTTCCCAAACCCAAATTAAAATGCAGCATGCATTCTATTTAATCACAATTTTGAATCAATTTTATGGCAAAGTGCGTGTTTGATCAGTATAAATGCAGATTCGGGCGTCGTAACCAATATAAACAATATCATGTGATCGTGAGGAGACGGTAGTAGCCAATCACAGCGAGCTTCTCATTTTAATCCCCGGATCACTTGACACGCCGTTTTAGAATACCGTTCTTGATAATCCTTGAGTTAACTCTTACCCGCGGATCAACTGATCTTCGAGTTAACTCGAGACTTGTGAATATGGAAGGAAAAGGAATGAATATGGAACATAAAGGAAGAAACAAGGTTTGATCCTGCCAGGGGTGGAGTCAAGTTTTTCAGTGAGAGCGAACCAAGACAGGACCTGTGTGGCCACTCTTCCATTCGTTTTAAAAACCTGTAAGACCTTAGTGGCTCAATTTGATTAGTCCTCTGTACACTTAAATGTGTCATAAGACTGAATGTTGACATTCGATGTGGACTCATCCTGTCAATTGATTTCAATTAATCAACTAACTATTTTCATAATAATGTACTGTGTTTGCAAAAATAGAACTATTCTTGAAAGCAATAGTTCCTGTTCCATCCCACTGCTGACATTACACACGATTAGTATTTGGACAACTATGCAAATGACGATAACTGCGGTCCTGATATATGTTACATCCTCCGACATTAAATATTGTGTAGGAAATAACATTGGCATTAGTTGCATGCAAGATGCCACGAAGTGCAGAGTTATCCGATTTCGAGAAAAGTGTAATCGTCGGGTGCCATAGAAATAACCGATTCTTTAGGGACGTATCTAGCAAGCAGAATTACCCCAAATCGACAGTTGCCTTCAAATGTGCCCCGAGTCTGCCGACCCATGAAACTGGGAGCTAGAGACCAACGGTTGCTGTCCAGGGAAATTCGAAAGAACCACACCCAACCAATGGAGTGTTATTTCGATTATACCAACCATAAGGAAGCACATCTGCTTGGTTTTCATGGTCGTGATGCCACCCATAAGCCTTTTATCACATAATCCAACTGTGCTGTTTGGTTAATGAAGTGCAAAGCTTGTCGAAAGTGGAGCGTAGATCAGTGGAAACGGGTTCTCTGAAACGACGAATCAAGGTTCACCCTCTACCGTTCAGATGGCAGGATCTGGCATCTGCCTGGAGAACGCCTCCTGCTATAATGCATTGCACGTACAGTAAAGTTTGGCGGAGGTGGAAATATGGTCTGGGGTTGTTTCTCCTGCTATGGACTGGGACCCTTGGTCAAAATTCATGGTAAGCTCAATACCGAGGCCTACTGCACTATTTTGGATGACAGTGTGCTTCCAACATTGTGGTAGTTTCACGGGTTGTACCCATGTTATTTCCAGGACGATAACGCCAGCTGTCATGTTGTGAGGTCCGCCATGGATTGATATGGTGACACTATATTGATAACTGAATAGATAGGCGAGCCCAGACCCTATCGAGAACCTCTGGGACGATTTAGATTGTCAAATTAAGTGTTGCAACAACCATCCAAAATCGGTGAAGGAACTTGCATGTCTTCTCTAAGCCGAGTGGAAGAAAATATCACTAGTTGTCATACAAGGACTTGTGGAAAGCATGCCCCAGAGGTTGAGGATGTTATTGCCTCTCGAGGAGGCTCTATCAACTATTACATATGAATAAACTTTGTTTTACTTTTCTATTACAGATGTCCAAATACTTATTGGTAGACATTGTATACATACATTACCCTACAATAATGGACAGGACAGCAAGATGTGATGGTATAAGGAATGAATACATGCTTTAATAGGAGGATGTTCCCCACGTGCTGCAATTACACTAGCAACCCTTCTGTAAAATTGCAAGGCCTGGCATACTTTAAACAAGATTTTGATACACAACTATGGTTATTTGTGTCCATATCTGCAGCAAGAATGTCGCCAGCTCAGCTGTAGATGTCAGATTTGGTTCCCTGGTCCATAAGCGCCGCTCTAACTCGTCCCACAAATGTTCTATGGTGTTTATGTCGGGACTCTGAGCAGGACGGAAAAGAAGTTTTACATCCATATCTTGATACCACTGAATGACAGAGGCTGCAATATGACATGGAGCGTTGTCGTCCTGGAAGTAACATTCGTCCATTCCATAAAATTGCCAGAGCGTAGGAAGAACATGATTGTCCAAAATGTTCATGTAGGCTTCGACTTTCAATTTACCAGGAACAACATGCAAAGGTCCCTAGCCATACCACGAAAAACACCCCCAAACAAGTAGTCGGATTTTATGCAAATCCGCTGGCATCCGGTCCATTATTGTAGGGTAGTGTATATATATATATACATATATATGTCTTGAAATTTGGTCTTAATTAAATTTTAATTAGGATTAATCTACAATTTAAAGTCTATAGATTGCACTACTATATCAATTATTATTCTATACAAAATATACTTGGGCTATATTGCCTTAATAGTAATGAGTGATATAAGATTTGAAAATTAATGGTTGATATAGCTATACTCACCACTATAAGCAGGAAGGTAGCCAGGATTATATGTAGGCATGTAGGCAGAGGGATGTCCTGAGAGGTGCGGGTGCATCTATTGAAGTAGCTTATCTCATTTACATTTGAATTTGGGGAAATAGCTGAGAAATACTTTCAATAAAAGTAAAAACTATACTAAAAACATAGAAGCTAAACTTACACCAAACAATCTTGCTTGCTCCAAAGCTAACTGCCAAGCCCTAAAAAATTAAAGGTAGTGATATTGTTAAATGACATAAACCTAAATCTACCATGAATATAATAAATCTTTCAAATAAAAATTAATGCATTTCTTGCAAACCATCTTTTATTATAAATAATTTTCCATGTATAGATTTATTAAACAAATTACTTAACTTAGAAGCTTTCAAACAAGAGCCACTGAAAAATGCAAAAAAACTAGTGACAAAAAAGGCACAATGAATATGAGCAAAAATGAACTGACAGAGGTTATCACTTCAGTCCTTTCATAAATGGTATTATAAATGCATGTTGAAGTTAACTAATTCAAACTGATTCAATTCAATGTTTGCTTCCATACGTTGAAAACACTTTCGTTTTATATCACTAGAGTTCGAGAACTGAAGTCATTCTCAATTAATTCTAATCAAATATGCTATCTGGTACTGTATTTTAGGCCAAATTTCTGAAGGATTGTCCACCTGAGTGCAAAAACTTTGACTTTGTATGCGACATCTTAGGACATAAGATTAAATCTTTGTATCATTTCCCAACCTCAAAAATATTTATTCTACCTCCATATTATTAGCCACATGGTCTGAAAATGCACCACCTGTTTGGTGGACAGTGATCATACTGCACAGCACAGCTACAAGAAAAAAATTTTTTTAATGGAAAACTTATTTTCTTTTTATAGACTTGGAAAGTTTTGTAGATTGTTTCCCAGTGGAACCTATAGAAGTTGTAGTATCTGGCATCTTTGCAAAGACATATCGGATCTTGATCATTAACATGATTAAAAATTTTTTAACTCTGAGCATAAGATTTCCCAAGTATTATTTTTATTAACCTACATCTTAAGACTAAGCAATCATATTTATACATCTATTGGTTGAAAAAATCCTAGGAAACATTACATTGGTAAAGAAAATTAAAACTGGTTAGATGCAAAAACTGTAGGTTGATATGAAATAACACGTATATGACATTCAGTGTTGCAAAAAACTTTGCAGGATAAAATATTATGCTAAAAATAAACAAATATGTGATATCTCAACATTTTTAGGAACATGACACCATGATCCAAAATTTACAATTTATGAGTTAAATGTTTAGAAGGAATTTCCATGTACAACCGTCAAAAAAAAAAAAATCCCACTCACCTGATCGCAATTGCACAATTTACATCACAAAACAAAACAGAAGGTAGCAATCAATAGGGATAAATGTTTTCTACAACTACCAATATTTAAATTTTTTTCTAATGGGACCTCTTCATATTAAATTGGGCGCTTGCTCCGATAATTTCAATACGAACCCCATCTTTTATCAAACTTGGATTCTACCCACAATTTCAGGCGGAAATAAAAAAAATGTCATCAATTTTATTGGATTTTTCACCGATTTCCAAGTGTTTGAAAATTAGATCTAATGTTACATTGGTGTTTCATGTTTTTTGTTACATATTTGCTAAAAACATTTACTTTTCTTGGAAATTGTTTTTTCATCTGTTGCTACCTAAAAATCCAAACATAATCTATAAACATTTTAACTATTAAACTAAATTTTACTATTTTTTAAAATTGCGAAATTAATATTAATAAAAATTATGAATAGAAATATGGGTAAACTATGACTCCATGCGATTCAACTGTTACTGAAACATCAGAATTCCAAATTTCAGCTAATTACAGGCATAATTAGCAGCGCAGTGAGACTGCAAAATTCGATGATTATTATTATTGGGGATTGTTCACAAAGTGAAAACAAAAATTTCTTGGAAATGTAAATCCACTGCAAATTTGCAAATTGTTGACTGGAAATGTTGTCAACAAACTAACAGTCTCCTGTAAGAAACAGTACAATCATTGACTGCGACAGTCACTACACATCATATTAATATTTATAATGTGATTGCATAATATTATTAAATGATTCATTGTAAAGCTTTTGCATAAAAGGTATTTTATCATGCTTTGCTAGGCATAATTTAACTTCATAATTCCGATATTTCTAAAATATAATTAACAACCTACTTATACTGTAGGTTAGGATCGTAACAATCCACTTATTGGACACAACACTATCTACGTGTCACACTCTAACAAACTTCCCTCAAACAGTCGTCGAAAGCGACACATACTCATGGAATCGGACTATCTGATCAGAATCCACCTTTTCCACTGCAGAGTTCAATTTTAACACGCTCCCTCAATGGTTTTTATGGATTTTCTCCGTCAATTTTGCACCGTTTTTCATCAAATCCGCATGAAATTGTGTGTACAATCGAAATTTGTGATAAAGATGGGGGATTGTATTGAAAATATCGGAGCAAACACCCAATTTAATATGAAGACAGCTCCTTAGACAAATTTAAAAAAATATTGATATTTGTAGAAAACATTCATTCCTATCGAATGCTACCTTCCATTTTGTTCTGCAATGTAAATTGTGCAATTGTAATCGGGAGAGTCGTTTTTTTTTTTTTTATGGGTATACATTTTGACATTATAATGAACACTGGTGCATCCATGCCTTATGCACAGTGCAAGGGAATAGCAGATGTTGACAATATCAAATGAAATAATTTTCTTATCATAAACTTTAGTTTCAACAATATTTGTAGTTGTTATTAAACAATTTCATGCAATAAAGCGCATAAACCGTTTTAATTTTATGCACAACAAATAAGAAATCTGATAATTGAAAAGTTTAGACTACCTCATATCATCCAATGATTCACCACAAAATACCCATGTCTTTCCACTAGATGTTATAACTGATAACAGATTTTGAATTCCATATCCTTCAGGGGGCTGTACAGAATCTACCTATAAGTTATTAATTGAGAAACACTTTTACAAGTTGCTAACCAAACTAATTTTAAATTATCATACATTAAAAAATCCATGAAAAGTAGTATGACTTCAGAAAGCTTATTCAGTAAATCCCTCTTTTTCCTGCTTTATAATCTGACTACCAATCATAACTCATTCAATAAAAAATTCCCGAGTTAAAGCATCTCAGATTTTTATAAACATAGGAAATTTCTAGTTACAGATGCAGCATAAAATTTCCTACAGGATGGGGTTGTTGTCAAAATCTCTCCACCGTCTTTTTTGGCAAATAGGATCCTTCCTTATGATCCAATATTCGAAGAGATTTCTTATTAACTTAAAAGGTGAACACAAAAACAAAACTTTAAATTATTATGTGCTTTGGTTGTTTAAAAACAATCATAATAATTCCAAGAATAATATATATATTCATTCTATTAATCAACAGATATTTTACAATTTTTAAAAAATTATCAGATCATGGGAGCAGTTATAACCATCATTATCACATGAAGGTTGCACCACTGCATGTGACGAAGATAGTTTCAGATTTTAAAAAGTTTAGTTTAATTTTCATGTTTATACTTACAAGTCTGTTGTTTTAGTAATGCTATCTATAGTCCTGGTTTTTGGTATCAGAATATTTAGAAATCTGTTTCTTTTCTTCCAAGTATTTTTCTTCATTTTCCCACTTTTTGTATGAGTCTGATTTCAATCCAAATTTACTATTATTTCATTGGTCTTACAAAAATTTACAGTTGTAGATAATATTTCTATTAAATTCTTGAATGCATACACCTTAAACTGCTATTTACATTGATCCAATTTTGTGACAATTCAAAGATTTATGAAAAAAAATTTAACAACAAAAAAACATTTTCATGTAAATTTTTGCTAAGAAAAGTTTTTTTTTTTAATTTTAAGTATTAAATTTTCTTTAATTAAGTATCCAAAATATTTCCTATGATTTTCAAAGTCAAAATTTATTTACCAGAATTGATTTTGTAAAGACGTGTAACCTGGGAAATCAACCTTTTTTTAAAAGACACTTGTTCGTCAATTAATTCATTCTTATAACATTAATTTGTTAACATCAAAGTTAGAACTTTGTCATTGAAATAAATAGAAGCGCTGTAAAGTATCCTTCACAAACATAAAAAGTAATTACCTGTAATCCAGCCTTTATAGCCAAACATTCAGTCGGCATAAAAATAATGTCTTCAGCATTTGGACTGCATTCATTTTCATAATACTTCAAATGTCCATCTCTATACAATTCAACCCAACTTTTTTTCCATTTCTTCAAAATTGTTGCTTTATTTAATACAAAGTACATATTATTTATTCCAAACATACATTTATCAATATAAATAATTTTCACTAAGCATAAGAATGTGACTTCAAACCAAATAATTTCAAAGGAATGATGGTAAAAAATTAAATGGAGTCATAAAAAAAAGCTGAATTTTTACTATGCAATGCACAGGGTGACATCATCTGGTGTATTAGCTCAAGTGCAGCAATATAATTAACCCTTGTGCACTAATGATAAAAATTGTCTCAAACAAAATATTTCTAGAGATTACCTTAAAGTGAGCTATTATTTATCAGTAAGTCAGCAATAAGGTGTAGAATTTATAGGTATTGAGTAACAATTGATGTTAAATTGACTACTCTACAAGTTATTTTATTTTTAAAATTTTTAACAAGTTCCATCATAAAGAAAAAGTAAATAAACTTGTATAAATAATATGGTACCCGAGTAATACAAAATACACACTGGCCAATGAATTGGAAACCCATAAATATATATGCAAATGTTTGTACATGCATGGTTAGGAAAAATCTGTCAATGAGATGGGTCAAATTTTGATGGTATAAGTATGCTGTACATGTAGATTTTACAGAAACAAAGCTAATGAGGAAAACGACACACCTTTCGTTGGAAATAAAAATTATTGTTAGGGTCATTTAAAAGGTGTCTTGATTGTCAAGACGGAACTCACTGCATTCTTGAAAGCTACTAATTTGAAAGTGTTTAAAAGATGGAAACTAAACCCAGTCCTTGTGCAAAAGTAGAAACTAATACTTGAACATGCTGGCAGATCAAGTGCATTCTGCAATGTTAGAATTTTACTTCGAAGGTGACGGATCTTTCATTGACAATAATGCAACCATTGTATGTGCAACATTTGAGTGTTTTACAGAACATCAACCTGACATCCAACACCTTCTCTGATCGCTGCAAAGCCACGATCTTAAATCTATAAAGAACGTTTGGGATATGTTGGAAAGGCACATCTGGCAGCAACCACCTCTGTGTGTGCCATCCACTTTTTAGGATCTTAAGGTTTGTGTATCCTATGCATGGCATTCTCTAGACTTAAATGCATTTCAGAACCTTGTTAAGTCTATTCCTACATGCTGTTACCAGTGCAAAAGTATTCTTACATGCTGTTACCAGTGCAAAAGTAAGTCCAATAAAATATTGATTTTCCCAGCTTTCTAATTCATTGGCCAGTATGTATGTCACGTACTGCTAACATCTCATCATACAAGTTCACTTTATAACAATAAAAAACAAAAGAAAAAAGAGCAACTTACTTTGTCGTGATAGCCATCCACTTTTTGCTATTACTGAATTATCCATGACAAAAGTATAAATCTTACCTATAAATAAATAAAATTAAAAGCACAGAAATGTGATTATATTAATAGCAAAAGTAAGCTTTAAATACAATAAATTTTGAAATGTAGAAAAAATGTTATTAAACAGCAAGGTATGCTAATTTAAATAAACTTGATTTAAATCAGTTATTTTATTCAAATGAGTTATGAAAGCTATATGAAATAAGTTAAGTAGTCTGTTTATGAAAACATAAACACTTAGTCACAATGCAAGTTTTCGGCAAAACCACAAAAGCATTCCAATTTTGCACATAAATATTCATAATTCATAATTTTAATAATTTCATTTTGTTTTGTGTAATATGTTAGTTAATTTTTATTTAAATTTAACTGGGAAATTTTAGGAATTGATATCCAAGAATCATTTACCCAAACCTTACTTTTGGCAAGCTGTCAAAATTTATTTTGGTCATGTGATCGAGAATTTGGAAGTTCGTATCACCATATACTGAAGTCATTTCTGGTTTCGGCCTCCAAATTGCAAACATAATAATATGCGCCTGTTGAATATTTAGGCTAATAACGATTGGCAGGTCCTAAAAGAAGTGTGCTGCTGAGCATTTCTGGTCTGGTTATCGCTATCGTTGGGAAGGAGCATGCTTACTTGACCACATGGTTTATCACACTTCGTTCTCTTGCGATGTCCAGCTTGTCCGATTTCTGAGAGTGGGGCAGTTAGAATTCCTAAGAGACTTGAAGCTAATAAAAATATACCTACAATTTGACACAATTTTTATTCAGCAAAGTAAAAATTTCTCTCGCCACTGTAGAGTGGAAATTTTGTGCCCTGAATTAACATGCTATTAAGTAAATTCATTTATTATTTAAGGAGCGGACCAGCTATAATGGCAGCAGACCAGTATATTTTCGTATACACTGGTCCTTGGAACCAGTCACTATTATTTTCTAATGCTGGTTAGGTACTACAAATAAACATGCATCCTTACTTTTGAATACAGATAATCTAAACCAGAGGTTGAAAAATTTCGGCTCACAAGCCACATGCAGCTTTTTTGGATACACATGTGGCTCTGAAGTATAATTGAAAATAAAATTAAAACTCTCATAGCTTCATTTGTAAAACTTTTAAAGAATTTTATCTACAAATTGGTGATCACAGAAAATATTGTTTTTTCAATGATAGAAGTTACTTCGTTTTTAAGAAATCGATTCTATTTGCTGAAGAAAGAGGAACTTTAGTTCATTTCCCAAACTTGTCTCAATATAACCGAGAAAACATGCCCTGATTAACATAGATTATTTAAAGATGGCAGTTTTAAACATGCAGAATGTTTTCTTTAAATGTCTCAGGAATTCAAAAATGATAAAGTGACTCTAGCCTTTATTACAAGTCCTATTAATGCCAATGCGAAGGAATTGAATTTTTCTGCTTATGACATGGCTAATATTGATAAATGGCTGGACTTGACAAGCAGACTTATAGAACTGGAAAATGAAAAATGCAGCTTGATTTCACAGCACAAGCAGACAGCTATAAAGGACGGCAGGCCTGATGATTTTAAATACTTGGAACTTGGAATAGTCTTTCGAACTCATGCTATGAGTTCGAAAAATTAGCTTTAGGTGTTTTCAGTATCTTCAAGTACAGAATTTTGTGAGCAATCGTTTTCTAACATTAACTTCATTAAACGTAAATAGAGGAACCAAATTACTGACACCAACTTGAAATTGTGCATTCAATTAAACGACTAGTTACAAACTGGACATACAGAAACTTTCTAATTAAATGCATGGTCATTGCTCACACTGATTAAAATCAATGAGAAACTCCTTTATGATTTTTCTTTATTTAATAAAGATATAATTAATGTTTTATTCAAAATTTTCCTTATTTATAACTTTGGAATAATTTTTAAACTGTTGTGAGGGACAAAGTTTGGCTCTAATGCCTCAAATGTTGGCAACCCTTGTTCTAGGCAATAGTCGGGATACATATAAAATGCATTTATTTTTATCAAACAAGATAACAACTGAGTAAGTAATATCATATAAATAAGCAGTAAAACCAATACAACAATTAGATGCACACAAATCTTTTGTAAACTTTACTCTGTTTAATATTTTTGTTTTGATGTAAGGTATTAATCTGGTGAAAATATTTCCACAGATTTCAAATCCATTGAAGATATATTCAATTTAAAAATGATTTATTTAAAGAAAATTATATTTTTAGGTATCAATCTAAAGTGAAATTTTCTGCAGATTTCAAATACGTTGACATTTTAAATCTATCTTTAGTAATTCCGATTTTGCGAAAAAACTTAACAATCCCAGTCAATGTAGGATTGGATTGGATATGATTTTGTGGCATTGGGTCCTCTTGGGACATATTATGCCAAACTCAAGATAAAAAATAAAATATATAATATAGCAAGAAAGTGAGGTGAGTCAAAATGTAATGAATGAATACTACATAAAATTATATGTGATGGATAAAACCAATGTCATGTAAAAAGTTAAAAACATTTGGATGAGGATTCTCTCCAATCATGTCTTCTAAAGTCAAGTTATAAGAATTAAAATGTATCAGTCGTTGCCTATTAAAATGGGAACATTCAATTAAAATGTGTTTTACTGTTAGTGGGCAAATGCAGTAATTACAAATGGGATGATCTTCTCCGAGGAGGAGGTGTCTATGGGTGATCCTAGTGTGTCCAATACGGAGACGTGTTAGTATTACTTGCTTTCGTCTTTGAGCTGGTGACTGCCATTGCGTTATATTTGGTTTTAAGGCGTGGAGCTTGTTTTCAGTTTGTTCAGACCATCCGTTCTGCCATTTTTCCTCTAAAAACTTGTAAATAAGAGATTTTAAGTCACGGAAAGGGATAGTATGGTTAAAATTATTTACTGCCGATTTGGCGGCTTGGTCAACAATCTCATTTCCCGCAATCCCAACATGGGATGGGATCCAACAAAATAGTAAGTTAAAATTTTTGGATGAAAGATGATAAATTATTTTCAGTGATTCTAAAACAATGGGATGACTGTCATGATCAGGATGTTTCAATGACTGTAAAACGCTTAACGAATCTGTAAAAATGATACATTTTTTATGACAATGATCGGATATATGTTCTAGTGCTTTAAAAATGGCCATTATTTCAGCGGTAAAAACAGAACATGAAGAATGAAGTTTAAAACTATGACGGGAATCATTAATAGTGAACGCAGCTCCAACATAGTTTTCCCTTTTAGACCCATCAGTATAAATATGTATAAAATTTGAGTAATTTTCTATATGGTTTTGAAAGAGTTGTTTATATATAAAATCAGAGGTATCTGCTTTATTAAAATTTTGGAACGGGTTTTGAAATTCAAAATAATGATTAAACCAAGGAGAGAAATAATACAGTTTTTTCTGGGTGACGTCAAGTGAAGAAAGTTCGGATCCGTTTATTAAGTCCAGCATTCTTAAATGGAATGTAGGGATGAAGGATGTTTTGGCTTGATAAAGGCGTTTTAAATATGGGCTGTGATCAATGGTATGCAATGGGTGATGAGGCATTGAGGAAATTGTAAAATAGTATTCCAGTGATAACAACTGTCGTCTGAAGTCCAGGGAAGGTTCAAAAGATTCTACGTACAAGCTGATTACGGGAGAAGTCCTAAAGGCACCAGAACATAAACGTAAAGCGGTGTGGTGTATAGTGTTCAGAGTTTGAAGAGCAGATTTTCTTGCTGAACCATACACCTCGCAGCCGTAATCTAATTTTGATCGTATTAAAGCTCTATAAATCTTTAAAAGGCATGTACGATCAGATCCCCATGATAATTTTGATAAAACTCGTAAAATGTTAAGAGCCTTTTCGCAGCGTTTGCGTAAATTTAAAATATGCGGTTGAAAAGTCAACTTCTTGTCAAATATACCTAAAAATTTAAAATTGTCCACAACATTAATTAAAATATCTTTGAAAAATATTTCAGGGTCAAGATGAAGATTTCGCTTTCTGCAAAAATGAACACAAGCGGTTTTAGAAGGTGAGAAACTGAAACCATTTTCTTTAGTCCAATGAGTGATTTTGTTAACTGCCTGTTGAAGTTGTCTCTCTATTAAGCGAATGTCATTAGCTGCGCATGAAATTTGCAGATCGTCAACGTAAATAAGACCCTTAACTGATGGAGGCAATTGAGAAACAATGTTGTTAATTTTTAAAATAAATAGAGTCACACTTAAAACACTGCCTTGTGGTACTCCCTCCTCTTGAGTAAAAACATCTGAAAAAATCGATCCAATCCGTACTTTAAAATATCGTTTCTCTAAAAAATTTTGAATAAAAATAGGCAGATTTCCTCTTATGTCATAGTTAAAAATGTCTTTTAAAATTCCATGACGCCACGTACGATCGTAGGCCTTTTCGATATCGAAAAAGATCGAGACGAGATGTTTATTTTGGACGAAAGCATTTCTAATTTCAGTCTCGAAAGCGACTAGATTGTCAGTGGTAGAACGATTTTTTCTAAAGCCACTTTGAAGTGGAGAGAGACATTTATCTTTTTCTAAAACATACATTAAACGAGCGTTGACCATCTTTTCTAAAATTTTGCATAGGCAGCTTGTCAGGGCTATTGGACGGTAGTTCGAAGGATTCTTGGGGTCTATATTTGGTTTCAGTATGGGTATTATAGTAGCATACCTCCATGACTGCGGAAAAGTATGTTCGGTCCAAATTCTATTGTAAAATTTGAGGAGATGATTTAGAGAACTATTTGAAAGATGTTTGAGCATGATGTAACTGATATTATCCGGGCCAGGGGTTGATTTGTGGACTAAGGATAAAGCCTTTGTCAATTCATAAAAAGTAAAATCACAATTATAAGATAATGTACGGTTTGAAGTAAAATTAACTTTAGTCCTTTCAGATGAAACTTTAATTTTTTTAAAACTTTCAGTGTAGTTGTTGGAGCTGGATATTTCGGAAAGACATGATGCAATTGTGTTTGCTATGTCTTTGGGTGCCGATAATATTTGATTATTATGTTCTATAATAGGAATTTGTCTATTGGGGTAAACACCGGAAATTCTTTTAACCCTGTTCCATAGTTGTTTACTTGTGGTCTTGCTATTTATGCTGTTTACATAATTCACCCAAGAATCCCTCTTACTACGTCGTTGAATTTTTCGAAATATCGCTTTTGTTTTTTTATAAATAATAAAATTTTCTCTTGTTGGATATCTATTAAATATATTCCAGGCTTTCCTTTGCTTCCGATACGCATCGCTACAATCCTCATTCCACCAAGGTTTCTTTTGTTTTTTAGGCTGATTAATGACTTTTTTAATTGAGGCGTCAGCACTAGCTATAATTATGTCTGTTATCTTATTAGTAACTTCATCGATATCATCATTTTCTACCGTGTTAGTAATGTCAGCAAGGCTAGTAAAAAGTGACCAGTTGTCAGTTTCAAAAATATAATTGGATTGGTTGACAGTGTGAGGTTGGTATTGGCCTGCATATTTTAGTATTAAAGGATAATGGTCGCTATTGTATAGGTAAGGATCCACAGAAAAGGTCCAAAATGGTAAAATTGAAGGAGTGCAAATTGCCAGATCTATTGAATGGTAAGTAAGTGAAGGTGAGTGAAAGTAAGTAGGTTGGCCGTTATTCATAACACATAAATCATTGTCTGTTATTAATTTTTCAATTTGCTTGCCTCTACGATTAATGTCTGAACTGCCCCAGAGAATATGATGACCGTTTAGGTCACCCAGTATGATGAATGGTTGCGAAAGTTGATCTATCAAATTATTTAAGTCAAATGTGGCGATATGGGTATTAGGAGGTAGATATAAATTGCATATTGTTATTAAAATATTTACATGAAGTCTTACAGCAACAGCTTGGAGATTTGTTTTGAGGTTAATTTGAGTTACTGGTAAGTCATGGGAGGTAAGTAAAGCAACGCCTCCACATGCTCTTTGGCCATCATTGTAATCTTTTCTGAACATAGTGTAATGACGAATGTTGGTGGTATCATTGCTTTTCAGATAGGTCTCCTGGAGGGCGATTGCAGCTGGCTTATGTTTATTTATGATGTCCTTTACATCATCACATCTGTTACGAAAACCCCGGCAGTTCCAGGAAAGAAAGGAAGCCATAAAAATAAAGGATAAAAGAAAAGAAGAAACTACTTATGTTTTCTCGTCCTAGGACGAGATCTGTCTTGCCGAAGATCCTTTTTGGACTTGGGTGGCGAAGCCTCCAAGCCATCACTCTCAACAGAGGAAATATCACTTTCGGTGTTGTATAGATTTATAAGGTCACTTGTAGAAGGATTAGTTAACTTATTTCTGGATGAAACGTCAGGTTGAAGAGAGGTTTGAGAAGTACTTTTAGCTATTTTAATATTACTTTGTTCAGATGATATGGCTCTTTTTAAAGAAGTATTGATAGATAGATTTGGTTGATTTATGTGTTTTGTATTTGTTGAGGTTGTAGCTGATGCTTTAGAAAAAAGAGGCGTTATAGGTTGGTTTATTGAAGTTTTATGTTGGGCAGATGGCTTAAAAATAGTTACATCGGTTTGAGTTCCGTTAGTTTTGAAAGTTTTTTTTACTATTGAAGAGTAAGAAATACCAGGTTTTGGGGTGCGATCATTAACAATTTTACGGGCCTCCGGAAATGAAATGTTTTGTGTAACTTTAATGGTTTGAATTTCTTTTTCTGTTTCGAATTTAGGACAAGACCTGGCAAAAGCTGGATGTTCACCTTTGCAGTTTACACAGCAAAGGGATGATGTAGTACAGACATCGGTCTTATGTTCTGTACTACAGCATTTTGCGCAGGTTTCTTTGCCACGGCAAGCAAGGAAAGAGTGGCCGAATCTCTGACATTTAAAGCAACAAACTGGGTTTGGTATGAAATGTCGAACTGGGCAATTCATATATGCTATTTTTACGTGTTTTGGTATAGTCGGTGTATTGAAAGTTAATATTAAATGTTTGGTGGGTATTTTTTGACCATTTCTTGAAATAAGGATTCTTTTTACATTAATTACAGATTGGTTGGACAGGGTTTCTAGGATGTCTTGTTCGGTGTCATGTACTAAATCGGATTCTGAAATTACGCCTCTTGATGAATTTAAGGTTTTGTGGGGTGTAACAGTCACCTCTATTGAACCGACAGATTTAATTTTTTGGATGTTTAATGCCTGTGATCTATTTAAAACTTCAACAAGTACATCTCCTGCTAGGGTTTTTTTTATGTTTTTAGTTTCTCCTACCATTCCCAGTATAGTTTTATGGAGTAAGATTGCAGATATATTTTTTAGATTTCCGGTGTTACTTTTGATAATAAAAAATTTCTCTTGACATATATTGTTTTCATTTGATTTTATACAAAGTTGCTCCACTGAAGGAGAAGTTGAATTTGGGTTTTCCATGTTTGAAAAAGATATATTCAGTCCCCAGCGGCACCACCCACCATGGAGTCCAACGAGGGGATACAGGTTCCTGTACCGGTGCTAGCCAGGGACTATACGAACCCAACTCACCCCTATGACTGCCCTAAGGAGCTAGTTGGTGAGCAGGTCCTTAGTCCTAGCAGGATATACCCACCAGCCGATCAATGTACTGGGACCAAAGTACACCGCCTGTTTATTCGAAGCAGGAGCCGAAGCAATGTATTGGGGCGTTATGTTGTCCCTCAATCACCTTTTCCGAAGACACAGGTCTCCACGCACGGCAAACACGTGGGTGATATAATCCCCAAGAGGAGCTAAAAGCACAGACTGGCGAAAAGCTTCTCAAGGGGAGCCCTCACCTTCGAAAAGGCAACCACAACGAGGGAGGAAGAAAAAGGAAAAAGCAGAAGGGTAGAGGAGGAGAAGAACGAAATGGAGGGAAAATCACTCAGGTACCCCGGGGTTGTGAAGCCCGTACAAACCTAAAGAAGGAATGCCCCTGGGGGCCCCAGTCAATGTTTTTTATTACTTGCTCTCATTGGTAGAAATGGAATGGGACAGGAAATGTAATCTGTTTATTTTTTTTTTAACGCGAAGGGCAGAAGATGCAATCTGGTTTTTTTTTGGAAAGAGATTGCATCTTCTGCCTACCAATACACCAACAACAACTAAAACCAATACAACAATTAGATGCACACAAATCTTTTGTAAACTTTACTCAGTTTAATATTTTTGTTTTGATGTATCACCTACTAGCCACTACGTGGCTAGCCCAGCATTGCCCGTGGTGTTAGTTTGCGAATGCCCTGATGTAAGGTATTAATCTGGTGAAAATATTTCCACAGATTTCAAATCCGTTGAAGATATATTCAATTTAAAAATGATTTATTTAAAGAAAATTATATTTTTAGGTATCAATCTAAAGTGAAATTTCCCGCAGATTTCAAATACGTTGACATTTTTAATCTAGCTTTAGTAATTCCGATTTTACGAAAAAACTTAACAATCCCAGTCAATGTTTTTTATTACTTGCTCTCATTGGTAGAAATGGAATGGGACAGGAAATGTAAGCTGTTTATTTTTTTTTAACGCGAAGGGCAGAAGATGCAATCTGGTTTTTTTTTGGAAAGAGAAAGTTCACATTACCTCACAATCTCTTGCGAAAATATAAAAGATATAATCAATAAAAAAATTATTTATAAAAAAAAACCCATATTTTTAGGTATTGATCAAAAGTGAAATTTTCCGCAGATTTCATACCCGTTGAAATTTTTACTCCATCCGTAACGGTCTAGGAGATAGAAAAAAGAACTACATAACTAAAATTAAATCTTTTTTTAAAAATTTAGAATCTGTCATATTTTTATGCAGTTGCCATTCCAAAGAAAACAATAATAATTAAATTTCATTAAAAAAATGTTCTAGATTGAATTTTTAAAATTCGCTGTGGCTCAAAAATTGCAAAATATTTGGACTACCTGTGTGCCAAATCCTATTACTGTAAGTGTCATAGATTCATCAGGACTTTAATAACATGAAACAAACAGACAAACACTTCCTTTTATAATAGTAGAGATAAATCTTACTTGACACTTAAAAAGCAATGTTGGTATCCCAAACAAAAATATTCAGAATGTGGAAAAGACTACATGATGTGATGTTTAACTGCTCTTTTCTGATGAAACTTCAAATGAACATAGCTGAAAAGAATGAAAATAGAGTTATTTTCATGTAACATTAAAACTACTAAGCAAGCAATACATTTTTAAAAACTGCAAATACTTGTTCTTAAGCCTTTAACTATAGTTAATATTAAAAATTTAATATTTCTGTGTAAAAAATTGTGCATAGCAGATAAAACATCTATCCTGTTTCATGTTTGATAAGGATTACCCAAATTGTTTTAAATCATGCAAGGTTTAACTACCTGAGTTGTATTGTTCAGCTTGAAAAGACTTCAAATGGGGTTTTCAAGAATCATAACTTTACTAATTACAATAGTGGTTTCTGATCTGACTGAATGACAACTTACTTATGAAGCATTAGTGTAAAAATCAGAAGATTTTGTAAGGCACAAAAATCTACTCAACTTGCCAATTAGTTTGAGCAGCTTGTAACTATTACAGTTGAAACAATTTAACAAACACCAATGAACAGTTGGGAAATAAGTAATACAGTAATACACAAAGTCCAAAATCCAGACATTTTGCTAACCAGAGGCCTTTTCCTTCACTTTTTCTATCTTTTCACCTCTTTTAAGAACAATTTTTAAAGAATAAGGTATTCAACCTGGACCAAATTGATGAAACAACACAAAATAATGGACATCTTCAGAGTAAATATCATACAGAAAAATGAGAAGATTTTTAAGTAAAATTTGTTTACTGCATTAAAATTTAAAAAAAAAATATTCCTATTTATATATATGCTATTTTAGTATTGCAAACGTATTCCAGATATCATAGATTAGGTTTTTTATTGACAAAAAACTGCAAATGAATCAAAATGGCCAATGTCCGGAGGAATCCGAAGTTTGTACTGTAATACATAAATGGTTGGTTCAATATTACACATACAGGACACAACTTCTGAGTCAAATTAGCTTTTTGTTGTAGCTTATTATGAATTAACAAATAAGATTATGTAGATGCTTTGCGTTTCATCAACTACATTAATTGTTTTCTCACAAAATTTTACGCTGTTCACCCAAATTCATTTATTTGTCACTAATAGGTTACAGCCATACCAATAAACTTTAGAGTCAATTTGGTGCCTTTTTGCTTATTTCTTAGTGCTATTTGCTTCTAAACCAGCTTTTTGTTTTTGACACCATTTTAGCTTCTTCCATTGGAAGTGTAATTGGCACATACTCTTCTCGTATGTAATTATTCCAATCTACCCTTGTGTTGTTATTCATATTAAGCAGCAATTCAAAATTCTAGACTTCAACTCTTGACACCATAAACAAATTAATCATTCTGCAGTAGCGAAAAATGAGTGATCCAAGAAAACCACGCTTTTCTTCGGATACCTTATTCATCCTATCATGGACAAAAGCTACATAACCATTTTGGCTACAAGTTGCATTTTAATTTCAATCGGAGCTTATTCAAACACAATCCTGAATAGCATTGCCATTTGTTCATCTCTTGGCAAATCCCAAATCATTAAATCCATTGCACTAACCACGGAATAAGCTGAAATGGCACCAAAAAACTGGCATGGAAACAAATAGCACCAAGAAATAAGCAAAAATTTGCCAAATTTGAACAGAAGTTTATTGGTATGGCTATAATAGAAAAGTATCAATTTAACAGTGTAATTTAAAAAGTTCTTACAAGAAAAGTTAACCAAGAAACACCCAAAATTATCATCAGAATATCGAAAAAATAATATTTTTCATCTGGAGCAGTTTTTTTTTTACCAAGAATATATATTTATTTGAGGTTCTAACAGGAAAATATATTTTGGAGAATACCTAGCCATGACATATAGAAATAGACAGCTGAAATTATAGAAAACTCAGAATTAAAAACACCTTTTATTTTTATCAAGATAAAGAGTCCCAATCATTATGTTTGGTATTCGAGATGGTTGTTTGGAAACTGCCTTGGATCTAACTTAAACTCTAAAAACAAAAGGAAGTTAGTTGATTTCACCCTCCTTAGGGAGAAACAGGTTAGGATTCGTAACGAAAGGATGTATCATTTGATTTATATAATGAACCATGCATTTGTATAGTACCTGATTTTCATATTACATTCATAATATGTATGTAAATTAAATATTTAAAAAATGGATAATTTCATACCCTAAAGGAAGACTGATTTTGAACGGTCTTTCATATACATTATAGAAATTCATACTGTGTCTCCAGACATCAATATAAAAATATGTGGAACCAATTGAAAAAAAAAGTTTGAAGGGAAAGGAGACAAGGGCCGCAGCCTCAAGACCTAGTGTCTAAAGCGGCGGTATTTATTCATTTAAAAGTTTTGTGGATTTCTTTTTGAGAAAACTATTTAATAATTTTAAGCAAAATTTTGCTCTTGTCACAAGTATTTTCTAATGCTATGCATCATCTTTAGAATATACAGGGTACCCACTCTTTTTCTAACTAAAAATAAGGACTTTCTAAATAATTTCTAAGACAAAATAAGGACTTAAATAAAACATTGAAGAAACCGTATTATACAATGCAATACCTGACTTTCAACCAAATGGGGATGCTCTTACAGATAAGAACAGTAGTATGCAGGGTGTCAAGATTTAAATCAACGATTAAAATCATGATTTTAATCAAATGATTTTTTTTTAAATCATTCATTTAAATAAACTAATCTTACATTTTTATAACTAAGTAAATACACCCTAGAAAAATCACAGAATTTGTCAAATGCTTTGAACTTTCTGCACTCATGGTGATCTCAGCACTAATGGCTACACCTCGTACTGATGAGCTTTTAAAAACAATGTTTGGCACTGGACACTTGCAAATAATCTGAGGTGTCTATGGACTAAGTAATCTGTTGAGTGTTGAGTCAGGGATTCTGCCAAACAGTAAAGTAAAAAATAAGTTGACATCTATTTGAAAGTTTTTACAATGTTCATGCATAATTTTATGTTACAAACAATAAAGCAGTAGGCCTACATCTACGTAAATGTCAAGACAGCCAAAGAAAATCCCCACAAAGTAGGCCTAAACTACTTGTTACCCCTTTAATTGATTGACCAATGGCTTAGCTAAAGTGATTTTTCAACTACTTTTTTTTTAATTGAGACATAAATACAAAACACAATTAATGTGATTAATAATTTATTAAATAAAAAATTCAACTGAGCTTTCTATTTGAAAGAGGATGAAAGTTTAAACACTATGAACATTTTTTTGTTTTGCAAAATGCACCCTGAAACTGTCACCTTTCACTTTAAGAGTAGTGACCCATAACAAATATTTATTTAATCAGACTAATTTAGGTCTCACTTACACTTACTGATACATTTGTTAACATGATGATGTAATTTACTCAAGAAAAACTATGTAGGATGTCAACTTGTGTATTAAAGTTAAACAAATGTTTTATATTTTGCTCTTGTTTTGAAAATACATTTTTTAAATGTATTACCATGTAACCACACAATGATATTTAGTAAAATAAATATTGATTTACCATATCACAAATTCCGATTGTTTACTTAAATAAATATTGGTTTACTTGTCATGTCAGAAACTCAATTTTTTATTTAACAAATTTAAAAGCCCTACAGAAATTTAAATTTAAAAAAAAATCCGATTTTTGATTTAAATCAAATAAATCCGATTAATTGATTAAAAAAAAAATCACAATTTTTTTACACCCTGGTAGTATGTAAAAAATTTAATATTCAAGTCTATTTACTAAGAACTACACACAAATCTACAAAAAAATGAGATTTTTTTTTACTAAGCCGTCCGATTTTTACAAAATTCAGCAGTTACTATATGGGCATTTACGTGTACCGATTAATTGATTTTTTTTTTAAATCATGATTTTTTCACACCCTGGTAGTATGTAAAAAATTTAATATTCAAGTCTATTTACTAAAAACTACACAAAAATCTACCAAAAAATGAGATTATTTTAATAAGCCGTCCGATTTTTACAAAATTCAGCAGTTACTATATGGGCATTTACGTGTATGCGTATTAGTAATATGTGTAAGTACATAAACAAATTATAGAATGGAGACCACAATTAAAAAAAAAAACTTTGGATGTTTTTCTTTTAACTCTTCGCATTGCATTTGCTTTTATAAAAGGGGAAAGAAAGAGTTAAGTTTGATGAGGACCGGACTTGGTGTTGTTGGTCTCAAAGCTGCTGTTGCGAGTTTGATTTTGTTTTCATATTGTTTTGTTTTTACTTTTTAATGGTCTTAAGGGGAGTGTATGAGCAATTTTTTAGCATATTGCTCATAGGAAGAAACACCATTTTGTGTTCTCTGGGTCAGGCTTCACGCTGATCCACCAACACTTTCATTTTTGAAAATTTCGTAATTTTTTTTATTATAAATTTATTTTTGTTTTTGAAATTATAGTGCTTACCTTGTTGTGTCTGCAGCTTCAGTCTGCTTATGAAATGGAAATTACTCACCCCAGTAATTATTTTATAATACACTTTCATAAATTCATAATGAAAATAAGAAGTAAATTCATTTATTGGCACATCGGAGGTTTCGATAAAATAAAATTAGTGGCAAACTATTAATTTACTAAAAGGATTGCAAGTTGCATACATCAAAGTCAAATTTGACAGGATCGGAGACCGAATGAGTTGTAAAGAAAATATTTTCCCGTAAACCAAAACAAATAATAAGAGTTATGCAAAAACTTTGATAAATTTATAAAAAGGTTAAAAAAATAAATGCAATTTTATTGAATAGATATTCAACTAGTTTTCACCGTCACAGCCCAAGCCATTCGGTGTATTGTCACATAATTTTTTAACTACAGTCATATGGCAAGACATCAGACCTGCCGCCCCGCTCTCCAAACTTCTACACCAACCCAACGTGAGGACTTTCGGCCACGACAGATTTAAGGTGTACCAGCCGCCTCTACACCATACGCTTACATACATCATTTTACTGAAACAAAATTAACATGAAAATAATTATCTATGCTGACAATGGAAGCAGATTGCCCATGGCATTACAAAAGCAAAGTGAAATTCAAGCACAGTCGGCCATTGAGTATTTGTCACCCGGATACAAAGAGAAAAAAATTATAAAGCACAGATAAATTATTTCGCTTTCGGTCAGCAACCAAAAACGATGACTCCGAAATTTCCAGTTTTCAAACGACTTTTCCTGATTCATGAAATTCTCGGACTATTCTCTGTTTTCCAGCACTCTGGTTTACGTTTTTGCAATCTTTTCCTCCGATGTTTTTTTAAAAATTGAGCGTTTTTTTTTTTTCGGAACTGATAACCGATTGCTTCAAATTTTCAAAGCAGAATCACCCTTGAAAATCTTCAAAATTTCTCTTTTTTTTTTCTGGGATAGTTTTTACAAAGAATCAGAAGCATAAAAAAAAAGGTAGATTAAAAAAAAAATTACAACACATTGGGTTGCCACTCAGATAGCAGTATTAATTAAAATAAATTATCTTTATATTATTTTCGATTCACCTACAAACTTAAAAATACACTTCTCCATAGTTATAATAAATTTTTGAAACATTGCACTCGTGGGTAACTGAATCAAACAATATTAATTAACATTTGATGATTGTATTCTAGTTTCCTCTATCAGGGCAACTATTTTTATCATTGCAAAACCCACTCACAAATAGAAAACAGACCAATTTTCATGGGTTTTTAATTTTTAAAGTGTATTATGTGCTCATTAAGAGTCGATCAACGATTTGTATATCGCGTATCAAGGGTTGCCATTCAAGCAAGCCAGTTCCCGAAACATCACCAAAATCGCACTTGTAAGTAGTTTTATCGCCGATCAGCCGCTAAAAAGAGATAGGAAATATTGTAAAAAAATATTGTCATTTGAAAACTGAATTTTGTTTTCAAAGGAAATTAAGCACGTTCTATAGACTATTGATGAAAAATAAGCTCTTCTAAGGGCCCTTAGAAATGGAAGGTCAAAATAAGCACTTTCTAAGCACCTGTGGGAACCCTGATATATTTAGAAGTCAATCTTTCATTTCCTGTAGCTCTGTGCAATCATGTTACTATCATAGAAAAGAGAAAAAAAATGCAATAAAATTATCTTCTCACAAATGTATGGAAGGCATGAACCTATTAACAGGAGTCATTAACAATATTCAGCCTTTTTTTTTGACAAAGGGATATCTGCCTCATTTGCTCCAGGTCCTAGTAAGTTTAGTTTCACCTCTGAAAACATGACACATCTCTTCAGCAAAACCCTAATTTGAAAAATACTGCAAGACCAAGAATGGACCAAACTTGAGACATTGAATTACAAAAAGGATTGAATTTAAAAAAAGTAGCTGAGATAGTACCCATATGACTTGTCAGTAAAATATGAAAAGGAACGCACACAAAGTGTCAATTTTTAACATTTTGTAACTACAATTGCAGTGAATATCACTTTGTTTGGTTTACATTTTGAGGTTATACTAATCAGTCTCTGTTTTACATCAAAGAATATTCATAAAATTGGAAACAAAATTTTAAGAAAGAACATTTCAGAATTATTATGCTTGATCCGTGCTTACAAACTGTTTTAAAATCTTACCGTTTTAGTCGGGTCTTCACTTTACTAGAATATGAAATATACGGCAATTCGCAAAATTTTTCAACTCAATTAAGCAAAATACCAACGCACAAATTCAGAAAAATATTAAAGCTAAAGCCAATAAGTGTGCAAAAGGCAATTTTTCTCTCTTCAAAATTGCGACAAATTCTATACCTTTAAAAATATCAAAAAGTGTGACCGGCAATAATTTAAAATTATTTTCACTATCAAAACACAATTATTTTTGTTGATGATTTTATCTTATTCAAAGTTGCATAGTTAGATGGAAGACAAAAGTTTGCAAAACCATTTACCTAAATGATTGAACAATACAATACACAAGAAGCTAAATAGGTGAAATACAAAGCGCGAAACTATATGCTGTAGTAAATAGAAATATTTTATTTTGGAAACATTCTAAATACCACATGTTGCCATTAGAAACATAAAAATATAAATGATATAATAAATAAAATATAAGTTTTTTGTTATTTTTTTAATTAACGTCGTGCCTTAAAAATAAAATAGCTGCTTTCAAGGAAAGAATCTCTGTCATCACTTCATTATTATGATGTCAACTGACCGTGGCTCAAAATTACGAGCTGTTGTCCACGAATCTTTCCCTTAAGGGGTTGATCCCGGACAGTCGTCCATAGCCCGTTGTGTAGCTCTAGTATGATGTTAACAAATAATTAAACATTACCACGTCTCTTTCCCTTAAGGGATTGATCCCGGACCGTCGTCAATAGCCCGTTGTGTTGCTCTAGTACGACTAACTAAAATTACCATTACCATTACCTTCTTATGATGAAGGTTCCATACAGAACGTGGCATTCATAATAGTAAAAATCAGAGGACATGTTCAGAATTTTCGTGACTGTAGTCACAAATAGGACCAACGAAAAACATCAATTTACTGTATAACACAGTATGAAAAGCATTTTGATAAGTTAATGAATTTATATCACACCGGAGCAACAAACACATGACTCCGATTAATTCCGCCTCACGTTGGGTTGGCGTGGAAGTTTGGAGAGTGGGGTGCCAGCTCAGGTGTTGCCTCGACATATGACCGTGGTTCAAAATTACGAGGTGTTGTCCTCGGATCTTTCCCTTAAGGGACTGATCCCGGACCGTCGTCAATAGCTCGTTGTGTTGCTCTAGTACGACGTTAACAAAAATTACCATTACCGATTAATTCCGACGGTTATTGGCCGACCAACCGGTATAGTGGTTAAGGTGTTAGCCTCTAGATCGCAAGGTTCCTGGTTCGAATCTGGGCCCGGGCATGGATGTTTGTAAACGTATGGTGTAGAGGCGGCTGGTGCACCTTAAATCTGTCGTGGCCGAAAGTCCTCACGTTGGGTTGGCGTGGAAGTTTGGAGAGTGGGGTGCCAGCTCAGGTGTTGCTTCGTCATCTGACCGTGGTTCAAAATTACGAGGTGTTGTCCTCGAATCTTTCCCGAAAGGGGCTGATTCCGGACCGTCGTCAATAGCCCGTTGTGTAGCTCTACTACGACGTTAACTAAAATTACCATTACCATTACCGACGGTTATTGGTATTTTTAATAAACGTCGTACTGGTAATGGCGATGGAAATATTTTATTAACGTCGTAATAGAGCAACACAACGGGCTATTGACTACGAGAATGCAATGCGCACTAGAGTTGGGTTTCGAACCTCAAATTGCGCTTTCAAACTCTGTTTGATCTGATCTTTCCGAAAATCCAAAAAAGAGTGCGTAGCGAAACATTTTTTTTTCAGCCGCGAAGCACTGAAAACGCGAAAAACGGACTCTCGAGAATGCGTTTCGTACTGGAGTTCTATTTCGAACCCCACAAATTACGCTTTCAAACTCAGTTTGATCTGATCTTTCCGAAAATCACAAAAAAAAAGTCCGTAGCGAAACAATTTTTTTTAGCTGTGAAGTAATGTGGAAAACGGATTCTGGAGAATGTAAACCCAACTCCCGTGCAAATCGCAAACTGTCTGATCTGAACTTTCCAGAACTCGCAAAAAAAAGTCCATAGCGAAACATTTTTTTGAACCGCGAAGCATAACACGAAAAACGGACTCTTGAGAATGCGATTCGTAAAACCATCTTGGATACGTAGAAACACTCAAATTTTGGGCATTTCTGGGTTTTATAATGTGTGCATATTTTATTCGAGAGTTCCTAAATCATAAAAGCCATGTTAATTTATTTGTTGTGTTTGCAGACTGGTGATTAAGACCTTCTGCAAACCTGATCATCTTCTATAATACGACGAGAACGCTGTACCTTTGACCCGTCGATCTTAGAATAGGTGAAAGGTCGTAAGAAAGAGGGTTGCCATTCGCAAAAGCATGAATGGCGATCGCCGTGTTTGGTTAACCCTCGCAAATTCATTATCACTGCTATCGCTTATGGAACCAAAACATAAAATTAGAATAAGAATCCGCGCAAAAGAAGCCAGTTGTGTTAGAGCTTTGTTTACGTTCAAACCTATCACTTTATTTAAAGAGACTCATTCAAGAATATGTGACTCGACAATCTTCTCGCGGCAACCGGACTATACCCCTACAGGACCTAGATAAGGTACACCTGATAAATAAATTAAACCTAACGGGAAAATGCAAATGATCCATTGTTTGAAATGCTGACCACTCCAGTCTGTCCCTTATCATATATTTCTATCTCCTTAGCCCAATGAATATCATCGTAACTGTCCTAATTAAACCTGTTTGGGAGTTTCAAATGGTTTCTCAATTCCCAGTCAATTTAAGAAAGTTCGATAAATCAAATGCGGATTAATTGATTTCTCTGAATTGGTCTCTTGATTTCTGAATACAAAAATTATTTTTCTGAACAAAAATAGTCCTAATTTTAAAGTTCTTGTAGAATTGGAAAACTTGTCTCTACTATTATAAAAGGAAGTGTGTTGTGTGGGTCTGTGTGTGGACTGTCCTGACGAACCTATGGTACTTGCAATAATGAGACTTGGCACACAGGTAGTCCGAATTTTTTGCGATTTTTCTATCGCGACCGAATTTTAAAATTTAATATAAAACATTTAAAAATGATTTTAACGGAATTGAAGTATTATTTTTTCTTTGAATGGCAACACTTTAAAGATATGACATATTCTAAATTTATTTTTTCCGTGTTTCTGTTTGATTTTTCGAGCAACGCTTTCAGCCGAAGAACAAAACAAGTAAAAAGAGTTAATTGGAGTTATGTAGCTCTTTTTCTATCTCCTAGATCAGGGATGGGCAAACTCCGGTCCGCGGATAGAATTTTAATTTGCCGGTCCGACGGAAATTAAAAGAAAATATGATTTATATATTATATATCCATCTCCTTTTCTACTTTGTTTAAATATTTCTTTTTCTTCCTTTTTTTACAAAGGACTGATGATCTTTTTACTTTCTCTATTTTTGTTCTACAAAACATAAATCGACGGAAATAGCAAGCACAGACAGCTTTCAATCGGTAAAGTGTTAAAAGCGGAAGTTCTTTGTTAGTTATAGCTGTAGACTGAGGCCAACAAGCGTTATCTCTTTCTCGGGGAGCAGTCATATGGGAATCCAATATAGGTGAATTAGACCTCACATGTGGCAGACTGCGCATTTTAAGCTCCAGCCAGCGGCTTTTTTTTAGGCGCGAGTTTTAATATTATTGATTGCGTATGGAAAGATTGCGGACATATAGCATCATTGTGAATAGTGGTGAAAGTATTAAAAGTATAGCGTAGCTATTGCTTGTTTGGGTTATTCCTAAAATATTTCAACCCCGAAATGGCTACTAAACAACATAAAGTTGATTCAGAGTGCCGTGCTTTTAATGATGAATGGACCTGGAAATAATTTTTTTACAGTTGTTAAAGATAAACCAGTGTGTCTCATCTGCAATGAAGCTGTAGCAGTCTTCAAAGAATATAACATTTCCCGTCTCTCTCATTTCAAATCTAAGCATAAGAATTCCAATTACGAAGCAATGTCCGAATATGAAAGAAAACAAAATGTAGAAAATCTTTGTAAAAAATTATCAGGCCGACAAAATTTTTTCAAGAAGATCAACACTATCCAAGAAGAAGCTACACATGCAAGTTACATTGTAGCATACAATATTGATAAAAATAATAAAGCTCTCAGTGATGGGGAGTTCGTTAAACAATGCATGCTCTCAGTTTGTGATGTTTTATGTCCAGACAAGAAAAATAATTTTGAGACTGTAAGCTTATCTCGAAAATCGGTGACTTCTAGAATCGAAGCCATCGATAAAAATTTGACATCGCAATTAGAGTCAAAGATTGGCCAGTTTAAATTTTGCTCCATAGCTATGGATGAAAGCACTGATATAAATGATACTGCTCAATTAGTATTATTTATAAGAGGTGTTGATGAGAACTTTGAAATTACCGAGGAAAAGAAGTTCAGCATTAAAACAGACTCCTCAGGCTTAATTTACTATACATTTCAAACATATTAAATTCAAAATTACTTATGTTTCGTGATGTTTAAACCCACGTATGTTCCTCAGTGTAGGAAGGCCATTGTATTAATTTATTGTTATAAATAAATATTTCAGTAGTAAAACAACTACGTTTTTTAATTATTCCTAAATATACCCAGTTTTATTCGACTTGGTTGGATAAAACAGGTTACTTGCATACGTCCAAAAAATAATTTATTTACCCTCCAAAATATAGTTCTTTCACATTGAAAAATATTTATTTTTGAAACTAAAAAAATAACTTATCATTCAAATAGAACTTGAAGCAATTTTATTCACGTAGGTGCTTAGGAAAAAAAAACACATTTGGGACCCGGTTTTGTCCAACTTTCCCTATTGATTTTATAAAAGATTGAAATTTATTCTTTAATCAGCAAAATACCCTACCTCACTCGGTTTGAATTAGTTTACTCTAGATTGAAGAGACGATCAAAACATATATAATGACTTACATTTTTAGTAGAATGAAATAATATTTTAACACCTAACCGCTTTATAATTTCTACAACTTACTTTACACACAAATCCTACACATACACGTTCATTCATGTAATACATTTCACATACATCGCACCCTTGCGGTATGACAAAGCTACAAAATGACGAAAGGTGACAATAAGGTTACTACTACAAAAGACGACTTTGAGGGAGATTTGGAATTCCCTTTAAGTTTTTTTCATGTGTGTTCAACTCAATTAATAAAAACGACAATTTACGGCGAGTGCTCTCGCACCATAGTCAACAAAACAATATTTTTTACTTGTGGCACACTTGCATCCGGCATGCGACATTGTGAAATTTCGCAATCTTCTCCTGTCATTATGACAAAGAATTTTTTTATGTTTGAAAATTCGTCTAGTTCGGATTTTTTAAACAGTATTATTCTTTCAATAATGGCCTAATTACACTTAAAATTTTCTTTATTCTGACTTACCTGCCACTTTAAGTCGAATACTTTGCGGTGGTGTTGCGTGTGATGAAAATGAAACACAATTTATTAAAATAATAAATATTTAAAAATGAAAACAAAAGATAACAGAGAAATAAAACAAAATAAAAGATTCGGGAAAAAGTTATTCTAAAGATTAAAATTTGCTATTCCTTTTTATCTCTTGATTTCGCAGTTGTCACAACTTACAACTAAATATGCACAAAATTTAGAAATGAGAAATTAATTCAGAGCAAAAGAAACAGAAAATATTACAGCACGTGATCAACCAACACGAGTTTCCGTTCGTTGAAAAATATCATCTGTCCCAAATATTCGGAAATCGTTTACATTGCGCAAAGAACAAAAATAAGACTCGAAATTATAGATTATTTAATCCCATATGAATTAATACTACGACTAAAACATTCAAGTTATTTATTGGTGAACCGTTCTGACACTTTACATTCTTTGATGCCTGGTATTGATATTGATCTTCTGTTCTTGTCACAGTTGGTTTTATATTCATTTCGGTGAACCACTACTTCAGATCAGTTCGCAGTTACGTTTTTACATATGAAGTATCACTTCACAGCAGAGACTTCACAGCAGAGATTTCACCACAGAAACTTCATACAGAGACTTCACTACAAAATAAATGAAATATCAGATCTGAAATTACATAATTTTTTTTTTTGAAAGATAATAGCTTTTTTAGCAGTACTTGACAGATAGACACCAATCGCGAAAGAGGTAGATTTGACATCAGAAGGGTCCAAAACGGATAGAAAACTTGAAATGGGTCGAAAATATTCAATGTACAAACAAACACTCCATTCTTATTTATATAGATTATTGAAAACCGCCTTATTTGTTCAAAGTGCATTTTAAAATGAATTGTATTTCGACTAAATTTTCGAATGGTTGAAAACTATTTTGTAAGAATTAGACTGCTTTTTTTTCTTAAAACGTGTATAATAATTCCCTTTCTTATCAATGTCGATTGATAAGGATTTTATTCAAAATTTGTTCGGTAAAATAGTGTACTTCTTGTAATGCAGTGCGAAAAGTGCCTTTTCGGAACCGTGGCAAATAATTCCATCAATCCCCCTAAACTAGATTTACGTATTTAAAAATATAAACTTTTTTGCAATAGAAATTAATAATCCTATTAATTATCGTATTAAGTTTCTGTAACGAATTGTTTTTCTGATTACGATATCGATTGCAATTAATTATTTCTTAATATAAATTAGTTATTTTTATGCAATTTGTATTTACATATAAATGACCTCTCTGTTAAAAAACAAATCTTCTCTTAACAACCTTAAAAACAGCCGGCCAAAGCAATCGTGACCAAGTGTATCTAAGTCAACGAAATTCTTGCCCATTGTTCTAAATTGAAAGGTAAATGCATAGATTAATTTTATGATTTGATTTATTCTGTTGAAAGCTCGTTTACGTGTTTCGTCTACGATGAAGCTCACTTCTAAATTAAAACATTTGAGTACATTTTCGCATGGACAATATCATAAGTATTTCGGTGGTGGTACTACTAGGCAATTTGCTTGCTGCACATATATAGATTTTTTTTATGTAAATAGGTCTTTAAATTCGTCCCCTTATGTATTATGAGAGGCGTCCTCAACGAAAACTTTGGGGACCAAAAATGTCAAGATTCATCGCTTTTATACACTACCCTACAGTAATGGGCCGGACGCCAGAGGATTTGCATAAAATCCGACTACTTGTTTTGGGGTGTTTTTCGTGGTATGGCCAGGGACCTATACATGTTGTCCCGGGTAAATTGAAAATGAAGCCTACATGGACATTTTGGACAATCATGTTCTTCCTACGCTCTGGCAATTTTATGGAATGGACGAATGTTACTTCCAGGACGACAACGCTCCATGTCATGTGGCAGCCTCTGTCAAACAGTGGTATCAAGATATGGATGTAAATAGTCTCCCATGGCCTGCTCAGAGTCCCGACCTAAACCCCATAGAACATTTGTGTGACGAGTTAGAGCGACGCTTACGTACCAGGGAACCACGTCCGAAATCTACAGCTGAGCTGGCGACATTCTTTCAGTAGGAATGGATACAAATACCCATAGATGTGTATCAAAACCTTGTTGAAAGTATGCCCAGATGGGTTGCTAGTGTAATTGCAGCACGTGGGGGACCATCCCCTATTAAAGCATGAATTATTTCCCTTATACCATCACATATTGCTGTCTGGTCCATTATTGTAGGGTAGTGTATATCTCGTAAAATATAAATGATAATATAATGATTTAAACTTTGTTGTATAGAGGGTGGTATGTTATACGTATCTAAAATAGTGGTTAGTGGAGAACTTTTTTTACATAGTGGAGCACTGAAAATGGCGATGCAGCGCAGGTCATTATTTTCTAACGATTGTGTCGTGGATGGAAGGGTCAATTTTTATGTCCTCATGCAATTGTTTGCACATATTGTTGTGACTGCGCTCAGCGGATGAGCTTGAATCCTAAATATTTTTCCTTGTTCGGGTTCTAGCAATATGCTACTTCAAGAGAGAAAGCGTTTATTTTTTGTGCAATAACTAAATGAAATAACTCTTAAATTAAGTACATGATTTTGCATTGTGAAAACCACTTTTTAAAAATGCGAATACTAATCAAGTGACGTTATGAATACCAGCTTTCGTTCTCGAGCATTATCTGAAAACTTGTAACTGAATTGAACTGAAATATAGTAAGTGCTTTTACTGATAGTCAGCTTTGACGTAGAATACGTCTTACCTTTCGAAACCGGGGTACCACACACTCGCTTAGTTTTCAGTATCACAAAAAGTGTAAGTGCGAAAAATTCAACAAGTTGAAATATATTAATGATACGTAAAAGAACGATATCGCGTTCCAAGAGCATTGAACAAAGAATGGTATAAATGCTCATTGCCATCGTCTGATGCAATCGCAGAGTCAAGTTGAGTCACGAAAATGCGCACTGCCGCTCGCATTAATTTAGTCTAAGGGTACGTCCATAGTGCACCGCTTCCAGCTTCCTGCTTTACCGCTTAAACCGCGGCAGTTGCAAACAGCGTTGTAAAACCGCGCGATTCTAGCAGGGGGTGGTTATAGTGCAACGCGCGTTGGACCGCCTGTCAGTTTGCAACATGGAGCTATCACACGAGGATCTATTGAAGGGATGGCGAACCTATGACCCGCGGGTCACACTGGCCCACGCAGGCTTTTTAAATGACACACGCGTTGATTTTTATAAACTTATCACTTCATCATATACATAAATTTTTGATATTTTTCGAACCCTTGTTTTAGAAAACATGAAGAAAATATCAGTGTTAATAAAAAACTTAAAATTGAAATAAAATTGCACAAAGGATTTTCGTAAAATGTTTTAGACAGGGTGTAAAAAAATCATGATTAAAAAATAAATCAATTGGAATTTTTTATTTAAATCGGATTTTTTTCATTTAAATCAGATTTTTTTTATTTAAATTTCTGTAGTTTCTCAACTGTTTTTACAAAAAAATGTATAAATTTTTTTAATAAAAAATTGAGTTTGTGACATGGTAAATCAATATTTACTTAACATTTGTTCAACTTTAAAACACAAGTTGACATCCTACATAGTTTTTCTTGAGTAAATTACATCATCATGTTAACAAATTTATCAGTAAGAGTAAGTGACAGACCTGAACTACAGTGTGAGAAGTAGAATAGAGGACAGAGAAATAATCATACTATAGTAAATTCTAATAATAAAACTGCCGAGCAGCAATAATAAATGAATTTTCACTTACTTTTAATTCATATTGGATCTTTCTTTCTTCCTGCTGACATTTTAATGGCTGCGTGAATATGTATTTTTCTACTCTTTAATCTCTATTGCACACCACAAGAATAAGCTGAGCCTTAAAAAACTTTACTTCGAACTGTGTGTTTTTTTTTTTTTTTTTTTTTAGTTTATGAAATCAGTCACCCCTTTAGTTTATAATTTTGAATCAAACTGTTACGTACTTCCTTTAAGTGTTTATATTATAAGTGTTGTTAATCAGGAATGTTTATACATTACTCTTCCTGGCATTTAGATTTATGATGTCATGTGTATTTACATTACTGTTTCCAGTAAATAGTATAATCTAAGTTACAAATGGATGTTGCAATCTTTTATAATATGCAGCAATTGACCCAGTTCCCTCTTTGCTGGGTGTAGCCATTAGTGCTGAAATCACCATGAGTGAAGAAAGATTAAAGCACACACACATTTGACCGCTTCTGTGATTATTCTGTGGTGCATTTACTTAGTTATAAAAATGTGTGTTTATTGTGATTTAAATCAGTGATTAAAAAAAATCATTTGATTAAAATCATGATTTTATTTGTTGATTTAAATCTTGACACCCTGGTTTTAGATTTTTTGATTATACATACATAATGCTGTTTTAAAATTTATGTGAATGCCTATTGAGTAGAATATGTAAATTTATAAAGTACCGCTTGAGAATGAACACATATGGTAAATACTAATAATAAAGACATATTTATTAAGGCCCCGTTCATATGAGGCGCGTAAAACGAGCGTTTGGCGACAACATTTTGATATACAATAATGTTCGATGGCTCAGTTCGGGTCAAGTTCTTAATCGGTTTGTCATTTATTAAGAAGAAATTACGCTCTTTTTGAATGAAAAAAAACAATAATTTTGACGAATTTTCAAATATAGATTAGCTAAATGATTTTATGTGTTTATGCGACATCACACTCACCATTTTAATGAAGTAAATAAAAAAACTTCAAGGAAATGGACAAATTGTTTTATTGATGTTTGAGAATATTAGGATATTTATGACGACACTTGATATTTTTACTATGGATTTGGAAATGAAAATCATGAAATATTTTTCATGTTTACAAAAACATTTTTAAAACACAATAACAATGGAAAATACGCTTGACATTCAAGAAAATACTATAAAAAAATATTTAATGATTATATACAGTAAATAAAACAAGGCCTTCGAAGATAGATTTAATCAATTTAAAAACATGGAAAAAGCATTTCACTTTATTTTATATCCATACAAAACGAAATTCGAAACAATGGAGTAAAACGAATTTAAGTGGCTGGGTATCCATGATTTAGAAATGGAATTAGTTGAATTTCAGAGCAGTATAGTTTGGAAAAATATATTTGATAACTTGATTTCCGAAGTAGAAGGAAAAATATCTGAAATTAGTGCAAATTAGAATGAACCCGCACTAATATATTAAACGTATGGGATTCTTTACCAAATAATTTATATCAATGAAGAAAGTTGAAAATGCTCTTTTAACAATGTTTGGATCCACATAATCACGTAAAAAAATATTTTGTCCCAAATTATACTTTTTAGAAACACTTGGAAACTAAAACATCTTTGTCTGCTTCCATTTTATTCCAACAACAAAAGAGCGTAGAAGTGCAGAACGGAATAACACAGCAAAATAAACGAGCGAGCCAAGCGGGTAAGCGGTTCAAGCGGGAAAAAGAATTAATAATTCATTCCGGAAAAAGCGGGTGGAAGCGGGTAAAGCAGGCGGAAGCAAGGAAGCAGGTGCACTATAACCGCACCAATACAGTTTACGCTACTTTTCCTCCCCGCTCAACTGCCGCGATAAAGCCGGAAGCTGGAAGCGGTGCACTATGGACGTAGCCTAACTCCGACCTCTATTGTGTAAGCACGACGTTTGAGGTGTCATTTGTTTCGTCAATTTACGCTTTATAAATAATAATAGAAAAAAACTAAATATTTGTTTAGATATCGGGCTTCAAAGTGTGGAAAATTGCAAAAATTTCAAAATGTCTAAATATATAAAATACAACACACCATCCGAGTTATAGAAAACGTCATCAGGAAGAAATATCGAGATATGGGGAATCAAAGAAGATCCGGACATCCAATGATGAGTATCAACGGGTTCGGAGGGCGTTCTTGAATGGATAGGCGTCGCCCCTTTAAGGTGAACTAATGCCTGATACGAGTGCGACAAGTACATCCACCGCTCAGTTCGATGCAAATAGCATATCTGATGACATAAACGTTTTCTAATCGAATGATGGAGTTTAACCCGTAGAGGTCGGTAATGAGCCACAACCTTCAACATCAACAGCGAGTTCACTAATTGGGATATATGTGCGGAGCGATGAACATTTGATGTGGGAAATTAAAACAGTCTAGTACTAATTTCTTGCAGTCTCATCCACCCTATGTGACTTCACTGACGTATTCTGCGCCTTAAACCAAGCATCCGTGTCCCTATTTCGCCCATCACTGTCAAGGAACTATTAAAATTTTAATTTCAAAAGTAACGTTAAAGCATTGCTACTAAAACAACTCTGCATTCTAATTTCATTTCCTGTCAATAGAAACAGGCCCGGATCTAGGGGGAGGTGTAAACTTGACAATTGTCCGGGCAGGCAGATTTTTGGGGAGGCCCCAAAATTGACGTGAAGAAAAAATAAAATGCATAAAAACAAATAAAATGTATAAAAGCAAATCAAATGTATAAATACAAATAAAATGTATAAAAACAAATAAAAAATTTATAAGACATGAACGTGTCGCACATTGTTAACACTCCGCAGGTACTTAAGATAGTTGGGAGACCCTTCGATAACATTGACAAATTACTGCAGACCATTTAATCAAAATAAAACAATAACAACTGTAAAACGAGAGTTGCTACAAGGAGGCGAGGTGCCTAACCAGCCAGAAACATCCGCCACTTCACAAGTACAGTCATCAACATTAGTTTGAAACCCCCAGATATCAGAATCACCTTTAGTTGCTCAAGACATTGTTGAAAAGTGTCAATCGTCCTTGAATTATGAATTCACTCGTGATAAAAATGGAAGATCTTTCAAATATTCATGGTTTTCGTCCTTCATACGACTTCATTATTTTAAAGAGAAGAACTGTTCTCTGTGTTACCAGTGCGTGGAAACAGTTAACAAAGGAATAAAAGTTCCCAAAGGTTCTAAACAAGCCTCTGAGCAAGTACAGAATGGCTTTAAGAACTGGAAGAAGGGCCCTGAAAAATGCAATGTTCATGAGAAAAGTGATCTCCATATTCAATCTGCACAATTATTAATCCGGAAAGATAGAGAAGTTCTTGTTGTAATCTTAATTAGTCAATAGTGCCAAAATCAGAAAAAGTAAGCAAAAGGAATGGAAAAATGACTGTGGGAATTTGCTTCATCTTTTGGAGGAAAGAAGTGAAAGCGTTCCATTTCTACAGACATGGCTCCAAAAACGCAACATTTGGTTGGGTGAGAAAATACAAAATGAAATCCTTGAAATAATGACTCATTCAGTTCAGCTACAGTTGGTGCAGGATTTGAAGCAAAGCACTTTTTTAATTATCATCGCTGATGGTACTACTGATGTTGCAGGTGAACAATCCAGCTTGTGTCTGAGATGGATAATTCCCATCACATCACACGTGAGAGAAAACCTCATGAGCAATTCAACAAAAGTTATCAAGGCTAATACTTTATTTCATGCCACTGAGAATATGAGGATCAGACTTGGTTTAGGGTTTCAACAAGTTAGAAGACATTGCTTTGATTGAGCTCGGAATACGTGTGGTCATTTAAATGGTGTCCAAAAGCTCATTAAAGATGTTTCGCTAAAATCATTATTTGTTCATTGCAGCAACCATTCCTTGGACCTGTGTCTCCAAGAAGCATCTAGGACTTTTTCACTACTTTGTGAAGTCTTGAGGTTGGTAAAAGATGTTTTGAATATCATACTGTCTTCAGTGAAAAGAAAAAATATAATATTTATTCGGACTTTGTGCTATCCACCATGCAATCAAGATAATGAAGAAAACGCACCTAACCTCCTTCCACTTTGTCCAACAAGATGGATTAGAATTAACGCCTTAAACAGATTCCTTTCAAATTACAAAAGGGTACTGCAGACAGCAAAAGCCATTTTGAATGACAGAAATGCAGCTTCGGAATAACGAAGGGCAGTATTAAGAGAATATAAAAGACAACTGAAAAAAACAAAGACACTATTCGTATTAAAAGTAGCAAGCAAAATTTTCGGTCTATGTGATCAATTCACTATGGCTTTACAGAAGACAGGATATACTGCTACGTAAGCAAACAAATCGGGACAATATCTTTCGTAAACACTTTCAAACTTGAAAAGCGTTGAAAATTTTGAATGCATTTGGAGAGAAACAAAAGAATTTGCTAAACTCTTAGATTTGGAGCTACCACAGCCATCTCGAAAAGGGAAAAGCTTCAGTGTCGATATGACTATTCCAGCAATTCTGAAAGTTTCACCCTCGCCAACATCAATGAAACTGTTAGCCTTCGAAAATGCTAATTAAGTGGTTCACATAGTAACCACCGAAATTGAAAAGCGATTCCATCAACCAGGAATAGTGAATCTTGTCAAATTAGAAGTGTTTACAGATGCAGCAAAAGGAGAAATTCAATGCTCTTAGACGAATGAAAACGTATTTGTGCACAAACATGACTCAAAAACGTTTCACACATCTCCTACTCATTAATATTCATGAGTCCCACACCGCAAAAATCAATCTGAACTTTATTGTAAGAGAATTTGTGTTTAGAACTGCGGAGAGAAAAGGTGTATTTGGCATTTGAATAATATTTCAATAAATTTTTAGCCCAAAACTGGTAAATAAGGAAAAATTCATGCTTGATTAGTTTGTGGTAGTAAAAAGATCTCTCCCCCCACTCTTCAAAATGTTGGCACTTCCCTGGTTGGAATTTTTCTTGAGAAACTTTTAACATGTCGAAATTTTCTTCTACGTTTTCCCAGAACCTATGTTTTTTGACTAAGTGTGTTGCAGTTAAATGCTGATGGTAAATTTTCAAAATTGTACCAGTCACAATATCTTCTCATACTGAGTTTTAATTTTCGTTCTTTCTGTAACCAGGCTTTTCAAAATTACAAAAACGCAAGTTTGGAACTTTGGAAACAGTGAAACACAGTAGTAGAAATCGAAGACAGAAACGCATCAAATATATCTTTCAGAAATGCAAGAAGGCGTGGATAAGAGAGTAGCTATCACCTAGATTAGTGATTCCCGACCTGTGCTCCACCGGCCGCAACAGGAAAATTATAGAATACAAATTAAATGAATTAAAGAACAAGAAACAAAAAATAGAATCAAAACAAGGAAACTAGAAATTACATTATGAACGGAAATTTGGCAAGTTGAATTTCGTGCCGCCTCTAGCAGACGACGCTCGGCTGCATAGAGCTGTAAAATTATTGTAGCGCAAGACGGGCCATTAAAACGCGTCCCGTGCCGCGTTTTAATGGTACTTCCTGGAACTGAATATCCGAGTCATTTCTTGGCACATTCTCGAATCTTAGCTCCATATTAATAGAGAGGAAAAGAAGTTCTGGAAGTTGAAGAGAGGGATCCGATGACCAAAATAAAAATAATTACGAATCAAATAAGGCGGGTAGAGGGAATTTTATTAAGTGGTTCAGATGTAATGCGGTGTAATGCGGTAATGCGCTACGATAGAAGGTTGGGGATTAATGGCTTTAACAACGATGACAGGATTTTTGCATTGCTTGTGGAAAATATAGCTTGAAATTCTTAAAAACTTTCCATGAAGTCCTTAATATCACTGGTAATGGTAATGGTAATTTTAGTTAACGTCGTACTAGAGCAACACAACGGGCTATTGACGACGGTCCGGGATCAGTCCCTTAAGGGAAAGATCCGAGGACAACACTTCGTAATTTTGAACCACGGTCAGATGACGAAGCAACACCTGAGCTGGCACCCCACTCTCCAAACTTCCACACCAACCCAACGTGAGGACTTTCGGCCACGACTGATTTAAGGTGCACCAGCCGCCTCTACAGCATACGCTACCAAACATCCATGCCCGGACCCGGATTCGAACCAGGGACCTTCCGATCTAGAGGCTAACACCTTAACCACTATACCGGTTGGTCGTCCCACTGGTGGGAGAATTAGTTAGATTGGCCTGGGCCGAATGTTGATCAGTTTGTGAGGGTGATTGTGTGCTCTCCAGTGCTAAGTAATTCGGTTGAAACAACGTTTTTCAGTTGAATTTTCACAGAAGGAATGTTACTAATAGTGATTGTACAATACATTCTAACTACTACCAAAGAATATCTAAGATTCCAAACTGTGATTGAATCTGATTGATTGGAAAGGGATGTTGCTTTTTGATACTTAAAATATTTTGTAGTGCACACATAAATACCCCATGACTGAATCACTAACGTCGCGGATTACAACGCAAAAGAACATAGTTCACACACATTATCATTTTACCCTTAACTGAAATATCTTTACAAATTTTTATTTACACTCTATAACAAAAAAAAATCGAAGCACCAAGAAGGAATCATCCGATTGCTTTGAAATTTCGCATGCAAAAATGTTTTGACCAAATATGCAAATGATTAAAATTTGGTGTCCAATGAAAGAATAGTGCGATCTCCAGCGCATCAGAACTGTGCATCCAGCAGATGTATGTAACGAGTTGTTCTTGAACTGTTGTTAAAAATTTCTGCTGCATTGCGATTTAGGATACCTTTTAACGACTGAAAAAATGCCTCGCCGCAGGATTCGATCTTATTACTAGCAACTTTCAGAGTTTGAAAGAGGTCGTATCATTGGATTGAAAGAGGCAGGTTGGGCAAATCGGAGAATCCCTCGTCATGTGAGTCGAAGCGATGCGGCGATTAGAAGATGCTGGCAAGAGTGGGTGGACAGTGGCAGATTTCAGCGTCATGGTGGTAGCGGTCGACGTAGGGCCACAACAGATCGCGAGGACAGAGTGATTGTCAGATCAGCTGTCATAGCACCTGATTTATCGCTATCAACCATCAGTCGTACGACCCACACACGAGTGTCCACCATGACCATTCACAGACGGCTGAGAGAGCGAAATCTACTCTCGTACCGACCGTTACGCCACCTGCCACTCACGTCTGCACACTACACTGTCGAGCCAGATTACAGTGGTGCTTGGCTCGATCAGGCTGGAATGATGCTGACTGGGGACGTATAGTCTTTAGCGACAAATCTTGCTTCCAACTGTGTCCTGACGATCATCGAAGACGTGTCTTAAGACGCCCAGGGCAGCGTGTCGATCCTGCTTTCACTATTGCACGCCACACGGGCCCTCAACAAGAAGTTATGGTCTGGGGTGCCATTTCCCTTGATAGTCGGACCTCTTTGGTCGTCATTAGAGGTACACTTACTGCACAGCGGTACTTTGACGACATTCTGAGACCTGTTTTGCTACAGTTCCTTTCGCAGTACCCTGGGCTTATTTTTCAGCAAGACAATGCCAGACCACATACGGCACGTGTTGCTATGAACTGTCTTCAAGCTTGTCAAACACTTCCTTGGTCAGCCAGATCACTAGATCACTCTCCCATCGAGCATGTCTGGGATATGATGGGAAGACGACTGCATCCGGTAGGGAATGTTGATGACGTAGTCCGACAATTGCAGCAAATTTGGCAAGAAATATCGCAGGAGACCATCCGGGAGCTTTATCGGTCTATGCTACGCCGTGTGGCAGCTTGCATCCAGGCTAGAGGCTACAACTACACAAGATTTTTTGTCAAGTCTCGTAACAATATGATCTAGCGCCTGAGCTAGGATATTTGCAATATTCCTCTCCAGTCATGATATATAGTGCATAACATAGAAAGAACATGAAAATTTGAAATTTTTCCTAACGACACTACAGTGAAATGACTCTAAAAAATTTTCCTTTCAACATACAACTTATATCCTAGCTCGGGATCTTCAAAACAAATATAAAAAGCCATGGAAAAAAAATTCATTCAAAAATTTTGAATACACTTTGAGTTATTATCTTTGTTGTGCAAAGATTTTTTTGAAAATCACATTCTGAGAAAAACGCATTTAAAGATTTGTTAAATAATTTACTAATATATATATCAAATTAATTACTTCAAAATTCGCCTGTTTTATACATTAAACCTTCCTCTATCTCCTTACATGCCCATTTTTTATTTTTGGAAGCTTTTAATTTTTTTCTTTGCAGTTTCGTCGAAGGCTGTGATTGCCTTTCAGAAGAGGAAATTCTCTTTTTATCAATGGAGGCATATCCTTTTGATATGTAAACTCAAGGACTGAGTCCAATATTATTTAAAACTTGGAGCAAGCCCCTAAAACCATCATTGAACTGCACTACTGCAATATAAACTGCAAGTCTGAGAGTTTTTACTCACAAAAGTTTCTTTCGGGGCAATGTTCCATAAAACTCCATTGAAGGCTTCGTTCTGATTTTGTGTCATTCCGTGCATACACTTTTCTAGCAGACTTCTATCACACAAACTCATGTATATTGGTTTCACAATGTTTATAACTGAATTGGGAAGACCAAGTGATTTCCCTTTCAGTGTTTTCCCCATGGCTTTAGCCCTTTGGAAACGACACCAGCTGTTCTCACCCTGCGGACATTGTCCATGCATAGGTTTGTCTTTGGATGAACAGCACGAACAACAAAATAAAAAGAACTTGTGGTTGATATATAGCACAGCATAAAAACATGAGTTAGCGATTCTGCTGTTAAATATTTAAGACACACGTGGCTGTTTAATTCATTTATCAGCGAAACCAAAACCAAAACTGCGCAATTACTCAACTTCCGGTTTGAAAATCAGCTTTCACGATTAATTCAAATGAATAGATCTCCACTTCTATTGATCGTAGAAACAAAATAAAAACTGTTTTGGTAAGAAAAAAGTCTAAATTTTTATAATATTAAATAAAACGAAATACAAAATTTTGGTCAAAAATGGACTTTTCAACGTAGTCAGATACCTTAACTATAAAGATAACTCTTTTTCTCAATAAACTAATGCGGATATTCTTTTTTCTTTTCTGACTTCAGACTTGACATTTGTATTCTCCATGCTCTACCCTAACTTCTACTCATTTCCTAATTTTATATAATTTTTAATTAATGTCAAATTGTTTTCCTTTATTTTCCCAGTAACTTTTCTTTTAAAATACATTTTCTCTCGAATGATTCAATTTCTAAGAAACCATTTTTCTAAAATACTTATCAAGATGTGGATGGAGAGATTTTCTCTAGAACTCAGAAATTCATAAGCTGCGGGAAAGATTATTTATGTAAAAAACTTAAGTGGTGTAAAATTTCTATTTCTTTTAAAAGTACACTGTCCTCTCAACCAGAAATTCCCAAAAATAAATATTAAAATTTTATTTTTGAAACAATACAACTACATGCTTTAAAAAAAACATTCAGTCACAAAATTGCACTTACATTATGTTCTTTCAGAATATGTTCATTGTTCGTAACAAAGTAAACTTAAATCACCCCAACTTCTATCGCCATTCAAAACAAATTCAGTCCCTAATCTCTTCCTCCATATCGTAAAACACATCTTAATAAAAAATATCAAACGAATTTCCTTAAATCCTTAGATATTCTATACAAGTACAAAAACGACATTTAAAGCAAACTCGTGAATTTTTTTTTATCAAATTTCCACCAAAACCCATGGACGTCAGATTATTTCGAAATAGATTAAAAAAAAATTGAAGGTCATTTAATCATCCCTTACTAGAATACCCCATTTAAGTTATAATGTAAAGACACCCAAGCAACATCGACATCAAAATATCCTAGATTCAAAATTTAAAGAACTCACCATAACTCAAAAATGTATCAACTTAAATTGTTTGGAATCAAACAGAACCTTCCCGTCTTCCTCATTGAACTAAAAAAAAAACCAGTAACTGAAAATATCTTCAGACTTGAAAAATGCTTATACATGAAAATCAAAATATTCAGACGGTAGCAAGACTCATCCAATGTTTTAAGTGTAATTGCTTTGGTCGTAGTTCATGTCGCTTGCTTTATGAAATCAAGGTGTCTAAAATGCGGAAAAAAACACTGCACTAACGAAATGCCACAATACCCGACAGGAAATTCCCAAATGCATAAATTGTAACGAAACTGTTCAGGTAGCATCTTGAATGGGATACAGTGTACAAACAAACCCATATATTATATATATACCTAAGATAAATGAATCTCATCCCTATTAAAGTCAGTTTCCAGTAAACTAATATCTAAAGAATTAACATTTGCAAATTATATATACTAAGCATGCTACTTCTCAAAATCATTCCAGTACAGCTAAAAAAATCCTACATCCATCTAGACTCAACCCCGATCATTCTCAGCATAACCCCCTAACAGCCCATTGATGGCATCCATGAAGTTCTCGCAGTACTAAAACTATTAGGTGTAGTAAGAAGTTTTAAAGCGAGTTTTGTATGACGTCTACTGCAAAATAGCATACCAATCAGTACACAGCGTTTGTGTCATATTATAGAAACCGGATTAGAGATATCAAACCGACGCAGAAGCTAGGGAAAAAGTGAACATAAAGTTGAAATTTTGAAGGTGAAAGATGTCATACGATAAGACATTTATTCATCACTGCATTCGTTACGAATTTCACCAGCACAAAAGTGGTGCAAAAGTATCTCAATCAATTTGTTCTGATTTAGGGGTGAATATCGTATCGAAAACTACATGTGAGTATTGGTTTCGACGTTTTAAAGATTTCGATTTTGAGGTTAGCGATCGACAACGTAGCGGCGCTCCACTGAAGGCTATCCATGACGATTTGCAAACGCTTCTAGATACAGATGCATCTCAAACGCAAAATGAACTTATTGAACAGTTAAGAGTATCACATAAAACGATTTCTAATCGTTTACATGCAATGGGAAAGATTCAGAAGGCAAGAAAATGGGTGCCACATGCATTGAGGACAACCGTGTCTTGAAGTGCATGAATCTGCTAAACAGGCAACACAGAAAATTTTTCTTGTGGGAAAGCGTGAAAGGAGATGAAAAATAGATATGTTATGATAGTCCGAAACGCAAAAAATATTGGGTGAATTCCGGCGAAGCAACAACATCAACGCCGAAAAGAGACATTCGCTGCAAAAAAGTTATCCAATGCATCTGGTGGGATATGAAGGGAGTACTCTATTACAAATTACTGAAGTCGGGTGTAAGTGTAACTGCTGAACGCTATAAACAACAATTACTGCGATTACAACAGGAAATCGATCGCAAACGTCCGTTTACTGGCAAAGGTTTGCGGCCCGTCAAATTGCTCCATGATAATGCACGGTTGTATGTTGCAACACCCGGCGTATAGCCCCGACATAGACCCTTCGGACTGTCATTTGTTTCGGTCTATACAGAATGCCTTGTCTTCTGTAAACTTCCGGACAGTGGACGACGTACGAAAATGGGTTGACGACTTCATTGTGTCAACAGAGGAATATTTCTGCACTGCTTTCATCCGTGAACTAAATGACCAATGGAAGAAGGTATTAGATAATGATGGAGATTATTTCGATGAATAAAAGTATTATTATCATATCTAAATTTCATATTCATTTCTTTGACACATGCTTTAAAACTACTTACTACACCTGATACTTTTCAGTTTAACTCCCTTTAAAAAAATTTATTTATAAAATGTTATTAATTATGTGAAAGTTAAGCTGTTAACAGTTAGGTATTCCGGTAACTGATACGTCCGTTCCATCTGTGACAACTTGGACCTTATGACTCCACTGTTAAAAACTCTCATTTAAAATTGTTGCACAGCAATATTAGAACATTTTACACCTATCACATTCTATCATCTCAACACGAGTACTCAACGCACTCTTGATAGTATGGTTATTTGCTTTGGGGATTTATGGCGCAAGGGTCATATTTGGATATACTGCACCTTCCTTCCTTCGAATGGAAGCAGACCCCTCCGTACCGAGTTACTGAAAACCCACAGCGGATTAGCCGAAGCTAGGGAAAGCCTCTAATGAGAAATTTTAGAAGTGGGCCTAGTGACACGCCGTCCGAAAGACCCTTATCTGCCCAGGATGAACACGATAGGGCGTGGACGTGGTCGACCCCGGATATATACTGCACCAGACATAAAACATACACATACAGTGAAAGTTTTATTGACACTGGAGAAATGCACGTTTGATGGTATGGATATTATAACACCCTTACTAAAACACCCTTCCGGCACTAGTACCTATATCATTCCAAACCATTTATGTCCCCATAATTCATGGATAAACATTCAAAATATTTTTGGAAGCAGTTAATAGTTATATACAAGGTAAATCTGAAAAGCTCAATACTCTGTATTACTAAAAAAAGTTAGGAATAAGACTCGTTCAAAATTGCAATCAATACTCCAAATGTCACATGCCCCCTGATCCCTAAAAACTGATTTATGTAAAGTAATTCCTATGAACTAATTTCTTCCAATAGCACCGCAGTTGGTGCTGCTCTCGTAGCTCACCCATTGCAGTAGTTTTCATAGAATTATAGCAAGGCCCAACATGGCCAATGGAGAAGTATTGTACACCCACAGCAATCGGAATTAGCGCGATGTTGTCAGAAGATAATCTCTATTAATCTATTCCCTTTTATCGAGTAAGGCCACTGCTACCTAGAGGAGAAAACCTTCACTCCGGATTCTGACGTCATCACTAGCAGGCGATGAGTTTCATCGCATGGAGTTGCATGGGATGCGTGAACTTTCGGAGCTACGAAACCTTTTCATTTTTATTTGGATATTTACTAAATACCACGGAATTTTCATGCATTACGGATTAAATTGGATAATTATGTTCCCATACTGTATGAAAACATATGAACATTAAAAAAACTTGTTTATTCACGATGTTTTGCAAAAATAGCACTTCTGAAAAGTATAATAAAAAAAAAACGATTGAAATGGAGCAGTATAAAGATTTTTTTATTTCGCAAACATTTCAAAATTCGAAAAAATCTTTGCAAGGTCATTGGATATGGGCATTGTGTACAATAATGAAGATGACAGAAGCCCGATGTTGTTTAGTGATGCAGATAAGAGCTGTGCAGAAACACTAGGGTCTCGCAGAGGTGTAGTTTCTTTCTACGGTGGACGTGCAATTACGTGTGAAGCAACTACAGGAGACCATATCCAATTCAACGACAGAGGCAGAGTTCATGTCATGCTGGCAGGTTTTGAAATGTAAACAGTTCTTGGAAAGCATGATGGAAGGAAATCGGGGATAAACTGTGACCACGAACATATGATGCAGGCAGGTTTTGATATGTAAACAGTTCTTGAGTAAACTTAGAGAGAATTTGTGGCTTGTTCCATTTCATTCTTTAAAGCTTGTGTCAGACTGCAAATTGGGCATGTCAGATTATTTTAACCAGCTTTGGTGACTGCAGATGATGCAACGTGAAATTGCCCTTGATGCTGAAACATTCCAGAACTAGTCTTGAAAGACTTGCAGCGAATCGAACAGATGTGATCGGAATCCATCACAAAACGTTGTTTGGAAAAATCACCAAATACAATCGTGCTCGAAACAAACTATACTAAATGTGATAAAGCTAAAAAAAAAATAAAGAGCTAATATATTAGGCCAATCGTATCGCACTCGGGAAAACTTTTAAACTGATATAATAAATAACAGATGGACTTTTAAACATCCGTAGTTACTTACTTTACTTACACTCTCGAACTTGCATGTATTATCGGTTAACCGTGTCTCCATCCGCTTGTTTTGTTTATTTACATCCGTTTTACTTATATACTCTCGAACTCAAAAACAGAGAAAAAATCACGTGACCCTTTTCAACCAATGAGATGAGGTTGGCTCGATGGATCAAGCTGCCCTGAACGTCTTTTGTTTTCTACCGTTCGCTCTCTCCGGCTTAGAGGACAGAGGTGGCGCCATCTATCTTTTCGCTAAGCTGCTTGTTAAGATTACGCAGCTACATTTATTTTCATTTTTCTTTTGAATTTCAATAAAATTATGTTTTAAATTTTTCATTTAAGCAATATTATGATGAGGACATGAGATGCTAGGTAGCAGGTGCTCCGTAATGATACGTCCTATCCAGTGACTAGTCGTCGCAAGAATACTATACTTCAGCATAGAATGAAATGTGTCATCCATTTTGTTTTTGCAGAACATCCTTCGGAAAAAGGTAGTACTGCGCATGCGTAACTCTTACTCGCGAGTTAACTCGCCGATTTCGGAGGATCAAAATGTAACACCGAACCGGCAGTTTAAACCACGGATCAGGACTTGTGAATACGGTTTTTTCGATAACTCGCGGATTATCGTTGATTCTCGAGTTAACTCGGACTTGTGAATATGGCCGTTAGTGAATCATCCCTTTCTCCTTTAGTGCCGGCGTCTGAGAGTAGTCAAAACAACAATTCCGTTCTCTCAACACGAGTGATAAATCAATCAAATCATTTTGATGAGTACTGTGAATTGTTTGTTGAGGGACGATCGAGGAAAATTATACGAGTCACGAGCTGTTTTGGATCAAGGGGCCATGAATAATTACATGACAGACTGTGCGAATAGTGTCGGTTTAAAAAGAGAACTGATGACAGTTTGCGGGATTGGAGATACAATCACAAAATTAAATCTGTGGTTAATGCAATAATCTCAAACTTTTAGGAAAACTTTGAGAAAAATTAAGATTTTTTGATTGTATCCAGAATTACGGATTTCATGCCGTCAAAAATGCTTAAGGTTAATGCGCCAGAATTAAAATATGTAAAACTAGCGGATGAAAATTTAATGTGCCAAGTCGCATAGATTTGCTTTTGAGCGCTGAAATCTTTTATGAGCTGTTACGGCCAGGTCAGATTTATCCTGCTAATAGTAATTTGATTCTTCAAAATACAATTTTTGGATATGTAGTTAGTGGAAGTATACCTATTACAACTGAGGGAAACGCACATTGTGGGTTCATTCACAATAATACTGGTTTAAACGAAGTTTGGGGGAAATTTTGGGAAATGGAAAATGTGGAGGTGGAGCCCAAAATAAAGAAGCGATGATTTGTGTAGTTTTTGATGCTTCTTCACGAACAACCATAGGTAATTCACTCAACTCCTTACAATATAACGGTGGGGTAAATCAGGAGGACCTTTTGAAATAATGGTGAGGTTCCGTAAGCACATTAATGCTTTCGTGGCTGCCATTAGACAAATGTATAGAATGATTTTAATTGACTCAAACGAAACTTCTAAGAATTCTTTAGACGGAGGGAGTGAATGGAACCAGTTAAAACATATGAGCTCAAAACAGTGACTTACGGCACAGTAAGCGCACCTCACCTCGCAACCAGGGTGTTACTTCAATTATCTAGAGATCAACAAGAGAATTATCCCTTAACGACACCAGTATTGGAGATTGGTGGTGGTGTCCCAAGTTCCAGGTGGTGGTGTCCCAAGTTCCAGGTGGTGGTGTCCCAAGTTCCAGGAGGTGGTGGTGTCCCAAGTTCCAGGAGGTGGTGGTGTCCCAAGTTCCAGGTGGTGATGTGTAGTGGTATGCCCCAAGCGGAGTGCCAGGTACGCACTGAGGCAATTTTTGTTTTAAAAGTGCTTGTATACTTTGGAATCTTCCGGACATTGAACGAGCACCATCGGTGCATATTCCGACGCAATTTTTCCATTCTATGTTTGCCTCGTTCATAAAATAATTTAAAGAAGCAAATAATGTGAGCGCTGTTGCTTTGAGTTCTATCGGTTTGCAGAAAAGTAGTTCTTCTACTATTGACCTATTATCATAAAATCGAACATAGGCAATGAAATGAGCATTTTTATTACTATCTGTTACTTCATCAAGCTGTATTGAAAACAATTTGTCACGCAACTTCGAGAAAAGCTGACACTGTACAGCTTCAGCTATATCACCAATTCGACGAGCAACAGTATCACTTGAATGAGGTATGGATTGCAATTGTTTTGAAAAATTATCTCCAAACATAGTTTCTACAATCTCAATTGCTGCTGGCAAAATAAGCTCTTCACCAACGGTGTGAGGTTTTTTACATCAGGCTATTTTATATGAAACTTTGTAGGATGCAATTAAAGCTTTTCTATTCACTGACAAAGTTTCTTTAAAAAATGATTTTTGCTTTTCATATGATTTTAATTTTAATTCGAAGAATTCTCTGAGTTTGTTGACGTACTCACTATGAAGCGTTTCCAAATGTCGTTTATTAGGTGTCATGCTGTCTGCGGCCAACATTTTTGAGCAAATGATACACAGGGGCCTTTCTTCTTCATTTACTTCAGTACTGGTAAACTCCAAATTTAAGTATTCTTGAGAATATTTTCTTGATTTTGTTTTCGGAACCACACTCGTCTGTGTACTTGTTGATGCTTGACCATCGTCTAATGCTCGTTTACGTCCGCTTAAAAAATTATCCATGGGTCTGCATAAATCTGCTGCCATGAATATTTAAAATGGTGATTGCAATTAACACGAAAACATATATAACATACGATAGATTTGATAGTGATCGACTCGAATGAGAATTGAAACTTGCGTTATCTAACATTTTCCTTCTTCCTATCAGAAAACATTTGCTCTGCGCATGCTCGAGACGGCTTCCACAAACCATATTACTTATTTTTTTTCTCTTTTCTTTATCATGCTTCTGATTTATTTCTTTTATTATTCCAAAAAAAAGTATTCCCAGTTTCTAAATTTAGTTCACCTCGTCTAGATCTCGAACTTTCATTAACGAATTTTTGTACTTTCATATTTTTTTAACGTTATCTCCCTGTTTGGCTTTCATTTCAAATGTAATATTTAAATTTTCCCCGCTTCCATTCGCTTCATCTATTCACCGCCCGCTTGGCAAAATGCCAGATGTGGTTTCTCGCCAACGTTGGCTCGCTTTCACTCTTGTTTTGTCAGTTAGTTAAAATAATTTAAAAACAGAAATAAAAATACTCAATATATATTATTGTTGTATACATTTTATTGTATGCGGTGGGGGGAGGATGAAAATTATGATTGAAAACTGGGCCGCGAATAATGCAAGGTTAAGAAACGGTGTTAAGGGTATTACCATATACTTAGGAACGTTTCTTTGTCCACTTCGCACCAGGGATTTTGGGTATGTCGCGATAAAACCGTGTTTTTTAGACGTCGTCTATGGGACTTAACATTACTTGACCCATATGTAAGGCTATAACCCCAAAATCCCTCCTGATTTTCTAAAATTGTTTAGGGTTTCTCTGATGTGTCCAATTACCTAGATAACTGCCAAATTTCGAAGAATTTCGTCTTTAAATTCTTTCATAAATCGCCTCTATTCGTGAAAAGGAGATGTTTTTTGACCCATAGTCCCATTTAATTACGATTTACGGAAAAACGGGTAGATATCGAATTTTTGTCACTGCCAGTTGACTAAGGTTATGACCTTCTACCCAGAAACGTTTTTTTTTGTCCAATTCCCCCGAGGGGTTTTCGGTGTATCGCGAAAAACAGTGTTTTTTAGTCGTCGTCAATAAGACTTAACATTACGTGACCCATACGTAAGGCTGTAACCCGCAACACCTTCCCTGATTTCTTAACCTTTTAAACGCCGCTATTCATTTTTAAAGTTTTTTTATTTTAATTTTTTGCTTAAATGAGACTTATTCTACAGCTAGTATAACTGTTATAGACCTTTTTTGGCGGAAAAAAAAAATCCTAAGTATGGTTTTGAGGATGTTCCCATTTGGGAACATTGGCGTTTGGGATGAAGTAAATAGGGGCATTTTTCCGAAAGGTAATTTTTTTGCAATAGACTCAAAAGGAGGACTAAGTTTGGTTTCTATTTCATACTTTTATATATTTCTCTTCGGAAGAACACATTTTTCTCTTATTGCCAGTGCTAAGGGGGAAGCAAGATAAATGTATCTGCTTTTTGCATGCAAGATACTGCTTTCTAACATTCTTCTTGCACAATGCGTAACGTCCTTGGGTGCAAGCGACGAGAAACGACGTCCTTGGGTGCAAGCGACGAGTTCGTCCGTCTTTCTAAGGTGAATTGGTAGATGAGATCGTGGTCCTGGTCTTGATGTGACGACTATTGATCCTAGTGGAGCCTCTGCTTTGGCACCATCCTATTTCCCTGAGTAAATCTCCATCCTATATAGATATCCATTATATGAGTATATCATCCAACTTTTGTACCCAAATATGATGGGGTTTCCACGAATAAGCATCTTACAAGAATGATGTCCGTAAATACGGCACCATAGATCAGTCAATGCTGAGTTTATCGTGAAAAACTCCATACTGAATCACGTTTCTACACATATTATCGTATATTGGCGCAATCTTTTTTAGTTTATTACTCGGTTGAACAACCTTATTGTTATCAACAAGATGAAAGTACTTTTTAATCTGACGAAAGCGTGCTCTAGCCATTATCTTAGGAAAGATTGTAACACATGCGTCTCCAGAATTGCTCTAATATAAGTCATCTGTAGGCACCGTGTGGTAACCGCTCAAAAGAAGTAGACCTAGTAACTGAAGAATATCTTCACACCTGTTATTAACTGCCCCTTTGCAGCGTATACAACGCTGTCATCTCAACTAGATGTTGCACATAATTCATAGGGAGTATTTTGTGGAATAACTCTAGAGGATCCATTGTCTCAAGCTCGGGAAATTTTTCAGCCGACTTTTCGAGGTTTTTCCTGCAAAATCATTATCCAATGTTGCATCCCTTTTCCATCTGGGATTGGGTTCTTGTCTTAGCTTCTTTGCACTTGGAGCAGAACATTAGGGTGTGCTTCTCCTTTGATCTTCGCCCGTATCGGGAATTCGGTCATCTGAAATAGTCGAATCACCATCTTCATTGTTAATCATCAGGTCAATCTGGCCACAAAAATCTTGAGAACGAACCTCATTCAAAGCTTCATCGTTGATGTGTTCTTCGTTACTCAAATCAGCGTCTTCATCAGATGGCAGTATGTAAAGATCCGGATCGTCTACATCCTCGAGCTCATCATCGGATAGGCTGTTGAAAAATTCCTGTTCGGCTCGTAGGAACTTGCGATGTATCTATGAAAGATGATGTTGACACGGAATGATACCTGAGAAGCACTTGAATAGTCAATTCCTATTAGGAATGGCGTATTAAGTAAAAAAAAATGAATGAAACTACATCGTTCAGCGTATACTATACAGTAGTACTCTCTGAGATAGGCGAGAAAAAAAAAATCTTTGGTCAGAATGAAATCCATTGGTTGAAACCGTAACGACTACAGGTCACACCTTCGTCGAGTCTTGAAAAAGAAATGTTGTTGGAATGTGATCTTTGCTAAGGTCATTCAAAACGCACTCCTCTCTTTTTCCACCCGTAAATCATGTGATACATTTCAACCAACCATTTCACCAAAGGGGAATGTGGTTACTATTCTTGGAAGTTGATTAGAGTGAAAGAAATCATCCCAATCGTAAACATTTATAACTGTAACAATGCGATTACCTTACAATAGAGTATCACGGTTTGCAGAGAAAACGGGTGTTAAACACATACAGATACAAAAGTGCCAGCTGGAAGTATGAAAGAATCAGCCACCACATTTATTAAGTTACCCATAGCAGAAGAATTGTGATAAATAAAAAAAGGAGAGTCAAATTTTGAGAGTTAAAAAAAATCCCCTCAAACACTATACCCCAAACGCCAATATTCCCATTTGGGAACATCAAAATTGTTGTAAGAATTACTTCTTACAAATGACACTTGAAAATATTTTGTTAATTTGTAAGAGAATATATGTCCCATGACTACCAAATCACGTCAGTGAAAAAACTTTTAAATTTAATTTAAAAACAGCAGCAATTAAAATGTGTATGACACTTTGAAGTTCACAAATTCAGTAAATTTGACCTAAATTATGTAAAAAAGCTGAAATTTTTTTTTGAAAAACGGTGGCAAATAAAATAAATTTATATTATTATGTGACATTTCGGAAAGTATGCATATTCTAAACAAAGAATAAAGTTATTAAAAAAATTCACCAAAAAATGTTCCCATTTCGAACATTGGCAGGTAACAGGTTAAAATAACTGTGGGGTAATGTGATGTGTCGGAATAACTAGATAAATGCCAAATGTGAAGAATTTCGTCGGTAAATTCTATCACAAATCGCGAAATCATCTCCATTCGTGAAAAGGAGACGTTTTTTGACACATAGCCTCATACACTTGCGATTTGAGGACAAACGGATTGAGATATCGATTTTTGTCAATGCCAGTCTATTAAGGTATGCCCTTCTAACCCGAAACTTGTTTTTGTCCAATTCGTTCGAGGTGTTTTGCTATATCGCAAAAAAACCGTGATTTTTAGAATTCGTCCATGGGACTTAACATTACGTCACCCATACGTAATTCTTTTAACCTCAAAACCCCCCTGTTTAAAAAAAATTTCTGTGGGGTTCAATAATGTATCCGATTACCTAGACAACTGTCAAATTCGGAAGAATTTCGTCGGTAAATTCTATCACAAATCGCCTCATTACGTGAAAAGGTGACGTTTTTTGACCAATAGCCCCATACACATGCGATTTGCGGACTAAAGGTTAGAGACATCGAATTTTTGTCACTGCCAGTCGACTTAGGGTATTACCATCTACTCAGGAGCCTTTTTTTTGTCCAATTCGCATGAGGGTTTTTGGATATATCGCGAAAAAACAGTGTTATTTAGACGTTGTCAAAGGGACTTAACATTACGTGTCCCATACGTAGACTAAAACCCCCAACTCCCACCCTGATTTAATTAAATCACTGTTGGATACTGTGATATGTGTCCGATTACCTAGATAACTGCTAAATTTGGAAGAACTTCGGTGGTAAATTCTATCACAAATCGCGAAATCTTCTCCTTTCGTGAAAAGTAGACGGGTTTTGACACATAGTCAAATATATTTGCGATTTCCGGACAAACGATTAGAGATATCGAATTTTTGTCACTGCCAGTCGTCTTAGGTTATGACCTTCTACCCAGAAACGTTTCTTTTGTCCAATTCGCCCGAGGGGTTTTGGGTGTATCGCGAAAGAAATGTGTTTTTTAGACGTCATTTATGGGACTTAACATTACGTGACATATAATTAAATTTATAACCCCCCCCAATGATTTTTTAAAATCGCTTAGGGGTACTGTGATTTGTCCGATTACCTATATAACTGGCAAATTTGGAAAGATTAGCCGGTAAATTCTATGAGAAATCGCGAAATCGTCTACTTTTGTGTAAAGAAGACGTTTTTTGACCCATAGTCCCATACACTTGCAATTTGCGGATAAACGGTTAGAGATATCGAATTTTTGTTCCTGGCAATGGACTCAGCGTATGACCATTTACCTAGGAACGTTTTTTTTTTGTCCAATTCGCCCCATGGGTTTTGGATATAAAAAAAGAGTAGAATTGTTTGTTAAGATACAGGTTGTATTAAAAACGATTAAATCATGATGCATTTATTTCGGGATAGGTCCGTCTAATATAGAGTGTGGCCTTCGTGCTCTGCTATACAAGCCTCGCAACGACCGCTCATTAATGTGGGTGTCGGGAAATGCTCGCTGCAAGAAATCCCATTATTCCAAAAGCGCGGCTTTTTACGCCTGGAGGGTCCGGAGAGAGGGTAAAGTTGTGCAATGGCTCTTTCTAGACCATCCTAAACATGTTCTATAGGATTGAGATCCGTAGATTTCGCCGGCCAGTTCATACGGCGAATAACCTTTAAAAAAATCATTAACAATGTGAGCTCTGTGTGGCCGCGTATTATCTCTAATATTGTAAGAGGAAGTGTTTTTTTCTGTCTTTTTTGTTTGTTTCTTGCACGCAAAGTCTTAACGAATCTATGGCACTTACAGTAATGGGATTTGTCACACAGGTAGTCCGAATTTTTTGCAATTTTAGCGTCGCGGCGAATTTTAAAATTCAATCTAGAACATTTTAAAATGAATTTAAGGAAATTTAATCATCATTGAATGCAACAACATAGAAGATGATATATTCTAAATTTGTTTTTTTTTGTTCCCGTTGTACCATATGGTACTAGCCGACCCTTTTCTCTAACACGTGGACGCTGGAATGTGCTCAACAGCCAGACGGTGACAAAAACAATTTCAGACTTTGCATGTGCGGGTTTTGACAAAATACCGAAAGAGAGTATTTTCTCATCAGCGGCCCGGCGTTCCGTTTGATCCATCGACACAGCTGGAGTTTCTGTCGGTTCCCTAATCCCATGTCTGGGATGAAGATTTGCTGTTGGGAACCCAAGTCGGTTAAAAACGGTTTTCGCATCTGTGTGGGGATGTCTCGAGTTCTGTGGAGGACATAAACATCTCTTGCCAGGGCTGGGAATTCACCCCCCTGGCAGCTGCGGTTCTGCGGAACCAAGCGAACGTGGATGTTAGGAAGACTGATTCTAGATTCGACGAGAGACAGACGTCTCTGTTTGCCATTGCTACTTTGGCTCCAGGCAGGACATCGATGGTCGATGGCTGTGCCCTTAATTAATCTTGTAAATTTAAATGTAAATATTTAATTTATCTAAATAACTAGTTTAATTTTAAACCAGCTGTCCGTCTAATTCTTACATGACGGTACACCGTTTTGATTTTGCGCGGAGGAATGATTTTCCAGCCTGACGATAAAAACAAATGATCTTTTAACTGGAGTCACTGAGTCCTTTTTTCTAACTGCTAGACCGTTAAAGATAGAGTAAAAGTTTCAACGGATTTAAAATCTGCGGAGAGATTCATTTTAGATCGATAAATAAAAACATGATTTTTCTTTAAATAAATAAATTTTAAATTGAATATATCTTTCATATTTTAGCAAGAGATTGTGACCTCACTTGAACTTTTGCTTTCCAAAAATAAACAGATTGCATCTTCTGCATTTCGCCTTAAAAAAAGAAACATATTACATTTCCTGCCCTGTTCCATTTCATCGAATGAGAGCAACAAAATAAAAGTAAAAATTTTGACTGGGATTGTTAAGTTTTTTTCGTAAGATCGGAATCGTTAAAGATCGATTAAAAATTTCAACGGGTTTGAACTCTGCGGAAAATTTTGCACCCATATTACATCACGGCATTGCACGTGGTGTTGGTTTGCTTCTCATACCAACACCACGGGCACTGGTAACGTCGGGCAAGCCACGCAGTGGCTTGTCGTCTATAAAAAGGAATTCCGGGCATGCAGCACCCCGAAACAATCTCACATAGGATTTAAAGACCTCATCCCTATAGCGCTGTACGGTACCCAGAATTAAAAAAATCAGCAAAAAAAAACTTCAAAAAAACCTGCAGGTATCCTGCATGAAACCTGCAGTGTTTTGACATGTTGCCATGATTGGGAATTACTGGTAGCGCCATCTAGTGGCTCTATGAGAAAACACATTATTTTTTATTAAAATTTTTTTTTCGTGGATTCGAACCCGGGACCACGGGATCTGGAGTACAGAGCGCTATCCATTAGGCCGTAAGAGACATTTCCAAGAGTGGTGAATAATGTAGTGTTTGCTTTTACTCTGTTTTGGACTTGTGCTATTTTTTGCACAAGATTAATACCTTACATCACGGCATTGCCCGTGGTGTTGGTTTGCCTCTCATACCAACACCACGGGCACTGGTAACGCCGGGCAAGCCACGCAGTGGCTTGTCGTCTATAAAAAGGGAATTCCGGGCCTGCAGCACCCCGAAACAATCTCACATAGGATTTAAAGACCTCATCCCTATAGCGCTGTACGGTACCCAGAATAAAAAAAAAATCAGCAAAAAAAACTTCAAGAAAACCTGCAGGTATTCTGCATGAAAATTTCTGCAGGAAACCTGCAGGTATCTTGCATGAAACCTGCAGTGTTTTGACTTGTTGCCATGATTGTGAATTACTGGTAGCGCCATCTAGTGGCTCTATGAAAAAACACATTATTCTTTATTAAAATTTTTTTTTCGTGGATTTGAACCCGGTACCACGGGATCTGGAGTACAGAGCGCTATCCATTAGGCCGTAAGAGACATTTCCAAGAGTGGCGAATAATGTAGTGTTTGCTTTTACTCTGTTTTGGACTTGTGCTTTTTTTTGTGCACCAGATTAATACCTTACATCACGGCATTGCCCGTGGTGTTGGTTTGCTTCTCATACCAACACCACGGGCACTGGTAACGCCGAACAAGCCACGCAGTGGCTTGTCGTCTATAAAAAGGAATTCCGGGCCTGCAGCACCCCGAAACAATCTAGGTTTAAATTTTGTTTGGAGGGATTTAAAACTTTTACAAAATAAGCAACCACGTGATATATTGCATAATATAAAAACCTAAAAAACATTATTGATATGTGATAGGAATGTCTTGTATTCACATTTGAAGTTAGGAATGAAAATATTCTGTAAATGTTAACATCTCATACAACAAATTCATTACAGATTAGTTTTATAATTCAAAGATTTATGCAAATGATTGCTTTTGTTGGGAGTTATATAACAGACTAAATTCAGATATTTGGTAAGTTAGAGAAATACAATATATGCGTTGAAATATAAATTTTAATCGAAGGTTGGCCAGCAGTATCTAATTCCAAGGTTACATTTTTGATGGGACTGAAAATTGATGTAACCAGCAATAATTGCGCAAACTACAGTTCTTATGATGGAATTTTATAAATGCATTTTTTCTGTATTTTTCCTTCATAAAAACTGCAGTTTTTATGAAGGAAAAATGAAGTTGGAAATCTTATACATTTAATTTCAGAAAAACTGCAGTGCTTATGAAAGAAACCATTATTCCTTTGTGGTGACGCAGTAAGTTCAACCATTTTGCTTTATGCGTCAATCATTTTTGCGAAGTGAAACTTTCGTTTGCGTACTAAAACTAGATAAGTCTCAATCAAAATCCTTAGCAAATGAAATAATTTCAGCGAATTAACTGCAGACAGAAGGTGTGGTTAATTCATTCCTCCCAGTGATCCGAGCCGAACGGACAAGACTTTTCGCTCTGAATTTGATCCAAAAGGACCTATGTTCCTTCCTTCCTAATTTCTTCTTTGTCTTGTATGTAGCGTGTGTTGTGTGGTGATTAAAGTCTAATATTCACCTAAATCCTTCTGATAAATGACTCTAACACAAACATACCCGACACCACCATACCTTCAAAACATCTGCATTTTCTCTGCGTAAAATCTGCACTTATCTAACTGCCTTCAATGTGTATCTATGCCTGTGTGCTGAATCGCGACTTATCAGTTGAAAGAATACGCCCCCATCTTGGCGTGTCCAAGAATGGTGTGTTCGACTCCAAGACAAACGGGCTCTCCTGCGTAATAAGATCAAGGGAGACACACCACTGAACGTAAAGGGCCCTCTCTGCTTGACGTCTGTATACTGTTTGCCTGGAAATTCTTTTTCCAGACGCAGCAGTAAGGTCACAGAAAGCTCTGTAGCCGTTGTCTGACTATGCCGTTGAGCACTTGTGCCAAGTAACGATCCTGTGCATGTGTCGTCACGCTAGGGCGGCCTTGGCCTGGCTTCCTGGTGATACTTGTTTGGAATTGATTCCACAACCTGGATACCACGTTTGGTGCCACTTGTAACCATCGAGTCACCTCTGCTTGAGACTGCCCAGCTTCAATCCTGCAACGTTTCTCCATCTCATTGAATCATCTAAACGATGATGAAAACTCATTCTCACTGCAAACAGTCAAACGTGTGGGTTTTAACGCAATATTCACAACACTGCAAGAGAAAATCCCACATCTTAAACGGTAAAATTATACGTTGTTCTACAAAACTAACGCCAAACACCATTTATTCCAAACTGGATGCTAACATTGTGTTATCCGTTCTTCAAAATATATAAAATACAAATTTTATTAAATTTTCTGGTAGCAATTTTGTATTATCTTGAAAAACGTGTTTGTGACCTTAATTTTTTACACCAGTATAACTTGGGATATTTTGAAGACCAACTTTGAACCACAGCATCTAGAGTACCATTTGCAGGTTTTATAGACAATTTCTTTTCAACCTGTTACCAGACGGATGACGAATTCCTAGGAATATTCTGTAGACGAGTGCACGAGAAACCTTTCCAAGTTTAAGAAGATGGCTTTAAAATTCCAGACATCTTAGTTTGCTTCCAGTTGATAAGACACTTATCTCAAGAATATGATAATCAGGACAATTTCTATACAGAATGAATGACGAATTCATGCTAGACAATGTATCTAAACATTTCTTTACAGGATCCAGCGAAATCGAGCGGAAGGATGAAGACAATGCTTATGCCAGTAGAAGCTAGTCACCTAGCTACAAGGAGAAATGAACATCTACTCCTCGATTACAGCAGATACATACTGGACCCAGAAGGAATTCATTCAAGCTCATAAAGTTAACAGTTGTTCGTATGGGGCTGCAATCATTTTGTAACTATTGCAAAAAGTTAGGACATTTGGAGTCGAAATTCTTTAAGAAACAGACACCTGGTGGAGAATTATTCGACACGGAGGACATCCGCAAATTGATCGTCAACTTGCCTATGCAGTTTGAGTGTTTCAATATGAAAGACAAGGTAATTTCTGTAACGAACTTGAAATGTATCTTTAGTTCATATTCCTAAAATACAAAGAAATAAATTGCAACCCAGAGCAAAACTTGGTATCTAGAAAGAATATGGGTTTAAAACTAAGGGTCATCGAGTGTATATTCCTAACGAAAAGAGATTGGTTAAAACTGTCCATTCTGTATCAATAAAAGTAAGAAAGCTGTTGATGTACTATTTAGTAAAAACTGAGTACGTTTCTTATGATCTTAGTTCTGATATTCCTATTGAACAATCAAACGAAAGTATAAAGTAAAATTGGAAAGTAATAAGCATGTTTTAGAAGATTTAGTTAAAACTGAGAATTAAAAATATTTTAACATTTCAAATTGGCGAAGAATTGAAAAATTTAGAAATAAAAGCAATAGGGTTGATGTATGCTATTCTCCTGAAAATTTAAGGAAAAAATCCTTAAAATGATTAAAAAAGTGTACTAAAACGAAAATTATGTTTGTGTGTGATTCTGTAAATTTCATTTTTAAACCCGAGTGAACATACTAACAATGTAGTTATTGCTAATTTCCCATTTACATCTAGTAATAAATATAACTTTTACCACCTTACAAATAAATATATTTAGGAATATTACATATGCGTATATGAGGGTCCACATACATAAAGTTACGACTCAGGGGGTCCACAAGCAAAGAAAGGTTGGAAACCCTTGGTTTAAAGGTATACAACACTATATCAAAGTTCTTATAATTTTTATTGTTTGACCAAAAAAATGATAAGTTATTTTTAAAACAGCTGTACAACAGAATATTTTTGTCAGTTAATGAGTTTCTGCTCTAAGATGCCTTAAAGATCCTTTATCCAGTAATCAGAACTAATCTGACTGAAAGTTTCAATGCTCAAATGGTTGCAAGAAATGAGGGTAGTGGAACAACAAGTATTCAGAGCAATTTAGGTCGAAATTTTTTTGTTGTTGTACAACAATGCCACTACGACGTGAATAAACACATACTGCCTTTAGGAGTAATTTAATTTTCTAATAAAATCCAGAGGTTTTCATAAATCAGCAGACATGATAGTGGTGGGTACATACTCTGGTATATTGTATTAAGGTTATATGTGCAATTTCTGTTAAATCTGAATTTCTACATAAAGTAATAGATCCAGGCAGATCTTCCACTATTATGCCCTGTAAAGAGTAGTCTAGAATGAGTAAAACAAGTGGAAAAGTCTTGTATAGAATACTTGTTCATACTTAACAAGTTGTAGTTTTAGCACTATAATTAAAAATATTATAGCTATATACTTAAATGAAATTTGTATTTAAACTAATTAAAAGTATATCTTGTATGATCCTGTATTTTTACTCTGGTTTATCATCTTAACATCTTAGTGTTAACAGTTTTGAATTTTAAAAAGATGCTTAAATGTTACAAAAGTCAGAATACGAGCTTTTTTAAAGAATAGCAACCGATTGTTAGCTATATTTATGAAGATAATATAACATAGTAGCTTATACATCATCTAATTTCTTAAGAAATGAACCCGGATTACAATGTTTATTATGAGAAAAATCGTCATTAATTTAGTTTTTACCTAATCATAACCCTTTTATTTTTAAGGTTTTAATCTTTTCTCCACTATATGAACAACAATAAGTTAAAACAAAGGCTTTAATTATACATTTTCAGTATTTTATTTATAGTTTTTAGTACTAAAATCTGTTATAATTTTGTAAACATATCTGATAAGTTCTTTGTCAAGTAACTAAATATTTTCTTTTATACACCAGATCTGCACGAAGAAACAAAAATGATGGAGAAACCTTTCTTTCAATGAAAATCATGTTCTATTTATCTCTTGGAAAAAATTAAAGCTATGCAGAAAATAATTGTGCTATTAAATAAATTTTAAAATTTGTTTATTGTGTCTATACATGGTACTTTTTAGCTACTTAAATTTAGTCTATTAATTAGAAGTTAAATTACTTATTATGGTTTTGGATCATCTGCTTATATTTTATCTTTTACTCACTTCTTGAAAAACATTTAGTATATCCATCTCTTAAGGGACACACCATAACAAATTTTTATTAATTCATTTAGAATTTAGAATTTTTTTTGTACTGATTACCCATCTAACTAATAAGCAAACTCGCAGCACCAAAGTTTTCCAGAATTCTTTTAAAAATTTAAAATTTAAATTTTGAAAAAAAAAGAGGGGTTATTTCAAATTGCTAAAACTCAAAATATTCTTTGTCACTTTTCAAAATTCTTGCAGTAATTTTTAATTATTTAAAATTTATTCAAAAATTTATAAACTTTAATTCTGATTCAGCAAATTTAAAAATATTAATTCAATAAAAAATTAAAAAATATTTAAATGAAAACTTCTAAAACTTTTAAGGTCCTTTTTTAAAAAAAAGTTATATTTTTAAAAGTAAATATTTGTTTCAAATTTGCTGAATCAAAATTAAAGTATAATGTTTGAAAAAGATGTATTCCAAATTTCAACCCTCAAACTTTATCGGCTCTTGACTTATAACAATTTGAATACAGGAAATCTCTAAAAAAATGCATCATGGAGAAAAACGCATTTAAAGTTTTAAAGAGATTTACAATTAATAAAATGTGTAAATACCCTTTAATAGCATCCAGATGAGTATCTAACTCCTTCTTTCCTATTAAATCTTTGGTTTAGTTTGATTTTTGCAAGTTCTACATTTTTCTGCATAGTTTAAAGGTCTCCGTAAACTTAAATAACGTCTTTCACAGATGTTGTTACCATGACAACAGCTGTCTTGAGTGTTAGATTTTCAAAACAACGAACCACAAAATTAAATCTATCTCTCGTTCTAATTAAGATAGAAACATGATTCAGACTTTCATTTTAAGCATAAAGACGCAAAGAATTTTTTAATATAAATTTTTTTTTTTCGAAATTTGACGATTTTTGTGTCACGAACCCCCTTAACATCCTTTTACCTTATACTTATTACAGTGTCAAGATGCATTGTGTTGAGGATGCATACTTTGAAAACATGGCTCAATAAACTGACCAACACTAAATATGTACATTAGCACACATAATTCAAATTTCCATTCACATACACTCATGTCTGTGAATGGTATAGTATGTATAGTTTCTATGATTTCTGGATAGCCAACTGGATCTGCCGAAAGCATTACTAAAACTAAGAATGACACCAATTTGTATTTTGCATGGCAAAAATGGTTGCTTGACCCTTTTTACATTCGTTATTAATTAGCTTGTTTGTTCCTTTTCATCATACATATTTAACCCAATGGAACTGTTACAAGTACATTTTACAAAAACTGAATTACATTTTACAGTATTTTTTTTTGTTGTACATTCATATGATGCTACACAGACATAGTATATGTTATTAGTTATGTAGACAATGAAAAAATTTACATTATGAAGATGCACAGTAAAATATTTATTCCACAAATTCAATTAATCACAATGACAGATCTTGAGCTTAATATTTGTCTATAAACAGGTATGTCTCATATTAACAAGAGAGTGTTCTTTTTAAAATATTTTTCTTTTGCAATTCATAAAAATATTTACAAGATCATTACATGACATTACAGAAATCTTTAACTTTTATATTAAAGATTATAGATGCATAATTTTGTTTTCTGTATTACCTAATATTCACACATAATTTCATATCTATTTCAGATTTAACAGTTAAGAACAAAAAATAATTAACATAGCAACAAAATGTGTATTGTGTAAATTTAATACCAGTATATGCATTCTACACAAAATTGGCATTCTTACATTATATTTCTTAAATATTTGTACATATTGTCCTGTTTTGAAAATTTTGGTTTTGGAATTGTACGTTAAGGATTATATATGTACACACTGAATCTGCCTTTTTGTACATTATGTATCAAGAAACATGAAAATATCACTTTAAAAAGTAAACACTGGAAGACAATGACAGAATGTTTGCTATCTTTTATAGAATATTATTTTCTGCAATGTTGTGGAATACCTCAGATTGGCTCAAAAATGTAGTTTAAGGGTACTCATAAATGCATGCATAAAATATTTAATCTATGTATAACATTGAGTAACTAATAAACTTAAAGATCTTCATATATATCTTTATAGATCATATATAGATCTTTCATTTCTATAAAAAATAAATTCAATTTTTAGGAAAACCTTAGAAAAAGTTTAAAAAGCCATTCAGCAAACATTCAAAACCAGTTGTTTCTACCTCAATTGTTTAAAAAAATGCAATTTAATTTTTATTTCCTCCCAAATCAACACATCAAAATAAAGTGTATCATTTAAGTATGACCCAAAAATTTGATTATGCAAACAGAAATGTATCTGCCATAAACAATTATTTCATTTAAAGTTACTCTAGTCTCATTATAAAATCTTTTATTTCAGAAACACGTTTAGTTTATTGTATGCTAGTTAATTCAATGACACCCTTAAATAAAACAAACCATAGTTAATGGATCACAAATGTTGCAAATTATACATATTTTTTAGTTAGAGTTTGACTATCATGGGTATAAGGCTACGTATGGGATGGAATTTTAGTTTAATTGTCGCATGATATTAAATAAAATTTATTAATTATTGATCATATTTTACCTACAAGTTTAGAAATAACAGAACAGTAACTCGTTTCTTTTCTATTCTACATGAGTGATTCTTAACCAGTCGTCTGCGGATCTCTGAAGAGCTGTGATACATACTCAAATATTTTGTATCAATTTCATAATTATATAATATTCTGTGTTGCTTATAGTTATTTCCAAATTTAGTTCAATGCTACATCTTTTAGTTAGCTACTTTTTTAGTAAAAGGATTTTTAAATTAAGCTATTATTATACATAACAAAACATATTCATGTATTTTATAGTACAAGAGTGCATAGTGACATTTACTAAGTATTCCAGGAAAGAATGCAAATCAATTATAATTGCTTCACTGGAATTAAAATACTTTCAGTATTTTAATACTATAAAATATTTCATAGTGGAAAAAACAGCTGACAGCATATTATTAACTTTAAACATCCTAATAGAGTTAAGAGCAAATTTCGATTTTACTGTCTTGTTTATTTTTATCAGCATCTTAATGTTCTCAAGAAATTTTAGAATCTTTCTAGGCATGTTATTTCTGACTTACATCTCTTAGGATCCAAAACTCCAGAAAGGAATTCACAAGAGATTCACAGAAGTTAAAGGTTAAGAACTGCTAATCTATACCAATGATTTTTAACTTTATTAGAAAATAGTACTTTTAATGGAAGGTTGATAGTTTCTCGACTATGTTCTTATGAAAATGTGGAACATCATGATATATACTCTGTTTAACAGAAAATACATTTTCCCAACAAAGTGATAACAATCACCTGGCAAGTTGACAATAAATATTTGTCTAAATATACTATAAACATTGACATTTTTGAAAGACATTTTCAAATACTGTATATTCAATGTTTTTAAGCAATGTATGATAGTTGTTTTACTTTTAAAAGGAAATCCATTATACATTTCTCTATGAAACTCATAGTTTATGGTCACATTTAAGAAATTGAATCTGTATGTTCTTGTACTTATTAATTTTCAAATGGATATACTGTCGAGTTCATGATAAAAGTGGCAAAAAACATTAAATTATGCCTTCTTGTGTAGAAAATGTATTATTTTACATAAATGCATTTATTCAAGTACATCATCCAAACTGCACTCTGCTATTTTTATGTTTATCAAGAATATGGCTAGAAATTATGGATTTCTTGATAGATGCCTTGTGATTGTAAAAATAAAAACACACATAACATATTTTTGTTTATGATGCATAGTGCAGTCAGTAACAATTAACTTCTATATAGAGAAGAGCACACACTTCATCTACAATATCTCCACATGAAATAACAAATGATCTGGATTCTCACAATGAGAAACATGACATTCTGATGATTAATACCTCATATCACGAAACACATTGATGTGCCAAGATGATCCCTATTCGATGAATGTTTTTTTGATTTGAGAGGAAGCTGGTTTTTGTGCCTCTTCTATTCTATTCCATACGACTGATTTTGGTTTCCAAGATATCCCAGGAATCAAAATCACTATTTTGTGCAATAGCTGTGGCACGGCACTCTTCAATATGAGACCGCTGAATACGATACATCCCCGTATTGGCTTGATGTAAAAGAGTTTCTAAAATGCGCTCATTACTGATTGTCTTGCTTGGCAAAATAATCTGTTTAATAAATACAAACTATCATAAACTAATAAACTAACATCGAATTAAGGAGAGTAGAATATTTAACATTTACATATTTTGATCCATTTCATAATATCTAAGCATAAAAATTAAATTTTAAATATTATTTTAGTGCATGCAACAGTTCTAATGGATTGTAGGGATGTGTATTAATTTATGGTATAATGTGAATGTATGATTTGTTATTTTTATACTATTCTTTTTTTACATTTAAGGACAGTGTTTTTCCCTTTTAGTACAACAAACTTTCCTAGTGAGCTGAAGTATAAAAAATAGTTTCCTTCAAGGTACCAAATCTACTCATGAGTTTTTGTTTGTAATGTTGAGTTTTTAAGTTATTATAAGAGCATATATTTTGTGGTTTGTATTATTTAATTTACAGTTGAACTTACAAATCGAGGAATCATCTTTCCACACTCCTTTTGAGAAAATTGGGAAGACATGAAGATGAAGCTTATTAATTCATTAATCCCTTCAATATTTGCAATTCAGTGATAGAAGGTTTAGTATTGCTAATGTTTAATGAGTAAAATACTTTTTTTTTAAATTCCAAGCATTCAAAGATCAAATTCCTTAATTTTAATTGCCATATTCATTAAAGGATTCTGAAATTTAAAAGCATTTGTAACATGTTGCCATAGGAGCATATTGTGCTAGAAAATTAATGTTTGACTTATCTATAAAAAAAAACCCATCAAAAATAAATTCCAATGTATTCAATTGAAAATAGAACATTTACATATATACTCATACGTTTAGTAACTATACATACCCTGATTAATTCTTGTGGAGGAATATTATATAATTTCAAATCTCTTGTTAATCTGTTCATTATACACTGTAGCTCTCTGGGATCTAATTTAAGAAAGAAGGAAGTGTGTTCTCTATAATGAAGCTAGATTTAACAAATTTATATGGAAATTGTACATTAATAATAATAAGGTGTAGTGCTGAATCTATCCAAAGTATATAACTTCACAACTTCAATATAAACGAATTTAATTCAAATTTTATTCGTAAATATTTGAATTTTGTTTGTTCATTTATTTTGTTTAACCATTTTAAAGATTTCATAACAAACTTTGAAATGAAACACTAGTTAAATTTGACGTGTTCAGATAACCATTGAATAATTTTTGAAATAGAATATTTCAATTTAATTTTTTTTAAATCTGCCAGAGGAACAAATTTAAAAAAATTCTTTTTTTTTATGGAATTCTCATATATTATTACAATGCTTTGGTATGAAATAGAATATATACAGTAAATTTATAGGTATGGTGATTTTATTTTAGGAATCATACATGTTAGAATAATTATAAATATAAAATCTTTCCTATTTGCTAAGTCTTGTAAATATTAGTAATTAGGGTGGGTCGAAAAAAATCAATATTTTTTTTCGAAACGCTTTAGTGTGTAAAAGTTGACTATTGTAATAAGAAGAAAAGCGGCATAAAAAATTTAAATCGGTTAACACCTTCCTTTCGCGCATCGTACTGAAAGTTTATGAAAAATTGCAAAATTCACGATATTTCTGTAATTTTTTCTGTTAGGTAAAACTTTTAAAATAAACACGCTTTCGTTTTTTATGCTTGGTGTATGGTTTAAATGACCTAAATAAATTAAATTCTGATCTATAATCTTATTTTTTTCCGTTTACGCAACGTCTTGGAAAAAACAGAAATTTACCAATATTTCTCAATTTTCACTGTGCTTCGTTCGCTTTGCTAGAACAAACGAACAAGAACCCACTTGAAATATATTGAACTGGTTTGAAGCTCCTGAGAAAAGTTGGGGTCTTTTCTTTGACGGACGAAAATATGACACTTTGTTCGTCGAAAAATTGAATGCCAAGCAATTTCTCAGGAATGTGAAAGAAGAACACTATTCTCTTATCCAGGAACCTGGATAAACTTATATTGGATATGTATCCTTCCTCGAGTTCATCAAATGGTTAACTCAAAGCATTATTTCTCGTTTGTCTGAATTATCAATATCACTAGAAAAACTAGAAGTAGTAGGGTGTAATGGCACTTTAACCTACACTGGATGGAAGAACGGTATCATCCACCGGCTAGAAAATCATGTAGGACGCCCGCTACAGTGGAGCATATGACTCTTGCATTTTCAAGAACTTCCTTTTCGACACATTTTCTAACATATTGACGGTCAAACTGCAGGGCATAAATCTTTTAGTGGCCCAATCGGGCAGCAGCTCACTTGCTGTGAAAAACTCCCTGTGGTCAATTATGGACCCATAGATTATTCGATTCCTGATATAGACAGGAATTTGTTGAGCAAAGACCAACAGTATTTGTTGGACATTTCAAATGCAATCACCTTGGGACTTTGTCCAAAAGACTTGGCAAATCGGGACCCTGGTCCTTTGCCCCATTCCAGATGGCTAACTGCGGCCAACCGAGGTTGTATATAAGTTCATCAGATCCATCCGGAAACTTAAAAGAAATAGTTGGCCTCATCTTAAAATGATACATGCCTGTGTAGTTTGCCATAAAAAATTATAGATATTTTACTGACGGACCAAAACATGTTTTTCAAACAATCCAAACATCATAGTTTTTATCCGACGATTTACTTCAAGTTGTCGATCCAGTAATACAACGAAATGCGTTCTTTGCACACCCAGATAATGTTCTGTTGACAATGCTTGTCGATGATAGAGAACATATTCGGGAGCTCGGTTACAGAAGGGTCTTAAAAGCAAGACAAACCGTCCTAAAGAAGAAGACTTAGAAATTTCGTACCACCGAAGATAAAACTTTCAAGCTTCCGATTACATTGAAATACACAATAGAAAGCTATTTTTAAGTTTTATTTAGTAGAAAAATGATTTTAATGTAGAAATGGAATTATCTTTCTATTTTGCAATATAGTTAGATAAATCAACATTAAATGTCAACTGAGATGCAGTGCGAATTGTGCTACCAGCAACATCTGGTGATGGTAATTTAGCTACAATTTCATTTCTTGAGATTTGTGATACGTCCTTTACATCTGGGAAAAAGAATCTCTCTGCTTATTAGAATATGTAATATTTAACCAATGTTTTTAATTGGAATTTTTAATTATTAATTGGAATTTTTAATTATTAATTGAAATTTTTAATTATTAATTGGAATTTTTAATTATTAATTGGATTTTTTAATTATTAATTGGAATTTTTAATTATTAATTGAAACTTTTAATTATTAATTTGAATTTTTTATATTATTAATTGTAATTTGTGTTATTAATTGAATTTTTGGTATCCTCCCCAATGCTGCGGGACCAAAGTGAAGATGATATTAAATGACTCATAAATTCTGACACTACGCCCCATCGGACAAAAGTTTCCCGCTCACACCCGCGCTGTAGATAATTCTAATTCTTGTGACACACCATCGAAGAAAGTATGTGTACATATCCGAGAAACACTGAAGTCTAAATCGCCTCATTTCTCCAAAAAATCACACTTTAAATCTGTAGTAGATATAAAAGTAAAAAACACAGTAAGCCAAAGAATCCTACTCAATGGAAAATATTTGTAAATAGTTGTAGATATAATGTAAATACTACACCCAACAATTGGATGGTTGTGGGTGAGGATACACGTGATGAGTTCTGGGTCGTTTTGTTCTAGCAAAACAAGCAAAGTGAAAATTGCACAGTGAAAATTGCAAAAAAAATGGTAAATTTCTATTTTTTCTATGACTTTGCGCGAACGGAAATTATTATATTATTGATCAGAATTTAATTTATTTAGGTTATCTAAACCATAAAACAAGCATAAAAAAACTAAAGCGCGTTTATTTTAAAAGTTTTAACTAACTTAAAAAATTTACTAAAAAGGCACGATTTTTGCAATTTTTTATAAATTTTAAGTACAATGCGGGAACGGAAGATGTCAACCGATTTTAATATTTTTATGCCGTTTTTCTTTTTACTACAATAGTCAACTTTTCATCTCTGAAGTGTTTCGAAAAAAAAAACTATTTTTTTTCGACCCACCCTATTAGTGATCCCTGTTTTTGTTTAGTTCATAACGCTTCATTGAAAAAAGCATCAGTAGGTGAGCTCAGAATTGAGTTCCTTTTTATTTACCTTGGTGAATCCATTCAAATTCAGGCAATAAAAATTAAATGTTCGCCTCACCACCTTCGTTCTTATAAAGAATAAGTATATGGTGGTCAAATGGCGTATGTTAAACTATGGCACGTTTATTTTTTGGAAAGTAATTTATTTTTATGGATATAAGACCCTTTAAAAGGCGGTCAAAAACATTCCAGTTTACTTTTCAAGAATGTCGCGCTTAAACTATTTGAGATAAACTTGTTTTTGCTTGTGATACTTAAATGTACAGTTCTTAATAATAAGTAAGAAATATCTTTTAAAACTACATTTTTTTAAAAATTTGGTATGAAATTTGCTGAAGTTAGGTTAAGATTTAATAAAAAAGCCATCTTTAAAATTTTTGAAACGTTTTGTGTAAGTTCATATGATTATTAATGTAATAGGTTCAGTTGGGTTAGTTGTAAACAAGGTGTAATTATAAACAATCTATACAGGCGCCCACGTGGGACTCCGAGGAAATAAAAAGTTGTGAAATATTGTAGCGAAACTTATTCACTTCGTCTTAAAATCGAGGCTCAGTCGGTATTGCACCTTACTGCGAATCGGCAGGTACGGAGTTCCAATCCCACTAGAGGCAAGTGGCCTAAAAGTAGATTTCATTTTAAAGTTTCCTTTCTGTTTGTTTCTCACTTCTTCAGTAATATACTTATGTTAATTTCTAGAACTTTCGAATTCTCGAATGTTCGATTCATTTTCGGAAAAGGTATAAAAGGAGATGTATCACTCAGTTCAAGTGAATAATAAAGTCTCGAGTTGAGATCAGTAATCTTTGTCCTCGCTTGCCTTTTGTAAGTATACACGAAGAGGTTAGCTTAACTATAATAAATCTACACGACAATATAAAAGCTGGCAACTTGAGGATGTAATATGGTGATCCCGTATTTCTGTGAACCACAGCTGATAGCAATCTGTTTAGTTGAAAAATTTGTGGTTGAAAAGTTTGGGTTTTAAAGCTGTTGTGTGCTGCATTTTTTGCTGCCCTCTATAATACATTGAAAGGTATGTTGTTTCAATTCTTTACTACTGTCAGTTATGCTTTTTATCGAAAAGAAAATCATTGACTTTTCCTTCTGGGAACTTTAATACACCTGCAGTTGCATGTTTACAATTACCCCATATTTTTCAAGGGACGGGGTAATTGAAAACATAACTTTGCCAACAGTTTCGCTCAATTTGGACGGAAAACCAATTCGTTTTTCCGTGAAATTTTGTATTTAATCGTATTTAGTACGTTTGAATTGCGTTTTATTGCAACTTTCGTGTTCTTGAGGATTAGGAAGCAGGAAGACTGATTTAATTAAACGTCACACATATGATGAAGTTCTTACAACTGACCAAGTTCTGTCGCGCTTGAAGAAGACAGAAGAGAAAAAGAACAAAAGGAAGCCAGATGAGAAGAAAGTGAAACAGACAGAAGTAAGCAAGAAATCAAGAAAGAAGCAAATGGAAAGGAAAGCAGAACTTGAGAACAGCGAGAATGAGGAACTATTGAAAGAATTTACTAACATCGACGTTGAAGAGTTTGAAGTTCTCCAAAGATTCAAGCAAAATATAGAAAACTAGCTTGTAGGGGAAGTTAAATATTTTGGCGCCATTCATGGAAGACATTGAAACGACTACGTTTCTGCTTGTAGATGTTGAGGTAGAAAAGAGAAGCAAAGCCTATTTTTCGTATGTATGAAGTTTAGAAGTTGTTTCAGAAGATGAGTTTGAAATCACCGGACTCAAATTCATCGATAATGAATAGACTAAAGTAGCTGTGGTTGAAAAAGACAAATTCTGTGTTACCTAAGATCATGTTAAAACATTTTTACCTACTCCAACATGTAGCAAAGAAGGCCGTAAAGAATTTTTCCAATTTGAGGGCAATGTTAATGTGTAAGAAATGTGATGTTTGTTTGTTTTTTGTTCTTAAGTTTTTATTTTTCAATTTTTTAGTTTTTTTTTTACACTAAATACATTTTTTGTACAGTAAATGTTTGAAATATTTATTCGTATGTATTCCTGGAAGTTCACCTCATGATCAATGCAACTTTCAAGTGTCACTATATATATATTTTTTTTTTTTTTGGGGGGGGGGAAGAAGTGGGAGTATTTGGTAAATTTAAAGATCAAAATGGGGTTTTGTAAACATGGTATTAGAAGGCTACAAATACCAGTGGAGTTCTTTCTACTACCATGACTATTGCTCAAGATGTCACTTGTTCAATATTCAATATCACGAGGAAAATTGTTGTTTACAATCACCCTTACTTTCAGGGGTAATTGTACACGCGTGGGGTAATTGGAAACAGCCGAGTACGGTATTAAATTTCTTTTCTGTAAACGTCGTACTAATTAAATATCAAAGTAGAATAGTGACAAGTTATTTTAGTAGGGTGAACAATGTTTAATTACTTTATCAAGAGTTTGAAAATAAGGATTGAAAGTGAACATACAAATTTTGTTTACAATTACCCCGTCTTACCCTACGCTATATAGCTATCGGAGTTTCTCTGAGATTGATTTTTAAGAGCCTTCAACGTAAGAAATCGAAATTTCAACCACTAACGGTATTTCTCCTCTAGTAAGCGTTCAATTCTAACCAAATAGCAGCTGAAACACCTTTTTTGATGTAATACCTTAACATGATTCAATATTTCTATGCATGTATCAATAAAGTGTGCGCAATTAAGATTTTTAGGGATCCTATAATTCTACTATGTTAATAGTTTTAAAATGAAATCAGCCAAATTCTACTTCTAATTATTTACTGGGTTAATTTGTTCGCATTAAAGTTTTCACTTTCTAATATTGTACCTGCTGCAACAAGTTATAAAAATAAAGTTACAAGATATACTATTCTGAAGGCTCTAGGAGTGTTGATTATTTATATTCTACAAGCAGCTGCTTTGTTTTATCCACTCAGCTGCTCCATGGGGAAGATTTATTAATAAAGTGAAAGAATAACTAGCTATACATATTCCTATACATTTAAATCGTTTAGTAAATAACCCACTCATTTACTCTTAATTCATTCATGGATTTGGGTATAATTCATTCTGGTATTTTGTGAAATTAATCTCAAACAAATCTACATAATAAGTAAAAAGTAATTTCATGGTTTCAGATGATAAATAAATTTAATTATGTATTTAAGGAGGAAGGCACATGAAAATTTTTCTGCAACAACAAAAAATAGTTTTTAAATAGCTAACAAGTTTACTCTTGTTAAAAGTTTTACAATGGAGCGTTTATGTGACAAAAGTCGACCTCTTGTCATACGCAATAACCCAATATCTTAATATTGTGACACTGCAACATTTCAAGAATCGATAATTGAAGTAAGTAAACTTGATAAAGCCAAAAGCGATGATTGATAAAGTAAGTTTATTTAGGAAGCTATATTTTGTTATTAATTGCATTCTTGAAGTTCAATATAAAATAGTCATTTATTGAAGATTTTTTGAATGCTTTCTTGCAGTTTTATGTGGCAGAAAGGACCGAATAAATCCTTTCGACAAATTTAACGAATTTCAATTTATTTTAATTAATATTTTATGTAACATAAGTAATATTTATGTTAGAAACTTTTTTATGGGAATTCGGACTATCTGTGTGCCAAATCCCATTCATGTAAGTGCCATAGATTCGTCAGGACTTTGCGTGCAGAAAACAAACACTTCCTTTTATAATAGTAGAGAAGATTTGACGGTATATTTCATTATATTCTCATCGCGTCGTGTTTTCCGATCAGGCATAACTATTCAAAAACAGGAAAAAAAAAGGCTTTTTATTTTGAGAAATATGAATTTAAAATTGATCCAATTGAAAATGTCTTGCTTCCAATCTAATAATGAAATCCGAATCAACAGTTGCTCTAAAGCAGTGGCTTTCAACGGGTTCGAGTTGCACCAAGCGCAGTGCACCACACGGAGTACCACAGTGTGTGTATCGATCAACAAAGCTGATATTTACAAATTTGCAGAGCTCATTAGAAGATTAACACACGTGCAGGATTTCAAATCTGCATGTTTTGACAGGTTCATTAATGATTAATATAAATACATGAAGCTTTTTTATCTTTGCTAGATTGTTTCCTTCAGAACAAGTGGAAACCTAAAATTTCTATGCGAGATCACATTCAAGGGATAACTTATGTGAAACACTTATTAAAAATGTATTTTTGTGGTAATAACTATTTGCCACAGAGGTACGTACGTATTTACTATTATTATTATTTTTTTAATTCTTTTTACTGACCGACGTTAAGAGAGGAAGGTGCTGTGGAATTTAAACTAACTTTACATTTTTTTAATTTAATTTTTTTATTATTTTCTAACTGTAGTCGATTCTGTTCTGATCATAGCTAAATTTATTATTGCTTTATTGCCAACCGTCTTATCACATATTATAAGAGAGGTATTGTAATCATACCAATTTTGACATTTCGAGATTTTTACGTATATGCATGAAAGTAACAAGTTAAAGTAACACGAATCGTTATAGTAATAGTTATAGTAACACGAATCGTTATAGTAATAGTTATAGAAACACGAATCGTTGTAGTAATAATTATAGAAACACGAATCGTTATAGTAATAGTTATAGTAACACGAATCGTTATAGTAATAGTTATAGTAACACGAATCGTTATAGTAATAGTTATAGTAACACGAATCGTTATAGTAACTATAGTAATAGTTATAGTAACATGAATCGTTATAGTAACACGAATCGTTATAGTAACTATAGTAATAGTTATAGTAACACGAATCGTTATAGTAACTATAGTAATAGCTATAGTAACGCGAATCAACTATTTTAGCGTGATGTCTGTCCATCTGCCAATTATTTCAAATTCGATCGAACGGATCGTTATCAAATTTCATATTTAAGCTTCAGGCATTAATATCTTATTTCTATCAACTTTTGGTAGAGATCTGGCAAACGGAAGTGGTAGTTTACTGATGTCAAAGTTATTTTATAAATATTTTGCAGCGGAGAAATTATGTAAAAAATTATCAAAATTTACTAAACAAGTATTACCAGAGACCGGATTTTTATGCAATTGCATAATTAGTTTGCCTGCCTTTTTTTAAACCTTTTTTTATTTTGCATGTTTGGATAAATGCATATATTTAAATATTTTAATAATAAACAACTTTTGTAAATTAAATTTTTTTAATTACGAAAAATTATTTGTTCTTTGTATTAAAATAAATTTTAATATAAGAATAAATGCCTGGGGAGAGAAAAAACAAGTTTAAAACTAAAAAAAAGTCTAGAGAAAAGAAATCCCTTGATTACTTGCCATCATTACTTTACTTTGTGACTTCTATTGGAACACATCTCTATTATTTTTCATATTATTTGCTTTTATGTATTTAAAAATAATTTGTACAAAAAAATGTATATTGTGTATTTTATTTACGATGCCCAAAGTTCAAAATTAAAACCTTGGATTGAATCTTTTTCAACTTACAAAACTCTTTTAAGTGACATTGAATATCGAAATGTGTATGGTAATTAATATTAATGCAGGACTTTTTGATAAAAGTGATAAATTTTTTTAAAATCAATCAATTTTTTTAAACAATATAATAAAATAATGATTATTTTATTATATTGTTTTTATAAACCTAAGTCTTTGCTTTTTTTTGTGTTTCTTTTGGTTTTCACAAACTAATAAAAGTTTTTATTTCTCATTTTTGTTTTATTTATATAAAAATGTTTTTATTGAAAAAAGTTTAAAATATTTATTTTTTATGTATATGTAGTTATATTCGTTTCATACACCAACAAATTTTGTTTTACATTTTTTTCTTCCTTACTTTAACAACTCATTAGTTATTTTATTATTACTTTGAAAGTAATTATTTCTATTTTATTCATTTTGCTGTTTGGGATTTTTTCGTAATACATTAACATTATATAAAAATGTAATTGCATATTTGAGGTATTTCATTGCATATTTTAACATTTTTTTCTGTTTATTTTTAGGTTTCTTAATACATATTTTAGGGGTATTTACTGCATAAAAATCCAGTCTCTGCTTATAACCAACAACTTTTATTTTTAACGTTTTTCGATACAGCTTAATACATTTTTATAATTTTTCATATTTTTACAACATTTTCTTACTAATTTGGATATTTTTTCCACGGTTAGGCGGTAATATAATTTAAACTATTTTTTTTTAAATTTAAATTTACATAATTTAAATAAAAAATTTTGTTTTAAAATATTCACAAAATGACTCTCATAAATTAAAATTTAAATAATAATAATAAATTTACTTAATATGGTGACGGTTGGGGTCTTGTGGTGACCACAGCAGATATTTTATTTTTACAAGTAGACCTATGTTGGATTGAAAGAAAAAAAGTAGATAATGCCAAATAGTTTAAACTTGGTTTTATTCAAGCACCCTCAATGAAGTCATTACTAATGTGCCTGATTTGTCATAGTTTTCTCAAATGAAGCCATCAAACGTTTAGAAGAACATTTAACCAAATACATCCTGACAGAAAGATGAAAATTTCAAAGGCTCAAAGAACAACATTCGAGACGTTTAGCTCTGGTATGCTTTGAGCAGTACCACGAAACAAGACGATGATGGGTTACGAGCCTCTTACCACATTTCCTTGCTTATTGCTTAACTGGGAAAACCGCACACTTGGAGAAGAATTGATACTGCAAGATGTGAGTGAGGTTCTTAACTGTACAAGCCACCGTCTGATGTTAAGAAAATCCCATTAAGCAATAATACAGTACAGAGACGTCCAAGGATGTCAAGAGTTCTCGAACTGATCTTTTGGAGATTTTTTCTTTACAGCTCAATGTGCTTACTTAACTAAACAATTTCTTGAGTACGTTCGCCTTATAAAATATACAAAAATGTGTCGAGAAGTATCCGCAAAAAAATTATAAATGGATATTAAAGGAAAAACTATATTTGACGTATTTGAACACTTTGAAAGGAAAAAGTTTTCCTTTGGATAATATTGTTGCTACCGATGGTGCTCCGGCATTGATTGGACGATACCGAGGGTTGATTTCATATTTGAAAAAGGCAGTACCAGATGGAGTCGCCGTGCATTGTGTAATTCAGACAGCATTTGGTTGCAAAAAACCCTAGTGACCGCATTCATTGCACACTATAGTATGTAATTACAGCAGTTAATCAGAAGCAATGCTCTCAATGATAGATTGTTTCGAAAACTTAGAGATGAAAACAACGATTTCAATCGTTTACTAATGCACACAGAAGTTCGTTGGTTATCAAAGGTCTGTCCACTATCTAAAAAGATTTTATGACCTCTTTGACTCGGTTATAGCGTTTTTTGAAAACCACATATGATTCGTTAAGAGATAAATCATTGAAATTTAAGAGTGATTAAGCTTATTTTACTGATTTATATAATAAATTTAATGAAACTTATCTACAGCTGCAAGGAGATGATTTGAATTTGATCAAAGCAAAGACAACTATTTCTGCGTTCGTGTCAAAACGTGCCCTGTACATACAAAATTTGGGTCGAAGACAATTCTATCAGTTTTCAAATCTTTCCTCTGGGGAAACAAATGGTGATAAAATTCTGGTATTTTGCCAGCATTTGGAAGCACTTAACGAAGATTTTACAAATAGATTTCAGGATATCCTTAACATAATCGTTCCAAATTGGGTCCTAGAACCTTTCTCAAACCTACAAACAACAGAATTTTCATGCATGAGTTGATAGAATTGTCAATGAATGAAGGGTTAAAATTGAAATTAAAAATGAATATCAATAGTTTTGGCTTCAAAGGCAAATTCCAATATTATGTCCAGCTTTATGGGCAGCATCAAAGAAATTTTTCATCGCATTCCCATCATCCTATTTAGCCGAAAGAGGATTTAGCGTAGTCAGCAATCTACTAACAAAGAAAAGAAACAGATTGTCAGTAGTGGAACGTGGTTATTAAAGATTGCTGATGACAAACATGGTACCAAATATCGAAAAATTAATGTCATTAGACCAAGTTTAGCCCTCTCACTAATAATGTTATAGTAATTTTTTTAATATGATATATAGTTGTTAATCAAACTGAATTCAACCAATATTGTTAATATCTTTTAATAAGGTAATTTTTAAAATATGTACTTGTTTTTCAATATATTAAGAGGGGAAGGCCAAACAAGAGGGTTGGAAACCTATGCTCTAAAGGCTTGCAATTTTTTGAAAAAACAAAACAAAATTGGATTATTTTAAATACTTTAGGAGATTTTAAAGTAGGTGGTGTACTCTAAGAAAAATAGAATCTAATTTGTGACGTCAATTTCACAGCCGAAAATTTTTTTTTCTTCCCGATTATCAAAGACTGTTGATTCAAGGTGGCCCAAAATGTACCTTTATGCAAAATATCATTGGATTCAAAGATGTTGAGGTGAACAGCCCTGCCTGGATTTGTATGGATTCACTCCAAAAATGAAATTATGTATTTTGTTTCAATGTCCTTATTTAAAAGGACATTTCACACACATATTCAAAACGGGCATAGTTTAAGTAATTATGAGTCTTAAAATAAACCGATTTCTGGGATAAATTTATATTAAGTTGAAATGTAAAAATCTCCAACTGGCAAATCCATTTTATGTAATTTAATTTTGATACCAGTGGATCAAATGATGTACGATTTGAAATCTTCGAGTAATGAAATTAAGAAAATTCTTACCTACTCTATTGGACATTTCAATTTTATAGTTGGCCCATTGGAGCATAACTTGGAATTTCGAGATCTCGGAGATATTTAAGTCTCTACCTAGAATCATTTGAAACATGGATTCTGAAAGGTCTAGGAATTCCCTCCTGCTGAACAATTGAGTGGCTCTAGAATCAATGAATGTTAGAATAGCATTTACTAATTCTGATGCTGAGTTATACCTCCAATAATAATTTTCCAGCATGTTCAGCATTGAACAGACCTGCAAAGAAATCATATTTAAATGTTGTGACTAAATGAATTTTTCAATCAGTTCATATATTGAAATAAGTGTAATAGATTTCTGGAATTGAAAAAAAAAAATCCTTCCTCATTCTATTTAATCCCGAATGAATTGACATGAAATCAATTCGTTAAAGGGCACAATTCGTACATAGGTTTTTAGAAAGAAGAATTAAAGCAAAATGCGGGCAAGAATTCTCATTCGAATGTTTTCGTAAATATTTCTTCTATTTCTACAACTATTTCTTCTGTATGAATACAGCACACAATCTACTGGGATGGCTTGTTATGAAATAAAATTATTCTCTAGATATAATTTTTTGCCTTGAAAATTGAACCACAGTGAATTTGTATCAATGTAACTACTATAATATCTATTAACATGGTGCAGACAACATCAGCCTTGGACCAGACTTCAGTGGATCACTTCACTGATGAGTCGAGATTCAGCCTGGACACTGATTCTCGACGTACCCTCATCTAGAGACACCCCTCCATGTGTGTGACAGAGGATCCCCGACTGCTATGAGGAATAGAGACCCTGTGATCGACTTTTCAGGGGCGTAGTTGGTACCTCTTCATGGTCGACAACGCTCGTCCATGACTCGGTCGATGTTTATCTGGGGAGTGAGAATATGCGGCGTAAGGATTGGCCAGCCAGATCTCCTGATCTAAATCCTATAGAACATGTCTGGGACGATCTTGGGAGGGCATTTCGCCCTCCGAGTATCATCCTGGAGCTGAAAACTGCGTTGCTGCAGGAGTGGAACCGACTGCCACAGGGTCTCCTCAACTGCCTTGTGTCCAGTCACGCTGTGCAACCTGTCTGACTGTGAGAAAGGATCCCATATTAGACTCATTTTCTGTTTGATCTTTCAACGTAGATATTGGACATTCCTACACCGATGATCTTTACTGACAATCATGCGTGTGTACCACGACTTTTGATCTCTTGCCCTGCTATAACTGTCATTAAAATCTGTCCATTGGTTTTTCAGAAATTGGATAGAATGTGCAAATTCGCTTAATTTTGCACACGAGAGTACTACTCGCATCACTAAATATTTGCTTCTTTGTGGACCTAACATTTTGGAGGGATTAGAAGCGGTCCTTAAAGCTTGTTTTGCAAAAGAGCAAGGCCATCCAATCAGCGACGAAAAAAGCAATGATTGAAGGGGTGGTGTGTGTATTTTTCGTCGCTGATAAGCCGGCCTATCCGCTCCTGCTTGGTTCTAGTGTAAAACAAGCGAAAGAATTAGCATTAGATAAGTCACTGGAAGGATTGTCTAAAATGAGCAATAAATGTGTATGTTTATGTATTTCAATATTCCATATTATGTATTTTTTACTTCATTTTTATTTCATGTTAAAAATTTTTATTTCTGACTTTTATAATAAATTGAATTTTTTTGCGAGTTATCAGGTATAATTTGAAGCTATATTGTTTTTACAACGATTCATTTTCTATTTATTTTGGGACATTATTGTAAAAAGAAAACAGTGTAAACATTGCTTACCACTGATAATCGAAAATGCTGTTTCGCATGATGGAAACAAGCTTGTAAAAGCTCTGGAAGATCGTAATGTTCTGCGGCGCATATTAATCCTGGAATTGTCTCGCAAGTCAGCGGACAAGAACCGCTTTGTAAGTACTCCATGAGAATCATGAAAGTCTCACTGTCGAACTCGATGATGTTGAACTAGAACAAGTGAAAGATTAAAAAGCACTCTTAGTCACCTACAAATGAAATTGGTTATTCAATGTAAGATAATATTCATGTGAAACGGCTCTTCAATTTTCTTACAACACGCAAGCGAAATCTTAAATCTTCCATATTTTAGTGAATTTAATGTGTTCAATTTTCTGTACCTATACAATGAATTTATTTAGTACCTGCAATACATAGTAAATATTAGGGGGGGGGGCGAAATATTCAATTTTCTTTTTACAATTCATGTTATAATATTTTTGGAAAGTATTTAATTTCTGTTATTGTTAACGTTTTATGTTTGGACGCTGAAATGATGTTCTTATTGTATTAATTTCCTTTATATTTCCTATATATATTCATAAAAACACCTATTAGAAATGAAATAGGAATAATAGCTTCATAATTTTTATCAACTTAACGAATATCTATTTATTTTTTTATCAAAATCACTTAACTAACCTCCACTAGAACACTCATAGAAATTGGTATTCGGCTTTTTCAAGTTGAAAAATGATTACTTATATCGGAACACTAGGAAGAGGGAAGCAAAATTGAAAAATCTTAATAGAAAGGAAATAAAATTATAGATAGAAGAATAGATTTTTAGTTAATATTTTTATCAAGGTCTTGGCTGTGGGCTATATTTTTACATGCATAGCCACGTAGATGCATTATTTGAATATTTTTTTCAAAATACTTAATGTAGTTACTACTTAGACGATCTTGTTCAACGGATTGTGTAATAGCTGTAAATTCTAGTGATTTAAACAAAAAGTTAATTTTCAAAAATATTTTTATCATTAATTTTGAAAATAACACTCGTTACACCGATTAGGTTTCCATATTTGATTACAGTATGATAAAGCTCTTTTGCATTAATTAAGAATTACTCGCATTTCTATGATTAAACATTTTCAGAACTGAAGAAATTTTGTAAAATTTTATAAAAAATACACTTTCTCAATTATTTTTAATTTCTAATAATTAGTTGGATGAGTAAATTAATTTATTCATAAAGCTTATTAGATAGACATAACCGAGGATGATATGTAATGACTTCGGAAGCAAATCTAGTTCCTTTTGTGTGTACGAATTTAAGAAACGTAAGATCTGGATGGTAGTCTCTTTAATACCTTGATATTGGACATGTTACTCGAATGCAATATCATTACGTCGTTCATATTCAAAATCATCCAATCATCAATCGAGCATCACCAAAAGTGGCAATAAATCAAATGAGTTCTTAACTAGAAGTATTTTTTTCTTCTGCACTAAAAACCCTCTCCTATTCACTTTTTAAAAAATCGCTTAGAGTTGTTTGAGCACTTAAAGAAACGGTTTCACAAGTCAATATCGGCTAAATTTAAAAATACATATTCAAGCTATCGTTCGACAGATTTATTATTCTATCTCTTTGAATCAGTTATCACACAATAAGAAAAACAATTTACAATTTGAAACATGATTCTATCGTAAGTACCCAAAACCTGTATCTCAGCATTTCCATCAGCAAATTTTGCTCCATTAAGACGAGTTAATTTTTCTTTGTCGGTAGGATATATTTATGTAGTGTCTTAAAAACAATTTGGCATCTGATTTTTATTCTTATAATTTAAATAAAATTTGACTATTCACTCGAAGTCAATTTGATCAAATAATATACTAAATGTATGTAGGTCACAAATTTAAATTTGCCTTTCAGATGATATCACTCCTCTCTGTAAAATACAGTCGCAACACAAAGTACAAAATGTTAATAGAGGGAAAAGTAAATTTAAATTACACATTCTGTGACAGTCTTAAGTAGCTAATGAAAAATTCTGTTGTTTAAATATAAGAATTGTGATGAGTCTACGTAAAGAGACGTACGGACTTTTAACCTCCTGGTGATTGGTCTCGACGAGGCATCTCGACATTAGCTAAACTGACTAGATCTTGATGAACGAGATATTACGTCATAAGAAATCTGACCAGATCTTGATCTCGTCATCAAAATTCGACAGTATCTTGACGACGAGCTCTCTCGTCATTAGCAAAATAGCTCCGATTTTGATATCTCGTCAAAACAACTTGAAGTGTTAACTTAATATTGAGTTGTGCCACTATTCTAGGGGGAAGTAAAGTAACTAGGGCGAGTAATAAAACAAGTTGAACCTCTGTCTGGCTCAGTTTCGCTCTGTCCACTTTCCCAGCATCAGCACACATGCTTAGTGTCACTTCTGTTGCAGCAACAGATTGTCTACGCTCTTTTTCTTTTTCTTTACCTATGTAAAAAGGGAAGAAAAGTATTTGGCAGTTCTGGTCTATATAAAGACAACTTAGGAGAGGATTTTCTTACCTGTACAGATAGCTTCATTTCGTTTTTCATTTACGTTTACTTTTAATTATACTTCCTGTGTAGATCTTGTTTCGGTTACATGTGAAACCTTTTTCGTTACAAAATAATGCTTCGGTTCAAGCATAAAATATTTCCAAATAGCACTCTGTTCAGGAAATACGACGTCGTTTGTTGCTTGGCTTTTTATAGGATAGAAATTTGCCACGAAAATTCGTTAAATCATATCAATAGGAGGAATTAAAATTTTCCCAGCTATGAGGTATTCTATTTAAATATGTTGATAAATCCTAGAATTTAACTGTAACAGAGCGAATGTCTGGTACGTTGATCAAGTTATGTCACTTTTCTTATTTAAAGGTGGCGTTTTAATACAACTAGAGAGAGCTGGAAAGTTACCCATTAAAATCGAAGCATGCGCTCATTCAAGATTTTGTATCCCGTACTTAACTTTTGGAAGGTATTGTATATAGATACACACTGTGGAACGTACAAAATTACTTAAGGATTTAGTTATTGGGAGTCCAACTGCGTAAATAAGATAAAAAGCCTAGATGATATTAAAAGTTCCAATTTTAATTTGATGAGTTAATTTTTGAAAGATTTACACTAACGGATTAATAACCTTTAGATTTTAAAATACACTGACGAGCCAAAACATTATGACCATCCCCACATTTTTCAATGAACTCGTCTGGATGATGTGGTGGGCACGTGATTAAGTGAGAATGGTATTTAACTGCTGCTGGAGAAGGTAAGTAATGATTCTTGCATTTACTTTTGCGAGTGATGGTAAAAGCTGCTTACCTAAGCGAATTTGATAGAGGGCAGATCATAATGGCCCGAAGACTCGGATCGAGTATCACCGAAACTGCACGACTGGTAGGTTGTTCTCAATCTGCCGTTGTTAGTATTCATGCAAAGTGGATAAATGACGGTGACGCCAGCAGTAGACGCCAAGGTGGTCGTCCACGCGTCATCAAAGAAAAAGGACGTCGGAGACTTAGTAAAGCAAAATAGGCGCGAGACAGTTGCTCATCTGACAGCCCTATACAATGCAGGTCCTTGCGCAAGTGTTTTGGAACACACAGTTCAGCGGACACTGTTGGATATGGGACTGTGCAGCAGACGTTCCACTCGTGTGCATCTGTTAACCAAGCATCATTGTCAACTACGTATACAGTGGGCCCGGGAACATCGAGACTGGATCATGGATGAGTAAAAGAGAGTTGCCTGATCATATGAATCCCGATTTCTCATTCATCACGTCGATGGTCGAGTCAGGGTATGCCGTCTGCCAGGCGAACAGTTGCTCCCCTCTTGTACAGCAGGTCATACACAGGATGGTGGTGGCGGTATTATGCTTTGGGAGACGTTCTCATGAGCGACTCTGAGTCCCTTAGCTGTCGTAGAACAGACCATGAACGCTGCGAACTATCTGTCCATCATTGCGAATCAGTTGCACCCTTACATGGCGTTTGTCTTCCCAATTGGAAATGGAATCTTCCAGCAGGACAACGCCCCATGTCAGAAGGCTCGGATTGTGTTGGAGTGGTTCGAGGAGCATACTGATGAATTCCACTTAATGTCCTGGCTACCTAACTCGCCGGATCTTAATCCGATAGAGCACATTTGGGGTGCCATGGACCGGCAGCTCAGAGCTCAAACACCACCATGTCTGAATATCTCGACTTTGCGTTACCGCTGCTTAGACAGTTGGTACAACCTGTCTCCAGTCATGTACCAAGAACTTGTGGCATCTATGCCCAGGCGAGTTGATGCTGTTCTGCCGGCCAAAGGTGGCGCATGCGTTATTGAGTAGGTGGTTATAATGTTTTCGCTCTTCAGTGTATAAAGGATGCGTGTATATATATTTTCTATACAAATCTACACCGTTAGACCAATCGATAGCAAATTTGGTAAACTTGTACTTTAGAGCTGTGCGAGAAACTGGCTAAAACTTAATCACCTTTCCATTTGTCCTAGGGAGCTGAAAAAAATTCGAAATCGTATAGAAATAACATTGAGAAAAAAAAGCGATTGCTCTTTTTATGCAGCTTAGGTTGTTTTACCAGTGTTGATCAAAGAACAAGTTTTTTCCATAATAAATTAAATTACAGCATTTATGTTTCAACTGACATTTTATTTCTTTCCATGATGTGAATAAGTTATAGATATTTGATTGATGAAGAAAGAATATTTTGAAATATTTAATTTTGCATAACTTACATTTTATAATGGAACACGAAAAGCCCAAACAAAAAACTCATTGATCATAAAAGCGGTTTTTTTGCTACTCGGTAAGTGGCAATGTCAGAATTAATTTTTATTTTTTTAGTTTGATTTTGAATTCTGTGTTTGCGTATTTGGGCTCACAGTTAGATGTTGCGGTCTTTTTACAAGGATCGGAATTTCGCTTATGTTTGTATTTATGCGTTTCGATAAATTACCTATTGCAGATAATTATTAGGAGTCATATTTTAATGATTCATTTATTTCCTGTAAAATATCAGATATGGGTAGTTTCTTGGCAGTATGTGCATATTTAAAGCAATTTTTCTTAAATATTTGATTGAATACGTGATGATTTTTTTTGTAGATAATTTTTCAGGAAAATTCTGCATTTTTTCAAGGATTGGAACTTTGTTTCCGCTTGTATTTATGTGTTCCGGTATATTACCCATTGCAGGTAGAAAATTATTTAGGATTAAGATAGATATTAAGGATTTATTTCCTGCAAATATCAACACTTTTTTCAGAAATTTACTTTTTTTCATCTGAATTTCGCTTCTGTTTGTACTTACATATATGTCTTAGTCTTTTACACATTACAATATATTATTGTGGAATTAAATATATATATATGTGCATCTAAAGTAAATTATAGAAGCTATGAAAAAGTTAAAACGAAGTAAAAAGTATTTTCCGTACAACTTAAATTATTACATTTTTATTTTAAAGAAAAGTGATAATTCTAATTTAGTTTAACATTTAACCATTTCAACCCGAGGGACGCCAGGTGTTTCAGCTAGTTTCTTATAAATTAGAAAAATGTTTGTTTTAAAATGTTTTGCTTTATAAATATCGATACGGTTTCTTCCAAAAGTTAAGCACTTAATATAAAATCTCGAATATCGAGCTCATGCTTGGATATTAGGGGGTGAAATTTATTCCGAAATTTAATTCGAGTATTCAAATATGAAATCAACTGGCAATTAACTCTACTTTAAACTTACAAATTAGACGTACGAAAAAAAAAAGAGAAACGTTTTTGCTTAACTTTAATTGAATCAATTGATTACTAGGATTTGGAAGATGTGGGTTCATGGGACAAGATGGTCAATTTCTTTTCTGTCACCGTTAACTGGCGTCATTTTTCGTTCGGGAAGACAGATCCAAACAAGTGGAATCTCTTTTGGATACTTTGATGGTCCCTTTGAGTGATAAACCAATCCAATCAATACATAGCATTATTATGCAATTGCCAAAGTTGGCACTACGTGGGGACGTGCTCTAAAATGTCCAAACGTTAGCGTGGTGTGGAAGTTTGGAGAGTGGGGTGGTAGCTCAGGTGTGACCTCTTCATCTGATCGTGGTTCAAAATTAGCAGCTGTTGCCCTCGGATCTTTCCCAATGGATCCCTGACCGTTGTCAATAGCGTTGTGTTGCTTCAGTGTTAATTCCACTATCTACATACTGAAGTTAGCACTATCAATCCGAGAGGTGTGAGAGTATGTGAAGCGAAAGGTTTAGGCGCTATTTGAACTTCCTGGCCAGATAAAGTTGAGTCTTGGAGTAGCTCAGTAGAGCAATCTGTAGTAGTCAATCTCAGTAGAGCAATCTGTAGTAGGAGAGTCTGTAGTAGAGCAATGTTCTCTATATCCACAGATTAATCCCTCTTTGCCCCATAGTCGTAGCGTACGCATTTGAGAATCGGGAGCGCCCTATAACAGCACGCCTTTAGACATGGGTATTGTTGGTGTGTTTTCTTTCAACCTGCATAGGCGGTACTGTGCGGCGAGAAGGCAATCGACCGTGGTTCAGTTAATTCTTGAATAGGTATGAAAGCTCGTTAAAAGAGTTGCCAAATCAAGGCCACGAATTGTTTTCCCCACTTCAACTCGTTATCACTACTTTTTGTACAGAATGATGAACTTGGGTCCTGATTCAACTTCCTTCAAATTATGTTAACTAGTGTTTCAAGTATAAAATTATAGTTTTCTTAAAATAGACTATTTAGAGGGCGAAGTTCTTTCCTTTGAAAATTGTAGAAATCAACTGTCAACCTAAGAAAGGGATTTTCAGTGTAAACAAACCAGCAAAGATTTTACTTGTGATGCATGCATAATCCTTGCATCATGCATATCGGCGTTAAATGCAGTTTGTCGCCCTTTTGGCATTTAATCTAATTGGTCATGTTTTCAATTCGAAATTTATTCTTTATAGTTTTTACTGGCTAGAGGCTAAAATCGTAACCACCTGAATCCGCGCTGAAGACGCCAACTGTAGAAGCGCCTATCCCCTAACCTATCACCTATTTTAAAGAATAGACTGTCTCCTCGCGGGTTATACTGACATCCTATCAAAAATGTTTAGATCCTCCAACTAATCAAAAGCTGCAAACTCTAGAGGAATGGCATTGAGTGCTGCTCTGGATCACCTTACTGAATCGCCGATACCATCAAAATAAAGATGACACATTCCATAATAAAACCCACTTTTTTTCTCTCCAAATGTATGAAATGTAAAATGAGCATTTAAAAATAACAATTTCTTACCTGATGTAGCTGATAAGTAAATATATCTTTTCTTTTTGTATCTTCAGTTTTTCAGACTAATCGAAATGTTTTCACTTACCTTTCTTACTAGTAAATAAGTGATTTACACTAAACAAGTCTTCCATGCCTCATTTCCCTTGCCAGAGTAATGCACAGGAATTTTTATTACCAATACTCAAAACAACTCATCGTTTCACAATTGCTATTTGTGAAAGATGGAAAATCTGTTTACATTAGCCTTTATGTACCTCCATTTTAGGTGAATACTTGTAAGCTGCATTCAAACAGCATTATTCACTAAAATATTGCAAAAAAGTTACAATATTTACCATAGAACATTAAGAATGATCCCATTAACCCCCCTTGAAGAATTTATTTAAGTATTTTGCAATTTTGTTTAAGGTTTTGCATTTATCATATTTCCATAGTATTACATGTCAATTTTATACTTTCACTGGAGAACACAGGTAACATTATTTTAACAATTAAGTTATTTTTCTATTGTATGTAGAATTAACAAGTTTTGCGAGTGACACGTTTTAGGTTTCTTAAAAATTTGAAATAATTCTGTTCATAAAAATTTCTTATGTACTAAAATGTGTAGTATATATATTTAAGTTCATGATTAACTGTTATTTTTCGGTAAAAATGAGCCCAAAATTTAAGACATGTCATTTTGATTTTAATATTGACATAAATTATTTACTTTTTCCTGGATTTATTTGAGATTCTGTAACCATTTGTTTAAGTCTTATTCTTTATAGCTTTAGGATTCACCAATGATTGTGATAAAACTTCCAATGTGAAATTCTTCATTTCTTAATAAACAACGCATAATTATTATAATTCAAACTGGCATGTGTAAAAGTTTTTTCCAATTGAAAAAAGTCATAAAATAAAATTCTTTTACTATCCCTAACTTTAAAACAGGCCTCGAAATAGGTTTTTTAATACAGGAGCACCTTGTGCACCTAAGTTTTTAAAATTAGGTGCACAGATTATATTTTAGGTGCACATTTAAAAAAACGTAATGTAAGAGCATTAATGTAATGTAAACTACTTTATTAGTTGGGTATGTTTAGATAGGTTAGTAGTAATAAAAATATTTAAACTAATTTTTTTATCTGCGAAATTATTAGTTACAAACATTTAGTCAACATCAGACATTGGTGGGCAAAAAAACATAAAAAATAAACGAGTACACGATATTTTAAACAGATAAAATCTGATTTTAAAGATAAATAATGAAAATATCTGTTTTCGATATGCAGTGGCCAGATAATTCTAAGGAATTCCTTCGGCTTTACACTTCATTGAAATACAAGGTGTTTACAGAAATCCGGGATGCCTATAGTTCTCCGGTGGTCACGTGGTCTAAATTTTCCCTTCTGCGACAGTTGCTTCAACAGAGCCATTTGGAAAAAGTTTCGATCATCGGAAAGTTCTAGTGGCAGCAGCAAAAATAAACCTTCCTCCTGTATAAACCCGTTACGGTCTAGCGATTTTATTTTTGCATAGTGTGTATTTAGGAATTTTAATTACGTTCCTTTAGAGCGAGAAAGGTCGATACTAATATTTTGTTCAAACATAAAAATAACGTAAAACACGTCCACCCTTTTTTTAACGTTAGGTGCACCGCGTGCACCTAACGTTACCTGGTGGGGGAAAATTAGGTGCACAATTTTATTTGCATGTGCACCGTGCATCTGTGCACCCGGGTATTTCGAGCCCTGCTTTAAAATATTAAATTATTTTGGAAAATTGTGGTACATTTTCCAGCAGACTAATGCTTTAAATGTTTTCGTTGCATGAAACTCAAGAAAAATCCAATGCTTCGTTGAGACAAATGGATCCTTGGGGTTGGATCTGTCTCCAATGTCCCGTTGTGTTGCTCCAGTGAAGACGTTAATTAAATTCCGAATTCTATTCGGATTGGTTTGACTTGAAACAAGTGTGGTAAACACGCATAAAATACCATAATAGCACACTGAAAATAAATCTACGTCAACATACCACCCCATAACATTACAATCAGATGCTATATGTCAACATCAATTGATCTTACATCAAGGGTTGCATTCCATTAATTGAACTCTGTGTAACATTTAAAAACAACAAAGTTTGGTACTCGTAATTCCAACACATCGTGCTAAATAAATAACTTAAAATTGAAATGATAGATGAGAGACAAGATGCACCATAAACATTAACATACACAATCATCTTGAGGTAACAAATATTCACAACTGCGTGCACTCGGAAACATTGAGGTATTTCTGTCAAGAAAAAAAAAAGGAAATACATTTTTTTGCCTTCTCTCGTAGTTAAGTAATTATCGTGCATGTATAGATTCTTCTCAATATAACGTTTGACATGCTTAGTAGGTGCTGTCTTAATTTATTTACACTTAGTTGCTCATTTTCCAACGTAATTTTTTTTAATGGAATGTTACAGTACTATTGACATGTCTAATTAGTGCTTATAGTAAGGATTAATTCAGTTGCGAAAGCTTTTTTAATCACTACACTATTTTTAGCCTTATAAAGAATCAACAGCTCAATAATAAACTTTGTACTTAAAATCAAACTAATTTTAAAATCATGTAGCCTCTCGAAATTTTAAAATTCAATTACCCCAATATTTCATTTAAAAATTTTAAAATACTAGTTTTATACTTACTGTTACAACGCTTTTGTAACCTGATCTATTGTAGATCGATAAAAATCAACATGAATGCTTGAACATGCAAAAGTTGAATTTAATCATATAAGGCAACTACTACAGATCTAAATGAAAGTATTGAAAGAGATAACATTAATTTGAGTTTAAACATATATTTATATGCCTTTAAATTGTACCAACTTAAGCAATAAACTCATGTAAATGTTCTATAATTTGTATAAAACGTGTAATTGAACATAAATGAGCACACTTATCATGATACACATGCAAATACAACTTATTAGTGACATCGAACATTCACTTAAGGCCACCCGGTAGGTTAAGATTAATAAACAATTTTCACTAATTGTTTTTAAAATTATAGATAGAGTTTATCTCTAGTGTTTTAAATACTTCTGAAGCATTACTTTAAAGCATTCGAGCACTAAGAGCTGCTTTTAAGATAATTTTTTGAAAAAATATGCATAAGATTAGAGAAAATCTTACAAAATGTACACATTTCACAAAAAATGAAGGGAATTCTGATATCTTAAATGACCCCTTATCGTTTGTCCTATTTCGAGATACGTGATTCCGAGTGCTTTTGAGAATCGAATGAATTGGAAAATTTTGAACAGCGCGAAAACCGCCGTCTGATTTCACGACTGCAGTGTCTTATGGCCGTGAGGTTAGCGATACCACTTGGGGTATGCAATTGGAAATTTGTGGAACGAATCACGTTTTTTTGTGTATTAAATTAATATTTTGGTTTGCCATTTTTGTAGAATTTTTTATGTATATTTGCATTTGATTTGTATTAAATGTAGGGTCAGGTGTAAAAAGTTTTTCTGCTAAAGTGCTAATTTTTTCAATTAGTATTGTAAGAGCTCCATTAAGGGTTTTTAAATTGGTTTGTATATATAAAGTCGATGCGATTAAAAGTTGGTCAGACAAATTGAGGAACTTTAGATCGTAATTTCCGATACAAACTTTAACTCATATCTATAGATGTTACTATTAGTTTTTAAATTTGAAAACATCACAGGAAACCTTAGAATGTAGTCTTTCTTACGGTACAGTTATTTTTGAAATTGTTTAATAAATCAATTTGATGCGATAAAAAGTCGGTCATACAAATTTCGTTTCTTTTAGATCACGGAGAGATAGCGTAATTTTTTCTTCACGGAAATTAAGGTTACATTTCTAAACTAACGGGTTTACGAGATATAAAATTTATCGTAGCAACAATTACCAAAGCAACGATTTTTTTACTTGGCCGTTTAAACTCGCTGTAACGTTATGGAGCGAAGGCTCCATGACCTAAAAAGTCTTGCTTTTTTCTCGACTCGCTTTTTCCGCTCCATTCTCAGACGGTTTCCCGAGAAAGTACAGATCAGAAAATTAGAAGATTAACATGGCTTATTCAAAATTGTACAGGGAACAAGATGGAGAAGAATTTTTATTGATGCGGCTATTAATTTAGGGTTTATTAAGTGTTAAAGTAAAAAAAGGGGAAATCACTAGCGAAAGTAGTCTTAGCTTTCAAAACAAACCAAATGGGATTGCGTAGCAATCACCGGGGGTTGGCGAGCGTTAACGAGCAGGGAGCGAATCCCTCGCTGTGACGTCATGAACGGAAAGTCAAATCAGGATTATACGAATTATTAAGATAGCTTCGCGGATGCACAGGAGATTGACTCTGCAAAAGGAGTGTTGATTTGCGAGCGTAGGCGTGCAGGGGGCGGAGCCCCCTAGTATTTAAATATCGTGTTGTGTGGATACTGTATATCTATACCAATTGCAGACACAAAATTTCTTAAGGGAAATTTCTGTGAGACAATCAGAGAAATATTAGGGAATTTTTTGCAAGGATTTTATTGCCACCGAGAGATCAATCTCCAATATTTAATAGATTTCAGTTCAACGAAAGATAACATGCACGAGTTGTGAGTACATCGATTTTCCCTACTTGTTATTGGCCTACTCATTTATGATCTGCAAACTGCATCATTTTTATTGGAGTGTGCAAGGTTTTGAGTCTTCCAATGTACAGAATGGCGTTAGTCCTATTGAAAGACCATTTGGAAGAGCAACGGAATAGAAACCGGAGGGTTGTGATTTCAAACCCAACCGTCGTGAACAAAGGGCGCAAATCTGTCGTAGCCTCAGATGTCCTTACGTTGGCATGGTGTTCGGAGAGTGGGGCGCCAGCTCAGGTGTGGCCTCGTAATCTGATCGTAGTTCTAAAACACGTGTTGTTGTCCTCGAATCTTTCCCATCGGGTTTGATTCTGGACCGTCACCAATAGCCCGTTGTGTTACTCTAGTGTGATGTAAATTTTTAAATTACCATTACCATGTTTAAAGTCAAGCAATTCACTGTTTCTAAAAGTTTTTAAAAACTGATTATGGTCACGAACAGTCAATGTACTAGTTTTGTTCAGCTAAGAGCAAGTTTCATCTCATACCCAATTATTCAACCAAAAACTATAAACGAAACCCAAACAACTGTTTTTTCAAACACAGTTCTGAACACGTTTGACCACTTCTCGTACACCTCGCGCACCATTTTGAATACGTAAAATGCTTATACCATCCATAAACTTGCGTATAAACTTCGCATCGAATTTTCTTGAACAGACGAATGTCAATTCCTTTATGCAAGTACAGAGCTCCTTTCTAAAATAACTAATAAATGGTCAATGGGTTCCCTGTGCTGAATCAATTGTATGTTCCAAAGTGATGGAATATTTTGAAATCATTCTGAGGGAAGAGTAGCAATCTGCGAGAGTTATAAACTCGATCGAACGCAAGACCGTAGTGTTCATGGGCCTGGTGCAAATCTGTCGTGGCCTCAAATAACCTCACGTTGGTGTGGAGGTTTAATGAGTGGGGAGCCATCTGACCGTGGTTCGAAATGGCGAGGTTTGGTCATCGAATACTTCGTAATCTTCGCCACTATGTGTTGCTTCAGTGCGACGGTAATTCTACCCAACTATTAAAATGGTGCTGACAGCTTTGAACGCACTTTCCACGATTACAAAACGCTTGGATTCTCGGATTGGATCGGGAAGGAATTTTTTTAGCACACTAGAAATAAATACAGATTGAGATTTTTAAAAAAATCACTAAGTTCTGTAAAGTTGAAATATGGGATTGTTAATTGGGAGCGGTAGAATTCTGAATAATTGATAATTAGTTATTAGAAGTTACAAAATCGCCAACAATCACTTCAATATCTGCGATCAGGCGACTAAAAGAAACGAATGTGTATATACATTTGATTGTAACTTCATTCTGCTTATTACTTGATGTTGTCTTTCTTAAGTTCGGAGCCTATGGTACAATTAGCGATTCTACTCGGAGCAAATAAACACAACCAATGCAGAGTTTGCGTCAGTAGAAATAGGGGTTCTTCTATACAGAGGGCGCTGATGTATTGGTAATTCCTTTTGGTACTTGTCATGTTACTCGAATATCATTTCAGAGTATCCTAAAAATTAGTTATTGACGGTTAGTATTTTTCTTTTTCGTTAATTTATGGTTTACACTGGAAAAATCTTTCCTGAAACATCAGCTTATATAACCATATAGAAATAAAGTTGTACCGATATGGCAATCTAAAACTCCATTCAAATTTCCCAACCGAACTCGACGCGGCTCAGTGAGTTTGGTCACTGCACTAGCAGCCTGTGAGCTGTCGGTGGCGTCGGTTTGATTCATGTAACTACCCTGGTTGTATGTCCCTCCTGTGTCAGTAAAAACTTTGATTGTGTTAGTTGAGGGAAATAACATTTCTTTGCCAGATCTACGGTCGGTAAACCGATGAGTTTGCATTCGGTTCCACAGATCCAGGCATGGATATTCATAGTTTTCAGTTGGTAGTGAAATGACATTAAAGCCAAGGCATGTGCAAGTTGAGTAACCTAGCGGGTGCCCTTGAAGCCTAAGTGGAGTGCATAACGTTTGAAATGAAGGAACTGAATAAAATGTGAGAGCATCAAAAGCCATATACCAGACTACACCAAACACTTACAATCGAACTCACTCTGCCAACGCTTGAGACCAGCGGCGTCCGCGCTCAGAGGACTCTTGGAGCGGCTGCCCATTCCCCATCCGGCCCAGTTACCAAGGCGAGAGAAATAACGGAAGACGGTTGGAGTCTTGGACCTCACCGAGTCGTGTGGATCGGGTACCTGCACACAAACAACGCACTCAGAACATTTCAACACATGCCTATTGCAATAGCAGCTGTCTCAATTATGGATTGGGCCCAAAACAATAATCTGCGCTTCCATGCTCTTACGACATGCTGTCTATTGCATTAGAAGGTAGATAGCTCTGGACTCAAACACTTCCCCAGTGTGCGGAATTGTATTTGGACCATCACGGGAACATATCATAAGGTAGGTGTTCCAAATATCTCTTTCTCGTATTTGCAAGCTACGAAATCTATGGAGTTACCTTGACGGTCTAGGGTTTTGCCACACGTAGCGCCCCCGTTCCAGCAATATCAACAACCCTATTGGATCTCAAGTATTTTTTGTCTCCAATACATTCAGAGAATATAAAGGTAAGTGTTTCCAAATTGTAATTTCGCTTAGATGACTTGAAAGTACTAAATGTATGTATGTATGCTCTACTAGCAACTCGTTTTTAATAGAAGCTCCTAATTTCGCCTGATGGGTGGTAAGAGGAACAGGCGATATTAGGAACCCACTCTGGAAAATTCTCCTGGGAAACTTTTTTAGGTTTGACTAGTTAACTTAAACTGACATAAGTAAAGAAGGTATATGATCTCTGGAAACCAAAAGAGAATAGTTTCTAGTGATATTCATTTAGTTTCCAGCTTGATTTCCCAACCCTGAGATACAGAGAAATAGTTAGGGTAGGTGATATTTTGAACACCTACCCTACATTGATTTCTTCTGGAGATATATCAAAGCCATCGTGTACGTGACCTCTTCGACATCATCGCAGGAGTGTTCGTGGCTGCAAGCATACGAACATGTCAGGAATTTCTGAACATGTAGGCAATCGTGCTCTCAAACGTGCATTATTGTGCATACGTGTACAAACATGCATTTCATTTGAGAACATGCATCCCTCGCCAATACCCTTTAAAGTTTGAACATTTGAACTACATGTATACTGGTTTATCAATGGACGTTTCGTTCACGTATGCGCTCAGTAGGGCAATTCTTGTGATGGCTCAACTAAGACCCCATTGTATATGTGGGTGGATGTTTTGTTGAAACTACATATTTGGCTATTCATTGGTAATAGTATATTTTTTATTTACCTTTCCAGTTTTAAGGGGCTCAGTGAGTTTCCCCACAGCGAGTTATAGGCTGCAGATTCGATTCCTGTAATTTACCCTGCGTGTATTTCTTCGTGTGTTTAGAACTTTCCTTGTGGTGTACGTCCATTCACACTGTCTTGTGTTTGTCACTTGCTCATAAAACCCTACCAACCAGTTTGGGCGTCCTCCATACATTGTGCCAATACAAGGGTGCCTAAGAGGCAACGCTCATCCAGGAGGATAATATCAGTAGCAAACCCTTAAAATCAGGTTATGGGTAGCGTAAACAAACATGAGCAATAGAGCTTTCATAAACTAATAGAAACAATGAAGGATTTCGCTTATTGACACCGGCGATCCCATGAAATAGAACCGAAACTTCCGATTGAAGTTTTTAAACGTGTTCAAGTATTCTTGTCTGCTACAGTTTTCGTCGTAATTTAATCATTAACACATAGTCAGTAGATAGAGCATACAATATGGAATGTCATACAGTATTGCTAATTTATGAAATTATTAATGATTCAAGTCCCCACTTATTTCATTGGATTTACTCGCTAATTGTATAGATTAAAGTGCAACATCTCGAAATATACATCAGACTGGCTGAACATTATGAGGTGGATACGTTATCGGGAAAGATGTAAATATACACTCACACACACACTGCCAAAAGTTAAGCACAGAGAGGAAAATGTTAATTTCCAGAAGCCATTCTGAATTTGAGAGGCTGCAATTTGCTGCAGAGGTAGATAGAAGTATGCAAATGTGTTATGTAACAACCAATAACGGTTTCGTGTCGAGAAATATGCAAAAAAAAGACAGTCATATAAGAAACCAGCATTGTGAAGGGTTAGAGAAGTTGCATGTAAGTGCTGATAAAAAGTGTTCAGAACTTTCATACAATTAGTTTTCAAGACAGACGTGTTTCTATGGCTTCCAGAAGACGAGTGGTATATAATATCTGTGGGACGCCTTGAAGCAGGGCAATCAATCACTGATGTTGCTCTTTTCTTCGGCTTCATCATTCCGTCCTTTCACGATTATGGAAACAATTCCAAACAAGGCAAACAGTTGTCCGAAGACCTGTGGCCGGTCGCCCAAGGGTTACGACCCCCGCGCAAGATCGATATGTTGCTGTTGTAGCGAAGCGGAATCGAAGAAGTACCTCCACACGTGTGACATCTAATGTGTGCCGAAGGCTACACATGAATGGACTGTACGGCCGGGTACCACGAGTTTATACTCCTCTATCCGTCCAATCCAGAGGGGCACGATTAAAGTGGTGTCTATCAGACGTGAACCGGGATTCCGTCTATCAGACGTGAGGATAGCTCAAACCTGAGCTGCTGATCTGGAGCGGACGTGAATTTCGAAAAGAGCTCAACCAAGCGGTCATTGAATTTTCGAGCTCACTTGAACTAGGAAACCTTTCTCGCCCGAGTAAAGACTGGAGAAGGGCTCACCCGAGCCGGATAGTCAACTTGGAGGTCCCGAGGTAAAGGACAATTCACCGTGTTCGGCAAAATCAGTCACCTGGGCTCTGCCTGCATATATACGCGACCTACATATCTGTCAAAGCTGTTCATACTTGTCCATAATAAATATTTTAGCCCAGACCACTGCGAACGATCTCTTGTAGTAAACGACGCTACCATTTCCAACACGTCACAGGGATGAGCTCGCAAAGTTGAAAATCTCCACATTTTATCTGTGAATGAAACTATTGAGTTCACAGAACGTAAACAAGCATCGTCGTTTACATTATCATTGACGGAGTAAAAGAATGATTAGGTCCTTGATAGTATAAGCGAAAAGCTAGAACGCTGGAAAGACAAAACCATGCGTCCAAGTTGTAACGTCCATAGCAATGACTGACGTTGGTAAACATCGGTCGTAAGCCCCGAAATATATAGATGGGCTGGTCTCTATCCAGATGATCTTTAAGGGGTTCAGTGAATCGTTGCAGAAAGAAGTTTTTGGTGTTCGGTCGAGACACCCACATCCCAGGGGCACCAATTGTAAATTCCTGTGTTTTGAAATAAACGTTAGTTGAGTCGTAATTTTAACCGTGCTTTTTGGCATACCACTTGTCCACTACGTTACAAGATCTGCAATGGTCCCAAGAGCTGCATTAAAGGAATCGTATATGTAGTTTACGAGTCTAGATATAACCATAGCGAGGTACTGTGGAGAACAGGAAGGATGTATTGCATTCCGACAAAAATGGCTAAAAGTATTCGTTCAAAATTGTAATGAAACGTAGATTTGATAATTTATGAAAATGTTTGAAACTTTTTCATACCTTTTCACATTGTATTTTAATCGAAATCATTTGAACGCTCTCATTGGATTGTAGAAATACGAAAACTATTAGAATTTCCAGATAAAGATCTTCAAGTACCTGTAAGAAATTGCTGGATTTGGCAGTACATATACTATCTCTTCTTGAGCCATCTGCTTGTGGTACTAAACATGGACCATACCCTGTAGTGAACCCATATAACATTTCCAGGAATACTCTAGAAATGGACAAAACCTTTAGAGCAAAGATATAAACACAATCTATATAAATAAGAATGGAGTGTTTGTTTGTACATTCAATATTTTCGAGTAATTTCAAGTTTTCTATCCGTTTTGGACCCTTCTGATGCCAAATCCGCTCTTTTCGCGTTTGGTGTCTGTCTGTCTGTCCATCTGTCTGTATGTCTGTATGTATGTGCGCTATACACATCCACACGGTTTAATATATTTTCATGGAAATTTGCATACAGTGAGTACTCATCTTCATTTAGTGAGTGGAATTGGTTGCGAAAGTCTGTCTGTCCGTCTTTCTGTTCTATGTTCGATTTTGTGTTTGTGTAGGCATCACATGAATTTTATTCCAGATATTTGATTGCAATGTGTTTTATTTTTTACATTATCTATTAGGTTAGTGAATGCAATATTAAACATTTCTTTACCGTTATATTTAGTTGAGTTTCATGCTAAAACACCTTAGTAAGTATACTTAAATCAACCATAATTTGGTAGTTTTGGAAAAATTGGATTGTATATTGAATATTACGATTACTTCGATTGCTTTACCAGTACAGCTAAAAAAGTAATTATTCTTCAAAAAATTATTTTTTTAATGGAAATTCAGCTCTTATATTTCATTTATTTCGAGTCTTATTTTTGTTCTTTGCGCAATGAAAATGATTTCCAAATATTTGGGACTACGATAGTTTTCAACGAACGGAAAGGAACAAGATCGCGCGAGCAGTGATATTTTCTGTTTCTTTCGCTCTGAATTAATTTCACATTTCTAAATTTTGTGCACTTTTAGTTGTAAGTTGTGGCAACTGTGCGAGATCAAGAGATAAAAATTGAATAGCAAATTAATATCTTTAGAACAATTTTTTCCGACATCTTTTATTTTGTTTTATTTCGCTGTTTTCTGTTTTAAATATTTTTTTTTAATAAATGTGTTTTCCTTCTCATCACAAGCAACACCACCACAAAGTATTCGACTTAAAAATGGCAGGTAAGTCGGAATAAATTTTCAGTAAATTTTAAGTGTAGTTATGCCATTATTGAAAGAATAATGCCGTTATTGAAAGAATAATAATTTTTAAAAAATCCGAACTAGAACTTTTGAAACATTAAAAAATTCGTTGTCATAATGACAGGAGAAAATTGCAAAATTTCACTTTGTCACATACCGAATGCAAGAGTGCCACAAGTAAAAAAATATTATTTTGTTGACTATGAGTGCGAGAGCATTCGTCGTAAGTCGTAATTATTATTAATTGAGTTGAACATGAAAAGAACTTAAGAAAGGGAATTCCAAATCTCCCTCAAAATCATCTTTTGTAGTAGTAACCTTAATGTCACCTTTCGTCATTTTGTAGCTTTTTTATACAGCAAGGGTACGATGTATGTGAAATTAATTACATGAATGGATATGCATCTGTAGGATTTGTGTCCAAAGTAAGTTGTAGAAATTATAAAGATGGCGAAAGGTATTCAAATAAATTTTTATTCTACAAAAAACATAAGTCATTATATATTTTGATTATCTCTTCAATTTATAGTAAACCAATTCAAACCGAGTAAGGTCGAGTATTTTGCAATTAATTTTATAAAAATGTTTTTAGTTCCTACGTATCAAAAATAGAGTTTCTTACTTTTGTCCGTAACTACAATACCATATTTGTGTAAGAAATGTAGCGTTACGATTGATTCTCATTCTAGTTTATGTGTCACAACTTATATTCTAGAAAAACTTCACTAACTATGTCGGTATAGTAATTAAAAGTTGGTTTCAGGTTCAAAAGCTGTCAGTGAACTCCGCTCAAGATTACTTTTTCAATGGACATCTTTTGTACAGAAATTATATTGATGGAATTGGTAAGTAAATTTTGGGACATTTGGGAAGATCTCCGGATGTCATAAGTTTGATTATTTTTAAAGTTAGGCTACACTGTGTTTACATGTTAAAAATAAACCTGCAAATATTTCACATTTCATTTTCAATTATCTCTACTCCCAAATGTTTTGGGACATAGCGTGCAACTTGATCGATCTGTTTAACGAATAATTTCTAAAGTACACATCACATCAAGTGAAGCTTAAGTGTCATACAGTCCATGACAGCATTGCATGGGTCGACAGTGTTTGCTGTATGTAACCAAAAATAAACTTACGTAATTTAAAACCTGAAAATGTCTCGCATGTACTACAGAATATACGAGTTTTGTGGGTTAACCATTTGAGAACTAAATCAATGGTCTCATTTGAGTATTTAAATAGATTTAAGGGCAATATTATGTTTTCTGTTGAAAAATATACTTTATAGCCTGTCTTTCTAAATCCTAAAGTAATCTTTAAAATAATGTTCACCTTTTTTTTAATTTGAGAATACGACTAATGTAATGGCATGGTTTGGAAAATGTAAGTAACATTGAAGTCTACCCACTTGGACACGTTTGAATGTACATACGAATTCCTATAATTTTTTGTACAATGTATTTTAAAACTATCAAAGTTTTTTCTTATTTTATTAGTCACGTAAATCCCAGAAAAAAATATTTTTAAACACTCGTATACACTGCTGTTCATTGAAAATGCAACACTAAAAAACGTTTGTTGGATTGATTGGAAAATTTAGCCAACGGGTAGTTTATCATAGCAAATTCAAATGATTAAAATCTGCCGATCATGCAAATCGGATATGCGTGTAATACAAGCTAGGATTATATAAATGGCGTCAAAAAGCAAATCCCACTGTGTCGGATAATTCAAATTTTGTTATTCTGTTAGAACGCAAACATGCCTCATCTCAAAACCTGAACAGTGGATAGTACTTGAGAGAGAAATCATTATTGGGTTGAGAAGGCGTTGAGAAAAAATATGTTCAAATCATGTGTACTCGGAGACAATGGTGAGAAGAAGGCTCTATGCATCGTCATGAGGGATCTGAAACATGTATGGAAACGTCAGAAAGGGAAGATGGGCACTCATGGCGATATCCACAACGTTAGTACAATGGAGACACATGAGGCGGTGATTTCGGAAGTGAGAGTTCATTGCTCGGCTACCACTAGTCTTATACCCTAGACGTCAAAAGCTCCAATGGTGTCAAGACAGTGGAGAAGGGGGTAAATTATTTTTCTGACGAGATACAATTGCGTGGACACCTTGTTCGTAGTTGCAGTGGGGAAAGGAATCTTGAAGGGTGCATTGCAGAGACAGTGATTCTCAGAATCGATCGGTTCACGCCATGTGCAAGCAGTTAGAACTTCTGAGGAATATTACTTTGGAATTACAGTTCTGTAATTTCATTGATTGATACATGAAGCACGCTCATGAATTGAATTCCTCTGACTCAAATTTTGGTTGGATTACATTTTCTTTAAACAGCAGTGTATTGGTATTCGTGACTTCCTCCTTTTTAAAACTTAAATATAGGTTTATTTTTATATCTAAAGAAATGAATATATATATATAGAAAACGGTTACCTGCTACGAACTCCTAATATAGCTCTTACTGCATAAACTCTTGTCTTTTCTTTCCCTAAAACATGAAACATTTACATAGTATTGATATACACTAGTATCCAAAATGTTAAGCATAATTGTAAAACTAATTCGTACAGCTTAAAACAAACAGCAGCATGAGTATTTTCTAATTAGTCATACCCAAACAATCGTTGCTCTACCCAAAATCTTAATAAGTTGTCATGCTGTAGCAGCTGAATAAATACATTTATGTGAATATCTAATTGAATTCATTGTTAAGAAATTTCGTTCCTATTACATCACGAGAGGTAACATTTTCGTTACTTACACTAAAATGATACGACTCCGAAAGGCAGTTAACGGATTTCCTGATGTTGATACTTTTCCAACAGTTAAAATATATCTCCAATTACTCTATTGATCATATCATTTGCGCGCGAGAGAGATTCAATTAGTTATCTACTATCCAACTTAAGCAAGAAGAGTTACCCATTGTGGAAGGCATATTTTACTATAGAACTATTCGCCTTTTAAGGCATTGCCTATTCCCTCCAAAATTGAGGATGGTGTCCAAATATTTTCATTTTATCGTAATGGTTAAAATGTGTGCTTGTTTTAAATAGTCGTTACTGTTTTTTGTACAATAGCAAAAAACACAATTTCCAGAGAATTTGCCATTCTTTCCACAAAAAGATTCAAAAAATATTTTAAACAAGATATAACCCTCTTGTAAAAAATTCGTTTGGAACTTTCTAGTCAGTACACATGATGATACTTTTTTTAGAGTAAACAATTTCCCTTAAAGAGTAAGGGATCTAAAGCCTACCGTGGATGAGATGTGCTGTTTTTATTCCGGACTCCTGAGAAATGAATTGCAAAGTTGTCTGGGACCCTTCTATATGCTCCCGGTACCAACTTGGGTGACGAAATGCCCCGAAATACAAATATGCATTTGAAATACTCAACTATACTAATACACAAAACTATTTTTAGTTTTCCTTCTCATACGGGCTTGGATCAATATGACCCCATAAAACAAACGAACCTTTGCACACGTACTACGTGTATGCAATAAAAAGATTTGTAATGTTTACTAAGTTTTTATACTTAAAACTTTATTTACCGGTTGTTTTATATCCCAGCGGTTGTTCCACCCTCCTAGGGTCTCTAAGCTCGTCTGCACACCCCACTTCTGGGGCATTTTTAAATTTGAAGAGTAACATTGAATAGTTAAAATGTAGGTATTTAATCTTGATTCAAATTAATATTTTATAAATGGCTGTATTTGAGTTTGTAACAGATGTATCACTCCTCGCTCAATAGATGGCAGAACAAACAACATAACCTTGACATTGTTCTCTAGCAAATGTATGTACGAGAGATGTCTGATAGGATTCTGTAAATATGTGTGTTGTGTCCACGTTGTCAAGTAGGGTCAGGCGGGGTAATTGTAAACAAGGGATAGTTGTAAACAAGCTATACAAGCGCCCACGTAAATTTCCGAGGCATTAAAAAGTTGGGAAATATTAAAGCTGGCAACCTTGAGGATGTAATACGGTAATCCAATATTTCTTTGACCCACACAGCTGATAGCAGTCTATTTAATTGAAAAAATTGTGGTTGAAAAGTTTGGGTTTTAAAGTTTTTGGGTGTTGCATTTTCTGCTGCCCTCCATAATATATTGAAAAATAAGTTGTTCCAATTCTTTACTAATGTCAGTTATGTTTCTATCCAACAGAAAATCATTGACTTTTCCTTCTGGGAACTTTAATGTATCTACAGTTAAATGTTTACAATTACCCCATATTTTTCAAGGGACGGGTAATTGTAAACATAACTTTGCCAATAGTTTTGTTCAATTTGGATGGAAAACCAATCAGTTTTGCCGTGTAATTTTGTATTTAATCGTATTTAGTACGTTTGAATTGCGTTTAATTGCATTTTTCGTGTTCTTGGGGAGCAGGAAGACGATTTACTAAAACGTCACACATATGGTGAAGTTCTTACAACTGACCAAGTACTGTTACGCTTGAAGGAAGCAGAAGTGAAAAAGAACATAAAAAAGTCGAGTGAGAAGAAAGTGAAAGACGGTAGCAAGCAAGAAACCAAGAAAAAACAAATGGAAAGGAAAGCAGAACTCGAGGACAGCGAGGATGAGGAACTATTGAAAGAATTGACTAACATTGACGATGAAGAGTTTGAAGTTCTCAAGCAAAATATAGAAGACTAGCTTGCAGGGGAAGTTAAATATTTTGGAGCCATTCATGGAAGACATTGAAACGACTACGTTTCTGCTTGTAGGTGTTGAGGGGAAAAGAGAAAGTAAACCCATTTTTCGTATGTTTGAAGGGTGGATGTCGTTTCAGAAGATGAGTTTGAGATTACCGGACTCAAATGCATCGACTAAATTCGCTGTGGTTGAAAAAGACTAATTTTGTGTTACCAAAGACCATGTTAAAGCAATTTTACCTACTCCAACCTGTAGCAAAGAGTTCCGTAAAGAAAATTTCAAATTTGAGGCACTGCTAATGTGTAAGAAATGTAATGTTTGTTTTTCGTACCTAAGTTTCTACTTAAAAATTTTTTTTTTTTTTTTTACATTAAATACATTCTTAGTTCAGTAAATATTTGAATTATTTATTCTTATGTATTCCTGAAATTTCACATGTACGATGCAACTTTAAAGTGTCACTATATGTTGCTGGGGTAAGAAGTGGGAGTATTTGGTAAATGTAAAAATCAAAACGGGGTTGTTGTAAGCATGCTATTAGAAGGGTGAAATACCATTGGAGTTCCTTCTATTGCCATGACTACTACTCATGCTGTCACTTGTTCAATATTCAATATCACGAGGAAAATCGTTGTTTACAATTACCCCTACTTTCAGGGGTAATTGTAAACACTTGGGGTAGTTGTAAACAGCCGAGTACGGTGTTAAATTTTTTTTCTGGAATCTTCGTACTAATTAATATCAAAGTATAATAGTGGCAAGTTAGTTTAGTAGGGTGAACAATGTTTAATTATTTTATCAAGAGTTTGAAAATAAGGATTGAAAGTGAACATACAAATTCTGTTTACAATTTACCCGCCTTATCCTAAATAGTTTAATAAGGTGTGTGTGTCAAGAGAGTCTCGAAATGAAGATTAAATGAAGTTATACAATTTTGTAAGTGATGCAAATCAAAATTGTATGAAGTAATATTTATACTGCCACTACTATCTAAAATGCAGTATCTCCAATTTTTTGCGCACTTAAGGGTCTGTCTAGGTTGGTTGTCTAAATATCTTGCATCCCCACATTATTAGAAGCATTGCAAGCCCATTTTATAATTAAATTTCGTTTGAATATTGCAGTTCATACCATTGTCGCTGGGATCAACAAAGCTTAAATGCCCATCTCCAATGAACAAACGATTTATTGCTTTCTTACAGAAAGGATGATCGTTCCAAAAGGAAAAATAAATGAAAAACATTCTCCGTGTTTCTGCTATTCTGTAATATATGCGAAATACATGTAATATGATTCAGCTGATTAACTTGTTATGGACAGAATTAAAAATGGACTTTGTTTCCTATCTAAAGTGCACAATAAATTCAAATAAAATATCAGTCAATCAACGTTCGTTACTTTGCCATACAATTTTGACGGTTGATATAGTTTTCAAGTAGAATAGTTCCTTACCAAAACGAAGAATATTTATTGGGTTTTGGCCATCAAACTCTGGATCAATTACCACTACGAAAGTGAAGTTGAAAGACTTCGTTTTATCTTCATAACGCCTAAACCATTTTCAAAAAACGTCGAAGCTATTGCCGAGCCAGGAAGCTCCTTCTGACTTTTAAACAAATTTTAGTTTAAATATTTCTATCATAACTTTTTTTTAACTTACATTGTCAAGAAGGGTTTATGAAAGCCCTAGCTTATTTTAAAACTGAAGTATCTGAAGAGAAAGAATTCAGGTACAACTGGCTTCCCTTGATACCCATAAACATATACCTACTTATTTTGGAAGGCAATATCGGTTATCGGTGTTATAACTGAGGAGGGGAGGGACTTTGATGTGTTCAATTATTTATTTGTATTCAGTATTTCTCTTTCTTATTTTGATATTAACCTGTTTTGTCGTTTTCAGCAGTTTTGTAATTTGTAATTTGCACAAGATTTTTCAACATTTTATCATTTGATTATTAATTAATATTCGACCTTACCTTACCATTACCTTAATATTCGACATCATTTTTACCAGACAAATATTTCATTCACATTATAAACTTTGATGATTGCTTTTATTATAACTCCAACTTAATTACATTGAAATGAAATGAATTGAATTAGTGAATAGATACAACATTTTGAACGGAAGACCTTTATTTATATATAACTAGTTTCCTACATTACAATAGAGGCAAAAATATTCTAGAAAGTAAAAAACAGTAGAAAAATGTAGAATGAACTAGTTAGAAACTATAGTAAAGGGCATTTATTTGGATCAACTGCAGTTTAGTGTAGTGTTATTTACTACTGGATTAAAAAGCAGTAATTTTTTTACACGAAAGTGTTTCACTGAACTTTCTGAGGTTACTGTTTAATATTAATATTGAACAATAAAAACGACATCAAACAGAAGAGTGTCCAGAACTCTTTCCTCGAATGTAGTACAAGAGATATTTTTAGTCACAATGGCAGAGAAAACATTTCCATTGAGTACTGACATATCTCTATATGCAATCGCAATGAGCTCTTAAGCTTCCCATATACACCACTATTTAAAATACATGATCGACTCGAAGCTAAACTTAATTTTCAAGAAATACCGTAGCGATTCATTAAAGTATCTCCTTTCACATAGCGCACTATGGATATTAACCAATGCTCATGAGGTTTTAAAATCTTTATTCCTTTGAAATAATCATTGAAATTAAAAACAACATTTGCAACAAACACTTCAAGTCTATCTCAATTTTTATTTCCAATCCCTTTCGGAACAATCGGATCTACTTATTCATATTATAAATTTGCCATCGATATGTTTCGAAATGATTTGTTTTTATGGTCTGATGATTGCAAAGCAGCTCCACGGGTGTTGAGTAAAGTTTACTTACCTTGACCTACGTTAAAGATGACGTCGCACAGATGTCTATTGTTTTGAAAAGCTCTCCCGAAATCTCGGGCAAGTTGTTCGAAACCTTCGAAAGTATCGCGGACGCTATCTAATAACGGACTAGAAGGTCGCATGTGACCAATCGGACGCCAAGAGCCTCTCCTGAGAAAATAAACATCAATGATTTGTAACAGATCCATATCACTTTTTTGATTCGATGTTTAAAACAAGCTTTTCAAAACCAATTAAAATCGAATCACAAAAGAAAAATTGAGTTACAAGAAATATGGAAAACAAAAGTAGAGCCAATTTACTGAGTTGCATATTTCATTTACGCATTATTTTCTCTATATAAGCATTTTCAAACTTTATCTACAAGCTTTGTAAACTTCTGAATGGCTTCATGTTTGAAAAGCAGTTCTTTATTCACCCTCCTGGTGGTCGTCTCGAGGTCAATAGCAAAATTTGACCACATCTTCAACGAGGTACCATCATAAGAGTCATCATAAAATAATTCCAAAATATTTTAATGACAAACTATCGTCATTTGCAAAATTGGTCAGATATTGAGGACAAAATATTTCATCATTAGCAAAATTGGTCAGGTCTTGTTGAACGAGTTACCTTCTCGAAACCACTTAAAAGGTTAAAACTTAGATAACATAATCATTATTGAAATATGCAATCATATTTTGACACGTGTAAATCTTATGTTAATTATTTTAATATTAATATTTTGTATTGTTAGAGAACTTAAAAAGTTATACAACATTGTTCTGTATTGAGAAATAACGTTTCTAAATTTATATTACAATTAGCGTGGCCGTAATTTGATGAGTGAAAAAAAAACTTGCAATGCTTTAGTACGAAAGTTAACCACAAAATGGGTAACTCAAGTAAAAAAAAACTATCTTTCATTAAATTAATGCAATAAAAGTTAAGACTTACCTGTATGGCTTAGGAATTTGACCTGTTTCAACGTAGTTTTGCAAATTGGTTACTATGTCCTCGAGCATCTGACTTCTCGTCCTGTCCTATATAACAACCATTGTACGTTGCACTACGACGCAATCAAACAAAAGTACAACACTAATAGATTTGCAACAGTCAATGCCTAGTAGCACTAAAGTATTTAATTGCTGTAATACAAAAGTAAATCAGTAATAGCGTTTTAATTACTATTTAGTATTTCTATTTCATTTTTATACGTGAGAAAAACTACGTAATTCTACACATAAACTGCGGTAAACCTATTTTCTATGTGTAAAACATGAGTTGGATTTGGTCTTGAAACTTGCCCCTATTCACTTACGCTTCTGTTATTCTCTCGTCATCTGACGGTGGTTCAAAGTTACGAGGTATTGTCCTCGGATATTTCCCTTGAGGGTCCCAGATCATCGCCAATAGTCCGTTGTCTTGCTCCAGGGCGACGTTAATTTGACTACCTTAACCTCTGTTATTTGCTATTCATAAAACGACTTCAAAAAAGTAATTAGCATCTATACCCAATTGAGATTTTATAAAGCACATCTCGGAAATTCTTCTAATTTGATACTAGATAATTAGTATAAAATCTTTGGAAAATATGTACACAGGGTGATTATAATTAAAGTTCAACTTTCAAAAAGCTGTAAAAAAAAAGAAACACTGCTCAGAATGACCTGAAATTTGAACTGAATATACTAGTAGAAGGAAGAAATGGTATGGCATAAGAAATAAATAGTTTGCAATTTTAGCAATAGATGGCGCTTTAAGCGTCATAATATGCAAAATAAAAGACGTGTCATGCGCACGACACATTACATTTGCTATAAAAACGAGCGGTTCATGGCGTTTTCCTCATATTGTGTCTGAGAAGCTCGGCATTACTCTGAATGAAGGATCGCGCTCTGCTTGTGAAGCTCTTCAATAGCAGTGACTGCGCCAGTAGCTCTGAAGAAGTTCTGGACAGTAAAGGGTAGAAAATAAAGCTATGGTCCGATGTCTGCCAAGGGTCTTGGGAAAATGATTAAGAAATTCGAAGAGACAGGTTCTTTCGAAGTGAAATCTGGCAGAGGGAGGAAACCACAATTGCTTCGACGTCAGTAGAACATGGGGCCACAGCATTCCAGGAAGAGACGAGCGGTGTCGTGCAAACTTTGGAGATGCCTGTGAGCACGGTGCATAAAATTATACGAAACATCCTGCATTGCTATCTATACAAAATTACCCATGTTCAGGAGTTGCTTCTTGCTGACCTGCCGGTAAGACAAACTTTTGCCCTAGAATTTCTTGCTCGCATGGAAGTGGACAATGAATGGCCATGGAACATTTTGTGGACAGACGAAGCCGATTTTCATCTCCAAGAGCATGTCAATACTCAGAATTGCTGATAAAGGGCAACGGAAAATCCGTTCGTACATGAACCACTATCTCTTCATTCTGCAAAGGTAACTGTGTGGTGCGGGTTGACGCCATCGTTTATCGTAGAACCATTTTTTTTCTAGAGTCGATGGGTCGCGCGGGTCTTGTTACCTGTACTGTCGATGGTAAACGCTATGATAGTCTTTTGCGCAATCACATCATTCCAACACTTTAACAGCGTGCATGTGTGGGTAGCATCATTTTTATGCAAGATGGCGCTCCTCCGCACATTACAAAGCCAGTGAAGCAGTTAGTTGCTCAAAAGGCACTTCAGAAATGATAGAATTATCATCAGTCATTTTCCAACAGCCTGGCCGTTAACATCACTTGATCTCAATTCTTGTGAGCTGTGGGGTTATTTGAAAAAGGTTGTGTTCAGTGGTTCGATTGCAAACTTAGCTGAATTGAAGACACGCATTGCGTAACACATTCACAACGTGACCCTTGAGACACTCCGATCTGTTGTGGAACATGCTGTTTCGCGGTTTCAACTTGTGGCAGAAAACAGTGGACAGCATATTAAACATCTCTTGCGGAAGTCTGGCGATAATTAACCCATTAACGACTGACGTTGCGTTTTCGCAACATTAGTGAAAACATTTTTTTTCTTATTTTGTATTGCGTTTTCTTTATATAATTCTTTTGTATATTGTAGACAAATCTTCAATGCCTCCAGGGAAACAAATTTGTTTTTCTTTCAATGCAAGAATTTATAAAATAAATTTCTAAAATTGTCATTTTTTTGCGATATTTTTACTCTAATTTTGAAAAAATCTCACATATGGCAGAACAATTCAAAGGACTTCATGAAGAGACGCTTATGTTTTAAAAACATAGGCCTGTAAAATGGCATAAAAAAAAAAGGTTACTATTTTGTCTTTTTTTGTATAAATATGAATTTTTTGAAATGTTGCGAAAGCGCAACGTCAGTCCAAAGCAGTGTCTTTATCAACATTTGTCAGAAAATAACGGAAGTCGAAGAAAACGGTTTTTAAAGGTGAAAGAAGCTTTAGAATATATGAGAGTTAGATCATGAAGATGTTTCTGAATTGTCATTAGATGAAGACTGCCAAGGTCAAGCAGATATTGTAGGATTTCCTCCCCTAGACCTACTGACTTACTGACCGATGAGGAATGCATTGATGACGATATGTTGGGAAATAATTTGCAGTGACCGAAAGACCCCCCCCCCATATCTGGTTTTATAAAACTTTTTTCTTCAAAAAAAACTTTAAAATTTATCGGATTCATCACAAAATGATAAACATTTGTCTACATCACCTAAAAAAATATTGCTTGGAGAAATTTGCCTCCCGTATATACACTAATGCCTGCTGACAAAGAAACCGTAGAAAAAGCAAAAAAGGAAGTAATTATACAAAAATTGCATGATCTAGAGCCAGTAGAAGTATTTTTACAATTATTCAATCAGAATCTTTTGGAACATATTACTCAAGAAAGTATAAAATATGCACAACAGAAAATCTTTCCTCTTTCTGTTCCTATATTGAAGCGTTTTACAGGATTTCTGCTTTACATTGGCTATGTATGTCTTCCTCAATATAAAGACTTTACTGTTCAGTTGCAGAAGATGTCTGTTGTCCATTACCACGTACAGCACTAACACGTTCTATGCATACTGCTATCAAACAGAATTTGCATTTAGAGGATAACAATGTATTGGATAAAACAGATAAATGGTTAAAGTTCGTTCGTGTGTAAACATTTTAAATGCCAATTTCAGGCAGTGGCGGGTGTTTTTTCATCAAATCTTTCTATCAATGAAGAAATAATACTTTATTTCGGTAGAATTCGTGCAAAAGGTTTATCAAAGTAAAACCCGTTAATTTCGGGTACAAAGTTTGGCGTTTGTGTTCTTCTGAAGGGTACTTATATCATTTTGATATATAGTCAGGTAAATATGCAGATAAAACTACGGATCTGAATCTTTTAAGTGTAGTCGAAGTTCCTTCAAACCACTATGTATACTTTGACAACTTTTTACATCACATATGTTGTTGTCGAAACTGTAAAAGTCATGGTTTCATGCCACAGGAATGATCCGTGACAACAGATTAGGAAAATGTCCTATTACACCTGTAATCAAAATGAAAAAAGAACAACGTGGAACATATGACTTCGTCTTTGATAAGAAGCACAGTATCGCAGTAGTTCGTTGGAAAGAAAATTCCGTTGTTACTCTATGGCCACCAACTTTGATACAATCAATCCATCTTCAATGGACAAGAGATACTAAAGAAAATAAAGAAATAGGCATCTGTAAATCAACCTAAACTCATCGGGGATTACAACAAACATATGGGTGGGGTGGACCTGCTTGATAATTTCGTTGCAATGTATAGAGGGCAAGTAAAGGGAAAGAAATGGTGGTGGCTTAGGATCCCCAAAGTCATATTATCGAGAAATATCCAACAAACCAAAGAAAAAGATGCAAAAACTGTAGTAGCCAAACAATAACTGTATGTAAAAAATGTAATGTGCCGTTACATAGCAAGTGCTTCAAAGATTTTCATATTTCCCAATAGTAGTCGGATTTGACTGACGTTGCGTTTTGGCAACATTTTGTATCTTCTATACAAATAAATGTTTTTTTCGTGAAACTTTTTTTTTGGTCTTAATTAGACTCTTATACGTCTAAAAAATGATTTTTGTTCATTTCCTTCAAGCGAAAAGTAATGCGGTCGTTAATGGGTTAACAATTGATTTCATTGTTGCTTTTTATGCAGTTTTTGGCCTCAGGGCAATTAAAAACCGATTTTCCCGATTTGGTACGACCTTCTCGTGATGAAATGGCTCAACAGTGCCACAACTGTTGAATGACTTGGAAGTCATTTTTTCAGTAAAAAACAGTCATGTACATTGAGCAGTACAGTTGGTTTAACGTACAACTCACGCCATAGCCTTCGTATTACGATTCAAAATGTCATTTGTAGCCGAACCCATTTACGTTATGACGCTTAAAACTCCATCTATTGCTAAAATTTGGAAATATTTTTTTCCTGATGTCATACCATTTACCCATCCTTCGAGTATATTTAGTTCAAATTTCTGGTAATTCTGAGCAGTGGTTCTTTTTTTACAGCTTTTTGAAAATTGAACTTTAGTTATACTCACCATGTATCTGAATATCCAATCAAAATAAAAATACGAGTACAAGGATAGGACTTCACCACTCAAAACCTTTGTTCCGAAGTTCACGATGATTAATAGCTGCTTCGAAAAAAAATCTTTTTCAACTTGTTCCCTGTGCATTTTTGAACAAACCATGTTAATTTCGTAATTTTCTTATCTGTATTTTCTCGGGAAACCGTCTAAGAATTGAAGGGAAAAAGCGAGTTTTCAATACTGCGGCGTCGGTAACTTTTTTTTAGTATAAAGAGATTCATGTTCCGCATTCAAACTCTTGCAACAGAAGTTCGTCAAGAATTACATAATCGTGAATGGATATGAGAAAAAACACTCATTCTTATTTTTCAATTTTATTATGATGAAGTTGCCTCAAATGTGTTGCTATTTACAAACGTATCGATGCATTGATGAATTTACTCATTTCACGACTGTAAATTCCATTTTATTGTAACTATTTATTGAAACAAAAGAACAATGGCAATTTTATAATAAAAGTCTTTTGAGTTTTCTCGCAGAATGAAATGTTTTTAAAAATATCTTGATAGTTTTCCTGGTTAGACATTTCTATTGAAACAAGGCAAATACTTTAAAATGTTTCGACTGTCCAATTTAAAATAGCAATAAACTTACCTGCATTCTGGCAAACTTCGGAGCAGAATAACTCGCCCTTTCTCCATTTACGATCTTTGTTAGAAGCCATTCACGGAATAAAGTGTCCTTAAAGTATAACAAATTTTGGAAACTTGATTAAATTGCGTAACTCATACGGATTAAAATTAATAGTTGTTAATCACGTGTAACTTTAACTAAGGCAGTGGAGCTGAAATGAATTGATTTCCTTATAATTATTTTAAAATGGGCTCAAATGGGGGACTAGAAACAAAAATATTGTTAATAATTTATAGGGTTAGTTAATAATATATGAATAGTTAATAATATATAAATTCCATTATTAAAAGAGAAAAGCTCTGAATTGAAAAATAAACAAGTTTGTTTTTTGTCTCATTATTTTTGTGTTTAAATATTTAAAAACACTATCGCTTATAATTTTATACAAAATATAAAACTATTATTATATATAACTATAAAATTTCGAGAATTAGTTGCTTGACACTTAAGAAATCGAAACACCCCGAAACCAGAGTTTGATCGGAATGAAACTGAGCATGCATGATTTGCAATGAATAGATAAAAAAATGAGCGCCTTATAAATCAGGAGGACTATCATTACATCAGAAAGATCATAAATTAAGTTATACTGCCCTTTTGATGGTGATATACGGCGGGGCATAGAGTCCAATACATCCCTTATATTCCGGGTGCAATCGACCATCTACCGCATCCCAAGTATGCTCAATGGGAATCATTGTGACGAAGCAAGGGTTTCAACACCACTGTCCTGAGAGTCGAGTGTGACACGAAAGGCAAAACCATCCCAATCTTCAACAAGTTCTTCCGGAGGCTACTAAATGTACGTGACGTCTCCCCACACTATGAACTATAGTAAGTTGGAACATCTGGAGAGGTGATGTCTGTGATACCATTCTCAGTTAAATGTCTACATCCTCTCTAGTAGTACGGCAGAAAGAACGTTCTGATTAAAAAAAAAATACAAAATAGAGAAAAGAAATCTTTTATGCCTAAGATTGTCATTCATTAAGTTTTGACATCAATTAAATGCGACCGTCAATGACGATACAGTTTCTCTTTCGGAAATTTTTCATTGTTCTGTGGACCATGTCCCGCGAAATCGCCGTGATTTCTTGCGTAATTGCTGCCTTAAGTGCTTGCAAATTTGTTGGTACACTTTTGATTTGAGATAGCCCCACATAAAAAAACCATATGGAGCCAAATCCTGCGAACGCGGTGACCAACCAGTATCACCCCGTAAAGAGAAAATTCCAAGTGACCCTCTAGAGGTCATCTTGCTGAAACCATACGTCTTCAGGATCATGATCGTTAAGTAAACCGTTAACTTTTGGACGGAAAATATTCTCCAGCAACTCAAAATAGCCTTCTTCAAAGAAATAAGGACCCACCGAAATCACCTAAGGCACACCAAACCGTAACCATGGAGTGGTCGTTTGTGGACTTGTCGAGGATTACTGTCCGACCTAAAGTTCTGTTTGTATGAAAATGGGATTCGTCACTGGCTGCTCTGCAAAACATCCTGACACAAAGTTTTACGGAATACTATCATTCAACTTGTGAGCGACCATCATTTTGTAGGGATGCATGTGGAGGAGCGAGATGTTAAAATGTTAAATGCAGCTGCGTGATTGCGTACAGATCGCTTGGGCTGTATGGAAGCTCTACAAGCTGCCTTCCGGTCTTGTTACAGCTTGTAGGGCGACTTTTCAGAGATGAACATGTTCGTCTAAAATTTGAAACCCAACGACGAATTGTTCATGACGCCCGAGATAAAAGCGTATTTGGAAGTATTGCGTCCTTATCACAGATTCATCGTTCGTAACAACAGCAAAAGTACGATGCTCCACGCCATGAGGGTAACTCAAAATGGCAAACAAATCAAAAGAGACCCACTGCTGTACTATGAGCGAAGCAACGCTTCTGCCAAATCAGAACGTTCTTTCTGCCAAATCAGAACAAGCCTGTATTACGAGAAACGTCCAGCAGATCCTACAGATTGTTCAGTCTTTGAGTGAAACCATTCTTTTATCAAAGAGCAGATTGCAGCACCCATGGAATACAAGAGATCTAGAGTACATTTGACACAGGATAGCACTCCTTTCAATGCTACCGAATATCTCCAACTTAGCTATTTTATGATCTTTCGGGTGCAAATCTGCATTAGACCCTCGGATTCGATAGTGTGATCGTGCATGCTAGGTTAACTTCCTTCGGAGTGTTTCGATTTTTGTATTTTCAACACTGCTTCAAGTGAGTATTATTTACAAGTACTTCTTGAGTTACATGCTATTAATATTCGTAATCATGATGGAATACAAGATAAGGAAAAACCTTTCTGGGATAGAAAATCAACAAGAAAATAAGTGATACTCACATTTTTGTTGTTAATATGAGAAGCAATTTGACGGAAATAAGGGAGAAGTGAATACGTAATGTAAGGAACGTTTTGAAAACAGCTGATGGAATTTGAAATAATGTATTGAAATTCGGATGCAGAATATCTTTAAAATATGAGAAGCAATTTGGACGGAAATAATGGAGAAGTGAATACGTAATGTAAGGAACGTTTTGAAAACAGCTGATGGAATTTGAAATAATGTATTGAAATTCGGATGCAGAATATTTTAAAAATCAAGTGACGTTCGCACCTGGATTTCATCGAATATTGTAGAAAATTACTTTTATGCGGATCCCGTCCAAACTTAATAAATAAAACAGTTTACAAAAGTATAGGATTATGTCATCTTTTATTGCATAATGAGATAGAGAACAAAGAGGATCAACTTTTAGTCTGAAAAGGAATTGTATATACACTCATTGCCATAAAAATTTGCGCACCAAGAAATAATTGTAGGATCGTAAGGAAACTTGGCATGAAGGTACATGTCGGCCAGATATGCAAATGATTAGAAATACAGCGTGATTCGCATTGCGTAATGCCACGAGAGGGCGTTGAACTTCGTTCTCCTTGGAGTATAAAACAGGTAAGCAGAGCTTGTTTGAATGTATCTAATCTTTCGCAAAGGGAACGCTGAGGTAGACGTGTCGTTACGCCGCCATCGAAGACAATATGAGCAGCTGTCAGAGTTCGAGAGGGGAAGTATCATCGGTATAATGGAAGCTGGGTGGTCAGCTCGGCGAGTAGCCTGTCAAGTAGGCCGTCCTGATTTTACTGTGAGGAGGTATTGGGACCAGTGGACAGAAGAGACGTCCTTTACACGGCGACCAGGCTCAGGACGCCCTCGACAGACCAGTCGTCGAGAAGACCGTCACATCATACGAAACACAAGCGTAGAGCCAACTGCCTCATTGGCCGCTATCCAGACACAGGCAGCACCTTCACTAAGGTCCCTGTGTCTTGCCGAACCATCGCAAGGCTCCTGGCTGAAGGACATCTGGTATCGCGACGCCCATTACTTGTGCTGCCAATGACACCCACCCACCGACGCCTCCGTTTGGGTTGGTGTCGTGCACTACGGGATTGGACTGCAACGGAATGGAACAGGTTGTCTTCAGCGACGAATCTAGATTCGATTTGAGCAGTGATGACAATCGTGTTCGTGTGTGGAGTCCCCGTGGTGAACGCCTCAATCCTGCATCGCTTTACTGCGACACACCGCTCCTACAGCTGGTGTGATGGTATGGGGTGCCATTGCTTACGATATACGGTCACCCCTAATATTGATCCATGGCACAATGACAGCCCAGCTGTACGTCCATGACATACTTCAGCCACATGTGATGCCACTCATGGTAAGTCTCCCAGGAGCCATTTTTCAACAAGACAATGCTCGGCTACACACAGCAAGGATGTCACAAGACTGCCTCCGCCATATTACCACCCTTTCCTGGCCTGCTCGATCCCCAGATTTGTCACCAATCGAGCATATCTGGGATCATTTGGGACGGTAAGTTGGACACCCTACAAGTTTGGTCGAACGAGAGGCGCGTTTACAGCAACTGTGGAACGAGATGTCTCTGGACATCATACGGAACTTGTATGCCTCAATGCCCGCTCGTATCGCATCGTGCATTCGCGCTAGAGGGGGTCCAACAGAGTACTAAAACTTCCGTTCTTTTGTATTTTTTTTAAAAATTATCCTTTTTCTTTGCTTTTCTAATCACTTACTTATATCAAAGTAGTACTTACATGTGTAAATTTCGTTTCATTTTAACGACTTGTTCTTGGTGCGCAAATTTTTATGGCAATGAGTGTACTTTGGATCAGACAAATTTGATCCAAAGAGGAAACAGAAAAAACCCAAAGAAAATAGAAATAGACCATAGGAAACAGAAAAAACTAGTTAATAACTTCAGTTTAAATTTTCTTTCTGGGTTATATGAATTGAGAAAATTTGTATGAAAAAAGTAAATATCCTTTTTTAAGACCAATTCCAAGGGATCTCTAATCTAAAACAATGAAACATTTTTACTTGCAATCAATTAAAACAATTTTCTGTTTTTTACCAAACCACTATGCATTTAAAAAATATTTTTATGATAGCATAGCTTCATAACTTGTCAAAAAACAATCTTAAGAATTTCCAAATATATTACTTTAGTGAATTTGGATCGATGCCACAGATATGGCTTATAAGCTCCCACTTCTTCTCTTGATACGACAGACACCTGGAAAAGACGAAAAGTGAAATCGTAAAAATGCTACCATGAAGTATATTACTAGTTATTATAGTTATCTAAATAGCATATACTCGTGGAATAGTTTCATTACTCGCTACTAGTTAAGGTTTATAATTATTCTGATCACGAAAATGTTATTTAAATTTGTCAAAATAGTTTGAGTGCTTCTATCGATTTGATTTCGGTATTTGCGTCACTCCAAAAGTATCTATGAACTAAAACACGAGTTTTAATTTTGAGTCTAAAGAAAATTGACATTTAAGAAAAGAGTTCAACCGTGCTTTTCTCGAGTGGGGTACCAAATGTAATAAGTCTTGGTTACGAGAGGATTGTATTCGATAGACATTTGTCCCATAACAACCAAATACTATGCGTATATGTGCACTTAAGAATGGGTTGGGCTGTTGAATGGAATTTGTGTTTGCCTTCCGAACTAGCTTCCTTACCTGAAAATGCCATGCAAAAAATCGAAACATTCCCAGTGTGTGATCCGAATGAAACCTTGCACGCGTGAAACACTGTCGAATTTTTAAGGACTATTGTAGACGTACTCGAGACTTACTTGGAAGTTGGGAAAACATTCAACGTGGTGCGAAGTTAAAAGGAGTCAAATGGAAGGTTCCTGGTTCGTAAAGGAAATCTGTCGTGGCCGAAAGTCCTCACGTTGGGTTGGTGTGGAAGTTTGGAGAGTGCCAGCTCAGGTGTTGCTTCGTCATCTGACCGTGGTTCAAAATAACGAGGTGTTGTCCTCCGATCTTTCCCTTAAGGGACTGATTCCGGACACGTCGTCAATAGCCCGTTGTGTTGCTCTAGTATGACGTTAACTAAAATTACCATTACCTACGGCAAATGATTCCTTCTGCAGCTACTGCTTCAAATCTTTAGATTCCACGTATGCTGCAATAAACGGTCCAGCATATCCCAGACATGCCCAATGGGAGACAGATCTCGACGGGGTGGGGTGGGGGTGGGGGGCTTCGTGGCTCAAGGATATGCTCACTGCGCTAGCAACCTTCGACTTGTATACAGTGAAGATTCCTGTCATGTGCATTCCTCCATGGGGATATTTCTGTCTTCTGTGTAGTGAAACTTCGTGCCCATTGATATTGTCTGGCGTGGCCAATAAGGCCCATAAGACTCAAAACCAACCATCTGGGGATCTCTGGCAAAAGAATGGTTAAACAAGGAAGGTCAAGCCATGTTGCTCGGGCATTATCGTTCAGGTAAATGAGCACTTAAATACGAGAGGCAAATCAACAGGTAGGATCTGCGTGGTCAAACTGTACCACTATTTGGGCCATATGCCAAACATCGTCGCCTCTTGATTGTCGCACTACTTGGATGCCTTCTCGTGTGACGGATTCTTCGTTTGCTGTCGAGTGACTGATCCAGTAGTAGTCTCATCCAGTAGTAGTACATAGCGATGCTTTCAACCTGTCAACAAGGGGAAGCCCCAAACGCATCTTCAAAGCAGTTCGTCCATGATCTTGGAGCGTGTATGGAATACACCACCGGAATATTCGGAGAAGCACATTGTTTGGCATAATTTGCCGCAGAAGGAGTGGAATTCTTCTTACGTACCTCATTCAAATGTGCTCGGATGAACACGCCGTGGCCATTTTGTAGAATGTTGAAGGAATCATTGAGAAACTGCGTTTTCAAGATAAAAAGAAAGAAGAAAAGTTTCAAGATAATTGGATAGTTTAAACCTAAATTATTAATTTACAGAAGAACTATTGTTTCCGAGCAAAACGCCTACGCAAGGCCTCCCCGATTCTGTCCACCTCGCTTCCTGTTTCTCCAAAAACACCTCGTTGGTTCTTCACGACACCCCTCCAAGGGGTCGAACCCAAGTAGCCAGATGTTAATGTCTTAAGGGTGCTTGGGACGAGATTGTACAGAAGGACATTGGTCTCACGCCCTATTGCCATGTATCGCTGACAGAGGGGGCTTTACTACTTACTAATTAATCAACTTTCATATGGAATTCTATAGGAATGAAGAATCCTAGGTTGGATAGTAATCTTCTCATGTACAGTAGCGGAACCTCCCCTTATTTCGTGCACTCTTCATAGTAGAGCAAATTCAAAGGTATCGTTCCATAGGGAATAACGTCCTCTACAAATTCAAACCCAAACAATTGCATAAGAGGACGTCTCCATATAAAATTTTGTACAAACAAGAAAATCTCTTTAAAAAAACACCATGTTTTAAAGTCATAAACTAATCCTAAAAATTGTGTCAATTTCAGGGATCATCGCGTCATAGAAAGTCTCTATTTGTAGATCGAGATTAGTTGTAGTTTTATAGCTACCCAAATTTCAAATTTGAACACTATTTCAAACGTATTTTTGAGCGATCCGAGAATTATATTAATTATGCGAGTGCAAACGGTTTAAGAATTACATTCTAAAACTTACTATTTTTCAGTGCAAACGATCCGAGAACTACTATCCGAGTATTGTCAAACGTTTTTTAAACTTTTGCTTGACTCCTAACCTCGCATTACTGAGAAGAATTGAATGAAGCTCGAAACAAATTATCAGAATAAGTTGGAATTTTGCATGGCCACATATATCTAGAAGTTCTTCGGAATCGATTCCATCAAAATATAATACGATTCAAATTAATAATTTTTTCAAACTTGAATCTAATAATTATTATCGCATACAAAAAAAACTATCTATAAAATAAAATATTGGGTGGATTTTGTTTGGGTTGCCTAACAGGAACATGGAATAAAATATCAGCGCTATAGAAATATTATTTTGGAAGAAATCCATAAAAGTCTAAGAAATGATTTAACATTAGGAGTTCCAATCTTTCTGTACACATAATTTCGAGACGGTAAAACCTAATGACATGAAATTTGGTATCTGAAGTTAAATTTTGATATAGATTCGACATCATGTCGAAATAGGGGTTCCTATAGGAAATTATAAAGTTTGTGGTCAATTTAATATGAAGACTGCCCCTTATGCAAATCGTATGCATTTGAATCTATAGAAGACCTTAGGTTCTTGGCAAACGTAATCTTTAAATTGTCTCTACTGTTAAAATTGCTCGAATGAAGAGTGATTGACTACCTTTACCAAGGTGACACTATCAACCAAACAGATTGTCAAAATGTAAATCTCTGAAAATTATACAATATCTGTTGTGTAATTTTCCGTACATTTCTGTACCGTACATTTCTTTGAGACTGAATTTTCAAATGCCTATATGAACTATAGTTTGTGTCAATAACTAATATATGCTCTCTAGTTTTGCGGATAAAAAGTTTCCAATTTGGATCCTGAATTCGAAGCATGAAAATTATTTTACAAACGCAATCGTATTGATTGGTTCATTTTTAGCCCCATCAGTAGAATGAAAAACTCACCTCGTATGATGTGGGTGATGTTTTTCTTGATGAACGGACAACAATGAAAGTGTGCAGGAAATGCGACTTGATACACATGGGAGAAAACGCAGTGTCATCGGCTTCCAAGAAGGCCACGCATACAATATCGTTACCTATATGCCTCTTTTTCTGTAACTGTTGACAAGGTAAAAAAAGCACATACAGCACAGGGGTAAATCATAAAGTTTCATTGAATAGAGAAAAAGCATGAAACGTTTTAATTGCCTTGTATTCCTACGACTTTCTAAAACTTGATTGAAATGTTCCCGCTAATTAAGAACCTTAGCTACAAAATTTAGCTTATGAGAGAGGCCCTTGCTGTTCTTAAAAAATCGAATGTATTATGGTAAAATATATCCTTCCACTATTAGTATCATTAGCATTGACAGGGAAGTCATGAAGAATTAGGGTACAGCCAAACATGGCACAAAATCACTGGGCTTATCTGCCCATCCAACAAGCTAGGCTGATCCACTACATTGACATGAATCTTTTTTTTATAAATAAGGTATTTAAAGTATTATATACACTGAAGAGCCAAAACATTAGAACCACCTTCTCAATAACGCCTCCTTTGGCCTACAAAACAGCTGCAACTCGCCTGGGCATAGATTCCACATGTTTTGACTGGAGACAGGCTGTACGAAATGTCTGAGCAGCAGTCACTCAAAGTCGAGATATTCGGACATGGTGGTGTTTGAGCTCTGAGATGCCGCTACATGACACCCCAAATGTGCTCTATCGGATTAATATCCGACGAGTTAAGTGGCCAGGACATTAAGTGAAATTCATCAGTATGCTCCTCGAACCATTTCAACATAGTCGGAGCCTTGTGACACGGGACGATTTCCATTTCCAGTTGGGAAGACAGACACCATGTAAGGGTGTAACCGATCTGCAATGATGTTCAGATAGTTTGCAGCGTTCATGGTCAGTTCTACCACAACAACTCCCCCATGAGAACGACTCCCAAAGCATAATACCGCCACCACCAGTCTGTGTATGACCTGCTGTAAAAGAGGGGAGCAACTGTTCGCCTGGCAGACGGCGTACCCTGACTGGATTATTAACGTGATGAATGAGAAATCGGGATTAATCTGACCAGGCAACTCTCTTCCACTCATCCATGGTCCAGTCTCGATGTTCCCGGGTCCACTGTAGGCTTAGTTGACGATGACGCTTTGACACAGAGGCCCGCGAGTGGGACGTTTGCTACACAGTACCATATCCAGCAGTGTCCGAAACACTTGCGTTTGGACTTGCATTGTATTGGGCTGTCAGCTGAGCCACTGTCTCGCCCCGATTTTGCTTTACCAAGCGGGATAGTCTCCTACGTTCTTTTTCTTTGATAACTCGTGGACGACCAACACATTGGCGTCTACTGCTGGTGTCACCGTCATTTATCCATTTTGCATGAATACTAACAACGGCAGATCTAGAACAACCGTACAGTCGTGCAGTTTTAGTGATACTCGTTACGAGTCTTCGGGCCATTACGATCTGCCCTCTATCAAATTCGCTTAGATCAGCAGCCTTTCCCAACACTCGCAAATGTAAGTGCAAGAATGATTACTTATCTGCTCCACCAGCAGTTAAATACCATTATCACTTAATCACGTGCCCTTCACGTCATCCAGACGAGTTCATTGAAAAATGTGGGGATGGTCATGTTTTGTCTCCGCAGTGTATATATACTAAACAAATATCGAAAAATAAAAAAAGTATAAATATTATTTGTGTCTTTATTTGCTCCTGTGCTTTCTTAAATAATCCAACGCAAAGAAAATTTTTTTCGACTCTTCGAAACATTAGTTTCTACCCATTGCTTTGTCTCGAGTATCATCTTTTGACGAGTAATGCTTTGTCTCGAGTATCATTGTTGAAGAACAGAACTATTTTTCGGTGAATGCACAGGGACAATAAGACATCCATCCCCATTCAGCCCCATATATCTTTTTACCCCTCAATCTAATTAATCTACAAGTATGAACAATAAACGACTCAAATCAAAGCTCTGGACAACGGTTTTTCTGATTAGGCTAGGCTTCTACATGCGATTTTTAGTCGCACGATTTTTTAGTCGCAAAAATAAAACTCATTGTTTCATATACAGGTGCATTCACCCTCTTGCGGTAGTTTAGTCGCAGTTCTGAAGCAGGTATGTTTTAACATGGTGAGTTTTAATTTGCGTAGGTGCAAATTTTGAGATCGGATGGAGGGTTGGCTGTTGGGGTCACTATTGTTATGAAATATGTATTGAAAAGGTCCTGAATATATGACTTACCGCCTAAAAGAAGCTTAGTGTTAAGTAAATTAACAAAAAAGATATGTGGAATTAAGTAACGGTTTTTCTCAATATTGAATCTCTTAACATGGTGTGGATACAAAAGTGCGTAATAGCTAAATTTGTAGCCTTGTGGTAATTAAAGTGATGAAGATATGGTTTGTGTGTTGGGGTAGTTCTACAAAAGGACCAAAGGTCATTCTATGGGTGTGTTTATTTTAAATATCCGATTTCTAGTAAAGGAACTGCATTCCCCAGACAGTTCATTTTAGTGTGAAAATCGATCAATGTGATCGGCGAGGGAGAATGTCTGTTATAACGTTGCGGGTTTTAATATGCGTAATGATAATGTTTGGGGGAGGATGGAGAAATAACTAGGGGGGGGGGTCATAATTATTTCAAAATATGCGTTGGAAAGATAGAGATGGTGATATTTACCGGCTAAAAGAAAATCATGGATAAAGTAAATATTCGAATTGTTATGTAATCGTAAAAGGTAATTTTTGTCTCAATTTTGTGTTTTTAGTGTGTAAAAGTAATAGGTAGATATAATAATAAATAAAGGAAATACTACATACAATTACGTACTAATTATACTTTCCTCAAAGTTACTGACAAACGTTCTTCTGGTGGTATTAATTATTCCTACCAATTCGTCCCAACTACTTTTTGTCATTCGGTACTAGTGTAAAAACTTTGCAGAATGTTCTCAAAATGTTCAAATCACTTGTAAAACTTTAAATAATTTTTGCCTTGTTATTGGATGCATCCAGGAACGATGCTTCCTCCGTTTTATTCTCCTCCGAAGAGCGATCATACAAGTAGTTTCATCCATTAGGAAACTTATTCGTATTGCAAAAAAAAAAAAAAAATTACAATTGAAAGGTTATTTATTTAAGGAAAATCATATGTAAGGTATCGATGAGGTTTCAAATCTGTTGAAATTGTCAATCTATCTTTAACGATCCCGCTTTTACAAAAAAAACTAAAGAATGCCAGTCCATAATTGATTTGAACTCGGCGATTAATCTATCGCAGTGTGTGCCTTTTGTAGATTTTCTGTAGATTTTTTTTTGTCTCCGCGACTGGAAATCGCAAGTGGAGGCCTAGCCTTATTTTTTCCAAAATAGAACATTTAAATGAAAAACAAATCAAATGATGCGTGCAAAAATTTTCCCACTGGCTTTTGATTAGGTGCTACTACTCTGATGTTAGTACATAATAAAGGAGTAGCAAGGCCATAGTGTACAGCGTCATCCATTCTCAACATACTCCTTATGGCTGGTTAACCCCAGATTTGTAATTTCTAATTAAATTTCAACTTTAAGAGAAAGTCACTTATACCTTGCAAGTGGTGCGTGGGAATATGAGAAAGTAGAGTGAGCAATGGTAACCGTTTTACGTAACTAGGATTATATGACCCGAACTAGTAGTCTCCTAGACTACTTTCGCCTGCTGGGTAGAACCGATCATTCGTCATCTGATTGGGACAAGAGACGTCCATCCATTGACTCCTAATCTGATTGGTACGCTCGACCTAGTGGTAGACTATGGCGATTTTGCCAATTGGGTCGTCACTATTGAAATACGCATACAAGCACTTACCTTGTCTTTAGATGTTTTGGCGCCAACGAGGCGATAAGATGCCAAATCGGCTAACTAAGAACATATTTCCCTAGCAGTCACATAACTACTAGTGGACATGGTCATACTTTATGAAGTTCTCATTAGCAATGCTCAGTCTACTTTTCTCTCACGTCTATGGTAAACTATAGACTTATTTAAATCATACGCGAGTATGATTTAAAGTAAGTCAGTTTTTTTTTAGCTCCAATTTTGACTTGATTAAAATCGTCGTCCTCCCAGAATGGATTTCGATACCAGTAAGTGTAATTGTGCCAAAATTAAGGTTACCGAATTTCTACAAACTGTATTGCAGGAAAACATTGATTATTATATATAGAGATTGTATACTTTGTTAAATACCTTTTGAGGATCATGCTCTTCATGGGGAAGAAGGGTGGACACGTGAAATATTATTTCAATTCCTCTCCAGGCAGTGTATACGGACTCCGTCCCTGTCAGATCATGGACGGAGTCCAAACCACCCTTATATTTGTCAAAACCTGAAAAGAAGAAGAAGACTTCAAGACGAAGCACTGTCACATTTTATTGCCATGCATATTTAAACCCTCTTGGTTGTCCCGATGTGGTTGAAAGACTAGATATCTCGTCATTAAAAGAAACAAGATCTCGTCATAAAAAATCGTCAATACCTTGATGATGAGTGTTGATGAGTGACGACTTGAATATATCATCATTAGCAAAATTGCCATATCTTGATGGACGAGATATACCCGTCGAAACCACTTGGAGGATTAACCTCTTGCAAACAGCTTACAGTAATTGTTGGGGCTCCAGTTGGTTTATATATGTACAGTATTGGAAAAATGATTGCACCGGCTTCAAATTTGTCAAATGTTTAAAATATATGCGAATTATTGACATACACTACCGATATGGAAGCAGGTGAATAGTGAGATTGGTTCTGATGATTCGAGTGAGTCTCTAAGGCAACTGGAAATAACAATGACGTAAGAAAATGCTTAGTTTGTCATTTCTCGCTACGTGAGGCAAGAATATTTCTCAGATTCAATCACTTTTGAATACCACGGCGAAAGAACAAGTGAAAAGAAACTATACTAATGAAAGGTAGATAACAATACTATCTTGGAATCCTTTGTGAAGAGTTTTCTTTTAGAAATAGGGTTGCCATTCCTTCTAAGAAACTTGCATGAGATTCGATTTGAACTACAAAGAACACCGGTGAGTTTGCGCATCGTTTGAATTTCTTTTCACCATGTTCTGCGAAGATCAAGTCAGCTCACCTCAAGTGAGCTAAGGGCAAGTAAAAAAGTTTACCAATAATCCAAAAATTATTCTCTCCGATTGAAGTACATCGTCAAAAAATAACAAATAGTGATTAATGGAACTATGAAGCTTTCACCCAGCAAGTAAATACTTTGGAGATCCAGTTTCCATGTATGTGTAGGTACGTATTAAAATGCTGAAAAATACATAAAGATTTTTCATTGCTCTCTCAAGCTCTTCTAATGAAGACACGCGTTAGGCGATGTATATTACAACGTTTTTCAATAGGACGGAGAAGCTTGTCATCGAGCTATCCTCACTCCTTTCAAAAGCATCACATCTAAAAAAATTTTATTTTTCACGAGAGTGTTTTTAGAGTTTAAAAATAGAATGAAATGAACAGGGTGATTAGAATTAAAGTTTAACTTTTAAAGAGCTGTAAAAATACAACCACTGCTCAGAATGACCTGAAATTTGAACTGAATATACTCGAAGAAGGTATGACATAAGTAAAAATATAGTTCCAAATTTTAGCAATAGATAGCGCTTTAAGCGTCATAGTATGCAAAATAAAAAGTATTTGGTGTAATGTGTTAGTTTATATGCAAAACATCCCAAAGTTTATTTTTAGTGTGCAAAATATACCAGAGAGAAAAATATAATTGTATTTTCATGGACTGAGACTAGCTAAAATTGAAAATTACTGGTCAGCAAAGAAAAACGTTTTCTAAGCCAAAAAGCAGTCAATCATATTTTGTAGCATCCGAAAGCAACACATTACGCATGTGACACAGATTTGCAGTCATTAAAAAGTCAAATTAAAAATCAAAGAAAAAGGAGGTTTAATGGCTTATATATATATATATATATATATATATATATATATACTACAGACGTATTTTTTTGTTTTATACCTACTGTGCAAACACATTTGGAATCAACGTTTCAAATCCTTACATTAACCTCACAAATGTAATTCACTAATGCATCATTGTATATAGTGATGTATAAAGTAACATATTCAATATTTTTATTTGATGTTCCTTTATACTACTATACCCTAATACTATTCCAAAACGTTATCTACAAAGTGAACTGGACATTAAACTTTGGCTGCACAAAATTTCCAAATGCGACATGTGTAGCGGTGTTGGGTTCAAAATATTTAAAAACACCATCCGTCCAGCCTTTTTTTCCTGTAAAACTAGTTATTTTACCCCTGACCCTTCACTGGAAATCCCACCTTGGTTTTCTTCAATCACTGTGTGCACAATCGAGTATAGAATTCGGGAGGGGAGTCGACAGCGGATTTGTATAAAACACGACTGCTTGTTTGGGTATGGACTGGGACCTTTGTATGCTGTTCCTGGTCAATTGAACGCCGACATGAACATTTTGGACAATCAGGTAAAAAGCGCAGAAAAATAAAAATATAATAATAATAAAATCCCCAGCCTCTGATCAAAAAGATATTCATAAATCTATATAAATAATAATGGAGTGCTTGTTTGTACATTCGATATTTTCGACCCATTTCAAGTTTTCTATCCGTTTTGGACCCTTCTGATGCCGAATCCGCCTTTTTCTCATTTGGTGTCTGTCTGTCTGTCCGTCTGTCTGTCTGTCTGTATGTTGTGCCCTATACACGTCCACGCGGTTTAAGATATTTTCATGAAAATTTGCATAGAGTGAGTACTTATATTCATTTAGTGAGTGGCATTGGTTGCGAAAGTCTGTCTGTCCGTCTTTCTGTTCTATGCTCGATTTTGTGTTTGTGTGTTTGTGTAGACATCACATGAATTGTATTCCAGATATTTGATTGCATTGTATTTTATTTTATACATTATCTATTAGTTTAGTGAATGCAATATAAACATATCTTTATTGTTATATTTAGTTGAGTTTCATGCTAAAACACCTGAGTAAGTATACTTAAATCAACCATAATTTGGTAGTTTTGGAAAAATTGGAATGTCTATTGAATATTACGATTACTTCGATTGCTTTACCAGTACTGCTGAAAAAGTAATTATTCTTCAAATTTTTTTTTTTTTTTTATGGAATTTCATATCTGATACTTTATTTATTTCGAGTCTTATTTTTATTCTTTGCGCAATGAAAACGATTTCCGAATATTTGGGACAGACGATATTTTTCAATGAAACGAGAATGAACAAGATCGCGCGATCAGTGATATTTTTTCTGATTCTTTCGCTCTGAATTAATTTCACATTTCTAAATTTTGTACACTTTTAGTTGTCAGTTGTGGCAACTGTGCGAGATCAAGAGATAAAATTGAATCACAAATTAATATCTTTAGAACAATTTTTTGCGACATCTTTTAGTTTGTTTTACTTTGCTGTTTCCTGTTTTCAATATTTATAATTTTAATAAATGTGTTTTCCTTCTCATCACACGCAACAGCACCACAAAGTATTAGACCTAAAAATGTTAAGTAAGTCAGTATAAATTTTCAGTAAATTTAAAGTGTAGTTATGCCATTATTGAAAGAATAATGCCGTTATTTAAAGAATAATGCCGTTATTTAAAGAATAATGTCGTTATTTAAAGAATAATGCCGTTATTTAAAGAATAATGCCGTTATTTAAAGAATAATGCCGTTATTTAAAGAATAATGCCGTTATTTAAAGAATAATGCCGTTATTGAAAGAATAATAATGTTTATTAATCCAAACTGGAACTTTTTCCAACGTTAAAAAATTCGTTGAAATAATGACAGGAGAAGATTGCAAAATTTCACAATGTCGCATACAGGAGGCAAGAGTGCCACAAGTAAAAAAATATTGTTTTGTTGACTATGAGTGCGAGAGCACTCGCCGTAAATCTTTATTTTAATTAATTGAGTTGAACATGAAAAGAACTTAAGAAAGGGAATTCCAAATCTTCCTATAAATCGTCTTTTATAGTAGTATCCTTAGTATCACCTTTCGTCTTTTTGTAGCTTTGTCATACAGCAATTGTGCGATGTATGTGAAATGTATTACATGAATGGATATGCATGTGTAGGATTTGTGTCCAAAGTAAGTTGTAGAAAATATAAAGATGGCGAAAGGTGTTAAAATAAATTTTTATTCTACAAAAAAGTCATTATATATTTTGATTATCTCTTCAATCTAGAGTAAACCAATTCAAACCGAGTAAGGTCGGGTATTTTGCTAGTAGTAAAATAAAATTGAAAAGCAACTCACATGGCTCCGATGAAATTACGAAAAATAATTATTCATGGGTTGTGTATCTGTTGATATTAATAAATCTTTCAAAAATATTAATAAAGAATGAATAAGGGTATTTGTTATTGAGAAGTGTGTTTTTTAGATATTTACATTCTAATAAAAAATTTGAATCAGAGTTACAAATTTTTTTGAAACGTACCAATATCTATGAATATCTTTTTGAATAGGGGCTGGGGATTTTATTATTATTTATATTTTTATTTTTCTGTGTGTGCTTTTTATGGACTCGTTGCAACGGAAGTATTGTGTTAGCATTTAGTTGGATTTGCGTAATTGGTGGCATTTGGTGGTAATTTTTAGGCATGTTGTAGTTGATCTCCCGGCTGCGGGTTTGATTTCGTTTTGTTCCAGCTCTAATTTGGTAATATGTTTTGTTTTTCTTGCTTTTTTTTTTTTTTTTTGGGGGGGGGGGGTATGAGCAATTTCTTCAGCCTAATGCTGCTTATATGTAGAAAACACCATTTTATGTTATCTGGGTCAGGCTCCTCCCTGATGACGCCCTAATCCACCAACATTTCTTCATTTTTTATCATTTTTTTAAGACTTTTGTTGTAATTTTTTTGGAAATTCCTGTGTTCTTGAAATTATATTGCTTACCATGCTATGTCTGCAACTTCAGCGGGCTTGCATGGGTAGTTTCGAGTTTCGGTTTCTGCTTAATGCACCCCGGCTGTTTTTTTTTTTAATTTTATTTACAATTATGTTTTATTGTATATTTTATTGTATTGTGTGTGTGTGTATATATATATATATATATATATATATATATATATATATATATATATATATATATATATATATATATATATATATATATATATATATATATATGTATATATTATATATATAATTTCAAGGACACAAGAATTTCTAAAAAAATGTAACAAAAGTCTTAAAAAATAATAAAAAATGAAGAAATGTTGGTGGATCAGGGCGTCATCAGGGAGGATGAGCAATTTTTTCAGCCTAATGCTGCTCATATGTAGAAAACACCATTTTATGTTGTTTGGGTCAGGCTCCTCCCTGATGACGCCCTGATCCACCAACATTTCTTCATTTTTTATTATTTTTTAAGACTTTTGTTACATTTTTTTAGAAATTCTTGTGTTCTTGAAATTATATTGCTTACCATGCTATGTCTGCAGCTTCAGCGCGCTTGCATGGGTAGTTTCGAGTTTCGATTTCTGGTTAATGCACCCCGGCTGTTTGGTTATTTTTTGTTATTTTGTGTGTGTTATGTTATTTTGTATATTTTATGTTGTTATTATTTACCTGTCAGAGTTAGTTGCAGCTTTTGCGCACTTCTCGGGCAGTGTGACTTTTTATTAATTTTATTATTACTTCAAATGGATAGTACAAATATGAATTTAGAGCCTGGAAAAAGGACTTATATTCTAATGGTAAGTCCTGTGCTCGGTACATGGGGATTTTGGGGGACCCCCTTGGATCGAAATCCTGTTACCCTAACGTTGATAATTTTGACTTTATGAGTAAACTTAAATTTTCCAAATGCAGAGATAAACGTTGTAAGACTTGTCCTCAGTTGGATGAGTCTAACATTATCGACAGCTCAACTTCGCCAGCCTGTAAAGCCTCTAATGTCATTTACCTTCTAAGATGCAGCCTCTGTGGTATGGGTTATGTTGGTCGAACCAGTAACTCGTTGAACTTACGCATTAACCTTCACCGTTCCAATATTAAAAATTATAACTCCAACTCCACTTTTAACCTGGAATTCCATCATTTTTCTTTACATGGTTTTAGAAATGCAAAAATTACTATACTTGATATTGTCAAAGATAAAAAATTGAGACTGTTTAAAGAAAACATTAACATTTTAAAATTTAAAACACTTGCTCCTTATGGTTTGAATGATCTATTTCAAAATACACAGGTTAATGTTGATAACTGCAATACTTTTGCTTTATTCCATTCGTCAAAAGAGAAAACAAAGAGAGGATGTAGAGGAAGCGGTGAAAATAAAAAACTTAACACTTCTGATAATATTCACCAGTTTAATAATTTTATAAAAAACCTGAAACTTATTGAAAAACACTTTATAGAAACTTTTAATTTTAAACCCTTAAAAAAATTCATATTTTCTTTGAATGACGGTACGTGTCTTAAGTTTAAGAATTTACTTACAAACATTGACTCTCTCAATCCTCATTTTTTACTTTTACTCCATGATCTTTATAAAGCTAGACTTTCTAAAATTAATAAGAAAAAAACTAGTAGTAAAGATAATCCAATTTATATGAAGATAAGTTTTAAACATATTATTTTCGATAAATTCAACTTTAACAGAATTGTGAATAACCTACAGAATATTTTTCCTTTAAAATTTCTTAACATAAAAAATGCTTTAAATATGATTTACCATTGGGGAGAAAATTTTTTAATTACAATCATTTTTGCAGTAAGATTGATTTATATAGAGATAAAGTTGTATGCTTGTGCGACAACATAAATTTCAGACCCTATTTAAATGAAGACTTAGGACACATAGTGACTGGTGATCTTGGTATTGTTGAAAATGACCAATTAAGAGATGTTATGTATAAAGGTACTAAATTTAGGCCCATTTATAATTTTAATAGAAATAGTATACTTAAAAGCTTTCTGGAAGACATTGATAATTTCTGTTTTATGACCTCTTCTAAATTTAAAGTCCCTTTATGTTTGTTTACAGAATGGAAATGGAAATTATATGATCATTTTAAAGATTTTATTAATAATAATATTCAATCTATTTTTGACAATACCGGTAATTACAAGACAATAAACACAGCCATTAAGGATATTCAAAATAAATTTATCATTACTACAGTTGATAAAGCCTCAGGTAACTATGCTTTCATATGTAAAAAACTTTATTTAAATTTACTTGATGCTGAACTTAAGAATTCAGATACATATAAATTCTGTAAATCTACTTATAATACCATTATTAAAAAAATCATTTCTTCAAATAAAAGAGTTAAAATTTCCAATCAACACATAATTTTACCTTATATTACCGTTATTCCTAAATTTCACAAAAATCCTATTAAATTCCGTTACATCACCTGTGGTAATAACTCTTATATGATTAAACCTGGCTTGCTACTATTTAAATATTTAAAAATTGTTCTTGCTGCCATTTTTGATGAAGGCTTTACATGGATTATATGTGATAATAACAAGGTTTTGAATTTTTTGGATAAAAATATTATTAATGATATTCAGACCTATGATTTTAAAGACCTTTTTACCAGCATACCCCTGGACAAATTGAGAGATGTTTTGAACTATTACTATCATGATTTTAATAACTTAATTGATCTGGATTTTGAGGAATGGGAATTTTTGGTTAATTATTGTATTTTTAATAATTTTATATTTAATGGTGAGCATATTTACACTCAAGTTAAGGGTATTCCCCAAGGTTCTAATTTTTCTTCCATTCTTGGTAATTTATTTCTTCATTATTTTGAAAAAAACTTTTGCCTTCAGATAAATACTGCTTTTAGATTTATTGATGATTTAATTGTTTTTAATAATAGCAACTTTGCTAATATTTGGAAATCCATCTATCCAGACGAACTTTCTTTAATTAAAACCAATCTGGATAACAATAATACTGATTTTCTAGACATAAAAATTTCTGTTTCATCCGGCAAAGTTGACATTAATGTATATGATAAACGCAGCGATTTTAAATTTACAGTCATTAAATTAATATTTTGGGACTCCAATATCTCTAAAAGAATATACTACAACACGATAGCTGGTCAATTGGTACGTTTCAAAAAAATTTGTAATTCTGATGCTAACTTTTTATTACAATGTAAATATCTAAAAAACACACTTCTCAATAACAAATACCCGTTTTCATTCTTTAAAAATAGTTTTGAAAGATTTATTAATATCAACACCTACACAACACATGAATAATTATTTTTCGTAATTTACCCAGAGCCATGGGAATTGCTTTTCAATTTTATTTTTATTTTTTTACTTTTTATGAATATATTTTTGATAAGGGGCTGGGGATTTTCATATTATTATTTTTTTTGGACTTGTTGCATCGGAGGTATGATGTTAGCATATAAGTTAGACTGTGTAATTGATGGCATTTGGTGGCAATTTTTAAGCTTGTTGTTGATGATATCCCAGCTGCGGCTTCAGGTTTCACTTCGTTCTGTTCCTGCTCTGTTTTGGTATTTTGTTCTGTTTTTGTTTTACTTGATTTTTGGTGGTGTTTGGGGGAGTGTATGAGCAATTTTTTCAGCCTAATGCTGCTCATATGTAGAAAACACCATTTTATGTTGTTTGGGTCAGGCTCCTCCCTGATGACGCCCTGATCCACCAACATTTCTTCATTTTTTATTATTTTTTAAGACTTTTGTTACATTTTTTTAGAAATTCTTGTGTTCTTGAAATTATATTGCTTACCATGCTATGTCTGCAGCTTCAGCGCGCTTGCATGGGTAGTTTCGAGTTTCGATTTCTGGTTAATGCACCCCGGCTGTTTGGTTATTTTTTGTTATTTTGTGTGTGTTATGTTATTTTGTATATTTTATGTTGTTATTATTTACCTGTCAGAGTTAGTTGCAGCTTTTGCGCACTTCTCGGGCAGTGTGACTTTTTATTAATTTTATTATTACTTCAAATGGATAGTACAAATATGAATTTAGCGCCTGGAAAAAGGACTTATATTCTAATGGTAAGTCCTGTGCTCGGTACATGGGGATTTTGGGGGACCCCCTTGGATCGAAATCCTGTTACCCTAACGTTGATAATTTTGACTTTATGAGTAAACTTAAATTTTCCAAATGCAGCGATAAACGTTGTAAGACTTGTCCTCAGTTGGATGAGTCTAACATTATCGACAGCTCAACTTCGCCAGCCTGTAAAGCCTCTAATGTCATTTACCTTCTAAGATGCAGCCTCTGTGGTATGGGTTATGTTGGTCAAACCAGTAACTCGTTGAACTTACGCATTAACCTTCACCGTTCCAATATTAAAAATTATAACTCCAACTCCACTTTTAACCTGGAATTCCATCATTTTTCTTTACATGGTTTTAGAAATGCAAAAATTACTATACTTCATATTGTCAAAGATAAAAAATTGAGACTGGCTAAAGAAAACATTAACATTTTAAAATTTAAAACACTTGCTCCTTATGGTTTGAATGATCTATTTCAAAATACACAGGTTAATGTTGATAACTGCAATACTTTTGCTTTATTCCATTCGTCAAAAGAGAAAACAAAGAGAGGATGTAGAGGAAGCGGTGAAAATAAAAAACTTAACACTTCTGATAATATTCACCAGTTTAATAATTTTATAAAAAACCTGAAACTTATTGAAAAACACTTTATAGAAACTTTTAATTTTAAACCCTTAAAAAAATTCATATTTTCTTTGAATGACGGTACGTGTCTTAAGTTTAAGAATTTACTTACAAACATTGACTCTCTCAATCCTCATTTTTTACTTTTACTCCATGATCTTTATAAAGCTAGACTTTCTAAAATTAATAAGAAAAAAACTAGTAGTAAAGATAATCCAATTTATATGAAGATAAGTTTTAAACATATTATTTTCGATAAATTCAACTTTAACAGAATTGTGAATAACCTACAGAATATTTTTCCTTTAAAATTTCTTAACATAAAAAATGCTTTAAATATGATTTACCATTGGGGAGAAAATTTTTTAATTACAATCATTTTTGCAGTAAGATTGATTTATATAGAGATAAAGTTGTATGCTTGTGCGACAACATAAATTTCAGACCCTATTTAAATGAAGACTTAGGACACATAGTGACTGGTGATCTTGGTATTGTTGAAAATGACCAATTAAGAGATGTTATGTATAAAGGTACTAAATTTAGGCCCATTTATAATTTTAATAGAAATAGTATACTTAAAAGCTTTCTGGAAGACATTGATAATTTCTGTTTTATGACCTCTTCTAAATTTAAAGTCCCTTTATGTTTGTTTACAGAATGGAAATGGAAATTATATGATCATTTTAAAGATTTTATTAATAATAATATTCAATCTATTTTTGACAATACCGGTAATTACAAGACAATAAACACAGCCATTAAGGATATTCAAAATAAATTTATCATTACTACAGTTGATAAAGCCTCAGGTAACTATGCTTTCATATGTAAAAAACTTTATTTAAATTTACTTGATGCTGAACTTAAGAATTCAGATACATATAAATTCTGTAAATCTACTTATAATACCATTATTAAAAAAATCATTTCTTCAAATAAAAGAGTTAAAATTTCCAATCAACACATAATTTTACCTTATATTACCGTTATTCCTAAATTTCACAAAAATCCTATTAAATTCCGTTACATCACCTGTGGTAATAACTCTTATATGATTAAACCTGGCTTGCTACTATTTAAATATTTAAAAATTGTTCTTGCTGCCATTTTTGATGAAGGCTTTACATGGATTATATGTGATAATAACAAGGTTTTGAATTTTTTGGATAAAAATATTATTAATGATATTCAGACCTATGATTTTAAAGACCTTTTTACCAGCATACCCCTGGACAAATTGAGAGATGTTTTGAACTATTACTATCATGATTTTAATAACTTAATTGATCTGGATTTTGAGGAATGGGAATTTTTGGTTAATTATTGTATTTTTAATAATTTTATATTTAATGGTGAGCATATTTACACTCAAGTTAAGGGTATTCCCCAAGGTTCTAATTTTTCTTCCATTCTTGGTAATTTATTTCTTCATTATTTTGAAAAAAACTTTTGCCTTCAGATAAATACTGCTTTTAGATTTATTGATGATTTAATTGTTTTTAATAATAGCAACTTTGCTAATATTTGGAAATCCATCTATCCAGACGAACTTTCTTTAATTAAAACCAATCTGGATAACAATAATACTGATTTTCTAGACATAAAAATTTCTGTTTCATCCGGCAAAGTTGACATTAATGTATATGATAAACGCAGCGATTTTAAATTTACAGTCATTAAATTAATATTTTGGGACTCCAATATCTCTAAAAGAATATACTACAACACGATAGCTGGTCAATTGGTACGTTTCAAAAAAATTTGTAATTCTGATGCTAACTTTTTATTACAATGTAAATATCTAAAAAACACACTTCTCAATAACAAATACCCGTTTTCATTCTTTAAAAATAGTTTTGAAAGATTTATTAATATCAACACCTACACAACACATGAATAATTATTTTTCGTAATTTACCCAGAGCCATGGGAATTGCTTTTCAATTTTATTTTTATTTTTTTACTTTTTATGAATATATTTTTGATAAGGGGCTGGGGATTTTCATATTATTATTTTTTTTGGACTTGTTGCATCGGAGGTATGATGTTAGCATATAAGTTAGACTGTGTAATTGATGGCATTTGGTGGCAATTTTTAAGCTTGTTGTTGATGATATCCCAGCTGCGGCTTCAGGTTTCACTTCGTTCTGTTCCTGCTCTGTTTTGGTATTTTGTTCTGTTTTTGTTTTACTTGATTTTTGGTGGTGTTTGGGGGAGTGTATGAGCAATTTTTTCAGCCTAATGCTGCTCATATGTAGAAAACACCATTTTATGTTGTTTGGGTCAGGCTCCTCCCTGATGACGCCCTGATCCACCAACATTTCTTCATTTTTTATTATTTTTTAAGACTTTTGTTACATTTTTTTAGAAATTCTTGTGTTCTTGAAATTATATTGCTTACCATGCTATGTCTGCAGCTTCAGCGCGCTTGCATGGGTAGTTTCGAGTTTCGATTTCTGGTTAATGCACCCCGGCTGTTTGGTTATTTTTTGTTATTTTGTGTGTGTTTTGTTATTTTGTATATTTTATGTTGTTATTATATATATATATATATATATATATATATATATATATGTGTATATATATATATATAATTTCAAGAACACAAGAATTTCTAAAAAAATGTAACAAAAGTCTTAAAAAATAATAAAAAAATGAAGAAATGTTGGTGGATCAGGGCGTCATCAGGGAGGATGAGCAATTTTTTTCAGCCTAATGCTGCTCATATGTAGAAAACACCATTTTATGTTGTTTGGGTCAGGCTCCTCCCTGATGACGCCCTGATCCACCAACATTTCTTCATTTTTTATTATTTTTTAAGACTTTTGTTACATTTTTTTAGAAATTCTTGTGTTCTTGAAATTATATTGCTTACCATGCTATGTCTGCAGCTTCAGCGCGCTTGCATGGGTAGTTTCGAGTTTCGATTTCTGGTTAATGCACCCCGGCTGTTTGGTTATTTTTTGTTATTTTGTGTGTGTTATGTTATTTTGTATATTTTATGTTGTTATTATATATATATATATATATATATATATAACTTCGATCAGCATTACATCATAAGATTTCTAAATAGTTTAATTTTCAATTCCACGTTATAAAAGAGAAACTATGATATCATGTAATGATGATTTTTAAAAGAATTTCTCAAAATAACATTTTGTTGATATTCCCTTAAAGATCGCTATAGAAATGTTTTCTCAATTTGCAAAAAGTGTTGTATTGAATAAAGAAAATAAGTATGGGTGAAGCGTTATAAGTTCTGATTAAAGAAAACTACACTGAAGAGCCAAAACATTATGACCATATAAACTTTGGCCTGCAAAACAGCTGCAACTCGCCTGGGCATAGATGCCACAAGTTCTTGGTACATGACTGGAGACAGGTTGTACCAAATGTCTAAGCAGCGGTCACGCAAAGTCGACATATTCGGACATGGTGGTGTTTGATCTCTGAGCTGCCGCTCCATGACACCCCGAGTGTGCTCTATCGGATTAATATCCGACGAGTTAGGTGGTCAGGACAGTAAGTGGAATTTATCAGTATGCTCATCGAACCACTCCAACACAATCCGAGCCTTGTGACATGGGGCGTTGTTCTGCTGGAAGATTCAATTTGCACTTGGGAAGACAGGCGCCATGTAAGGGCGCAACTGATCCGCAATGATGTTCAGATAGTTTCCAGCGTTCATGGTCTGTTCTACCACAACAACGGTTCCCATTGTATTGGGCTGTCAGCTGAGCCACTGTCTCGCGCCGATTTTGCTTTACCAAGCGGAACAGTCTCCGACGTCCTTTTTCTTTTATGACGCGTGGACGACCAACACATTGGCGTCTACTGCTGATGTAATCGTCATTTATCCACTTTGCAAGAATAATAACAACTGCAAATCGTGAACAACCTACCAGTCGTGCAGTTTCGGTGATTCTCGTTCCGAGTCTTCGGGCCATTACGATCTGCCCTTTATCAAATTCGCTTCGATCAGCAGTCTTTCCCATCACTCGCAAAAGTAAGTGCAATAATAATTACTTACCTTCTCCACCAGCAGTTCAACACCATTCTCACTTAATCACGTGCCCTCCACGTCATCCAGACGAGTTGATTGAAAATGTGTAATATTGATGCTTTGAATTAATATTACCTACAGCCCTTTTGTGAAGCGAATTGAAACCAAATTTATATTACCTCCTTTTAGTTCGACCGTTGTTCAAAATTACGTTTTGCTGTCGTCCGATCGTTCCCTTTGGGATGGATCTTGGAACGTCACCAATAGCCCGTTGTATTGCTCTATTGCGACGTTAATTAAAACATTTACCTAACCTCCTTTACGTTTTCCTTCAAACGTGCTACGATTCGCTCATCGCCTTTTTTGTCAACAAAATTACTGAGAGCAGAAAGCTCAAATTAAATATCAATTATGGTTTCGTTGGAGAAACGTTATTGACATAGTTTTCAAAGGGTAATTTAAACTCGAGAATGAATTCAAACATACTATGTCTTTCACACAATGCCTCTCCTTCTTGTCTTTTAGAGAAAGACCCTTTTCGATTCTTTGTCAACCCTTCAAGTGGCCGCAAAGATCGTCAACAGGCGATTATTTAGTTTCTTGACTTTGAACTTTACAATAAAGTACTTTAACTAGGAAAAAATAACTGCTAGTGATGGTTAAATATTGCTTTGATTGAATTGTCTTTTCAATGAAATCGATTTGAATGAATTTTCTTTTAATAGATACGAACACGATTTTTATGTATCGATTGCATGATTTAAAGTAATAAATGACATACTTTTAATCCTGCGTAAAGAAAAATTTCTTTATGCATAGTTTATTGACACTTAATTCAATAATTAGTAGTGCGACTAGATAACTTTTATAGTTAATGAAGCATTTTCTATGCCTGTGAAAACGCAATTCAAAAGCACCCTTTCCCCAATGCTGTAAACACAGCAAAATACTATTTTATAGTGAACAAAAAGTCAATAATGATTCATTGTGTATGCAGGATTATTTCATTTTGTGAGTATAATTAGATAAATAAGAAAACATAACCCCTAAAATGAAGATGCTTATTAGCGCTTTTCTTTTAAATCCTAAATACAAATTACTACAAAAACTATATTTTTAAGACAAAATAAATTTATTCTCTGACTAATGACTTCTGTTAATAAAACATAACTGTGTTGTATAATAAATAGATAGTTTTATTAACGTAATTGGGAAAAATGTTTTTGGATGCTCTTGAAAATATTTTTTGATTGAGATTTTTTTTAAAGACAGCATGATTTTCTTTTTTCTTGCGATTTTCCATTTTAAAATTACTAATCAAACTTCATCCCTTTGTATTTTTAAAAGGCTTATATTTTTTTGCTGTTTTTGAATTAATGTATGTTGTTTTATGACCCATCCTTATTTTATTTTAGATATTCACTTTCTGCGAGTAGTAATACGGAAATAAATGACAAATCAACATATATTTTTACACAGATGCTCCTTTTTTTAACCGTGAGCCAAATCAGGGCCGGTCCGAGAGAAATTGTTTACAGATGCCAGATGCTATTATTTGGCGCCCCATTTAAAAAATTCGCCGTATTGTTTCCTTTCTTTAGAATAGCCTACTGTGGAATAATTTATTTCACTGCGTATAATACGTATTTTATATTGCCAGGTTTTTTTCTGTTAGGCGTTCATAAGCTAATAGATTCTGTGATATTAAACACTTCCGTTGCACTTAAAAATAAATATTCTATTGTAATTACTTTACTAATAACGTCCATTTTACTTCTTCATTTCGAAATCATTTAATACAGTAAACATTGCATTTATACAATAGCATAGCATGTACAATATGTATTTAGTATTCTTACTATTATATAATTAATGAAACACTGTTGAAGAAAAAACTGCAAAAATTGAAACATCAATTGTGTATTTTTCCTTTGCTCTGTGAAATCTCTTAAAATTGTGTCTGTATCGATGGAATTGAGCACCTCATTTTCTATAGCCGAGGTCGCTAATCCGCTCCAACGCTTTTGGGAAATGATCGACCTCAGGTCGTTTTAATTTGGAAAAACTCCTCTCCCCACTAGCAACTGATGCAGGAACGGTAAGTAAGATCCTTAAACTCACAAAAACATTGGGAAACGTACATCTATGAAAGAATTAGTAGTTAACCCTCCGTCGGGCGCAACCGGCCAGACAGGCACAACTGGCGGCACAACTTTGACGTTTATGTTCCCCACTCCTCTCATAGAAGGGGTAAAAATCTGCTTATTCTAGTAGTCTCGTATCTTTACCGGATGTTTGGACCTTTTAATTTTAATCGCGCGCTTCGTGGACAGATGTTAGCGTCATTCTGATCTCTCAGGCACATTGCGCCCAAATTCGTTACACATATGAGCTTTTTAAAGTCAAAGTGGTATAAGGCCACTTTCTGAAAAATTTGAGTGAATGCTGGTAACTAATTCTGAATATGTAAAACTACTTGAAGGAAAGGTGCTCTAACTCCTAGTTCCCCAAATAACCACACATATGGCAGCACAAGATTATGCAGTCAGTGAAGCTATTGTAACGTCTTGAGAGCATCCAGAATCATTATTCAGAATCGTGGGAGCTCACAACGGGAATCGTTCACCAAGTCCACCCCCTGGTCCTACTGCGGAAGTGACGACTGGAGGAGGCGGGCTGGGAAGAGACACTTTTGAAACAGAGGCTTTTTCTAGATTTTTTTCAGACGATTTGTGAAACTTTATCTTTAGGAGGCTGTATTGTATCGGTGATGGATATCGTATTTAATTATAAAACTGTAGCTGTACAATTCTGTAAATATTAACTCTCAATATAAGTATTTTAACCAGGAAGTGGTTTTACTTTTTCGTCGATACGGTACACTATCTAACTGCTGACAGCCAAAGTGGTGTATCTGGGAGTTACACCACATTTCCAGTGACTGTTTGGATTTTTTTTATTCGAATGAATATAATGTGTGTGCTAAACATTACTGGTTAAAACTTTTGTTGACCGCGAAGGATGACACTCAAAATCGTGAAGCGTTCCACATTTTGGGGTATATTAAAAAGACTGTATCTTCAAGGGATAAGTATATAATCTTGCCGTTATATAAGGGCTTAGTAAGAGCACATCTAGAATATGCTGTACAATTCTGGGCCCCATATATGAGAAAGGATGTAGAATTAATTGAAAGGGTTCAGCACAGAGCTACAAAAATAATAAAGGGGATAGCAAATCTCGACTATAATGAACGTAAGGACTGTAATGAAGTAATCTAAACGTGTATACACTGGAAAGAAGAAGAAGGAGGGGGGATTTGATTCAGCTTTTCAAGTTGGTAAAACAAGGGGACACAGAGGGCTTAAATTTCAATAGGGATAACAGAACAAGGGGCCATGGGTATACATTGAATAAGACACATTTTAATCGGGATTTAAGGAAAAACTACTACTTTAATAGGGTAATAGACAAATGGAACGCGTTGCCAGAAAATATAGTTAACTCAAAGGGAGTGTTCGAATTTAAGATACAATTGGATAGTCAGTGGGAATTGGGGAATTCATAAACAAAGGACCAGCCTTGTTGGGCTTGAGCCTGTAGCTGGTCGTCAATATTTGTATTTGTATTTGAATGGTAAAACCACTTCTACTATTTCTTTCCGTGTTCTTTTTGATTGTTTGTGCTGTATATTCTATGTATTGAATTAGTTGTTTAAACTAAATATTCAATTTATTCCACATCACTTTGCTTGTTCTAAGTATAATTAGTTTTTTTTTTTTAAGTAAAGCTGTTTGGATGTCATGTATATTCAAGATATTTTCTGTACTATATTAATTATTTTATATTTTCCCTCTATTTTTAGTATTGACGATTTTTATGTTCTTGGTCGTCTTCACATTTGAGCCGTTTAAAGCTAAAATGGTGAAAGTCCATTAAGCACTGTTTCGAGATATAGAAACTTTTAGTAGAATAGTTATTGAAAATTCCAGAATATTACCAAACAACAATTTTCCCACCCCATGTGTTCAAAATGGATTGTTTTAGCTCATGTATTTTGTTTTTTGCCCTTATCTTCAGTTTATAAGTAAATTATAAGGCACTTAAATTACTTACGCCAATTTGGCTTTACATAAATTGAGGTTTGGGTTCAAGATAAAAACTTGTATCATTAACAACATGAATGTTATTTTATTTTGAAAAGCGATTCCTTTAAAAATAATATAAACTACTCAGAAGATGAACATGAAAAGATAGAACTCACATTACAACACGAGATTCACCTATGAGAGACTGAGAAAGTAAGAGATGCTATGAAAAAAGACTGGAAAATCTGTTTCTGATTATTATGATCTGCTCCTATTATTCTTCCTCATTTTATTTGGAGATGTCGTTACCATTCCCGAAACTAACATGCCAAATTGCTTATTATAAGCGTAAATTATACATTCATAACTTAGGTTGCCATGAGTTATCAACAGGAGTACATGTACTGTTGGAAGAAACAGTAGGAACTCGGGGCTCACAGGAAATCAGTGCATGTGTAGTCAAACACTAAAAAAGTAGAGCACCAACCGCAAACCACATTGTTCTGTAGAGCGATACATGTACAGGACAAAAAGGAACTGGAAGAGGGCATTAAAATTAATGAGACTAGTTCTGACAACAGCATTGAAATGATTAATCAAATGTTTATGCAAAGTGAACATTTCTTCTCTTTCCGAACAACCTTCCGAACTACTCGGACTTTGGGTCAATAGACAGTAAGAATATACAGAATATACAGTAAGAATCAACAGATCTTTTCCCTTTCTGACTGGTTTCAAGTAAACACTCTAAATGTAGGAAAAAAAAATCTTTCCTCCTTACTATGATGTCTGGTAAAGAGTTTTTATCTACAGAAAGCATGGAAAATTCCATTACCAAAAGAAAGTTTAATGAAAGAAAAGCATTCAGCTTCATGGCTAAAGATGCAATGGATTCGGTACCAGAAATACAACCCTTTTACAATTTCTTACAGGTAAAACTTGTCTAATGATGTAAAACGGAAGTTTTACAAGCTAAAAATAAAACCACAAGGAAAACGGGACTACCATTATCTCTGGCAAATGTACTTTTGTCTTGGCAAATGGACTCGACCGGTTCAGCCTGCTAGAGTAGGTACTCATAAAATATTGAACTCGTTCCGGGGGTGGAAAGGAAACAACCACATTGTTATAGTGTCCCAGTAGTGTATCGAAAGGAAATTAATAAACAAGTGCAGGAGTTTTTAGACTTAAATTTAATAGAGTCTTCCTGTTCAGAAATAGCGTACCCTACTGCGAAAAAGGATTCAACCATACGGTATGTACGTTGATTATAGGGCATTAAATACTGTGACAAAGGTACCGGTATTCCCTATGAAAAATATGCAGGAATTAATTTTCACGGCAGGGTGGTCTGTAAATTAGTTGACGAGTTTTGACATGCTTAAGGGGTACTGGAAAATCAGAATGGACGAAGATAGTAAGCCCCTGGCCGCTTTCACGACAAATCAGGGGGTATTCCAATGGAGAACAATGCCTTTTGGTTTGGCTGGAGCTTCGGCAACCTTTCAAAAAGAAATGAATAAAGTGTTAAAGTCTCATTCTAATTATGCGGAAACCTAAATGGACGATGTGGTAGTTTTTGCGAATACCTTCGGAGTGCATATCGCTCATTTAGGATTAATTTTAAATGATTTAGAAAAACTAGGTTTAGCGGTTCGGTTAGATAAATGTAAATTTGCTGCCAAACAAATAAAATATTTAGGACATGTGATAAGAAGCGGAAAACATTTACCTGACGAAGGCAAAATAGAGTGTATTAAGTCTACGTTAAAAACGTCAATTTCGACCAAAATTAGCAATTTTTGTTTATAATTCCATATTACAGAGCAGCTTTTTAGCTTTTTTAAACAGTCTTACTTTTTATTCAACGGCTACTAGAAAAAAAGTTACAGCTGTTTGAAGAAAGAATGTCAGCTGCAAAATGAAACCGGAAGTTGTAATAACGAAACCGGGGTTGATTTTAATGCTTCTGTTTTCGCTTGAAATAAATTCATTTTTCTGTTACAATCATTTTTAAATATTTTCTTTTGAAGCGAAACATATTTGTGATAAGATTTTGCATTCTAAGTTTGGCAACGAAGGGAAATTTCAGATCTCAATCGCTTGTTTACACTTCGTTGCTGATATTTTGTTTACTTTTGTTCTATGCTATTTTTTCGTTATTAGTTTCATCAATTCAATCACTTTTTCTTCAGTTTGTAAGTATTTATCTTATTTTAATCAACATGGGTAATACTAGAAATAAGAATAGATCCAAAAAAAGAAGGTTTCCTGGGAATCGCCATACATAAGAGAACTCTGTCGAAATCGAAACATCTATTGAAACAGCTAGCGAATCAAAACTTGGTTCGGCTGCAAGTTTTGCTATGGTAAATGATCTGCCTGATACTGACAAAGTTAGTGGAAACCAAATTATGAGCATGTCTATTCTCCAGAATGGTTTCGAAAGTTTATGTTGTCCAATGTGCCTCACTAAAACTCTGTATTTGAAGGATAATTCTGTATTTGGATTGAACTCTAACTTGTGTTTACAATGCAAGAGTTGTGAATTCAGCTATGGCTTTTCAACTAGTCAAAAACAAAATAAACAAAATAACATACATTTGCAATTGGTTTATGGTATGAGATTGATTGGTAGAGGTTATGCGTCTGCCAAGAAAGTGTGTGCAACATTAGATATGCCATCATTATCAAAATCAGCTTATCATGAATGTGAAAGCAAATTACCAATTTCTGTGACTGAAGTAGCTAACAGTTGCATGAAAGAAGCTGCCGAAGAAGTGAAATTGACTAAACAAAACTCCCGAACAGTAGTTGGATGTGGTGTTTCGGTAGATGGGTCATGGCAAAGAAGAGGCCACTCATCTTTAAATGGCTGTGTTGCAGATTTATCAATTGACACAGGGAAAGTATTGGATATAGAACTCATGTCGTGATGGTGTCGCCTGTGTAATTAATCGCATAAATTTCATGGCGTCTCACATAGTTGCTCATACAACCATGACGGTTCGGCTTCGAGCATGGAGTCCGTTGGTGCTTATCGTTTGTTTGAACGTTCGAAGGATAAGTTTCAATTGGAGTATGTTGATTACTACGGTGATGGGGACTCGCAAGGTTATTCAGCGATCAAAGATATATATGGTACAGGACGTGTTACCAAATATTAGTGTATTGGCCATATCCAAATACGCGTAGGGAGTAGGCTGCGCAAATTTAAAAGTAAACAGAAGAGCCTTGGAGGGAAAAAAAACTTACCGACAGGATAGTTGATAAGTTACAAAACTATTATGGCATTGCTATTCGCAGCAATGTAAATGACTTGGAGCAACAATGACTTGACAATATGCAACGTGCTGCCATAGCAATACTTCACTGCAGTTCAAGTGCTTGACAAGAAATGCATGGGCAATGTGCATTAGGGCCAGATAGTTGGTGTGCTTTCAACGAGCAAAAGCTACGGGAAATGTGTACACCGATAAAGGTGACGGTTTACCAAAAAACATTTTGAATATTATTAAACCAACATATATGGAATTGTGTGATAGAGCTGTTGAAAAAATGTCTTCATGGGAAGACTCAGAACAGTAACGAAAGTTTCAATGGTTGTTTGTGGAACATCGTGCCTAAGAATACCTTCGTGGAATTGAAAACATTTACTCTAGGTGCTTGCGGTAATAAATTTCAATAAAGGGTACCAGAGCTTTTTTGAAGTTTTGAAGGTTTTGAAAATAGCTCCTGGGCAGTATACTGTTGCCATGTTCAAAGGCTTTGACATGGACCGTAACAGCGAGGCAAAAAGGGAATTGCTACCTGCTGCGAAGCTTGCCCGAAAAAAAAAATCGCGCACAGAAAAAGAGAAAATATGCCAAGACTGAAAAGTCAGAAAGTGTAACATACCAAAAAGGAGGGTTTTAAGGTCAGTGGGTATAATTTTAGAAATCTGAAGCATTACGAGGAGTTCTAAGAACATTTTGTACCTGAAATGTACAATTATCACCTTTAAACTCCTTTTTCTCAAAACTGTATTTTTTGATAAATGCAGTTACGACATGCATGCTATTTCAAAATATATTGCTTATATTGTTATGAAATTTGGTATGAATGTTTTTGATAGTATTTTCTAGTGAATCAGCTAAAAGAATCTTTTTTAGATGATTCTTAGTAAGTTTAGTAGCCTGTTTATGTGTAAAGATATGAAAAAAAAATGGTGAATATTCATGAATTCCTTATAGAAACTTTTATATACATTCACTACATAATTATACTTGAATTGCACATTGCAAGTTATAAAATCACTTTAACTTAGTTAGTTTTTTAATTATGAGGTTTGTCGTAAACTCTTAAAATTTGGTTAAAATTTTACTTTTTTTTAATTAAAAAAATAAAAACATTTTTTGTTTTTAGTGTTCAATTAAATGGTTACTAATATAAAGGCATCCAAAAAATTAAAAATATCAGTACATTTTCATGTTTTTGAAAAAATTGTTGTCGAACGTAGGCGGATACCTTAAGAACTTGCCTATTCCCACCACAAAGAAAGATATTATATACGTGTTAGGGTTAATGGGATTTTATAGAACGTATATTCCCAAGTATTCTGAAATATCCGCACCTTTTTCAGAATTAACCAAGAAAAATAAACCTAACAATGTTTCTTGGGGTGAAGTTGAACAAACGGCATTTCAGAAATTGAAAGATTCGTTAAGTCGTGTAACTGGTTTGGCCACTCCGGATGTTAGTCTGCCTTTTCAGATACACTGTGACGCATCTGATTATGGAGTTGGTAGCTGTTTAACTCAACTAGACAGCAATGGATGTTATAAACCCATTGCTTTTGCAAGTCAAAAATTGACCACTACACAAAAAAAAGTGGTCGAGCATCGAAAAAGAAGCGTGGGCGCTCTTTGGGTTAAACAAGTTTGATAAGTGGATTTATGGGAGTCGTTTGGAAATAATACCGGATCATAATCCTTTAACATTTCTTAATCTTACTTCTCCCAAGAGTCCTAAGTTAACCCGATGAGTACTAGCGTTCCAAAGATGGAACTACTCCATCACGCATAAACTGGGAAAACTGTACGAAGGTTATAAAATACCAATGCATATTGTATTGTTTTTGTTACATTCTATTGATTTTGTGTATTCTATTGATCCCAACGAAGGAGGAGGTCCAGGAGTGATGTCACTCGCATATATTTGTTCTTTTCACTTGATATGAACTGTGCCTTTGGACCTTTTATAGGTGCCGTATTAGTATAACTCCATTTGGTAAAATCAGCCACAGAGGGCAAATTTTACTCTCTAGTGGGGCGTGTCATGAACATTCGGTTGGCGAAAGGGTTGCCAAGTGGCAACTGTCGAGAAAGGAGGATTTCGCCAAAGGCGAGAGGAAGAAGGAGTTTGCGGGAGTCTGTCTGGAAAAACGAGGAGAATCGGACGTATTTGTCCGGGTGCTGTTAAAAATAAGACTAATTGTTTGAATTTCATGTTTTCAACTGTGATGTGTTCCTTTAAAAGCAAATAAATGTTTGGGAACCAAGGTTGATCCTTTCTTTCGCAGTTTACAACATTTGGATTAGTGCAACATCACGCTAAACCGCTGGCTATGACGCTACCAGGACGATTTTTCGACACTATCCTTTAAAGTATAAATATATTCTTTCCAAATTTTAGAATTTCAACCAGCGAAATGACCTTTCACAACTAAAAGCAATGTGCACTTGCACCATTCCAATGGGCAATCTTTAGAGGCTAGCAAGCATTGCTACGCGAAGGTACGCTACAGTGGTGCGTACCTTCGATCAAACTTTGAATTTGGAACCTTGCTTTTGAATAGGTAGCAAAAAAGAGTGCTTCAGCGATCAAAGTACTTTGTGTAGAGATACCTTTGAAATCAAACTTGGTACATTTTAGTTTGCATCTTCAAGAAACCATACACAAGACACCAATCATGGGATTGCTTTGCTTATGTTTAATGAGCCGAGCCGTCAAAAACCCTTGACTAGGCTGACTAAGTGTACTGTTTGGAATGGGACAGTACCATTTTTTCTTGTATTTCCAGGCTGTCCAGTTGTTTTAATAAAAATATCAATTTACTTTAATATATTGGTCAACTTGCCTCCCACACTTTAGTCTATAAATTA